>CM040431.1:63250742-65658381 GCA_022702705.1 Papilionanthe hookeriana x Papilionanthe teres
ATAATTTCCTTATTTATATAAAAATGGGTCATCTCAAAAATAAGTCTTAGCATCAAATAAAAATTTCTTCCCCTCTTGGTATGTCAAACCATAGGGTATAATATCACTGACAATAATGTTTACAATGTCGGCATATCACGTAACATGCCACTCATTAATAGTGAACAATTTTTCATCAGGAAAATGTTCATTGATTTCTTCATCATCAAAAAAAGATTTTTCAGTTTCAAGCCTGGACAGATGATCAGCAATTTGATTATAAGCACCTTTCCTATTTACTATTTCAAAAATCAAATTCTTGCAAAAGAAGAATCCATCTTATAAATCTCAGTTTTGCATCCTTCGTCTTCATTAAATATTTAATAGCAGAATGACCAATATGCACCAGACATTTTGTTCCAATTAAATATGATCTTAACTTATCAAAGGCAAATACTATAGCTAATAAATCTTTCTCAGTTGTGGTATAATTAACTTGAGTTTCATTAAGAGTTATACTAGCATAGTAAATCACTTTGAAAAATTTATCATATCTCTGACCTAAAATAGTACCAATGGCATAATCACTAGCATCACATATTAATTCAAAAGATTTTTCCCAGTTTGGTGAAACTATAACAGGTACAGTGATTAATTTTTATTTTAATCTTTCAAAAGCTTTTAAGCATTCATCATCAAAATAAAAAATCACATCTTTTTCTGGTAAATGACATAAAGGCTTTGAATTTTTGAAAAGGCTTTGAATTTTTGAAAAGTCTTTAATATAATGCCTGTAGAATCCAGAATGTCCCAAAAAACTTCTGATTCCCCTTACATTTATTGGGCAAGGTAAATTAGATATAACTTGAATTTTTGCAGGATCTACCCCCATACCAGTTTCGATATACGATGTCCCAAAATAATTCCTCCTGCTACCATAAATTGACATTTTTCCCAGTTAAGGACAAATTTAGTTTCTTCACAGCATTTCAGAACTCTTGATGAATGTTCTAAACATGATTCAAATGAAATTCCAAACACCAAAAAGTCATCCATAAAAACTTCAATCCTTTTTTCAATTAAATCACAGAAAATTGCTATCATACATCTCTGAAATCTAGCAGGGGCATTACAAAAACCAAAGGGCATTCTTCTAAAAGCAAATGTACCAAGGACTGGTAAATTTTGTTTTCTCTTGATCCTCAGAAGCAATTTGTATTTGGTGATAACTAGCATATCCATCCAGAAAACAAAAGTATTTATGCCCATCCAGTCTATCCAACATTTAATCTAGAAAGGGTAGTGGAAAATGGTCATTCCTTGTGGTAAGCTTTAATTTTCTATAATCAATGCATATTCGCCAACCTGTAACTTGTCTTGTTGGTATAATTTCATTTTTTTTTGATTAATAGTCACAATAACTCCTCCTTTCTTAGGAACACAGCGAATAGGACTAACCCATGCACTATCTTAGATATGGTTGATAATTCCAACATCCAACCATTTTAAAATTTCTTTGTTAACAACTTCTTTCATGATAGGATTTAGTCTCCTTTGAGGATCAACCGGAGGTTTGCAGTTATCTTCCATAAGGTTTCTATGCATTCAAATTGAAGGACTGATTCCGTTAAATCAGTTATTGTCCATCCAAAGGCTTTCTTATATTTCTTTAAAATTTCAAGCAAACTCTCTTCTTCTTTTTCAGTCAATTGAGAGGAAATTATAACCGGTAAAGTTGAGGAATCACTTAAAAAGGCATACTTTAAATGGGTAGGGAAAAACTTTAAATCAACTTCAGGAGGTTTTTCAATTGATTGACTAAAAGATTCATCTTTTTCAGTAATGTCCAATAATTCAAAATTTTCATGAACATAATTTAAATATTCCTCATGAAGATCTTCATAATATTATAATTCCTCTTCTTGCTCGTGTTCTAATTCTTCACTTTTAGGTTTCTCTTCATAAGTTAACTTGAAATGAAATTCACTCAAGTATCCGATAACATCCATCCTATAACATTCATCATCTTTACCTCTTGCAGGATACTTAATTGATTTTGAAATATCGAATGTAACAGTTTGATCATTGACTCACATTGTTAATTCCTCTTTTTGCACATCTATCATCACTCTATCTGTGGCTGGGAAAGGTCTCCCTAAAATTATGGGTATCTCTTTATCTTCGTCCATATCAAACAAAATGAAATCAACAGGAAAGATAAATTGATCCACTTTCACTAAAATATCTTCTAAAACTCCTTTAGGATAGGTGATCAAACGATCTGTTAATGGCAGAGTTACAGTTGTCGGGGTTATTTCTCTTAATCTCTATCTTTTGAATATAGATAATGGCATAAGGTTAATGCTTACACCCAAATCACATAAAGCTTTTCCATAAAATTTGTCTCTGATCGCAGATGGAATTGTGAAACTACCATGATCTTTAAGCTTTTCAGGAAGTTTTTTCTAAATTATTGCACTGCACTTCTCACTAAGTGCAACAGTTTCATTATATTCAAACTTCATTATTCTGTTGAGAATATCCTTCATAATATTCACATAGCTTGGCATTTATCTTAAGGCTTCAGCAAATGGAATGTTAATTGTAAGCATCTTAAATATTTTCATGAACTTTGAAAATTGCTTGTCCAACTTTTGTCAAATTTTTTGAGGAAATGGAGGTGGTAGCTTTTCTAAATCAATCTTATGGAGAAATAGGTCTTTCCAAACCTTTCAGAGCATCCTCTTTTGGTTCTTCAATCTCTTCTTTCTCTACTTCAATCTCTTTTTTAACTCTACCTTCCAACTCTGTTCCACTTCTCAGTTGAACTGCTTTTACTTGCTCTTGTCTCTTGGATTTACTTTTGTATTACTAGGAAGTGTCCTTTGGCATCTATTACTTAATGAATTGGCAATTTGTCCCAATTGATTATCAATATTTATGATTGTAGCTCCTTGAATTTGCAATTGATTTCCCATTTTTAACACCACTTCTTCTCCTTAAATTGTCAAGTATAGTTAAAACCTGGAGGATATGTTAGTCTATAATTATTATTCCCTTGGTTGTTCCAGTTTCCTAATGGGTTTTCTTGGTTTTTCCCTCATTGTTGACTACTACCACCCAGATTATTGGTATTCCAGTTAAAGTTTAGATGGTTTTCCCAACCTGGGTTATAATAATTGGAATATGGGTTATTAGGCTTACTTATGACATTCAAAGTTTCTAATGAAGTTTGAGAATCAACCATTTGAAATAATGAATTTTCTTCAATTATAGAAATTGGTAGATAAAAATTCATTCCTAATTGGTCTATCTTACTTAAAATTGCAGCAACTTGATTTGCCAGCATTGCAAAAGCATCATTTTCATGAATGTTGGCTACCTTTTTAGGCTTTAACCTTTCAAAAGACCATTGGAAATTATTAGCAGCCATTTCTTCAATTAAAGCATAAGCATCAACAAACTGTTTAGACACAATGATCCACTAGCAGCGACATCAATAATAGATCTAAGAGATCTAACTAATTCATTGTAAAAAGTCTAAATTATTAATCAATCTGGTATCGAATAATATAGACGCTTTCTTAGGAGATCTTTAAATCATTTCCATGCTACATATAAAGATTCACCTTCAAACTGACAAAAAGATGTAATATCATTTCTAAGCTTCACAATTTCTGATGGTGAAAAATATTTAGCAAGGAATTATTGTGTTAAATCACCCCAAGTTCTGATAGATCCAGGTGCTAATGAATTTAACAATATCTTAGCCTTCTCCCTTAGTGAGAAAGGAAAATTCTAAGTCTAATAGCATCGTCTGAAACACCATCGTATTTAAAAGTAGCACACAATTCGAGAAACTTGGCAAGATGTAAATTAGGATCCTCAGTTGGTGCTCCCTCAAACTGATTATTAGATATCATTTGGATAATAGCATTTTTAAGTTCAAAGGAATTAGCAGCTACAGCAGGGTGTTGAATACTACCATGAATTTCATCCACTGTAGGGTTAGCATGATCTCTTAAAGGTTTAAATTCTTGATCGATTTCAACATTCTGATTTTCTTGATTCGTCATTTTCTGAATATTTCTATCTTTTTCTGTATTTTAATTTTTTTTTATTTTTCTGATAGTTTTCTCTAATTCAGAATCGTAAGGCACAAGTCCCTCAGAACCTGAGCTACGCATACACAAAAATAAAACAACATAAAATAAAACACAATAAAAAAAACAAAGAAAAGTAAAAATTTTAATTTTTCTTAAATTTTCTTTAAATGATATTTTATTTAATTTCCTCGGCAACGGTACCAAAAACTTGGTGCGTCCAAATATTTATGCTTAGATTATAGATATGAAATTATACTTTATAATATGGGATTCTACGCAAGTATACGTATCATTTATCAAGTAATATAGGACTTTCTGATTAAGCCTCAATATATCGAACCCACAGGGAAATGTCAAAAATTTTAAAGAAAGTAGAAAAACAACTTTTACTTTTTAAAACAATTTTTTAAAGTATGTTTTAAGGTAGAAAGTTTTAAATTTATTTTTGATATTTTCTTTTAAGAAAAAGTATAGCAAGCAACTAAAATTAATAAGACTATAAAACTATATGAAAGTAAATGAGAATGAAATATATTTTTCCTTTTTCAATGATTTAGTAATAATTATGGAATTTCATTGTGGAACTATCTATATGTGTTGTGCCAAATAGCAGTAATTATATTTTTACCCTTACTTGGTTCTATAAAGAACATAGGTTAATCTGAAGATTTGAAATCTTGTAGATGGGTTAGGCAGAGAAGATACTAGCTCTCACTCTAGAGTTCTCTCTTCTCCCTCCACCGGGAGCTAACATCTCATAACAAAATTTAATACATTGAACCAAATTGGGGACTTTAGCCTATCACCCTAAAGTCCTCTAATTTTACTCCCCATTAAAAAGCATATCTTATTATTTATTTGCAACTAACGCACACATCCTTATATGCCAGCCATGAACTAAAGAACATGTAGTGATAGTTAAAGCACCTAACCATTAGACCTAGTGGGCTACACATAAACATTTTGTATTTATATTGCCAACATACCATTCAATTCCTATGTATTTACATATTTAAAAAACTTAAGCTTCAAGAAGAAAAATATTTAAAAAGGAGCAAAAATGAGCCAAAATGAGTAAAAACACAAAGAGGTTGATTTTGGCATAGACGCCAAAATCAGCAAATTTATTCTAAAGATTTTTTTACGTTTATTAGATGGTTATTGATGCTTCTGAACCAATCTAGAAGCCTCTGGACATATTCCTACACGTTATAAACCAGATACAATGAATATAGACACGAGAGAGCAGTTATTAAATGAAGAGGTGCGACCTAAATGTGAAGGGATGCGTCCATTTGTGTAGTGATCCTAGTGCCTAGGCGCCAGAACTGGCACCTAGGCACCACAGTTAAATTCTAGAACATTCAATGAATGTGGAGGAATTTTGAAGATGTGTCTTAAACAACTCTTGGTCATTTCTGAAGATATATAAATAGAGGACCATTTCTACAACAAGGTGTGTGTGTGAGGACGAGAAAAATTAATTAGTAAATAATTAAGTGAGAGTTAATAAGTAAAGTGTCTTATTATTCTCTTCTTCTTTATTTTAGTGAGAGTTTAGTGTGAATTCAAGAGTCAAAGTCCTGTTAGAGTCAATAGAGTCAAAGAAACTTCAACAGATTGCTTGGATTACATTCTAGATAAGTATTTATATCTTGTTTCTTAAGTTTAGTACTTTTGATTTGAGTTACATGAATGTGATTTGTGGTGTAATTTATATACTTTTTGAGTAGTCTTCTTTTCTTTCTCCCTATAAATATGAAATGATTTAATAACAGATTTAAATCAGATTTGAGATCTTAATTTCTTAATTTCTAAAAATTTGTGATGATTAATGTACCTAATCTTAATGTACTTTACAAATTTGCCTCTTGTATTGTTAAAAAATATGGAGAATTCTAAAGATCTGACCGTGGGCTAAGAATTCTTAACTTTTATGTATCACATTTCTCTTAAAGGGGAGGTTTAAATAAATAAGGAGATAATCTTTAATGGGTGTAGAATTGATTTTTGTTTTTAGTGTGACAGGCTAAATTCAATCAATTTGGTTTTACAAAAGAGGTGACGGATCACTAGTAGGCCAGACCATAGGCAACCATTCGGGGGGGAACCAAGAAATGAGAGTCTAGAAATTCATCCATTTCTACTAATAATACATCATAATCCAGTCTTTAAAAACTAGCTAATGTTCTTTATGACCTGGACCAAAGGGTAAAGGATATATATGCTCTTATTTGTCACAAAACCACATTTTTAAGTTCTCAACTAATTTTAATTGCTTATTAATCATGGATTGTTTCGTATGGGGAAAGAATCTTTATTTATTGTTTTATCACTTGCTAATTTTTGTAATCTGCATATTATAATTAGTTTTAAATTAAAAGATTTTAATTAATGGTTTTCTTTCTTTTAACTTTATTAATCCTCGTGGGATTGATATCTTGGGTTTTAAAAAGAATACTATATATTACTTGAAACGATGTGTATACTTGCGTAGTACCCCTAGTGTGTGATTTATATTTATTTACCAAAACTTTAATCTTTAATTATCGTACATTAGCCACTTAATCAGATTTAGAGTCAAGTTTGACAATAATTTTATAAGCTATTTTACTTACGTAATTGAGGTTGGGTCAAGTTTTTGGCGTCGTTGCCAGGGATTACAACTAATTAAAAGATAGCAAATTATATATATATATATATAAACAAAACAAACAAAAAATATATATATTTTTAAATAAATTAAATATTTTTCCCATGTTTTTATGTGAAGTTCAGGATCTGAAAGATTAATACCTTATAATTCTGAATAAGAGCGTACTATAAGAAAAATAAGAAAGCGGAATAGATTTCTTAATTTGCAAGAAATGGCTAATATACCTCAAAATAATATTGATCAAAATATTGAAATCAAAATTAAAATCAACGAAGACCTTTAAGAGAATATGCTAACCCTACAGCTGATGAAATTCATCTAAGCATTCAATTACCTGTTGTAGTTGCAAATTCTTTTGAATTAAAACCTGCAATTATACAAATGGTTCAAAATAATCAATTTGGAGGTTCTCCTACTGAAGATCCTAATTTACACCTAGCTAGTTTTTTAGAACTTTGTGCCACCTTTAAATGTAATCGTGTTTCTGATGATGCTATTAGACTTAGGCTTTTTCCTTTTTCTTTAAGGGATAAGGCTAAGATTTGGTTAAATTCGTTAGCAACGGGATCTATTAAAACTTTGGGAGAAATTGCTTAAAAATTTTTAGCTAAATATTTTTACGTCATCCAAAACTGCAAAACTTAGAAATGATATAACTTTATTTACTCAACTTGATGGGGAAACTATTTATGAAGCATGAGAATGATTCAAAGAACTTCTTAGAAAATGCCCACATCACTCTTTACCAGACAGGTTAATTATACAAACATTTTATAATGGATTAATAGGTTCTCTTAAATCTATTATATATGCTGCTGTTGGTGTTTCTTTAATATCTAAATCATTTGATGAAGCTTATTTATTAATTGAAGAAATGGCAACTAATAATTTCCAATGGCCTCATGTTAGGATTAATCCTAAAAGAGTGATTAGTATTCAAGAAAATGAAGCCTTTTCGATTTTAGTTTCTCAAGTGGCTGCTATATCAAAGAAATTGAATAACTTGTCTCATTTATCACACTTAAATGATAATTCAGGAAATGCTGATGAATATCAAACTTTAGAAACATTGCAAGCTATTGATCTCAAAACTAATAACCCATATTCTAATTATTATAATTCGGGTTGGAAGAATCACCCTAATTTTAATTGGAATAATGCAAATCTTAAATGGGGAAACAACCAACCTATCACAACTGGAAATTGGAATAATCAAAATAATTCTAATCATCGACCTTCTTATCATCCTGGCTTTATTAATCATCAATTTAAAGAAAAGAAATTGTCAATAAAATAATTAATTTTACAAATGGGGAGTCAATTATAAAGTCAGAATGCTGCGATAAGAAATATTGAAAATCAAACTGGGAAAATTGCAAATGCTATAAATAATAGACCACAAGGAACACTACCTAGCGCTGTTGAATTAAATCCAAGAGAAATTGGAAAAGAACCTGAGCAAATTATAGTTGTGTTACTAAAAAGTGGAAAAGCAATAAGGGATAGAAAAGAACTAAGGGATAGAAAAGAACTAAGGGATGGAAAAGAGAGTAAGATTCAGAAAGAAACTGAAGTGGTAGAAGTTGAGAAACATAAAGAACAACTACCTGAAACAAAGAAACAAGTACCATCTCAAGATGAATATGAAAAATTTCCTCCTCCATTTCCACAACAACTTAAAAAACAAAAACTTGATCAACAATTTTCTAAATTTTTTTAGGTATTAAAAAAGCTTACTATTAATATCCCATTCGCTGAAGCTCTGGAACAAATGCCTAAGTATGCAAAGTTTATGAAATACATTCTTAATAAGAAAAGAAAATTTGAAACTTTTGAAACTGTAGCACTAAGTGAAGAATGCAGTGCAATTATTTAGAAAAAAACTTCCACAAAAACTAAAAGATCCTGAAAGTTTTACAATACATTAATCTATAGGAGATAGATTTCAAGGAAAAGCCTTAAGTGATTTAGGAGCGAGTATTAATCTCATGCCTTTATCCATCTATAAGAGATTGGATATAGGAGAAATTTCTCCTACAACTGCAACCTTGTAATTAGCAGACTGATCTATTACTCACCCTAGAGGAGTAATAGAAGATGTTTTGGTAAAGGTGGATAAATTTATTTTCCATGTTGACTTTATCATTTTGGATATGGAAGAAGATAAAGAGATTCTTATTATCCTAGGAAGACTTTTTCTTGCTACCGGACGTGCTATGATTGATGTGCAAAAAGGGGAGTTAACCATGAGAGTTAACGATCAAGAAGTAACATTTAATGCTCTTAAATCAATGAGGTATCCTATCAAGGAAAAGTGTTATAGAATGGACATTTTGGATTACATTATTGAACAACATTTTCAAGAAAACTATCAGATTCATTTTAAAGAAGAAAAATTTACAGACCCTGAAAATTTAACTGATGAAAGCGATTCTGAAGAAACATAAGTAAGAGAAGTTCATTACATTAATGATAATTGGGAGATATTAGATACTACAGAAAGTAATGAATTTAAACCATATATTGAAAAGGCTCCTGAATTGGAATTAAAAGAATTACCCTCTCATTTGAAATATGCCTTTTTAGGGAATTCATTAACTTTACATGTTATTATATCTTCTGAATTGACTACTTATCAAGAAGTAAAACTGCTTGAAGTATTAAGAGAATATAAAAGAGCTTTTAGGTGGACTATAGCTGACATTAAAGGAATCAATCCTTCAATTTGTATGCACAGAATATTACTAGAAGATAATAGTAAACCCAGAGTTGATCCTCAAAGAAGATTAAATCCAGTTATGAAAGAAGTTGTTAAGAAGGAAATGCTTAAATGGCTCGATGCTGGTATTATATATCCAATATCAGATAGTCTTTGGGTAAGTCATATTCATTGTATTCTAAAGAAAGGAGGAGTAACTGTTGTTAAAAATGAGAATAATGAATTAATACCTACTAAACAAGTTACTGGTTGGCGGATTTTTATTTATTATAGAAAAGTAAATGATGCCACCAGGAAAGATCATTTTCCTCTTTCGTTCTTAGATTAAATGCTGGATAGATTAGCTAGACATTCTTATTTTTGTTTTCTGGATGGATATTATGGGTATCATGAAATAATTTTTGCTCTTGAAGATCAAGAAAAGACTACATTTACAAGTCCGTATGGAACTTTGCTTTCCGAGAAATGCCTTTTGAGTTATGCAATGCACCTGCTACTTTTCAAAGATTTATGATAGCTATTTTTGTGACTTAATTGAAAAAGGAATTGAAATTTTTATGGATGATTTCTCAGTATTTGGAACTTCTTTTGATTCTTGCTTATACAATTTGTCAAAAGTGTTGAAACGCTGTCAAGAAATAAATTTATTTTTAAACAGCGAGAGGTGCCAATTTATGGTCACAGAAGGAATTGTACTTGGTCATAAGGTTTCTAAAGATGGTATGGAAGTTGATCAAGCAAAATATCAAGTTATTGCTGGATTACAACTCCCAACTACTATTACTGGTATAAGAAGTTTTCTCGGACATTCTTGATTTTATAAGAGATATATTAAAGATTTTTCCAAGATTACAAAACCTCTATGTATCTTTTAGAAAAAAGATACTAAATTTGAATTTGATGAAATTTGCCTAAAAATAGTTAATTTGTTAAAAGAGAAATTAATTACTGCACCAATCATTATTGCACTTAATTGGAAAAAATCATTTGAATTAATGTGTGATGCAAGTGATTATGCTATTGGGGCCGCTTTAGGACAACATTATTATAAGATGTTTAAAGTTATATATTATGCCAGTAAAACTCTAAATGAAACTCAAATTAATTACACTACTACTGAGAAAGAGCTATGGGTCATAGTATATGCTTTTGACAAATTTCGATCATATTTACTTGGAAATAAGTGTATAGAGCATACAGATCACTCTGCTATTAAATATCTAATGACTAAAAAAGAAACTAAACCAAGATTTATTAGATGGATTCTTCTATTACAAGAATTTGACTTTCATATAATTGATAGAAAAGGATCTGATAATCAAATTGCCCATCATTTATCTAGAATTGAAAATAATGAAATGAATGATAAGGGAGAAATAAACAAATGTTTTCCTGATGAACAACTTTATATTGTTTCTGCCGGACTAATCCCATGGTATGTTGATATAGTTAATTATTTTGCTAATAGCATTATGCCATATGGATTAGATCAGTATCAGAAAAAGAAATTCTTACATGATGTTAAATTTTATTTTTGTGATAATCCCTATCTTTTTAAACAATGTAAGGATTCTATTATACGAAGATGTGTTCCTTATGAAGAAACTTATGGGATTATTCAAAAATGCCACAACTCTGAATTTGGTGGACATTTTGAAATTGATAAAACTGCTTTCAAAATTTTACAATCTAGCTTTTATTGAACTACATTATTCAGGGATGTTAACAATTTTGTTAAATCTTGTGATCGATGTCAACTTATAGGCAATATTTCTATAAGAAACGAAATGCCACTTAATTTCACTCTGGAAGTAGACATTTTTTATGTCTGGGGCTTAGATTTCCTGGAACCGTTTGTGCCTTCTTCAAGAAAAATATATATTTTATTAGCTGTTGATTATGTTTTGAAATGGATTAAAGCAATTTCTTTACCTCAATGTGATGATAAAAGTGTGGAAGAATTTTTAACTAAAAATATTTTCACTAGATTTTGAATGCCACAGATAATCATTACGGATGGGGGAAGTCACTTTAAGAATTTTTTGATTCAGAGATTAGTGAGCAAATTTGGAATCAAGCATAAAATTTCAACAGCCCATCATCCCCAAACTAGTGGATTAATGGAAATATAAAATCGTGAGATTAAAAGAATTTTAGAAAAAACGGTTAATCCAAAGCGAACTAATTGGGCTTATAGACTTGATGAGCATTGTGGGCTAATAGGACTGCTTATAAAACTCCTATTGGAATGCCACCTTATAGGCTCATTTATGGAAAACCTTGTCATTTGCCTGTTGAACTTGAACATAAAGCTTATTAGGCAATTAAAGAGTTTAACTATAATTTAAGAGATGATGGAGTAAAAAGATTATTACAATTAAATGAACTGGATGAAATGAGAAATGATTCTTATTAAAGTGCTCAAATTTATAAAGAGAAAAGGAAGATTATGCACGATAAAAGAAAATTAAGAAAGAATTTTGAGCCTGGACAACAAGTTTTATTATACAATTCAAGATTAAAATTGTTTATAGGAAAATTAAAATCTAAATGGATAGGGCCATATGTGGTTGAGAAAGTTTACCCTTTTGGAGTTGTGGACATTAAAGATTTAAAAACTCATTCAGTAATTAAGATAAACGGACATAGATTGAAGCTTTATTATGAAGAAAGCATGCCATCTTTTAAATATGTGCTATTTTTAACCCACTCGGAGTAAACCTTTGTTTATGTCAGGCTGACGACATTAAACCAAGCGCTGTATGGGAGGAAACCCATAGTTTGATGGTGTGTTGTATGTGACTACACTTAGTTACATATCTTCGATCTACCTTTTTAAACCTTAATTTAGTATCAAACTTATGAGAATTCAAATAATGGCAAACCTGTGATTTTCGGGATTCTGGCGCCTAGGCACCAGAACTGGCGCCTAAGCGCCAGATACCTGTGATCCTGGTGCCTTAGGGCCCAAATTGGTGCCTAGGCGCCACAGTTTCTAGATAGTGGAAAAACCACCCCAAAGCAGTTTTTGTACATTCTAATCCATTTATACCACCAAACCTTCGTCCCAAACCTTCAAGCCATCAAAATTTTCGACTGAAACATTCCTTTAGAGAGAAGAAAGAGTTTTGATTGCTTCCATGGAGAGATTAAACATTGGAATCAATGGGAAGGAGAAGTTTATGAACAAGGACATACAAACTTATTTTAATGGCTATCTATTCATGACTCTGGAGAAGGTATGCAATCAACTTGAGAAGATTGAAGAAGAGTTAATTCTAGTTAGAGGGAGATTTGATGAGATGTTCCACCAAATTGAGCACATTGAATGGCAAATGAAAGTTCAATCAGATCATTTGGCATGCTTTGAAGATATGGATTGATGAAAAGATGGCTTTGGAATTTCCTCGAGTCCCTTTTTTCCATTCCTTTGTTCGTAGTAAATTACCTTGTGATATCTGGGGTTTTAAAAAGAATACTCTATATTACTTGAAACGATGCGTATACTTGCATAGTACCCCTTGTGTGTGATTTATATTTATTTATCAAAACTTTAATCTTTAATTATCGTACATTAGCCGCTTAATCATATTTAGGGTCAAGTTTGGCCATAATTTTATAAGCTATTTTACTTACGTAATTGTCGTTGGGTTAGCTGACTATTATGAGCCAACAAATTATTGAAAGTGTATTTGTTTCATGAATTATTATATATATAATGTTTTTAATTTCATATCCATACATCTTTTATCAAAGATAACAAAATCTCTAAAATCTCTATTCACAATTGCAATCTGAACGGGACTGAATCTAACTACTTTTTCCCATACAACACCTTTCTTTGTTATAGTGTGCCCTACAACTCTGAAAAGGATATGTCGATGACATGGCATTACTCGTTGACCCACACGGAAACAAAAAAAAGTAGACCTCTCATTAAGAATATTCAAAGTGGTAATCGATTCAGTTCAAGGTGGGGAAGGGACCTTTCCTTTCAGTTCCTTTTATGAGAATATAACCAAGCCTTTGGACCTCGAAATGAATAAGTAGAAGATGTCAAATTAAAAATTGGAAGAGAGACAGAGGATGTGGTTAAAAAAGAGAAAGAAGTTGTGAGAGAAATAGAGGAAACAAAAATACTTGAAGAACATGTTTCTAAGGATCTAGAAAAATTAATATCTCCAACTAAAATCAATTTGGAAAGACCACCACCTCCATTTCCTCAAAGGCTTAGACATCATAAGTTGGATAAATAATTTTCAAAGTTCATGGAAGTACTTAAGTAGTTAATGATAAATATTCCTTTTGTAGAAGCTTTAAAACAGATGCCAAGTTATGCAGAGTCTATGAAGGAGATATTAAACTAGAAAAGGAAATTTGGGAATTATGAGATAGTTGCACTAAGTGAGGAGTGCAGTGCTATACTTTAGAAAATATTTCTTTAGAAACTTAAAGATACTTGTAGCTTTACAATTCCTTGTGCAATTAGAGAAAGATTATGTGGAAAAGCTTTATGTGATTTAGGAGCGAGCATTAATGTGATGCCTCTTCTATATTTAAAAGTTTAGGTTTAGCCTATATTTCTCCCACGACTGTAACCCTACAGTTAGCAGATCGATCTATGATTTATCCAAAAGGGGTTATAGATGAAGTGCATTTTAAAGTGGATAAATTTATCTTTCCTATGGACTTTATTGTATTAGATATGGAGGAAGATAAAGAAATATCAATTATTTTGGGGAGACCTTTCCTTGTTACTGGAAAAGATATGATAAATGTGCAAAAAGAAGAGTTGATTATGAATATTAATGACCAGGAAGTCACCTTTGATGTGTTAAAAACTATAAAATATCCAGCTGAGAGAAAATATGATGATTGTTTTTGGATGGATGAAATTTATTATCTAAGAAAAGACCATTTCCAAAAAAAATTTTGAAAGTATCTTAACAGATGAGATCAAAATTGTCTTTCATGATGAGTTGAAAATGTTGTCTAAAGAATACTGTATTTATGTTTAGGAGAGGTGAGAAATGATGAACGCTACCAAAAATAGTGAACTTTTAATTCCATCTGTTGAAAAATCTCATGAACTTAAGATGGATACCTGACCCACTTTGTATATTTATATTTACAAAAATATGTTATTGATGTTGGCAACGGCACCAAAAACTTGATCCCGCACCAAATATATGTATTTACACTGATGATTCTTTTATGAAAATTATGATTTATAATGTGGATACTACGCAAGTATATGTATCGTTATCAAGTAATAAAGGGCTCTAATGGAGTCCAAGATATTGATCCTATAGGGAAGTTAGAGAATTTCAAAGACAAACTAAAGTAGACTTACTTACTAAGCTAATATACGGAAATTAAGAACACTTATACTAAAACTATTGCTCAAAAAGGTTTAAATGTAAGATTCTAATTTAGAAAAGCATCTTTCTCCTTGTTGAGAGAATTAAGTGAATGATGAATTAAAGTAGTTTAGAGTTTGTATTGTGCCGAATAGGAGCATTCTTATTATTTACCCTTTGTTTTTTAAGTCCAAACGAATTTAATTACACAAATGAATTAATCGTCCGAGAGTTTTAGTTTTTGTCTTTATTTCATGAACTTAGGACATTTGAATATCCTTATGAGTGAAATGACATTTACTTGGATACTCCATTTAGGAGTTAATGTGACATCACGAGCTTCGCGAGGGCAAATGATGTTCGGGCGAGTCAGATTTAATTCTAAGTATCAGACATTTAAGTTCGGAATGTTGTCGTTTCGTTTTAGATTTATTTTCGAATTCTTCATGTCTAGTGATGTCTTTTAATTCAATTTAATTTAACTTTTGATTTAATTTAATTTAATTTAATTTAGTTTAGTTTGATTTAATTTTTAATTTAATTTGATTTAATTTAGTTTAATTTTATTTAATTCAATTTAATTTAATTTAATATGATTTAATTTAATTTTAATTTCATTTAATTTTAATTTAATTTAATTTGTTTTAATTTAATTTAATTTAATTTGTTTTAATTTAATTTAATTTAACTTAATATTTTGTATTATTTTTTTTTAATTTAATTTAATTTAATTTAATTTAATTTAATTATTTAATTTAATTTAATTTATTCATTCAATTTAATTTAATTTAGTTTTATTATTATTACTTATTTTTTCTTTTGATTTAATTTAATTTAATTTAATTTAATTTAATTTTTTTTTAATTTTTAATTTAATATTTTATTTTAAAAGGGTTCACCTTAAATAATTTAACTTAATTTAAATGAGTGTAGTGTGTGTGTAAGTCGGCCCTTTCACCGGACCATGCCACACGGAGTCGATCCTAAGGCCGAAGAGTCTATAGGAACTCATCCTTTAGCTTCCACACTTGATTTCAACCCTACTAGGTGATTAAGGGTCTATAGTCGAGTTTGTGGAGTTTGCGGGGAGTTTAGAAGTGGTTTGAAATTCTAGGTGGTGGGTCTCAATTCTAGTCCTCTAAGATAGTCAAAGGAAAAGCCTAAGGCTAGATCCTAAGTACTAAAGAGAAGAAGAGAAGACCTCATCAAAAATGAGTTCAACAGGTCCCTTTTTATGGGCAATTTGGTAATTTTGAGAAATTTGGGGCTATTTTGGGAATTTTGATACATATAGGGAACTTTGGTCAATTTGAGTGGTAGGGATTGTTTTAGAATGATTTTTTAAGAAAAGATTAGAAATTTGGGTAATTTTGTAATTTTGGGACATTTTGGGGGCAAGGGGTCAAAAATTAGAATTTTGGAAAGATTGAGGAGGCTTTAGAATAGGAAGAATGTGATTATTCCAGCTGAGCCATGGACCAAGGGGAGCCTTCTTTTGGTCCTCTATGTGTTGGTCCTGACCACCTTAGCCATAGGTTGAGGGTTGGTGGGACCACCCACATGAGTTTCCAAATAGTTGAGAGATCAAAGTAGGATGTGTGTGTTTGTTCAGGTCTGTGATTGTAGGGTGTAAATGTGATGTGAGTGTAATGTGAATGTAGGTTTGAGTTCCAGACCTCCCAGGGTTAGTCCTAGGGCTTAGTCTATCCCATAGGGATTCCCTTGGGCTTCCTTATGCTTAGTCTCTTCCACCAAAAATTTGGAGGTTAGGCCTTAAGCATATGAAAATTCTAGGTGAAGGAAAATAAGGTAGAATTTCTATATGGTGGGTTCCATTGCTAGTCTTCTAAGAAAAGTCACTAGGAAGTCTTATGGCTCAACCCTAGGAAATCTATAGAGAAACTAGATAACAACCAAAAGTGAGGTCAACAAATGGACCCCCAGTAGGTGTGGTGTGCGGGAAGACCACACCGCACGTATTGGTGTAGACAGATGAGATCAACCAAACTAACATGACTATCTGAGTGTAAACTATAGATAGAATGAAGTATCCTGTGAGGAAGTATCTGCTAGGGATTGGACTTCTGCTAGGGAAAGGTGGGTGGAGATCCTTCAAAATATAGATGTCAGTTTATGACTCCACATCCTGAAGGGGACCCAGCCCGAGTGATGATTAGAATTTGATGGAAATTTGAAGTTTGAGAATTTGAATTTTGATTTGAAGTAAGTTTGAGATTTTGATTTGTTGATTATAACTTGTTGATTTTGGAATTTTGAGATTTTGATTTTGAAGGTTAAAGGTAACAGAACGATCTTACCTCACTCCCAAAGAGTATGTCATGTATAAAATTTGTGAAAACTGTAGGGAAAGTGAGAGAGAATAAAGAGTAAATGTAAGGAATCGAGCGATCCCGCATCGATCTTGGAATTTATGACATGTAGGAAAGTATGGAAATTGTAAGGAATCGGACGTTCTTATACCGATCCTAAAATGTACGACTTGTAGGAAATGTGGGAATTGAATGGAAACTGTATGACCTGTAGGAAATGCGAAAAAGTGAAGTAAGGAATCGTCTGATCACATACCGATCCTAGAATGTGTACTTGTAGGAAGTGCGGGAATTGTATGGAACTGTATGACTTGTAGGAAATGCGGAAAAGTAGAGTAACGAATCAGATGATCACGTACCGATCCTAGAATTTATAACATGTGAGAAAGTATGGAAATTGTAAGTAATCCGACGTTCTCGTACCGATTCTAGAATGTGTGATTTGTAGAAAAAGTGGGAATTGTATGGAAACTGTATGACCTGTAGGAAATGAGAAAAATTAGAGTAAGTAATCGGTCAATCACGTACCGATCCTAGAATATGTGACTTGTAGGAAATGTAGAAATTTTATGAAAACTGTATGACTTGTAGGAAATGTGAAAAAGTAGAGTAAGGAATCGGCTAATCACGTACCGATCCTTGAATTTATGACATGCAAGAAAGTATGGAATTTGTAAGGAATCAGATGCCCATGTACCGATCTTAGAATGTTTGACAAGTAGGAAATGTATGGAAAATGTATAAAAATGTAGGAAATATAAAGTAAAGTAGGTGATTCGGTATCGAATGTAAGATCCTCAACTTCTAAAACTTAAGTTTGAAACATTGCGATAGGGGGTGACCCCTGAAATGATGAAGAAAAATGCAATAGGGGGGTGGCCCCTAAAGCAGAAAATGTAAATGCGATAGGAGGCGACCCTTAAAACGGAAAATGTGAATGCGATAGGGGGCGGCCCCTAAAGGGGAAAATGTGAATGTGATAGGGGACGGTGGAAAATGTGAATACGATAAAGGGCGGCCCCTAAAGCGGAAAACGTAAATGCGATAGGGGGCGGCCCTTAAAGTGGAGGACGGGAAAGCAAAAGAATGAGGTACTCGGGACTATGTATGAAAAGCTTTCTTTCTTTCATTTCAGTTCCTTTTCGTTTATTTTGTTTGATGCAGACTTTTATTTCATTGTATTTATTTTAAAATTTAGACCCAGTCACAGGCAAGGGTGACATCAGTACTTTGTAGGGCAAGATTGTCTTTGAAACGTTGCGATGCTCAGTACTTCTTGAGTCATCATCCATTGATTGGAGCTACACCATAGCTGCAGAGGCCGAGAATTCATAGCTTCGTTTATAGCAGTTGTTGTTCTTTTTCACTGATTTGTAAAGATATTCCAAGTTGTCTTTGGGGAGTCGCTCTGACGCTCTTTGATTTGATGTTGAATTTGTATTTGCTAGGTATTTTCTATGCTCTTTGATCTGACATCGGATATGTATTTACTGGACATAGAAGACCTGACTTCAAGTTTGAATTTTCATTAAATGCTAATAACAGGACCCTTTTCCTTTAATTCTTTCTTCATGGGCTTAAACAGATTTTGAAATTTCTACTCATCTGATTGAAATATTTTTCATTGTACAAAGATATTTCTAAGCCGATTAATGCCTGACAAAAAGGCATAAAATCACACGACTTTTTATCAAATCATAATATCAAAAGAATCTTCTTAAGGTAGTCTTTCAAGTTTTATTAATCAATGGAGAATTAAGACACTAGTTTTTTATTACATGCTGCCTCAAGCTTCTTCTCAGGAGTCCATTTTTTTTAATTTTTACTCCACTTTTTTTTTTTTACTGAGAATTACTATATCTAGTGAAGCATATTTCTTTTAATGATTTTGAATGCTTGAATTCGAACACTAATTTTTGATTGTACGTCCACCTCAAGCTTCTTCTAAGGAAAATCCTTTTTTCTCTTCTTTTCTTTTTTTTCTCTCTTTTTTTCTCTTTTTTCTTTTTTTCACTGAGAATTACTATATCTGGTGGAGAACACATTAAAGATTTTAAATTTCCAAATTCATAACACCAATTTTTGATTTATGCTCGCCTCAAGCTTCTTCTTGGAGCGCCCTTCAATTTTCTTATTATCTTTCTTTTGCTTCTTTTATTTTCTGAAAATTAATGTATCTGGCAGTGCGTATTTCAGTTAAAGATTTTGAATGTAAATTAATAATTTTGAAATGTCCCTTATCATGAATCCTGGGATATTATAACTTATTTGAAAGTCCGGAAGAGAATTAAAAGACTCGTGATATTCCGAATTAGTTACTCGTATTTCAACCACACTATTTCATTTTAGATTTTACTTAGGACCCATTCCAAATTCTTTAATGGGAAGGAAACCGTTACTAGGGCATTAATTTCATTCTTTTCTTTTTGTCATGAATTACTCCTTTCTTGACTGTTTTTCTGTTGTGCTTTGAATGTCTTCTCGTCCATTTATTATTGTGGTGGAAGGGTTGGGACCCATTACCTTGTTGATGTCATATTCAATTGTTGATCCAGATACTCTAACTTGTGGATAGCCTTTTCATGATGTGTTTCTCCAGTGAATGCGAAGATCGGCTTCAACGATGTCAATGTTTCTGTCATTTAAAGAATTTCTGAAATTTTGTGGCGTCCCGTGCTTTGTAGTTTTAATGGAAGAACTCAAGTTGACGCAATTGTCCTTTAACTGGGAAAATTTTTTATCATTTTTTTTTTGTTTTCGATTATAATTTAGAAGGATTTCAAGATTTGAAAAATATTTGACTTAGTTTTGTGATGTGGCAAAACCACGCCCAATTGGCGGGAAGGAAGAGTGAAGTGTGGGACCCAATCCGGGATCGTGTTCACAACACACATCATTCTTGGTGAAACTTACCCACTGACACAACTATTGGGGCTCCGACCCCAAAAAAGATCAATGAAAAGAAAAACCTAAAGCCTCCTGGACCCTTTTGTTTAAAGGTGACTTAAACAAGCGGTCTTGAAGTTAAGGTGAGTCGATGGTACTTACCCAAGAAAGAAATGGGCGAAGCATATCGACGGAAGAATGGTAATATGGTCTATGAGGTACATAGACACATTAGCGATGTGTAAGAATAAATTTCCCAATTTGTATGAAAAGAGAAACCAATCCTCAGCGGAGTCTCCAGAAGCTGTCGACATATAAAATGATTATGTAAGTTTTGATTGCGGCTGCCCACTAGAAGCTGTCGGCCACCGGAATCTAAATCCTGTCACCCGCTTCGGAAGGATAGTTTTAATTTAATTGTAAATTTAGTTGAGAAAATATGAAGTCAAACTGATCTCATATTTTCTGAAGTTCAAATTAAAGAACACTATACCTCAAACCTTGTATCCATCCCGAAGGACAAACACAAAATTTGAGGATGAGGCTTGATCAAATAAACTAAAGAAGTAAATGACATTCGTTTGATCTGCAAGACCATTTTATTTGCCAACAAGTTCCTCTATTTAATACTAAGAATTAAATAGGGTTTATATTAAGCTGGGTTCGGAAAAGCTTCCTATAAGGGCAAGCCCCTATAGTTAATTACATCTTAGATAATTGAGATTACCTAAGAAAACTTTCGATACAAATCAAGAAATATATTCTTACGACTTCAAAAGGCTAAGGTTCTCTTCAACGAAATGTGATTGTCGGAATCCAATAGGTGAGTGGTGTCAAGTTTTGAGAAAGAGTTGTTGTAGAATCCAAAGGAGGAAGGACTAGGAGAAGGCACGGATCCGAGAAGATTCTCGTTGACAGTGAGAGGAGTTAGGAGTTTTCTAGGACATGCTGGGTTTTACAAGTGATATATTAAAACCTTTTCAAAAATTGCAAAACTTTATGCCTAAATGCCTTCAATTTATTAAAGGAAAAATTAATAACTGCACATATTGATGTTTCACCAGATTGGAAAAACCATGTGATGCAAGTGATTATGATATTAGGGTGTGTTAGGGCAAATATATGATAAGATCTTTAAAGTTTTATGCTATTCTAGTAAAAATCATAATGAAACTCAAATTAACTATATTACTACTGAAAAGGAATAAATATAGATCATATCTAATTTGATCATAATGTATTGTATATACTGATCATTCTGCTGTAAGATAATTCATGCTGAAGAAGGATGCAAAACTAAGGTTAGTTAGACAAACCCTTCAGATATAAGAATTTGAAGTTGTGGATAGGAAGAAATCTGATAATCAAAATGATGATCATTTATCAAGACTTGAACAGGAAAATTATGGTATTTTTGATGATGAGATAAATGAAAATTGTTTTGATGAACAATTTTACACTTTTTCTGAATGGCATGTTCTGTGGTATGCTGATATGGTTAGCTATATAGTTAGTGACAATTTACCCCACTGATTAACATACCACCAAAAGAAGAAGTTCATTCATGATGCAAAATTTACTTTTGGGATGACCCTTATTTATTTAAGAAACGTAAGGATCAAGTGATTTAAAGGTGTGTACCATTTGAAGAAACCTAAGAAGTTATTCAAAAAAGTCACTAATCTAATTTTAAGGGACATTTTTGAGTGGATAGAACTGCATTTAAAATTATACAATATGAATTTTATTGGCCTACTTTATTTAGGGATGCCAATATTTATGTAAAAACATGTGATAAATTTCAGAGAGTAGGCAATATTTCTAGAAGGAAGTAAATTCCCTTAAAATTTACTTTATAAGTTGAATTTTTTTAAGTATGGGGTTTGGATTTTTATGGGGCCATATATACGATCTTTTGGTAACATGTCTATTTTAATAGCTGTGACTTATGTTTCTAAATGGATTGAAGTGGATGCTTTTCTCCGCTTGATACTCAGAGTGTAACAAAATTTTTAAAGAAAAATATTTTTACTAGATTTGGAATACTGACAGAGATCATTACATATGGGAGAAATCATTTTAAGAATAAATTAATTGAAACATTAACTGAGAAATATGAAATTAAACATAGAGTTGTCACAACATATAATCCTTAGATCAGTGGTCTAGTTGAAGTGTCTCATCGTAATATTAAAAGAATATTGTAAAAGACTATAAATGCTAATAGTAGGGATTGGTTTGCTAGACTTGATAATGCATTATGGGCGTATAAGACTGCTTATAAAACTCTTCTAGGAATGTCTCAATATAGACTCATATTTGGAAAAGCTTGTCTCTTGCGAGTTGAACTGGAGAATAAATCTTATTAGGATGTGAAGGAAATTAATCATAATTTGAAGGATGCTAGCCATAAATGATTATTGCAATTAAATGAGCTTGAGGAAATTAGAAATGAATCTTTTGAAAATGCAAAAATTTATAAGGAAAATATGAAAATTTGGCATGATCAAAGGATTTCAACAAAAAATTATAAGCCTAGACATGAGGTTTTACTATATAATGTTAGATTGAATTTGTTCATAGAAAAAAAAGTCTAGGTGGTCGAAGCCATTTATTGTAATAGAAGTATATCAATATGGTGCTGTGGATATTAAAAATCCAAAAGGTGATAGAATATTTAAAGTAATCAAATACAGATTGAAACCTTACATTTGTGGAAACAAGCCTATATATGATGAAGTCCTGATGTTGGGTCAGCCAGAGTAAATGTTGGGCTCATAAAGTTAAATAAAGCGCTTTATGGGAGTCAATCTAAGATTGTCTTTGTGGATTAATTTTTGTTGTTTATAGTTGTTATATTGAGCATATTATGTTGTAATGAGACCTAATAAATAAGATGAGACACTACACACTAATCTAATGATCAAGTTAAGGTTGGAACATGTTAATTGGACCTAAGGTGAAGAGGTGCTTATTTAAGCACTCGGGTCCAAGAACGAAACCTAGTGCCTAAGCACCACTCTATAGAAAGTCTGGTGCCTAAACGCCAAGACTAGTGACTAGGCACCAGAGTTCAAAATACTTCGAATAAATAGCCCCTTTGCAATTTGAGCCCACTTCTTCTCTTTTATAACCACCATAAAGCTAGATGGGGTTATCATCTCAACATTTCTAATCATTTGGGAGTTAGAAAAGAGTGCAAGAATCAAATTTTCATTGATACTATGGTACCAAAAACTTTGGAAAGCAAGAGCAATAGAGTTTTTTATTGGAAGAAATTCGACAATAAAGATTTCATAATTACTACAATGGATCATGCGGTGCCGAGTAAATAGATTAAAGACAGAGGATTCATTACACGTGGTGGGCAAGTGTAAGCGGTAATTGCTCTAAGACGTTGGAATGATACTAATGCTGCTGTAGTTATCTTTATAGGAATTCTAGTCCAATCTTCCAAAATTACATCAAGATTTTGTCTATGTTAAGGGCAGGTTGGTACTAGTCACTCTTTTGCCTATTTTTTTTGGAGAATGCTCCTATATGTAGTTATGCCAACATTTCCTCAACCAAAGATAAATTGGATGAAATTTTTAAATTCCATACTAATGGTGAAAGAACTTGAAAAAAGAGGAATTAATCAAATATTAGTTTTTCGGCTTCTAAATTAAATTCATACTCTATAGCCTGGCACTTCTTCATTGCTGCTAAGTTACTTCGTTCTACAAGCTTTCAGAAGGTAACAATTTAGAGTGCTATCTTAAACTACTGTATTCAAACTGTAAGCCTATTTATGTGGTGATGTTGAGACTTTCCTTTGAATGGATCCAACAAGGGACTTGGTCATCCGTTAGTTATCTTTTCTCTTTGTAGTCAAGCTTAAGTTCCATATGAGAACTAGGAAAAGTACTTCTACCCTGAAACCTCATGAACTAGTTTACTATGATGCATGATAGCATTTATATTTTAGTACGGCATGGTGGTAGTTCTTCTTGTCAGTCTTCCATAACATCGTCACGACTACAATGGGCTAGCATCATAGGTATTGCAGAAAAGATCAAGAAGATAGAGCAAGAAATGGTGATTATTCATACCAGAATTACCAACATCTCTGATCAATTTGACCATCTAGACTGACTAATGAATCTTTAGTCAGACCATGTTGCAAATTTTCAGGAGACACAAATAAGGATGTATCAAAAGAACAAATGGATTGGAGATGAGTCTGCAAAATAATTTTCCCACGGTAACCTATTTGCACACCACAAGTCAATGAATGTGAATGTAGAGGAAGATAGTGTTGATGAAATGTGAGTAGTACTATGTGTTGATATCTGATAAATAGTTGTGTTTGATTTGGTGCCAAACGCTGATCTGTAGGTGTCTGTGTGACGGTATATTTTTATGCTTGTGCTCCATTTTTAATTATGAATTTATGTAAGATTGAAGTTTGTTGGTTTTTATCGAGCTGATGTATATGTTTGTGTGTTTATATTAAGTTTGTGACTTTGATATATGGTTTTAAAGTTCTTGAATCATTTGTATTGTTTGTATTTAGGAATCTAATACTTATGCAAATGAAAGTTAGTATAAGATTGAAAGATGGTTAATTATTAAAATGATATTGAATAGAGTAAAATTGGGTCTGGAGGCCTTAGGTTGGCTGTGTTTATATTTTAAAAAATTAAATTTGCAAAATTGAGCACTAGCGCCTAGACTACAAACCTGGTGCTTAAGCGTCAGTTATCCTTAAAGCAGGACACTTAAGTGCTTGAGCCTAGGTGCCGAACCTGCTAACCACCAATAAAACCCATAAAATCTTGAATTGACTCAGTTCGATGATATCTTATGTGCTCAACTCCTTATTCTTCCTTTGACTGCATACCAGTACTTCCCTAGGGCTTCTCTTACCATGTAATCTTGGTGATTTAAGGCTTAAACACTTCATATTTCTTCTTCTCCAGGTAAGATCTATAATTTTCCAATGATATTCTCTTCTTTCACCATTAATTTCTTCTACATTGTGAAAATGCCAAAACTTTTGAGATAATTTTGAGAAATTAGTAAAAATCAATGGTGGGAAGCTTGTTTTCTTGGAAAATGCTTGTAGAAGCCTTTAGAACTTATATTTGGAAATTATTTAGATTTTTATTAGATTTGAAATGGCTCCTAAGACAAAGAGAGTAAAGGGGAAGGAAGTCTTTGATTAAAAGAAATATTCCAGTCTAAAAGCTCAAGATTGATATAACAATTTACTTTTATCGAAAAAGTTTATTGCAGAAAGAAGCTTTTGTAGACTTAGAGGTTCTGTGGAAAATTTGATTGTAGCACATTGATCCCCAAATATTTATTCTCACGTTTTTCACTTTATATTTCTTTCTAATGATATTATCTCTTTCTTTTCAACAAATGCCAAAAAATTGACTCTGAAGCAAATAAGAAACATATTTTAATTATTTTATAATATGGGATTATACAAAAGTATATGTATCATTTATCAAGTAATAAAAGACTTTCTAACTAAGCTCCGGGATATCGAACCCACGAGGAAATGTCTAGAAATATAAATAAATAAAAAAATTAGCTTTTTTTACTTTTTAAATATAGGACTTTCTGATTAAGCCCCGAGATATCGAACACAGAGAGAAATGTTTGAAAATATAAATAGATAAAAAAATTAACTTTTTTACTTTTTAAATTGATTTTGTAAAGTATGTTTTAAAATAGATAATTTGGATTTTTTTTTAATATTTTCTATTTAAGAAAAAGTAAAGCAAGCAATTAAAATTAGCAAAACTATTAAACGATATGAAAGCAATGAGAATAAAATATCTTTTTCCCCTTTTAATGAATCAGTAATAATTATGGAATTTCTTTGTGGAAGTATATAAATGTGTTGCGCTAAATAGGAGCAAATATCTTATTTACCATTACTTGGTTCTATAAAGAACATTGGTTAATTTAAAGCTTTGAAATTTTGTTGATGGGTTAGGCAGGGAAGATACTAGCTCTCACTCTAGAGTTCCCTCGATTCCCTCTACTTGGAGGCTAACATCTCATAACGAAAATTTTCACCTCAAACCAAATTAGGGGGCTTTGGCCTGTCACTCTAAAGTCCTCTAGTTTTACTCCCCATTATATCATATCTCCATATTTATTTGCACTCAATTTAGTGAACTACAATTCTCATCCATAACATTGCATGTGATTCTTTCCAATTGTTGATTGAGACAACACTGCAATGGATTTTACATAATCTCCCAACCAATTTTAACATCTTAATTAGCCAAATCAAGAAGTAAATTAAGTGCAAGCAAATAAATCATCACAACATCTTCCAACATTAAACTTAAATACTTCATACAATTTCCTTCCATAATTTAATTACTTCATCATTTAAAAAGAAAAGGATAAAGAAAACTACTCAGAACTCATGGAGAAAACACAAACATAACTTGATTTAAAAGTAGAAATCATAGTGAAAATACAACAAGTTTTGAATAAAAACCAAATTTAAAAACAAAGATAAACACTTATCCGAAAATCCTCTGCACAAGACTCTGAAGGTTCCTCTAAAATTTTGTTTTCCACTATAATACTCCACAGAGTTTCGCGCCCAACTCTGAGGATTCACTCTCCTAAATTCTAATACAAACTATGATAAAGTTAAGTAGAAGAGTAAACATAAATTGGTGAGAAGAAGGCTCTCCTTCTTCCTTGTTCCCCGGAATCAACTTCAAGCTTTCCTCCAACTTCTCTCACCAACATTTTCTCCTAAACTCTTCTCTTAGGTGTGGCGCCACTTTCTGATCTTCAAGTATTCATTTTTAGTAATTCTCCAAAAGGTGCTTTAGTGTCTCCTCAAAATATGTCCCGATTCAATGAATCCACCAAGAATGCATCCACCCGTTCAAATTTTAAATGAATTTTAGTGCTGATGGGAAGTTAGTAAAGTTTAAACTAAAGGACGCTTTAAAAACCCCTTCAAACTTGCACCAAAATTAATTAAATATTGTCACTTTAACTGTGGCACCTATGCGCCAACCATCCGACGCATAGATGCCAGAGGCCAAAATTGCACAACTTTCAATTTTTGCTTCAAATTTGTTTTTTTTTTTTTTTGCTCATTTTATCACAATCACTCATTTTCATCATACCTGCAAGAAAAACACAAAATTACATTCCATTAAAAATAGGTGCGATATCATCAAAAATAGGTATAAAAAAGTGAGCTTGAAAACACTATTAAAGTTTCAGTTATTTTAATGTCATAGCAGCTATTTCTATTGTTTGAGTGTTTTATGTGAATCTCCCAGAATCATGAGCTGCATGAGTTGTAAGATATAAAAAATCATAGTTCCTCGCGTAGTTTGTAATAGTGTGTTATGATAATGTCTGTTGGATATAAGGGCTGGAGTTGAGAACGCACAAGTTGTGATCCATATACACATTAGGTGGTCATGTAAGCTCTATTGATAAGTTGCGGTGACATCCGGCGTTTGTAAAGGTTGAAGAGCAATGTGAGCTGTGAACTAATCCGTATACCGCATTGATACAATGTTATTTTGTATGGAGGTTCATCGCAAGGGGAAAGTGGTGGCTGATGGTGCTTGACGGTGACTAAAGATTGGTGATCAACGGTGGTAAGCAGTTACAGCAGCAAAAAGCATTCACCAGATAATGGCTGTAGAATACTGGACTTCAACTCCATCTCAAAGCTCTAGTCTTCCTCTGAATCAAACTCTAGTCCTTCTTTCCATCCATGAAGATGGCAAGACTCTTTTTATAGAGTCTGGAAGAGGTCACCCGATAAATAAGGAAAAAAACAAGAACACTCCATTGGATGGTTCACAAAGATTTTTTCAATTGGATGATATTTTGTGGACATTTAAATACTTTAATAATGTAAGAATTGAGTGAATTGTGACTGTAGATTTGTCATGTCGAGATGCTCGATTTGACTATAAGCTTGTCAGTTTTGAAATTTGATTGAACTTCCAATTATGCACTGAAAGCTTTCAAATGTGGTTAACGGTTCAATATAGGCTTGATTTGACACTGATTTGACCAATAAGGATATCATTACGTCCATTTTGTCAAACCAATCAGTTCGATTATAGGTTCTTAAAATCGAAGTTCTTGATTATTTTTAAACGAAGTTTGAACATTTCTTATTTACATTCTTATTTAAAGATTCATATCAGATGATGAATATTAATGATCGCGTATCAGCGGGATGATCATGATGCTTTGAAGAGAAAGATATTTCTGGTTTTGATGGAGCTCACCTATCCTTTTATTTTTAATTATTTAGTTACCATAGGTGGTTTCAACCGCATTTGCTTGGAGACTTCGAATTGGGATATTTTGAAGATTCTGTATATTTCCTTATGGTATTTTATTTGATCTTTTGTTTTAGATTTTAGGTTGTCCTATCCTCTTCATAGTGTTCTAAATTGTATTTTGGACCTTCCATACGCTTCTTTTTGTTCCTCAATAAATTTTAAAGTGGTCCTCAATTTTCTTATTAAACAATCCTTATTTATAATTTGCCCCTCGAACATTTTTAGATAATAGGCGTTTCACATAGAGCCCGCATAGAATGGGCATGTGCAGACTATTTTGCCTGCGCCATCCTCAAATCATGCGTTTATATACGAAGAGATGGTGTATTATTTTCAGTGAGATTTGAATGATGGGATCTTATCTAGATTGTAGTACTAAATCTGTCTCCGCCAGCCAACTCTTCTTTATCTCTATAGTAGACATTCAATATAATAATACTAATAGTGACAATTGAAAAAAATAAATCATTCGTTCAACATTATCAATTTGAATATAGTGAAATCCAGTTTGAGCCACCCTCAATTAATACAGCTCATGTTAGTTTAATCCCATAAATTTGAAGTTTTTTTTTGTTATGAAAAAAAAAAAAAAAAAAACTAATTTGGTGTTGTAGTAAAATAATAAATAGAATTGATTTTAAAAAATAAATAATAAAAAATTATTTTATAAAATAATATTAAATAAAAATTTTAAATAATTTATAGATAAAATGTTGAATTTTGATATATTTCTATTATATTTTATTTTAATATATTAAAAAAGCTAACTTTCGAGCTAACAAATAGAGTTGAAGTGATTTGTTGTCTCATCGAGCTCCGCTCGTGACTCACTTATTAGGCTGAGATTGAATAATCTCACGAGCCTACTTCGCTCAATTGCACCTCTATCTAAAAAAAAATTAGATTCTCTATTATACCAAAAAAACTAATTTTAAGAATTATTATAATTGTTTATCAAATTATTTTGTGTTGTCAAATGTAAATTTATCCGTGAATCACACTCAAAGAATATTATAAATATGAGGGAAGAGGGAGAGGGAAAGAGAGAGATAGAGCTTTCTTAGAATATAATATTTTTTGTGTTAGTTTTCCACAACCCCATATTACAAATAATATTCCTCTACTTACAGGAAAAAAATTCTTATAAAATTACAATTATACTTCGAACCATATGCAGTCAGCTAGAGATGGGTTGCTGATTTGGGTAGATTGATGGCCATTTGGAGAGGATCGACTGATGAGGGCCAACTGATGGCCAACTGAAGAAGGCTAAGTGGAGGTGATTGACTGGATAGAGTCGACTGAAGGCTGATCGGAGATGGCCAACTGGAGAGAGTCGACTAATGATGACAGACTGATGATAAACTAGAGATGGTCGACTAAAGAGGACCGACAAAGGAGGGCCGATTGAGGGTAAACTAGAGAGGTCCGACCGACGACCGGCTTGAGATGGTCAAATGGATATGGTTAATTTATGAGGATCGACAAAAGAGAGCCGTTTGGAGATGGCCGAGTTCAATAGGTTCTTTGAACAATCTGAACGCCTTGAAGTACAAAGGTGAATTCAGTCATACATATTAATTGTTTGGTTATCTTATCTCTTTAAAAAGTAGATACAAAAAGAATAATAGAATGATGAATATGAAATTAATATTTCTCATCTCCATAAGAAATTTGTAATTTTGCTTATGATCAAAAGAGTGAATTAGTTAGATGTATAGTGTGAATGTATCATGTCGACTTCGAACAAATCATTAGGATAAAGCATCATTCGGTCAATTGTTCAAGTAATTCTATGTTGATTGAATAGTAAGAATTAGACCGAGGAGTGTGCATTGGTCATGTGATGCCCAAACCAACTCTTACGCCTCCCATGCCTTTGATTTCCTTTCTTGGTTGAATCGTCTCCTTGGGATAATTTATGTCATACTTATTAAGTTGATCTTATCATTGTCTTCATGGGGTTAACCTCCTAGACACCTATAGGGTGATTCACATGCTACTCAATAAAAAATTTTTTTTCCAAAAGGGGGTATCTGGCATCTTGGGTTTGTCAAGTGTTACTAGGGAGAGCAATAAAGAAGCTTTATTTTTAGTAGTCATAATATGATGAATAACCAATAGATTGATGACATTAGTAGCTTAGCTAGATATTTAGAAATAATCGAGCAACCAGAGGATTAACTAGTGTACATATTCTGCCTAACAATGTCTCAACTTTCATAAGATGTCTGAGGGCATTGAATGGCAAAAGGATAAGCAATGACTACACTAGCTCAGCAAGCCGAGTTCCTTGAATAGGTTGACCTAGTTCATTGAGTTGGTTGGTCGTGTTTCTTGACTTGGTTAGCCTAGTTCCACGAGTTTTAGTGAAAAACACACTTTTAATATGACAAGGAATATACACATTGAAGAATTTAAAATAATAAGAATCCTAAAAATAAAGTAAAAATATTAAATGAAGGTTCTGAGAGATTTTTTATGTTGTTAGAGGTTTTCTTTTTGCTTGATATATTCCTTTATGACTTATTTTTCTTCGAACAAACTATTTTCAGGAAGATGCTTTTAAGAAAACATTCTTGGGAGAGTTATTTTCATTTTTGTTTAGCCGAAAGCAAGTAGTCGAGTACATGAGGCGAGTGAAGGAGGCTGAATGGATGAGGTTGACGGCATGAGGCCAAGTCCGAGTGGCCGAATACTTGAGTTTGAGTATTCTCATGGACGAGTTCACTAATGTATTATATGCTGCTTTATACTTCTCTATGGCTCGATTCTTCTCCTAGTGACTCTCCTTTTCCTGTTTGTGATATGATCCAAGGTCATCACACCTTTTAAGATATTGAATTAAAAAATTTTCGTGAATCACCTAATGATTAAAGAGTAAATAAGGAGATCGAGGTATATATAGCTTTCTTCTAATAGAAAATTTATGTCCTAGGTTTCCACACCACCTATAACAAATCATGCGCTTTTTTATATTAGAAAAATTAATATAAAATGATAATTAAGCCCCTAGTTTTTTATAGTCTGTTGAAGATGGCCGACCGGAAGAAGGCCGACTTATGAGGTATGACCAACGACCGACTGGAGAGGGTCTACTAGAGATGTCCAATTAGATAGGGTTAACTAACAACTGATTGGAGATGGCCAACTGGAAAGAGCAGATTGATGAGGGCTAACTCACAGCTGATCGAAGATGAAGAATTGTAGAGGGTTGCCTGAATGGAGATGTGGAATGGAGAGATTTAATCGATGAAGGTTGATTGAAGTGGTTGTAGTGGAGATGATCGAGTTTGAGTGGTTTTGCAGAAATTTAGCACTTTAAACTGTGAAGGAGGATTTCAGTTATACATGTATAAATATAAAAATTATGTGCATACAAAATATGACGATATGAATCTCAAGAGAATCCAATGGGCGTCGCTTATGAAGACTAAAGAACAATATATCGGGATAGTGACTCAATGTTATATATATGTGTACTAAAAATTCAATCCCTGACAATGGCGCAAAAAACTTGACCCGCAATCCGCTGATGACAAATATAATAATTAATGCTTTCAAATATATGTAATAGATAATAATAGCAACAAGTGTATACAAATATAATTTTATTGAATATATTTTACACACTGTAGAGTACTATGCAAGTATACGTATCGTATCGAGTAATATAGGGCTTTGAAACAAAGACCCCAGTATCGATCCCACGAGGAGTGAGTTATGGATTTTTAAATATTTTAATTTTATTTTTATGTATTTCTTTTATAATTTAAAATTTTGATATTTTTAATTTACTAGATGCAATAATAAAGCATTAATGAAATGATTTGTGTAAATAGCAATAAGAACACAACTTTCATCCTTTCAATTAATCCAAGATTTTCTAAGATAATGATAATATTCGTAGGAGAATATAAATTTATGGTAATGTGCCAAATAGAAGCATTCATGATAACTGCATTTTGATCAGGGTGCGAAGAACATTGGCTAGCATAGATCGAGTCGGATGTATTGTTAGTAGAAAAGATTAATCTAAGGCTCACACTACTAGATGTCCAAAAATTTGGCTATGGTCGGCCCTACTAGTGACCTTTCCTTCTCTATAAACCAAATCATAAAATTTAGTACGTAAACATCTAAAAACTTATCAATTCTACGCCCATTATATAATATATTCATATTTATTTTCACTTCACCTTGAATAACCCGCACAAGGCCTTCGACTACCCAAGGATTCATTTGATATGTACTAGTTAAAGATTCATCTCCTTCTAGGTATCAAAACTCTTAATGATTTTATGATTTAAATGACCAATTTAAGTAGTAAATTAAGATACAGTATTAAAATCATCATGATATTTTAAAAATATAAATAGTTTTTAATTCTCCAACAAATTTTATATTATCTTATTTATCTTTTCATAATTGAAAGGAGAAAGTAAACTAACTACTCAGAACACATTGATTTTAAACAACAAAACATGATAATGAAACTTTGAATAAAATTACAAATACTTATCTCGAGTGTTTCTCCCTCACCGAACCTGCGAATTCTTCGACTCCAAAGCAAATAAACTTCAGCTTCCAACTCTTTAAACTCTCAATACAAACTCTAAATAAAATAACTAACTAATTTATGAAGGATAGTAAAATGTGGCCCTAAAGTATCTCCTACAATTCTCTCTCTCTAGATGGGGCTGCCAGATAGGGGGGGCGATTTTTTCGAAGGAGTACTCTCCGATTTATAGGCTTTAAGGGTTGCCTCAAGGCACCTCTTCAAAATGTATCCACATTCAATAAATCTTCTAGAAGGTGTGTACGGCGCCTAGGCGCCGAGATGGGCACAGGCGCGGACTCTACGTCAGGTTCTTCGCACCTCTTCACTTTAGATCACACCTCTTCGTGATTAAAGCATTTCAAGCGTCCAAATACATTATATCACATGTCGTATAAACCGGGAACAGCGCGACCTTCTAGAAGGTCCAATAACCACTAATACCGTCAAAATAACCGTCCAAAGTTATCGAAAATCTTGATAGATCCCGTATCGACACGGCGCTTAGGCGCGCGGATCCCAGCGCTGAGGCGCGGACAATGAGCTGACAATTTTGCATTTTGGCTCCATTTTGCTCCTTTTTGTCATTTTTCACTTTTTTTTTCCTTCTTGAACATTTTCCATCACCTATATCCAAAAACACAAAAATAACTTTCATTAAAGCATAAAATCCTTAAAAATTTGATAAAAATAAAGGCATAAAAATGGGTATTTTTTCATGGATCAATGGACTACAATTCTCATCTATATAATTGGATGTGATTTATACCATTTGTTGTTTGAGACAATACCACATTGGATCTTACATAATCTCACAACAAATTTAACATCTTAATGGCAGATTAAGAAGTAAATTAAGTTCATGGAATTAGATCTTCACAATGTATTCCAACTTTAAACGATTATACATTCTGGAACAATCCTGCATTTAATTACTTCTTTATTTAAAAATGAAAAAGATAAAGAAAACTACTCAGAATTCATGGAGAAAACACAAGAAAACATTAAATTGAAAATAGAAATCATAAAGAAAACGCAAAAATAAAAACTAACTATAGAAAACGAAGTAAACTCTTATACGAAAATCTTCTCACAAGACTCAAAGTTCCTTTCAAATTTGACTTTCCACAGGGACAACACTACGAGTTGGCGCCCAACTACATTGACTCAACTTTGACTTTAGACTTCAATAAAAATTAGATAAATTGATGAAAGTAAATTTGTGGAAAGAAAGTTTCACACAGGCTAACTAACTCTAAACAATAAAAGATTGAAAGTAAATCTTTTAAACTAGAAGATGAAACGAAGAAAACTAGAAGAGACTCTTGAAAACTAAATTTGAAAGAATAACTCTCACTAAAGACACACACACACACACACACACACACTATACGCACTCGCCTCTTTAATAATAATCCAAAAGGTACTGTGGTGTGTACAGATACGTATCTGATTCAACGTATCCATCAAAAGATGCATCCCTTCATTCAAATTTGCCGCCAATGGGAAGTTAAGGAAGTCATACCAAAAGTTCTTTCACTTTACATGAAATTAGTACAAAAATGAATAAAATTTGATTTTAAGCATGGCGGTTATACGCCGTCAGGCAATGGCACCAACGCCCAGAGTCCAATTTTCTTTTTTCATTTTTGCTCCAAATTTGATCCAATTTTTTGCTCCCTTCATCATAATCACTCATTTTCATTATACCTACAAGAAAAACACAAAATACCTTCAATTACAGTGCAATATCATCAAAAATGGGTTTAAAAATGTGCATAAAAACACTTATATATTTTAGGTGTATCAAAATCCCCAAACTTAAAATGTTACTTGTTCTCAAGTGACTCTTAATCACATAGAAAATTTTAGCATGAAATTTATGTAATGAGTTTCTTAGGAAGATAACAAAATTTTGTTCTAGAAATGATATAGTCCAATTTAGAAAAAATTTCGGTAATAAAGACCAACTTAATGTTTAGAAAGTTCTTAGATAAAGGATAATGTAAAGTATAGTTTTCTATCTAATTCAGAAACACTTGTAGATTCTTCAAAATAATGGATTCACACATTTATTTTTCTTACTTACAAATCTTTATTTGAAAAAAATTTTACTTACTATATTATAACCCTTAAGCTTTAGATTTTTTTGGGCTCCATAATATATCTTGTTGACCTCATTTTTGGTGAGGTCTTTTCCTTTCCTCTTAGTGCTTAGGGTCTAGCCATAGGACTTCTCCTTTTGACTATCCTAGAGGACTAGAGATGGGACTACTACGCCTTGTATTAGAAGCTCAGGCCGACTTTTTACTTGTTTTGAAATTCTACTCATGTGGTTGTCGACCTCTAACATTTATAAGGTCGAAACTAACACGATGGAGCTCAAAATGAATCCTATAGGATCATTAAGCCTTAGGGTTGTCCCGTGCACAATTTTGCACCTTCGCGCACACAAATATCATAATTCGGATCAGAGCACGTTCAAACAATGTAATTTGCATCACTCGAACATTTATTTCCTTCAAAATTAATCGGAATCAAAATTAAATTTTGAAACGATTGACCGTACGAAGAAATTTTGAAAAAATTTGAATTCGACACATTTTTTGACGCGATCGTCGAAAGAGGGACAATAAAAAAACCCCCGAATGATAAAACGGACGGCGCCATTTACATACGAAACGTCGACTTTAGTGAGATGACACCATTTCTCTATGGTTTTGTGCATAAATAAATCGCACTCAAATCGATGCACTTAAATTAAAATAAAAAAATAAAAAAAGGAAATCTCATTTATTTAAACCTCGCAACACCCTAATACTATTTCGCTCCTTAAAAAAACTGCCGAAAACTCCCTCACGAAGTGATTCTTCTCTAGGGAACCCTAGTCGACATCTCTTTCCATTGAAGCCCCAACTTCCCTCACTTGCTCGCGTCGTCGAAATCCCTCTTCTCACGGCCACTCCCTCGAACCTGACGTCCTCATCAACGGTTCGCGGACCTTCCTCTTCACGAGTATGACTCGACGGCCGACATCCCATGTCGGCGAGATCTCCTTGAAATCAACATCCACACTCGAACCAACATGCACTTCGCTCCACATATTTCTTTAAGCGAAAACCTCACCGGTAAAGCGGAGACTGCGAATCCCTCCATCTCTGACTGACCTCATTTTTGATGAGGTCTTCTCTTCTCTCTTTAGTACTTAGGAACTAGCCTTAGGCTTTTCCTTTGACTATCTTGGGGCTAGAAGTGGGACCCACCCTTTAGAAGTTTAAACACCTCTTGACTCCCTGCAAACCCCACCGCTTGATTTAAGAGACCCCTAATCACCTAGAGGGTTGAAATCGAATGTGAGTTTAAAGGATGAGTTTTATGGGGCCTGGCCTTAGGACTACCACAGGTGGCTTGGTTTGGTGAGGGTTGAATTACACACTCACTACACTCATACTCTACACTCACACACACACAATCCAAATCCACAAACCACACCCATACCCAACCGGCTCACGACTCATGTAGGTAATTCATATGGATGGACCTTAACCTGGCTTTGCTGGTTAAGAGGGTTAGGAACAACATAGTGAATGCCTCGAATGAGTCCTCTCATGGCTCATATGAGCAATATGACTTCATGGCTCAACCAAAGTGCTTCCATTTCACTTATATTTGATCAATCTTCATTTTCAAAATTTCAATTTTTGACCCGGGGACCCTACACTATCAAAACACCATGACATGCAAAATTGCCCAAATCCTCCAAGAATTTTCAAATCTTAAAATTTCCCAAAATTAACCTTGAACATTTCCTCACCAATCAAATTGATCATCCATAGCCAAAAATAGCAAAAATTCCAAGGTATCCCCCAATACCCTCCAAATTACCCAAAATACCTTTTAAACCCAAAATAAAAAAAATTCAGAAAATTCCCAGAAAATTCCAGAAAATCCTAAATATTCCCAATTTCATTTTGTCTAACTACACCATGGGCCAATTTTGTCGATTTACCCCACTTTTACCAAAACCCCCATTATAGCCGTTCTTAACTTTAAGTAGACAGTAATGAGACGAATCACCCCAATTGACCTCAATTTTGGTCAATTCAATTCTAAACTTCAATTCAATATCAAATATCAATCTAGACCAAATCCAAGCCTAATTTGATTTACATTTTGAATCAATTTCATTTTGAGCTTAAAAGCTGATTAGACCCATGACACAGAACAACCCAAGAACGAAACCAATTCAACTCCAATTAACCCCAAACCTTTTCTAAACCTTCCCTAACATCCCCACAAACAAAAAACTAACATAATTTGCCCAAAATTTAGACCCAAACCCCACTCGGGGTCAACCCCAAAAACAAAGCCCAATTTTGACCTAAACGGAAACCTAACCCGAATAAGCCCAGATCCCAAAACCCAAGCCAACCAAAGTTGAAACCTCTTTGAAACACTCCCATAAACATTTCTCAACATTAATTTTACATTAAATCCAACTTTAGCCCAACCTTAACCCAGTAGCCCAATTGGCCCACTTTGGCCCTTTAACTAAAAAGCCCAATTCAACCCCGATTCTACCCCAAATCACACCAAATTGATTCCAAACCATTCATGAAACATCTCTAAACCAATTGCAACATTTATTTGACATGGTCCTTCACAAAATTTTCACCCAAAAGCCCATTCTAAAATCCAAAAGCCCGGTTCCCTAAATCACTTTAAAAGCCGAAAATCTAAAAGCCATTTCAAGAGCCCAAAATCTATCCTAAAGCCCAGATGACATTTCCTTTCCATCCATTTAATCAAGTCATTCCTAAGTTCCAATCCCATCATCAAATGATTCCAAATCAAGCCTCATGACAAATCGGCCACAAGATGAAAATCACATAAAATCCACTTTCTCATCATTAAAGCTGACCATTCCAGCCAACGACGGCATGAAGCCATGCACAAGCCACATGAAGCCATGGGGGGTTTGACATGTGACCATACCCAAAGTAGCAAAAGGGGGCCCTCTTTCTTAAACCTTCATTAAGCTTTTTAACCCCTTACATGCTACACACTAAACCAGATTAGCCACATCACTTTGGATGGGGACTTCACCACCCCTTTCTAGCCGATGCAAATGATCCTCCCTCGGCCAAATCGGCCATGGGGAGGTAAACCAAGCCCGTTTCCATGGAGTTGACCAAACCAAGTGCAAAAGAACCACCTCCTCATTCCATTAAATCGGAAACCACTTTACACATGTCGAAGCTTCGATTAGAGATTCACCAACATCGAAGCCCTGACTCACTGAACACAGGGGTGACCCCATGCCTGCCGACGACGCACGGATGTCGGGAAAACACCATGGCCGAGACCATGGGAGGAGCCAAATTTTGGAATTCCACCTTGCTGAGTTGCCTCACTCCAAATGGCCATTGCGGTACATTTCTTCTCCTCACCGAGCAGGCTGATCCCAACCCTTAAACCCCCACGGGGCTCCTCGGCCTCTCCCCATTTAAACACCCCCTCCACTCGGCCAAGAGAAGGTGGCAGAAACAAACCTTAAGGACACTTTCTCGCAAAATCATTCCAGGCTCTTCCCCACACACAGAGGAGCAGTGCCAAATCCCTGCGCCGGCCCTGTGAGCTCGATTTCGAGTTGAAATCCGAGCCCAAAACCAGGACACTTCACCACGGTGAGTCAATCCTCAAATTGATTGACTCTACACCTTCACCGGACGAGAGGAGAAGTTTCCCGTAAAGAAGCCCCCTCACGAGCCGGTAAATGCTTCCGGCCTCAAGCTTTGTGATCGGGCATGGTCACTTTTGTACCTAGAGCGGTTCACCGGGCCAAGGGACTTCATCTGGAGCTTGCTTGGACCCCGATGGACATTGTTCTAGCCCTCGGTTGAGCTGCACTTCTACGAAATTAGTTGTTATTTAATTTTCTATTTCCCTGTGGGATCGATAACCAGGACTCCACTAGAGCCCTGTATTACTTGATACGATACGTATACTTGCGTAGCATCCACAACATAAACAATTACAATTCTATACATATAAACTTAGCGGGGTCAAGTTTTTGGCGTCGTTGCAATTAAATTAAAAATATCATAATATAAAATTGTGGGTCAGTTACCCATGACATAACCATGACACATCAGAACACGTGGGTGATAAAAAAGCTTTTCCAACCTATGTCCAAACACCAAAAGACAAGCATGCACCACTTACTATGAAGGGTGAACACATGTCAGCCAAGTTAAGTTCAAACCTTGGGGAGCCAAGCCTGTTAAAGTTGGGTCAAACCAGAACAAATTTGGTTATCTTCGCCCCACTAAAAGCTTCACAAATCAAACTAAGCCCCTGCCATGACACCTTCACCACCATTGGAGCTAGCATTGGTCAACACATCAAAAAATGAAAAATATTTGTTCCACTGCCCAAAACCCATGGAAATCTTATGCATATCCTCTTAAAAGCCACACTGAGCATCCCCATGTTAGCCAAGCACCCTCCGCGGCCTCCCATGGATATTTAAAGGGGGATCTTGAGAACCTCCCATGAACACTAAGCTCTCTAACCAGTCACTCAAAATCCCTGCACTTAATACCACAATTGCTCCCTCTGGCCAGAGTAGGAAATTTCCATAATCATTAGGCCACCCAAGTCACCACAAAACCCTGATTTTACAACTGGAATCCAGGGCATTTTTCGGTCCCGATACCAACTCAACCAAAACTTCAATCTAACCCTCTCATAAACCTCACAAGACCTCAAGACACCTCCCCCAATCAGAATTCATTCTTTTGGACCCCTTCGACTGAATCCAACACCAACCCGAACAACTACTCATCCTAGCTCATAGCTAGAGCCAATTTCAAAGAAAACTGAGGATATGAGGAGGTTCGTGACATCAAGGCGAAGCTTTCTATCAAGGTCAATTAAGGGCACTCCTCTTGAGACAAGGCATGAATAAAAAATTTTTAAACTAGGTCTTGGTTTGATTTATTTTTTGAAAGAAATGAATAATACATGCTCACTTAGCTACATATATTGGTTCATCTTGATTATATGAAGCTATTACAACAGAACCCATGCGATTTAGTTAAGTTTAGGCCGAGATCTTAGGGTTTGACCTTGGACCGTTCTTGGTTCCCTATCCCGCAGGGATGATGAACCGATGTCATTCATTTTCTTGTATTAAAATGATGGAGTCAGATGGAGGGATCAGGCAGACCAAGAGTAACATACCACGAGACAACGTGACAACCATAATGAAAGTGCAACCATAAAGTGTAAGACATGTAGAACTTTGGAGCGGATGATGATGATGCAGTGCTGACTAGTTTAAATAGAAAATTTAGTATTTTTTGAATTGTTTAAATTCAAAAGATGTTTTAAAACATTTTAAAAACATAACTTAATGTAGAAAAATAAAAAAAAATATAATAAAAATTCCTCTTGACTCAGAGAACAGAGGAGAAAGTAATAGAAATAAAAAGAAAAAAAAAACTTATACTTAATTTTTAATTGATTAAATACTCCAGAGAGTATTTTAATTATTAAAAATTAACTATGAGGTAGAAAAATATGAAATACTGAGGAATATTTCACTCAGCCTTTGGGCACATTTCATAAAATTTCTTAAGGTTAGTGGACCTCCATAATATTGAAATGGCCAATTCTTTACCATAAATATAATTAATTTGAAAAATAATTGTAAGAATTGAAATAAAACTCAGGAAAAGGCAAATTAAAAAGGAAATTTACTATAAAAGTTAGGGCAGTGAGCAAAACCTTAAAATGACAATTTCTACCCCTAAAAACTTAAAAATGATATTTAGAAACATAGGGGCAAAACTATAAAATTGAAAATTTTTATCTCAACCTAAATTGACCACTAAATCTAAACTAAAACACTAACAAACCATAGGGGCTTATTCTAATGAATTTTTTCAGGGATTGACATCATGAGTGCCCCTTTAATGATGAAGTTACCCTTAATGACTCGGCCCTAGCCCAAATTGAGCTTGACTCAATTAAACTTAGCTTAGGTTTGAACCCAACTTAGACTTAACTTAAGTAAAATTAGATTGGACCCAACCCAATTAAATTCAGTCTAGGTCTGACCTCTAATCAGAATTAACTTTCCTCAAGTCAAACTAACGTTTGATCTTGGTCTAACTCAACTTAGACCTAGCATAACATGAGCCCTTTGAGGTCTAACCAAACTTAGACCTAACATAACATGAACTTTTTAGGTCTAACTCGACTTAGAGCTAGTATAAAATGAACCCTTCTAGGTCTAACCCAACTCAGACGTAGTATAACATGAACCCTCCTATGTTTAAACCAACTAAGACTTAGCACAACATGAATCCTCCTTGGCCTAACCCAACTTAAACCTACCAAATCAACATAAACCCCCAGTTCAACCCAACCTAACTCGGGTTAACCCAAATCAACTTGAACCACCATGTTAACTAGAGCAAACTAGGGTTGACTTAAATTAACTTAAACCATCGGGTGGACCAAAACTAACTCAGGTTGACCCAAATCAACTTAAACCACTAGTTCAACCCCGACCTATTCAGGTTTGCCCAAAATCATCTTGAACCACCATGTTAATCTGACCTAACTCTAGTTTTCCCAAATAAACCTAGAACACCATGTTATCCCAACCTAACTCGAGTTATCCCAAATTAACTTAGACCACTGGGTCAACCTGACCTAACTCGACATAACCGAAATCAACTTGAACCATCAACCTAACCTAACTCGGGGTAACCCAAATCAGCTTCAACCACCAGGACAAATAGACCTAACTAGGTTTAACCCAAGTCAACTTGAATTACTGGTTTAAACTAACTTAACTTGTGTTAACCCAAATCAACTTGAACCGCTGGGTCAACCCGACCTGAGTTAGGTAAAATCAAATCAACTTGAACCACCAGATCAATAAAACCTAACTCGAGTTAACCTAAATCAACCTGGCCTAACTCAAGTTAACCCAAATCAACTTGCGCCATCGGGACAACCCGACCTAAATGGTTTAACACAAATTAACTTACACCATTTGGGCCAACTGATCCCCGATAGATATAAGTGCAACAACAGCAAAAACTTGGTACCGTCTGATATAAGTGCGCTGATGATTTAAGATATGAAAATTATGATTTTATAATATGGGATACTACGCAAGTATATAGGACTTTCTGATTAAGCCCCGAGATATTGAACCCACAGAGAAAATGTGAAATCTTTAAAGGAATCAGAGAAATTATCTTTTTTACTTTCTTTAATTATTTTCAAAAAAGTATGTCTTGATTTGAAAAGTTTTGAAGGTTGATATGTCTTTTGAAATTTTCTTAATAAAAATGCAAAGCAAGAAATTAAAATTACAATAACTAATCACACTATATGTAAAATACTATTAACTAGAATATCTTTTTCTTTCCTTTCATGAAGTAGTAATAACTCTTAAAGTATTGTTGTAGAAGTATTCAAATTTTTGTTGTGACAGATAGAAGCAAATGTGTTCTTTACCCTTACTTGGTTCTATAAAGAACATAAGTTAATTTGAAATTTATATTATTTTGAACATGGTTAGGCGGGGAAGATACCGGTCTCTCACTCTAGAGTTCCTCGGATTCCCACCACCCTGGGGCTAACTTCTCATAACAAAACTCAAAACTTCAAACCAAATTAGGGGGTTTTAGTCTGTCACTCTAAAATCCTCTAATTTTACTCCCTTTTATAAAAATATCTTCTAATATTACATTGAATTATATGGACTACAGTTCTCACCCATATAATTTCATGTGATTCTTACTAAATTTTATGAGACAATACCGCATTGGATCTTACATAAACTTAAGAAATTTTACAACTTAACAGGCCAAATTAAGAAGTAAACAAAGTTTTTAGAATCAATTTGCACAACTTCTTCCAACTTTTCAACACTTATACTTTCCACAACAATTCTCTTTAAATTAATTACTTCTCCATTTAAGAAAGAAAAAAGATGAAGTAATCTACTCAGAATGCATTGTGAAAATATAAAAACACATCAATTTGAAATTAAAAACAACGATACGAAAAATAATAAACGAAAACAAGTATTAATAAACTAAATAAAAGTAAACACCTATCTGAAAATCCTCTCCACAAGACTAAGGAAGTTCCTCTGAAACTTTGACTCTTCGCTAAAATACTTCTCAGAGCAAGTCTCCCAACTCTGTGACTCAAAATACAAACTTTAGACTTCAATAAAAACTAATCTAAAAGAAAGAAAATAAGTGGGAAGAAGTATACTTCACTCCGACCCTTTTCTCCATTCTACTCTCTACTCCTACTCTAAAGAAAAACTTTTAAAATGCAGTGGAAGAACAATGGAAGTACTTTTCAAAATGCAGTGGAAGAGTCTCCTCAAATTGTCTCTTCTAAATCTTTCCTAAGACTCTCTTTAAATAGTAAACCAAAAGGTGCCTTGCTGTCTCTTCAAAATATGTCCAGATTCGATGTATCTACCAAGGAACGCACCCCTTCATTAAAACTTACCGCCCAAAGAAAGCTATAGACGTTACCACCAAGAGTTGCATCCCATCCATTTTGAAATTAGCACCAAATTTATTTAAATCTCGATTTTTAACTGTGGCGGCTAAGCGTCGGCCCAGCGGCGCTTAGCCGCCAGTGCTAAATTTTTTATTTTTCATTTTTTTTGCTCCAAATTTGATTCAATTTTGCTCCTTTCATCATGACCATCCATTTTCATCATACCTACAAGAAAAACACAAAATACCTTTCATTAAAGTGCAATATAATTAAAAATAGGTATAAAAATGTGCATAAAAATATTATATATTTTAGTTGTATCAAAATCCCCCAAACTTAAAATGTTACTTGTTCTCAAGTGACAGTTAATCTCATAGAACATTTTAGCATGCAAATTATGTAATGAGTTTCTTAGAAAGATAACAAAATTTTGTTCTAGAAATGGAATAGTCCAATTTAGAAAAAATTTTAGAAATTAAAACCAACTTAAAGTTTAGAAAGTTCTTAAGTAAAAGAAAATGATAAATATAAGTCTCTATCTATTTTAGAAATATTTGTACATTTTTCAAAATATAGGATTCAAACATTTATTTTTCTCACATAAAAATATTTATTTGAAAAATAATTTTACTTACTATATTACAATTTTAAGCTTTAGATTTTTCTGAACTTATATCTTAAACTTTAGGTATGAAACCAATTTTTGATTAAGCCCTTAAAACCTCAAGCTTCTCCTCCATTTTCATATACTATATATATATATATATATATATATATATGTATAGATATATATATGTATATATATATGTATATATATATATATATATATATATATATATATATATATATATATTTTAAAAGGAAGGGCAAGGAGGCCCCTACATGTTGAAAAACAAAAATAGGTACAAAATTGGTAGAAGGGCTTGCAGAACTAACAAAAACAAAAAGCTAATGGCAGCCCCTACCAAGACAAAACCACCAGGAGAGGGTAACACAAAGGTGAAACAAGGTCAAACAAAGTACATGTGACAAACAGATCAAAAGAGGAGCCGAGACAAGACCGAGCAGACAAGGCAAAGTTAGTTATTCGGCTCGAGATGAGGGATATTAAGCAAATCTCCAGCAATTAGTTGTCCGAGCATTGGAGATGGAGTGGTGGAAAGAGCAAGGTTGGAGGTGAGAACTCCCATGTTAGCAATCCAATCAGCTGGCTTGTTCCCCTCCCTGAAAATGAACTGAAACTGAACTTGCACCTTAGTAGTGAGAAGTTTGATCTTATGAGCCCAGAAATTAGATGTCCAGTTGATGGCATGCCTGTTATGTGTAGCATATGTTGAAACAAGAGTTATCAGATCCATAGAGTCACATTCCATAATGAGGGGAGACCAGTTGAGGTGGACAGCCACCTTTAATGCCCAATAGACAGCTTTAAGTTCAGCATCTAATCCATCACAAGCAACAATAGGGGCCATAAAATAGAGTAAAAATTTACCCTTGTGATTTCTAAATAAGCCTCCAATGCCACCCTGAGCAAGTTTGTAACAACCATCAGTGATGACCTTGATCCAGTTTTGGGCTGGGGGAAACCAAGCTACTTTAGTAATCCTGAGGGAGGCAGTTTTCGGAAAGGAGTTTTGGGAGCAAATATTGGGGAAGTTTTTGAGTTTGATTAGCTTAAGCACATAGGCTAAACAATGGCTAGTAACAGTTTTAGCATCTTGAGGGATGTTATCAAAAGTAGTCTTGTTTCTAGCCATCCAAATGAACCATGCAATGAGTAGGGGGATAGCAGTAATCCCGACTTTACGCCAATCTTGCCAGCAAGTAACCAGATAATTCCACTGTAACTGTATAGTATTTAAATTAGTGTGCTGGAGGAACTGAGTCCAAACCTGTTGGGAGAAACTGCAAGCATAGAACAGGTGGTTGATTGATTCTTCCTCCATATGACATAATCTGCAGCAGGAAGGGCCTCTCAATCCCTTGAGTTTAAGGATATCATCAGTGGGAAGGAGGTTCCTGAACAGTCTCCAACAGAAAAATGCCATAGAGGGGGATAAGAACTTGTTCCGGCAGATCTCACCCTGTGGTACACTCTCCCGAGTGTACAAGTTTATCATAAATCTCCTTGGAGAAACTTTGGTTTTTGTTAGTTACGTAAATAGTGTCATGCTTGGATCCGTCGAATGGTATGGTGTTAACCTTGTTAGTCGAGGAAACAGATGAGGATGGAGTGGAGGAATGGGATAGACCAGTGGTCCTCCTCCCAACAATCGAAACCAAGAGGTTAGTGTCCCTAGCAGAGTGTGTGGTTGGAGCCGATCATGGGGACACCACTCGGTCCAACCAAAAGTTGATCTTGCCTTTGCCTAGCTGCCATAAATACGGGTTCTCGACTTCCTGCTTAATTTTCAACATGGCTTTCCAGATTCTAGAATCTCCCAGTCTAGCAGAAGCCAATGAGGGGTGAATATGTCTGCAGTATTTACCATTAAGATATAAAGCCCAGAGAGAGGTTTGAGCCCTAAAATTAATCCAAAGTTTGCAATGGTTAATTTTGAGAAGATGGCTTAGACACTTGAAGCCTAATCCCCCAGCCCACAGAGGTTTAGCCACTTTACTCCAAGCAGCCCAATGAATCTTCTTGCCTTTAGCAACCCATAAAAAGTGGTTGAAAGCTGTTTCCAACTGGGTTTGGGTGGTCTTTTTCATAGTAGTCATTTGCATGAGGTAATTTGGTAAAGTAGTTAGGATGCTTTTAAGCAAGGTAATCCTCCCTCTAGTAGATAGGTATAGGTGAGTCCAGTTAGATAAGTAGTTACAAATCCTTTATTGGACCTAATCAAAATGGTTTTGTTTGCTTCTGCCAGTGCTTAGATGGACCCCAAGGTACTTGATAGGAAGGTGGGTGCTGGAGAACCCTGTGTGATTTAGAATCCAGTGTTTTGCTTCCTGGGACACCCTTTTGGAAAAAAGGATCTGACATTTAGCTCTATTAAACTTTAGCCCAGATTGATTTTGAAACATTTGAATGCAGTTTTGAATATATTTAACAGCCTTCTTGGATGCATTGGAGAAAATCATGAGGTCATCTCGCATAAATCGGATGAGAAATAATGATATTTGAACTATGGTGAAAATTTACCAGGGGGTGATGCTTGTATACTTGGTTGATCATAGAAGAGAAATAATCCATTGCAATAATAAAAAGAGTTGGGGAGAGGGGGTCCCCTTGCTTCAGACCCACGGTAGCGATGAAGGGTCCCCAAACCGAACCATTAACCGAATGGAATGGGAGTTATTGTGAAGCCATCTATGGATCAGGTTGCAAAAGCTGGGGTTGAATCCTTTAGCTGCTAACACATCCAAAATGAAATCCCAATTGATTGTGTCATAAGCCTTTTGGATATTAAGCTTGTAGATTAAGTTTCCCCCCTGCATTTCTTTTTGATATCCAATAACATCTCATGAGCTAACAGAACATTATCGAAATAGATCTACCTTTAATGAAGGCGATCGATTTAGGTTGATGATCTTGTTTAGGTGAGGTTGAATCCTTAAGACCGAGATTTTGCTTGAGCACTTTACTTATCACGAAGTCAGGTTTATAGGCCTGAACTGATCCCAGGTATTCAATTCAATGTGTTTAGGAATCAGCACAATGGTTGAAGAATTAAAATAATAAATCATATCTTTACCAAGGAAGAAGTTGGTAATGGCATTGGTAATTTCAGATTTGATAGTGGGCCAAGCTTTCTTGTAGAAATCTGCAGTAAAACCATCCGGCCTCGCTTGATTTGCTTCATCGTCAATGCTCTTAATAGCCTCCCGGATCTCAGCCTCGGTAGGGGGCTCGGATAAGGGCAGTGCATTAATATACCGGTAGTGTTCATCAAGAATGTTGGTGGAAATATTATCTCCGTCAGGGTTGTTAGAAGAAAGAAGTTGCTGAAAATGTCTGAGAGCACTTCTGCCAATGGCCATTGTGTCAGTTAGCCAATTTCCCTCATCATCCTTAATTCTATGAATGATGTTACAACTCCTTTTATATTTAGTATAAGCATGGCTCAGCTAAGGGCAGATAGGTGAATGTTATCCTTAAAAGAGTTGAGCTGGCTAGGGATGGGAGGCCTTCCCCGCATTTTTCAGCTGGGGTGGCAATGGAGTTAAAGTCAACCCCCACCAACCAAGGATGATCAATAGAGCTGCTGAAGGTGATGAGGTGGTTCCACAAGTCAATTTTATCTTGTTTCTTGCAACCAACATAGATGAAGGTGGCACATATTTTGTGATTTGCAAATTGGAGAGATAGGTGGAGAAATTGGTAGTTGTCCATGAGAACCGACCAAGTGACCTCAGATCTGCAAAGAAGCCAGATCTTATTATTTATATTGGAGTGTAAGGTAAAGCTTGGGAATGTTTAAAATTTTAGATGGGTTTTGATGAACCAAGGGTTCCAAAATAACAATACACCAAGGGGTGTGTTTTTTGTTTAGGTTAATAAGTCTTTTTAGGGATTGGGAGTCGGCAACCCCCTAATGTTCCAACAAAGGAGGTTTATCATGAGAATTAGGGAGGGGGGAGGGGGAAGAAGATCTGTGGGAACTAGATCTAGTTCTTCCCATAGTAAGAGGAGGGTAGGGGAAAAATCCCTGAAGGTTGAGTTTGAGGGTATTTAGGTTTTTTGTAATTCAAATTTATTCTTTTTCTTTTTTTGGGAAAATAAATCTCCCATTCTTCCTCCATAGAATCATTAGTAGTCTTAAGCTTATTAGGGGAGGGGGGGAGAAAGGTGGATGTAGGATTGTGGGAAGGGGCTATGTGTGGGGTGATTTTAGGTGGGGGAAAGCGGGGGCAGCGGATACGGTTGGGGGAAGTGGGGAAGCCCAATGGGGTGGCATTGGGAACAATAGGAGGGGAGGGGGATTGCAGGTGCCCGTGGGACCCCGGTGTGGAAGGGGTAGGAGATCGGTTGTACCCACATTAATCCGGAGCCGGAATCGACTCCGAGTCGAGCGATAGATCTCCCGATAGGTGGATGCAGCTTGAAACATTTGTCGTTGGTATGACCAAACATTCTGCAGATGTGTGCAATAGTAGGGTCTTTGTTGCATGATGACCTCCTCGCTAGTGTCCTCTTCGGCGAACCCACCTGGATTTTGTGAACTTCGGGGAGGGTTATATCCCTCTCAATTTGTATCCTTGCATATTCAGGTTTAGTCCTATGTAGAGATGTTGGGTCCAATCTTAGAGGGGTCCCAATGGCCCTCCCAATCTGAAAAAGAGCTGCTTGATTGAAATATCTATAAGGAAGGGCAGGGAATTTAAACAAATGGGGACTATGGGGGGCTCTTTACTAGGATCAAAATCTGGGGTCCATTTTAGAAGCTTCATTTCCATTCCTGCTATGGTGACAACTTGTTTGGCAAATAATTTGGCATAGTCTTCCTCTGAATTCGGACTTATAAGAAGGTGTCTCCCATCTAATAATCCAAGCTTCCAAGTCATCGCTGAAATTAAGTGATTCAAAAAAGTTTTTGACCAGCTCCATCTTAGGATGGCCTAAAGCAAATTTTCCTATCAAAGTAAGTTTCACTTCCTCATTAAGAGATTCCAGATCTTGGGGGGTGAAGAGTACAGCAGGGAAACCATCTTTAACACCAAGTGGTTTGATGAAAGGACAGGTTCCCTACCCAGGCAGCAAGCATCATGCATGGATCGAGGAAAAACCAAAGAGGCGAGAATCAAAGGTAGAGAGCCACGACCAAGAGCCCCAGCATAAGAATTTTTAACCCAGTCCAGATTAGTTTGGATGTCAATAGGGGTTGTCATTGGAAATAAACTCACCTAACCAGCAGCAGCAACTTGAGAAAACCAGAAACCTCAGCTACCAGATCCAGAAAGATGTCACAGGAGAGCCAAAACACAGGTCTAGAAAGCCAATGTAACAGTAAATTTAAACAAAGAAAAGCCCTGGAAGATGGAAAACGATTCAGTAGGCGCAGCCTCAAAGTCTCACAAGCCAGGAAACCTTCACAGTAGCAAAGAGACCCCCTTACCTTGGCCACTAGCCAGCAGGACGCTGTCGGCAGGGTCATGCCAGGAACCCTAGTAGAGCAGGAAAGTCCTCAGCCGCCATATATATACATATGTGTATATATATATATATATATATATATATGTATATAGATACATATATATGTATATAGATACATATATATGTATATAGATACATATATATGTATATAGATACATATATATGTATATAGATACATATATATATGTATCTATATACATATATATGTATCTATATACATATATATGTATCTATATTCATATATATGTATATATATACATACATATATATGTATATAGATACATATATATGTATATATATACATATATATGGACCTCTTGGCAAACCGTTGCTAAACCAACTGCTCGCAGTGGCCTGGGTCTGAAAGGTCTCCCACACATCCAACAAGTCAACTTCTGTAAACTCTGGGTACATTTCAGGGCCCAAACCTCTTTATGGGCTAAGTTCATGATGGGGAAATACTGCAGATCTTCTCACCCCTCCCAGGTGGAAAGAAAATTGGGGGATTCAAGAACCTGGGTCAAACTTCTTAATGTTAGAAAGACAGCTGAGGACCTATATATCTGGAATTTGGGAAGGGGAGAAATCAACTTCTGGCTTGATAATTGGTGTCCCAAAGAATGGATGGTTGCTAGAAGCCCACATCTTGAACATTCTTCTAAAGTTTCTGATTTCTGGGAGGGGCACAACTGGTCTCTTCCCCACCTCAAAGCCATTCTTCAAGACCATTCGGCTTCACCGATCTCTACTTATCAAATTTACTAGAACCTGTTCCTGACTCCATCTGCAGGCCCAATTATCAACATCAGAGCATTTCTAAAGTCTTCTATAACACCTTATACCAGTGGACTCCTGTGCCTTGGCATCTTGCTGTATGGAATCAATTTCTGTCCCCATCTATGGCCTTCCTTTGTTGGAGAACACTCCACAGATTAATTCCCACTGATGACATTCTAAAGCTCAAAGGGCTTAGAGGCCCTTCCAAGTGTGTTTTATGCAATTCTCAGGAGGAATCCATCCCCCACCTGTATTTCAACTGCCCTTTTTCCAGTTCTGTTTGGTAGCAGTTATCTGATAGCAGGCAGATTAAGAATTGTCACTGGGAAGATTTTAATAATCTCTGGTTAGAGGGGAATAGCCAGCATATTCAAACTATCCATCTCATTGTCATCTGGTTCCTATGGATGGCCAGGAACAATGCCAAGTTTAATGGTATTGCTGCCTCTTCTACCAAAGTGGCCAAAAACTGCAAAGTCTATCTACACAAAATCATTTGTCACAAAGGCTTCACCAACCTGTTAAACATTGATTTACATACTACCTCTACTCCTGCCCCCAAGGTCTTATTGGTAAGTTGGCTTCCCCCCATTAGACCAACAATTAAAATTAACACTGATGGCAGCTTCTCAAATGGGAGAGCTGGTGTTGGGGGCATTTTCAGAAACCACTATGGTCACTGTCTTCTTTATTTCTATGCTCCTGTTCTAGCTTTGGATGCACTGGAAGCTGAATACATTGCAGTCCTTTATGCCCTGCAGCTAGCACAATCTGTTTACTGGTCTAACCTCTGGATTGAAGTTGATTCCACTTCTCTTGTTCATAGCTTACATCTGGAGTGTGGCTCCTCGTGGAGGCACAACTACTGGATCTACCAGATCCAACAGCTCTCATCCCCTCTGACTACCTTCTCTGCAATTTTTAGGGAAGGAAATAAAGTTGCCCATTGGCTGGCAAGTAAGGGTGCATCCTCTCAGCAGGTGAGGGTATCCACTACCCCAACTTATGAGTTAAACTTTCTCATTGCTGGGGACAAACTGAGCCTCCCCCAACTTAGACTGGGAAGGAAATAATTCAGTATGGTTGGTATTTTGGCCTTCAGTTTATTCTCCTGGTTGCAGTTTTCTATCTGGCTGGATGTTGGTAACTTCTGAATCTCCTACAATCAGCCCATTACTCCTTGGGGAGTGTCTTACCAGTAGGCAGTGCTGGTGTCATCACTTTCTCTTGTCTTTGGATTAAGTGTTTATTGGGCACATGTTTTGGGATAGGTTTATTTTACACTTAGGTTAGTTACTTTTTCTTTTGGTGTGAAGTTGTATTGAGTCATGTTTGTTCGCATTTGGGATATTTTGTAACTTCACTTCTTTGAATCAACATGTAGGGAGCCTAAAGTAGCTCCTTTCCCAAAAAAAAAAAAAATATGAATATATATATATATATATATATATATATATATATATATATTAAGGCAAGGATTGTTATATCCGGATAGACCTTTAATGATTTTGAATTCCATCTTTCCATTTAAAATAAAGATCGATATACATCTTTCACTTAAAAATCATAATAATAGTATCTAAAAATTACTCTTCAATAAAAGAAATTTAAGCTTTGAAGAATAAAAGTCAAATGTTCTATTTATCCAAAAATACAAAACTTCTTACTAAAGATAGTTTAGCTTTATTTAACACCTCTTCATTAAGAAAATTTTAACTTTAAGTTTGTCATGATTACTATAAATTTTAACGAAATTCTTTTATTCATTTCTAAATTCAAATTTTTTTTCGATAATATAACTTCATGTACATAATAATGAAAATTTTTTGTTCTCAATCAAAAATAAGATTTATTTTTAAGTATTCTTGAGAATCAAATAAAATTTTAGGTTTTTAAAAATCTTTTTTTTTAAATCCCCCCCCAAAACTTTAAATTTTTAATTAATTTAAAACATTTAGGCATAAGAAATGAAAAATGGGTGAGAAATAAAAACTGACATATCATGCTTGCAGGAATTTTTAATATCCTAATATGCAAGTATAACAATTTAAATACAAGAGTAAAATGAAATCAAATTTAGTTTTTCAAAACATTTTTCTTTTTTTTATAATAAAAAGGAAAGTAAAAATTTCAGAAGACTTCTACAGTAGTGGAGGTTTTCAAAGCAAATACACACCAACTAAAATAATACACTGATACAGATAACAGATGATAGTGGAATTTAAAGAATTTTAAACATGTAGTTTTCCTAAGTAGAAGTTTCTAATAGTGGTTTATAATTTCCTAACAGTTTTTGAAATTAAAAATACATATTACTAAAAACTCTGACATAACATACACATAAAAACATTTACTATTACACACTACCACACAACAACATATAAATCAACAATAAAACAACAATAATACCTGAATATGCATAACAGATAAACAGTACAACTACAATATGCATACTATCAAGGTTCACATCACAACACAATCATAAAAAAAATATTAGATAAAGTACACTGTGACACAACACATCAATACAACAACTAAAACAAACAACATACATCTACTCTTCATCCTCCTCCTCATCATCATCTTGCTCGTTCCAATCTCTGGATGGCACATAAGGTATATAGTATGGATGAGGTGGCATCTCAACACTTTGATCTTCTCTAATCAGTCTATCCAAATATTCCTGTTAATTCTCCTCATATTCATCATGTTTTACAATATATCTCTCAACATTATCCAACTTACCATCCATATCTCTCACATGCTCTCGAGCAAGACTCACTTTTTTCAAAATCTTTCTTAATAAACCGATCGTGAATCGGTAGATGATGAAGCACGTGAAGTAGTAGCATGAGAAGCGAAGCGAGCGAAGCGTAAGCGAAGCGGTAGAAGCCCTACCAAATCCTCCTCTCCAACCAAACTTTGAATGTACGATGTAAGCACCAACGATTACACTAGTAATTGGTCTCGATAGGTCGAAGTACCTCTTCCCGGGTTTCAAATTTCACTCCGGATCTTTCACAAAGTGAATGAATCAAGGAAGAAAATCCCATACCTGCAGTCATGGTTGATCTAGCACAGTTCAAAACATAATAAAAAATTATGCTTCCAATATCAATCGGCTTCCCATGCTGAATACAATGGTTCAACACCGCTCTTTCTCTCGTCACTTCACTGGTATGACTTGAAGGTAATAACTTAGATGAGATAAAACAATGTTATTCCTTAGAAATTACATTCAATTTGGAAGCAGGAAAGTTCACTTCTCTATCATTTGTAATTTTCCATAATCCTCTTCCATCAGTCAGAAACTCCATAATCTCATCTAATTCTCCTTCCGAAGGATGATAGTTAGAATAAAAATAAAACATGTCAGGAGGTAGTCCATAAAAGGTATTGATTGCACTAGAAGAAAAGTTTACTTCATGCCTCCTAACCATCACCTGATTTTCCTCTACAGCAAGTAAATTTGCATAAAATTCTCTTAGCACAGAAACAACAACAACAGCGGAGAAGCAACAATAATTCTGCCAGTTTCTTCTTGCAATCATATCTTCAATCACCTCTCCTGGCTTACTAAACACTCGCTCAGGAATTAACTTACGTGATTGCAATGCATCGACGTATCGTTCCTCAGCCCTCAAACTAATAAATTTGTCAGAATCAAACTTCGTCTTTTCTCGTGCACGCTTTGACTTTGGATCCATCTCTAAAAATTCATGAAAAATTCACCATAAATTCCAAAATCAAACTAAACATGCTAAATTATCTTCCAAAAGATATTTTCACTAAATCCAAGCAATTTATCAAGCTTTTCCTCAAATTTTCACCATGAATAGTGATTTTAAGATTTTCCATAATGTACTCAAAATACATGGTGAAAATCAAAAAATTTTACTTAGGAGTAGTGCTCTTACCTCAAGGAATCCAAATCTAACAATTTTTTTTAGATCAGCTCTTAAATGATTCATAATATGATAATCTAGGCTCCTCTTTCGCGGCGAAGCAAAGGTTGAAGACGATGGGGCGGTTGAAAATGACAATTTTCGGGTTTTTAACTTTCGAGAATTAATTTTCGCGAACTGGTGCCTAAGCGCGATCTCTCTGCGCTTAGCCGCGAAATATGGTGCGTAAGCGCCGACATTCTGGCGCTTAGCTGCCAATACCTAAATTTTTATAATTAAGGTATATGCACTAAATCACTTTGTTAATTACCTTTAATTACTCCAAAATAATTATTTTTCCCCACATGAATCTTCTAATACTCAAAATCAAAATTTAATAACCATTGATTCCACACAAATTTCACAAAACAAACTTTTATTAAAACAAACATAATACTTAATACAGTACTAGAATTTTTTTCCAAACATAAAGGATAAAATTCTCAAAATACAAGACACTATAATATTAAACTGATAAGTGTACATCTCTAAGATGTACCCATCACATCATCAGGCATATATAAAAACATTAAACACACCAAACATGAACTCACAAGAACATTAACATAACATAGAAGACACTAAACAAATAAAAACAAAACACTTTTAATTCTACTCTCCTTTAGGCGGAATATAACCAGGACCACTATTATTCTGATTTGACCCTTCAGGAATATAAATTTGATAGAATGGGCGATCATTGTTCATTCTTATATCATCTTCTTCAGTCCATTTGTTCTTTACAAACATCGTCTTATCTATTTCTTCCACATACCTTGAATGATTGAATTTCATCTTGAGTTGCCTTCCCATGTGATCTAAGTGTAAGTTAATATCATTGATCTTTGCTTCCATTGAAGTCACTCGGTCTTCAATTTTTGCAATCATCTCTACAATACCTTGAATGCTAACAGCCAGATATCCATTAAATAACTCTTAACACTATCACTAATGAACTTACTTTTATCAGAATCTTGCTTCTTCTTCTTCATCTCCTTCTTCGAGGAAGACATGGTGCTCAAAATTCTCTTCTTAGACTTCAGAAATGAAAGTAGGACTTGGGCCAAGTGTTTTCCTTAAGTCAGGACCTTTTTATAGACTTGGGAGATGCTAAAATATTCTCCAACATGTTTAGAATCTCCTAAATAACTCCCAAACCTTCTCCCCCACGTTCTAGGCTCTAAATTCACATTTTTCACGTTTTTTATAACTGTGGCGCCTAAGCGCCAACTAGTCGGCGCTTAGCCGCCAGTGCACAATTTAGCACAGGTCTGCTAAGTGTCCAAATTCTCATTCTAACTTCTCCAAATCATCAATTAAGGTCAAATAAACTCCACATAAGTTTAAAAACTCCAAATTACTACCACTAAAAACATAAAAACAAACCAAACAAAGCAAACAAAACACACATAACAAACATAAAGCAAATCACACTGATAAATATGGGTTGCCTCCCACAAAGCGCTTGTTTTAACATCTTCAGCCTGACATACCCAAGACTCATTCTGAGAGACCCAACATTAAATTCTCATCAGTTTTTGATTTATTGACTGAAAAATATGGTTCAAGTCTATGTGTGTTAACTTTAAATATTTTTTCAGTCTTAGGATCTTGAATATCTAGAGCTCCAAAAGAATAAACTTTTATCACAATGAAAGGACCCATCCACCTAGACTTATGTTTTCCAGAAAATATTCTCAATCTAGCATTATACAGCAAAACTTGTTGTCCTGGTACAAGATTTTTAGAAAGAATCTTCCGATCATGCCATAACTTCATCTTTTCCTTATAAATCTTAGCATTTTCAAAAGATTCATTCCTTATTTCTTCAAGCTCATTCAATTGCAATAATCTTTTTTCAGTAGCATCTTTCAAATTATAATTGAACTCTTTATAGCCCAATAAGCCTTATGCTCAAGTTCAAAAGGTAAATGACAAGCTTTTCCAAAAATCAGCCTATATGGGGACATTCATATAGATGTTTTGTAAGCAGTCCTATAGGCCCACAAAGCATAATCCAGTTTAATTGACCAATCCTTTCTATTTGGATTAACAGTTTTTTCCAATATTCTTTTAGTTTCACGATTAGATAATTCAACCAAACCACTTGTCTGTGGATGACAAGTAGTAGCAATGCGATGATTAATATGATATTTCTTTGCTAACTTCCCAATAATCGCATTTCTAAAATGACTTCCTCCATCAGTTATGATTACTCTTGGTATTCCAAATCTGTAAAATATATTCTTTTCTAAAAACTTTGCATCACATCGAGGTAAAGCAATAGCTTCAATCCATTTGGAAACATAGTGTACTTCTATCAAAATATAAACATTTCCGAAAGATTGTATAAATGGTCCCATAAAATCTAATCCCCAAACATCATATATTTCAACTTCCAATATATAATTGAGGGGCATCTCATTTATTCTAGAAATATTGCCTACACGCTGACATCTATCACAATTTTTAATAAAAACATTGACATCCTTAAAAATTGTAGGCTAATAAAATCCTGATTGTAATATTTTATATACAGTTTTATCACTTCCAAAATGTCCCCCATAATCAGAATCCTGACATTTTTTAATAATTTCAAAAGTCTCTTCCAAAGGTACACATCTTCGAATTGTAAGATCCTTTCCTTGTTTATATAAAAATAGGTCATCCCAAAAATAAGTCTTAGCATCAGATAGAAATTTCTTCTTTTCATGATATGTCAAACCATAGGGTATAATATTACTAACAATAAAGTTTATTATGTTTGTATACCACGGAACACTCCATTCTTTAACAGTGAACAGTTTTCATCAGGAAAATGTTCATTAACTTCATCAATATCACAGAAAGATTTTTCAATTTCAGGCCTGGACAAATGATCAACAATTTGATTATCAGAACCCTTCCTATCTATTATCTCAAAATCAAATTCTTGCAAAAGAAGAATCCAACTTATAAGTCTCAGTTTTGCATCATTTTTCTTCATTAAGTATTTGATAGCAGAATGATCAGTATGCACAGCACATTTAGTTCCAATTAAATATGATCGAAATTTATCAAAGGCAAATAATATAGCTAATAACTCTTTCTCAATAGTGGTATAATTAATTTGAGCTTTATTAAGAGTTTTACAAGCATAATAATTTACTTTAAAAATTTTATCATATTTCTGACCCAAAACAACACCAATAGCATAATCACTAGCATTACACATTAAGTCAAAAGGTTTTTCCCAATTTGGTGAAATTATTACAGGTGCAGTGATTAATTTTTCTTTTAATGTTTCAAAGGCTTTATGGCAGTCATCATCAAAATTAAAAATTGCATCCTTTTCCGAAACTGAGCATAAAGGTTTTGTAATCTTTGAAAAATCTTTGATGTAACGTCTGTAGAATCCATCATGTCCTAAAAAACTTCTAATTCCCCTTACATTGGTTGGGCATGGTAAATTAGATATAACTTGAATTTTTGTAGGATCTACCTCCAAACCTTTTTCTGAAACCCGATGTCCCAAAACAACTTCCCCTACTACCATAAATTGGCATTTTTTCCAATTAAGGACCAAATTAGTTTCTTCACAGCATTTTAGAACTTTAGATAGATGTTTTAAACATGATTCAAATGAAATTCCAAACACTAAAAAGTCATCCATAAAAAACTTCAATCCCTTTTTCAATTAAATCACAAAAAATAGTCATCATTCATCTCTAAAATGTAGTAGCGGCATTACATAAACCAAAGGGCATTCTTCTAAAAGAAAAAATACCATAAGGATTGGTAAACGTAGTTTTGTTTTGATCCTCAGGAGCAATTTGAATTTGGTGGTAACCAGTATATCCATCTAGAAAACAAAAGTATTTATGTCGAGCTAGTTTATCCAACATTTAATCTAGAAAAGGGAGTGGAAAATGATCTTTCCTTGTGGTAAGGTTTAATTTTCTGTAATCAATGCATATTCACCACCCTGTAACTTTTCTTGTTGGTATCATTTCATTCTTTTCATTAACAGTCACAGTTACTCCTCATTTCTTAGGAACACAATGAATAGGACTAACCCATGCATCCAAACACTTTAAAATTTATTTCTTAACAACTTCTTTCATGATAGAATTTAATATCCTTTGGGGATTAGCCCGTGGTTTGCAATTATCTTCCATAAGAATTCTGTGCATACAAATTGAAGGACTGATTCCTATAATATCAGCAATTGTCCATCCAAAGGCTTTCTTGTGCTTCTTCAGAATTTCAAGCAAACTCTCTTCTTCTTTTTTAGTTAATTGAGAGGAAATTATAACAGGCAAGGTTGAGGATTCACCAAGAAAAACATACTTCAAATGATCAGGAAGCATTTTTAACTCAAGTTCAGGAGGTTTTTCAATTGATGGATCATAAGATTTATCTTTTTCAGTCATATCCAACAATTCAAATCTTTCACGAACATACTTTAAATCTTCTTCTAAGAAATCCTCAGAATCAAATAACTCCTCTTCTTGCTTACATTCAAATTCTTCTCTTTCAGCTTTCTTTTCATAGCTTGATTTGAAATGACATTCAGTTAAATAATCGATAACATCCATCCTAAAACACTCATCTTTTTTACCTCTTGCAGGATATTTCATTGATTTTGAAATATTAAATGTAACAGTCTGATCATTAACCCTCACCGTTAATTCCCCTTTTTGTACATCTATCATGGCTATGCCTGTAGCTAGAAAAGGACTCCCCAAAATTATGGGTATCTCTTTATCTTCCTCCATATCTAACACAATGAAATCCACAGGAAAAATAAATTGATCCACTTTTACCAAAACATCTTCTATAACTCCTTTAGGATATGTGATCGAATGATCTGCTAATTACAGAGTTACAATAGTCGGGGTTATTTCTCCTAGTCCCAGTCTTTTGAATATTGATAGAGGCATAAGGTTAATGCTTGCACCCAAATCACATAAAGCTTTTCCACAGAATCTTTCTCCGATTACACATGGAATTGTGAAACTACAGTAATCTTTAAGTTTTTCGGGATGCTTTTTCGAATTATCACACTGCACTCCTCACTAAGTGCAATAGTCTCATTTTCTTCAAACTTCCTCTTTTTATTAAGAATATCCTTCATAAATTTTTCATAGCTTGGCATTTGTTCTAGGGCTTCAGCAAATAGAATATTAATGGTAAGCTTCTTTAATATCTCTAAGAATTCTGAAAAATTGCTTATCCAACTTTTTTTGACGAAGTCTCTGAGGAAATGAAGGTGGTGGTTCTTCTAAATCAACCTTAGGCGAAGAAATAGGTCTTTCAAAACCTTTTGGAGCATCCTCTTTAGGTCTTTCAATTTCTTCTTTCTCTACTTCAGTCTTTTTTTGAACTCTACCTTCCAATTCTTTTCCACTCCTCAGTTGAATTGCTTTCACTTGTTCTTTATTTTTTCTCTTGGATTCACTACAGTATTACTTGGAAGCATTCCTTGGGATCTATTACTTAAGGCATTTGCAATTTGTCCCAATTGATTTTCAATATTTATGATGTTTGCTCCTTGAATTTGTAATTGATTTCCCATATGTGATACTACTTCCATAGACAACTTCTTCTCCATTTTTTTGTAAAGCCTTATTATAACCTGAAGGATAAGTTAATCTATTATTATTATTACCTTGGTTGTTCCAATTCCCCAATGGGTTTACTTAGGTGTTCCCCCATTGTTGATTATCACCACCCTAATTATTGTTATTCCAGTTAAAATTTGGAAGATTCTTCCAACCTGAGTTATAATAATTGGAATATGGGTTGTTAGGTTTGATTATAGCATTCACAGTTTCTTGTGAAGAATAAGAATCAACCATTTGGCCTCATGAATTTTCTTCAATCATGACATTTGGCTGGGAAAAATTCATCCCAAATTGGTCTATCTTTCTTGATATAGCAGCAACTTGATTTGCTAAAATTGTAAAAGCATCATTTTCATAAACACTGGCTACCTTTTTTGGATTTAACCTTTAAGAAGGCCATTGAAAATTATTAGTAGCCATTTCTTCAATTAAAGCATAAGCATCAGAAAATGGTTTAGACATTAATGATCCACCAGCAGCAGCTTCAATGATTGATGTAAGAGATCCAAATAATCCATTATAAAAAGTTTGAATTATTAACCAATCTTGTATCGCATGATGTGGACATTTCCTGAGGAGATATTTAAATCTTTCCCTTGCTTCATATATTGATTCCCCTTCAAACTGACAAAAAGATGTTATATCATCTCTCAACTTAGCAGTCTTAGATGGTGGAAAATATTTAGCAAGGAATTTTTGTGATAGTTCTCCCCAAGTTCTAATTGATCCGAGTGCTTAACGAATGTAACAACATTTTAGCTTTATCCCTTAGTGATAAAGGAAAAGTCTAAGTCTAATAGTATCATCTAAAACACCATCATATTTAAAAGTAGCACACAACTCTAGAAAATTAGCAAGATGCAAATTAGGATCTTCAATTGTTGCTCCCCAAAATTGATTATTTGACACAATTTGGATAATAGCAGGTTTAAGCTCAAAAGAATTAGCAGCTACAGCAGGGTTTTGAATACTACCACGAAGTTCATCTACTGTAGAGTTAACATAATCTCTTAAAGGTCTTAATTCTTGATGGATGCCAACATTTTGATTTTGATGATTTGCCATTTCTTGAATATTTTTTTTCTTTTTTTGTATTTTAATTTTTTTTTATTTTTCTGATATTTCTTGATAATTCAAAATCGTAAGGCACAAGTCCTTCAGAACCTGAACTACGCATACAATAATAAAACAAAACAAAATATAACACACTAACAAAAACAAAGAAAAGTAAAAATTTATAATTTCTTAATTCTTTTTAAAATGCAATTTAAATTAACTTCCCCGGCAAGAGCTACCGAAAACTTGATCCCCGATAGATATAAGTGCAACGACACCAAAAACTTGGTACTGTCAGATATAAGTGCGCTGATAATTTAAGATATGAAAATTATGATTTTATAATATGGGATACTACGCAAGTATACGTATCATTTATCAAGTAATATAGGACTTTCTGATTAAGCCCTGCTATATCGAACCAACATGGAAAATGTGAAATCTTTAAAGGAATAAGAGAAATTATCTTTTACTTTCTTTAATTGTTTTCGAAAAAGTATGTCTTGATTTTGAAAAGTTTTGAAGGTTGATATGTCTTTTGAAATTTTCTTAATAATAATGCAAAGCAAGAAATTAAAATTACAAAAACTAATAACACTGGATGTAAAATACTATTAATTAGAATATCTTTTTCTTTCCTTTCATGAAGTAGTAATAACTCTTAAAGTATTGATGTGGAAGTATTCAAATTTTTGTTGTGACAGATAGAAGCAAATGTGTTCTTTAACCTTACTTGGTTCTATAAAGAACATAGTTAATTTGAAATTTATATTATTTTGAACATGGTTAGGCAGGGAAGATACCAGTCTCTCACTCTAGAGTTCCCTCGATTCCCACCACCTTGGGGCTAACTTCTCCAAAAAAACTCAAAACTTCAAACCAAATTAGGAGGTTTTAGCCTGTGACTCTGAAATCCTCTAATTTTACTCCCTTTTATAAAAATATCTTCTAATATTACATTCAATTATATGGACTACAGTTCTCACCCATATAATTTCATGTGATTCTTACTAACTTTTATGAGATAATACCACATTGGATCTTGCATAATCTCAAGAAATTTTACAACTTAACAGACCAAATTAAGAAGTAAACAAAGTTTTTAGAATAATTCTTCACAACTTCTTCCAACATTTAAACACTTATACTTTCCACAACAATTCTCTTTAAATTAATTACTTCTCCATTTAAGAAAAAAAAGATAAAGTAAACTACTCAGAACGTATTGAGAAAATATAAAAACACATTGATTTGAAATTAAAAACAATGATAAGAAAAATAATAAACGAAAAAAAGTATTAATAAACTAAATAAAAGTAAACACTTAACTGAAAATCCTCTCCACAAGACTAAGGAAGTTCCTCTAAAACTTTGACTCTTTGCTAAACTACATCTCAGAGCAAGTCTTCCAACTCCTTTGACTCAGAATACAGACTTCAGACTTCAATAAAACTAATCTAAAAGAAAGAAAAGAAGTGGGAAGAAGTATACTTCACTCCGACCCTTTTCTCCTTTCTACTCTCTACTCCTACTCTAAATAAAAACTGTTAAAATGCAGTGAAAGAACAATGGAAGTACTCTTCAAAATGCAGTGGAAGAGTCTCCTCAAATTGCCTCCTCTAAATCTTTTCTAAGACTCTCTTTAAATAGTAAACCAAAAGGTGCCTTGGTGTTTCTTCAAAATGCGTCCAAATTCGATATATCTACAAAGGAATGCACCCCTTCATTCAAACTTGCCGCCCAAAGGAAGTTATGGATGTTACCACCAAGAGTTGCATCTTATCCCCTTTAAAATTAGTGTCAAATCCATTTGAATCTCGATTTTTAACATTGGCGGCTCAGCGCCGGCCCAACGGCGCTCAACCGCCAGTGCTAAATTTTTTATTTCTCATTTTTTTTTTGCTCCAAATCTGATCCAATTTTGCTCCTTTCTTCATGACCATCCATTTTCATCATATCTGCAATAAAACACAAATTACCTTCCATTAAAGTGCAATATCATTAAAAATAGGTATAAAAATGTGCATAAAAATACTATATATTTTAGGTGTATCACCAACCTGATCTAATTCTTGTTAACCTAAAACAACTTAAACTACTGAGTCAACCTGACCTAACATGGGTTAACATAATCCAACTTAACCATTAGGGTCAAACCGACCTAATTTGGGTTACCCCAAATCAACACAATTCTAGCTCAAGTTATTCTGATTCGAATCCTGTAAACCAAAACTAATACAAACACAACCTCAGGTCAACCCGACCTGACTCAGGTTAACCTCAGTAATCCTAGTTAACCACCTGGGTCAATAGGACCTATCACAGGCTAACTTAAATCAGCTTAAACAATCTGATGTAGCCCGACCAAACTTGTGTTAACACATAATCAAAATCAACAAATTTGGATTGTCACCACCTAATTTAGATCGTCCCCACCTACTTTAGATTGACCCAAGACAACTTAAACTTGAGTAACATGGGATTAAGGAATGTTTGACTTCTCATAAGAGAACAATCACACTTAACATCCACCAAGAACAATTTTGGTTGAGATGTCAATCGAACATAAAAGACATAACATAAAAATGCACCATAAAAATTACTAAACATAAACTTCAACTATAAAAATGCAACTTAGTTTGAGAATGCACTTTGGAGGAGGCAATCCACAACTACTAACAAAGTCCCTCTTAGTCACTTGTGACTAATCAAACTATAAACCAAATGACCTAGGGAGGATGGAACCATGGGATATTGACTGGGTCATGTCAAAATCAAAATCAAAATGAATATCACAAAAATTATAATCGACTAAAACTTCTTATGCAAACTTAAATTTTGAATCCCTAAAACCTAAAAAAGAAATAAACATTTAAATGGAACCCTAATGAATAAAGATCACTAAATGCAAATGTAACCTTTCTACTTGGATCTACCAAGATCTCTTGGACAACATAACCCGTGTCTACTGACAAGAATCTTCTAGCACAGTAAGTTTGTCTGCCTCTTAGACTAAGTAGATCAGGGAACTTGAAAAAACTAGGGTGATGGAAAGTTACTGTCATCTTGACCGAGTTGTCTTAAATAAAAATAATAATTAATCAACAGACAAAAAATATTTTTATGCTAACTTTGTCATGCAGCTCTATGTTGACCTCATTTTTGATGAGGTCTTCCTTTCTTTTTTTAGTGCTTAGGATCTAGCCTTAGGCTTTTCCTTTGACTATCTTAGAGGACTAGAATTGGGACCCGCCTTTTAGAAATTCAAACCACTTCTAAACTCCCTGCAAACTCCACAAACTTGACTATAGACCCCTAATCACCTAGAGGGTTGAAATCAAATGTGGAAGTTTAAAGGATGAGTTCCTATAGGATTCTTTGGCCTTAGAGCGCCCTGCAGGTGGCCCAGTGCAGTGAAGGGGCTGACTTACACTACACTTACACACTACATTTCCACACACTTCCTAAAACCACACCCATACCCAACTTGACCTCCCGACTCATGTAGGTGATTCACATGGATGGTCCTTAACCCCTAAGCCCTTGCGTCAGAGGGTTAGGAACAACATAGTGAATGCCTCAAATGAGTCCTTTCATGGCTCATATGGGCTTGAAATGGCTTCATGGCTCAACCAAAATGATTTCTTTCCACCTAAATTCACCCGATCTTCAATTTCCCAAATTTTCAATTTTTGACCCCGGGACCCTACACCTACTAAACCTACCCAAAACCCTCGAAACCCAAATTTTTGCAAAATTTCCAAGTTACCTAAAATTCTTCAAAATTATTCCCAAACATTTCTACACCACTCAAATTGACCATCTATGTCCAAAAATACCAAAGATTCCAAAAATACCCCTCAATACCCTCCAAATACCCAAAATACCCTTCTTGGCCTAAAAATCCAAAAATTCAGAAAATTCCCAGAAAATTCCAGAAAATCCCAAATATTCTCAATTTCATTTTGTCCAACTACACCATGGGCCAATTTTGTCAATTTACCCTACTTTTGTCAAAACCCCCAAATTGACCCATTTTAACCCAAAGTGGACCCAATGTCAAACCAAACCTACCCAATTGACCCCAATTTTGGTCCAATTCAATTCTAAACTTCAATTCAACATTCCCAATACCAATTTAGACCAAATCCAAGTCCAATTTGATTGACATTTGGATCCAATTTCACTTTGGGCCTTAAAGCCCAAATTTGGACCCATGACCCAAACTTAGCCCAAACTAACCCAATTCAACTCCAATTAACCCCAAATCTTTTCTAAACCTTCCTTAACATCCTCATAAACAAAACACTAACATGATTTGCCCAAGATTTTGACCCAAACCCCACTCAAATTCAACCCAAAATCAAAAAGCCCAATTTTGACCTAAACCCAAATCTAACCCAAATAGGCCCAAACCTCAAAATTAAAACCCAACCAAAGCCAAAACCTCTTTGAAACACTCCCATAAACATTTCTTAATATTTATTTTACATCAATTTCAACCCTAGCCCAACATTGGCCCAAGTTAGCCCAATTTGACCTACATTGGCCCATTTACCAAATAAACCCAAATTCAACCCAATTCAAACCCAAACCACCTTAAATCTATTTCAAATTATTCATGAAACATCCCTAAACCAAAACCAACAACTATTTGGCCCAAACTTCTACAAAAATTCCCATCCATGAACACATCCTTAAACTTAAAAGCCCACTTCCCTTAAACCTTTCTAAAAGCCCATTTCCTTCAAAATTCAAAAGCCCAAATCTACCCTAAAGCCCACATGACATCTCCATTTGTCATCCATTTAATTAAATCCATTACCTAAGTCCTAAAATCATCATTGAATTAGCCCAAATGAAGCTTCATCCAAATTCCCATCAAATTACCAAAAATTTCTTAAAACCCTTTTCATGAAACAAATCAACCTTTTCCCAAGCCAAATGGAGCCATGAACAAGCCATTCTCAAGCCACATGAAGCCATGAGGGCTTTGACTTGTCATTAGTCCATTTATGGCAAGAAGAGGGGTTCTTTCTTAAACCTCCTTTAACCCTTTTTACCTTAATCATGTCACACACTAAACCATGTTTAGCCACCTCATCATGGATGGAGACTTCACCATTCCTTCTAAGCCGACCTAAATGATTCCCTCAGCTCAAAATCAGAGCTTGGAAGGGTGCACCAAGCCCAAAATGGTGGGTTGACCCAAACCAAGCCAAAGTGAGTCTTCTCCCATTCCATTTAAATCAAACTCCTTTACACATGTCAAACCTCGATTGCCTACACTAAACCCCAGACCACGACCCACTCGACCAAGATGGTGACCATTGCACAGCCGGCGGCCACCGGGCCGCCGGAAAACACCATGGCCGAGAGCTCACATGTGAGCCAACATTGAAATTCTCACTTGCCGAGCTGCCCCATGCCCAGTGGTCACCATGGCTGATCTTCTCCTCACCGAGCAGGTCGATCCCGAGCCCTAACTCCCTGCGAGAGGCCTTCCACCCTCTCCTGATTTAAACTCCACCCCTCTCGGCCATGAGAGAGCTAAAAACAAAACCTTAAGGAAACTCGCCAAAATCACTCCGGATCACTCTCTACACATAGAGCACACGATCCCCAGCTGAATTCCGACCCAATTCCTTCTGGCGCGAGCCCGATTTTGAGCTCGAACTTTAGCCCAAAAACCGGGACACTTCTCCACGGTGAGCCAATTCCCAAATTGATTGGCTCTACACCTTCACCGGACCGAGGGAAGGTGTCCACCACTAAAAGCCCCATCTCCGGAGCCACCCGGTTGCTCCGGCCTCCAAGCTTTGTGATCGGGCTTTGTCGAAATCATATTCGGACAATTCACCGGACCGGGAGACTTCATCGCGGAGCTTGCTAGGACCCAATCGAAGGTGCAACAACTCTCGGATTGAAGCCACACTTCTCCGAGCCAAGGTATGAGCTAACTCTTCATCCCGAGCTTCTGAAGATTCTCTATTTCAAATGCCTTAGTTCCAATGCATGTTAGCCGTATAGATGTGTTCGTCTCTTCAAGACGAATCCATAGAGCATAAGAACATGAAAATCCATTGAGAATCGAGTGAGATCTTAGGGATTTAGTGTGGACGGCTCTCGGGTGAGAACACTTGGGGACGATGAACGGATGCGCGTCCATTCGATACACGCGCGCACGGACGGCCGGGATTGCGTCGGACCGGGAGACGGTACGAGAACCGCGGGGCCCGGGCTGGCCGACTCGGGTGGCGGCGTCGAATGGGAGCGCGACGCGTGTGCGTTCGGAGGCTGCCGAGGTTTCGGCGGCGCCGCGTGGATAAATAGATAAATAGGGTATTTTTCTTATTTATTTAATTCCCTAAACTTCAAAAATCCATATCTTTGTGTAGAAAAATCACAAAAATAAAATAAAAATACCCCCTTGCTCGGTGAACGAGAGGAGAATAATGTGGAAAAGAAATCATTTAATTTCATTAAGTATTTTATTTTTTATGATTTATTTACTCTCTGCATACATTTAATTCTCCATGCATGTATACAATTCACCATGGCATGAGACCATAGGGCTTTTGAAGCCTCCGAACTTGGGAACATTCCCTGAATTTTCCAAGGTCGGAGGCCATCTCTGTGAAAAGTTATTTATTTTTCAAATGCATGTTGCTGTTTTGAGTATTTTAATTCCAAAAATTAGCATGTTGTGAAATAAATTCTAGAAATATTTGGTGATGTTCCTTATGACCAGAGAACCCTAGGAAAAATAGGACTTGAGTTAATTCACTCAGATTAACCCTAATTGGCTTAAACACCCAAAATAGGTCTTTAATTAATTAGAGTTAACCAGGTATCAAATTGACTTGAAATCAATTCTCCACTGACCTTTAGGATCAGAGGAATCCACCATAAAAATTTGAGGTCAATTGGACTTGGTTAGCCCCACTAATTGGGTTGATTAAGCCACTTAGCCATTTTAAACTTTAAAAATTCATAACTTTTAAAATACTTTTTAAAAATTCACCAAATTGGTTTTGGAGCCTCTCTGATATCAGGGGAACCTAAGAAAATTAAAATTTCAATTTTCTAAAAAAGTTGATTTTTAATAATATTTTAATATTTTTAATAATTAAAAAATAATAAAAATCACAAAAATAATAAAATTCACCAAAATGTCACATTTTGAATTTTAATCACTTAGGAACAAATCCCACATTTTTCCTAAGTCTATTTAGTGAGATATTAAATTTTAAAGCCCTAGGGTAATTTTAAAATTAAAAAAATGTATTTTCTAGCATTTTCACTAAAATAATTACAATAAATCATAAAAAAATCAGAAAATTGCAAAATTTGATTCTCTGGTTTCCTTGATATCAGAGAGATTTTTGAAAAATATAAAATCCATTTTTCAACATTTATTTTATTTTTAAATTAATTAACACTCCAAAACTCAAAATAATTATAATAAAAATAATATAATTCAAAAAATCACCAAAATTGGTCCAAGTGCTTCTCTGGTCATTAGGAATGTCCCCTAATTTTCTTAAGGACAGAAACTTTCTTTTGGTCATGTTATCAAATTTTCCTTGAAAATCTCTATTTTCCACCAAAAATAATTATATAAATAAATTAAATACAGAAAAATCACATTTTCTCCTCTCATGTCTTTATTGACATATGAGTGAAGTCACATAAAAATTTCAAGTTCATTTGAATTCAATTTAATGAGTTATGAAATTATTAAGCTTAAAGGGTAAAATGGTAATTAAACTTTTAACCCTTAATTAAAACTTTAGGTTTAATAAAAAGTCAACAAGTAAAATATTTGATCCTAATCTGATTTGGATGATTGAAATTTAAATAATTAAAGGGTAGAAACCCATTAAATAATTTTAAAATGATTAAACTTTAATTAAATAATGGATTAAATTTGGAAGAATAATAAAATTGGAATCATTAAAATAAGGGATATTATTAGGAAGAGATTTATTCTTTAATTTAAAAATCCCTAAATTAATCATCTCATTAATATTCAACTCTTAATTAAAATGATAATTCAAATTTAAAATATTAAAAGACTTAATTAAATTATTAAACTCTTTTGAAATTTCAATTAAAATTAAAAATAAAGTAAATTAAAGATAAATTAAATTAAGATTAAATTAAATTTAATAATTAAATTAAATTAAATTAAATAATTAAATTAAATTAAATTAAACAATTAAATTAAATTAAATTAAATAATTAAAATTAAATTAAATTAAATAATTAAATTAAATTAAATAATTAAATTAAATTAAATTAAATTAAATTAAATTAAATTAAATAATTAAATTAAATTAAATCAAATCAAATTAATTAAACACCAAATCAAATTAAATTGAACTATGTTAAACTAAATTAAAACTCAATTAAATTAAATTAAATTAAATTAAATTAAATTAAATAATTAAATTAAATTAAATTAAATTAAATTAAATTAAATAATTAAATTAAATTAAATCAAATCAAATTAATTAAACATCAAATCAAATTAAATTAAATTAAACTAAATATAAAGCAACTTGAACACTATTCCAAATTTAAACCCTTTAACTTAAATCAAATCAGTTGAATACTAATTTACCCTTGAAAGCTTTGATTATTATAACTCCTAAATGGAACATCAAATGAAGTGTTACCTCACTCATAGGATATTCAAATGTCCTAGTTCACTGAGCAAGTTAACAAGACTTGAAAACCTCGGACGATCGATTCATTTATATAATTAAATTCATTTGGACTTAAAACAATCCTAGAAATATTGAAAAGATGTTTAAGATTCTTCTTAAGCACTTCCTCGATATGATAGGATATTTATAAGAACAATTGAATTTGATTATTCTTTGATGAAGAAAATCGTCCTTAAACCAAAACACAAAGAACCTAGACGTCATAGGAGTTGACTAGCGTATAGGATTAGGAATTTGGTAGAAAACCATAACCCTTCCCTTAGCTTTACCTAGGAACTTGCTTAAATATTCTAATTGTGTTTTAAGTGCAGCTTGGGATGACGGGAAGACCCTCCGGGTACGCTTTTATTTTATTGCAATTTACTTTCTTGCAATTTACATTATTGCAATTTACTTTATTGCAACTGCGTTTATTTTTCTTGCATGATAAAACAACTGTTGCATGAAAACTCACACCTTTAGGATAGCCCCTAAAACTGAAACCAAAATTAAATTAAAAGTCATTGCAAGATAAAATTCACCGCCACAACATTTCAAAATATAAAACAACTCAAAATTTAATCACAAACGGAACACAAAACTACAATTACAACTAAATTAAAACGTCTGTTGGATGATCGGGAATACCTCGGATGATGTAACCTACGTGTTGCTAACGGGATTTCCCACGGTCTAAATGAAAGTGTGGAACTCATTCGGTTGAGTTTAGCAAATTCATCCGGACTAAGTGAATCCGATAAAAATAATGATGCCGGAAGGATGGAACCGTGGGATCTTAACCGGTGTCGTTATAATCAACTTTAAGATTTGTTTTAAATAAAACATAAAAAACACTTGGAAATTAAGATTTTCTCTAAACCAAAACACTTTTCTCGACTCCTGATTTATGATTTCTAAAACTAAACCTCTGCGACAACAAGGAGCTCGGAGCATGGTGGGCGGCACGACCATCGTCATCGACGAAACTCGAGTCTACTTCAGCAAAACTCTCCTAGAATTAAAACAACCGAGCCATAGGACTTCGAGGTAGCTTGCCTAGTGCAACATAAATCCTCAACTCTTCGTTAGGCATTTGCATTGCAAATTAAGCCCTAACCAGGTCTTAGGATTCCGAGGTAGTCGTCCGATACGACAATAAACCCTCACATCTTCTAGAGCTATTTGTTTGATTTTATCATACAAATATAAGCCCTAATTAATTGAAATTGGCAAGATTGAAATATCAAATAAACATTAGGACTTTCCTAAATTCAAGCCAAACGATAGGATAGTCGGGAAATTATCGAAGTTCACTTCGAATCAGTGATTTCTCCTACCTTTCTTCCTTTGGATTCACAAAACAAAATGTTCCAAAAATTTGATCCATTCCCTATTGAAACTTCAAAATTCAATCTTTGAAAACCTTAAACTTTGAAATTCTTGAGAGCGAGAATCATTGATTATTATCGAGAGTTTTCTTAGGTGATTCCGTCACTTAAGATGTAATTAACTATAGGGGCTTGCCCTTATAGGGAATTTTAAAGAACCCGAGTAATATAAACCCTGTTTAATGTTTTCATATTAAGCGGGGAAACTTGTCGGCTTATAAAATTGGTTCGCGGACCAAACGGATGTCACTAATCTTCTAGTTTATTTAATCAAGCCCCACCATCAAGCGGTGTGTCTATCCTTAGGGATAGATACACGGTTTGTGGTGCGGTGCTCGTTTATATAAACTATTTGGGATGTGAGGTCGGTTTAATCTCATATCTTAAAACCTTCAAATTTAAAATTATTTTCAAAATCAAATACTACTTTTCAAATTATTTATTTTAATTAAATTAAAAATTCGCCGACGATTTACGGTAGGCGACCCCTCTTCAAAATAAAACACGACCTAAAAATATGCCGACGGGATTTACAGCGACTCCGTGGGGAATATTCCTCTCTCCATTATAATCAAATAATTCTGCTTTCAAAAATCGGTAGTATATCCATGTCCCTAATGGATCAAACTACCCTTCTTTCCGTTGGAATACTATGTTCATTTCTATCTTGAACAAGTATAGCCAACATTCTCTCGGATTTAGGAGCCACTGTTTAGACACCCCTAAACGGAGAGGTTCCGAGATCCTTTTACCTCATTTACGAGGTGGGGTGGACCCCAATAGGTGTTAGTTTAGGAGTGATCCTTCGAGTCGGGAAGTCTTGCTTAAGACTTTCTTTTCCTTTCACGAATCAGATTCCTTACCTTCTCTACACCTTTGAACATTCCGTTCTAAATAAACAAACCCTCTAATAAGTGATTCTTTTAACAAATGATAAATACATGAACAAAGAATGAGTTCGGACTCTTTTCAATTCCTTTCTTTTCGTCCTAAAGAAAAGAAGCATAACTCGGGACGACAACCGAGAATCTACCTTGCAGAAATGGAAGCCCCGAAACTGATTTTCTCCTTCACCAACGGATTGGACTTCGGCTATGCTATAAGGATGAGCTGCCCGACAATGGGGTCATCCGATTTGGACGAGGATTTGAAATCACGAACGTCAAAGTCACCGACGTCTCCCTCTTTGCACTGACAAACAAGGTATCTGAAGCTGAGGAGCCACTGCTTGAGTTCAACCTTAGGTCGACCCAAGAGTTTCCTCCCCTGAAAAGGGTCCCGACTAGGAGGAATCTGCTTGTCCGCGGGAGGACCATTCTCACTACCCCCACTGGTCTAGTTGTTTCTCGCACCTACCCCGACTTACGCCAAATCAAAGGGGAAAGAAATCCGGAACTATGGTAAACTCGTTACCGTGGAGGGTACGGATCTTCCTGTAAGACCTCTGTCTTCGAAATCGGGTCCGGTTCGAAGATTCCTTCGGCGACAAAGACCCAAAGAAGAAATAGAAATAGAAGGATCGCCGGGGAAGCCGGAGGCTGCCGAGATTGCCTTCTGGAGGAAATTCCGGAGTTGCGGAATATACACCGATTACCGGAATATACACCACTGCCCGACTACATACCACTTTTGGGAGGAAGCGGGTTCCATCCCCTCTCGCCGCGAGAGGATGAGGAGAATGTTCGCAAGATTGCTTGTCACATTACCTCGGCCCGCATACTACAACGATAGCCGCAAGAAAAGAACTAGAACTACGCCGTTTGCTCGACTGCAAACTTTGGTAGAAAAGCTAGCGAAGAAGGAAAATTGCCCCGTGTCGGAAATTCTACGAAGGATAGGACGGGTGCCAGTCAAATCCCGTCTTGGGCCCCGAGTAGAACCCGCCGTCATGATAGAAAAGCCGAGCAAGAGAATGAAGGCTAGCCCGCCGTCGTAGTATCGGGGTTACGGATTAGGGAGGATACCACCTTCCGGCATTTGGCCGATAGACCATGCTGGTCATAGACCTGTCGCTGCTAGAAGGATGGTGTGGCGTCCCACTACGGGGCGATTGAGGCCGAAACGGCGGCCCGAGAAAGAAAGTCTCGCCGGGAGGCCGGAATGCGAAGAAAGTGCTACTTGCGATGAAGGGGACTCGTGAAAAAAGGACCCGGCAACCATCGCATGACAACCACAAAGATACACGAAAGCTCCGCTAGAAGATGCCATGGAAAAGTTGAGAACCGACATCCGACGGTTGGCAAAGAAAGAGAAGAAAAGTTCGGAGATGAGATCGACTCATCGGAATTCATGGACAATGAATATGCGAGAAATCAACATGGTTGAGACACGAGCTTCATCATCTTCTCAAGGTGCTCCTGCGGCCGCAGAAGAGAGGAGCCGGAGCGATGAAGAGACGGCTTCGGGAAAAGGACGACACGATCGCTCGAATGGCGAAGAGGATGGAAGAGATGGCCGTAGCTCTAGCCACTCTCCAAAGTCAAGTACAACCACATAGAGAGACACCCCAGAAGTCATTCACATCGTAGACGGAGGAAAGGAGATTACATCCGTCAATGGGGATGACCGAGTGAAAAAGGATACAACACAAAGTATGATCCCCGAAAAGGAAATCAAGAACTTGGTAGAGCGGCGAGGTGCGAGAAGCCCTAGCACAATCGAAGAACGGGACATCTATTCGGACGGGTAGACCTTACCGGAAGAATTCGACGCTGCCCAATACCCAAAGGGCTTCGTACCACCTCGTTTAAAACCTTCGACGGGCCAGGAACCCCGACGGCATGTTGCACACTTTCGTGCCGGTTGTTGCAATGCCGGCGGGAGCGATGCGCTACTCTTCCGACGGTTCGTTAGCGATCCGTCGGGAATCGCCTTCGGCGGGTATGCGAATTGCCCAACGGATCCGTAAAGACATTCTCGGAGCTAGAGAGCCTCTTCATTAAGCGATTTGCCGGAGCTCGGCACCACATCACTATAGGTGATTTAGTGGTAGAGAAACAAAGGCCGAATGAAACTCTAGTGGATTACATACTTCGATGGAGAAATTTAAGTATGAAGTGTGAACCACAAGCTGCAAGAACAACATGCGGTCGACATCTTGCTTAAAAGCATTCACGGCCCGATAGCACTTCTCCTCGAGGGATTCACCATTAAGACTTTTGAGAAGTCGTTAAGCAAGGCCGGAAGCTTGCAAGAAGAGGCGAAGCAATTAAGTTTTGCCGACAAGACGGACAAGCGAAGCCGGTGAAGACTTTCGAAAAGAAATGCGGGGTCGTTGCGGCGGTTGACAAAGGCAAACAACCGATGCAAATACCACCGAGAACGGCCGCGAGCAACCACAACAAAATTACCGAGCAACCCGGTCCAGCTATCGGTCGTCTCCGCGGTATGAACAACCGTCTCGTCCGCAACGTACATTGAGGGAGCTTTGAGCAGAGAATATCCGTTCAAGAATGAAGCAGTACCAAAGATGTTCCGTAGCTTAATGAAAACTCCAGATTTCCAGCTGCCAGAGCCCAAAAGACCAGAGGAAGTCAACAAGAAAGGTGATCCCAACTTTTGCCCCTACCATCGAATGCTTGGGCACAAGATAGAAGACTGCATTACCTTCAAAAGTTGGCTCAACGACAACCTTCGGAAAGGAAATATAACAATCCCGAAGGAGTACATGAAGGAACCCCAGAAAGGAGGTTCCGTCAATGTTATCTCAACCGATCCCGTCATCCCGATAGATCCCTATGCAGCCGACGATGGATGGACTACCGCTCGGACGAGATCTTCGAAGAAGATTTTAGACAACATCCGAACCGCTTCGGTGCGAGCTTCAATTCAGAGTTCGAGACCTGTTAAGCCGGTACTATCACTTGCGATAGAAGAACCACCTCGACAGGAGACAATCGAAGAGAAGAAGAAAATTGACGAAGAAGAGGTGACCGAGATTCCTAAGGCTAGACTAGGGGCTGCTTATCCTAGGATAGTTGTTTCCGATTCGGGGGAGAAATCCCTCGAACCTCCGATTTTGTATGATTATCCGCTCACTTCGGTGGGATCATATAATGATAAGGGTGATGGCGTTGGCTACGTTTTGACCTGTTTCTAACGATTACGTAACTAGCGACAATCCGGGCGTCGATTTCGATACCAACAACAATTCTCAAATCATACGAGATCTCGACGATCAAAATGACGAAGAAGGCATCCATCAAGGAGGCTACGAGAGTTCAACAAGCAACGGATCTATCTGTGAGTTTCGAGGAGCTCCGGTTACGATAGAGTTAGAGCCTTCAGATTTGGAAGATAATCCAGAAGAGCCAGTCATTCCGATTCGGGAGGAGACACCGAGCAAACTCGATACTAGATTCGGAAGAAATTACGAAGTCAACCTAAGAAGTGGAAAAGTTCTACCTCCAAGAATGGGTCCAAAAGACAAAGGAAAGCAGGTGGTTGTTCAAGAAGAACCAACCCCAGCGGAAGACATACCCATTCGAGAAGAAGCCGAGACGCATGAGAACAAAGTGGACTACAACGTGCTAGCCCATCTTAGAAAACTACCGGCCAAACTGAGCATTTACGACGCTCTCATCTTATCAAAGGAGATGAGAGAAGCTCTGATCAAGGCCTTACTTGATCCGGAAATTTGCTTAGCTCGAATGGCCGGAGATTCCTTGGATGAGGTTTGCTCGTTAAAGGAACGGCGAGGTGTCACCTTCACGGACAATGACCTACTACTTGGGACGGCGAGATCACAACCGACCGTTGTACATTTCGAGTTACAATTGGGAAGTTTACGCTCTCCGGAGTTTTGGTGGATCCGGGAGCATCAATCAATATAATGAGTCTTCGAACACTAGCATACTTGGAAATTGATGCTCGTGAGCTCGAGGCCGACAAAATGTTATTAAGAGGATTCAACCGGAAAGGAGAAAGAGCCCTCGGGTCAATAACGCTACGATGAAGACCGGTGATTTAGCAAAGACAACCGCAAAATTTCATATAATCGATTCGAAACGTCGTTTAACGCTCTACTTGGGCCGACCATGGATACATGAAAACGGGATGGTACCATCATCTCTACACCGAGTGCATCGAAGTACTACGATGGAGGGGAACGAGTGCATCAAAGGTGACTTACAACCATTCTCCGTACATGAAATTGGAATCCATGAAGATGCGGCTTATTATGCACCGCCAAAGAAAACAATCTTCTCCGGAGATACCGTAACAAATAAAGCAAAGAAAGTTCGGGACAACGAAGAACCCGAAGTTCTAGTCCAACAGTCACTCACCACTCCCTTCCGGAGAGATGGTGAAGGTTTCTCCACAACTCGCATCCGAGGTCGAGGCCGGGGACGAGGCCGTGGTAGAGACACTAGGACGATTGGACAGAAGAAACCAACCATCAATGTTGATTGGGATGATAGTTCTGAAGAAGAAAAAGAAATCAAGCAAGAAGCGGCAACAATAAGTCGAAAGAAGCCGCAATACAAGATCTCCCTCGAAGATGAAAAGAACGAAGAATACAAATCAATGTACGAGAAGATTAACCACTACGTACATACTATGACCCTAACTCCGATCCATTCTAATAAGATCGAGGGTATGGAGGTCAAAGAGGTACGTAGTGACGGTGCAAAGCCGATCAAATTCTACCGTGGTGCTTCTTCCTCCAAAACTGAAAATAATGTACAATTCGAAGATGTCACTTCATCGAATTAATGGAATTACCTTTTGAGTGGTACTCTCCCTGTGTTCAAAATTTAATTCAACGTGGTTTCTTACCTCGACAATGGACAAAAGGCCAATCACAACATTTTGAAAAGTTATGGAATAACTCCGGCCGTCCTCCCGATTCAAAGTATGGACTCGGATTCGGCACGGTAGGGTCGGTTGACGATGCGAGATTTTGCTTGGATGTCACTTGCGAATCAAATGAAAACTGCATGGAAACTACGGACGAACTCGAAGATTTACAAATTGGAGACACTCCACCAGAATTCGAAGAAGAAATCAAATCTATGATAGATGAATTAACGGAAGTTAACTTAGGTACTAGCGAAGAGCCTAGACCTACCTTTGTTAGCTCCTTACTCAATAAAGAAGACTCCGAAGAAATAATCAAATTGTTAATGGAATTTAAAGACTTGTTTTGCTTGGAACTACGATGAAATGCCGGGATTAGCCCCGGAGGTTGCGATCCATAAGTTAGGAGTGGATCCTACTTCGTTCCGATCGGACAAGGTCCTAGAAGAATGCGTCCGGAAATCGAACAACAAGTCATAGCCGAAGTTAAAAAGCTAATAGACGCTAAATTTGTCCGTGAAGAACAATACCCGACTTGGCTAGCCAACGTAGTGCCGGTCGAGAAGAAGAATGGTCGGATCGGAATTTGTGTGGACTTCGAGAGATTTAAACAAGGCATGTCCAAAAGATGAATTCCCTCTACCGATTCCAGAGTCGATGATCGATATTGCTTCGACACATGAAATATTCTCATTCATGGATGGATCTTCGGGATACAACCGGATAAAAATGGCTCCAGAAGATGAAAAGCTTACGGCATTCGAACGCCGATCGGAGTATTTTGCTACACGGTGATGCCATTCGGATCGAAGAACGCGGGAGCAACTTACCAAAGAGCAATGACAAGAATTTTTGATGATCTCATCCACAATCAAGTCGAGTGCTACGTGGACGATGTCGTCATCAAAAGCAAAGTAAAGGAAAACCACCTGTATGATTTGAGAATTGTTTTCGAACGATTAAGACAATTTAACCTTAAGATGAATCCCTTAAAATGCGCCTTCGGCGTCACCTCCGGGAAATTCTTAGGATTCGTTGTCCGACATCGTGGAATTGAAATCGATCCGGAGAAGATTAAAGCTATCTTAGAAATGCCGCCTCCCAAAACCTTAAAACAACTACGATCTTTTCAAGGGAAGCTGGCATATCTTCGACGCTTTATCTCAAACTCGTCGGGTAGGTGTCGGCCTTTCTCGGCACTAGTTAAAAAGGACGCCAAATTTATTTGGGAAGAGAAATGCCGGAAGGCCTTCGAAGACATTAAACAATATTTAATGACACCTCCTGTCTTAGCGGCCCCAGGTCTCGGGTAGACCGCTGATACTCTACACCGCGGCTCTAGACGACTCCCTCGGAGCCACTGTTAGCCAGAGTCGATGATGAGGGTAAAGAAAATGCTCTTTACTACTTAAGCCGTCGTTTACTCCCGACGGAAGTAAGGTATCCCGCAATTGAAAAGCATTGTTTGGCCACGATCTTCGCCGCTCAAAAGCTCGGGCACTACATGCTTTCTCATAAGGTCAACTTGATTTCGAAGTTTAATCCATTGCAATACTTGATGACTCGTCCAACACTTTCCGGCGGACTTGCCGGATGGTCGATGATATTATTGCAATTCGATATAACTTTCGTGTCTCTGCGTGCCGTAAAGGGACAAGTCTTAGCAGACTTCCTCGCGAGCACACCCTTTGCCGGCCGAATCTCCTCTCGATGATGACTTGCCGGATGAACAAATAATGAACCTAGAAGACCACGATGATCGACGTTGGGAATTATATTTTGACGGAGCATCTTCGGCACACAAAGACGAAGAATCGCAAGTGATAGTGCCCGGTAAGGCGGGAATCGGGCTAATCTTTATAACACCGGAGCGGGGGATGTTAAGATACTCCTACCACTTGACAGAACCGTGTACAAACAACGAAGCGGAATACGAAGCCCTCATAACGGGACTGGAATTAACCATTCAAATGGGGATAACAGACATCAACATCTACGGGGATTCACGGTTAATCATTCAACGGATCGCCGGACAATACGGGATTTTTAAACCAAGACTCGAACAATACTTCCGAGTATGCCATACAGTCGTTGGAACAGATTCCAAATGTGACAATCTACAAAATTCCTAGAAAAGAGAATGCTTTAGCGGATGCTTTAGCCCGTCTCGCAAAAGAATTTGCCTGTTTGCAAGATGAATCGGTGGAAGTGTCGGTTCACGGACGTCGGAGTCCTATCACGACTTGACATAGACATGATACACAAATCGAGAAAAGAAAAAGAATCGATTGCGGCGGTGACGAGAAAACACGGAAGATTGGCGACAGCCATTGATGAACTACACCGCAAACAGGAAAGCTACCGGAGGATAGGTCGCTAGCCCATCGGATCAAGAAAAGAACTGCTGTCCTACGCATTAATAAACAACACATTATACGGAAGGTCTTTTGATCAAATGTGGCTAAGGTGCCTAAGCGGGTACGAGGCCCGTGAAATTGTTAAAGAGGTGCATTCGGGACTGCGTGGCGCTCACCGAGTCGGGTCCAAAGATGAAAATGAAAATTAAAAGACTAGGGTACTACTGGCCCTCGATGATGACCGATCGCATGAAAATCGCCGAGAGGCGTCACCAATGCCAAGTGCACGGAGTGGTTCTACACCAACCTCCAAATGTGCTACACCCGACAATTGCGTCGTGGCCATTTGAATGTTGGGGCACGGATATAGTGGGTCCGATAGAACCACCATCTTCAAAAGGACATCGTTTCATTCTTGCGGCTACGGATTACTTTTCCAAGTGGGCGAGGCAGTTCCACTTAGAGAAGTGAAAACACACCACGTGCTACGGTTTTTCAAGAACCCAAGTTGTCTACCGTTTCGGAGTGCCGCGCGGGATCATCTCGGATAATGGGTCGGCATTCGGAAGCACACAAATCAACAATTTTGTCGGGAGACACGGAATCGGCCGGCGATACTCGACAATTTACTACCCAAGAGCAAACGGCCTCGGCTGAGGCTTTTAATAAAACTCTCGTTCAAATCTTAAAGAAAACCTCGGACGATAATAAGAGAAATTGGCACGAGAAATTGTTAGAAGCCTTATGGGCCTACCGGACAACCTTCGAACTCCTACTCGAAGCTACACCTTACGCTCCGGTGTATGGGTCCGAGCGAGTGTTACCTTTAGAGGTTCGGCTTCCTTCACTCGGAATTGCAATTGCAAACAAGATCACGACAGAAGAAAACGCCGGACTACGACTCGAAGAATTAGAAAGCTTGGAAGGGAAAAGACTTGCGGCGCAACGGAATTTAGAACTATACCAAGCTAAGATGGTTCGAGCCCATGACAAAGCTGGTCCGCCGAGAACCTTGAAAGTTGGTGATTTAGTTCTCGTTCTCAAGAGACCTATTCTTGCACACCGCAAGATGGGAGGAAAATTTGAACCCACTTGGGAAGGACCGTTTGTGGTTGAAGCGGTATACTCGGGAGGTTCCTACCGGCTAGTGAATTGCCGGGGAGAACGACATATGCTTCCAATCGACGGACGATACTTGAAAAAATATTACGCTACCCGATGTTTCGAAGGAATGAATTCTTCATCCCTAAGAAACACGGGTGAAAGTAATTACTTATGATTGGGTCCGAACCCAAAAATAATAAAATGTGCTAAGATAAATAAAATCATGATAATTAAGTTTTCCTTGTTTCCTTTTTCAAATCAAGATCTCTTCCTCGATCTTATCCTACTTCATTCTGTTAAATTTCAAAATATAAGAATAATAAAAAATGTATCTTTAATAAACATTTTCTTAATGTTCTTGTTCTTAGTACGGCCCACGATCCTTTTCCTTGTCTTTTCGCAGGGAAATGTCGAACGGGCGGTTGGTTTTGAACTTTAAGAATGGCGTAAGCCTTGCACTCGATGAAAAGAGGGTGAAAGATGGAGCGATAATCGAGATTGACTCGGATTTCGCACCGGCGGGCCTACGATACGAGGAAAGTGAGCGGGTCCCGATTGACGAGAAGAACTGCCGGACGGACGGTGATGAAAGTGGGTGGCCCAAGCCACCAATCCAACAACAAGAAAAGAAAAGCAAACATTGAAGAAGACAAGAAAATGAAGTCCGTAGTCACTACGGCGGAGGGCGAGGCTTGTCGGCGCCGCGCCGCAGAGATTCAAGAAGTTCGGAGGGCTACTCTCACGGCCACGCAACGAAGAAATAAGAATCGCCGCATCCGTAAAATGTTAACAAAACTAGGCTGCGGACCAGCGCGACGAGACAATTGCTAATGCCGGCACGCACATTTCGAGGACACCGGTTCACCGGGAACTCCGAAGAAAGGAGGCCGGCTCCTAGAATAACGGAAAGAACCGGGGAAATCTCCGGAAGATCGAAGAAAGAAGGCTACCACGCCACCGGATAGAACCACCAGCGAGTGCATGACCTTGTTGCGAAGCAACCCGGGGATGTCCCGACGGACATCATCCACGAGGAGCCGAGGTATGCGGGGGAACGTGAAGGGATTGAACCATATATCCCACAATATGTCACAAGGCCTCGCCATGCACGGATCATTCCGGAATACGAGCTGGAGAGGATGCGGAATGTTGAAAAGAAAACTTTCGAATACTTCGAGAGAATTAAAGGAAGAAGAATCAACATACTAGAAGGCCTCGAGCTACACACCGACGTATTCTCGGAGTATGAACAACAGCAAATCGTGGATCGTATCCGGGATCCGAAAAGAATGGGCCGAGCGGGCCGCACGAGGGAAAACACATACTCGGAACCCCGGAGATGGATGCCGGGGAAAGGAAGAATCACAATACAATGCGGATGCTTGCTACAACTTTGTTGAAGACGGAAGGGAAACCCACCGGGGATACTTCGTCATGGGCAAGTAGATCCGATGCCATTAGTTATCAAGAGAATGGTAAAAAGATTGATAACATGGAGAGTACTGCCGGCAGTTGCATACCCAATAGCTGCATTATCAACATCTACAAACAGGGTGATTGCATACCCCCACATATTGATCACCACGACTTCGTCGGACCTTTACTGCACGGTTTCTTTCTTGAATGAGTGCAACATCATGTTCGGATCCGATCTCCGGATAGCGAGGCCCGGGTGAGTTCCGAGGGCCGGTAAAGATACCTTTACCGGTGGGTTCCGTCATGATATTGCAAGGTAACGGAGCGAGATATCGCAAAGCATTGCATACCGGGAGTGCCGGTAGAGCGAATCTCGGTTACTTTCGGGAGGATGGACGACAACAAAATACCTTACCATTTCCAACCGGATCCGGAGCTAGAGAACCTCCGGCCTTACGAGTCGTGAGTTACATGGGAAATATCACACCTCCAATGTACATCCAGTCGGCATCCTTGCCAAGGATGGCTTGGAAGGTGATGTTATTGACCATGTACCTCACTATTCGGACATGGATTTTTGACGGATGATTCTTTTGATGGATCAACAAAGATCATACACCGTCCGTTTTGAGTCTACATGGATTGTATGAAATATATTCCAGATCGAGTTGTACGACGTATTTTCAACATGATTGGAATGAAAGTGACCATGTCACGTTTTTGGCCTTCACCTCTTTTGTGCAAATTGATTGGGAAACGCCATTAAAGTTAAATGAACTTCGAACAAAGAACAGAAAAGAAAAAAAAGAGAATAAAAGAAAACTCTTTAAAAAAAAAAATCTGAAAAATGACAAACACCAAGTTCACATGAACATTAAATAAACAACAAAATAAAATTTGAACCATTAAAAGATAAACGAAATCAACACAAATCTCAAATTCAATCTTTCCAAATTCCGAATCAAATTTCAATCTTTTCAAACTTCAAAATCAAATTCCATCCTTCCAAACTTCAAAATCAAATTCTCAATCAAATTCCAAATCCACTCTCGATCAAATTTCAAATTTGATCTTCCCAAATCTCAAGTCAAATCCTCAATCAAATTCCAAATTCAATCTTTCCAGGCTTCAAGTCTCAATCAAATTCAAATTCAATCTCTATCAAATCTCAAATCCGATCTTCTAGATCTCACATCAAAATTCAAAACTTTTGGGTCGAGGATTTTACATCCAAGATCTTATCGCTTTAGGATTCTTTTCCTATCGTCATCGAAATACATCAAATTCAAATTCAAACTTTTGGGTCGAGGATTTTACATCCAAGATCGCACTGCTTTAGGATTCTTTCCTATTGCCTCTGAAATACATCAAAATTCAAACCTTTTGGGTCGAGGATTTTACATCCAGATCGCATTGCTTTAGGATCTTTCCTATTGCCTTTGAAATACATCAAAATTCAAACTTTTGGGTCGAGGATTTTACATCCAAGACTGCACTGCTTTAGGATTCTCTTCCTATTGCACTGAAATACATCAAAATTCAAACTCTTGAGGTCGAGGATTTTACATCCAAGACTGCACTGCTTTAGGATTCTCTTCTATCGCCTTGAAATACATCAAAATTCAAACTTTTGGGTCGAGGATTTTACATCCAAGACTGCACTTGCTTTAGGATTCTCTTCCTATTGCCTCTGAAATACATCAAAATTCAAACTTTTGGGTCGAGGATTTTACATCCAAGACTGCACCTTGCTTTAGGATTCTCTTCTGTGCCTTTGAAATACACCAAAATTCAAGACTTTTGGGTCGAGGATTTTACATCCAAGACCTGCACTGCTTTAGGATTCTTTCCCTATTGCACTGAAATACATCAAATCAAAATTCAACCTTTGGGTCGAGGATTTTACATCCAAGACTGCATTGCTTTAGGATCATTTCCCTATCGCAATGAAGTACATCACAACAAAATCAAAACTTTTGGGTCGAGGATTTTACATCCAAGACTGCACTGCTTTAGGATTCTCTTCCTATTGCACTGAAATACATCAAAATTCAAACTTTTGGGTCGAGGATTTTACATCCAAGACTGCACTGCTTTAGGATTCTCTTCCTATTGCCTTTGAAATACATCAAAATTCAAAACTTTTGGGTCGAGGATTTTACATCCAGGACCTGCATCGCTTTAGGATTCTCTTCCTATTGCCTTTGAAATACATCAAAATTCAAAACTTTTGGGTCGAGGATTTTACATCCAAGTCTGCACTGCTTTAGGATTCTCTTCCTATTGCACTGAAATACATCAAAATTCAAACTTTTGGGTCGAGGATTTTACATCCAAGACTGCACTGCTTTAGGATTCTCTTCCTATTGCACTGAAATACATCAAAATTCAAACCTTTTGGGTCGAGGATTTTACATCCAAGACTTGCATTGCTTAGGATTCTCTTCCTATTGCACTGAAATACATCAAAATTCAAAACTTTTGGGTCGAGGATTTTACATCCAAGACCGCACTTTGCTTTAGGATTCTCTTCCTATTGCCTCGAAACACATCAAAATTCAACCTTTGGGTCGAGGATTTTACATCCGAGACTGCATTGCTTTAGGATCTTTTCCCTATCGCAATGAAATACAATACATCAAAATCAAACTCTTGAGGTTAAGGATTTTACATCCAACACCGCATTGCTCTGAGATTTCTTCTCATTGCAACGATTCAATCTAATCAATTCAATTTTCTTTCGAGGTTGAAGATGTTACATCTAAAACCTCAGAATTCCAATTTTCATTTCAAATCAAATCCCTCAAATTAATTTTGACAAAACTTCAATCTAAATTGAAACTCCAAACTAAAATTTAAACTCACACATCAAAACATAAATTGAAACAAAATAAAATCTAAATCGAAATTCCCTCAGATCATGTGATTTGGGATTTACCTCCTTTTCCTTTCCCCGGCGAGAGTTCGAGAATCTCCGGTTCCAGAGATATACTTGACACTCCCCGGCAGAAACTCTTCTACTTCGTCCTAAGTTCGTCACTTGGACATCTGTGTTGGTTTTGTTGATCGCTTCGGTCAACACCAATACGCGCGGTGTGCTCCGTCAGCTCACCACACCTATTGGGGGTCCATTTGTTGACCTCATTTTTGATGAGGTCTTCCTTTCTTCTTTTTAGTGCTTAGGATCTAGCCTTAGGCTTTTCCTTTGACTATCTTAGAGGACTAGAATTGGGACCCGCCTTTTAGAAATTCAAACCACTTCTAAACTCCCTGCAAACTCCACAAACTTGACTATAGACCCCTAATCACCTAGAGGGTTGAAATCGAATGTGGAAGTTTAAAGGATGAGTTCTATAGGATTCTTTGGCCTTAGGAGCGCTACAGGTGGCACAGTGCAGTGAAGGGGCTGACTTACACTACACTTACACACTACATTTCCACACACTTCCTAAAACCACACCCATACCCAACTTGACCTCTGACTCATGTAGGTGATTCACATGGATGGTCCTTAACCCACTAAGCCCTTGGGCAAGAGGGTTAGGAACAACATAGTGAATGCCTCGAAATGAGTCCTTTCATGGCTCATATGGGCTTGAAATGGCTTCATGGCTCAACCAAAATGATTTCTTTCCACCTAAATTCACCCAATCTTCAATTTCCCAAATTTTCAATTTTTGACCCCCGGGACCCTACACCTACTAAACCTACCCAAAACCCTTGAAACCCAAATTTTTGCAAAATTTCCAAGTTACCTAAAATTCTTCAAAATTATTCCCAAACATTTCTACACCACTCAAATTGACCATCTATGTCCAAAAATACCAAAGATTCCAAAAATACCCCCAATACCCTCCAAATACCCAAAATACCCTTCTTGGCCTAAAAATCCAAAAATTCAGAAAATTCCCAGAAAATTCCAGAAAATCCCAAATATTCCCAATTTCATTTTGTCCAACTACACCATGGGCCAATTTTGTCAATTTACCCTACTTTTGTCAAAACCCCCAAATTGACCCATTTTAACCCAAAGTGGACCCAATGTCAAACCAAACCTACCCAATTGACCCCAATTTTGGTCCAATTCAATTCTAAACTTCAATTCAACATTCCCAATACCAATTTAGACCAAATCCAAGTCCAATTTGATTGACATTTGGATCAATTTCACTTTGGGCCTTAAAGCCCAAATTTGGACCCATGACCCAAACTTAGCCCAAACTAACCCAATTCAACTCCAATTAACCCCAAATCTTTTCTAAACCTTCCTTAACATCCTCATAAACAAAACACTAACATGATTTGCCCAAGATTTTGACCCAAACCCCACTCAAATTCAACCCAAAATCAAAAAGCCCAATTTTGACCTAAACCCAAATCTAACCCAAATAGGCCCAAACCTCAAAATTAAAACCCAACCAAAGCCAAAACCTCTTTGAAACACTCCCATAAACATTTCTTAATATTTATTTTACATCAATTTCAACCCTAGCCCAACATTGGCCCAAGTTAGCCCAATTTGACCTACATTGGCCCATTTACGAAATAAACCCAAATTCAACCCAATTCAAACCCAAACCACCTTAAATCTATTTCAAATTATTCATGAAACATCCCTAAACCAAAACCAACAACTATTTGGCCCAAACTTCTACAAAAATTCCCATCCATGAACACATCCTTAAACTTAAAAGCCCACTTCCCTTAAACCTTTCTAAAAGCCCATTTCCTTCAAAATTCAAAAGCCCAAATCTACCCTAAAGCCCACATGACATCTCCATTTGTCATCCATTTAATTAAATCCATTACCTAAGTCCTAAAATCATCATTGAATTAGCCCAAATGAAGCTTCATCCAAATTCCCATCAAATTACCAAAAATTTCTTAAAACCCTTTTCATGAAACAAATCAACCTTTTCCCAAGCCAAATGAAGCCATGAACAAGCCATTCTCAAGCCACATGAAGCCATGAGGGCTTTGACTTGTCATTAGTCCATTTATGGCAAGAAGAGGGGTTCTTTCTTAAACCTCCTTTAACCCTTTTTACCTTAATCATGTCGCACACTAAACCATGTTTAGCCACCTCATCATGGATGGAGACTTCACCATTCCTTCTAAGCCGACCTAAATGATTCCCTCGGCTCAAAATCAGAGCTTGGAAGGGTGCACCAAGCCCAAAATGGTGGGTTGACCCAAACCAAGCCAAAGTGAGTCTTCTCCCATTCCATTTAAATCAAACTCCTTTACACATGTCAAACCTCGATTGCCTACACTAAACCCCAGCCACTGACCACTGACCAAGATGGTGACCATTGCACAGCCGGCCGGCCACCGGGCCGCCGGAAAACACCATGGCCGAGAGCTCACATGTGAGCCAACATTGAAATTCTCACTTGCTGAGCTGCCCCATGCCCAGTGGTCACCATGGCCGATCTTCTCCTCACCGGAGCGAGTCGATCCCGAGCCCTAACTCCCTGCGAGAGGCCTTCCACCCTCTCCTATTTAAACTCCACCCCTCTCGGCCATGAGAGAGCTAAAAACAAAACCTTAAGGAAACTCTGCCAAAATCACTCCAGATCACTCTCTACACATAGAGCACCTGATCCCCACTGAATTCCAGCCCCAATTCCTTCTGTCGAGCCCCGATTTTGAGCTCGAACTTTAGCCAAAAACCGGGACACTTCTCCACAGTGAGCCAATTCCCAAATTGATTGGCTCTACACCTTCACCAGACCAAGGGAAGGTGTCCACCACTAAAAGCCCCATCTCCAGGCCACCCAGTTGCTCCAGCCTCCAAGCTTTGTGATCGGGCTTGGTCGAAATCATATTCAGACAATTCACCAGACCAGGAGACTTCATCTGGAGCTTGCTAGGACCCAATCGAAGGTGCAACAACTCTCAGATTGAAGCCACACTTCTCTGAGCCAAGGTATGAGCTAACTCTTCATCCCGAGCTTCTGAAGATTCTCTATTTCAAATGCCTTAGTTCCAATGCATGTTAGCCGTATAGATGTGTTCGTCTCTTCAAGACGAATCCATAGAGCATAAGAACATGAAAATCCATTGAGAATCGAGTGAGATCTTAGGGATTTAGTGTGGACGGCTCTCGGGTGAGAACACTTGGGGACGATGAACGGATGCCGTCCATTCGATACACGCGCGCACGGACGGCCGGGATTGCGTCGGACCGGGAGACGGTACGAGAACCGCGGGGCCCGGGCTGCCGACTCGGGTGGCGGCGTCGAATGGGAGCGCGACGCGTGTGCGTTCGGAGGCTGCCGAGGTTTCGCCGGCGCCGCGTGGATAAATAGATAAATAGGGTATTTTTCTTATTTATTTAATTCCCTAAACTTCAAAAATCCATATCTTTGTGTAGAAAAATCACAAAAATAAAATAAAAATACCCCCTTGCTCGGTGAACGGAGGAGAATAATGTGGAAAAGAAATCATTTAATTTCATTAAGTATTTTATTTTTTATGATTTATTTACTCTCTGCATACATTTAATTCTCCATGCATGTATACAATTCACCATGGCATGAGACCATAGGGCTTTTGAAGCCTCTGAACTTGGGAACATTCCCTGAATTTTCCAAGGTCAGAGGCCATCTCTGTGAAAAGTTATTTATTTTTCAAATGCATGTTGCTGTTTTGAGTATTTTAATTCCAAAAATTAGCATGTTGTGAAATAAATTCTAGAAATATTTGGTGATGTTCCTTATGACCAGAGAACCCTAGGAAAAATAGGACTTGAGTTAATTCACTCAGATTAACCCTAATTGGCTTAAACACCCAAAATAGGTCTTTAATTAATTAGAGTTAACCAGGTATCAAATTGACTTGAAATCAATTCTCCACTGACCTTTAGGATCAGAGGAATCCACCATAAAAATTTGAGGTCAATTGGACTTGGTTAGCCCCACTAATTGGGTTGATTAAGCCACTTAGCCATTTTAAACTTTAAAAATTCATAACTTTTAAAATACTTTTTAAAAATTCACCAAATTGGTTTTGGAGCCTCTCTGATATCAGGGGAACCTAAGAAAATTAAAATTTCAATTTTCTAAAAAAGTTGATTTTTAATAATATTTTAATATTTTTAATAATTAAAAAATAATAAAAATCACAAAAATAATAAAATTCACCAAAATGTCACATTTTGAATTTTAATCACTTAGGAACAAATCCCACATTTTTCCTAAGTCTATTTAGTGAGATATTAAATTTTAAAGCCCTAGGGTAATTTTAAAATTAAAAAAATGTATTTTCTAGCATTTTCACTAAAATAATTACAATAAATCATAAAAAAATCAGAAAATTGCAAAATTTGATTCTCTGGTTTCCTTGATATCAGAGAGATTTTTGAAAAATATAAAATCCATTTTTCAACATTTATTTTATTTTTAAATTAATTAACACTCCAAAACTCAAAATAATTATAATAAAAATAATATAATTCAAAAAATCACCAAAATTGGTCCAAGTGCTTCTCTGGTCATTAGGAATGTCCCCTAATTTTCTTAAGGACAGAAACTTTCTTTTGGTCATGTTATCAAATTTTCCTTGAAAATCTCTATTTTCCACCAAAAATAATTATATAAATAAATTAAATACAGAAAAATCACATTTTCTCCTCTCATGTCTTTATTGACATATGAGTGAAGTCACATAAAAATTTCAAGTTCATTTGAATTCAATTTAATGAGTTATGAAATTATTAAGCTTAAAGGGTAAAATGGTAATTAAACTTTTAACCCTTAATTAAAACTTTAGGTTTAATAAAAAGTCAACAAGTAAAATATTTGATCCTAATCTGATTTGGATGATTGAAATTTAAATAATTAAAGGGTAGAAACCCATTAAATAATTTTAAAATGATTAAACTTTAATTAAATAATGGATTAAATTTGGAAGAATAATAAAATTGGAATCATTAAAATAAGGGATCATTATTAGGAAGAGATTTATTCTTTAATTTAAAAATCCCTAAATTAATCATCTCAATTAATATTCAACTTTTAATTAAAATGATAATTCAAATTTAAAATATTAAAAGACTTAATTAAATTATTAAACTCTTTTGAAATTTCAATTAAAATTAAAAATAAAGTAAATTAAAGATAAATTAAATTAAGATTAAATTAAATTTAATAATTAAATTAAATTAAATTAAATAATTAAATTAAATTAAATTAAACAATTAAATTAAATTAAATTAAATAATTAAAATTAAATTAAATTAAATAATTAAATTAAATTAAATAATTAAATTAAATTAAATTAAATTAAATTAAATTAAATTAAATAATTAAATTAAATTAAATCAAATCAAATTAATTAAACACCAAATCAAATTAAATTGAACTATGTTAAACTAAATTAAAACTCAATTAAATTAAATTAAATTAAATTAAATTAAATTAAATAATTAAATTAAATTAAATTAAATTAAATTAAATTAAATAATTAAATTAAATTAAATCAAATCAAATTAATTAAACATCAAATCAAATTAAATTAAATTAAACTAAATATAAAGCAACTTGAACACTATTCCAAATTTAAACCCTTTAACTTAAATCAAATCAGTTGAATACTAATTTACCCTTGAAAGCTTTGATTATTATAACTCCTAAATGGAACATCAAATGAAGTGTTACCTCACTCATAGGATATTCAAATGTCCTAGTTCATCGAGCAAGTTAACAAGACTTGAAAACCTCGGACGATCGATTCATTTATATAATTAAATTCATTTGGACTTAAAACAATCCTAGAAATATTGAAAAGATGTTTAAGATTCTTCTTAAGCACTTCCTCAATATGATAGGATATTTATAAGAACAATTGAATTTGATTATTCTTTGATGAAGAAAATCGTCCTTAAACCAAAACACAAAGAACCTAGACGTCATAGGAGTTGACTAGCTATAGGATTAGGAATTTGGTAGAAAACCATAACCCTTCCCTTAGCTTTACCTAGGAACTTGCTTAAATATTCTAATTGTGTTTTAAGTGCAGCTTGGGATGACGGGAAGACCCTCCAGGTACGCTTTTATTTTATTGCAATTTACTTTCTTGCAATTTACATTATTGCAATTTACTTTATTGCAACTTGCGTTTATTTTTCTTGCATGATAAAACAAGCTGTTGCATGAAAACTCACACCTTTAGGATAGACCCCTAAAACTGAAACCAAAATTAAATTAAAAGTCATTGCAAGATAAAATTCACCGCCACAACATTTCAAAATATAAAACAACTCAAAATTTAATCACAAACAGAACACAAAACTACGATTACAACTAAATTAAAACGTCCTGTTGGATGATCGGGAATACCTCGGATGATGTAACCTACGTGTTGCTAACGGGATTTCCCACGGTCTAAATGAAAGTGTGGAACTCATTCAGTTGAGTTTAGCAAATTCATCCGGACTAAGTGAATCCGATAAAAATAATGATGCGGAAGGATGGAACCGTGGGATCTTAACCGGTGTCGTTATAATCAACTTTAAGATTTGTTTTAAATAAAACATAAAAAACACTTGGAAATTAAGATTTTCTCTAAACCAAAACACTTTTCTCAACTCCTGATTTATGATTTCTAAAACTAAACCTCTGCAACAACAAGGAGCTCGGAGCATGGTGGGCGGCACGACCATCGTCATCGGCAAAACTTGAGTCTACTTCAGCAAAACTCTCCTAGAATTAAAACAACCGAGCCATAGGACTTCGAGGTAGCTTGCCTAGTGCAACATAAATCCTCAACTCTTCGTTAGGCATTTGCATTGCAAATTAAGCCCTAACCGGTCTTAGGATTCCGAGGTAGTCGTCCGATACGACAATAAACCCTCACATCTTCTAGAGCTATTTGTTTGATTTTATCATACAAATATAAGCCCTAATTAATTGAAATTGGCAAGATTGAAATATCAAATAAACATTAGGACTTTCCTAAATTCAAGCCAAACGATAGGATAGTCGGGAAATTATCGAAGTTCACTTCGAATCAGTGATTTCTCCTACCTTTCTTCCTTTGGATTCACAAAACAAAATGTTCCAAAAATTTGATCCATTCCCTATTGAAACTTCAAAATTCAATCTTTGAAAACCTTAAACTTTGAAATTCTTGAGAGCGGAATCATTGATTATTATCGAGAGTTTTCTTAGGTGATTCCCGTCACTTAAGATGTAATTAACTATAGGGGCTTGCCCTTATAGGGAATTTTAAAGAACCCGAGTAATATAAACCCTGTTTAATGTTTTCATATTAAGCGGGGAAACTTGTCGGCTTATAAAATTGGTTCGCAGACCAAACGGATGTCACTAATCTTCTAGTTTATTTAATCGAAGCCCCACCATCAAGCGGTGTGTCTATCCTTAGGGATAGATACACGGTTTGTGGTGCGGTGCTCGTTTATATAAACTATTTGGGATGTGAGGTCGGTTTAATCTCATATCTTAAAACCTTCAAATTTAAAATTATTTTCAAAATCAAATACTACTTTTCAAATTATTTATTTTAATTAAATTAAAAATTCACCGACAAATTTCTGTTAGGCGACCCCTCTTCAAAATAAAACACGACCTAAAAATATGCCGACACTCTATTGAAGACAAAAGACGGACGTCACCGTAGATTTACTTTCCATGTTATTAGGGTGTGCTAACTTTATTATACAGAGACAATCATTTGAACTATCCAGAAAACAATTCAAAGGATGAACCTCAACTAGTTCATCAACAACAACATGGAAGTTATGTTTAGGATTCATAAGTCGACCCATTTCGGTGGGCTTTGAATGCGGATTTGTTCGTCTAGTCATGATGTAAATTCTCACTTTTAGGTTTTTCATGATTGTATGTCATGTAGTATAAGTCCTAATCTCTTAACAAAAATTTAAGATTAAACCTCAAAATCACTTTGCAAAATGGCAAATTCAAACTTTTTAAGGATGTGTCACAACCTTAATCAGGAGTTTTCTTAAGTAACCTAGGTTACTTTAATTTTAGAGGCTTTCCTTTATAGGAAGAAGCTAACACCGAAATAGGTGCAATAACTTGAATCTCTACTTGTGTGTTTGCTTGAATAAGGAATTCTTTGCAACTGTGTCGCCATGCATTTTGAGCCAATTCTACCTCAGAAATATGCTTCAAAGCTATCCACGCTAAGATTACTTGACAAAAGATCTCCTCACATTTTTTTTTGCTTATCTTCACCACTGCATGCCCTAACTTTTTGATTTTCTGACTTTCTTTAGACCATCTGTATGATCCAAGAGGGATAATTATTCGGAGAAAAGGGGTTATACAAAGATAGATGAGCTGACAACTCCACACAACAATGACATGAACATGACATCACGTCTGTTGACTGACCCGTGGAGACAAAAGCAGAAGTATAGGGTGGAATCTTTGCTGGGACTTCTTTTCTCCCCATCTTTAATTGTTAAACTTACCCTCACAGTAGGTAGTGAGCATATGCCCCAGACAGACCAGCTTACCTTTCCTCTGTTGGTATGTTTCACTCATTTCATTCTTAAGTGAAGCATAACCAATATCTTTTCAATTATGGAATTGTTCGTAAAGACCGAATCATAGAGTCTTAAATTTAAAAAATGAAATAACAAAAAGATACAGCCTAACAACAAAACATTCAATAAAACAAAATAATCAAATTTGATCCACTATAACTAAAACCTGTCAAAACAAAACCCCTAGTTTAGATTATCAAGGAAAGTGGCTTCATAAATCGAGGAATGGACAATCCTACAACTAGAACTGAAGAAATTATTAAGGAGAGACGGTAGGAAGTCCTTTGTTTCACTACTACCGCCATTGTTGTTCCTGTCATGAAAGAATTCTATGCAAATCTTCACGGGATCAACCAAGGGTTTGTATTTGTGTGTGGTAGATTCGTGCAATTCACTCGTGCACGAATCAATGATCTTATCATGATTGAAAATGTTCCTATTTTCCATTAATCTAATTTCAATGCCACGAAGGATAATATGAATGATGTGTATCGATATTTGATGGATGAGAATGAGGAATGGGAAATTAGGGAGAATGGATATATTAGTTTCCCATCTGCATCTCTCAATCCAGTATCGAAGCAGTGGCATTACTTCAATTCGGCAAAATTGCTTCCGACGTTGAAGATAAGTAAGGTGACTAAGGAAAGCACCATTTTAAATTTTTGCATTCAAACTGGAAGACCAGTTGACATTGGTAATCTTATTGTGAAATCAGTACTTGAACTAATTGTGCATGGATCTAAATATGGGCTTGGACACCTGACCCGACCGTCGCGCTTAACGCAGTGATGTTGCTTCCAAAAGATAGCCAAAAAGCTTTGACTCTATTTATAAATAGCGGCTAGTGTATAAAATTAGTATTATATAAGTAATATTTTTACACACTAGGGGTACTACGCAAGTATACGTATTGTTTCAAGTAATATAGGGTTTTCAAACAAAGACCCCAATATCGATTCCACAGGGAAGATTTATAGAAATAAATTTCTTTAAAGTGAAAGAGAAATATAATAGTAAAAATATTTTTGTTTTGATTATAAATTACTATTAATTTACTAGATGCAATTTAAAGAAAACAATAATAAGAAAATGATTTTAAAACTCTATATAAAATAAACAACTTTCTTTCCTTCAATTAATCTAAGATTTTTAAGATAATTTAATATTTGTTGGAGAATTTAATTTATGGTATTGTGCCAAATAGAAGCATTCCTATTCTTAACCCTTTGATCCAGGTGCAAAGAACATTGACTAATTTACAGAATAGGTCCGGATGTATTGTTAGTAGTAATGGGTTAATCTAGGCTCACACTTCTAGATTTCCAAAGGTGGCTATGGTCGGCCCTACGAGTGACCCTTTCCTAGTCTATAAATCAAATTATAAGAATTTAGTCTGTCACTCTAAAAACTTATCAATTCTACGCCCTTTAAATATTATTTTCCTATTTATTTGCACTTCACCATGAATAGCCCGCAAATGGCCTTCGACTACCCAAGGATTCATGTGACATTTACAAGTTAAGAGTTCTTCTCCTACAAGGTTTTTAAACTCTTCAACAGGTTTTAACAATTCAAACGACCAATTTAAAAAGTAAAGTAAGATTAGGTATTAATGTCATCACAATGTTTTGAAAATATTTTGAATTTTAATTCTCCATCGAATCTTATATTATCTTATCTATCTCTTCATAATTGAAGTAAGAAAGTAACTAACTACTCAGAACACATTGAAAATAAATAACAAAACATGATAATTAAACTTTGAATCAAATATAAAATATACTTATCTCAAATATTTCTTCTATAGATCTTTTGATTTCTACTGACTCCACACTGTAATGAACTCCAGATGCAATAACCTGAAAATAAACTCACTAAATTAAACAAAAGTGGCCCTAAATTTCTCTCTCTAATTCTCTCTCTAAGGATGAGAGATCTTAAAGTAGATAAGAGAAAGGGGTACAATGGGAGGGGCATGTTTTTTGAAGAATTAGACCTCTATTTATAGGCTTCAAGAGTTGCCTTGAGGCACCTCTTCAAAACATGTCCACATTCAAGGAATCTTCTAGAAGGTCGGTCTGGCGCCTAGGTGCTGGAATCTGGAGCCTATGCGCCGGAATCTGGCGCCTAGGCACCGGACACCGCGTCCAGTTCTTGGCACCTCTTCACTTTGGCTTGCACCTCTTCGCGATTAAAACCGTTTTGGAGCATCCAAATGCAATGTATCACATGTCCTATTATCAAGGAACAACTGTCAGCCTTCTAGAATGTCCAATAACCGCTCACTCCGTCAAAATAACTTAACAAACGTTGTCAAAAACTTGACAGTTTTTGTATCGAGTCTGGCGCTTAGGCGCCAGGCCATATTTTTTTATACTTTTGGTATTTTGCTCCATTTTTGCTCCTTTTTGCTCCTTTTTCCTTCTTAGACCTTTTTACATTACCTACATCCAAAAATACAAAAAATACCTTTCATTAAAGCATAATATCCTTAGAAATTAATAAGAATTAAGACATAAAGAAATAGGTATTTTTTATAGATCAAAATCCCACATACTTAAATGTTACTTGTCCTAAAGTAACTCTTTTTACAACATAAAATATAACTTTTGGAAATAAAAGATAATTATTTAAGATTCCTTATAATTTTTTTTTTATAAAGTCTTTAGTAAATTATTAACCCAATTTTACTAACTAGGTTTAATTTTAAGAATTTAAAGAATATTTAACTACCAAATCATAAGATTTCAAACTTTTCATTCATTTTGAAAATAATAGAGGTTTATTATATTAAGCTTTCATAGATTATTTACAAGAAAAAGATCTTCTTGAAAAAATCTTTTCTAAATAAATATTTATGCATATAAATTAAGTAAAGTACGTAATTAGTTTTCTTCCTATAAGATAATTCAAGTGAAGCCAATTTTTGCTTAGGCATTCCTCAAGCTTCTCCTCTCTATCTTTTTTTTTTATAGAGAGAGGATTACTATATCTGGATAGCTTGTTAATGGTTTTGAACATCACTATCCTTAATTTATATTTTTAAAACTTATACATTTTCACTTAATTATTATAACATAAATAAAAATTCAAAAAGAATTCCAATCTTTTCTTTTTCAAGTGATAATTTTTTATTACTTAATATTGCTAAAATTCTATTATTTCTATCATGAATAGAAAAATTCTTTTTCTCATTCTTCTTTAAGTTAAATAATTCTATTCTTAAAATCAATCAAAGTTAGTAAAAGTTTGGTTAATTTTCACTAAATTGTTTATAATTTCAAAAATAAAAGTGATCTCAAATAAATTTTTCATTCCTTAAATTATGTTAAAAAGTTTCTATTTTTAAGAAAGTATTAGCTCTTTAAGGACAAATAAAATTTAATTTTGAATGGATTTTCCCTTCCCCCAAACTTAAGTTTTGGTATACTATGATAATTTGAAAGTATGAGAGAAAGAAAATCATAAGTATTTTTAGTAAGTATGTAAAAAAAACAATCTTAAAAGAAAAATAAACTTCTAAACATGCTTTTATGAATAATTAAGATAAAATTGAAGCATGTATATAGAAAGGTAAGCAGGCTAATTTTTTATTATACTAAATTTGAAACAGAATTAAACAGAGCAAAATTACTAAGTACTAAACAGAGTACTAAAACAAACATATAAATTAACTCTAACATCAGTCTCAACACAATATACTAAAAATATTTTAACCATAGAATCCATCCACACAAGTACATAAAATAAACAACACACATCAAACATAAAACTAACAAAAAATCCAAACAAAACAAACTAACAACAGAGTAGCACTACATAAATATCTCTCTACTACTAATCACTAGCTGTCGCCTCATCATCATCTTCATCACCAAAGGAAAACTCAACGACCTTAGGATCAGTAAATGGTGTAAAGCTAGGAAAAGTAGGAAAACTAACATCACATTCACCCTTCAGAAATCTGACTAGGGTTTCATCATACTCTACATCGTAATTACTCTTCCTCTGGATATAATCAGATAAATGATCTAGTTTTCTATCAATAGTATCAATCCTGCAGTGAGTCTGAAACAACTCCTACTGTTGTTCTAAAAACTGATCATGCATTGATTCCCAGAAATCTGATGGTGGCTCAGCAGAAGTAGAGGATCTAGAAGTAGAAGGTCTACCTGAAGTATGTGCAGAAGTAGAAGAAGCGGTCGATCTCTTCCCTCGAAGACGATCATAGATACTAACACTCTCCTGCCTAATTGGCTTGGTAGACTTTAGCTTCTCCTCAGAAATATCAGTAGTGACTCCATCATTAACACATAATGAATAAATCAAAGAAAGAAATCCCAATCCAACAGAAGTGCTGAATCTCCCAGTAGACTCCACAGAATCATAAATAATGCTCCCGACATCAATAGGCTTCCTTTCCTAAATGCAGTAATTTAAGATCGCTCGATCTCTAGTCACTTCACACAGGTGGTTGGAAGGTAACAATCTTATAGAAATAAAGTAGTGCCATGCTTTAGATACACCATTTAATTCAGAGGATTTGAAGTTTACCCTCTTTCCGTTCCTGATCTTCCAAGATCCAATACCGTTAGTCAGATAAGCAATAATCATGTCCAAATCTCCCTCAGATGGTGATAATCCAGAATAATAGCACTCAACAGTCGGTGGCAGGCCATAGAATATGTTGATTCTTTCTGGAGTAAATCCTACTCTGATTCCTCTAACAAAGACTTCAGAATCTTCAGCATCCAGAAAATTTGCATAAAATTCTCGAACAACCGGGATAACAATAATAGCAGTGAAGTAACAAAATCGTTGCCAGTTGTGTGCAACGATAATGTTTTCGATCATCTCCCCAGGATGATAAAAACTTCATTCCGAGATGAACTTTCTCGACGACGCAAGTTCGTGGAAGCGAAAATGCACAGCTGCAGTTGAAAATTTGCTGCTATAAAAATTTTCTTGTCCTTTCCCGCGCTTAGATTTTGGAGCCATCTAAACGTGAAAGAAAACAAGAACTAATTTAGGAATCAAAGATTTAAACTCTTTTTAAGTTTATAAAACTTAAAATAAGTTTAAAAATCCAAAGAAATAACTAAAAATTGAATATTTTTTCAAATTTTCGGTTCTTAGCAAAACTTAGGAAAATCTGTGGTGAAAATAAAAAATAAATGGTTTAAAGTGTAGATCTTACCTTGAGATGAAGAAATCGAGTGGTTTCGCGCTCAAATCCTTGATGTTTTGACCTCAAAATGGATCTAGAGGATGTATTATCGCAAAAATGGGGAAGAAGATGAAGCTTCGGCGTTAAAAATGGGATTTGGGGGTTTAAATGGTAATTTTCGGGTAGCAGGCCGAACTCGCGCTTAGGCGCCGAATTCTGGCGCCTAGGCGCCAGACTCGCCTTTCACAAAAAGTTTTTTTAAAAATTTATTTTTCCCCCAAAATTCATAAATTCAACTTCTAATTACTCATTTCAGAGTAGGGCTTCAGTTTCTAACTTCCACAACATTTTTCAAAAATTTATAAAAATTAAATATTGAATCTACCAATCAAACATAAGGTTTTCAATCAAACTCACTAATCTCCATTTAAAATCTTCAATTTTGACTCAATACATTCCAGATAAGTATTACATTTGATTCAAGTTCCTAATACACACTCAATCATAACAAGTTCAAAGAAAATACAACACACATTGAACATGAAAACAAATATACTAACAAACACAATCGATTCTCTAAATCGATACAACGACTCAACAAACCATAATAACTATCTCTGTACCAGAATACTCTAATCTTCACAAGGGAAATTGTGTATTCCACTTGGAAAGAAGACTAACGCTCTCGGGAAATCCGTAGCAGTCTTTTCATCAATCCACTTGTTCTTCGCATACATTTCAACTTGAGCATCTTGATTAGCCGCAATATGATTAAATTCAAGTTTCATTTGCCATTCTAGATGCTCAACTTGATGAAACATCTCTTGAAGGCGATCTCCAATCCTTTTAAAACCTTCTTCAAACTTATCTAAACGACTAGAAATTTTCTCTAAACTTACAGCGATGAAATCATTGAAGTAGGGTTGAGGAAGCCTTGAGACCTTGTCCCTAGCCTCTTCTCCATGATTTCTCCTTTCCACTTCTTCAAAATTTCTCAAATCTCTCAAGAATGAAATGTAAGGGATGTAATTTTGATTGTTTGATGGTTAGGGAAGAAGATGGGTTGATTTAAAGGGGAAATTCGTGTGAAAAACTGAAAAATTTTGGTTTTTGCACGACCCAGTAACCGTGGCGCTTAGGCGCCGAATCTGGCGCCTAGGCGCCAAACCTATTGATACATAGTTGATTCTGGTGCTTAAGCACCGAATTCTAGCGCCTAGGCGCCGGAACTATGTTCAACTCCGTTTCGCCTAATCGTCAAATTTTCAAAATTTCGTTCTCCAAGATAGGTATGTTATACAGGTAAGAGTAATTTAGACTCGATAACTCAAATTGTAAACTATCATAATGAAGGTTAACTTGATCTCCTTTTTACTTATATTCAAAATAGAGTGATCCAATTTTTAAATCTTACATAGTTCAAAATAATTTTCAGCCTAAGTCAATCAAGACTTATGAGCATCAAATTTTTCTAAAGTAATATAAAATTAATCAAGATCGAGGCATAACCTTACATTAAAACACAAAAACACAAGATAATTATGGGTTGCCTTCCACAAAGGGCTTGGTTTAACGTCGTCAGCCCGACTTAAGTAAATATTTAATCAGGTTGACTCAATTCATAAGCCTCTTTATAAATCTTCTTAATATTTCCCAAATAAGGCTTCAATCTTAATCCATTTACTTTAAAATTTTTTCCAGTTTTGGGATCTTTAAAATCCACAGCTCCATAATGGTATACTTTCTCAACAAAATAAGGTCCAATCCATTTAGATCTTAATTTTCCAGAAAAAAGTCTTAAACGAGAATTAAACAGTAAAACTTTTTGTCCAGGCTCAAAAAATTTTCTTGAAATTTTCTTATCATGCAACATCTTCATTTTCTCTTTATAAATCCTCACATTTTCATATGATTCGTTTCTAATTTCATCCATCTCATTTAATTGCAATAATTTTTTTTTCTCCTGCTTTATTCAAATTAAAATTATACTCCTTTATTGCCAATAAGTTTTATGTTTAAGTTCTACAGGTAAGTGACAATGTTTACCATAAATTAACCGGTAAGGTGACATTCCGATTGGTGTCTTATAAGCTGTTATATAAGCCCATAATGCAGAATCAAGTCTATCAACCCAATCAGTTCTTTTAGGATTAACAGTCTTTTCTAAAATTCTTTTAATTTCTCTGTTTGATACTTCAGCCATTCCACTAGTTTGAGGGTGATAAGCAGTTGCAATTCTATGTTTGATTCCAAATTTTTGAAGTAATGATTAAATTCTTATATTCCTGAAATGACTTCCACCATCAGTGATAATTACCTTAGGCATTCTAAATCTTGAAAATATCATTTTCTTAAAGAATTTTGAAACACTTTTGGAATCACAATTTGGTAAAGCAACAACTTCAATCCACTTTGAAACATAATCAACTGCTAATAAAATATAAATTTTTCCAGATGATGGAACAAATGGTCCCATAAAGTCTAGTCCCCATATATCAAAAATTTCAACTTCCAATATATAGTTTAACGACATTTCATCTTTCCTAGATATATTTCCCATCCTTTGACATCGATCACATGTTTTCACATATTGTCTCACATCGTTAAATAAGGTAGGCCAATAAATTCCAGAATTTAAAATTTTAAATGCAGTTTTATCTATGCCAAAGTATCCGCCAAAATCAGAATCATGACATTTTTGAAAAATAGCAAAAGTTTCCTCATAAGGTACACATCTTCAAATCATAGAATCTTTACCAATTTTAAACAAATGAGGTTCTTCCTAAATATAAGATTTAACATCATATTTAAATTTCTTAATAAATTTTTTATCCAAGTCATAAGGTAAAATATTGCTAACTAAATAATTAACAATATCAGTATCTTTGAATAACATATAAAGATTCATCAGGGAATTTCTCATTTATATTTTCTTCTGAAATAATATCATTTTTAATTCTAGACAAATGATCAGCAATTTGGTTTTCAGTTTCTTTTCTATCTATTATTTGAAAATCAAATTCTTGTAGAAGTAAAACCCATCTTATAAGTCTAGGTTTAGAATTCTTCTTAGATATTAGATAATTAATAGCAGAATGATTAGTATGAACTATGAATTTAGTACCAAGAAGATAAGGTCTAAATTTATCAAAGGCATATACTATAACTAGAAGCTCTTTCTCAGTGGTAGTGTAATTTCTTTGTGTTTCAATGAGAGTTTTACTAGCATAATAAACAACTTTGAAAACTTTCTCATATTTTTGTCCTAATATAGCTCCAATTGCAAAATCACTTGCATCACACATTAATTCAAAAGATTTATTCCAGTCAGGTGCAACAATGATAGGTGCAGTTATTAATTTTTCTTTTAGAATATTAAAAGCATTAATATATTCTTCATTAAATTTAAATTGTGCATCTTTTTCTAATAAATGACAAAAAGGTTTAGCAATTTTAGAAAAATCCTTCATATATCTTCTATAAAATCCAGCATGACCTAGAAAACTTCTCACATCACTAACAGTAGTAGGTGATTGCAATTCAGCAATAATTTTCACTTTTGCTTGATCTACTTCCATCCCTTTTTATGATACTTTGTGTCCAAGTACAATGCCTTTAGTGACCATGAATTGACATTTTTCCGAGTTAAGAACTAAATTTGTTTCTTCGTATCTTTTCAGAACTTTGGGTATGTTTTCCAAACAAGATTCGAAAGAAGTTCCAAAACTAAAAAATCGTCCATGAATATTTCAATTCCTTTGTCAATTAAATCATAAAATATTGACATCATACATCTTTGAAAAGTTGCAGGTGCATTACATAAGCCAAAAGGCATTCTTCTAAAAGCAACTGTTTCATAAGGACTTGTAAATGTTGTCTTTCCTTGGTCCTCAGGAGCAATAAGTAATTGATGATAACCAAAATATCCATCCCGAAAACAAAAATATGAGTGTCCAGCTAATTTATCGAGCATTTGATCCAAGAAAGGTAAAGGAAAATGATCCTTTCTAGTGGCTTTATTTAATTTCCTATAGTCAATACAAATTCGCCATCCAGTAACTTGTCTTGTGGGAATAAGTTCATTCTTATCATTAACAATGACAGTTACTCCTCCTTTTGTCGGAACACAATGAATAAGACTTACCCATTGACTATCCGAAATAGGATAAATAATACTAGCATCTAACCACTTAATAATTTCTTTTTTAACAACCTCTTTCATAATAGGATTTAATCTTCTTTGCGATTCTATAGTAGGTTTAAAATTTTCTTCCATTAAAATTCTATGCATGCAAATGGAAGGGCTTATTCTTTTTTTATCAGCAATAGTGCAACCAAAAGCTTTGTTATAATTCTTTAACACACCTAGTAATTTTTCTTCTTGATCTTTACTCAGTTCAGAAGAAATAATAATAGGTAAAGTTAACGAATTTCCAAGAAAAAACATATTTTAAATGGGAAGGTAACATTTTTAATTCTAGTTCAGGTGTTTTTTTAATTGAGGGTAAAAGTATATCATTTTGAGTTATGTCTAAAGTTTCCTAATTATCTTTAATAAAAAAGAGTCTCTTCTTCTTCTACTATTTCATCTTCATTAGTTAAAAATTCAAATTTTTTTTCAGAAATAACTTTACATTTTTCTTGATAATGTTTTTCAATTAAATAATCAATTATATCCATTTGATAACATTTCTCTTTATCAGTGTACTTCATTGATTTAAGAACATTGAATTTAATTTCTTGATCATTGACTCTCATGGTTAATTCTCCTTTTTGCACATCAATCATAGCTCGTCCGGTAGCTAGAAAAGGTCTTCCTAAAATAATAGGTATCTCTTTATCTTCTTCCATATCAAGTACTATGAAATCTACATGGATGATAAATTTATCCACTTTAACAAGGACATCCTCTATAACTCCTTTAGGATAAATGATAGATCTATCAGCTAACTGAAGAGTTTTAGTGGTGGGAGTAATATCTCCTAAATCCAATCTTCGATAGATAAAAAATGGCATGAGATTAATACTTGCTCCTAAATCACATAAAGCTTTTTCGCAAAACTTTTCTCCAATAGCACAGGGTATAGTGAAACTTCCAAGATCCTTAAGCTTTTCAGGTAATTTCTTTTGAATTATTGCACTGCATTCTTCACTTAATGCAACAGTTTCAAAAGCTTCAAATTTTAGTTTCTTGCTTAAAATATCCTTCATAAATTTTGCGTAAGTTGGCATTTGTTCCAAAGCTTCAGCAAAAGGTATGTTAATAGTAAGTTTCTTAAAAATTTCAAAGAACTTAGAAAATTGATAATCAACTTTTTGTTGTTTAAGTCTTTGAGGAAAAGGTAGTGGTGGTTTTTCAACTTCCACATTAACAGGTATAACAGTCTGATCTTGACTAGGAGAGAGAGTTTCTTTAAGTTTTTCAATCTCTTCAACCTTAATCTCTTTTTCAATTTCATTTTGTAATCTTTCTTTTAATTCCTTTCCACTTCTAAGTTGCACAGCTTTAACTTGTTCATGTTCTTTTCCAGTTTCCTTTGGATTGATTTCAACATTACTAGGATGTGTTCCTACAGGTCTGTTATTAATTAAAGTAGCAATTTGCCCCATTTGATTTTCAATATTACGAATAGCAGTATTTTGATTTTGTAATTGATTATTCATTTGCATAATTAATGCTTCTATTAATAACTTTTTCTGTTGATTATTAAATCCAGGAGGTTTATAATTTGAATTAACTTGATTATTCCAATTTCCAGTGGGATGAGATTGATTATTACCCCATTGTTGTTGTGAATTATTCCAGTTAAAATTAGGATGATTTTTCCACCCAGGATTATAATAATTTGAATAAGAATTATTTTTACTTGCAATAGCTTGTAAAGTTTCAATAGTTTGTGGATCTTCAATATTAGCATAATTATTATGCGAAATATTAATTGCAAAATTATCTAATTTCTTAGATATTGCTGCAACTTGTGAAGCTAAGATAAAAAAGGCTTCATTATCTTAAATACTAGCAATCTTTTTAGGGTTAATCCTTTCAGAAGGCCATTGAAAATTTTTATTAGCCATTTCTTCAATTAAAGTGTAAGCTTCTTCAATTGATTTAGACATTAAAGAACCTCAAGCAACGACATCAATAATTGATTTTAAAGATCCAATTAATCCATTATAAAATTTTTGAATAATCAACCAATCAGGTAAATCTTTCCCAAGTTTCATATATTGTCTCCCCGTCAAATTTACTAAACGAAGTAATATCATTTCTTATATTAGCAGTTTTAGAAGGAGGAAAATATTAAGCAAGAAATTTTGGTGCCATTTCAACCCATGTTTTAATAGAACCAGTCGCTAATGAGTTTAACCACATCTTTGCTTTATCTCTTAAAGAAGAAGGAAAGAGTCTAATTCTAATAGCATCATCAGAAACATTGTTATATTTAAAGGTAGCATAAAGTTCTAAAAAACTAACAAGATGTAAATTTTGATCCTCATTTGGTGATCCACCAAATTAATTGTTTTGCACCATTTGAATAATAGAAGGTTTAAGTTCAAAAGAATTAGCATCTACAGTGGGTATTTGAATACTACTATGAAGTTCATCAACTGTAGGGTTAGCATAATCCCTTAATGGTTTATAAACATTTTGATCATTAAGTTTAATTGGATTTTGTAAAGTAGCCATTTCTTGAAATTTTTGAATTTGTTTTCCCTTTTTAATTTTTCTAATTGTTCTTTCCAATTCGGAATCTAAAGGTATTAATCCTTAGAACCAAATCTTCGCATAAAACAAGCAATAAAATTTAACTATTTTATTTCTTTCTTCCTTTGATTTCTTCCCCGACAAAGGTGCCAAAAACTTGACCCAACCGCCGCGCTTAACACAGTGATGTTGCTTCCAAAAGATAGCCAAAAAGCTTTGACTCGATTTATAAATAGTGGCTAGTGTATAAAATTAGTATTATATAAGTAATATTTTTACACACTAGGGGTACTACGCAAGTATACGTATCGTTTCAAGTAATATAGGGTTTTCAAACAAAGACCCCAGTATCGATCCCACAGGGAAGATTTATAGAAATAAATTTCTATAAAGCGAAAGAGAAATATAATAGTAAAAATATTTTTGTTTTGATTATAAATTACTATTAATTTACTAGATGCAATTTAAAGAAAACAATAATAAGAAAATGATTTTATAAACTCTATATAAAATAAACAACTTTCTTTCCTTCAATTAATCTAAGATTTTTAAGATAATTTAATATTTGTTGGAGAATTTAATTTATGGTATTGTGCCAAATAAAATCATTCCTATTCTTTACCCTTTGATCCAAGTGCAAAGAACATTGACTAATTTATAGAATAGGTTCGGATGTATTGTTAGTAGTAATGGGTTAATCTAGGCTCACACTTCTAGATTTCCAAGGGTGGCTATGGTCGGCGCTACTAGTGACCCTTTCCTAGTCTATAAATCAAATTATAAGAATTTAGTCTGTCACTCTAAAAACTTATCAATTCTACGCCCTTTAAATATTATCTTCCTATTTATTTGCACTTCACCATGAATAGCCCGCACATGGCCTCCGACTACCCAAGGATTCATGTGACATTTACAAGTTAAGAGTTCTTCTCCTATAAGGTTTTTAAACTCTTCAACAAGTTTTAACAATTCAAACGGCCAATTTAAAAAGTAAAGTAAGATCAGGTATTAATGTCATCACAATGTTTCAAAAATATTTTGAATTTTAACTCTCCATCGAATCTTATATTATCTCATCTATCTCTTCATAATTGAAGTAAGAAAGTAACTAACTACTCAGAACACATTGAATATAATTAACAAAACATGATAATTAAACTTTGAATCAAATATAAAATATACTTATCTCAAATATTTATTCTATAGATCTTCCGATTCCTACTGACTCCACAGTGTAATGAACTCCAGATGCAATAACTTGAAAATAAACTCTCTAAACTAAACAAAAGTGGCCCTAAATTTCTCTCTCTAATTCTCTCTCTAAGGATGAGAGATCTTAAAGTAGATAAGAGAAAGGGGTACAATGGGAGGGGCATGTTTTCTGAATAATTAGACCTCTATTTATAGGCTTCAAGAGTTGCCTTGAGGCACCTCTTCAAAACATGTCCACATTCAACGAATCTTCTAGAAGGTCGGTCTGGCGCCTAGGCGTCGGAATCTGGCGCCTAGGCGCCGGACACCGCGTCCAGTTCTTCGCACCTCTTTACTTTGGCTCGCACCTCTTTGTGATTAAAACCGTTTTGGAGCGTCCAAATGCAATGTATCACATGTCCTATTGACCCACAATTTTTTTATTATGATATTTTAATTTGATTGCAACGAAGCCAAAAACTTGACCCCGCTATATTATATGTATAGAATTGTAATTGTTTATGTTGTGGATACTACGCAAGTATACGTATCGTATCAAGTAATACAGGGCTCTAGTGGAGTCCTGGTTATCGATCCCACAGGGAAAGAGAAAATTAAATAACAGCTAATTTTAAAATAATAATAATAATAATTTTAAAATAGTATACGAAAATTTGAAGTTCTAAATTTAAGCGCAATAAAGTAAACTAAGTATTCTAATCAGGTAACTTAACTAAGTAGAAAATTAATATGAATTGCAAATGCAGGAAATAAAACTAGTTGCTAAAAAAGTCATAACTATTCAGAAGAAGTATCTTTCCCCTTGTTTAAAAATTTAAATGATTGATGAATTTAAATAGATAATGTTAAGGTATTGTGACAAATAGGAGCATTCCTATTCTTTACCCTTTGGTCCAGTGTAAAAAATATTGACTAATCCTATGTTTGATTATTGAATCTGCGGCTAAGTCGGGAGGATACCGACTGCCACTTCGAGCTCCCACGTTCCCCTTGCACGAGGGCTAACATCTACACTTCAGCTCTCAAACAATAGGACCGAATTGAATATTTTAGTCTCGTCACACTAAAATGCTCAATTCTACACCCGATGATATTATTTCCCTATTTATTTGCACCCTCCTTCCAAGGCTTTTGAATTCCCCGAATATCGGATGTAATTTTTACTATAGTTGATAATCAACATATTTTAACAAATAAAATGGCCGATTTGAAAAGTAAATTAAGTTTTAAGTAAAAATTATCACAATTTATTAATATATATAAAAGTTTCTTTATTTTAATTTCATCAAGTCACTTAATTTCATAAACGAGGAGAAAGACTAAATAAACTACTCGGAATGCATGGAAACTAAACTAAGCATGGATTTCATTTAAAGTTAAAAACAATAAATACAAATACTTATCTTAATTTATCCCCAAGCAGACTCCTCGCAGTTCTTTTGACTCTTCCTTCCAGTACAACAAAACTCACTAAAAACTCACTAACTCACTCAAGAACTCTCTAAGACACAAAACTCCACTCTAAAGACACAAAGGATTGAACTTAGAACACAAAGACTGCACACTAATTGACACACTAAAGACTTAATTTCAGCTTCTATATATAGAGGTGAGCAAAGGACCAAGAGGTGTGTAAGCATCCCTTCAAAAAGTGTTCAGGTTCAATGTATCTGCACCATTTGAACTAGCTCGCCGTCGGCGACGAACTACCTCGCTGTCGGCGAGGCTTCTAGAAGATCTTCAAACCGCTCTAGCTCGCTGTCAGCGGGCTCGGGCTCATTGTCAGCGAGACAGTTATAAATTCTTCAAAATTTTCTTCTCGTAACCTCGCCGTCGGCGACTCAGCACAAATTGCATGATTTTGCTCCAAATTCGCTCCTTTTTATGATTTTTGCTTTTATCACCTAAATTATTCATTCCTGCAATAAAATAAAGAAAATACCCTTCTTTAAAGTGCAATTTCATCAAAAATAGGTATGAATTTCTTAATAAATGTTTCAGCGATCAAAATCCCCCAAACTTACTTATTACTTGTCCTCAAGTAATTTTAGTACTACATAAAAATAATGAGTTTTATAATAAGATTTTTAAATTTAAATAACTATGAATTAGATTAATTAATATCATAATAAAGTTAAACAAAAAATAATTCATGTAATTTAATTAATCTTATAGAAATAAATTATTTTGTCATCAGGTCTAAGATTTCTAGCTTACTATTCATTTCAAGAATGACTATATTTAAAAGAATAACTACTTAAGATATTCATATGATAAGAAATTCAAGAAAATACTATTAGGTAAAATTCTAATCCATAAACATAAGTTTAGAAATATCTAAGTTTTTCCCTTTAGGTTAAATCAAATGAAGCCAATTTTTGATAAGGCATCTCCTCAAGCTTCTCCTCATTTTTTTTTATTTTATTTATTTTTTTAGGATTACTGTATCTGGAGAGCCTGTTAATAATTTTGAACTTCATTTTCATCTTCCTAAATTTGAAACTTAGGAATATTTCTTAGCTTATATATACTTCATAGTTTTTACTTCATTGATTTTCAATCTTTTCTTTTTCACTTGAATACTTAAGAATTTTATTTTTAGAATATAGTTTTGCTTACTAAAAATAGTTTACTATATTCTTATTCCCTTTAACCAAATATTTTATTCTATTTAATTAATTAAAGTAATAGAAATATTTCATTTAACCTTTTATAATAATTAAATAAAATAATTCATATTAAATCAAATTGAAAAATTTGCTATAAAAATCATTTTTATAATAATTTGAAAATAGAAATTGAGAATAAGTTAATAACTAAATTTGTATTTTACTTTCCCTCCAAACTTAAATTTTTATATCTATTCTAAATAATGAATAAGAAGGAAAGTAAATAAATCATACCTTTGAAGTTTAGGTATTTCTTTTTTCTTTGAAATTTTTGCAGGCTTTTTCATTTTTCATTGAACCTGTACTGTTAGTATTCTCCACATATATATAACAATTTAAAGAAAATGCAGGGCTAAAACCTAAGATAAGTATTAAACACAACAATTAAAATAACTCTATACTACACATATGAATTACTAACATATTAAAAACAATTGAACTAACAGATTAACAATTTTAAAAACTTAAAACAATACAAAATAAAATAAAAACATATTAAAGAAAACTAACATCCTAATTAACATAAAAACAAATGCAATTGACTAACACAAAAATAAAAACTAACTACTATAACAATCCAAGCAATTTAATCTAACTAACATCCAATGTCTCAAAATAAAGTACTGAATATTACAAACATATACAGTCCTCAAAATAACTTATATCAAACAAATAAAATACATAAAGTCCTAATCTTCAGCATCAAAGTCCCAAACTAAATCATCTGCTCCCTGATCTGTAGGCTGCTGAGAAGACTGAGCATGGTGATACTGAGTGTACCTGGGGCATTCTGGAAAGATTACATCTAAATCTCCACTCCTATAACGACGTTCAGCTTCATAATATGCAATCTCGTATTCCGAATGTCGGCTGGAGGTATTCACTATCATAATCATGTCTCCTCTCCGGATTATCAATCCTTTGATCAAAATGATCAAACCTTCTCCCCATGGTCTCTCCAAGCCGCTCAAAACTCTTCCTATGCGAGTCGATTCATTCATCGGATCTTGTAGGGTAGGGGTGGTAGGCTCAAGAGGTCCATAGCTAGTAGAGGGTATATCTCTACTTGAGCGAGTAAAATAACTTCTTACTCCTCGCTCTCCACCCTTCATGGGACTCATACTTCTTAATGTTAGCAGCTGTAAGTGGTTTCATAGGTTCCACCCATTCTTCATCATCTCTAGCCTCAACTCCAGAAAGTTGGCAGAGTGCAAAAATCAATCCAGGGTGGCCCAATCCAGCTCCACTCTCATTTCGAGGAGTGGCTAGGATATTCTGATAAATAACTCTCCTGATGATCTATTGATCTAACCAATCTCTATGACTACCAGATAGTTGGAGATGAAGATGACATGAATCTACTTACTGATCAACCAACGCAGACTTCACAGCCGATTCAACCCTACTTTCCTGAAGGTTCCATAATTATATTGCAGAGGATCAAGCAATTGGAGAAAAAGGTACGAAACGTTATGAACGTGATCAATAACATTTTTGATCTGTTTGATCATATAGATTGGAAAATGAAAGAGCAGTTCGATCACACTGGTCGAATTGAGATGGGATTAATCAATCTGATGAAGAATAATGCAGTGATTGCTGAAGAATCATCTGACAAATTTCCATTTCATCTATTCTACAACTTATTTGTGCATCAGCAATCAATTGGAGACATTAGAGGAGAGAATAGTTCTGAAACTAATGTGGAGCAATTTGATGAATTCTACTTATGTATGTTGAGTGTTTAGTTTGCTTTGCTTAGTTATGTTTGGTTTATATAGTGTTTTCTTTGCTTAGAACTTGGATTTGGATGTGCTTGCTTTTATTGTGTGGTTAGATATTAGTGCTTGCCTATCGTAGAGTACTTGCTGCACTAAATATCTAGGAATAGTTGGTTTGAATGACTTATTTGGTGTGTTTAATGTAACTTGGATTTTATATATATAAGATTGTTGTGTGTTGTTTCTGTGAAAAATGTGTTAATTATTGTTTATGGGATGATGTAAATGCTTATTGAAGTGTTAAACATCATTGTGGACATCGAAACGATCGAAATTACGAAAAAATTTTCGGACCTAGAAAATATTTTGGACTAGCACCGCCGGCGCTCAAATCCTGAGAGTTTGGTAATTATTTTAAATAGAGCACCGTCGGTGCCCTATTGAGCTCTGCCAGAGCCCGAACCCATAAATAGGTCTTAAACCCTCGATTTCACAATTTTTGCCCTGGGAACCTCAGTTTTTTTTCCATTTCCTTCGTCTTCTTCCTCCATTTTCGCGATTTTGAAGATCTAGGGCTTGCTAGATCTCGGATTTAAGGAGTTTTCAAGGCTATTTGACACCGGATTTGCACTTCTTTTGGTAAGAGCTTCACTTTAAGTTAAAATTTTTGGATTTTAACCATGGAAATCTCTCACAATTCTTATGGTGGAATTTTTGGAGTTTTAGAGAGATTTTGAAGATTTCCATGATGAAATTTGCTCTTACTTGCTTAGAATAGATTTTGGAGTTGATACATTGTGAATTTGAGATTTATTTAATTTTTTTTTTGCAAATTTTAGAAATTCACATGGCTCCAAGGGGGAAGTGGAAATTGGATTTTGATGAGGAGAGATTCATCAATATTAAAGCCCAATTTCGCTATAACTCTATCCTTCACAAGAAGAAGTGTATCCAGGATCGAGCTTCTGATAACCCTGACAGATTTGTAGAACAATAAATTGCGGAGCGAAACTAAGAAAGATTTTTTTATTTCACAGCGAATGCTATTATGGGAGTTGTTCAAGAATTCTATTCTAACATACCATGGACTGAGATTGAATATGTGCTTTTTAGAGGAAAGATGGTTGAGTTTACTCCTCAACGCATCAGTGCTTTCTATCAGACTCGGGAACCATTCGTATGTGAGTACGAAAACTTTGACACTGGAAGGGAGAATATGAGAGAAGTTGTTGCTTTTCTGACTGACGAGTGAGGAGAATGTAAAGTAAGTAAAAAATAATTAAAAAATTTCCCCGCCTCCACTTTGAATGTTGCTTCAAAAGTCTGACATTATTTCATTTCTACAAGATTATTACCATCTTATCACCACAGCGAAGTTACTAGAGATAGAACGATTTTGAACTACTGTATAAAGAATATGAAAAAGATTGATATTGGATCTATTATTTACAAGAATATTCAGACGATTGCGAAAGGCGAGACGACTGGAGGATTAGGACATCCTGCTTTAATCCATGCCTTGTGTTTTCCGTCTGGAGTGGAGTTCAGTAGTTCTGAGGAAGTGGCTATACCATTGAGACCTATTACAAAGAATATTATTTATACTTATGAGTCTCATGTGGGAGCCAGAGTTGAGCATATGAGTACTGATATTCCTACTACGAGTTATGATGTACCATCTACTTCTAAGCTGCCCACCTTATCTATTATTATGAAGCAAATGAGACTACAGATTACTAGTATGGATAGACTCCATGGTTAGATGGATGTATTTGAGGATAGGAGTGATGTGAACGAAGATTATCTACAGAGGAGAGTGGAGTTTTATATTGCTTATTATGACGCTCAGGTTAGATTTATGAGAGAGGAGACTGATGTGATTTTTCCTACTTGCCCCAGCTATACACCATATAGACATGACCCTGTTGATGACCTTGCTGCTGATCCTGGTGATGGAGATTGGTGGATAGTTTGTTTGTTTTTTATTTCTGTTGATCTTGTTGTGATGTGTTGTACTGAAGTGATGTAGTGGATATTTACTTTTCATTTGACGTGTAACCCTGTGTTGTACTGTGTGATGTAGTGTTATTTAATTTTCATGTTGTATTGTTGTGTTGTACTGAAATTTTAAAACTGTTAGTTGTACTGTTAGTAGTGTGATTGTTTGTTTCATGATGTAATGTTCTGTTAGATGTTTAATGTTAATTTCTCTTTACCCATGCAAATATTTAAAAATTATTATATCACTGCTGCTAATTGTTTCATGCCTGCTAGTTGTAAATTTTGATTAATATCGTATAGCTCTTGAAGATTTCAGAATCCCAGCACAAAGTGGTTAGTTTTCTTCTACTCTAAACTATTTTAAATTTATTGAAAAAGATAAGTTTGGGGGAGGGAAGATAAATACTAAAATTTTATTTGTTCTCAACTATTATATTTTCAAAAAAATTATTAGCATAACTTCAAGCAGTTGAACCTCATTAAAAGATAAATAAAACTTTTTATTTCAATTGAATATTATGGAAGGATAAGATGAAAAATTTTTGGTAATAAAAGTTGATTTTATAGAAGTAAGATATTTGGTTTTAAATGATTTACTTATAGTTAACTATTTAAACTAAATAAAACTGTATTTTTGAAATATTAAGTGACTTAAAGTATTGTGTATTAAGAATAGATTGTGACTTTATGAAAAATAATAAAGCTTGAACCTAACTATAAAGTAAGGTGGTGTTTTAAGTTTTAACTTTAGAAAGAGGAGAGTGATGTTCAAAATCATTAAAGGCTATCCAGATATAGTAATCCTCAAGAAAAGAAAAGAAAAGAAGGATTGAAAACAATCCCAAAGAAAAAAAGAAAAAAAAGAGAAAGAAAAATGTTTATGAGGAGAAGCTTGAGGAGATGCCTAATAAAAAATTGGCTTCACTTGAATCACCCTAAAGGGAAAACTTGATTTCATTTCTAAATTTATATTTAAGTTACTAGCCTACATTCTAGTAAAGTTTGCATGAACACCTTTTTCACATATTCTTTTAAGACACTCTTAATATGACAAATTATGGTTTATCTGAAAATAAATAGAAGACTAGAACTCTTAGACATGATTACTAAATATTCTTATACCTGTAATGTTGACCTAAGTTACTAAACTTTTTCTGAAAAATCTAACCAATATATTCTTTTGAATAAAAAATTTAGTGGCTTACGATTGAAAAGTACATTGGCTAGAGTTATATTTTATGTAGTAAAAGGATTACTTGAGGACAAGTAATAACTTAAGTTTGGGGGATTTTGATGCACCAAAAATATATATAGTTTTTGCTATCTAATTTTACCCATTTGGTGATATTGCACTTTAAAGAAAGGTATTTTCAATGATTTGTTGCAGGTATGATGATTTTAGGAGATTGGAAGGAAAAGATGCAATAAGGAATGAATTCGGAGCAAAAAGGAGCAAAACCAGAGACTCAAGCAATTATTCAGCACGATAAAGCACCGCCGGTGCCCTATCTGGTGCCGCCGGCTCCCAAAGTCAGTGGAATTCAAAATTTGATAGTTTTGGCAAAATTTTGAAGGGATGCCTATAAAAACTCTTAGGATTTTGTCCCTAACTCTTCAATAACTAATTTTAGACAAGAGAAAGGTAGTTCTCTTGCATTCTATTGCTTTCTCTTAGTGTTTTAGTGTTTATCCATTTTGCTTCATAATTATTTAACTGTTCTTCTATCGTGGCCACCCAATAATAAACTGCTCTCACTCGTGCCTTAAACTCATTGGCCTTCATCTCAACTTTTAAGGCATGTCTCTCACATGAAGAAACAAAGATGACATATGATGTGTGGCTGAGAGTTCAAGCAACTGATATCAGTCTAATATGCAACATAGGTCTTTTACCTAGATAGTATTAAAGAATTTCTACAGGCCCTTCCATGGAAGCACTTTGATGATGTTCATGCCGTACTCATCCATCCCTCGAGCCTCTAAGAGCTAGTCTCTTATGATGATTATAAGGGAAAATTTTGAGTTCAGGTTAAGAAAGAACTTCGACAATTCTTCTACAAACGGCTTCAATAATATTTACCTCCCTTTTTAGTTTTGGAAGGTTTAGGGAGGAAAGATTTATAATCTTGGGCCAGGTCATTGCCCTTCCTACGACATTGTACTTCTTCTGAAGTGACTGGCTCATGCTCTAGAATAGACACCAACTTGAGCTCCTCCTCTTTAGCTAAACTTTCCTCAAGGATTTCTTCTTTTACCTATTCTTCTGGAGTAACTGACAATCATGGAGAAGATCGGTTGAACTCCTTTTTTGGTAAGAAAAATGAAAATTGTGGAAGAAAGCCAAGAAGCTCCCTAGAATGAAGATCAATCAAAGTATCCCTCATCATCTGATCCAATGACGCAAGGGGTTGGCTACCGGTAATACTTTAAAGTCTCTAGGTTCATAAATAATGGTTTTTGCTTGATTAGAATCAATTGAAAAGTAACTATATTTTGAATTAAAACTGTTGCTTCTGAAACATAGTGAATAAATTCTGAGCTTGGGACAGACTTGTAACCTCGATCTGCGAACAATGCAGTAATTAATGCTTTCAAAAATATGTTATAGTCAATACTTTGACCCAAATAATAATAGTAGCCAGTGTATATAAATATAATTTTATGAAAAATATTTTACACACTAGAGGTACTATGCAAGTATACGTATCGTTTCAAGTAATATAAGGCTTTAAATAAAGACCTCAGTATCGATCCCACGAGGAGATTTATAGATTTTAAATATTATAAATTTATTTTTATGTATTTCTTTTAAAGTTTTAAATTTAATTTGCTAAATGCAGAATTAAAACAATAATAAAATAAATGAGTGATGTAAATAATAATAAGAAAACAACTTTCTTCCTTTCAATTCAATACTTTTTAGATAATATAATATTCGTGGAGAATATAAATTTATGGTATTATGCCAAATAGAAGCAGTCCTATTCTTTACCTTCGCTCGATAGTATAAAGAATATTGGCTAATCTATAGATCAGGTCTGGATGTATTGTTAGTAGAATGGGTTAATCTAGGCTCACACTACTAGATGTCCAAGGGTGGCTATGGTCGGCCCTACTAGTGACCCGTTCCTCTCTATAAACTAAATTACAAGAATTTAGTCTATCACTCTAAAAACATATCAATTCTACGCCCATTGAATAATATTTTCCTATTTATTTGCACTTCACCTTGAATATCCCGCTTAAGGCCTTCGACTACCAAAGGATTCATGTGATATCTACTAGTTAAGAATTCATCTCCTTCTAGGTCTCAAAACTCTTCAATAGATTTTAACAATTTAAATGGCCAATTTAAATAGTAAATTAAGATCCGGTATTAATATCATCACAATATTTAAAACATATTTTAGCTTCTAATTCTCCAATGAATTTTAGATTATCTTATTTATCTTTTTATAATTGAAAGGAGAAAGTAAAGTAACTACTCATAACACATTGAATCTAAATAACAAAACATATTAATAAAACGTTGAATAAAATTACAAATACTTATCTCAAGGGTTTCTTCAACTGAACCTCTGATTCCTACTGAATCTAAAGAGAAATAGACTTTAAAAGCACCAACTCTTCCAAGCTCTCAATACAAACTCTAAATAAAATAACTCACTAATTTATGAAGGAAAGTAAACTAAAAGTATGGCCCTTAAAATTATCTCTCTAATTTTTGGATTTCTTATTGGGCTACTTGGATTAGGTGTTTTTCTCTGTAGGAATAGCCTCGTATTTATAGGCTTCAATGGTTGCCTAAGGTACCTCTTCAAATTGTTTCCAAGTTCAATGAATCTTCTAGAAAGTGTGTGTGGCGCCTTGGCGCCGGACTCCGCATCTAGTTCTTCGCACCTCTTCACTTTGGATAGCACCTCTTCGCGATCCAAACAGTTTCCAAGCGTCTAAATATAATGCATCACATGTCCTATAATCTAGGAATAACTGTCAATCTTCTAGATAGTTCAATAATTGCTAACACCGTCAAAATAACCGTCCAAAGTCGTCAAAAATCTTGACAGCATTCTGTATAGAACTGGTGCTTAGGCGCCGGATTCTGGCGCCTAGGCGCCAGGCCCATTATTTTGACAATTTTGCAGTTTTGCTCCATTTTTGCTCCTTTTTGCTCCTTTCTCTTTCTTTTTCATCATTTTTTTCTTTTTTGAACATTTTTGCATCACCTACATCCAAAAACACAAAATACCCTTCATTAAAGCATAATATCCTTAAAATTTTGATAAAAGTCAAGGCGTAAAAATAGGTATTATTTCATGGACCAAAATCTCCCAAACTTCAACTTTACTTGTCCTCAGGTAACCCTTTTTACTATATAAAATGTATAACATTTGGAATAAAGGTAAATATTTAAGAATCCTTGCAATTTTTGATTTTATAAAGGCTTTAGTAAATCATTAACCAAATTTCACTTACAAAGTTTAATTTTAAGAATTTAAAGAATATTTAACTACCAAATTGTAAGACTTCAAAAACTTTTTATTCATTTCGAAAATAATTGTAGTTTATTATATTAAGATCACATAAATTATTTACAAGAAAAAGATTTTCATGAAAATCTTTTCTAATAAAGATGCATGCATAAAAATTAAGTAAAATATGTAATTAGTTTTCTTTTTATAAGATAATTCAACTGAAACCAATTTTTGATTAGGCATTTTCTCAGGCTTCTCCTCACTTCTTCTCTTCTTCTTCTGTTTTTTTTTTAGTGAGGATTACTGTATCTGGATAGCCTTTCAATGGCTTTGAACTTCAGTATCCTTAACTTATATTTTCAAACTTATACATTTTCACTTAATTACTATAACATGAATAGTTTTCAAATATTCATTCAATCTTTTTCTTTTTCAAGTTATAATTCTTGATTTCTTAATGCTTTTAAAATTTAATTATCTCTATCATGAATAGAAAAAATTCATAATCTTACTCTTCTTTAAGTTGAATAATGATATTCTTAAAATCAATCAAAGTTATTAAAATTTGGTTAAGTTAACTAAATTATTTTTAATTTCAAAAATTTAAGTGAACATAAATAGATTTTTCATTCCTTATGTTATGTTAATATTTTTTAAAACATATTAGCACTTTAAGGACAAATACAATTTAAATTTGCATGTATTTTCCCTTCCCCCAAACTTAAGTTTTGATATATCATGAAAAAAAATTAAAGTATGAGAGAAACAAAGGCATAATTTTAAAAAGGAATTTTTTTATAAGTATGTAAAACTGTCTACAAAGAAAAATTTACTTCTATACATGTTTTTTATGAATATTACTGAAATAATGAAGCATATATAAAAGTAAACATGCTCAATTCTAATATCATTAACAAAATTAAACGACTATATTAATCTCAATAACAGAAACAAAACAACATCAATACTTATATAAGAATACTAAACAGTAGGCTGAAAACAGAAATAAACATTTTTCATAGAAAATGAAAAAAAAATTCATCTATATTTCAGTCTTAAACACATATCAAACTAGATATTCTAAAAACAATCTCAACATAAAAAAAAATCCTCACAAAGTTACTTAAACTAATCGACACTAATAACAACAAACTAATCAGTACTAACAAACAAGAAATAAACTAAAAACAAAATCAACTCATCTTTAGAGGTAAATCAAGCTACTATCACTATCTGTAGCCTCATCATCATCATCACCAAAAGAAATTCCACATCCTTTGGATCAACATACGGTGAAAATCTAGGACAGGTAGGGAACTGAACATCATGCTCACCCTTCAAGAATCTAACTAAAGATTCTGAATACTCAACATCATAATCACTTTTCCTTTGGGTATATTCAGATAGATGACCAATCTTCTTGTCTATAGTATCTACTCTGCAGTGAGTTAGAAATAACTCATTCTGCTGCTCCAGGAATTGATCATGCATTGATTCCCAGAAACTAGATGGTGGCTCAGCAGTAGAAGTAGAAGGTCTAGAAGTAGAAGCTCTACCTGGAGTAGGTACAGAAGTAGAAGGAGCAGTAGATCTCTTCCCGCAAAGACGATCATAAAAACTAATACTCTCCTGCCCAAGAGGGTTTGTAGTCTTCAGCTTCTCCTCTGAAATATCAGCAGTAACTCCATTGTTCACACATAAAGAATATATCAAGGATGGGAATCCTAATCCCACAGAAGTGCTGGAACTTGCAACAAACTCCACAAAATCATAGATAATGCTGCCAACATCTATCGGCTTCCTCTCCTGAATGCAGTAGTTCAGGATTGCTCTATCTCTGGTAACTTCACTCAGGTGGTTGGAAGGAAGTAGTCTAGCAAAAATAAAATAGTGCCAGGCCTTTGAAATATCATTCAGCTTAGAAGATTTAAAGTTTACTTGTTTCTCATTCCGGATCTTTCAAGCTCCACTGCCGTTAGTCAAATAGGCAATAATCATCTCCAGATCTACTTCAGATGGAGATAAACTAGAATAGTAGCACTCGACGGTAGGTGGTAGGCCGTAGAAAATATTGATCCGTTCTGTAGTGAATCCCACTCTAACACCTCTAACGAAGACTTCGTAGTCTTCCACATCCATAAAGTTGGCATAAAACTCTCGTACAATAGGAATAACAACAACATCAGTGAAATAACAGAATCGCTGCCAGTTGTGTGCAACGATTGTGTTCACGATCATTTCTCCAGGATTGTAAAAACAGCGCTAAGAGATAAATTTCCTTGTTGACGCAAATTCATGATAACGAAAGTGCGTTGCCGCAGTAGCGAACTTGCTACTGTTGAAATTTTCTCTTACTTTTCCGTGCTTAGATTTAGGTGTCATTTAAACGTGAAAGAAAACACAAATAAATAAAGGAATCAAAGATTTAAACTCTTTTAAGCTTGAGAAACTTAAAATGAGTTAAAAAAATCCATGGAAAATTTCTTAAAATCAAAATTTTTCTCCAAAATTTCGGTTTTTAGCAAAAATAGGAAAATCCATGGTAGAAATAAAAAATAAATGGATTAAAAGGTAGATCTGACCTTAAGATGAAGAAATCGAGTGATTTCGGGCTCTAAAACTTGACGTTTTGACCTCAAGATGGATCTAGGGGGTGTATTTTCGCGAAAATGAGGAAGGGGATGAAGCTTAGGCGTCGTCCATGGCTTTTGGGGGTTTAAATCCCGATTTTCGGGTAGCAGGTCGAACCGACGCTTAGGCGTCAAATTCTGGCGCCTAGGATCCAAACTCGCCTTTCACAAAAATCATTTGTAAAAATTTATTTTCCACCAAAATTCACAAATTCAACTTCTAATTTCTCACATAAGAGTATTGCTTCAGTTTCTAACTTCCAAAATATTTTTCAAAAATTAAAAAAAATTAAAAATTAAATCCATCAATTAAACACAATTTTAAGTCAAACTCTTCTAATTTCATTCGTAATCTTCAATTTTGGGCTCAATACATTTCAGATAAGTACAATAATAAGATTCAAGTCCTAACAAACAATCAAACAACACAATTTCAAAGCAAATACTACACACATTGAACAATAAAACAAACACACAAACAACACAATCGATTTACCAAATCGATACAACGACAAACTAGATAAAGTCTCGATCTAACCACATTACTATCTAATCTTTAAATTAGAAATTTCCATTTTCATCGCAATGAAGATTACTCGTCCTACTTGGGAAGAACACTAACGCCCTTGGAAAATTCGTAGTCATTTTCTCGTCGATCAATTTGTTCTTCGCATACATCTCCACTTGAGCATCTTGATAGGCCGCTAGATGATTGAATTGAAGCTTTGCCTGCCATTTCAGATGCTTGATTTGATGAAACATCTCATGGAGGCGATCTCCAATGCTTTTGAATTCCGCTTCAAATTTATCTAAGTGACTTGAAAACTTCTCCAAACTAACAGCAATGAAACCATTGAAGTAAGGTTGAGGATCCTTAGAATACTTATCTCTAGCCTCTTCTTTATGATTTCTTCTCTCCATTTCTTCAAAATCTTCTCTTATCTCCTCAAGTATGAAGTGTAAAGGTCGTAACTATGGTTGCTTAGGGATTGGGGACGAAGATGGGGTAGTTTATAGGAGAAAATCGTGTGAAAAACTGAAAATTTTTGGTTTTTACACGACCCAGTAATTGTGGCGCTTAGGCGCCAAATCTGGCGCCTAGGCGCCGGACCCATCGACACATAGTTTACTCTGGCGCTTAGGCACCAGATTTTGGCGCCTAGGCTCTAGAACCATGTTTGACTCTGTTTCGTCTAACATCAAATTTCAAAGTTTTGATCTCAAAAATAGGTAATTTTGAATGGTAAGATCAATATAAACTCAGTAATTAAAACAATGAAGGTTAACTTGATCTCCTCTTTACTCACATACAAAATGGAGTGATCCAAAGTCTAAATTTTATACACATCAAGATAATCTTTAGCTTAAGTCAATGAAGACTTGTTAGCATCCAATTTTCTAAAGTTATATAAAATTAGTCAAGACCGAGGCATAACCTTACATTAAAATTGTAAAACACACAAAAATAATTATGGGTTGCCTCCCACAAAGCGCTTGGTTTAACGTCGTCAGCCCGACCTAATTAAGTTTTTAATCAGGTAGACTCAACTCGTAAGCCTCTTTATAAATCATTTTAATGTCTCCTAAATAAGGCTTCAGTCTTAATCCGTTGACTTTAAATATTTTTCCTATTTTGGGGTCTTTAATATCCACAGCTCCATAATGGTATACTTTCTCAATTATATATGGTCCCATCTATTTAGATCTTAATTTTTCAGGAAAAAGTCTTAAACGAGTATTAAATAATAATACTTCTTGTCTAGGCTCGAATATTTTTCTTGAAATCTTTTTGTCATGTAATATCTTCATTTTCTCTTTATAAATTTTTGCATTTTCATATGACTCATTTCTTGTTTCATCCATCTCATTTAATTGTAATAATCATTTTTCTCCTGCAGTATACATATCAAAATTAAACTCCTTTATCGACCAATAAGCTTTATGTTCAAGTTCAACAGGTAAGTGAAAATGTTTACCATAAACTAACCGGTAAGGTGACATTCCGATTGGTGTCTTATAAGCTGTTCTATAAGCCCATAATGCAGAATCAAGTCTATAAACCAAATAAGTTCTTTTAGGATTAACAGTCTTCTCTAAAATTCTTTTAATTTCTCTGTTTGATATTTCAGCCATTCCACTTGTTTGTGGGTGATAAGCAGTAGCAATTCTATGTTTGATTCCAAATTTCTCCAGTAATGATTGAATTCTTACATTTTTGAAATGGCTTCCACCATCTGTGATAATTACTTTAGGCATTCCAAATTTAGAAAAAATCATTTTCTTTAAAAATTTCGAAACACTTTTGGAATCACAGTTAGGTAAAGCTACAGCTTCAATCCACTTTAAAACATAATCAACTGCTAATAAAATATAAATCTTTCCAGATGATGGTACAAAAGGTCCCATAAAGTCTAAACCCCATATATCAAAAATTTCAACTTCCAATATATAGTTTAAAGGCATTTCATCTTTCCTAGATATATTTCCCATCCTTTGACATCGATCACATGTTGTAACATAATGTCTCACATCTTTGAACAAGGTAGGCCAATAAAATCATGAATTTAAAATTTTAAATACAGTTTTTTCTACTCCAAAGTGTCCTCCAAATTCGGAATCATGATATTTTTGAATAATAATAAAAGTTTCTTCATAAGGTACACATCTTCGAATTACAGAATCTCTTCCCAATTTAAATAAAAGAGGATCTTCCCAAATATAAGATTTAGCATCATTTTTAAATTTTTTAAGATATTTGTTATTCAATCCATAAGGTAGAGTATTGCTAACTAAATAGTTAACTATATCCGCATACCAAGGTGTTTGGCATCCTTGAATAACATATAACTGTTCATCAGGAAATTTCTCATTTATATTTTCTTCAATAAAAATATCATTCTTAATTCTAGATAAATGATCAGCAATTTGATTGTCAGTTCCTTTTCTATCCACTATTTGAAAATCAAATTCTTGTAGAAGTAAAACCCATCTTATCAGTCTAGGTTTAGCATCTTTCTCTGACATTAAATATTTAATAGTGGAATGATCAGTATGAACTATGCATTTGGTACCAAGAAGATAAGGTCTAAATTTATCAAAGGCATAGACTATAGCTAAAAGCTCTTTTTCAGTAGTAGTGTAATTTTTTTGAGTTTCAGTAAGAGTTTTACTAGCATAATATATAACTTTGAAAATTTTCTCATATTTTTGTCCCAATACAGCTCCAATTGCAAAATCACTTGCATCACACATTAGTTCAAAATGTTTAATCCAATTAGGTGAAATAATCATAGGTGCAATTATTAATTTTTCTTTTAAAATATTGAAAGCAATAACACAATCTTCATTAAATTCAAATTTAGCTTCTTTTTCCAATAAATGACTAAGAGGTTTAGCAATTTCAGAAAAATCCTTTATATATCTTCTATAAAATCCAGCATGACCCAGAAAACTTCTCACATTAGTTACAGTAATAGGTGGTTGCAGTTCAACAATAATTTTCACTTTTGCTTGATCAACTTCCATCCCTTTTTGTGAAATTTTGTGACCAAGTACATTGCCTTCTATGACCATAAATTGACATTTTTCCCAGTTAAGAACTAAGTTTGTTTCTTCACATCTTTTCAGAACTTTGGATATATTTTCCAAACAAGATTCAGAAGAAGTTCCAAAAACTGAAAAATCGTCCATATTTCAATTCCTTTGTCAATCAAATCACAAAATATTGACATCATACATCTTTGAAAAGTTGTAGGAGCATTACATAAACCGAAATGTATTCTTCTAAACGCAAATATTCCATAAGGACTTGTAAATGTTGTTTTCTCTTGGTCCTCATGAGCGACAGGTAATTGACGATAACCAGAATATCCATCCAGAAAACAAAAATATGAGTGTCCGACTAATTTATCAAGCATTTGATCCAATAAAGGTAAAGGAAAATGATCCTTTCTAGTGGAGTTATTTAATTTCTGATAATTAATGCAAATTCACCATCCAGTAACTTGTCGTGTAGGAATTAGTTCATTTTTATCATTGAAAATGATAGTTACTCCTCCTTTCTTCACAACACAATGAATAAGACTCACCCATTGACTATCCGAAATAGGATAAATAATTCCAGCATCTAACCATTTTAAAATTTCTTTTTTAGCAACCTCTTTCATAATAGGATTTAATCTTCTTTGAGGTTCAATAGTAGGTTTAAAATCTTCTTCCATTAAAATCCTATGCATACAGATGGAAGGGCTTATTCCTCTTATATCAACAATAGTCAAACCAAAAGCTTTCTTATAATTCTTTAATACTCCTATTAATTTTTCTTCTTGATCTAAGTTTAGTTTAGAAGAAATAATAACAGCTAAAGTTAATGAATTTCCAAGAAAAACATACTTTAAATGTGCATGTAACATTTTTAATTCCAGTTCAGGGGCTTTTTTAATTGAGGGTATGTCGGAATATTTTTAGGTTGAGTGTTGTATTTTTTAAAAGGGGTCGCCTACAGAAATTGTCGACAAATTTTAAATTTTAAATTTAATTTAAATATATATATAATTTAGAAAGTAGTATTTGATTTTGAAAATAATTTTAAATTTAAAAATTTTAAGATATGAAATCAAACCGATCTCACATCCCAAATAGTTTATATAAAAGAGCACCGCATCACAACCGTGTATCTATCCCGAAGAATAGACACACTGCTTGATGATGGGGCTCGATTAAATAAACTAGAAGATCTGTGACATCCGTTTGGTCTGCGAACCAATTTTATAAGCCGACAAATTCCCCTGCTTAATACAAAGAAATTAAGCAGGGTTTATATTACCTATGTTCTTAAAGTTCCCTATAAGGGCAAGCCCCTATAGTTAATTACATCTTAAATGACGGGAATCATTTAAGAAAACTCTCGATAATGATCAGTGGTTTTGTTCTCAAGAATTTCAAAGTTTAAGGTTTTCAAATGAATTGAATTTTGGAGATTTCAATAGGGAATGGATCAGATTTGGAACAGTTTATTTCAAGAATCCAAAGGAAGAGATGTAGGAGAAGTTGAGGATCCAAGTAGAATCTTGGCAACTTCCCAAGCTATCCTATTGTTTGGCTTCAATTTGGGAATTTATTTAATGTTTCAATCTTGCCAATTTTAATTAATTAGGACTTATGTTTGTATGACATAATCATATAAATAGTCTCGAAGATGTGAGGGTTTATGTCGTACTGAATGACTACCTCGGAGTCCTAAGACCGGTTAGGCCTTAATTTGCATAACATGATTTTGTAAATGCCTAACAAAGAGTTGAGGATTTATGTTTCACTAGGCAAACTACCTCGAAATCCTATGGCTTGGTTATTTAATTCTAAGAAAGGTTTTGCTGAAGTAGACCCGAGTTTTACTGATGACGATGGTCGTGCTGCCCACTATGCTCCGAGCTCCTTGTTGTTGTAGAGGTTTAGTTTTAGAAGGTGAAAATTAGGAGATGAGAGAAGTGTTTTGGTTTAGAAATCTTAAATTCCAAATATTTTTACTATTTTAATTAAAACAAATCTTAAAGTTGTTTAAACAAAACCGATTAAGATCCCACATTTTCGTCATCCCGGCACCGTTATTTTCATCAAATTCACTTAGTCCAGATGAATTTGCTAAACTCAACTGAATGAGTTCCACACTTTCATTTAGACCGTGGGAAATCCCGTTAGCAACACGTGTGTTACATCATCCGAGGTATTCCCGATAATTCAATGAGACGTTTTAATTTAGTTGCAAATGTAGTTTTGTTGTTCTGTTTGTGATTAAATTTTAAGTTGTTTTATATTTTGGAAGGTTGTGGTGGTGAATTTTATCTTGTGATGACTTTTAATTTAGTTTTGGTTTCAGTTCAGAGACTATCCTAAAGGTTTTGATTTTCATGCAACGATCTTGTTTAACATGCAAGAAAAAGTAAAGTACGATTGCTCGTAAGTAATTTGAAATAAAGTAAATTGCAATAAAATAAAAGCGTACCTGGAGGGTCTTCCCGTCATCCCAAGCTGCACTTAAAACATATATTAAGGCATTTAAATATTTATAACAAGTACCTAGGTAAAGCTAAGGGAAGGTTTTGGTTGTCTACCAAAGTCCTAATCCTATAACTAGTCATCTCCTATGACGTCTAGGTTCTTGTGTTTTGTTTAAGGATGATTTTCTTCATCAAAGAACAATTAAATTCAATTGTTTTTTTCTAAAACATCCCTTCATATTGAGAAAGTGCTTAGGACGAGTCCTAAACATCTTTTCAATATTTCCGAGATAATTTTGAATCCAAATAAATTTAATTGCACATGTGAATTAATTATCCAAGAGTTTAGTTAAGCTTTGTCTCTTGCTCAGTGAACTTGGGCATTTGATTACCTGGTGAATGAAATGACATCTCACTTAATACTCTATTTAAGAGTTATAATAATTAAAGTATTTAGGGGCAAGTTAGTTTGTTCAGAATTTTAATCATTCTTAATTTGAAGTTTGAGTTATTGGTTTAAAGTGATTTAGTTTAATTATGAGGTTTTAATTAATAATTTTAAGTTTGGAATAGTGCTCAAATTATATTTTGGTTTAAATCCTTATACTTTGGGCGATCTTAATATTTTAAATTTGTTTTAATTTTATTATTGAATGATGTTAACTTAATTTAATATAAATTTGATTTAATTTAATTTAATTTAATTTAATTTAAATATTTTTTAATTTAACTTAACTTAATTGTTAAAATTTTAATTTAATTTAATTTTAATTTTAATTTAACTTTTACTTAGTTCAATTTAATTTAATTTAATTTAATTTAATTATTAAATCATTTAATATTTTGAACTTTTCTTTAATTTAAGGGTTATTTATTTTTTAAATTTTTTTTAATATACTTAGTTTGGATTATCGTTTTAATCTTAATTAAGAGTTAAATATTATTGAAGTGATTTATTTAGGTATTTTTTATTAAAGATTTAATATCTTCTCAAATTATATCCCTATTTTTTTTTAATAATTCAAATCTTCTTTAATCTTCCAAAAAATTTAAATTGTTTAAATAATTAAAGTTTCATTTTGGTTTATTAAGAGTGATTAATGGGTTCCCACCCTTTTAATTTCCCAAATTTTTAATCATCCAAGAAAGATAAAATCAAATATTTTACCCTCCATTTTAATTAAACCTAAAATTTTAATAAAGGGGTTTAAATTCTTTAATTACATTTATGCCCTTTTAGGCTTATTTATTTCATAACTCACTAAATTGAGTTCAAATGAACTTGAAATTTTTATGTCACTTCATTCATATGTTAATTAGGACATTAGAGGAGAAAATGTGATTTTTCTGAATTTAATTTATTTATATAATTATTTTTAGTGAAAAATAAGGGATTTCAAGGAAAATTCAAGAACATGACCAAAGTAAGGTTTTTGTCCTTAAGAAAATTATGGGATGTCCCTAATGACCAGAGGACCACTTGGACCAATTTTGGTGATTTTTAAAATTATATATTATTTATTATAATTATTTTTATTTTTGGATTATTAATTAATTATAGATTAAAATTAAAGTTGAAAAATGAATTTTATATTTTTCTTAAATCTCTCTGACCTCAAGGAGTTCAGAGAAAAAAATTTTATAGTTTTAAAATTTTTCTTTGATTTATTGGAATTAATTTAGTGAAAAGGTTGGAAAAATACATTTTTTAATATTAAAAATTGTTTTAAGCATTTAAAATTCAATATCTTTACTTTGAGACTTGGGAAAAATATTTGGTTTGTTCCTAAGTTATTAGGAGTCAAAGTATGACATTTTTATGATTTTTATTATTTTTTAATTATTTAAAATATTAAAATATGATTAAAAATAAAAAAAAATTAGAAAATTCTAATTTTAATTTTTATAGACTCCTCTGAAACCAGAGAGCCCACAAAACCAATTTGGTGAATTTTTGAAATGTATTTTTGGATTTATGGATTTTAAAGTTTAATTTTAATGATGTGGCTTAATTAATTCATTTAGTGGGCTAATCATTTCCAATTGACTTCAAATTTTTATGCAAGGTTCCCTGTATCCTAAAGATTAATGAAGAATTAATTTCAAGTTATTTTAATTTGTGGTTAACCCTAATTAATTAAAGTTCATTTTTTAGTAATTAGGTCAATTAGGGTTATACTTAATGAGTTAACTAAAAATATAATTATCCTAGGGTTCTCTGGTCCTAAGAAACTTCCCAAATTTTCCTAGAATTTAGTGGATAATATGTTAATTATAGGAATTAAAATACCAAAAACAATGACATAAACTTGAAAAATACATAACTTTCCATAGAGATGACCTCTAACTTTGAAAAATTTAGGGAATGTTCCCAAGATCAGAGGCTTCAAAAGCCCTATGGTCTCATGCCATGGTGAATTGCTTATGCAAATGAAGAATCAAAATACTGAAATAAGTATATAATTAATTAAAAATAAAATACTCATCAAAATAATTTGATTTCTTTTCCACATTATTCTCCTCTGTTCACTGAGCAAGAGGGTATTTCTAGTTTATTTTTATGATTTTTCTACATAAAGATATGGATTTTCTATGTTTTGGGTATTTAAATAAATAGAAAAAATCCTATTATTCTACTTATCCATGCGGCGCCGACTCATCCTCGGCAGCTCCGAAAGCCCACGCATCGCGCTCCCATTCGACGCCGCCATCTGACTCAGCGCTCCAGGGGCCCGCGGTTCATGTAACGTTCTCTGGTCCGGCACAATCTGGACCATCCACTCGATACACGCTCGATCGGACGGCGCCTGGTCATCGTCTACGACTGGTGTGCACCCGTGACCGTCCACACTAAAACCCTAAGAACTCTCTCATTTCTCAACGGATTTTCGTGTTCTTATGCTCTATGGATTCATCTTGAAGAGACAAACACATCCATATGGTTTACATGCTATGAAATTAAGTAAAACAAAATGGAGAATTACTGGAAGCTCGGGAGGAAGGAATGATCCATACCTTTGCTCTGAGAAGTGTAGCTTCAATCAGAGAGTTGTGTCACCTTCGATTGCACCCAAGGAAGCTCCAAATGAAGTCTCTGGCTCTGGGGAATTTTCTAGGTATGAAAGTGTCCACAACCGATTTCAAAGCTTGGAGGCTGGAGCAAATGGGTGGCCTGGAGAGGGGGCTTTCACTGGGGAACTCCTTCTCTTGGTCCTGTGCAGGTGTGGGTGAGTTTAATTTGGATTTGGTGGAGGTTTTAGAGATGTCCTGGTTCTGGGATGAGACTTGAGCTCCAATATTGAGCTCAATCAATGGGGTTTAGGGCAGGAGAGCAGTGGGGATCAATTGCTCTAGGTGAGGAGAAGGTCTTGGAGAAATTTTGGCAGAGTTTTGTTTAGGTCTGGTTCATCACCTTGTTTGGCCGAGAGGGTGGTGGGTTTAAATAGACATGGCTGGAGGGCTTCCCACGGGGGTTTGAGGTTTGGGATCAGCTGCTCTATGCCAGAGAAGAAGAACCATGGTGTTCAATTGGACTGGGATAACTCAGCAAGTAAGAATTGAAAATTTTGTCTCACATGGAGCTCTCGGCCATGGCATTTTCTGGTGACCCAGGCAGCTGGCCGGCAGGGTTAGGTCACCATCTGGCTCAGTGGGGTAAGGGGTGGAAATTGGTGAGTTCAATTGAGGCTTGACATGTGTAAAAGAGTTTGATTTAAGTGGTAAGGGGAAAGGGTCATTTTGAGCTTAATTTGGTCAAGCCATGGAAATGAGTTGGGTTCACCCTCCAAGTTTGATTTGGGCTGAAATGAATCATTTAGCTCAGCTGACTTTCGGTGGAGAAGCCTCTATCCCAAGAATTTTGATTAAGCATGGGTTAGAGTGTGACATAAAAGGGGTTAAAAAGGCATAAGAAGGACTTTGGAAAGGGGTTCCCTCTCTACCAATAAATGGTTTGGTGATGTGGAAAGTGGCTTCCAAGGCTTGCATATGGCTTATGCATGGCTCCATGTGGCTTGGGGCAAAGCTTTGTCAATTACATGAAAAAGGGTTTTGTATTTTTAGATATTTTGATGGAAAATTTTCATGAGGCCACATTCGGTTTGTTTAAATGATGAAATAAAACTTAGGGGGTGATTTTATCAAATGGATGACCAATGAAGATGTCATATGGGTTTTGAAATAGGTTTTGAGCCTTTGAAATTGTTTTGGATGAGCTTTTAAAGTGTCTTAAAAAAGGTGGGTTTTTAGGTTTTAAAACAAGTTAGTGGATGAAAGTTTTGTAAAATATTGTGCCAAATAAGTGTTGGGTTTAGTTTAGGGATGTGTCATGAGTGATTTAGAACAAATTTGAAGTGATTTTGAATTGAATTCGGTTTAATGTGGGTCTTATTAGTGAAGAAGCCAAAGTGGGTCAAATTGGGATAACTTGGTTTAAGGTTGGGCTAAGGTTGGTTTTGATGTAAAATTAATGTTGAGAAATGTTCATGGGAGTGTCACAAAGAGTTTTCAACTTTGGTTGGGCTTAGATTTTGGGATTTGGGCCCATTTGGGTTAGGTTTGGGTTTAGGCCAAAAATGGGGATTTTGACTTTGGGTTAGGCTTGGGTGGAGTTTAGGTTCAAATTTGGGGCAAATATTGTTAGTGTTTTGTTTTTGGGGATATTGAGAAGGTTTAAGAAAAGATTTGGGGTTAATTGGAGTTGAATTGGGTTGGTTTAGGCTAGGTTTAGGTCATGGGCCAAAATTGGGCTTTAAGCTTCAAATTGAAATTGGATCCAAATGTCAATCATATTGGGCTTGGATTTGGTCTAAATTGACATTGGGGATATTGAATTGTATTTTAGAATTGAATTAGACCAAAATTGAGGTCAATTGGGTTGGTTTAGTGGGACAATGGGTCCACTTGGGTTAAGAATGGGTCAAATTGGGGGTTTTGGTAAAGTGGGTTAAATTGACAAAATTGGCTTATGTTGTAGTTGATCAAAATGAAATTAGGAATATTTGGGATTTTTTGAAATTTTATGGGAATTTTTGGAACTTATGGAATTTTTGGTTAAGAAGGGCATTTTGAGTATTTGGAGGGTATTTGTGGTATTTTTTGAATTTTTGGTATAGTTGGCTAAGGATGATCAATTTGAGTGGGGGGAAATGTTTAGGATTGGTTTTGAGGAATTTTGGTTAATTTAGGTAATTTTGCAAAATTTAGGCAATTTCGAGGGTATTTGGTAGGTTTAGCGGGTGTAGGGCCCCGATGGTCAAAAATTGAAATTTTGGAAAAATGAAGATTGATCAACTTTGAGTAAAATGGAATCACTTTGGTTGAGCCATGAAGCCATATCAAGCCCATAATAGCCATGAGAGGACTCACTTGAGGCATTCACTATGTTGTTCCTAACCCTCTTAGCCAAGAGCTTAGTGGTCAAGGTCCATCCATATGAATTACCTACATGGGCCAGGAAGTGAAGCTAGGCATGAATGGTTTTAGGATTGGAATGTGTGTGCAAGTCAACCCTCACCAGACCAGGCCACCCAGGGTAGTCCTAAGGTCAAAGAGTCCTATAGGGAACTCATCTTTTAAACCTCCACATTTGATTTTAACCCTCGAAGTGACTTGGGGGTTTACAATCAAACTTATGGGGTTTGCAGGGAGTTTAAGAGGTGTTTAAATTTCTAAGTGGTGGGTTCCATTTTTAGTCCTCTAAGATATTCAAAGGAAAAGCCTAAGGCTAGATCCTAAGTACTCAGGAGAGAGAAGAGAAGAGACATCATCAAAAATGAGGTCAACAGGGTAAAAGTATATCATTTTGAGTTATGTCTAAAATTTCCTAGTTATCTTTAATATAATGAGTTTCTTTAAATAATTCTTCTTCTTTTAGTTCTTCATTTTCGTCAGTTAATAATTCAAATTTTTCTTCAGAAATGACTTTACTTTTTTTCTTGATAATGTTTTTCAATTATATAATCAATTATATCCATTCGATAGAATTTTTTTTTATTAGGGTACTTCATTGATTTAAGGACATTGAATTTAATCTCTTGATCATTAACTCTCATAGTTAATTCTCCTTTTTGCACATCAATCATAGCCCGTCCAGTATCTAGAAAAGGTCTCCCTAAAATAATAGATACTTCTTTATCTTCTTCCATATCAAGCACAATGAAATCCATAGGGAAAATAAATTTATCCACTTTAACAAGAACATCCTCTATAACTCTTTTAGGGTAAGTGATAGATCTATCAGCTAACTGAAGGGTTATAGTGGTGGGAGTAATCTCTCCTAAATTCAACCTTCGAAAAATAGAAAATGGCATGAGATTAATACTTGCTCTTAAATCACATAAAGCTTTTCCACAAAATTTTTCTCCAATAGCACAAGGTATAGTGAAACTTCCAGGATCTTTAAGTTTCTGAGGTAATTTCTTTTGAATTATTGCACTACATTCTTCACTTAATGCAACAATTTCAAAAGCTTTAAATTTTTGTTTCTTACTTAAAATATCCTTTATAAATTTTGCATAAGTTGGCATCTGTTCCAAAACTTCAGCAAAAGGTATGTTAATGGTAAGTTTCTTAAAAATTTCAAAGAACTTAGCAAATTGATGATCTAGCTTCTACTGTTTTAGTCTTTGAGGAAAAGGTGGTAGTGGTTTTTCAACTTCCACATTAATAAGAATAACAGTCTGATCTTTACTAAGAGAAGGAGTTTCTTTAGGTTTTTCAATCTCTTCAACCTCAATCTCAGTTTCAATTTCATTTTGAATTCTTTCTTTTAATTCCTTTCAACTTCTAAGTTGTATAGCCTTAACATGTTCATGTTCTTTTCCAGTTTCTTTTGGATTGATTTCAACATTACTAGGAAGTAGTCCTGGAGATCTGTAATTAATTAAATTAGCGATTTGTCCCATTTGAATCTCAATATTACAAATAGCATTGTTTTGATTTTGTCATTGATTACTCATTTGTAAAATTAATTCTTCTATAGATAACTTCTCTTGTTGATTATTACATCCAGGAGGTTTATAATTTGAATTTACTTGATTGTTCCAATTTCTAGTTGGATGAGATTGATTATTACCCCATTATTGTTGTGAATTATTCCAGTTAAAATTAGGGTGATTTTTCCATCCAGGATTATAATAATTTGATTAAGGATTATTTTTACTAGCAATAGCTTGTAAAGTTTCAATAGTTTGAGAATCTTCCATATTAGCAGAATTGTTATGTGATACATTGATAGAAAAATTATCTAATTTCTTAGATATTGCAGCTACTTATGAAGCTAAGATAGAAAAGGCTTCGTTATCATGAATACTTGCCATTCATATAGGATTAATCCTTTCAGAAGGCCATTGAAAATTATTATTAGTCATTTCTTCAATTAAAGTATAAGCTTCTTCAAATTATTTAGCCATTAAAGAACCTCTAGCAGCAGCATCAATAATTGATTTCAGTGATCCAATAAGTCTGTTATAAAATGTTTGAATAATTAACCAATCAGGTAAAGCATGATGAGGATATTTTCTTAATAGTTCCTTAAATCTTTCCCAAGTTTCATAAATTGTCTCCCCGTCAAATTGACAAAATGAAGTAATGTCAATTCTTAATTTAGCAGTTTTTGAAGGAGGAAATCATTTAGCAAGGAATTTTTGTGCCATTTCAGCCCATGTTTTAATAGAACCTGTTGCTAATGATTTCAACCACATCTTTGCTTTATCTCTTAAAGAGAAAAGGAAGAGTCTAAGTCTAATAGCATCATCAGAAACATTGTTATATTTAAAGGTAGCACAAAGTTCTAAAAAACTAACAAGGTGTAAATTTAGATCCTCATTTGGTGTTCCCCCAAATTGATTATTTTGAACCATTTGAATAATAGAAGGTTTAAGCTCAAAAGAATTAGCATCTACAGTAGGTATTTGAATACTGTTATGAAGTTCATCAACTGTAGAGTTATCATAATCCCTTAATGGTTTGTAAACATTTTGTTTATTAATTTCAATTTGATTTTGTAAATTGTTATGTAAATTAGCCATCTCTTGATATTTTTGAATTTGTTTTCCTTTTTTAATTCTTCTAACAGTTCTTTCTAATTTAGAATCTAAAGGTAATAATCCTTCAGAACCAGAACTAAACATAAAAAGTAAATAAAAAGTAAAATAAAATAACAAGAAATAAAATTTGTTCTTTTTTTATTTTTGTTTCTATAAATGTTTTTGTATTTTTATATTTTTGTATTTTGATAATAAAAGAAATAAATAAAATAAAATAAATATTAAAAATCTAAAAATTTGCCCTCCCCGGCAACGGCGCCAAAAACTTGACCTCGATCCGCGAACAACGCAGTAATTAATGCTTTCAATAATATGTTATAGTCAATACTTTGACCCAATCAATAATAGTGGCTAGTGTATATAAATATAATTTTATGAAAAATATTTTACACACTAGAGGTATTACGCAAGTATATGTATCGTTTCAAGTAATATAGGGCTTTAATTAAAGACCCCAGTATCGATCCCACGAGGAGGTTTATAGATTTTAAATATTATAATTTATTTTTATGTATTTCTTTTAAAGTTTTAAATTTAATTTACTAAATGCAGAATTAAAGCAATAATAAAATAAATGAGTGATGTAAATAATAATAAGCAAACAATTTTCTTCCTTTCAATTAATTCAAGACTTTTTAAATACTATAATATTCGTGGAGAATATAAATTTATGGTATTGTGTCAAATAGAAGCAGTCTTATTCTTTACATTCGCTTGATAGTATAATGAACATTGGCTAATCTATAGATCAGGTCTGGATGTATTGTTAGTAGAATGGGTTAATCTAGGCTCACACTACTAGATATCCAAGGGTGGCTATGGTCGGCCCTACTAGTGACTCGTTCCCTCTCTATAAACCAAATTACAAGAATTTAGTCTGTCACTCTAAAAGTTATCAATTCTACACCCATTGAATAATATTTTTCTATTTATTTGCACTTCACCTTGAATACCCCACTCAAGGCCTTCGACTACCTAAGGATTCATGTGATATCTACTAGTTAAGAATTCATCTCCTTCTAGGTCTTAAAACTCTTCAACAGATTTTAACAATTTAAATGGCTAATTTAAAAAGTAAATTAAGATCCGATATTAATGTCATCACAATATTTAAAACATATTTTAGTTTCTAATTCTCCAACGAATTTTAGATTATCTTATGTATCTTTTCATAATTGAAAGGAGAAAGTAAAGTAACTACTCAGAACACATTAAATCTAAATAACAAAACATATAAATAAAATGTTGAATAAAATTACAAATACTTATCTCAAGGGTTTCTCCAACTAAACCTCTGATTCCTACTAACTCCAAAGTGGAATAGACTTCAAAAGCACCAAGTCTTCCAAGCTCTCAATACAAACTCTAAATAAAATAACTCACTAATTTATGAAGGAAAGTAAACTAAAAGTATGGCCCTTAAAATTATCACTCTAATTTTTGGATTTCTTATTGGGCTACTTGGATTGGGTGTTTTTCTCTGTAGGAATAGCCTCCTATTTATAGGCTTCAAGGGTTGCCTAAGGCACCTCTTCAAAATGTGTCCAAGTTCAATGAATCTTCTAGAAATGTGTCCAGTTCTTCGCACCTCTTCACTTTGCATCGCACCTCTTCGCGATCCAAACTGTTTCCAAGCGTCTAAATACAATGTATCACATGTCCTATAATCCAGGAATAACTGCCAATCTTCTAGATAGTCCAATAACCGCTAACACCGTCAAAATAACCCTCCAAAGTCATCAAAAATCTTGACATCATTCTATATCAAACTGGCGCCTAGGCGCCGGATTCTGGCGCCTAGGTGCCAGGCCCATTATTTTGACAATTTTGCATTTTGGCTCCTTTTTGCTCCTTTTTCATCATTTTTCAGCTTTTTGTCTTTTTTGAACATTTTTGCATCACCTACATCCAAAAACACAAAATACCTTTCATTAAAGCATAATATCCTTAAAAATTTGATAAAAATCAAGACATAAAAACAGGTATTTTTTTCATGGATCAACTTGGTTACATGATCATTTGCTTCCTCAACCTCTTTCTGCATTGAGGTGGAAGCTATGCCCTTCTTCTTCTTCCTCGGACCCTTTAGTGATAGCCACAAATCCTTATGAATCTCCCTTTTCCCCTCCACCTCATTAGAAGCATCCCGCAATTCAGGGGTCATTTCACCAAATTGCATGGAATTCAACATTTGATTTAGTGTCATGGCTTTAATGCACTGGATAACTGACATATGTTTCCCATGACTATTGATTCATGACCCAATATGTGACACCTTTCTTCATTTTGTATTGCTCTCAAGTCAACCTTGTAGTAATCCCCTAGTTCTTACAGAAACCTCTGAGGAAGCTGAACTTCCAATCCTTAATCCTTTTCCCAAATCAACAAGATGTAATTTTGGAATTGACCTGAATACAACGTAGTCATCTGGCTCCACTCTGAACAAAAACATGTTGGAGAATAGTTCTAAGGATAAAAAAATCTTCATCTGTCATAAGTAAATAATAAAAGGCATCACTATCGCGATTGGTTTCAACTCCATCTATGTGGGATGATTATGTAGTAGTTGAGAATTGAATGAATGTCATGGAAGAATGGCAGTTGAAGTCCACAGCAAAACTGATCCTTATAAAAGATTAGATCAATGCTAAAGTGATTGCTTTCCGTCATCTTGAGATTCACTGGCTCAAGCATTACACTTATGTTGTATACACTAATATGCACATCAAATGATGTGAGAGTAGACATTTCAATCACTAGTACCAATCCAAATAATCTTGGAAATAATTTAGAAGCCATGGGAACACGAGATAAAACTGACACAGATGAATGAAAATAAATGATTGAAGGGAAGGAAAAGGGAAAAGTGAAGAGTGTAAACCCATTCTCTCTTGAACCTTATATACAGGGTATCCAAGGAATTTAAAATTCCTCAAATTTGTACCCGAACATGCAAAAAAATGAACTATTCACTTGAACTTCTGTAAATTCCATCTACAAAGCTGCCAACTACTTTTGGAGAGTCGATGTGTCCATGTAAAGGACCGCCACCTCTTCATTTAGGTCTGATATGGAAACCTCCCTCTACAGGTTAGCTTCCTAAGTGAAGGATTCCATTGTTTCATCTATCCAGGGATCCAGTGTTGCTTGTGATCCTCACTGACCAGCAGTCTTCCTCTCGACATCCTTAGGAATAGATAGACGGTAGGGTGCATTTTCTCCATGTGTCGGAATAGATGGTCTCTCGGGTGCCTATGGAGTAGAGCGTTGACTGACACTCTTAATTAATGAATAAATAATGTGCAAATCCTCCTTTATAATAGTGATCAAATGTCATAAAATGATAAGGGAACACATCTAGTGAATGAAAATAAATAATATTTTCTCTTATCGATCATTCGCTCCATCTCAGATGGTCAGAGTCTCTCGACAGCAAGTTGTTGGTTGACCACTGGCTAGTCTCATGAACCGAAGAAAATGGAGCTCCACCTTCATATGGTTGGTACTGAGTCTCTGTGACCACCTAGACAAGCTAAACAAGGATATTTGCACCAATGGAGTGCACATCAACCATGGTCCCCATCTTGCGATGGAGCAACATTGGCTAAAATGACACGACTAATAACTTTAGCCTTTATTTCTTACATACCACTTGCTTAACCAGCTTCTCTCTATTTGGTCGGCTCCGTCCACTTGGTCTCTTCAAAGAAGCTGGTTAGCCTTCTTCCTCCGCTCTCTTTTCCACCTTATATCAGCACTCATCCCCTGGCTTCTTCTTTAATGTGGGCAGAAAACTTGTTTCTTCTTCTCCCCAGCATCCTTGGGATGGTGGAGTTTCTCGGTTGAAAGTTTAAAACCCTTCATCATGGACGCCTTATTTATGAGATTCCTACCACTAACCAAAATGCTCTTCTGATTAAAAACTAACTGAAGGGTAAGAAATTTAAAAATGAATAGCAGAGAAATGTTGATCACATATTATTCATAGGGACGGCGGACATAAAATATCCAAGAAGATTAAATATTAAAACTACTTATTATGTAACGAACTAGTAAATTTTTTGCATTTAATTTTTTATTCTCATCACAACAGTCACTTCCAAGAAGTAATATAATCAGAGAACTAAAAATGTACATAAAAAGATAATCATACGAATCTCAAGGACATCAAATAGACCTCACTTATGAACACAAAAGACAGTGTATCGGGATAGTTATTGGCATCCATTTTTTATGCGACATACATGGGACATCCTTGTTGAGTGACAGAACACTATGTTTGGGTTCTCCACCCATATAACTGGGCTCTAAGTTGAGCATTGTCAAACTAAAAACACTTCTGGTATCTTCTGTGTTAACATTTATTCTGGTGGTGTGATGTTGTATCTAGCTAATACAGGTGCTCCTGTGATATAAACCATTGAAATTTACTTCATACGTGTTTGCACATTATGCTTAAGGTTTACATTGATGGATTTAATGCTGGAACCGCTCTGCTCAATGATACATAGATAGTTTGGCCTCTCTAACTCATTTGAGATGCATTTATAGTCCCTACGAAGGTCTAAGGATCATGACCTACTCACGTTTGATCTTTTGGAGGTCCCATGAGATCCATGACTCCCTTTGGAGAGCTTCTTCAGATGATCAATCAATCTAAGGTCTGACATGACCACACTCGATTTAGGTGAGGTGTGGCCATGCTTAGTTAGTGGCGTGACCACACCTAAATATGTTGTGGTCACACAGTGACCTCCCTGAAGAACAAAATAGGGCTATGTTCAGTGTTACCATACCCGAAGATAGCTTGACAAAGCTGGCTAAATAGATACTATGACATAATTACGCTACAATATGTGGGTGATCATGCCCAATTCTTAGCATGTGCCCAATTTCATTAACCAATGTGACCATACTTACAAGTAGCATTGTCACGCTGCCTAGACAGTTCACCAAGCACTAGTCAAGAAAGGCCTCGAGCATGGTGACACCGTGCCTTCATCTGTGATGCATTAAACAGTGGCATGATCTCGCTTGAATGCAGAGTGGACACACTGTCAAGACCAATTTGTGATTTTGGACATCCTATCCTCGGATTACCACTAGTGAGGAGGCCGACACCGCTAATGAATCTCATTGTTCTTGGTTAATCACATAGACATGGTATTATAGATATTTTGGGCCCATTCCAAATTGAGACAACAACTTAGACCCCTTAGGTATTCTTTCTAAGGCTGTTTAACCAAGGAGAGTAGGTGCATTTGAAAGGATTAGTCACCATTGTTGAAGAGGGCAGGCGGAGAGCTTTGAGAGCTTAGAACAATAATCGAAAAAGATTTAAAAGGAAAATCATCATTTTCCTTCAGAGGAAAATTTTGACCTCATTTTTGAAGAGGTCTGATCTCTCTCTCCTAAGTGCTTAGGATCTAGCCATAGGTTTTCCCTTTGACTATCATAGAGGACTAGAAATGGGACCCACAACTTAGAAATTCAAACACCTCTTAACTTTTCTTGAACCCCACACAAATGAACATAAACCTTCAAGCCCCTTTGGAAGGTTAAAAGTCAAATGTGGAGGATCAAGGATGAGTTTCAAATAGAATTCTTTGGTCTTAGGATTACCCTGGGTGGCTTGGTCTTGGTAAGGGTCAGCTTGCACACACTGCACACTCACATACATTCTAAACCCTAAAACCACTCTCACCCAACTCAATTCACTGACTCATGTAGCTAACTCACATGGATGGGCCTCAACCCCTAAGCCCTTACTAAGAGGGTTAGGAACAACATATTGAGTGCCTAAAATGAATCCTCTCATGGCTCTTGTGAGCTTAAAATGGATTCATGGCTCAACCAAAATGGTTTCATTTTACTCACATCTAATCAATCTTCATTTTTCCCAAATTTTAATTTTTGACCCCCGGGGCCCTAAGCCCACCAAACCTACCAAATACCCTTGAAATTTCCAAAATTGTCTAAAATACCCAAAATTCCTTAAAATCAGTCTTAACATTCCCTACCACTCAAATTGATCATTCACGACCAAATATACAAAAATTTCCAAAAATATCCCCCAATACCCTTCATGTACTCTCCTTGTACCCTCAATAGCCTAAAATTCCAAAAATTCAAAAAATTCTCAAAAAACCCCAAAAAATCCAAAATATTATCCACATAATTTTCTTCAACTTCCACATACCCCAATTTTATCAATTTAACCCAATTTGATCAAAACAATGCCAAATGGGCCCTTAAGGCCCAAAGTGTCCAATTAACCCAATCCAGCCCAAATTGAACCCAAATCTCGCCCAATTTTCCCCAAATTTGTTTTGAAACCTTCCTAAAATCCCCACAAATAAAAATCTAACTTAATTTACCCAATATTTGGATTTAAACTTCACCCAAGCCTAACTCAATCCAAAATTCCCCAAATTGGCCTAAACCAATCATGAACCCAAACATGGCCAAATCCCTAAATCAAGAACCAACCAAAATTTCAAACTCTTTTTCACACCTCTATAAACATTTTGCAACATTAATTTCACATCAAAGCCAAAATTAGCCCAAGTTAGCCCAATTTGGCCTACTTTGATCCTATTATTAAATGACCCAAATTAAACCCAATTCAATTCCAAATTACCCCAAACTTGTTTCAAATCATTCATGACACAATCCTAAACTAAATACAACATTTATTTTTCACAACCTTTTACCAAATTTTTATCCAAAAGTTTATTTTAAAATCTAAAATCCCATCTCCTTAAAATATTTTAAAAGCCCATCTCCACTAAATTTAAAAAGCCCAAAATTGGCTCTAAAGCCCACATGACAATTTCTTCTCATCATCCATTTAACAAAATCATCCCCTAAGTTTTATTTCATCATTTAATCAAACCAAATATGGCCTCATGAAAATTTTCCATCAAAATTCCCAAAATTCAAAAACCCTTTTTCATGAAATGAACCAAGCCATTCCCAAGCCACATGGAGCCATGAAGCCATAGACAAGCCATATGCAAGCCATGGGAGACACTTTACTCATCACCATGTCATTTATGGAAAAAGTAGGGAGTCCTTTAATGATTCTTTTAAGAGTGATTAAGCCTTTTCATGACTCTTCTAAATCTTGATTAAACCTAAATGTACTTAGATGGTGACTTCTCCCCACTAAGCTAGCTGACTTACCTGACCCCCACAGCACCCAAAGTCCCCTTGGTGGGTGCACCAAACCCTAATCCATGACTTGGACCCATTTGGACCAAAAATTAGCTCTCCCCCCATTCCATTTAAGCCAAACCTTGGACACATGACCAATGCCAATTGTTTGCACAAAACACAAATCTTGACTCCCCTGACCATGAGGGTGACTTGACTCTGGCTGGACTACCACCCCAGTCACCGAAAAATACCAGGCTAAGAGCCTCTTTTGAATTCAAAAATTCAAAACTCCCTTGCTGAGTTGTCCCATGGCCAATGGTCACTGGAGCTCTTCTTCTCCTCCCCTAAGCAGCTGATCCCAGCCTTCAATTGATCCTGGGAAGCTTTCTAGCCATGGCTATTTAAACTCCTCACCTCCACAGCCAAAAGGTTGGATGCACTGGACATTAGTAAAATCGTGTCAAATTGATTCCAAACTCCTCTCCTAACCTAGAGCAGTTGATCCCCACTGAAATCCAGCCCTAAAACCCTCTCTGTGAGCTCAATTTCTGAGCTCAATTTTAAGCCAAAAAACAAGACACTTCACCACAGTGAGCCAATCTTCGAATTGATCGACCCTACACCATCACCAGACCAAGAGGAGAAGTTCCCCAGTGAAAGCCCCCTCACCAGGCTAGCCATTCCTCCTATCGGCCAAGCTTTGAAATCAGGTTTGGTGGAAAACATATCTAGGCATTTCACCACAGCTCCAGGCTTCATCATTAGCTTCCCTGGACTCCAATGAACGTGCTAAGCCCCTCTGATTGAAGCTTCACTTCTATAAGCCAAGGTATTGAACTCCTCTTTCCCGAGAGCTTGTTTCAATTCTCTATTTTGTTTAAGTTAATTTCAAAGCATCATAACCATAAAGATGTGTTCGTCATATCGAGACGAGTTCATAGAACCCAATATCATGTAATTTGGTTGAGAAATGAGCGAGATATTAGGGTTAGAAGGTGGACGACTCTCTGGAAACACCAGTCGTAGATGATAACCATGGACAGATGGATGGCTTGTGTATCGGGTGAATGGCCAGGATAATGCCAGACGAGGAGATGGAGCAGAATAGCGGGCCACGTGGCATCCTAGTCAGATGGCGGAGTCAAATGGAGGAGCGACGCATGTGACTTCAAAGCTGCCTAGGATGACTCGACGACGCGCTTGATAAGTAGAAAAATAGGGGATTTTTCCATTTAATTAATTCAACAAACTTTAAAAATGTATAACTTTGCATAGAAAAATCATAAAAATAAAAGAAAAATACCCTCTTGCTCAGTGAACTGAGCAGAATAATGTGTAAAAAGAATTAAGTTATTTTGTTGAGTCTATGATTTTTAATGATTTAAATACTCTCTGTCATGTTTTAATTCTCCATCTGCACATATAATTCACCATGGCATGAGACCATAGGGCTTTTGTAGCCTCTGACCTTAGGAACATTCCCTGAATTTTTCAAGATCAGAGGCTATGTCTATGTGAAGTTATCTATTTTCTAAGTTCACAAACATGTTTTTGAGAATTAATTGTGAAAATTAGCATGTTGATTATTAGAATATAGAAAAATTAGGGGAGGTATCTTATGACTAGAGGACCCTAGGAAAATTATGGTTTGATTTAAATCCTTAAAAATAACCCTAATTAGCCTAAGCACTTAACACTAAACTTTAATTAGTTAGGAGTAACCACACATCAAAAACACATGAAATTAATTCTCCACTATCACTTAGAATACAGAGAACCTCACATAAAAAATTCAAGTCAATTGGAATTAATTTAACCCACTAAATGAATTAATTAAGTAACATAGCTATTCTAAAAATTAAAAAATTCATAAAATCTGAAATACACTTCAAAAATCCACCAAATCAATTTTGAAGCCTGTCTGGTATCGAAGAAGTCTATGAAAATTAAAATTAAAATTTTTCAAAATTTTTCATTTTTAACTCATTTATGAATATTTTAATAATTAAAAAATTATAAAAATCACAAAAATATTAAAAATCATAAAAATATCACATTTGGTCTCCTAATCATTTAGGAATCATTCCCCTAATTTTCCTAAGTCTCTAAGTTAAGATATTAATTTTGAAGGCTTAGGGTAATTTTTGATATTTAAAAAATAGTCTTTCTTAACTTTCCACTAAAATAATTCTAATAAATCAAAGAAAAATCAGAAAAAATATAAAATTTGTTTTTCTGAGCTCCTTGAGGTTAGAGAGATTTAAGAAAAATATAAAACTCAATTTTCAACTTTAATTTTATTTTATAATTAATTAATACCTTAAAATTTGAAATAATTATAATAAATAAAATAAAATTCAAAAAATCACCAAAATTGGTCCAAGTGGTCCTCTAGTCAGTAGGAACATCCCATAATTTTCCTAAGGATAGAAACCTTAGCTTAGTCATGTTGTTGAATTTTTATTGAAAATCCCTATTTTCATTAAAATAATTATATAAATTAAATTAAAAATGTAAAAATCATATTTTCTCCTCTAATGTCTTAATTGACATGTGACTAAGGTGACATAAAAATTTTAAATTCATTTGAGCTCAATTTAGTGAATTATGGGATGAATAAGCTTAAGGGGGCATTAAGGTAATTAAAAGGCTTTAACCTTAATTAATACTTAGGCTTAACTAAAGGGAGGGTAAAATATTTGATATTAATTTCCATTTGGATGTTTGAAACTAAGGGAGTTAACGAGTAGAAATCCTTTAATCACCTTGAACATTTAAAAGAGGAAACCTTAATTAATTAAATCATTAAACTTTGGAAGTTAATTAAATAAGTGAATTATTAAGGTTAAGGGATTTTGATCCAGGAAGATTCTAATACTTTGAAGTTGAATCCCTAATCAATGAATTGATCAAACATCACTTAATCACCAATAATGAAGTCATAATACATAATATTTTGAAACTAAAAAAGAATGATCTTGAAAATTTCATAATTAAATTAAAAGCTTAAAAATCCTTAAGTTAATGAAAGATGATCTAAAATCAAATTAAACTTAAGATATTAAAATCAATCAATTTGAAATCACCCAAAACTAAGATAAAAAAAACTGAAATATTAGGAGCAACTCAAAACAAGTCACAATCAAGACATTAAAGTTATAAACCAATTAATTAAAATAAAATAAAATATAATTCAAAATATCAAGATTAAGTTACAACAAACTTAAATCATTAAAACTCAACTAAATTAAAGAAACCCAAAAAATACCTTATCAATTTAAATGATCTGAAACATTTAAAATCAATTTTAAAATTTATAATCAAATCACCTTTAAATCATCAACTCAAACTTCAATTAAGAACGGTTAAATCCTTTAATGAACTGATTTGCTCCTAAAGGCTATCACTCTTATAATTCTTGAATAAAACATCAAATGAAATGTCACTTTACTAATCGGATAATCAAATGTCCAAGTTCACTAAGCAAAAAATGAAACTTAACTAAATCCTTGGATGACCAATTCACCTGTACAATGAAATTCATTTGGACTCGAAATAATCTCAGAAGCATTGAAAAGATGTTCAGGACTCATCCTAAGCACTTTCTCAATATGATGAGGTGTTTTAGAAGAACAATTGAACTTAATTGTTCTTTGGTGAAGAAAATCATTCATAAAACACAAGAACCTAGATGTCATAGGAATTGACTAGCAGTAGGATGAGGATTTTGGTAGAAAACCAGAACCTTCCCTTAGATTTACCTAGGTACTTGTTGCAAATATTTAAATGCACTAACATGTGTTTTAAGTGCAGCCGGGAATAAAGAGAAGATCCACCAGGAACGCTTTTATTTTATTGTGATGTATTTACCTGCACTGTACTTTACTTCTCTTGCATGTTAAACAACAATGTCACCCTGCATGAAAACTAAAACTTTTAGGATAGCCACAAAACTGAAACCCAACACTAAATTAAAATTAGCGTAAGATGAAATTCACCGCCACAACATCAAAAGATAAAACAACTCAAAATTTAATCACAAACAGAACAACAAAACTATAACTATAACTAAATTAAAAACGTCTCGTTGGATGATCGAGAATCCCTCGGATGATGTAACCCACGTGTTGCTAACGAGATTTCCCACGATCTAAATGAAAGTGTGGAACTCATTCAGTTGAGTTTAGCAAATTCATTTGGCCTAAGTGAATCCAATGAAAATAATGTTGCCGGGATGACGGAATCGTGGGATCTTAATCGGTTCTGTTTAATCAACTTTAAGATTTATTTTAATTAAAAGATTAAGACACTTGAACCTTAAAACTTCTAAACCAAAACACTTCTCTCATCTCTTAATTTTCACTTTCTAAAACTAAGCCTTCTGCAACAACAAGGAGATTGTAGCACAGTGGGCAACACGACCATCTTCATCAGCAAAACTTGTGTCTACTTCAGTAAAACCTTTATTAGATATAAATAACCAAGCCATAGGATTTCGAGGTAGTTTTCCTAGTGCAACATAAATCCTCAACTTTTTGTTAGGCATTTACATAATCATATTATGCAACTTAAGCCCTAACCGGTCTTAGGACTCCGAGGTAGTCGTTTGGTACGACATAAATCCTCACATCTTCGAGGCTATTTGTATGATTATGTCATGTAAATATAAGTCCTAATTAACTAAAATTGACAGGATTGAAATATTAAATAATTCTTTTAAATTGAAGCCAAATCATAGGATAGTTGGAAAGTCACCAAAGTTCACTTCGGGTCTGTGGCATCCCCTACCTTTCTTCCATTGGATTCCTAAAATAAACCATTCCAAATTGGATTCCTAAAATGATCCATTCCCTACTGAAATTTACAAAATTCAAATCCTTTAACAAACTTAAACTTTGAAATTCTTGAAAGCAAAACCGCTAATCATTATCGAGATTTTTCTTAACTGTCTTCGGACATTTAAGATGTAATTAACTATAGGGGCTTTCCCTTATAGGGAACTTTAAGAACCCAAGTAATATAAACCCTGCTTAATTCCTTTATATTAAGCAGGGGAACTTGTCGGCTTATAAAATTGGTTCACAGACCAAATGGATGTCACAAATCTTCTAGTTTATTTAATCAAGCCTCATCATCAAGCAGTGTGTCTATTCTTCGGGATAGATATACGGTTTGTGATGCGGTGCTTGTTTATATAAACTTTTTGGGATGTGAGATCGGTTTGATTTCATAACTTAAAATTTTTAAAGTTGAAATTTTTTTCAAAAATCAAATGCTAATTTTTCAATTATATATATTTAAATTTAATTTAAAATCTGAAAATTCGCCGACAACTTCTATAGGGGACCCTTTTTTAAACTACAACACTCAACCTAAAAATATGCCAACAGAAAACTCTCCTCTCTTTCCTCTCATTTAAATCAACTACTATAGTCATCTTCTTCATCTCTTGTGACACTTTGCCAAGCTTTGCCAAGGAGAGCTTCTTCCTAACTTTGGAGAAGGAAGATTCTAGTGTTCTCGATGTCACAATTCTCCGACAAGAAGAGTTTCCTCATTATTTTGGAGGAGGAAAAATTCAGTGGCGTCGTCACTCTCCCCAGTGAGGAGATCTTCTTCTTATGAGAAGAAACACTTTGATCAACCGTCTCAAAGGTGAAATTCCTTAATCCATTTAAATTTTCATTCATAGATTCCCTATGTCTAGATATTAGAGAACTTAAGTTAGGATTTTGATTTCTTAGAGAAAATCTTATTGGATTAAAACTCTTTGCATTTTTCCCATGAATCCATACGAAAGACTCTTTTTTATTATATAATAAAATTCAAATGTCACAATCATTAAAATGCTGGATTTGCACTGGTGATTTCATCCCAACGATGGGAGGAGAAAAATCCGCCATTTTGACATAGAGAAAAAAAAGTCTTGAGGTTCTTACATTCCCTACGCTATGAAGGTTTTCCCCATAGAATCCCTTCATATCGAGCAAATGGAGGTGGTCGCCCGTCGCTTGGTTGTGACACCTGCTTTATCTCATCGCTTACCCTGAGGTACCATGCGAGTTCATTAGGGAGGCTAAAATAAATCAAATCTAATTGAATCTCATATTGCATATGTTTCACATTTTTATTGCAAGCACCACATGGTATTATTTTCAAAATTGAATTAAATCCATCCATTTCTTCATGTGTCATTGATCAGGCACCCCCTTTAGTTTGATCGATTTTCATCGATATACTCGGTCAATCGTTCATTGTCGTTCCAACACATTGATCGACCACCCTTCATCAATCGATCATATCCTTCAGTTTAATTGATAATCCTCAATCTGCTCGATTGATCTGCCACCACTGGCCTAATCATATCAACTAACCACCCTTTTTTGACCAGCCACACACCGGTCCAATCGACTGTTTATGGTTCATTCAATCGATCGGCTACCCAGTAGCCCAATTGCATAAATTGACAATCCTTTATTGATCTACCACATACCTTAGCTTGATTGACCATTTCCATCATTTGATCACTCAGCCGCTACCATCCATAGTGTATTGATTGACCATCCTTTGTTGATTGTCAGCACACCCTAGCCCGTTCGAAAATTTTTAGTCATTTTGATTGAACGGCCGTCACCGATCGACTGGCCATTCTTTGTTGACCGGCCACACACCAGCTCGATCGACTATCTTCAATCCAATCAATTGATCAGTCGCCACCGGGCCAATCGTATCAATTAATTATCCTTTGTCAATCAACTGGACAACAGTGCAATGCACATTCTTTGGTCCACATGCTCTAGTTGAACTACCACCAGTTAGATTGGTGTATCAGCTACTATTTGTCAACATGATCGATATGTGCCTCCACCAGCCTGAATGATCAGTCAATCTTTTTCATTTGGTATTCTGTATTCATTGCATGTATCTTCACATTGTCTACATTCAAAACCACACTTGCACACTACCATGCACCCATGAGCATATCCCCTCATATCCTCAGGATGAGTATTCTTTCCTTCTTGTGTCGTGCTTCTCTATATATCCACTTCGTGGCATTTTTATGTCACATAGCACCACGTTACAAGTGGTTTGCATTTGCACTTTCCACGCTTGTGTGTTTTCTTGCATAACACCTTGTATTTTCATGACTTGCTTTCTTAATGTCTTTGCACTTGGATTAGTGTGCTAATACACTTACTCCTTGCACTCATACATCATGTGAATGGAATGCTTGCCATCGAGCCAATTCATTGTGTAATCTAATTCAACGAGAGTTACATCCTTTCACCTTCTACGACACCGCTTCGGACTATCTTAGGCACCCCTCCATCTCGCTACCTCCATGGTACACCCACCCTCCAGGACACTGTCTTCATAGCACACTAAGCCTCTGAGTCACCCCCTTCATGGCACATCCACCTTTCGGATCATTGCCTCCATCGCACACCTAAGCTTCTCGGTCACTGCCTATATGACAAACTTATCCACTAGGTCACTACCTCCATGAAACACTCATTTTCATCTGTGTTGTATGTTTTGCATGCATCATTCAGCACTTTCGAAACATTCTCTAGTAGTGTACACACTATATGCTAATGGAGAATGTTTGCCATATTTTGATTATTCCTACTCTAAAATGATGATCATATCACATGGAATCATTTTGCATTGGTATGTACATTAATTGTCTTGATGATGAATGTCGCTAGTTAGCTAAATGGCCAATTGCTGATCACGATGACATAGCAAGTATTGCCTACGGGATACCTCGACGGGTAAATAGTAGCAACCATGTCGTTATTAGCATTTGTATGTCGTCTAAGGCTCCAAGGGGTCTAATAGGTGCCACTTATACTCTCTATTGCTTAGGAACTATTTTGAAAGTATAAAAATTTATAATTTTAGTACTCATATGTATCATATTTTCAAAATCTACTTTGAAGATACTTATATTTAGATTAAATCATACATTAGTTCCATTCTTTAAAAGCTTTTTAAAATCCGCGTCTAGTGGCATCCCTTAGAATCATTCAATCCCTAGGATGGGGCTAATGACGACGAATCCTCAAAACATACGCTAGCATTCTGACACAACCCTGCATTCTCTTAGATGTTGTGTTAGGACACTACGTTTGATGGTGCTCTAGACTAAGTATTAGGATGCTAGGTAGTTTTTTTCGATGTCCTAACTCTAATTCTTTGTTGGTTTGATTACCCTAACTAGGCATCATTTTTGGTAGCTTTTTTGTGCTTGTATAATTACAATTTTGATATGCATGGTAGTTGATCCATGAAGAAAAATACATATTTTTATGCCTTGATTTTTATCAATTTCTAAGGATATTATGCTTTAATGAATGGTATTTTTGTGTTTTTCGATGTAGGTGTGACGTAAAAAGGTCTAGAAAAAAAAAGGAGCAGAAGGGAGCAAAAATGGAGCAAAATACCAAAAGAAGAAAAAAAATATGGCCTGGCGCCTAGGCACTAGAAACTGGCGCCTAGGCACTAGAAACTGGCGCTTAGGCGCCAGAAACTAGCGCCTAAGCGCCAACTGTCAAGTTTTGACAACTTTTGGAAGGTTATTTTGACGGGGTGAGCAGTTATTGGACATTCTAGAAGACTGACAGTTGTTCCTTGATAATAGGACATGCGATACATTGCATTTGGATGCTCCAAAATGATTTTAAATGTGAAGAGGTGCGAGCTAAAGTGAAGAGATTCGAAGAACTGGACGCGGTGCCTGGCGCCTATGTGCCAGATTCTGGTGCCTAGGCGCCAGACCGACCTTCTAGAAGATTCATTGAATTTAGAATTGTTTTGAAGAGGTTCCTCAAGGCAACCCTTGGTGCCTATAAATAGGAGTCCACTCCTTCAGAGAAAATCGCCGCCCATTTGCCCCACCCCCTCTAGCCTCCTTAGAGAGAGAAATCTCATTAGAGAGAGAGTCTAAAGAATTAGAGAGAGAAATTTAGGACCACTTTTGTTTAGTTTAGTGAGTTTACTTTCAAGTTGTAGCATCTGGAGTTCATTACACTGTGGAGTCAGGAGTCAGAAGATCTGAAGAAGGAATATTTGAGATAAGTATTTTTATATTTGATTCAAAGTTTATTTATTATGTTTTGCTATTTATTTTCAATGTGTTCTGAGTAGTTAGTTTACTTTCTTCCTTCAATCACGAAGAGATAGATAAGATAATATAAGGATTCGATGGAGAATTAAAATTCAAAATATTTTCAAAAACATTGTGATAACATTAATACTTGATCTTCCTTTACTTTTTAAAATGGCCATTTAAATTGTTAAAACCTGTCGAAGAGTTTTGAAACCTTGAAGGAGAAGAACTCTTAACTTGTAAATGTCACATGAATCCTTGGGTAGTCGAAGGCTATGTGCGGGCTATTCAAGGTGAAGTGCAAATAAATAGGAAGATAAGATTTAAAGGGCGTAGAATTGATAAGTTTTTAGAGTGACAGGCTAAATTCTTATAATTTGATTTATAGATCAGGAATGGGTCACTAGTAGGGCCGACCATAACCACCCTTGGACATCTAGCAGTGAGAGTCTAGATTAACCCATTACTACTAACAATACATCTGAACCTGATCTGTAAGTTAGCCAATGTTCTTTGCGCCTGGATCAAAGGGTAAAGAATAGGAATGCTTCTATTTGGCACAATATCATAAATCAAATTCTCCAATGAATGTTAAATTATCTTAAAAATCTTTGATTAATTGAATGAAATAAAGTTGTTATTTTATATAGTTTTCATAAATCATTCTCTTAGTATTGTTTTCTTTAATTGCATCTAGTAAATTAATAGCAATTTATAGTTAATTTAAAGGATAAAAAGATATTTTTAAAATATAATATTTAGAAAATTTATTTCTATAATTTTTCCCCGTGGGATCGATACTTGGGTTATAATAGAAAACCTTATATTACTTGAAACGATACGTATACTTGTGTAGTACCCCTAGTGTGTAAAGTAATTTCTAAAATTTACAATATTTTGATTTATACACTAGCCGCTTATTATAAATTGGGTCAAGCTTTGGCCATCTTTTGGAAGCATATATTACTGCGTTACTTGCGGTCGGGTCAAGTTTTTGGCACCGTTGTCAGGGAAAGAAATAAAATAGTTATAAATTTCTGTAAAAAAATATTATATTTCTAAAAATATAAAAATATAAAAAATTATTAAAATATAAAATATAAAAAAAAAATACTATTTTATTCCCTGTTTTATGAGAAGATTTGGTTCTGAAGGATTAATACCTTTAGATTCTGAATTAGATAGAACAATTAGAGAAATTAAAAAGGGAAAACAAATTCAAAAATTTCAAGGAATGGCTACTTTACAAAATCCAATTGAACTTAATGATCAAAATGTTTATAAACCATTAAGGGATTATGCTAACCCTACAGTTGATGAACTTCATAGTAGTATTCAAATACCAACTGTAGATGCTTATTCTTTTGAACTTAAACCGTCTATTATTCAAATGGTGCAAAACAATCAATTTGGTGGAACACCAAATGAGGATCTAAATTTACATCTTGTTAGTTCTTTAGAACTTTGTGCTACCTTTAAATATAACAATATTTCTGATGATGCTATTAGACTTAGACTCTTTCCTTTTTCTTTAAGAGATAAAGCAAAGATGTGGTTAAACTCATTAGCGATCGGCTCTATTAAAACATGAAATTGAAATGATACAAAAATTCCTTGCTAAATATTTTCCTCCTTCTAAAATTGCTAAATTAAGAAACGATATTACTTCGTTTAGTCAATTTGATGGGGAGACAATATATGAAACTTGGGAAAGATTTAAAGAAATATTAAGAAAATGTCCTCGTCATGCTTTACCTGATTGGTTCATTATTCAAACATTTTATAATGGATTAATTAGATCTTTAAAATCAATTATTAATGCTGCTGCTGGAGGTTCTTTAATGTCTAAATCATTTGAAGAAGCTTACACTTTAATTGAAGAAATGGCTAATAACAATTTTCATTGGCCTTCCAAAAGGATTAATCCTAAAAAGATGGCAAGTATTCACGATAATGAAGCCTTTTCTATTTTAGCTTCACAAGTAGCAGCAATGTCTAAGAAATTAGATAGTTTTGTAATTAATATTTCGCAAAATAATTCTGCTAATATTGAAGATTCTCAAACTATTGAAACTTTACAAGCTATTGCAAGTAAAAATAATCCTTATTCAAATTATTATAATCCTGGGTGGAAAAATCATCCTAATTTTAACTGGAATAATTCACAACAACAATGGGGGAAATAATCAATCTCATCCCACTGGAAATTGGAATAATCAAGTTAATCCAAATTTTAAATCTCCTGGATTTAATAACCAAATGAAAAAGTTATCAATAGAAGAATTAATATTACAAATGAATAATCAATTACAAAATCAAAATATTGCTATTCGTAATATTGAAAATCAAATGGGGCAAATTACTGCTTTAATTAATAACAAACATGTAGGAACACTTCCTAGTAATGTTGAATTTAATCCAAAGGAAACTTGAAAAGAACATGAACAAGCTAAAGCTGTGCAACTTAGAAGTGGAAAGGAATTAAAAGAAAGAATGCAGAATGAAATTGAAAAAGAGATTGAGGTTGAAGAGATTGAAAAACCTAAAGAAACTCTCTCTCCTAGTCAAGATCGATCGTTATACTCGTTAATGTGGAAGTTGAAAAACCACCACCACCTTTTCCTCAAAGTCTTAAACAGCAGAAACTTGATCATCAATTTTCTAAGTTCTTTGAAATTTTTAAGAAACTTACTATTAATATACCTTTTGCTGAAGCTTTGGAACAAATGCCAACTTACGCAAAATTTATGAAGGATATTTTATGCAAGAAACGGAAATTTGAAGCTTTAGAAACGGTTGCACTAAGTGAAGAATGCAGTGCAATAATTCAAAAGAAATTACCTGAAAAGTTTAAGGATCCTGGAAGTTTCACTATACCTTGTGCTATTGGAGAAAAATTTTGAGGAAAAGCTTTATGTGATTTAGGAGCAAGTATTAATCACATACCATTTTCTATCTTTCGAAGATTAGATTTAGAAGATATTACTCCCACCACTGTAACCCTTCAGTTAGCTGATAGATCTATCACTTATCCTAAAGGAGTTATAGAGGATGTACTTGTTAAAGTGGATAAATTTATCTTCCCTGTAGATTTCATAGTACTTGATATGGAAGAAGATAAAGAGATACCTATTATTTTAGGGAGACCTTTTCTAGCTACCGAACGAGCTATGATTGATGTGCAAAAAGGAGAACTAACCATGAGAGTTAATGAACAAGAAATTAAATTCAATATTCTTAAATCAATGAAGTACCCTGATAAAGAGAAATGTTATCGAATGGATATAATTGATTATTTAATTGAAAAACATTATTAAGAAAAATGTAAAGTCATTTCTGAAGAAAAATTTGAATTTTTAACTGATGAAGATGAAGTGGTAGAAGAAGAGACTTATTTTATGAAAGATAATTGGGAAACTTTAGACATAACTCAAAATGATATACTTTTACCATCAATAGAAAAAGCCCCTGAACTGTAATTAAAAATGTTACCTTCTCATTTAAAATATGCGTTTCTTGGAAATTTGTTAACTTTACCCGTTATTATTTCTTCTGAACTTAGTACAGATCAAGAAGAAAAACTAATAGGTGTGTTAAAGAATTAAAAGAAAGCTTTTGGTTGAACTATTGCTGATATAAGAGGAATAAGCCCTTCCATTTTCATGCATAGAATCTTAATGGAAGAAAATTTTAAACAAACTATAGAATCGCAAAGATGATTAAATCCTATCATGAAAGAGGTTGTTAAAAAAGAAATTATTAAATGGTTAGATGCTGGTATTATTTATCTTATTTCGGATAGTCAATGGGTATGTCATATTCATTGTGTTTTGAAGAAAGGAGAAGTAACTGTCATCGTTAATGATAAAAATGAACTTATCCCTACAAGACAAGTTACTCGATGGCGAATCTATATTGACTATAGGAAATTAAATAAAGCCACTAGAAAGGATCATTTTCCTTTACCTTTCTTGGATCAAATGCTTGATAAACTAGCTGGACACTCATATTTCTATTTCCTGGATGGATATTCTAGTTATCATCAATTACTTATTGCTTATGAGGACCAAGAAAAGACAACATTTACAAGTCCTTACGGAACATTTGCTTTTAGAAGAATGCCTTTTGGTTTATGTAATGCACCTGCAACTTTTCAAAGATGTATGATGTCAATATTTTGTGATTTGATTGACAAAGGAATTGAAATATTCATGGACGATTTTTTAGTCTTTGGAACTTCTTTTGAATCTTGTTTGGAAAACATTTCCAAAGTTCTGAAAATATGTGAAGAAACAAATTTAGTTCTTAACTGGGAAAAATGTCAATTCATGGTCACAGAAGACATTGTACTTGGTCACAAAGTATCACAAAAAGGGATGGAAGTTGCTCAAGCAAAAGTTAAAATTATTGTTGAATTGCAACCACCTACTACTGTTACTGATGTGAGAAGTTTTCTAGGTCATGCTGAATTTTATAGGAGATACATAAAGGATTTTTCTAAAATTGCTAAACCTCTTTGTCATTTATTAGAAAAAGAAGCAAAATTTGAATTTAATAAAGAATGTATTAATGCTTTTAATATTCTTAAAGAAAAATTAATATTTGCACCTATCATTGTTGCACCTAATTGGGAGAAATCCTTTGAATTAATGTGTTACGCAAGTGATTTTGCAATTGGAGCTGTATTAGGACAAAAATATGAGAAAATTTTCAAAGTTGTTTATTATGCTAGTAAAACTCTCACTGAAACACAAATAAATTACACTACCACTGAGAAAGAGCTTCTAGCTATAGTATATGCCTTTGATAAATTTAGACCTTATCTTCTTGGTACTAGATGCATAGTTCATACTGATCATTCTGCTATTAAATATCTATTATCTAAGAAGGATTCTAAACCTAGACTGATAAGATGGGTTTTACTTTTATAAGAATTTGATTTTCAAATAATAGATAGAAAAGGAACTGAAAACCAAATTGCTGGTCATTTTTCTAGAATTAAAAATGATATTATTTCGGAAGAAAATATAAATAAAAAATTTCCTGATGAATCTTTATATGCTATTCAAGAATATAAAATACCTTGGTATGCTGATATTGTTAATTATTTAGTTAGCAATATTTTGCCTTATGACTTGGATAACAAATTTATTAAGAAATTTAAATATGATGCTAAATCTTATATCTGGGAAGAACCTCATTTATTTAAAATTAGAAAATATTCTATGATTCGAAGATGTGTACCTTATGAAGAAACTTTTGTTATTATTCAAAAATGTCATGATTTCGATTTTGGAGGACACTTTGGCATAGATAAAACTGCATTTAAAATTTTAAATTCTGGATTTTATTGGCCTACCTTATTTAATGATGTGAGACATTATGTGAAAACATGTGATCGATGTCGAAAGAATGGGAAATATATCTAGAAAGAATGAAATGCCTTTAAACTATATATTGGAAGTTGAAATTTTTGATATATGAGGTTTAGACTTTGTGGCACCATTTGTTCCATCATTTGGATAAAATTATATTTTATTAGCAGTTGATTATGTTTCAAAGTGGATTGAAGCTGTTGCTTTGCCAAACTGTGATTCCAAAAGTGTTTCTAAATTTTTAAAGAAAATGATATTTTTAAGATTTGGAATGCCTAAGGTAATTATCACGGATGGTGGAAGTCATTTTAGGAATATAAAAATTAAATCATTACTACAAAAATTTGGAATCAAGCATAGAATAGCAACTGATTATCACCCACAAAGAAGTGGAATGACTGAAGTATCAAATAGAGAAATTAAAAGAATTCTAGAGAAGACTGTTAATCCTAAAAGAACTGATTGGGTTGATAGACTTGATTTTACGTTATGGGCTTATAGAACAGCTTATAAGACACCTATCGAGATGTCACCTTACTGGTTAATTTATGGTAAACATTGTCACTTACCTGTAGAACTTGAGCATAAAGCTTATTGGGCGATAAAGGAGTTTAATTTTAATTTGAATAAAGCAGGAGAAAAGCGATTGTTGCAATTAAATGAGATGGAAGAAATAAGAAATGAAGCATATAAAAATGCGAGGATTTATAAAGAGAAAATGAAGTTGTTACATGACAAGAAAATTTCAGGAAAAGTTTTTGAACCTGGAAAAGAAGTATTATTGTTTAATTTTCGTTTAAAATTTTTTCCTGGAAAATTAAGATCTAAATGGATTGGACCCTATATAGTTGAGAAAGTATACCATTATGGAGCTGTGGATATTAAAGATCCCAAAACAGGAAAAATTTTTACAAGTAAATGGATTAAGATTGAAGCCTTATTTGGGAGACATTAAGAAGATTTATAAAGAGGCTTATAAATTGAGTCAACCTGATTAAATATTTACTTAAGTCGGGCTGACGACGTTAAACCAAGCGCTTTGTGGGAGGCAACTCATATTTTTCTTCTGTTTTGAGTGTTTTTGTGTTTTAATGTAAGGTTATGCCTCGATCTTGATTAATTTTATATTACTTTAAAAAATTTGATGCTTATAAGTCTTTATTGACTTAGAGTCGAAAATTATTTTAAAGTATGTAAATTTAAAAATTGGATCACTCTATTTTGAATATGAGTAAAAAGGAGATATAGTTAACCTTCATTATGATTGCTTACGATGTGAGTTGTTGAGTCTAAATTACTCTTACCAGTATAGTATACCTATCTTGGAGAACGAAATTTTGAAATTTGACGATTAGGCGAAACAGAGTTGAACATAGTTCCGGCGCCTAGGCGCCGGATTCGGCACCTAAGCGCCAGAATCAACTATGTATCAATAGGTCCGGCGCCTAGGTGTCAGATTCGGCGCCTAAGCGCCACAGTTACTGGGACGTGCAAAAATCAAAATTTTCAGTTTTTCACATGATTTTCCCTTATAAATAAACCTATTCTCTTCCCTAAGCATCAAGCAATCAGAATTACGTCCCTTGCACTTCATTCTTGAGAGATTTGAGAGAATTTTGAAGAAATGGAAGGAAGAAATCATGGAGAAGAAGTTAGAGACAAGGTTTCTAAGGATCCTCAACCCTACTTCAATGGTTTCATCACTGTAAGTTTAGAAAAAATCTCTAGTCATTTGGATAAGTTTGAAGTGGATTTTAAAAGAATTGGAGATCACCTTCATGAGATGTTTCATCAGATTGAACATCTAGAATGGTAGATGAAACTTCAATTTGATCATTTTGAGGCTTATCAAGATGCTCAAGTTGAAATGTATGCAAAGAACAAGTGGATTGACGAAAATACGACTACGGATTTCCCGAGAACGTTAGTGTTCTTTCCAAGTAGAATTCATAATTTCCCTTGTGTAGATTGAATATTCTGGTAATGGTTTAGTTATTATATGGTTTGTTGAGTCGTTGTATCGATTTAGAGAATAGATTGTGTTTTTTTGTGTATTTGCTTTCATGTTCAATGTGTGTTGTTTTTGCTTAGAAATTGTTATGTTTGAGTGTGTATTAGGAACTTGAATCAAGTATAATACTTATCTGGAATGTATTGAGTCAACATTGAAGATTATGAATGGAATTTAGTGAGTTTGATGTAAACTTAGTGTTTGATTGGTGGATTTAATATTTAATTTTTAAAATTATTGGAAAATATTTTGGAAGTTAGAAACTGAAGCCCTACTCTAATATGAGTAATTAAAAGTTGAATTTATGAATTTTTGGTGGAAAATGAAATTTAAAAATAATTTTTTGTGAAAGGCGAGTCTGGCGCCTAGGCGCCAGAATTCGGCGCCTAAGCGCCAGTTCAGCCTGCTACCCGAAAATTACCATTTAAACCCCCAAAAGCCATTTTTAACGCCTAAGCTTCATCTTCTTCCCCATTTTCGCGAAAATACACCCTTTGGATCCATTTTAAAGTCAATAAATTAAGGATTTGAGCGCGAAACCACTCGATTTCATCTTCTCAAGGTCAGATCTACACTTTAAACCATTTATTTTCGATTTTCACCATAGATTTTCCTAGTTTTTGCTAAGAACCGAAATTTTAAAAAAAAAAATTTGATTTTTAGTGATTTATTTAGATTTTTAAACTTATTTTAAGTTTGATAAACTTAAAAAGAGTTTAAATCTTTGATTCCTAAATTTGTTCTTATTTTCTTTCACGTTTATATGGCTCCAAAATCTAAGTGTGGGAAGGGACAAGAAAATTTTGATAGCAGCAAATTTCCAACCGTGGCTGCGCATTTTCGCTTCCACTAACTTGCGTCGTCGAGAAAGTTCATCTCGGAACGAATTTTCTATCATCCTGGGGAGATGATCGAAAACACTATCGTTGTGCACAACTGGCAACGATTTTGTTACTTCACTGCTGTTGCTGTTATCCCGGTTGTTCGAGAATTTTATGCAAATTTTCTGGATGCTGAAGATTCTGAAGTCTTGTTAGAGAAATCAAAGTAGGATTTACTCCAGAAAGAATCAACATATTCTATGGCCTGCCACCGACGATTGAGTGTTATTATTCTGGATTATCATCATCTGAGGGTGATTTGGATATGATTATTTCCTATTTTACTGATGGTACTGGATCTTGGAAGATCAGGAATGGCAAAAGGGTAAATTTCAAATCTTCCAAGCTAAATGGTATTTCAAAAGCATGGCATTATTTCATTTCTACGAGATTTTAACCTTCCAATCATCTGAGTGAAGTAACTAAAGATCGAGCGATCTTGAACTACTGCATTCAGGAGAGGAAGCCTATAGACGTTGGCAGTATTATTTATGAATCTGTGGATTCTATTGCGAGATCCAGCACTTCGGTTGGATTGGGATTTCCTTCTTTGATTTATTCGTTATGTGTTAATGATGGAGTCAGTGCTGATATTTCTGAGGAGAAGTTAAAGACTACCAAGCCAATTGGGCAGGAGAGTGTTAGTATCTATGATAGTCTTCTAGGGAAGAGATCGACTGTTCCTTCTACTTCTGCATATACTCCAGGTAGACCTTCTACTTCTCGCCCCTGTACTTCAGCTGAGCCACCATCTAGTTTCTGGGAATCCATGCATGATCAGTTTTTAGAGCAGTATCAAGAGTTGTTTCAGACTCACTGCAGGATAGATACTATTAACAAGAAACTGGATCATCTTTTTGACTATACCCAGAGGAAGAGTAGTTATGATGCAGAGTACGATGAAGCCCTAGTCAGATTTCTGAAGGGTGAACATGATGTGAGTTTCCCTACTTTTCCTAGCTTTACACCATTTATTGATCCTATGGACGTTGAGTTTTCCTTTGGTGATGATGACGATGAGGCGACATCTAGTGATTAGTAGTAGAGTGATCTTTATGTAGTGCTACTCTGTTGTAAGTTTGTTTGTTTGGATTGTTTGTTAATTTTATGCTTGATGTATTTGTTTAGTTTATGTACTTGTGTGGATGGATTCTGTGGTTAAAACATTTTTAGTATATTGTGTTGAGACTGATGTTAGAGTTAATTTATATGTTTGTATTAGTCTACTGTTTAGAACTTAGTAATTTTGCTCTGTTTTAATTTTTGTTTCAAATTTACTATAATAAAAAATTAGCCTGCTTAATTTTTTATACATGCTTCAATTTTATCTTAATTATTCATAAAAGCATGTTTAGAAAGTTAATTTTTCTTTTTAAGATAGTTTTTACATACTTATAAAAATTTTTATGGTTTTCTTTCTCTCATACTTTCAAAATTTTCATAGTGTACCAAAACTTAAGTTTGGGGGAAGGGAAATACATTCAAATTTAAATTTTATTTGTCCTTAAAGAGCTAATATTTTCTTAAAAATAAAAACTTTTTAACATAACTTAAGGAATTAAGAGTTTATTTGAGACCACTTTTATTTTTGAAATTATAAACAATTTAGTGAAATTAACTAAAGTTTTACTAACTTTGATTGATTTTAAGAATAGAATTATTTAACTTAAGGAAGAATAAGATTAAAGAATTTTTCTATTCATGATAGAAATGATAGAATTTAGAAATATCAAGTAATCAAAAATTATCACTTGAAAAAGAAAAGATTGGAAATCTTTTTGAATTCTTATTTATGTTATAATAATTAAGTGAAAATGCATAAGTTTTAAAAATATAAGTTAAGGATAGTGAAGTTCGAAACCATTAACAGGCTATCCAGATATAGTAATCCTCTCTATATATAAAAAAAAGAAAAAAAAAGAAAAAAAAAAGAAAAGAGAGAAGAAGCTTGAGGAAATGCTTAATAAAAAGTTGGCTTCACTTAAATTATCTTATAGGAAGAAAACTAGTTACATATCTTACTTAATTTTTATACATGAATATTCATTTAAAAACATTTTTTTAAGAAAATCTTTTTCTTGTAAATAATCTATGAGATCTTAATATAATAAGCTTCTATTATTTTCAAAATGAATGAAAAGTTTGAAATCTTATGATTTAGTAGTTGAATATTCTTTAAATTCTTAAAATTAAACCTAATTAGTGAAATTAGGTTAATAATTTACTAAAGACTTTATAAAATCAAAAATTATAAGGAATCTTAAATATTTATCTTTTATTCCAAAGGTTATATTTAATATAGTAAAAAGAGTTACTTGAGAACAAGTAACATTTAAGTTTGGGGGATTTTGATCCATGAAAAAAAATACATATTTTTATGCCTTGATTTTTATCAATTTCTAAGGATATTATGCTTTAATGAAAGGTATTTTTGTGTTTTTGGATGTAGGTTATGTAAAAAGGTCTAGAAAAGGAAAAGGAGCAAAAATGGAGCAAAATACAAAAAGAAGAAAAAAATGTGGCCTCGCGCCTAGGCGCCGGAAACTGGCGCCTAAGTGCCAGACTCGATACAGAAACTGTCAAGTTTTTGACAACTTTTGGACGGTTATTTTGATGGAGTGAGAAGTTATTGGACATTCTAGAAGACTGTCAGTTGTTCCTTGATAATAGGACATGTGATACATTGCATTTGGACGCTCCAAAACGGTTTTAAACGCGAAGAGGTGCGAGCCAAAGCTAAGAGGTGCGAAGAACTGGACGCAGTGTCCGACGCCTAGGTGCCAGATTCCGGAGCCTAGGCGCCAGACCGACTTTCTAGAAGATTCATTGAATTTACATATGTTTTGAAGAGGTGCATCAAGGCAACCCTTGGAGCCTATAAATAGGAGTCCACTCTTCAGAGAAAATCACCGCCCATTCACCCCACCCCCTCTAGCCTCCTTAGAGAGAGAAATATCATTAGAGAGAGTGTTTAGAGAATTAGAGATAGAAATTTAGGGCCACTTTTGTTTAGTTTAGTGAGTTTACTTTCAAGTTTTAGCATCTGGAGTTCATTACATTGTGGAGTCAGGAGTCAGAAGATCTGTAGACGGAATATTTGAGATAAGTATTTTTATATTTGATTCAAAGTTTATTTATTATGTTTTGTTATTTATTTTCAATGTGTTCTGAGTAGTTAGTTTACTTTCTTCCTTCAATCATGAAGAGATATATAAGATAATATAAAGACTCGATGGAGAATTAAAATTCAAAATATTTTCAAAAATATTGTGATGACATTAATACCTGATCTTACTTTACTTTTTAAAATTGCCATTTAAATTGTTAAAACATGTTGAAGAGTTTTGTAACCTTGAAGGAGAAGAACTCTTAACTTGTAAATGTCACATGAATCCATGGGTAGTCGAAGGCCATGTGCGGGCTATTCAAGGTGAAGTGCAAAAAAATAGGAAGATAAGATTTAAAGGGCGTAGAATTGATAAGTTTTTAGAGTGACAGGCTAAATTCTTATAATTTGATTTATAGATCAGGAATGGGTCACTAGTAGGGCCGACCATAGCCACCCTTGGATATCTAGTAGTGAGAGTCTAGATTAACCCATTACTACTAACAATACATTCGGACTCGATCTATAAGTTAGCCTGATGTTCTTTGCGCACTGGATCGAAAGGGTAAAGAATAGGAATGCTTCTATTTGTCACAATACCATAAATTAAATTCTCCAATGAATAGTAAATTATCTTAAAAATCTTGGATTAATTGAAGGAAGGAAAGTTGTTATTTTATATAGTTTTCATAAATCATTCTCTTAGTATTGTTTTCTTTAATTGCATCTAATAAATTAATAGTAATTTATTGTTAATTTAAAGGATAAAAAGATATTTTTAAAATATAATAATTAGAAATTTTATTTCTATAATTTTTCCCCGTGGGATCGATACTTGGGTTATAATAGAAAACCTTATATTACTTGAAACGATACGTATACTTGCGTAGTACCCCTAGTGTGTAAAGTAATTTCTAAAATTTACAATATTTTGATTTATACACTAGTTGCTTATTATAAATTGGGTCAAGCTTTGGCTATCTTTTGGAAGCATATATTACTGCGTTACTTGCGGTCGGGTCAGTAGTATATTAGGTCAGTCTTCTTGCAGGGAGTCATGCCTAAAATACACATTGCACATGTAACACAGGGAGCAATGTAATGATTTATATACCAACCTTTTCTTGCGAACACTGCTTAGCTTCTCCTGTCAAGCATGACTCATATACATTGCATGTTTCTTGGCTTTCCGACTAACACTATTTTCATGCAGGTCGAGTGTTTTCTCACTTTTCTTATGTACTTTTTAGAGTTCCAGATGATTCATGTATTATAAATAATATATGGGCACGGGTTTTAGACAAGCATAACCATGTGATAAGGACGAGGAGATGTTTGCTCGTGTCTCGTGCCTTCTGAATCTCATTTATGTATAGAATCACGACTATCCATATACTTATGTAGTTTCTGGTATTCATTTTTTGTTTCTGTTATATGTTGCAGACCCATTGGCACCGACTTTTTATTCTTTCATGTTTGTCTTGTATTACTGTCTTTTATGCATGCTTGTGTGCTTAGATTACTTTTCCATTTTGAGTTTATGAATTTTTTTTAGAAACATGTGAATCATTTAGGCTCTCTATGGATCTAAAATTGTAATTTTTTTTACAAAATCCTAATAAAATTTTAAAAGTTATTAAAATTTATGATTAAAATATTCAAGATTTTAAAATCTGTCTTTTACTTTTCTGTATGGTCTTTAAACCGGTTTTAAAATAGGTTATATAGCATGGACATATCCCAAGTATTAAAAATAGAGCCTCTACACTTAGTATTGTGGTCAATAATTACACCATATGCATGTCCCGAGGAGAAGCCCACATTATTCTCCAACACAACTGACCCAGCATAGATTTCTACTTAACTGGTTGTATAGTGTACATAGGTTGTTAGAAGACTCATCAACCCAGACAAGATGTAAGTCCTTTTGTCAATAGTGTTTCTAGGTTTGTAGTTGAACCTCCCATCCTCTTCCATTCTAGTGGCATCCTCACCACTTTAGTTGGTATAAGTCCCACCATTTGGAGCTCTGATCACTAGAAAATATATTAAGAATTTCATACCAATTTTATATGAAATTGCACTTTAAAGAAACATATTTTCTTTGTTTTATTGCAGGAATGAAGATTTATAAGTACTGAAAGCAAAAAAAAAGCACAAATGAAGCAAATTTGGAGAAAAAAGGACCTAATTTGATAAAAATTGAACTGTCCAACCGACGGCGAGATTTAGGCCGCCGACGGCGAGTTTTTCCCGAAAGATTTTTAATATATTATAAGGAGCCCACTGACGGCGAGATCGAGCCCACCGACAGCGAGATTGCGCAGTTAGCCCATCTTCTAGAAACCCGCCGACGGTGAGATCAAGCCGCCGACGGCGAGACAATTGAAAAGAGCCAAAATACTTTGAACCTGGACGCTTTTTGCGGAGGTGCTTAAGCAACGTTTGGAGATTTGACCCCTTCTATAAATAGAGACGAATTTTAGTCAATGGTGTGTCAGTTTTGTGTCATTTGTCTGGAAGTTAAGTGTAATTTAAGAGTCTTTTTAGTGAGTAGATAAAGTGTTAGCATTTTGGTGTGTTGTACTGGAAGGAAGAGTCAAAGGAACTTCAAGGAGTCTGCTTGGGGAGAAGAATTGAGATAAGTATATTTGTTATTAATTTGTTAACTTTAATGAAATCCATGCTTTGTGTTACTTTTCCCATGCATTCTGAGTAGTTTCCTTAGTCTTTCTCCTTGTCATCGAGATTTTGTGAAATGATGAATTAAAGTAGTTGTGCCTAAAAATATGAAAATATAAATTGTGCTAATCTTTTATTTAAATTTTAATTTACTTTCAATCTGGCCAATTGATTTGTTAACATATGTTAAATTATCAACTATAGTAAAGATTACATCCAAGATTCAGGGAAGTCAAAAGCCTTGGAAGGAGGGTGCAAATAAATAGGGAAATATTAACTATCGGGCGTAGAATTGGACATTTTTGTGTGACAGACTAAAATATTCAATTCGGTCTTATTGTTTGGGAGCTGAAGTGTAGATGTTATCCCTCAGGCGAAGGAAACGTGGGAGCTCTGAAGTGGCAGTCGGTATCCTCCCGAACCTAGCGCTGCATTCGGTAATCAAACATAAGATTAGTCAATGTTCATTGCACCTGGACCAAAGCGTAAAGAGTAAGAATGCTCCTATTTGGCACAATACAATTAAAAACTCATTTAATTCTTCATTCACTTAATTTTCTAAAACAAGGAGAAAGATACTTTTTCTGAAATCTTATATTCAACCTTTAAGCATTAGTTTATTTTAGTCTAAGTATTCTTAATTTCAGTATACTAGATTAGTAAGTAAGATTACTTTAATTTGTCTTTTAAATTCTCTAACTTCCCTGTGGGATCGATATCTAGGACTCCATTAGAGCCCTATATTACTTGATAATGATATGTATACTTGCGTAGTATCCACAATATAAATTTTAAAATCCATAACAGAATCATCAGTATATATATATATTCAGTGCGGGATCAAGTTTTTGGTGCCGTTGCTAACTCTTTATATCATAGTTGTAAGTATAAATATCGAAATCTAAATGAAGCTCCACCTGAAATTCATAGGATAAAGTTTCTTTCCTTTGACCTTGGGGCTACTGAAGTCCCTGTTAATGATGTAATTCATGAGTTACTGGCCGGGGGTCTCCGTAAGTGTTGGGTAAAGTACTTTACAACCAGGTAGATTTAGGGTCTCAGTGGCTTAGGATGATATGTTCACGGTGCTATCTTTATATGTTAAGGTTTACTCCTCCCTTCCATTGACTACCCTTATCGAGCTTTATTTCTCTTTTTTTCCTTCAATGGTATCATCTTGATGGCTTGATTACTGATTAGCTACCACACATATGGGATACAACAATTTGTCCTCTGCTCTTGTGGCCAAAATCTACTTTAGCGTATTGGGATTCCCCATCGAGATGATTGTTGACCTCATTTTTGATGAGGTCTTCCTTTTCTTCTTTTTAGTGCTTAGGATCTAGCCTTAGGCCTTTCCTTTGACTATCTTAGAGGACTAGAATTGGGACCCGCCTTTTAGAAATTCAAACCACTTCTAAACTCCTGCAAACTCCACAAACTTGACTATAGACCCCTAATCACCTGAGGGTTGAAATCGAATATGGAAGTTTAAAGGATGAGTTCCATGGGACTCTTTGGCCTTAGGAGCCGCCCACAGGTGGCCTCGGTGCAGTGAAGGGGCCGACATACACTACACTTGCACACTACATTTCCACACACTTCCTAAAACCACACCCATACCCAACTTGACCTCTCGACTCATGTAGGTGATTCACATGGATGGTCCTTAACCCCTAAGCCCTGGTAAGAGGGTTAGGAACAACATAGTGAATGCCTCGAAATGAGTCCTTTCATGGCTCATATGGGCTTGAAATGGCTTCATGGCTCAACCAAAATGATTTCACCCCACCCAAATTCACCCAATCTTCAATTTGCCAAATTTTCAATTTTTGACCCCGGGACCCTACACCTACTAAGCCTACCCAAAACCGTCGAATTACCCAAATTTTTGCAAAATCTCCAAATTACCTAAAATTTTCCAAAATCAATCCCAAACACCTCCACATCACTCAAATTGATCATCCATACCCAAAAATACCAAAAATTCCAAGAAAACCCCCCGATACCCTCCAAATACCCAAAATACCCTTCTTGGCCTAAAAATCCAAAAATTCAGAAAATTCCCAGAAAATTCCAGAAAATCCCAAATATTCCCAATTTCATTTTGTCCAACTACACCATGGGCCAATTTTGTCAATTTACCCTACTTTTGTCAAAACCCCCAAATTGACCATTTTAACCCAAAGTGGACCCGATGTCAAACCAAACATACCCAATTGACCCCAATCTTGGTCCAATTCAATTCTAAACTTCAATTCAACATTCCCAATACCAATTTAGACCAAATCCAAGTCCAATTTGATTGACATTTGGATCCAATTTCACTTTGGGCCTTAAAGCCCAAATTTGGACCCATGACCCAAACTTAGCCCAAACTAACCCAATTCAACTCCAATTAACCCCAAATCTTTTCTAAACCTTCCTTAACATCCTCATAAACAAAACACTAACATGATTTGCCCAAGATTTTGACCCAAACCCCACTCAAATTCAACCCAAAATCAAAAAGCCCAATTTTGACCTAAACCCAAATCTAACCCAAATAGGCCCAAACCTCAAAATTAAAACCCAACCAAAGCCAAAACCTCTTTGAAACACTCCCATAAACATTTCTTAATATTTATTTTACATCAATTTCAACCCTAGCCCAACATTGGCCCAAGTTAGCCCAATTTGACCTACATTGGCCCATTCACCAAAAGAATTCAAATCCGACCCAATTCAAGTCCAAACTACCCCAAATTTGCTTCAAGTCACTCATGACACATCCATGAGCTAAACCCAATAATTATTTGGCCCAACCTCTTTACAAAATTTCATCCCAAAATCCATTTTAAAATTCAAGAGCCCACTTTCCTAATCCATCTTAAAAGCCCATCTAAAACCCTTTCAAAAAAGGCCCAAAATTCTTCCAAGGCCCATATGACATTTCCCCTCATCATACTTTCAATTAAAATCATCCCTAAGTCCTAAATTCATCATCAAATAATTCCAAATCAAGCCTCATGCCAAATCACCCCTAAATACCAAAATTTTCCTTAAATCCATTTCCATGAAATTAACTTTACTTTTCCCAAGCCAAATGGAGCCATGGAGCCATGCATAAGCCATATGCAAGCCATGAGAGCCTCTTTACATGTCACCATGCCATTTTGGGCAAAAGGAGGAGGCTCTTTCCTTAACTCCTAAAGGTGGTTAACCACTTACATGATTCCACTAAACCATGCTTAAGCTTAATTGTACTTGGATTGTGACTTGACCCCACTAATCAAGGCTGATCCAAATCACTTTCTCCTCGGCCTAAACCAGGCCTTGGGTGGTGCACCTAGCCCAAATGGGTGGGTTGACCCATTTAGGTCCAAATCTAGCCATGCCCCATTCCACTTTGGATCAAAGCCTTTACACATGTTCATGGCCGATTGATTGCACAAACCTCAGCCACGACCCACTTGACCTTGAGGGTGACCCATGCTCAGCCGGCCGGCCACCGAGCCGCCGGAAAACACCATGGCCGAGAGCTCGCATGTGAGCCGACATTGAAATTCTCACTTGCTTGAGCTGCCCCATCCCTAGTGGTCACCATGGCTGATCTTCTCCTCGCCGGAGCGGTGATCCCAAGCCCTAACTCTCCACAGGAGGCCCCCAAGCCAGACTCTATTTAAACTCCACCCCTCTCGGCCATGAGGGGAGCCAAGCACAAACCTTGCCGAAACTGCGCAAAATTGTTCCAAACCCTTCACCATCCTTAGAGCGAGTTGATCCCAGGTGTCGATTTGCCACAATCCCGCCAACGAGCCCGATTTCTCAGTCGAAATTCCACCCAAAACCGGGACACTTTGCCACGGTGAGCCGATCCTCAAGTGATTGGTCCTACACCTTCATCTGGACCAAGAGGAGAAGTTTCCCACCGAAAGCCCCATCTCCGAGGCCACCCGAGTTGCTCCGGCCTCCAAGCTTTGTGATCGGGCTGTGGTCACTTCATAGCTAGAGCGATTCACGGACCAGGAGACTTCATCCGGAGCTCTGCGGGACCCAATCGAAGGTGCAACAACTCTCGGATTGAAGCCACACTTCTACGAGCTAAGGTATGAGTTAACTATTCATCCCGAGCTTCGGAGATTCTCCATTTCAAATGCCTTAGTTTCGATGCATGTTAGCCAGTATAGATGTGTTCGTCTCTTGAGACGAATCCGTAGAGCATAAGAACATGAAAATCCATTGAGAATCGAGTGAGATCTTAGGGATTTAGTGTGGACGGCTCTCGGGTGAGAACACTTGGGGACGATGAACGGATGCGCGTCCATTCGATACACGCGCGCACGGACGGCCGGGATTGCGTCGGACCGGGGAGACGGTACGAGAACCGCGGGGCCGGGCTGCTGACTCAGGTGGCGGCGTCGAATGGGAGCGCGACGCGTGTGCGTTCGGAGCTGCCGAGGTTGACGCGGCGCCGCGTGGATAAATAGAAAATTAGGGTATTTTTTCTATTTATTTAATTCCCTAAACTTCAAAAATTCATATCTCTGTGTAGAAAAATCACAAAAATAAAATAAAAATACCCTCTTGCTCAGTGAACAAGAGGAGAATAATGTGGAAAAGAAATCATTTAATTTAATTAAGTATTTTATTTTTTATGATTTATTTACTCTCTGCATACATTTAATTCTCCATGCATGTATACAATTCACCATGGCATGAGACCACAGAGCTTTTGAAGCCTCCGAACTTGGGAACATTCCCTGAATTTTCCAAGGTCGAGGCCATCTCTAGTGAAAAGTTATTTATTTTTCAAATGCATGTTGCTTGTTTTGAGTATTTTAATTCCAAAAATTAGCATGTTGTGAAATAAATTCTAGAAATATTTGGTGATGTTCCTTATGACCGGAGAACTCTAGGAAAAATAGGACTTGAGTTAATTCACTCAGATTAACCCTAATTGGCTTAAACACCTAAAATAGGTCTTTAATTAATTAGAGTTAACCAGGCATCAAATTGACTTGAAATCAATTCTCCACTGACCTTTAGGATCAGAGGAATCCACCATAAAAATTGGAAGTCAATTGGACTTGGTTAGCCCCACTAATTGGGTTGATTAAGCCACTTAGCCATTTTAAACTTTAAAAATTCATAACTTTTAAAATATTTTTTAAAATTCACCAAATTGGTTTTGGAGCCTCTCTGATATCAGGGGAACCCAAGAAAATTAAAATTTCAATTTTCTAAAAAAGTTGATTTTTAATAATATTTTAATATTTTTAATAATTAAAAAATAATAAAAATCACAAAAATAATAAAATTCACCAAAATGTCACATTTTGAATTTTAATCACTTAGGAACAAATCCCACATTTTTCCTAAGTCTATTTAGTGAGATATTAAATTTTAAAGCCCTAGGGTAATTTTAAAATTAAAAAAATGTATTTTCTAGCATTTTCACTAAAATAATGATTATAAATCATAGAAAAATCAAAAAATTGCAAAATTTGATTCTCTGGTTTCCTTGATATCAGAGAGATTTTTGAAAAATATAAAATCCATTTTTCAACATTTATCTTATTTTTAAATTAATTAACACTCCAAAACTCAAAATAATTATAATAAAAATAATATAATTCAAAAAATCACCAAAATTGGTCCAAGTGCTTCTCTGGTCATTAGGAATGTCCCCTAATTTTCTTAAGGACAGAAACTTTCCCTTGGTCATAGTATTAAATTTTCCTTGAAAATCTCTATTTTCCACCAAAAATAATTATATAAATAAATTAAATACAGAAAAATCACATTTTCTCCTCTCATGTCTTTATTGACATATGAGTGAAGTCACATAAAAATTTCAAATTCATTTAAGTTCAATTTAGTGAGTTATGAAATTATTAAGCTTAAGGGGTAAAATGGTAATTAAAATCTTTAATCCTTAATTAAAACTTTAGGTTTAATAAAAAATCAACAAGTAAAATATTTGATCCTAATCTGATTTGGATGATTGAAATTTAAATAATTAAAGGGTAGAAACCTATTAAATAATTTTAAAATGATTAAACTTTAATTAAATAATAGATTAAATTTGGAAGGATAATAAAATTGGAATTATTAAAATAAGGGATCTTTATTAGGAAGAGATTTATTCTTTAATTTAAAAAATCCCTAAATTAATTATATCAACTAATACTCAATTTTTAATTAAAATGATCACTCAAATTTAAAATATTAAAAGACTTAATTTCAATTAAAATTAAAAATAAAGTAAATTAAAGATAAATTAAATTAAAGATTAAATTTAAAAATTAAATTAAATTAAATTAAATAATTAAATTAAATTAAATTAAACAATTAAATTAAATTAATTAAAATTAAATTAAATTAAATCAAACAATTAAATTAAATTAAATTAAAATTAAAATTAAATTAAATTAAACAATTAAATTAAATTAAATTAAATAATTAAAATTAAATTAAATTAAATTAAATAATTAAATTAAATTAAATCAAATCAAATTAATTAAACACCAAATCAAATTAAATTGAACTATGTTAAACTAAATTAAAACTCAATTAAATTAAGTTGAATTAAATATAACATCACTCTAAGACATAAAGAATTCAAAATAAATGTAAAACGAACTTGAACAACTATTCAAATTTAAACCCTTTAATTTAAATCAAATCATTTGAATACTTAACTTACCCTTGAAAGCTTTAGTTATTATAGCTCCTAAATAAAACATTAAATGAAGTGTCACTTCACTCATAGGATATTCAAATGTCACTAGTTCACTGAAGCAAATTAACAAGACTTGAAAACCTCGGACGATCGATTCATTTATATAATTAAATTCATTTGGACTTAAAACAATCTCGGAAATATTGAAAAGATGTTTAAGATTCTTCTTAAGCACTTCCTCAATATGATAGGATATTTATAAGAACAATTGGACTTAATTGTCCTTTGATGAAGAAAATCGTCCTCGACAAAAACACGAAAGAACTCTAGACGTCATAGGAGTTGACTAGCCTATAGGATTAGGAATTTGGTAGAAAACCATAACCTTTCCCTTAGCTTTACCTAGGAACTTGCTTAAATATTCTAATTATGTTTTAAGTGCAGCTTGGGATGACGGGAAGACCCTCAGGGTACGCTTTTATTTTATTGCGATTTACTTTCTTGCAATTTACTTCCTGCAATTTACTTTATTGCGGATGCACTTTACTTTTCTTGCATGATAAAACAATTGTTGCATGAAAACCCACACCTTTAGGATAGTCCCTAAAACTAAAACCAAAACTAAGTTAAAAGTCATTGCAAGATAAAATTCACCACCACGACATTTCAAAAGATAAAACAACTCAAAATTTAATCACAAACAGAACACAAAACTACAATTGCAACTAAATTAAAACGTCCCGTTGGATGATCGGGAATACCTCGGATGATGTAACCTACGTGTTGCTAACGGGATTTCCACGGTCTAAATGAAAGTGTGGAACTCATTCAGTTGAGTTTAGCAAATTCATACGGACTAAGTGAATCAGATAAAATAATGATGCCGGAAGGATGGAACCGTGGGATCTTAACCGGTGTCGTTATAATCAACTTTAAGATTTGTTTTAAATAAAACATAAAAAACACTTGGAAATTAAGATTTTCTCTAAACCAAAACACTTCTCTCATCCCACGATTTATGATTTCTAAAACTAAACCTCTCGCAACAACAAGGAGCTTGGAGCATGGTGGGCGACACGGTCATCGTCGTCGATAAAACTTAAACCTACTTCGACAAAATCTTCTTAGAATTAAAACAACAAAGCCATAGGATTTCGAGGTAGCTTGCCTAGTGCAACATAAATCCTCAACTCTTCGTTAGGCATTTGCATTGCAAATTAAGCCCTAACCGGTCTTAGGATTCCGAGGTAGTCGTCCGATACGACATAAACCCTCACATTTTCTGAAGTTTATTTGTTTGATTTTATCATACAAATATAAGCCCTAATTAATTAAAATTGGCGAAGATTGAAATACTAAATAAACATTAGGACTTTCCTAAATTCAAGCCAAACGATAGGATAGTCGGGAAATTATCGAAGTTCACTTCGAATCAGTGATTTCTCCTACCTTTCTTCCTTTGGATTCACAAAACAAAATGTTCCAAATTTGATCCATTCCCTATTGAAATTCCAAAATTCAATCTTTGAAAACCTTAAACTTTGAAATTCTTGAGAGCGAGAATCATTGATTATTATCGAGAGTTTTCTTAGGTGATTCCGTCACTTAAGATGTAATTAACTATAGGGGCTTGCCCTTATAGGGAATTTTAAAGAACCCGAGTAATATAAACCACTGTTTAATGTTTTCATATTAGCGGGGGAAACTTGTCGGCTTATAAAATTGGTTCACAGACCAAACGGATGTCACTAATCTTCTAGTTTATTTAATCAAGCCCCACCATCAAGCAGTGTGTCTATCCTTAGGGATAGATACACGGTTTGTGGTGTGGTGCTCGTTTATATAAACTATTTGGGATGTGAGATCGGTTTAGTCTCATATCTTAAAACCTTCAAATTTGAAATTATTTTCAAAATCAAATACTACTTTTCAAATTATTTATTTTAATTAAATTAAAAATTCGCCGACAGATTTCTGTTAGGCGACCCCTCTTCAAAATAAAACACGACCTAAAAATAAAATAAAAAAATAAGCCGCACAATGATTAAGTTATTTTACAAGATCTATAAACTGATGAGTCTATTACCTATGTGGGGTCCACAAGAGACTCACTCTCTGCCTCGTGGCTTAATGAGATACTTTGAGCATCAGAGATTCACCGGTGAAAAACTGTCCTTTGATAGGTAGTGCTAGTTGTCACTACTAATGTAAAAAAAACTCCCTTGGATCTAGACTATTCTTTGGAAACCCCCAAGATGTAATTAACCAAGTGAGATATGTTCTCTTAGGAGCACTTTAGACCTTAGAATAGGAAAACACACTTAAATCTCTGGTTGCAAGTAGTCTGCGTAGGCATTCTTTTATTGATAATGGTCGAAGGGGCCTCCATCTGATCTTCTTTGGGAGGATATACTTGTCATATCCTTGCAAGGTTTATTGCATGTAGACTCGCCATATTCTCCTTCTCTTTATTTCTTTTCTTTGTTTTATTTCCCTGCTTTTCCGGTTCCTTTCTTCTCTAGATCATTCTTATGATTCGTAAGGGGACTTATTCGAAAAAAGAATTATACGACAATAGACAAGCTGATAAATCATTCAAATAAAGAGTAGAAACATAAATAATAGTAAATAAAGCTAGGAAAATGAAAGCACAACTGAATAAATGAATGGAAGTCACCTAAGAGGAACATCGATTCTGACCAACTCACTCAATCGATTATTGAATTCTTCACAAGGATTGCCAAAGGACGCTGTTCTGTAGAAATAAATGCTTAAATTCCTTTATATTTTGCACATTTTTATGACTGAAATTGCACTTTAAATATGGTTATTTTTATATGTTTCTGCAGGTAAATCAGGTATTAGAAGCATATTAAAGTGGATGTGACATGGAGTAAAGTGGATGAGACTTTGAGCTAACGAGACTACAAGTTATTGGTTCCTAGACGCCAAAATTCATAGGTGCCAAGGCGCCATTCCTACCCTCAGGAACCCGAGAGGCTGGCGCTTAAGGTGCTACTTCACTAGTGCCTTGACTCCAGAATTGTGGGCACTTAGGTGCCCATACCAGATTAGGCAACCTGCGAGACTAACGTCTAGGAGAAAACTACCTGATGCAGTTTTATGCAGTTCGATCCTATGACATGAGAGTTGTTTGACTGGCCAAAAGGGGATTTGAACTAAGTTTTGAAAGCCTATATAAGGGGATAACATGAATCGATGAAAGGTTTGCTGTAGGATGAAGAAAAGGTAAGTCTAAGTTAGTGATTTAGAGAGTCATTAAGTTGTAAAGTGAGGAGAGTTTACAGGAGAGTGGTAAGAGTTTGGGAGATCTTTGGTGGAGCTCTTTTAGAGCTTTGTAAAGGAGGGAAAGATAACTATTGTGTGTTGGATTTCTTGTATTTATGTAGGCACAATTATTTAGTGAATTCTCCTCTGTTTAATGAAGTTTTATGGTGTTTTCTCTATGCTTTATGAGTAGTTCTTTTTACCTCTCCTTGTGATGAATAAATAGGACGTGTAGGAGTGCAAAAATGCTATGTATTAAATTCTTAAATTGATGATTATCCTTATAGTCTTCATTTACTTTTCATTATGGGCAAATGAATAGTGAAAATGTGTTGTGATCCGTAATGACTCGGTAGAGCTATTGTAGAACAACTAGGTTATAAACATTAAACTATGGAGTGTAAGTCGATATACTTTGCAGGGAAATGCAAATGTTAGGGAAATAATCATAGACGAGTGCAAAATGAGATTTAAGGAATTAAAATCATTTTAACCAATCTTTTTATGCACTCGAGATAGGGTGAAGAAGCGAGTTGCTCCTATTTGTTACTAGCCACATTTACAATTTGTACTTTTCATTTTCTACACTCTATTTACATCATTGCAATGGAGGGTAAATTTATAACTTGATAATCACCAATCCGAGTAGGTTAAGTAGGATTTTTGTAGGATTAAACCTTTAGATTAGTTTGCAATATAGTAGGACTAATAGTAAAATTTTAACTTAATTTAAATTCCAAGCCAGGAACAAAATATAGTAGGCTAGAACTTTTTCAAAATCTAATTCCCTCATTCTGTGGGATTGACAATCTAGACTCAAAAGTCCGTTACTATTAAAATGATATGTACACTTGCTTAATAGCACCCATCAAGCACCCCAAGGAGGAGCTTTCTAATCCTAAGAAAAGACCCCATGTTTAAGGAAAGTTTTTCGTCGGATTACAATGATACACATTCTGCTGATGATCTATGTTCTCGCTTTTGATAAGAGGGCCTCTATTCAGGATTCCATTGAAAGCGCCAACTGATGACCTCTCAGCATACCGAAAGTATGATGACCGACCAAAAGTTTGCGATCGATTGAATGACAAGACTAACGGGTCATTAGATGAACCTCTCCAGACATTTATAAATACGAAATGGTGTCAAAGTCAGTTACGAATTTGAAAGGTCTTATGGTTGATTACAAATATAAAAATGTGTAATAACGACTTGTAATATCCCTATTAAAATAGGGATATACATGTAATGCTACTAAATACCCCTGAAATCAATAAATAGAGAGTCATTTCTCCAATAAAGAACTACTGAATTAGCTCTCTCAAAATTGTTATTACTGTGCGCATAATCCATCTCTAAATTTCCCTCTCTGTTTCTCTCATTTGTCTAACAATTTATATCTTAAGTGCGATACACATGGTCTATTTGAATTCATCTATAAAATTACTGTGTATATATATATATATATATATATATATATATATATATATATATATATATATATATATATTTTGCTTCAATATAATTTTAAAGGCATACGATATTTATTCATATTCTTTGAAATAAATACTAAAAAATGGGACAAAACTGTAATATAATGGCTGAATGACTAGACATGGTTGTACGAAGCCGAGTGCTCCTTCACCGCCGATTTCGTTGGCCCCGCTGAAATTTACAGTATTTACGGAAGATATGATGAGATGTGGCCATTTTGTGGGGCCCATCGTGCCTTGCCGTCGATCTCCGACGTGACGTGAGAGATCGGGCGCACAACATTGACGTCCGCCTCATATAAAAGGACGGTGCAGACAAATCTTGGTCCCGTCCTACCGAGAAACGTAATTTCCGACGTTTAAAGTGGTTGGCCGTTTTACAATCACCTCGCCAGATATTTAATGGCCTGAGACGAAGAACTAGGATGATAATTACGCTCACTTTTCTGACTTTATAAGTCTAACGTACGGATTAGAAAAATGATCTTACATAATGGTTTGACTGAAAAATTAGGTATTAATTGATTCATTAACGTTTCAGGTTAAAGAAGAATAAAAAATCATACTTAATTGAGTTCAATAGCCAGATTTGGGGTGACTTGTGCGCTTAAAGTCGAATTAAATTTGACCCAAAAATTTGAACTTCATCAAGTTTGACTTAAATTTAATAGCACCAAACACAGAATTTGCATTCCTTTGATCACATGCCCAAATCTGCTCTCCACTGTCACTCCTAGCCATCCTAGTATTATCACTCTCTGCCAATCTATAACAGAGTTGAACTGTAATTGAGGTATAGCAGATAGATATATATCAGTAGTCTTCTTTTTTTCAATCCACGGTACTGCTCCTTAGCTTCAAATTGTTATCTCAGGTTATGTAATTACCTTAGTTCTGTATTTTATTATTTTCAGATTTTACATCGCAACTTTGTATTCTCTTTTCTTCTTGGTATTAGAGCTTTAGGCTTTACTATAACAATCAATGGCCGACTCTTTCTCTTCAGCACAAACCAATGGAGTTGAGAATTCCCAGTTCCTCAAAGTTGTCGAGCTCACTATTCCACCTTCCCTTAAATTCGTGGTGGCCAACACCAAAACTGTTGCTACAGTTACACTATACAACTATTCAATTTGGCGTTCACAAATACTCAAGCTCTTTAGAGCCAATGGATTTGAGTCTTTTGAATGAATTGATAATATGCCCCACCCAAACCCAAATACTCTTTTGATACCAATGGGAAATGTGCACTTAATGTCAATTGTAACTGATGAATCCAAGTCTGTCATGTCAGTCAGAATCAGAGCAGTGAGGCTAGAGTGGGGAGATATGGAGATTACACACAAACTTGCCCTATTAAGCCGAATTAGAGCAATCCCAGGCACAATTACTCATTTTATATATATCAACAAAGAGAAATTAGTGGGATGTGAAGGTGGAAGGAGCCCTCCTTGAAATATGATTCTATTTTTGAGAGCCAAAAAGCCCCATTACAAGTGATAAGCCTATATTTATAGAAAATGGAGGGCCACTTAGATAGAAATTACATTTTAGCCCTTGCTTTAATGAAGGGTTTGCATGAAATTTCAGTCATTTCATATTTGGTGACCGCTCTTAGCATCTTTTGTTGTTTTTGGATTCTCCATCCCACATAGTTCTCCTCCAGTCGGCTGAGATCTCTTTGGTCGATCTTTCTGTCTAGATTCTGGGCGACCCGTGCTTTTGGTGTGGACGTTGCGGGTTGTCGGGTCTAAATGGTCGGCTGGTCTTTTACTGATGGCTAGCCAAAGATGGCCAATCGACTAGGAGGTTGGGCTCCAGCTAATTGGTTAAAGAATCATACGCTTTCATATTTTTTCCTTCACACATGCTTGACTGCTACTGGTTGGCCAAGATAGTCTTCGATTGGTCGACCTTAGGCCACCAAGTCGACCATGAGTTCTCTAGCCAAACATTTAGCTTTTGATTTGGTTGGACAAGCTGCTTCGAGATCCGTACAGACCATTTTTTAGATGTATATATTAAGTTCTCTAATTTTCTGGCTCTTTGACAGTGTTGCTACGACAAGGACAACTAAATTTTAAAATAAAACAAATCTTATAATAAGCTTTATTTAATACCATAAATAAACACCCAATATTTTTGTGCCCTTGAGTATTACATATTAACTGCCAGAGGGGAAACTTCAACTCTTTAAGTTTGTTCCTCTTTCTTGGCTTTTGTTCTTCGTTCACAGTATTGTAATAGAGAAAGGTATTGACTCAGCACTAAAACCCATTGATAAAACTAGAATTCTAGTCGCTCTCGGGATCAGATCACTCCAACCAAAGAGCGAGCCGTCAAGGAAGAATTTGGCCAAGAGGCCAAAACTGATCAGAGGAGTGAGGGTCGAAGAGTCTTCTGATTCGATACAAGGTAGTCTTGGGAAGATTTTACCAAAGGCTGGCGGGGAGCTGTGTGCTTCAGTGTCCAAACCGCAAACAAAAACTTCCATTGAGGAGCAAACCTAACCAAAAGTTGCGAATATTTTCCTTTTGGTCGATGCTTAATGAGTCGGTAGAGATGATCCTTCGTCTAACGAGAAGGAATCGATAAATGGTTTCTCGTCCTATGATGTGAGCCAAACAACATAATTTTAAGTGTAAGAGATCATGGGTAATTATTCTCATTTTTTCCTTCTTAAATAACTTCATGCTTACTGATGACTTTTCTTTAATTAGACGAGGATCCTTACGCGGTGCAATTGCAAGCTGATATTGTGGTGGTGACTCAATCATTTGGACAAATCCGACTCCTATGGTACTGAATAGTAGCAAAGAGGATGTGATCAATCGCTCGACTAATCCCGACGAAGTCCGGGAAGAAGCATTTAAGGGAGTAGGCCATCCTCTATGAATTTTCACAACTCGGGTGGAGGAACTGAAAGCGATTCTGGCTCAACAGGACTGGGAATGGAAAGGCAAGCTAGAGTAGATTCATAAGGAAAGATTCACCCTTCGCCAAGAGATTGTTGAACTCAGGGAGGTGTGATTTGTTATGATGGTCAATTTTGAGACCGACTTAATGAATCATTTTAAGCTATTTTGAGATCCGTGCATACTATTTTTTTTATGTATATATTAAGTTCTATAATTTTCTTGCCCCTCGACAGTGCAACTGCGACAAGGACAAAGAATGTTTAAAATAAAACCAATTTTATAACAATTTTTATTTAATACCATAAATTAAGTCCTTAGATTTCTGAGCTCTTTAACATTATATATAGAGTGCCAGAGGGGCAACTTAAACTCCTCGAGTTTATTCACCTTCTTGGCTTTTGTTCGCAATTCACAGTTTCGTAATAGAGAAAGGAATTGACTCTGTGCTAAGATCCCTTGATAAAACTAGAATGTTAGTCACTCTTGGGAGAGCCATCAAGGAAGAATTTGCCCAAGAGGCCAAAATTGGTCGGAGGAGTGAGGGTGGAAGAGTCATTTAATTCGATATGAGGTAGACTTTGGAAGACTTTACCCGTGGATGGAAGGGACCTAGGTGCTTCAGCGTCCTACCCGCCGATAAAAACTTCCTTTGAAGAGTAAACCCAGCTAAATGCTTTGAATATTTTCCTTTTGGTTAATTCCTAACGAGTCGGTGGAGATGTCCCTCTGTCTGACAAGAAGAAATCGGTAGATGATTTCCCATCTTATGATGTGAGCCGAAAAACATGTTTTGAAGTGTATTGGATCTTGGGTAAATTATTCTCCTTTTTTCCTTTTTGAATATCTTCTTTCTTACTGAAGACTTTTCTTTTATTAGATAAGGATCCTTGCGCTAGGCAATTGCCAGGTGGCATTGTGGTGGTGACTCCATCCTATGAAAAAATCTTACTTTATTGGTACTGAATAATAGCAAAGAGTATGTGATCAATCGCCCGACTCATTACTCGATGAGGTTACGCATGAAACATATAAGGGAGTTAGCCATCCTCTAGGACTTTTGCAAGTCATGTAGAGGAACTGAAGGTGATTCTGGCTTGACAAAACCGGGATTGGAAAGCTATGTTACTGTAGATTCATGTTCCACTGAAAATTTAATAGCTTTTTCATGTCTATTTCATACCTATTTTAGATGATATTGCACTTTAAAGGAAGCTATTTTATATGTTTTTTGGTTTTAGGTACAAGAAATAACTTTTGGAGAAAAAGAAACAAAAATAGTACAATTTGGATTAAAAATGAGCAAAAAAACAAATTTTATCCTTTCACATTTTGATAAGTCTTACTTTACTTAATCTCTTTTACACTTCTTGCTTATTTTTGAATGATATTACACTTTAAAGAAATGTTATTTTTATGCTTATTTTGTAGAGCTATCTGTTAGGAATGTAATGTAACTAAAATGGGGTGAATCAGAGCTGAAACGGGGCCAAACGGAGCGAAATGGTAGAGTTGCGCAGTACCAGCGCCGGACAGCACCTTATTGAGCGCCGGACAATGCCAGAATCCTGAGAAGACTAAAAAAATGGCGCCGGACAGCACCCTATGGAGCGCTGGACAGTGCCCTAGAAGGTTTGGATGCATTTTTGGGCGGTTATTGGCCATATACGTCGAATCTAGACGCTTTTTGGAAAGTTTCTTCAAACACCTCTTGGGAAATTCTTCCCTAAACTATTTTAAAGCGAATTTGAAGCCAAAAAAGGGTGGTAGATGTTAGAAAAATGTGAAGAATGTTTAGAAATATTAGAAAAGGAGTATAAATATAGATTTCTACATTTTTTGAGAGATTGCTAAAGGGACTTTGAAAGAATTTGTAAAGGTTTGTTCTAGCATTGCATGGATCAGCGAGAAACTTTATGGAAAAAATTTTCATCTTTCTTTGAACGGGAAAAAGCTAAGTATTGTGTTTTTTATTATCTTTTGATTTTGTAAAAACTTATTTTGTAGATTTGCTTTGAAGTGAGGTTTTCCATTGTGTTTTCTTCGTGCTTTGTGATGTTTTTCTCTTAGTCTTTCTTCTTCCTAGGAAATAGAGGCATGAAAAAATTATGTCGTTATTTTCCTTCTACTTTTCTTTTACAATGAGTATGATTCATGTTTAGGATATAGTGATGCATGTTAGAAGTAGATTAAATTATAAATGTGATCATTTTTACTTGCGCTTCATTTACATTACAATAAGAGCTCGTTGTAGTGTTAAAATTCGTTGTAATTGTGATACGATCCGCGAAGGCTGTGTAATTCTCAACAAAGTATAACCACTTTCAAATTCAATGGATGGTGAGGTTAATGGGGGTTGAGTGTAAATAAATAAGAAAATATACTTTGATGTGCGTAGAATTAGAGATTTTAGGGTGACAGACTATAATCCTCAATTCGGTCTAGTGTTTGGAAACTAAAGCGAGAGATAGCCTTCAGGCGATGGGAAGTGTGAGCTATGGAGTGAGAGCTAGTATTCTCCCAGCCTCCCCACGGATTTATGGACTAAACTTAGGATAAGCCAATGTTCTTTATGCACTCAGAAGAGGGTACATAATAGGATTGCTCCTATTTGGCACATATAATATTTAATGAATCTCATTTATATACATTATCCAATTCACTACATGAGAATAATAGATTTTATTATCTCAAAATTCACCAAACCAACTCATCAAGAAAGGTTATCTTTAGAAGTATTATTTGCATTTAAGAATAGTTATTATCCTTACATATAATCATCTACATTAGGTGTAGTTGCTAGATTAAACACCACTTATATCGACCTTCCAGACTAAATTCTAATAGTAGTAGACTAGAATTTGACTAAGGACCTCTTACCTCGATTCTCTATGGGATCGATAAACGAGACTCCACTAGAGCCCTGTATTACTTGAATGATACGTATAGTTTCGTTTGAAATTGTGACTTTACAAAATTATTATAAATATATAAATCTGGGTTCATAAATTTTGCATATAAAATAGTCGCATCAAGTTTTTGGCGCCGTTGCCGGGGAAGCTTTAGTAAGAATTTTAGGAGAATTTTAGTTGAAGTAATTTGACTTAGAATTGGAAAACTTTAGTGTCGTAAAATTATTTTTGTATGAAAAGTGTTTTTGGTATGAAAAAGTATTGTGAAAAAACTATTTGTGTGAAAAATAAAGCGTTTGTGAAAATATTTTGTTGTGTTGTATATATTTTTCGTTTTATTTGTTTTATTGTTAATGTATTATTTGTTGTATTATGTATGCAAAATAAAGGATCTGTAGGACTTGTACCTTATGGTCACGTGTTAGAAAAATGGAAGAAAACCAAAAAATAGAAAGGGCATGAAAAGATAGAAATGGAAATGGAAAGCATTCAAAAAAAAACTTGGAAAATCATCATAAATCATTGAGGGATTATGTAAATCTTACGATAGATGTAATTCACTGAAGTATACAAAACCCTGCCGTAGAAGCTGACTCGTTTGAACTAAATCAAGCGATTATCCAACTTGTACAGAACAACCAGTTTGGGGGAACTCTTCGGAAGATCCATATTTACACTTATCTAGTTTTTTAGAACTTTGCGCTATATTTTGTTATAACGGCATGTCAGATGATGTTGTTAGGCTAAAGCTTTTTTCCTTTCTCACTAAAGGATAAGGTTAAAATGTGGTTATACTCATTAGCACCTGGTTCTATTAAAAGTTGGGAGGAGTTTACTCAGAAATTCCTAGCTAAGTTTTTTCCACTTCAAGGACTACTAAACTTATAAACAATATTATCTCATTTTGTTAGTATGAAGGGGAATCAATCTACGAAGCCTGGGAAAGATTTAAAGAAATTTTAAGAAAGTGTCCACATCATACTCTGCCAGATTGTTTAATCATTCAAACTTTTTATAATGGGTTAATCGGATCCCTTAAGATCTTTATTAATACTGCTACTGCTGGTTCATTAATGTCAAAATCATTTGATGAAGCATATGCATTAATTAAAGAAATGGCTGCAAATGAATTTCAATGGCCCTCCACAAGAGTAAATCCTAAAAATGTTTCTAGTGTTCATGATACAAATGAGATTGAAATTCTTGCATCTCAGGTTGCTGCAATATCAAGGAAGTTGGACCAATTTGGAATGAACCAGCCTCAATTTACTGTTGTAAGCGAGAAAAGTTCATTAGAAAATATGTTTGATTCCAACTTATTATACGAGACTTTAAATACCATAAACAACATGTATTAACTTGTATAACTCAAGTTGGAATAACCATCTTAATTTTAACTGGAATCATACTACTGGGGGTGGAAACTAACAATGGGAAAATAATCATGCAAATCCTAATGGAGGTTGGAATAGTCAGGGTAACACAAGCTATAAACATTCATATCCACTTGACTCTAACAATGATAAGAATATGTCTATAGAAGAAGTGGTATTGTAAATGGGAAACCAGTTGCAAAGTCAAAATGCTACACTTAGAAACATAGAGAATCAACTTAGACAAATTGCTAATTCACTTAGCAATAGACCCCAAGGAACACTTCCTAGCAACACTGAAATCAAACCTAAATAGAAGAATGATGATACAACTGAGAGAAAAAATAATGATTGTTTTTGAATGAATGAAATTGATTATTTGAGCAAAGGCCATTTCCAATAAAGTTTTGAAAGTAAGTTAACAGATGAGATCGGAATGGACATTCATGATGAGTTGAAAACATTATCTAAAAAAGCTGTATGTATGTTCAGGAGAGGTGTGAAATGATGGATGCTACCAAAATAGTGAACTTTTAATTCCGTTTGTTGAAAGATCTCATTAACTTAAGATGGTTGTACCCCATACAATTTTAAAGCCCGCCTATTTAGGTAATTCATCTACACCACTAGACTTTATATCTTTAGATTCAACTCAATCACAAGAAATACTTGAATTGAATGATTAACAAGATAAAGATATCGAACTAAGACTTGAAAGAGAATTTGAGGATATATTTCAAAAGAACTTTGAGTTGAGAAAAGAGGACAAGGATATTGAAAGACCATTGGAAGAAATTCCTAATGAATTAGAAAAAACTATTTCCTCAACTAAGCTAGATATAGAAAGACCACCTCCATCATTTAATAATTACCAAGGGGAAGAATTGGAAGATAACTTAAAACATATGAGTAACATAAAAGATTTTGATCCAAAATCTGAGTTATTTAAAGAGAATTCGATCCAAAATTTGGGAGATCTTGAATTATCTTATAAAGATACATTTCTTATAAATTTCAAGGATGATATTAATATGCAAATTCAGAAAATCAATAGAAGAATGTTGGATCTTGAAAGAAATATGAGGAACAATGATATAAATCAATATGAAAAGGAAGAACTGAATGAAAAATTAAAATTTGAGGATTTTCTAGGAATCCCTGGATCTGAAAAAGATTGGGTGATTGATCGAGGATTACTTAATTGGAATTTTGATCCAAAAGGAATCATTTGTCAGGCCATGACGTTAAAACCAAGCGCTTTATGGGAGACAACACATAGTTATCAGTTTGTTTTTATTTAGTATGCTTGAGAGTCATGATTGTTAGTGTTACATTGTGTTTTCTTTAGAGTGAATTGACTTGATCTTTTTGTGTCATTATGGATTGATCAATTTGATTATCATTGGTGGATGTTTGGATTGTTAGTTTTTTTATTTGATCTTTATGTGTCATAAGGGACGTGATTCCTTAACTTCTTATTATGGTTAGATTTGTATGTTCTCTTGTAGTAGTTGAATTGACGAGTTCACTAACTCGGGTCATACTTGGACTTGAGTTTTATAAGAGATATCATAAATTTGAGCACCATCTTAATTTTGTTACTTCCTTTCTCTCTGGGATTACACGAACCTATTTGATTAATAACATTAGGATGATCTTACACCACGATATGTAACTGTTATAGGTGCTTAATTAAGGGGATTAGATGACGCCTGTGGTTGGCGCACATGAACCAATTTATCAGGGATAACCTTATATTTGGGATTATAATCTACACAATCATTTAAAAAGTACCTGATTTATTAGTGTAGTGATTTTGTTAGAAATTGGAGGTAAGTAGTGAGATGTGATGAGTTAAAGGATAAATTAACCTCATTTATCATGTGTGTTTATGTTTGTGTTACAACTTTATATAAGACTTGAATAACATTTTTATATTCCCTTGCTGATACCTACTATGCTAATTAAACTTTTATTTAGTGAATTTCATTCTGGCATGATTAGTTTAGATTTACTTTCTGCTGCATATTATTCTGTCCTGATGAATAATTACAGTTGTTTTTTATAGACATTCGTGGTAGATAAAATTTCTAAACTATTTTTCTTCCTGCTTATATTTTTTGTACTAAATGTTATATATGTTAAAATTTAAGTTTGGAGGTGAGAGAATTAATTATTAGTTGTTCTCATTTATCAATATTTTCAAAATTATTAACATGAATTCCTGTGCTAGAGCTCAATATCAGATAACTGTATTTTGATTTTATTTGAGTACTTTAGTGGACTTGAATGAAAGTTTTTTGTAATAAAAAGTAATTTTGCAGGATAAAATATTTGGTATAAGAGAATAGGACTATAGTCAGTTATTCAAAATAAGAAAAACTGTATGTTTAAAATATTAAGAATCTTGAAAATTTATGTGAAAGGAAAGGATTGAGACTCTATGATGAATCGATAATAAGTTAGAGAAATGCCTATAAGATAAAAGATCATGGTAAGTTTCAAATTTAGGGTGAGAAGCATGAAGTTAAAAATTATTAAAGGCTATCTAAATATAGTAAGCCTCACTTGAAAAAGCAAAAAAAAAAAGAAAGAAAAGATAAGAAGAAGAAAAAGAAAAGAAAAAGTGACGTGAAGCTTGAGGAGTTGCCTAATAATCACTTGGATTTACCTAAAGGGAAGAACTTAATTACTTTCTTGAACTTATATGTATGGATCAACATCTTTACTAGTAGTGTTATCATAAACTTCTTTTCATGTAATCCTTTTAAGTGCCTCAATAGGACAATCTACAGACATTTTTAAAATGAATAGAAGGCTAGAATTCTTAGACTTGATGACTAGATAGCATTACACTACAGAATTTAATTGAATTATTCAAAGATCTTTCTGAAAATTTAACTTTTATCTAAGTCATAATCATGGCATTCTAGAAAGAAAGTTCATTGCAGTGGATCATTATTTTATGTATTAACTAAATTACTTGAGGACAAGTAAAAGTTAAGTTTGGGGGATCTTGATCCACTCAAAATTTGATAGCTTTTTAATGTCTATTTCATACCTATTTTTGATGATATTGCACTTTAAAGGAAGGTATTTTGTATGTTTTTTAGTTTTAGGCACAAGAAATGACTTTTGGGGAAAAGGAAACAAAAATGGTGCAAATTGGAGCAAAAATGAGAAAAAAGTAAATTTTGGCTTGACACATTTTAGTAAGTCTTTATTTTCTTAATCTTTTTTACACTTCTTGCATATTTTTGAATGAGATTACACTTTAAATAAAGGTTGTTTTTATGCTTATTTTGTAGGGCTATTGGTTAAGAATATAACACAACTGAAATGGGGCGAATCACAGCTGAAATGGGGGCCAAACGGAGCGAAATGGTGGAGTTGTACAGTATCAGCGCCGAATAGTGCCCTATCGAGCGCCGAACAACACTAAAATCCCGAGAAGACTGAAAAATGGCCCCAGACAGTGCCCTATTGAGTGCTAGATAGCACCCCAAATGGTTTGGATGCGTTTTTGGGCTGTTATTATCCATATACGTCGAATCTGGATACTTTTTGGAAGCTTTCTTCATGTACTTCTTGGGAAATTTGTCCATACACTATTTTAAAGAAAATTTGAAGCCAAAAAAGGGTGGTAGATATTAGGAAAAATGTGGAGAATGTCTAGAGATCTTAGAATCAGAGCAGAAATGTAGATTTCTACTTTTTTGGAGAGATTGGTGAGGGGACTTCTAGAGAGTTTGTAAGGGTTTGTTCTAGCATTGTGTGGATCGGTGGGAGACTTTATGGGAGAGATTTTCATCTTTCTTTTAAGGGAAAAAAGCTAAGTTTTGTGTTCTTCATTATCTTATGATTTTGCAAACAATTATTTTGTAAATTTGTTTTAAAATGAGGTTTTCCGTTGTATGTTCTTCATACTTTGAGATGTCTTTCTCTTACTCTTTCTTCTTCTTAGGAAATAGAGGCATGAGAAACTTATGTCGTTATTTTTCTTCTACTTTTCTTTTGCAATGAGTAGGATTCTTGTTTAGGATATTGTGATGCATGTTAGAAGTGGATTTAATTATAAATGAGATGATTTTTACTTGCGCTTCATTTACATTACAATAAGAGCTCAGTTTAGTGTTAAAATTAGTTGTAATTGCACTACGATCCGACAGAGCGGTGTAATTCTTAATAAAGTGGATCCACATTCAAATTCCATGAATGGTGAAGTTCATTGGAGTTGAGTGCAAATAAATAAGGAAATATACTTTGATGGGTGTAGAATTGGAAATTTTAGGGTGATAGAATAAAATCTCCAATTCGTTCTAGTGTTTGGAAACTAAAGCGAGAGTTAGCCTTCAAGCAAAGAGAAGTGGGAGCTCTAGAGTGAGAGCCAGTATCCTCCCATCCTAACCACGAATTTAGGAACTAAAACTAGAATTAGCCAATGTTCTTTATGCACTCGGAAGAGGGTAAAGAATAGGATTGCTCCTATTTGACACATACAATATTTAATGAATCTAAATCCCATACATTATCCAATTCACTACATAAGAATAATAGATTTTGTTATCTCAAAATTCACCAAAACAACTCATATAGAAAGGTTATCTTTAGAAGTATTATTTGCATTTAGGAATAGTTTTTATCCTTACATATAATCATCTGCATTATGAGTAGTTGCTAGATAAAACACCACTTATATCAACCTTCCAAACTAAAGTCTAATAGTAGTAGACTAGAATTTGACTAAGTACCTCTTACCTCGCTTCCCTATGGGATCAATAAACGTGACTCCACTAGAGCCTTGTATTACTTGAGCGATACGTATACTTGCGTTTGAAATTCTGACTTTACAAAATTATTGTAAATATATAAATCTGGGTTTATAAATTCTTGCATATAAAAATGTCGCATCAATTTACAAGGAAAGATTCAGTCTTTCCCAAGAGAACTCCAGAAGGTGGAATTTGTTATGATGGTCAATTTTTAGACCGACTGAGTGAATCAATTTTAGCTTGGTTGTTAGACAGTATTTAGGAGATTAGATAGAAAGGGTCATCCTGACCGAAGCAGTTGAGGATAAAATCCCGAAAATATCTCCATTCGAACAAAATCCATATATGATAATGTTTTTTTTGTGATAAATAAAATGTTTTGTTTTAACAAATCTCGATGTTTGTGTCTGACAATACATTTTCTCGATTTCTCCGAGTGTTGCTTTTTCTTCAAATAGAATCTTATAACTAGGAGTCGAGGGATTCATGAGTGTGCCTTCTATCCTTTCCTTTCTAACTCCTTGATTTGCCTTATGACTTTGGTTCTTTATTATTCATTTCTTTGACATTCATATGGCTCTGAAGAGGACTCCATAGATCTTTGGTTTGCTAGTTACAGCTGAACACTTTATTCTGTCACCTTCAGATATCACTTTCTTTGAAGAAACTTTTTTTTTCATTTGACCATCAAGATGCCTACTACCCATCCAGATGACAGGGCGACCAAGAGATATGGGAAAGACCTGGTGGTGTATCGAGACCAGATTTAATATGTGTTGCAGTTTTCTATGTGCCACGATCTTTAAGTGATTTTAATAAGTGTGAGATCATTCCTATGTATATTAAGGGTCAATTTGGGGCACTATAACTTATTAAAAAGCAACTGTGAAGATGCTAAAAAATAATATAATGTTTAAAAAGTTGCGGTGACAATTTTGATTTTTTTATAAAAAGTTAGAATGCAGCTAGAAAGCTACCACCACAATAAAAAAAAACTACAATGCTATGCTGCACCACCATCGAACCACCGCCCTAAATGAATCTTAAGCTGAACTTTGTGGTGGCGATCATGACTTGCAACACCTTTTGTAGAAGAATGGGCATTCCATGGTTCCTTGATGTGTTTCGTAATATGTTCTCATTTCAAGTGAACTCGAATGGTTAAGCCTAATTCAAAACAACTGACCAGTTCCAATTTTTTGGCTTATAAAATAAGGCCAAACATTAGAAGATCAAGTTCTTAATTTTTCTCATTTAACAAGGGTTTGGGTGATACACCTAAACTATATAGTATTTTTTGCACATTTTTTTACCTATTTTTGATGATATTGCACTTTAATAGAAGGTATTTTCGTATTTTTCTTACAGTTATGATTAAAATGACTGACTATGATAAAAAAGAGCAAAAGAGGATCAAATTTGGAGAAAAAATGGGCTATGTAAAAATTTGACCTGTGGCGGCTAAGTGCCTCATGTTTGGCGTATAAACACGATAGTTTAAAAATATGAATTAAATCAAATTTGGCACCTTTTTCAAGAGATGTTTGAAGAAAATTTTGGTGGTAATTTATTTAACTTACTTTGAATGGCAGATTTTAATGAAGAGATGCATTCTTTGGTGGATGCATTGAATCCAGACTTGATTTGAAGAGACACCAAAGCACCTTTTGAAGAATTATTAAAATAAAGCCATGGAATCAGTTTAGAGTCTTCTTCTAGTCCTCCTTAGTCTTTTTAGAGTCTTCTTTTTATTATTTAGAGTCAGTTAGTCAAGTCTTTTTTAGTTTAAGAGAGTTTTAAAGGAGAAAGGGGTTGGTGTGAAGCCTTCTTCTCACCAATTTTCTTTCATCCATTTATCTAGTTTGTAATGCATTCTAAAGTAAGAGTTGGAGCCAACAGAGCTGGGCGCCAACCTCTGTAGAGTCTTTTAATGGAAAGCAAAATTTTAGAGGAACTTCTAGAGTCTTGTGGAGAGGATTTTGAGATAAGTGTTTATCTTTGTTTTTACATTTAGTTTTTAAGGAAAACTTGTTGTACCTTTACTTTGATTTGTACTTTCAAATTAAGTTGTATTAGTGTTTTCTCCATGAGTTCTGAGTGGTTTTCTTTATCTTGTTTCTTTTAAATAATGAAGTAATTAAATTATGGAAGGAAGTTGTGTGAATTATATAAGTTTAATGTTGGAAGAAGTTGTGATGATTTCTTTCCTTCTTGATTTGACCATTAAGATGTTAAAACTTGTTTTGAGATTATGTAAGCTACAATGCATAATTTTCTCAATCAACAATTGGAAAGAATCACATGCAATTGTATCGATGAGAATTATAATTCTTATAATTAAATGCAAATAAAAAGGGAGAAATGTTTTTAATGGGGGAGTAAAATTAGAGGGCTTTAGAGTGAAAGGCTAAAACCTCCTATTTTATTTTGAGGTGAAAATTTTTGTTACTAGATGTTAGCCCCCAGGTGGAGGGAATAAAGGGAATTCTAGAGTGAGAGCTGGTATCTTCCCTGCCTAACCCATCTACAAAATTTCAAAGCTTCAAATTAACCAATTTTCTTTAAAGAACCAAGTAAGGGTAAAGAATATAATTGCTCTTATTAAGCACAACACATTTAAATACTTCCACAACGAAATTCCATAATTATTACTGATTCATCAAAAGAGGGAAAATATATTTTATTCTCATTGCTTTCATATCATTTAGTAGTCTTGTTAATTTTAGTTGCTTGCTTACCTTATATTAAAAAAACATCAGAAACAATTTTCAACTTATTTATTTTAAAACATACTTTACAAAATCAATTTAAAAAGTAAAATGTCAATTTTCTTATTTCTTTATATTGTTAGACATTTCTCTGTGGGTTTATATCTTGGGGCTTAATCAGAAAGTCATCTATTACTTGATAAACGATACGTATACTTACGTAGAATCACATATTATAAAATAATTAAAATATATTTCTTATATGCTTCAGAGTCATGTTTTTGACGTGGTTGCAAAGAAAGAGGTAATATGATTGAAAAGAAATATAAAGTGAAAAACGTAAGCATAAATATTTGGGGATCAAGTTTATGGCGCCGTAGTTGATAAATTTAATTAAAATTTCATATAAATAAGATTAAAAAAATTAAAACTTTTACTTTTCTTTACTTTTGTAAGTGTGTTTTACTTTATCTTATTTTATTTTTGTATGCATAGTTCAGGTTCTGAAGGACTTGTGCCTTATGATTCTGAATTAGAGAGAACTATCATAAAAATAAAAAAAAATTAAAAATACTGAAAAAGATAAAAATATTAAAGAAATGGTGAATCAAGAAAATCAAAATGTTAACATCCATCAAGAATTCAGACCTTTAAGGAATTATGCTAACCCTATAGTGGATGAACTTCAAGGTAGTATTCAAGACCCTGCTGTAGTTACTAATTCATTTGAACTTAAGCCTGCTATTATTCAAATGAAATCTAATAATTAGTTTGTGGAAGCACCAACTAAAGATCCTAATTTACATCTTACCAATTTTCTAGAATTGTGTGCTACTTTTAAATATGATGGTGTTTATGATGATGCTATTAGACTTAGTCTCTTTCCTTTTTCACTGAGGGATAAGGCTAAAATATGGTTAAATTTATTAGGACCTGGATCTATCAGAACTTGGAGTGATTTAGCAAAAAAATTCCTTGCTAAATCTTTTCCACCATTAAAGACTGCGAAGCTTAGAAATGATATCACATCTTTTTGTCAGTTTGAAGTTGAATCTATATATGAAGCATAAGAACAAATTAAAGATCTCCTAAGAAAGTGTCCACATCATTCGATACCAGATTAGTTAATAATTCAAACTTTTTATAATGGATTAGTTGGATCTCTTAGATCTATTATCGATGCTGCTGTTGGTGATTCATTGATGTCTAAACAGTTTGCTGATGCTTATGCTTTAATTGAAGAAATGGCTACTTACAAATTTCCTTCGCCTTCTGAAAGGTTAAATCCTAAAAAGGTAGCCAATATTCATGATAATGATGCTTTTGCAATGCTAGAAAATCAAGTTGCTGCAATTTCAAGAAAGATAGACCAATTTGGAATAAATTTTTCTCAGCCAATTTCCATGATTGAAGAAAATTCATTAAGCCAAATGGTTGATTCTCAAACTTCACCAGAAACTTTGAATGTTATAAGTAAGCTTAACAACCCATATTTTAATTATTATAACTCAGGTTGGAAAAACCATCCAAAGTTTAATTAGAATAACAATAATCAGGGTGGTAGTAATCAACAATGGGGAACAACCAAGTAAACCCATTGGGGAACTGGAACAACCAAGGGAATAATAATTATAGACCAGCCTATCCTCAAGGATTTAAAAATACTTCATAATTTAAGGAGAAGAAGTTGTCTAATGAAGAAGTGGTGTTACAAATGAGAAATCAATTGCAAAGCCAATGAGCTACAATTAGAAATATTGAGAATCAATGGAGACAAATTACCAATTCATTAAGTAATATATCCCAAGGAACACTTCCTAGTAATACTGAAGTAAATCTAAAAGATAAGAATAAAGAATAAGTAAAAGCAATTCAGCTAAGAAGTGGAAGAGAGTTGGAAGGTAGAATTCAAAAAGAGATTGAAGTAGAGAAAGAAGAGATTGAAAAATCAAAAGAGGACGCTCCGAAAGGTTTGAAAAGACCTATTTCTCCACCTAAGATCGATTTAGAAAAGCCACAACCTCCATTTCCTCAGAGACTTCGTCAATAGAGGTTGGATAAGTAATTTTTAAAGTTCTTGGAGATATTTAAAAAGCTTAGAATCAACATTCTATTTGCTAAAGCCTTAGAATAGATGCTAAGCTATGTAAAATTTATGAAGGATATTCTTAACGAAAAAAGGAAGTTTGAAGATAATAAAACTGTTGCACTTAGTGAAGAGTGCGGTGCAATAATTCAGAAAAAGCTTCCTGAAAAACTTTAAGATTTTGGTAGTTTAAGAATTCCATGTGCGATTAGAGACAAATTTTATGGAAAAGCTTTATGTGATATGCGTGCAAGCATTAACTTTATGCCATTATAATTATTCAGTTGACTGTGATCAGGAGAAATAGCCCCTACTAGTGTAACTCTGCAATTAGCAGATCGTTCGATCACATATTTAATATTTCAAAATCAATGAAATATCATGCAAGAGGTAGAGATGATGAATGTTATAGGATGGATGTTATCAGATATTTAAGTAAATGTCATTTCAAATCAGCTTAACAAGAAAAATCTGAAAGTGAAAAATTAGAACACGAGCAAGAAAAGGAATTACAACATTTTGAAGATTTTTACGAGGAAGATTAAAATTATGTTCATGAAAATTTGGAATTGTTGGACATGATTGAAAAAGTTGAATCTTTTGGTCCATGAATTGAAAAACCTCTTGAACTTGATTAAAATTTGCTTCCTAACCATTTAAAGTATGCCTTTTTAGGTGATTCCTCAACTTTGCCAGTTATAAATTTCTCTCAATTGACTGAGAAAGAAGAAGAGAGTTTTTTTTTGAAATTCTAAAGAAATATAAGAAAGCTTTTGAGAGGACAAAAGCTGAAATTAATGGAATCAGTCCTTTAATTTGTATGCATAGAATTCTTATGGAGGACAACTGCAAACCTCGGGCTGTTCCTCAGAGGAGATTAAAACCTATTATGAAAAAATGTTAGAAAAGAAATATTGAAGTGGTTGGATGTAGGGGTGTAAATGAACCGAACAGAGCTAGTGTTCGTGTTTGAAATGTTCCAACACATCACTATTTGTGTTTGGTTCATTTAACAAACCAAAAGGAAAACAAATTGTTTGTGTTCGTCTCATTTGCTTATCGAATGAATCGAACATGAACTTCCTGGCGAACCGAACACGAACTGTTCGCGAACAACGAGCTTTTTTGACGTACCCTAGCTTTGATATCACACTTCCTCAAAATGAAGTAAACTAATCAGGTATTCCGTACACATCAATTAATCCATACTTCCTTAAAATGAAGCAAACTGAATAAAGCATTTAGGGTTCTGTTTAGGGTTTTATTTTAATATATAGTTAATTATAATATTATAATATTTATATTAATATAATTAATACTATAATATTATTATTGTTATTAATAATTTATATAATATTATAATTTATTGAAGTTTAATTACTTAAAATATCATAAATTTTTATAATATATAATTATTTTTAAAATATCATAAATTTTTATGTATAATTATTTTAAATTATGTTATATTTTGAACAATAACAAACCAAACATGAACGAACACATCACTTTTGGTGTTTGGTTTGTTTAACAAGTCGAAAAAAAAATTTATTCGTGTTCATCTTGTTTGCTTATCGAACGAATTAAACATGAACTTCTTGGAGAACCGAACACGAACTGTTTGTGAACAACGAGCTTTTTTCATAGCTCTAATTGGATGCTGATGTTATCTACCCTATATCAGATAGTGCATGGGTTAGTCCTATTCACTGTGTTCCTAATCCTAAGAAGTGAGGAGTTACTGTGACTATTAATGAAAAAATGAAATTATACTAACAAGACAAGTTACAGGATGGAGAATATGTATTGATTATAGAAAATTAAACCTTGCTATAAGGAAATACCATTTTTCACTTCCCTTTCTAGCTCAAATGTTGGATAGACTAGCTGGGCATAAATATTTTTGTTTTCTGGATGGATACACTGATTATCACCAGATATAGATTGCTCTTGACGATTAAGAGAAAACAACATTTACCAGTCCTTATGGTACATTTGCTTTTAGAAGAATGCCCTTCGTTTATGTAATGTCCCTACTACATTTCAGAGATGTATGATGTCAATTTTCTATGATTTAGTTGAAAAAGGAATTGAAGTTTTTATGGATGACTTTTCAGTGTTTGGAATTTCATTTGAATCATGTTTAGAACTTTTGTCTAAAGTTCTAAAATGTTATGAAGAAATTAATTTGGTCCTTAACTAGGAAAAATGCCAATTTATGGTAATAGGAGGAATAGTTTTAAGACATCGTATATCAGAAAATGGTATGGAGGTAGAACCTAGAAAAATTAAAGTGATCGCTAATTTACCTTGTCTAACTAATGTAAGGGGAATTAGAAGTTTTTTAGGACATGATGGATTCTACAGGCGTTATATTAAAGAATTTTCAAAAATTTTGAAACCTTTATGCCATTTTATGAAAAAAGATGTAATTTTTTATTTTGATGATGAATGCCTAAATGCTTTTGAAACATTAAAAGAAAAATTAATCACTGCACCTATTATAGTCTCACCAAATTGGGAAAAGCCTTTTAAATTAATGTGTGATGCTAGTGTTATCTATTGGAGCTGTTTTAGGTCAGAAATATAATAAGACTTTCAAAGTAATTTTATATGCTAGTAAAACTCTTAATGAAGCTCAAATTAATTATACCACTACTGAGAAAGAGTTATTAGTTATAATATTTTCTTTTGATAAATTCATATCATATTTAATTGGAACTAAATGGGTGGTGCATACTGATCATTCTGCTATTAGATATTTAATGAAAAAGAAGGAGGCAAAACCAAGAATGATAAGATGGATTCTTTTGTTGCAAGAGTTTGATTTTTAGATAGTTGATAAAATGGGTGCTGATAATCAAATTGATGATCATCTGTCTAGACTTGAAACTTAAAAATCTCTCTGTGATGCTGAAGAAATTAATGAAATTTTTCCTTATTTGCTTCAGAGTCATGTTTTTGGCACTGTTGCAAATAAAGAGATAATATCATTTAAAAGAAATATAAAGTGAAAAATGTAAGCATAAATATTCGGGGATCATTGAGCATTGGGATAGTGATAAACCTAAATTATACAGAATTTTTATACATATTTTTATACCTATTTTTAAAGATATTGCAATTTTATGGAAGATATTTTGTGTATTTTTCTTGCAGGTATAATTAAATAAATGATTTTGATGAAATGAGTGAAAAAATGACCAAATTTGGAGCAAAAACAAACAAAGGTGCAAAACTGATCTGTGGCGGCTAAGCGTCTAGACCTGCCCTTATGCGCCAAAGCTCCTCAGTTATGTGCCCAGATCTGGAGCTTGCACTTCAGAAGACCTGCGGCTAAGCGCCGAGACCTCACTTTTACGCGCGATAGTTGCTTTAGAGTTATTTAATTTTATGCGCCATTTTGAAGTGGTGTTTGAAGCATCTCTTGGTACAAACTTGGGTAACTTTCTATTGGCGCCAAAATTAAATTAATTTACCCTTAATTGGATGCATCCCTTGGAGGATTCATTGAATCTGGAAACAATTTGAAGAGATATGAAAGCACTTGTTGGAAAATTATAAAAAGAAGGTTTGAAGATCAGAAAAGTGGTTGTTGTTGGAGATTGTGTAGTTTATGTTTGTTGTGTAAGAGAGTTCTTAGTAACACACTACTCCACTTCACCATTTATGCTTACTTTAATATAGTTTATATTAGGATTAGAAGTGAGATTTGAAATTTTAGAGTTGAGCGGTAACCTCTAAGGAGTATTGTATGGAAAAGCAAAGTTTTAAAAGGAACTTCAAGAGTTTGGTTGTGAAGATTTTCAGATAAGACTTTATCTTTGTTATTAAATTTGGTTTTTAGTTAAGACTTATTGTGTTTTCACTATGATTTCTACTTTTAAATAAATTTGTGATGGTATTTTCCCCATAAATTTTGTGTAGTTTTCTTTATTATTTTCCTTAAGATGACGAAGTTTTTAAGTTGTGAATGGATGTTGTGTGAAGTATAGGAAATCAATGTTGGAAGAAGTTGTGATGATTCAAAAACTTGCACTTCATTTACTTCTTGATTTGGCCAATTAAGATGTTAATATATGTTGTGAGAACATGTAAGAACCGGTATGGTATTGTCTCAGTCAACAATTAGAAAGAATCACATAAGATTATATGGGTGAGAATGTAATCTATATGGTTGAGTGCAATAAATAGGGAGATATATTTTGATGGGTGTAGACAAGAGGACTTTAGAGTGACATGCTAAAGCCCCAAATTCGGTTTATTGTTTTATGTCTTGATATGTAATGTTAGCCCCCAGGTGGTGGGAGAAGAGGAAACTCTAGAGTGAGAGCTAGTATCTTTCCTGCCTAGCCCATCTTCAAGATTACTAAAATACTAGATTGACCTACATTTTTTATAGCATCTCTAGTAAGGTTAAAGAATATAATTGCTCATATTTGGCACAATACACTTTATATACTTCAACAACAGAATTCCATAACTTGTTACTGATTTATGATAAGGAAAAGGATATTTTATTTGCATTTGTTTTTACCTTATAAAAATCTAATTAAAGTAGCTGTTCACTTTCATTTCAAATTATAAAAATTAAAAAAAATAATTAAATTTTCTTTCCTAGAATATTGTTTTTAGTTTGACTAAGATCATTCTTAAAGAGTAAACAAATATTTTTCTATTTTTCTTGTTAAAACTATTTAACATTTTCCCTGTCGGTTCGATATCTCGGGGCTTATCAGAAAGTCCTATATTACTTGATAACGATACATATAGTTGCGCAGTATCCCCTTTCTTAATTTCAATTAAAACTCTTATTTATATTGGCATCGTTGTAAAGAAAGGTATTATTAAAAAGAAGTATCAATTCATATATAAAACGTAATCATAAATATCTGCAATCAAGTTTTTGTTGTCGCTTCCAGAGAAATTAAAAAAAAATAGTTAAAACAATATTTGGAAAAAAATTTTAGAAAAAAATAATTTTTACATCACACACTGTAGAGGGGAGGGAGAGGAGAAAGGGAGAATACCAATAAGAAAGATAGAGGTTATCCATGGTGCTATTGGACTCAGATGATAGCAAGGGAGGCAAGAGCTAGAGAGAGGTTGATGCTAGGGTTTGGGTCGAGGGCAGAGGGGACGTGAGGGCAACATGGTAAATCACGAAAGACCAAACGTGAGACACGAGGGGGGTACCACGACCTGAGTTTAATAAGAAATCCAACATGGTTTTGCGAAACGCACTAAAGACGCGCAAAACAAATGGAATGATGAAATTTTTAAAATGTCACTCACAACATTAATTTGTCCCAAACAAACCCTTAAAAACGTGTCACCACACAAGATGACAAATTTTCAAAATTATATTATTTTAAAATTTATCTTATTTGATATAGGACATTTTGAATTTTATTTTCTTTCAAATACTCATTATTTGATATTAAAATTTAAATTAATTCTTTCATAAGTGTTGTCCACAATGAAATTATATATTTTGTTTCTATTAGTTTTTATAATAAAATCGATTAATTACAATTTAGAGTTATTCATATGAACAATTTGAATTATATATGTTGAATCTAAAATTGTTATGTTAAACATCTCTAATGCATAGAGCGTAGGGACCAAGGGAAAGGAAAAGAGTGACAAAGAGACAGAGAGTGAGATAAAGAAAGGAGTGTCATAGCGATCCCCCCAAAGGGCAAGGGTAGTGTGTTCCTCGAGCTTGCAAACCCATTTTATGTATTATTATAAGATAAATAGAGAGTAATTTCTAAATGGTTACGTGAAAAAAATCCTCTTATTTATAGTTCATAGAGTGTATTTATCAACTTACATCCCCACCCTTGAGAGTTATAGATCATTTCAGCTCCTATTTTAATAGGATAGTTAAAGGTTATTATTATCTTCATTGGAACTTTTAATATATATGAAACCTTTTCATATTCCAGAAACCATTTCATATGCTCGAAATTCTTTTCACAAGCTTGACATCTTTTCATGGTTGGGTCCATTCAACGAGGGAGCCTTTGATTTGCTCACCTTACATGGGAGTCTGATTTTCTTGGTTAGTTAAAATTTGCCAAAATGTCAGCTTAGATGAAGACACATCTGAACTCATTTAGTTCTTGGAGTTTTTTTCAAACCTAAAAAAACATAATTAGAAGATGTTTCAAAAAAAGATAAAGTATGATTGTTGGCATTCTGGCTCTCTTGATTTGTGACGATAGACCGCAAGCATTCCGCCAGTTGCAGACAGGTGATCGACTAGAAGTAGGTGGTCTTCCATGATTTTAAGATGGTCGGTCAGAGGCATACAACCTGTCGGAGGCAAGTGATCGGTCGAAAGCAAGTATTGGCTGAAGGTGGTCGCAACAGCAGTCTGACGGAAGGTGGCTTGTTTGGAACATGGCTTGTTTGGAGGACAACGAATTGAGTGGTATTTATGTAAATACATAATTATAAGAATATAGTGGTATATACGTAAATCTCTCTTAATTTGTAGCTGGAGCTATGTGGCTGGACGGAAGTAGGTGGTCAGCTAGGAGGAGGTGATCTGCAGGAGGTAGGTTTCCAGTCGAAGCAACCTTTTTTAGGTGACATTTAGATAACCACCTAGCCATGTCATGATGAAGCATACCAAGCTTCTCTGTTGCCAACTTGAGCAGATGTTAAAAGGCAAACATTCCAGGACCTAATAGAGTTGCAGGAAGATCACTGACGAAAAGGAATAATGGAGTGAACTTGCTATTGGGCTAGTTCCTCTTGCTCTTTTCTTGGAGTCTCTCTGTGAATAGTTTTCCTCGATGTTGCTCGTCTCTTGTTGGTGGCATGGTCCATGCTCACCGCACCATTGTTGAATTCCAATTTAACTTGTAGACCAGCCTGAGGCATAGAGCGCAAAGACTAGGAAAGAGAAAAAGAGTGAGGAGAGAGAGAGGAGTGACACATTGATTGCCACTAACGGAGCAAGGTGAGGTGTTCCCTAGGCTCTCGCACCCATTTTATATATTGTAAAATATTGTTACAAGAGAAGTGGAAGTGATGCCTGGATGGCACAAATTGCCTCCCTCAACATAAAAAAGACTTTTCTATTTATAGACAATAGGGGATATCTAAAAATTTACATCCTCACCTCTGGGAGTTACAGGTCATTATTGCCCCTATTTTAAGAAGGGACTTACAGGCTATTATTATCTTCATTTTCACTTATTAATATGTTTGAAACCTCTCATATGCGTTGCCACCTTTTCATATGCGTGACACTATTCATATGTCAAACATCTGTTCATATGTCTGACGCCTTTTTGATTGAGTTGATCCAGAGATGTGGCCAACTGGTCGACTAGGGTGGACAGCAAAGAGGTGGTCGACCGGTCTTTACTACAGTTGTATTTTTCGGACATACAGTATAACTTCAAAAAAATCTAAAGTGGAAAACCTTTAATTATTTTCAAGGTACGAAAAGAATTCATAGGTGAAGAGAATAATTAAATTCTATTGAAGACTAGCCATATTTGTGTAGTCATAATAGTGGGGTTACAGCGGAACAAACAGACAGAGAAAAAAATATTTAAAAATTACATCAGAAGAGCAAAGAACAATTAGGACGAGAAGTAGAAATAACATCCTTGCCGTCAAAATTGTGCATGAAAAACTATATTTAATGTTTAAAAAATTAATAGTAATGATATTCTCTATATAAAACTTTTATATAAAGCTTTTGTATAACATTTACGACTTGAATGATGTGCTTATAATAAAAGATTTGAAGATAATAAATTTATAAATTCATATGAAGTATGTGGTACATATGTAAAATCCCCTGAAATAAAATAGAGCATTGCTAATGGCCAGACAATCCCTGGACTTGCCGGAAACATGCCAATAATTTCTAAGCCCCGGCAACATTTCCACGTGAAGTCATAATTGATCAGACTAACAAATCCTGTCATATACAGAGACTAGATTGGGGCCTTTACTTAATTACAAATACTATCATATACAGAGATTAGATTGGGGCATTTACATATATAACACATAATTTTCATGTATTTATATATCTGAAATCAAAATTTTCATATTTACACACATAACAAGCAAATCAGAAAATAGCATCTTTATCAATTTTTTTTTTAAATGAAATATTTCTTTCATGCATAAATTTAAAGTACAAAATGCTATGATAATAAATGTGAAGTATAAGGGTTCGATGTGGAAGCTTGTGCGTTTCAAGATAAGCAGCTTATCCTGAAACACAGCTCACTGGTTGACTGTGGGATTTGACCCACGGCCTGCATTTAGTATAAATACTCAACCGCATTTTCGGATAAGCTGCTGAAATGTGTTTTTCAAATGGTGAGGCGGAGTTTTGAAAATGGTACCCGCACTTATAAGCTGAATTGAACATACCCTAAATATGACTTAACTAAATACATAAGAATTGCTAAGCCATAAATTTTTCGATATTTAATTACATACTAAATATGTCGGATAAAAAACTGACTGCTAATAAAAAAATAAAAACCAGCCTAATCAAAGAGTGGGCCAATTGATCATAGAAAGTTAACAAAAGAAATATAATAGTTATCATTTGTCCATGGTAAATAGTAATATGTGAACGTTCGGCTTTTGGTGCAGCTTATACGTTGCGGTGGCATTTTGAAAACGTCGCCTCACTGTTTCAAAGTTCTGTTTTCACAGCTTATCTGAAAATGCAGTTGGTTTTTACACTAAAAGAGGAACACAGGTTGAGTCCTGTAGTTCACAATTTCAAATAAACAACTTATGTTGTCCATGGTAAATAGAAATCTGTGAACGTTAACTGGATCGCATCAGTTGACAACCATGAATTAATCATTCAAAAGCGTTGTAGTGCATACATAAAATCTGAATGGCTAATATATAAGCCTTAATATCATCTTTTCCGATAGATTAGTTAATCGTATGCCACCGATCTTGATAAGATCTTCAGAGAAATTCGTTCTCATAATTTTATGCTGAACATGACATGCCAAAATTTGGCTGCCAATAAAAAAAAAATAAATCTGCTTGGATCAACGAGTCAGCAGATTGATAAATTCAATAGAAGTTGATGTTAAAAGATCTAAATTATATAAATATATTCGACTGATCTTATGTTAATATTTCAACTGAAGTGGATAAAGTAAGAAAACACTGAACACCAAATTTATTGTTGAGAAACCTGAGAATAGAAACTACATCAAGAAGTTCACAATAAAACAAAAAATGAAGAAAATAGTATAAATTACACTACATTCGAGCCTCCTAAAGCTTTAGACACACTCCACTCCTTGCTAGGGTCTCTAAAAGGGTTCTCGAATTTGACCCAAACAAAATTTGCTTGACCCGAATTTGACTCGAATATTAAACAGGTCAAAAGTTCAATCAAAACACAATCCATTTCAACTCGCCAACCCGAATATGACCAAGATAACCCATAAAGAATACAATTATTTGGGGAGATTTTATGTCAATTTCAAATCGACAAGTCGATTTTTTTTTTGTATGCGGATCAGATTCAAATTAATTTGGGTTAGCAGAACAATCTGAACCTGACCGAAAAAAATAAATGGGTTAGGATTCCTAACAGAACCCGGCCAAAAAATTATTTGGGTTAACACAAATCCAAAAATTTTGAGTTGAGTTTGAGTCAATTTGGTGTGTTGATTCAATTTTGACACCCCTACTCTATGCACAAGATAATACGATGCCAAACAAAAAAATTGTAGAAAAATTGCTTATAACGAAGTTCCGTTTCGCAGGACTATGGTTACAACCCCGAGGCACTATGAGTACAACATTGAGGTGCACTGTAGGAAAAGAAAAATTTTCAGTACCTCTGAACCCATACAGGGGAGTACCCATGACAAACTCATCCCCAAGCTTGAGCAACAAAATTAAGGGCTCATAGTTGATAATTGATTGACAAAATTAGACTACACATGATAAAAACTGATAGTAATAAGTTTTATTTACCGCTCTTTTTTTAGGCCACTAATATTAAAAAAAAATTCGAAAACCTTTAACCTAATAATTATATGTTAACCATCATCCTCTAAATCTCCTAGTAGATTAATTTTATAAAACAAATCAACTGAGTACAACAATATAAGAGTCATGTCACCAATAAGCTTACCATGATTAAGCACCAACTATAAACCATAACGGACAAATGAGTCATTGATACACACTAAATGTTGTGAAGCATTAATGAATCTTGCAAGCATATATATCGTCCAAGTAATATACGTAACATAATCAATGTATCGATATCATGAGGAATGATTGAGCTCCCAAAATGTGAAAATTTTATACCCTACTAATTTGGAGTCTAACATGAAGGTTGGAATGTTGGAGATCTTTGAAAGTATCTGACTTAAATTTTTGCCAAAGGAAAAATCTTAGTTAAAAATGCGATTTAATCATTTGACAGAGAATATCTCTCATGATTTCGAATCTAAAAATTCAGGGTTAACAAGGTGACTGAATTAACCATGACAATAAAAAGCAATTTTCTTCCCCACTTAGTGGTAGTTAGAAAGTTTGGACACCAAATAATTTATTTCCCTAAATCTAATGAGAATCCCAAAATTAGGTTAATGAGTTTAGCATATTTTATTCCACTAAGGATTCTTTTGAAACTCAAAGTTCGCAATAATTCTTAACAAACTTATTGGTCATATATAATATAAATGAAGATCTTAAGGTTAAGACATCACCACAATAACTTTTCATCCAAATCACATGCACAACAGTTAAACCCTTAAAATTCTACTCATCAAATCGAAGGAGAAAAGAAACTTTGTGACTAATCACGCTTTCATACAATAGGTAACACATTTTACAAATTAAAGTAAATAAATTTCATACGTTTAGAAACATTAACAACAGAAAGATTACACCCTTAGTTGCTAATTTTTCATCCACTTCCTTATCTTTGTTGTCAAAGATCATAGTATGTTGATTTATCATCCTAAATCGTCCCTTCCAATCACATGAAAAATTTCTCTGACTCTCCCTTACAAAGTTTCACTCCCTTTCATATACGAAGAATAACACATCAACAACACTTGTTAGAGAGAGAGATAGAGAGAGATAGAGAGATAGAGAGAGATAGAGCAATTATATAAATATTCCAAATGCGAGAGAGTCACCTTCCTTCAGAAAAGGTCAGCTTGCCACAAAAATGAATAAACACCTTAACGAACAATGTCGGTTCACCGGCATTGAGGTTTACCTTTGAAGTGTCATAGTTCTATTTCTTCCGTAAGGCTTCATTGCTTGGGTCAATAGGTGAAGCTTTGGCAAAAATGATGATGGCTTTTTAGAGCTTGAAAACAGAGCTTAGGCGCATTGCTCTCAGTGGGGTGCTTGATTATGCACCTTGGTGGTGCATGGGTACCGCAAAAGTTGTACCTTGGCGCCACTCTATGTGTATTGGATTTGGACTTATGTCTGAAATAGTTTCCTTCTAATTTACTCCAATAGCTGGCCAATACATCTTTAAGTTCTCATAAGTACATGTACCTACAACTGCTTAAAAAGTGCCTATAAGCATAAATAGGAAACATAATAAACAAAAAAGAAAAAAAAATCGATGTATTATCAAATATTTTGAGCATACAAAATTCCCCCAAACTTACATATTATTTGAGCTCAAGTAATTTCAAAATCAAAAATGAAAATGCTTCTAAGTGCAGTGGAGGCTAATAATTGAAGATTCGGTGCTTCATAGTAATATAAAAGATATGTAATGGTCAATGTTGACTTATTTTTTCATTAAATTGAAATTCATAGTACCCTACTATTCTAATATCAAAAATGGTAATCTCATATCAACATAATCATTCTAAATTACTTATGTGACGGTTGACTATCATAAAATTATTATTTAATCAAAGAACCAGTCTATACAATTAAACCACTCCATCCCAATTACAACCTCTTCAAATACAAATTTCTTTTGCTTTAGTTTTTTGATCTTTTAACTTTTAGAAGAGAAATTAGCCCCAATTTTTAATCTGATCTTCACCTCAAGTTTCTTCCCAAAGGCTCTTGAAACTTTTCTCTCAATATTATGAACCTTTTCGACAGCTTACATCCTTCCTAACTATTTTTTTTTATTTACCCTTTTCTCACTTTTTATTGTGATTATTATATTTAGTTAAGCTCTTTTATTTATTTTGAATCATAGGCTTCTTCTCAACTAAAATTTTGAATAGACTGACTTAACTGAAAAATTTATAGTCCAGAAGACAGTAACTAGGAATGAAATTATGTAAATTAAGTAGTGACTAAATTTTATAGTAATGAAATATTGATTCTATGTATTAGTAATATTCAATTAAGTGTTTGGGAATGGTTATAAAGATAAGTAATTCCTAACATTAGGGATTAGTTTTTAGTGAATTTCTAATCCTTTCTAAGTCTTCAAGAAACTCGAAGACTTTTACATATATATTTTACTTATTATTAGTTTTCACTTATCCTCAATTAATTTCAACATTAATTATAGGGCAATATTAACACGCACTCCCCCCAAACTTGATTGTAACACTACATATATGAATAAAATAGAAATAAACATAACAGGGTAATAAAAATACAAGGTGACTAAAAACATACACTATGTAAACATATGCAAAATAATATAACATGAAATCACTAAAGAAGTCATCACATAACACGTGTTATACGAAGAACATATCAAAAAATCATAAAAAAAAAATACATTTATAAATTCAAGTTATAGATACAAGCCACATCAGTTATAGGAAAATACAAAGTAATAGACACAATACCAAGTTTACTAAATCATGAAAATACATCATCAAACACTAAGAATCAACGACATTTCCTCTATCTTACTCATTGCTATCCTCCTCCAAGTTCTCATCCTCTTTCTGATATGGATCATAAAATGGGGTAACAGGGAACTATACTATATCAAAATTGGTTTTCCTTCCATCTCTGCAAAGCAGCTTCTACTAAGTTTTATGGTACTGGGCCAGATACTCAAATTACAATTAATACTAGATTTCATAGTGTAATCGTTGATATATTTGATGTTTTTCCCTTTGCATGACAATTGAATCCTAAGAAATAGTGTTCAGATGCTTGTGGATGGTTGTTAACGCAATTGAAACCTTGGGCTGAGGCTGCGAAGTACTAAGCTATGAAAAACTTGGTCGGTCATGACTCATAAATTTTTTAAAAGTCGTTTTGCTATACCCATGTATAGATTTCTTTGTTATTGGTCTCAAAGGGCTAAGCTACTCCTCTTAGCTCTCATATTTAACCTCAGTTCTCACTCTTCCTAATTTAATAAAATTGAGAATTAAATAAAAAAATTAATAATAAATAATTAAATTCGACATAAAGCTAATGTTAATCAATCACTAAGTTTACCTAAATTATCCTTAATCATCAAAACCCTAAAATTCTCAATTTTTCACTTGAGATATTATGAAGCTTAAAACTTCATTATGAAAGTTACATGACACTTATTGTCACATATAAATATCATGCAAATAAATTTGATAATCATTGCAAATATTTTTCATGTAAAATTAATCAATAAAAAATTTAAGCATGAATAAAGCTTTTTCACTAACCCTAAATTCTTATTTTCTTCACAAGACAATCTGATGACCCAAATCACATTCACTAAGTTGTATAGTCTTCATAGACATATATGAGAGCATGCAAACTACTTTGTGTCAACAGGCATCGTGTCTATGTAAATCTATACACTTATAATTTTCATGCATGAAAAATGGCCGCACTTAGAAAACTTTCAAGGAATCATTAGTTTTCAAAACAGACTTTGCCATTGCTTCTATATTATCTAAATATTTCAAATTTCCCCTCCATGCCTAAATTCGACTCTATTTGTAGGCTAACTAAGCCAATGATAAGCAGGAGATAGAAAAAAGAATAATTTATATAATACAAGGATAAATTGCCCTATAATGACCACAAAATAATTTTAATTTCAACTACAATTGATCTAAATTAAGAAGTTTATAATTAAACTAAAAATTCCTAAAAACTCTAACTCAAAATGCACTAATTTTTTCTCTTCTAGGATTTTGGCTTACATTGAGTTGAAATGTCTTAAGATGGAGCTCATTCGAAAATGAATTATACCACTGCATTCATCATATTTTCTTTATTAAATGAGCATAAGTCAAAATTTTAGGTCATAACCACCATAAACTCCTCCTAACCACGCTTTCACTTCAATTAATACTAGCCTGAGCTAAACACCTTCTTTTTAAAATAGTTTGAACAATTCGATTCTTTATTTAATTCTCTTTCAATTGACAAATATTTGTATTTTCCCTAGTGATCCTTGATATTTATGCTTACGTTTTATATATGAATTCATACTTCTATTTAATGATATCTCTTTCTTTACAACGGCGCCAAAAACTTGATGCTAATGTAAATAAGAGATTTAAATGATATTTTAAAATGAGATACTACACAAGTATACGTATCATTATCAAGTAATATAGGACTTTATAATTAAGTTTTGAGATATGGAACCCACAGGAAAAGTGTTAAATATAAATTTATATTTTTAGCAAAGAAAATAGAAAAATAATTTTTTACTTTATTTTTTAGAAAAGATCTTACCCAAACTAAAGAAAACATTTTAGGAAATCAAATTCGATTCTTTTTATTAACTTTTATAATTTGAAATGAAAGTAACCAACTACATTAACTAAATTTTTGTAAGATGAAAACTAATGCAAATAAAATATCTTTTTCCTTTTTATGAATCAGTAAAAAGTTATGGAATTTTATTGTGGAAGTATGCTAAATGTGTTTTGCCAAATAAAAGCAATTATATTGTTACACTTACTAGAGATGCTATAATGAACATAGGTTAGTCTACGATTTTATAAATCTTGAAGATGGGTAGGCAGGAAAGATACTAGCTCTCACTCTAGAGTTCCCTCTTCTTCCTCCACTTGGGGGCTAACATCTCGTATCAAACCATAAAATAATAAATCAAATTGTGAGCTTTAACCTGTCACTCTAAATTCCTTTAGATCTACACCCATCAAAGTATATCTCTCTATTTATTTGTTTTCAATCATATGGACTACTTTCCCACCCATATAATCTCATGTGATTCTTATCATATGTTGACTGAGACAATACCATACCTTTTCTTAAATGTTCTCACGACAAATTTTAACATCTTATTAGCCAAATCAAGAAGTCAATGAAGTGCAAGGTTTTGAATCAACACAAGTTCATCCACATTGATTTCCTATACTTCACACAACATTCTTCCATATCTTTTTTACTTCATCATTTCGAAGAAAAAGATAAAGAAAACTACTCTTAATTCATGGATAAAATACAATCACAACTTAGTTTAAAAGTAGAAATCATAGTGAAAATACAAGAAATCTTAATTAAAAACCAAATGTAATAACAAAGATAAAGACTTATCTGAAAATCCTCTCCACTAAACTCTTGAAGTTCCTTTAAAAACTTTGCTTTCCGTTGCAAGACTCCTTAGAGGTTGGCACCCAACTCAAAGGAATCCAATTCTCACTTCTAATCCTAATACAAACAACAGTAAAGTAAAAATGGTGAAGTGGAGTGTTGTGTTTCTAAAATAACTCTATTACATATAAAACATAATCCAAACTCTCCAACATCAACCCACTACACTCACATCCAACTCATTTTCCTGATCTTCAAATCCTCTTTTTATAATTTTCTAGCAGGTGTCTTCGTATCTCTTTAATTTGTGTCTAGATTCACTGTATCTTCCAAAAGATGCATCCATTCATAAGTATTTTAAATTAAATTGGGCACCAATAGGAAGTTACTCATGTTCTTTCCAAGACATTCCTCAAATACCTCTTTAAAATGGCGCAAAAAAATAATCAACTCCTCTTTAGTAATTGCTACGCGGAAGCGCGAGGTCTCGAAGCTTGCCACGGGGCTGCTGGCGCGTATGCTCCAGATCTAGGTGCATAGCCGCGGGGCCTTGGCACGTAAGCGCGGGTTCCGACGCTTAGCCGCCACATATCACTTTTATAATTTTCTTCATTTTTTCTCCAAATTTGATCATTGTCACTTCTTTCATCACATTCATCCATTTAATCATACCTACAAGAAAATACATAAAATATATTCTATTAAAATATAATATCATCAAAAATAAGTATAAAAATGTGCATAAAAACACTATATATCTTAGGTGTATCAAAATCCCCCAAACTTGAAATGTTACTTGTCCTCAAGTGACACTATAATCATATAAAAATCATACAAGTAAATTATGTGATGAGTTTATTTAGGAATTTCTAAAATTTAGTTCTAGAAATTTAGTCCAATTTAGAAAAGATTTTAGTAAATGAAACCAATTTAAAGTTTAGAAATTTCTCAGATTATGGTGAATGAAAAATATTAGTTCCTATCTTATTCAGAAAAACTTGTAGATTTTTCAAAATATAGGGCTTAGAAATTTGATTTTCTTTACTTAAAAATCATTACCGAAAATAATTATATTGACTCTATTTTATTTATAAGCTTCAAGAATTTCTAACATCTTATACTCTAGAAAGATTACGTGAGGAACCAATTTTTGATTAGGCCCTTAAGTCCTCAAGTTTTTCCTTCCTTTTAACATACTATTTTTCATTTTTGTATTCTTTTTTTTTATAAGGTAAGGATTACTATATCTGAATAGGTCTTTAATAATTTTGAATTTCACCCTTTCTTTCTTAAAGCATAAGGTAGATATATCTTTAACTTAGAAACATAATAAAAGTTTTGAAAATTATTTTCAATAAAAGAAATTTAAATATTAAAAATAAAAGTCTAATCCTTCTATTTTTCCAAAAATACAACTTTTCCTACTAAAGATAGTTACAAAATATTTATCATTTCTTCACTAAGAAATTTTTAACTTTAAAATTTTCATCCTTATTAAAGATTTTAACTAAATTTTCTTAATCATTTCTATATTCAAAATTTTACTTTCCTAATATAACTTCATACACAAAATTATTTTTCAATCAAAATTAAAATTTTTTAGTATATTTGAGAACAAATAAAGTTGAAGTTTTTGAAAATTGTTTTTCATTCCCCTCCAAACTTTAAAATTTTTGTTATGATGAAACATTTAAGCATAGTAAGCATATGCATGGGTAGGAATTGAAAATTATAAATATCATACTTGCAGGAATTTTTATATCTTAAATAATCAAGTATTAAATACATGAATGAAAATAACTAGATCATTTTTTTTTAAAAAAATCCTTTCATTTTATAGAAGAAATTCAAATTACTTCTAAAGTAGTGGAGGAAAAAAAAGCAAATTTACACTCACTTAAAAAGAAATACACAACTAAAACATAAATATGGTAGTGAATTGAAAAGTTAAGTATAAAATTTAATTAGTGGATTCAAATAGTGTTTTAAACCTTCCTAAATAGTTTCTAGAATAAGTTCTTAAACTATCAAACAAAAAACACTAAAAACTCACCAACACACTTACTACCACAAAGACTTTAAACATTCACGATACACAATATCCACAAATAACATAAAAACATACTATAGTAGCTTACTAACTATTACATCAATAAAATTCACATAAAAACCATACTAAAAAGTTCACAACATCAAACAAACTACCATGTCTAACATAAAACAAAAATAACAATCCACAACACATACAAACTATAAATCCTAATTCTCATCTTCTTCATCAACATCATCCCCTTCATTCCAAGTACGGGTAGGCTCATATGTGGTAAAGTGTATGAGTGGGTAGCACATCACTATATTCACCTCTGATCAATTTATCCATGTAACTGTGGTATTTCATGTCATACTTATTATGTTTCTAAAGATAATCCCAATATGATCTACTTTCTCATCTATGTCATGCACTCTACTCGTAGTATGATTGATATTACCTTTCATTTTCTTTAAAAGCTGTCTGTGAATCAGAAAACTGACCTCACGAAGCCTGAGATGTGGAAGCCTGAGATGTAGAAGCAGCATAAGCAGATGCACTAGAAGCCATAGAGAATCCTTCTCTCCAGCCAAAAAGTGAATGCTCAAAATAATTCATACTGGTTATAGGCTTAAGATGCTAAATGACCTCTTCCCAATTTTCAGATCTAACACCAGCCCGGTCACACAATGAATGTATAAAGGAAGCAAATCCCATACTTGCAGTGGTGGTAGCTCTGGCAGACATCCAAATAGAATCATAAATAATCTTCCCAATGTCTATTGCTTTCCGCTGCCGGATATAGTAGTTCAATTTAACTATTTCTCTCATCACCTCGCTAAGATGATTTGTAGGAAGCAACTTGGATGATATGAAATAATGCCAAGCCTTAGAGGTGGCAATCAACATTGAAGCAAGGAAGTTTACTCTTCTATCATTATTGCTTTTCCATAATCCTGTTCCATTTGTCAAAGCAGAAATAATTTTATCCAATTCTTCCCCTGTATGATTATAATTCAAATAGAAGCAAAATGTAGAAGGTAGCAATAGATAAAACTCGTTTATTACATTGAGATTAAAATGTACCAACAATCCTCGAACCAACACAAAGTTTTCTTCTAACTCCGGGAGATTTTCATAAAGCTCTCGAAAAACATAAGTAACTGCTACAACCATGAAATAACAAAATCTATCCCAAAGGCATCTCACTATCATATCTTCTGTCACTTTGCCCGACTTATCAAAACGTCACTCTTGAATCAGTTTACACGATTATAATGCTTGCACATATCGATCTTGAGCTTTGGAGATTACAAACTTGTTTGAATCAAAAGTGGATTTCGACTTGCTGCACTTTGGTTCCATTTCTACAGTTTGTATAAAAATCACTATAATCCCACATTCAACTTAAAATCACTAAACTTAACTTCCAAAGGCTTAAACAATTAAATCCAAGTAATTTCCAAGGCTTTTTCTCAAATTTTCACCATGAACAGTGATTTTCGAATTTCTCCAAAATGCACTCAAACTATATGGTAAAAATCAAAATTTTCTACTAAGGAGTAGTTCTCTTACCTCAAGAAGATCAAATCTAGCAAATTCCACTTGAAATGACTCAAAAATCTCAAAACGTGGTGATGCCTTAGCCTCCTATGTCGTGAACATCGAAGGTAGAAGACAATCAAATAAAAATGTAGTGATTTTTCGAGTTTTAAAACCTTCAAACCAATTTTCACTAACCGACGCCTAAGTGCAAAAGTACAGTGCTTAGCAGCGGAGCACTAAAGCGTAAGCGCGGAGGCTTGGCCTTAGCCGCGAACTCACTATTTTTGATTTTTTTCATTAAATATACATTCTCTCTAACTTAATCAAACCTAAATTGTAATATATTATGACCTTATAATCTTTTTATCTCAAAATTACACTTCTATAGATTAAAAATGGATTGAACACAAGTTTTACACAAAAAACAAACTCTTTACTTAATTAAACAAATACAAATTACAAATACAAATTACAAGTCTTAAATCCAATATCTTTGGATAGGATCTCATCTTTTCTACTCACATTTTAAACACTTAAACAAATCAATAAACACAAACTAAAAACACAAACACATTTATAACACACAACGTACATAAAACATTAAACACTAACACCTAACAGAATTGATTTAACACATAACACAAATTATTAACACTTAACACAATATAGAACTTAATTCCATTCTCATATGTGGAACATATCCAGAACCTCTATTAGTTCCACTTGAACCATTCGATATATAGATTTGATAGAACAAATGATGGTTGAAAACTCTTACTGAATCATCTTCTATCCACTTATTCTTCAAAAACATTGCTTCATCCATTCCTTCAACATGTCTAGTATGAATAAATTGCATCTTTAATTGCCAACCAATATGTGCTAAATGTACGTTAATTTGATTTACCTTTGCTTCAATTAATACAACATCAATTTCGATCTTCACAATCTTCTATGTTATTCCTTGAATACTAACGGCTAGAAATTCATTATGTAACTCTTGCACACTATCACAAATGAACTTCTTCTTGTTCACATCCTCCTTTTATTAATTCACTCTCCCAAGAAGACATTTTTCTAACTTAAATTCTTTTGTAATGTTCTTAGGATAGAAATTTGGAATGTGATGAATTTCCTTTAATCTGGTCCCTATTTATAGACTTTAGATGGCCTAAAACCATCCTCCCATGTTCACGAACAACTAATTAATGTGCCATGAAACTTCCATGTGATAATGGCTTCTAGAAACATATTTTTCACTTTATTTGTAACTTCGGCGCCTAAGCACCAACAGCTGGCACTTAGCCGCAAGTGTTCATTTTAGCAAAGGTCTACTAAACATCTGAAAACTCGGTTTAAATCATACAATTTGTCAACTAAGGTCACATTAATCTCCAATAACATAATATAATCAAAATACTACCACATCTTACTTCAAAAAAAGCAACAAACACTCAAAAAAAATTTAAAATAAAGCACATTGATAACTATGGTTTGCCTCCCACAAAGCGCTTGGTTTTACGTCGTCAACCCGACATACCCCAGTACTTAAGCTGGGTGACCCAACATCAAATTCTCATCATGTTTAAGTTGATCTACTGAAAAATAAGGTTTCAATTAATGACTATTTACTTTAAATATTTTCTCATTTTTAGAATCTTTAATATCCACAGCTCCATCCGGATAAACTTTTATTACAACAAATGGGCTCATCCACTTGAACTTAGTTTTCTAGCAAATAATCTCAATCTGGCATTATATAACAAAACTTGTTGTCCTTTCTTAATATTTTTATTGAAAATCTTACGATCAAGTCACGTCATCATCTTTTCTTTATATATCTTAGCACTTTCATATTATTCATTCCTTATCTCTTCAAGCTCATTTAATTGTAATAATATTTTCTCACCAGCATCCTTCAAATTATAATTGAACTCTTTAATAGCCCAATATGCTTTATGCTCAAGTTCAACTGGTAAATGACAAGCTTTCCCAAAAAATAATCTATATGGGGACATTCCTATAGGAGTCCTATACGCTGTGCTATAAGCCCACTAAGCAAAATTCAGTTTGATTGACCAATCCTTTTTGTTTGGATTAACAGATTTTTCCAAAAATCTTTTTATTTCACGAATGGATAATTCAACCAAACCACTTATCTGATGATAATAAGCAGTAGCAATTTTATGGATGATATGATATTTCCTTATTAATTTCTCTATAATTGTATTTCTGAAATGACTTCCCCCATCAGTTATGATTACTCTTGGCATTCCAAATCTACAATATGTTCTTTCTTAAAACTTTGCAACACTTTGAACATCACATCGAGGTAAAGCAATAATTCTATCCATTTAGATACATACTTTCACTCTAACAATATGTATAAATTTCTTAAAGATGGTATAAATGGTACCATAAAATCTAATCCCTAAATGTCAAATATTTCAACTTCCAACATATAATTGAGGAGCATTTCTTTTCTTCATGAAATATTGCCTACACTCTGACATCGATCACAATTTTTAATGTAAGCATTAACATCCTTAATAATTGTAAGCCAATAAAATCTAGATTGCAGAATTTTATGTGCAGTTTTATCAACTCCAAAATGTCCACCAATATCAGAGTCATGACATTTTTGAATATATTCATAAGTTTTTTTAATGGGACACATCTTTGAATAATTAGATCATTTCCTTGTATATAAAAATTGTTGTCCCAAAAATAACTCTTAGCTTTAGATAAAAATTTCTTCTTCTATTGGTATGTCAAACAATAGGGTAATATGTCACTAACAATTCACAATATCGGCATACCATGGAACATGCCACTCATTTATGGTGAACAATTTTTCATCAGGAAAATGTTCATTAATTTGTTCGTTAGAAAATAGAGATTTTTCATTTTCAAGCTTGGACAAATGATCAACAATTTGATTATCAGCACCCTTCCTATATATTATCTCAAAGTTAAATTCTTGTAAAAGAAGATTTCATCGTATCGGTCTTGGTTTTGCATCATTTTTTTTCATTAAATATTTAATAGTAGAATGATCAGTATGCACCACACATTTAGTTCCAATCAAATATGATCTGAATTTATCAAAAACATATACTATAGTTAATAATTCTTTCTCAGTTGTGGTATAATTAATTTGGGTTTCATGAAGAGTTCTACTTGCATAGTAGATCACTTTGAAAATTTTATAATGTTTTTGTCCTAGAACAGCTCCACTAGCATAAGCACTTGCATCACACATTAATTCAAAAGGGTTTTCCTAATCTGGTGAAATAATAACTGGTGCAGTGATTAATTTTTCTTTTAATAAATCAAAAGCTTTTAAGCACTCTTCATTAAAAGTAAAAATGACATCTTTTCTCAATAACTGGCTCAGAGGCTTAGCAATTTTTGAAATGTCTTTAATATAACGCATATAGAATCCAGCATGTCTTAAAAACTACTAATATCCCTTACATTTGTTGGGCAAGGTAAATTAGCGATCACTTGAATTTTTGCAGGGTCTACATCCATGTCTTTTTCTGAAATTTGATGTCTCAAAACAATTCTTCCTGCTATCATAGATTTGCTTTTTTCCCAATTAAGGACTAAATTTGTTTCTTCACAGCGTTTAATAACTTTAAATAAATTTTATAAAAAAGATTCAAATGAAATTCCAAATACTAAAAAATCAACCATAAATTATTCAATTCCTTTTTCAATTAAATCATAGAAAATTGCCATCATAGATCTTTGAAATGTAGTAGAGTCATTACATAAACCAAAGGGCATTCTTCTAAAAGCAAATGTATCATAAGGACTCCTAAACATTTTTTTTCTTTGATCCTCAAGAGCAATTTGTATTTAGTGATAACTAGTATATCCATATAGAAAACAAAATTATTTATAACCAGCTAGTCTATCTAATATTTGATCAAGAAGGGGAAGTGGAAAATGATATTTCCTGGTGGCAAGATTAAATTTTCTATAATCAACACATATTCGCCATCATGTAACTTATCTTGTTGGTATTAATTCATTCTTTTCATTAACAGTTACAATTACTCCTCTTTTCTTAAGAACACAGTAAATATGACTTACCCATGCACTACTTGAAATAGAGTAGATAATTCCAACATCTAACCACTTTAAAAATTCTTTCTTTACAACTTCTTTTATAATAGAATTTAATCTTTTTTGAGGATCAGCCATGGGTTTGCAGTTCTCTTCCATAAGGATTCTTTGCATTGAAAGAAAGATTCCTTTAATATCAGTTATTGTCCACCCAAAAGCTTTCTTATATTTCTTTAAAGTTTCAAGCAAACTCTCTTCTTCTTCAGTAGTTAATTTCGAGGAAACTATAACAGGAAAAGTTGATGAATCACCTAAAAATGCATATTTTAAATGTTTAGGAAGTAATTTCAGTTCAAGTTTAGGAGGTTTCAATTGATGTCAAAAATATTCATCTTTCATTTTCGATTTCCAATACTTGAAAACTTTCTCTAATACTTCAAAACTTCCTTGAAGATAATTTAAATCTTCCTCTATAAAATCTTTAGAATATTGTGTTTCCTCTTCTTGCTTGTGTTTCAACTTTTCACTTTCAGATTTCTTTTCTTATGTTAAGTTAAAATGACATTCACTCAAATATCTCATTACATCCATCCTGAAACATTCATCATCTTTACCTTTTACAGGATATTTCATTGATTTTAAAATATTAAATGTCATAATTTGATCATTAACATGCATAGTTAATTTCCCTTTTTGCACATATATCATTTCTCTTCCTATAGGTAGGAAAGGTCTCTCAAAAATAATAGGTATCTCTTTATCTTCCTCTATATCAAGCCTAATGAAATTAATAGGAATGATAAATTGATCCACTTTTACTAAAACATCTTCTATAACTCCTTTAGGATATGTTTTCAAACGATCTGCTAACTACAAAGTTACTGTAGTTGGGGTTATTTCTCCTAATCTTAGGCTTTTAAATATAGATAATGGCATAAGGTTAATGCTTGCATATAAATCACATAAATCTTTCCCATAGAAGCTATCTCCAATTGCACATGGAATTGTGAAACTATTAGGATCTTTAAGCTTTTTAAGAAGTTTTTTCTGAATTATTGCACTACATTCTTCACTAAGTGCAGCAGTCTCATTATCTTCAAACTTTCTTTTTTCTGTTAAGACTATCTTTCATAAACTTCACATAACTTAGCATTTGTTCTAAGGCTTCAGTAAATAGAATTTTAATTAAGTTTCTTAAAAATTTCTAAGAAGTATGAAAATTGCTTCTCCAACTTTTGTTGTCAAAGTCTCTGAGGAAATGGTGGTAGTGGCTTTTCTAAATCAATTTTTGGTGGAGAAATAAGTCTTTCAAAACTTTTCAGAGTGTCCTCTTTTGGTTCTTCAATTTCCTCTTTCTCTACTTCAATCGCTTTTTGAACTCTACGTTCCAACTCTATTCCACTTCTTAATTAAACATCTTTTACTTGCTCTTTATTTTTATTGTTTAGATTTATCTCTATATTACTAGGAAGTGTTCCTTGAGATTTATTACTTAATGAATTGGCTATTTGTTCTAATTGATTCTCAATGTTTCTAATTGTATCTCTTTGACTTTGCAATTGATTTCCCATTTGTAACATCAATTTTTCTATAGACAACTTCTTCTCCTTAAATTGTGAAGTATTGTTAAAACTTAGAGGATAAGTAGGTCTATAATTATTATTACCTTAGTTGTTCCAGTTACCCAATGGGTTTACTTGATTGCTCTCTCATTGTTGATTACTACCACCCTCATTATTGGTTTTCCAGTTAAAGTTTGGATGGTTCTTCCAACCTGGGTTATAATAATCCGAATATGGGTTATTAGGCTTGTTAATGCCATTCAAGGTTTCTAAGGATTTTTGATAATCTACTTTTTGGCCTAATGAATTTACTTCAATCATTGAAATTGGTTGAGAAAAATTCATTCCAAATTAGTCTATCTTCCTTGAAATTGTAACAACTTGATTTGCTAATATTGCAAAAGCATCAGATTCATGAACATTAACTACCTTTTTATGATTTAACCCTCAAAAGGCCATTGAAAATTATTTGTAGCCATTTCTTCAATTAAAGCATAAGCATCATTAACCTATTTAGACATCAATGAACCACCAGCAACGACATTGATAATAGATCTAAGAGATCAAATTAATCCATTATAAAAAGTTTGAATTATCAACCAATCTGGTATCGAATGATGTGGACACTTTCTTATGAGATCTTTAAAACATTCCCATGCTTCATCAATAGATTCCCTTTCAAACTGACAAAAAGATGTAATATCATTTTTAAGCTTTGCAGTTTTTTATGGTGAAAAGTATATAGAAATTTTTCTGATAAATCATCCAAAGTTCTGATAGATCCAGATGCTGACAAATGTAACCATATCTTAGCTTTATCTCTTAATGAGAAAGGAAAATTCTAAGTCTAATAGCATCATTCGAAACACCATCATATTTAAATGTAGCACACAATTCTAGAAAATTGGCAAGATGTAAATTTGGATCTTCAGTTGGTGCTCCCCCAAACTGATTATTAGATACCATTTGGATAATAGTAGGTTTAAGTTCAAATAAATTAGCCACTACAACAAGATTTTGAATACTTCCATGAAATTCATCTACTGTAGGGTTAGCATAATCTCTTAAAGGTCTAAATTCTTGATGGATTTCAGTATTTTGATTATTTTGATTTACCATTTATTAAATATTTTTTTCTTTTTCTACATTTTTAATTTTTCTGATTTTTCTTATAGTTCTTTCTAATTCAGAAGCGTAAGGGTCAAGTTCTTCAAAACTTGAACTGCACATACACTATTAAATATTACAATAAATTAAAATTACACAACAAAAACAACTTCCCAAATTAAATCTAACAAGTTTAAATAAGGCTTTAAAAAGTAAAAATTAATTTTCGTTAAAATTTTCTTTCGATCCCCGACAACGGTGACAAAAACTTGATCCATGATATTATGCTTATGTTTTATATATGAATTGATACTTCTATTTAATGATATCTCTTTTTTTACAATGGAGCCAAAAACGTGATGCCAATGTAAATAAGAGATTTAAATGATATTTTAAAATGGGATACTACGCAATTATATGTATCGTTATTAAGTAATATATGAGTTTCTAATTAAGCCCCGAGACATCGAACCCATAGAGAAAGTGTTAATTATAAATCTATATTTTTAGAAAAGAAAATAAAAAAATAACCTTTTACTTATTTTTTAGAAAAGTTCTTACCAAAATAAAGATAATATTTTAGGAAATAAAATTCAATTCTTTTTGTTATTTTTTATAATTTGAACTGAAAGTAAGCAACTACTTTAACTAAACTTTTGTAAGATGAAAACTAATGCAAATAAAATATCATTTTCCTTTTAATGAATCAGTAATAAATTATGGAATTTTGTTGTGGAAGTATGCTAAATATGTTGTGCCAAATAGGAACCATTATATTCTTTCCCGTTACTAGAGATGATATAAAGAGCATAAGTTAATCTATTGTTTTATTAATCTTGAAGATGGGTTAGGAGGGAAAGATACTAGCTCTCACTTTAGAGTTCCCTCTTCTCCCTCCACCCGGTGCTAACATCTCGTATAGAAGCATAAAACAATAAATCAAATTAGGGCTTTAGCCTGTCACTCAAAAGTCCTCTAGTTCTACACCCATCAAAGTATATCTCTCTATTTATTTGCATTCAATCATATGGACTACATTCTCACCCATATAATCTCATGTGATTCTTACAAATTGTTGATTGAGACAATACCATACTATTTCTAAAATGTTCTCACAACAAATTTTAACATCTTAATTGCCCAAATCAAGAAGTAAATGAAGTGAAAGATTTTAAATAATCACAACTTTTTCCACATTGATTTTCTATACTTCACACAGCATTCTTCCATGTCTTTATTACTTCATTTTAAGGAAAAAAATAAAGAAAACTACTCAGAATTCATGGAGAAATACAATCACAACATGGTTTAAAAGTAGAAATCATAGTGAAAACACAACAAGTCTTTATTAAAAACCAAATGTAATAACAAAGATAATGACTTATATGAAAATATTCTCCACCAAACTCTTCAAGTTCCTATGAAAACTTTGCTTTCCCTTACATGACTCCTTAGAGGTTGGTGCCCAACTCAAAGGACTCCAATTCTCACTTCTAATCCTAATACAAACTATAGTAAAGCAAAGTAAAAAAGGGTGAAGTGGAGTGGTGTGTTTCTAAAATAACTCTCTTACACATTAAACATAAACTAAACTCTCCAACATCAACCGAAAACACTCAAATCCAACTCATTTTTTCTGATCTTCAAATCCTCTTTTTATAATTTTCTAGCAGGTATCTTCGTATCTCTTTAATTTGTATCCAGTTTCAACGTATCTTCCAATAGATGCATCCATTCAAGAGTATTTTAAATTGAATTTGGTGCCAATAGGAATTTACCCACATTCTTAGCAAGAGATGACTCAAATACATCTTCAAAATGGTACAAAAAATTAATTAACTCTTCTTCAGTAACTGTCGCGCGTAAGCACGAGGTCTCGGCGCTTAGTCGCAGGGCTTCTGGCGCGTAAGCTCCAGATCTGGGCACATTGCCGTGGAACCTTGGCCGTAAGGGTGGTTTCTGAGGCTTAGCCGCCGCAGATCACTTTTTAGATTTTCTTTATTTTTGCTCAAAATTTGATAATTTTTCACTTCTTTCATCACATTCATCCATTTAATGATACAAGCAAGAAAATACACATAGTACCTTCCATTAAAGTGCAATATCATCAAAAATAGGTATAAAAATGTGCATAAAACACTTTATATTTTAGGTGTATCATCTAGCACCTTAAGTACATTAAAAAAATTACAAAAATGCACATCCCTTTCTAAAGAATTCCTTTATGTTCCTCTATTTGAATAATCACCTCCTTTAACCATGTCCCCCTACTTTCCCCACAAAAGCCCCACATAAAAACTCTCTCAATATAGAAATCACTCATTCTCTTCCCTTTTGGTATAAATCATTCCATCCTCTCCATTCTCTCTCCAACTCTACTTCTCCTCTCTTTCCCACCTCAACTCCTTCAACAATCAAATCGAGACTCCATTCTTTCTCTTCCCCCCATTTCCATCAATAAATTAATGAGAGCAAGGTAAGGAATAAAAAAAGGCATCAAGGCAAGAAATAAATAAGGCATATTTCAAGAAAGGATATGAAGAACATCATTTCATCCAAGCAAGGAACCCCACCCAAGTGGAAAGGAGTATCTTTTCCTGTCACCTTTTGATTTTAGTTCAATTTCACAAAATGTAGTTTGTAACTTGTCATGGTCTTTCCATCTTCTTTTATATCTTCTTTCATTTACAATCATGGACCTCCCTTTCTTTCCCATTTTGTTTCATTTTCTACCATGGATATCCCCTTGCTTTCCTCTCTCATTTCATTGTTTAGCCTAACTAAGCCAAACATCCTCTTTCTGCTTTATTTCCCCCCAAAGCTGAGACTTACAGTCACTCTTCATGAAATTTCTCCCCAAAATCAACCGTACAATCACTATTCACCCGACTTCTCCCAAAAATTGATCCTGCATTCACACCTCTTCCCACCTCTCACCAAAAACAAGCCTTTTCAATAGCCTAAGCCTAAACCCTACCTTCACTTCTACCCCCCCCCCAAAAAAAAAAAACCAAACCTAAATTTAATCTTAAACTCTACCTTCCTTTTACCCAAACATATAACTAAGCTCAAAGGAAAACATGAACCTAACTTACTACCCAAAACAAACTTCAAAATCAGACCAAAATCATTACCCCACCCAAAAATATAACCACACTCAAACCAACATAACTGAACCTACATCATCTAACCTAAGATAAACTAAGTGCAACCAAGCCTTGCCTAAAATACCTACCCGAAATTTCTAAAAAAAAGAGTGTGTGTGTGGGGGGGAGGGGAGAGGGTTGTGGGGTTGTGTGTGGTGTAGTTGTATTAGTGTGTGTGCATTAGTGTTAATTTGTGTCTGCGTTTGTGTATTAATGTTTATGTGTGTGCATTAGTGTTAATGTGTGAGTGTGTGTGTGTTAATATATATATATATATATATATATATATATATATATATATATATTTGGCAATATATATATATTTTTATTGAATAATGGAGGTCTTAAAACATCCGACATGAGGAATGGCCAATAAGTCCCCATGTAAAAGAGTTCTAAAAAAAGAAAAAGAAGAAGACAAAAATTTTGAAGAAGAGCTTCGAGTCGCAAATTGTTTCCTTCCTAGAAGAAGCTCTCTTGCCAACCAATTTGCAGGTTGGTTCCCCTCTCTATTAATATGACTCCATATAACAACTAGCTTGGAGGATAACTTGAAGATCATATTAACCCAAGTAAGAATGTGCCATGGAACAAGCAACTTCATTCAACAACATCTTTACTAAAAGCAATGAATCCATCTCCATATGAATATAATTATGCTTATTAATAAAGGCAGCTTTGAGACCCCAATAAGCAGCAATAACTTCAGTTTCAAGACTGTTATCTGCCATCACAGGAGCAGAGAGAAACCAATTACAATTACCAATATGATCCCTGCAAATAGCCCCAATTCCAGCACCAATTGAAGAAACTCTCCCATCAGAATTGATTTTAACCCAAGGAGCCTTAGGTAATCTCCAAATAACAAGCTTGACCTTGTTAATAACAGGAATTTGCTGGGAATTAATTATTTTTCTAGCCTTATGAACATAAATTAAACAATTCCTGATAATATGTTGGATAGAGCAATCCTTGTTGTTGAAAATAGCATCATTCCTTCCCATCCATATAAACCAGAAGATAATAAGAGGAATGTAATAATCAGTAGAATCCTTCCAATCATGCCAACATAACTCAATACTAAGCCATGAAAAAAATTTGGAAGAAAGCCCAAGATTATCCAAAACGCATTTCCATACCTCTTGAACAACAAGGCACCTTATAAATATGTGAGGAATGGATTCTTCATCAGCATGACAAAATTGAAAAATCGAAGGTCCACGAATTCCCTTAAGTTTTAGAATGTCATCTGTTGAAGAAACTTCCTGAAAAGTCTCCAACAGAAAAAAGATATGGAAGGTGTTAAGAATTCATTCCATAGCTTCTTCCCCCAATCATTAGTAGAACAGGTACCTCTAAATAGAAAATTAGACAAGCTTTGATTAGGTGGAATCTTTGTAACCAATTTATCTCTTTTTGCTGATTGAATAGGAATATTCAAAATCTTTTTTTGGGTTGCGGAATCAATACAGCTACTAAGCTTAGCAGCATCCCATTCCGAATTGGTCCAAAGAATCGGCTACTTTCCGAATGGGATGATGAATGGAATGATGAATATTAAGATCAATCAGAGACTCATTAAAAATCCACTTATCCCTCCAAAAATGAATTTGCCCATCCCCAAGCTCCCATACAAAAAGTTGTTCACTCGCTTCTCTAACTTTCAGCAATTGCTTCCAAGTGATTTGAATCCCCATTCTTCAATTGTACTTCGAGTAGGATGAATATTAGAACAAGTACTTCCCATGCAAAAACTTAGACCATAAGGAGTTCTTGGCTCTAAAGATAATCCATTGCTTGCAATAAAAGGAAAAGCCGATTTGTCGAAAACTCTTAAAACCCAACCCACCACTAGCAATAGGTTTAATAACTTTATCCCAATTGGTCCAATGCATTTGTCTATGATGACCTTCCCAAAGAAACTTATTAAATATAATGGACAGTAATTTTTGTGTGCTTTTCTTCATCTTGATCATTTGAAGAATATAGAGAGGATAAGTAGTTAAAATACTCTTGAGAAGAGTGATTCTACTACCATTCGATAGAAATGAATTTGTCCAACATTGAATTTGAGCAGAAATTTTAGATACCACATCATCATAGTGGGAATGTCTAAGTTTACCTTTGATTAAAGGAAAACCCAAATACTTAAGAGGATATTTAGCCTCCCTAAATCCAAGTGAAATCTGCTATCCACTTTTTAGTATTAACATTGAATTTAGAACTCGAACAAAAAATGACACTTGGACTTGTTAAAAGTCATACCGTAGACCTCTTCAAAATTACCCAAAACCTTCATTAAACTTCTTATGGAGTTCTTACTAACATTCCAGAAAACTATGACATCATCAAGCAAATGCAAGGTGGGAAATCGGCTGAGTGGATCCGTGTTGAAACCGGGTATAAGGGTGAGTGATCCGAACATTATTAAGAAGCTTGGAAAGGTAATCAAAAGCCAATATGAAGATATAAGGAGAAAGGGGGTCTCCTTGTTTAATGCCTCTACCTGCTTGAAAAACCCATTGCTCTCACCATTAATGAGAACACTATAATAATTATTGCTTAACCACCTTGAAATGAGTCCACAATGACACGTAACCGAAACCTTTAGCATAAAGCACTTTAAGAATAAAGGACCAACTTATAGTATCAAAAGTCTTAGAAAGATCCAATTTAAAAATCAGATTAGAACCCCTACAAGGCTTATCAATATCAGTAAGCATTTCTTGAGCTAACAATATATTTTCACTAATACTTCTTCCTTTAACAAATGCTGATTGATTTGCAGAGATTAAAGTATCCATAAAAGGCTGAATTCTAGCCACAAGAAGCTTGCTGATGATTTTTGAAAAGGTTGAAGTGATGCTAATAGGTCTAAAGTCTTGCCAACAATCCTTCTTTTTATCCTTTGGTATGAGAATAATTGAAGAGGATACAAAATACTTAGGGAGATCCATGCCCCGAAAGAAAAGCTTAATAGCCTCAACAATATCCATCCCGATAATCCGCGAATTTCTTGTAGAAATCGGAGTAAACCCATCCGGACCAACTGTCTTGTTACTCGTCCAAAGAATTGATGGAAGATAAAATTTCATCCTCATTAGGTAATCTGGATAGATTTAATTCCCTAACCAACCGCAAATCAGCTTCGCATGAGTTTATTAGAAAAGATATCGAGTTGGTATCTTGATAAGAGAAAAGGTTTTGAAAATATTGAACAAGCATCATCCCCAATTTCCCGAGAAGTAGAAAGCCAGCAATTATTAGAAGATTTAATTCTTTGAATTGTATTAATGGATCTTCTATGCTTAATAATAGCATGAAAAAATTTTGAATTCCTATCTCCATGAAGTAAATGGTTAATCGCTGCTTTCCGTTTAAGAAAGAGCTCTTCCTGTAAGCAATGCAGTACGCAGCAAAACATTAGCATCCAAGCAGATCTTTATCGGCTTTTCCTCCCAAGCTTCCACTTCAATTTCAACTCGGGCCACCAAATTTTCTGCTTTTGAATATTATATGTAAGGTTCCCAAATTCAGTCCAATTCCAATTAATTAAAGCCTTAGCAACTCGACTTATGGAGTTGCCATAACTTCAATAAAGGATTAGCAAGTAGAATAATTAGATGGAAGAATCCAATTATGCTTAACAACTTGATAACAAGTAGGGTGAGTAGACCATACATTTAAGTATCTGAAAGCATGATGTTTAGTATTAATAAAATGAGAGAATTGAACAAACAAGGGAGCATGATCTGAACCAAGACTAGCTAAGTGCTTAACTTTGGAAAGACTAAACATATCAATCCAGAGTTGATTAGTAAAGATTCTATCCAACCTTTCATAAAGAGAACCTCTTCTCCAAGTGAATGGAGAACCTTCAAACCCAATATCAAATAGATTAGCAGCACTAACTTGGTTAGTAAAATTTAGCATATCATGAAGATTAGGATTCTTTCCTCCTTTCTTTTCACTAGGGTGCAAAATGTAGTTAAAATCACCCCCCACTATCCAGCCTTCAACCATATTCTGACCAATATCCTTTAAATGAGACCAAAGTTCAGATCTACCAAGCAATAAGTAGAAGAAGCATAAACAAAGTAGCAAATCCTTTGAACCGATCAAGCTCAAAATGTAGGTGTAAGAATTGAGGATTATCAATAAGAATATCAACTCTCAACTCCTTCCTACTAAAAAGCCAGATCTTATTAGTAGAATTGTAGGCAAAAGAAAAACCGGAAAACCTCCTTAAAAATCTATCAAAGTTCTTTTTCACCAAAGGTTCAAGAAGAACAATGACCCAAAATTTATGAACCCCGTCGAGACTTAAAATTCTCGCTAAGGGAGCCGGGGTTGGCCACTCCCCTAACATTCCAACATAAAAAATTAATCATGAGTAGATCTACTTCCTCTAGTAAGCCTAGAAAAAGTAAGCAGTATTAGAGGGGATTATATTAGATACCGATAGTTGCTTTAATTCCTTCTTCTTCTTTGAATTTTGCACCATCCAATCTTCTTTCAAATCAGCATTGACAACATTCAAGTCGATCGGAAGAATTAGAATCCAAGTTCGTGTAGAATTCCGAAATATAGGATAGTTAATAATAGCGAGTGAAACCTCCTTAGCCCGGTAAGAAGATAATTCGCTGCCGATAACAACTTCATTCCCAATCCCATCAACGATAATTGAACTTTCAGAATTTAAATTACCAGATACTTCATTAACAGCAACAACATTACCAGAATAAAGATTATTAGCAGCAATAGCAGTTCCAGGAATAGCTAAATCCAAATCCTTATCTAATACATCAATAGCATTTGTAATGATAGAACCAGAATTGAGTGTACAATCAATAAGAGGATTCTCGGCGAAATATTAGGATCGAAACATCAACGAAACCGGATCGGCTAGGTTGTTGTTGTTCAAGGTAGAACAATTGTTTTTAGCAGATGCATTAGTCAAAGTTTCAACGAGTTCAATAGCAGCGAGAGAAATCTTGAATCACATTTGGAGTTATCCGAACCACAACAGGAGTCCCCTTAACAATATCGGGATTAAGGGTGACAGAATCAAGATTCTGCCCTCTTTGTGTATCGGCAATGAGTTCCAACTTTATATTTAGATGGCATAAGATTAGGATGAATTCTATAACAACCTTCCTTAGTATGAACAAACATTTTACAATGATTGCAATAAAAAGGTCTATGTTCCATTACAATAGATTGCCAATATCCATTATGTGGAGACCCCGACCAAATTTCATCAACATCTTGAAGTGTAATATCTCTTTCAACAAGGATTCTTGCCAAGGAAGGTCCGGACTGATTAAAGGTAGGCGGATCTAATTTAAGTGGTTTTCCCAAAGCAAGTACCAATTGCATAAAGGACTTGATGATTAAAGAACTGCAATTTGAGATTAGGAATCTTAAACCATACCGGAATAATAGGTGCTTCCCGATTAGAATCAAATTCGAGGAGACCATTTCAAGATTTTCATGTAAATACCCTCCACGATAATAAACTTCTTGGAAAATAAATTTCGCATAATCCTCTTCATTGGAAAGTTTAATCATGATATGCCTACCATCAAAAAGACCCACTTTCCAAATACCAGTAAGCTTCAAATCTTCAAAGCATTTTCTAATTCTTTCCAATTTAGGATGTCCATATTGGAATTTCCCAACAAGTGTAAACTTATGCGCATCGACCAGGGAAGCCAATTCGGCTTCGGAGAAAATCAAAGCAGGTTTTCCACCTTTCTTGATAATTGGCTTAATGAAAGAACATCCATTTTTACCTGAAACAGCATCATGGTAGAGTTGGGGAAAGACAAGCTTATCAGAATCAACCAAATTTGAGCCCACCACATCCACAAAGGAAGCCTTTCCAGCAGAATTCAGTACGACCATCCGAAACAAAACAAGAACAGATCCAAGGAATTCAAAGGAATTGAATTCACCCAAATCAGAATTTAAAAAGAACAAGCCCGGGAAACAAAAATTGGAAAAGATCCAATTCAGAAGCCAGGGAACACCAGCAAAACATCCAATTCAGGGAACAAGAACAATCCAAAGCCTGAAGAACTTGAAGAAATCGAAGCAAACTTCAAGAATCCCTCCTAAAATTCCGGAGTTTCCTTAATATATATATATATATATATATATATATATATATATATATATATATATATATATATATATATATATATATATATATATATATATGAATATGTGATTATTAATGTGTACACATGTAGAGTGTTAGATGTAAGTGAATATGTGAGTGCAAATGTAAGGAGAAAAAAATGATAATGAGTGTGTGGCTATGTATGTAATTGTACAAATACATTAATATTTACATGAATGAATGACTATGTGCACGTGCATGTGATAATTTGAATTAAGGATAATTTATTTAATTCCCATGCCAGTGTTGACCTCACTTTTGGTTGAGGTCTCATCTTTCCTTAGAATAGCCTAGGGGCTATCCATAGGACTTTCCGGATGACTATCTTAGAAGACTAGCAATGGAAACCATACCCCCATAGAAAATCAAAACACTTCTTTGCTTCACTTGAAGTTTTTAATTTTTTAAAGTATAACCTCCAAGTACTTAGGAGGAAAAGACCAAGCATAAGAAAGCTTAAGAGGAGTTCCCAACAAGGTGGCTAAGCATTAGGACTTACCCTGGGTAGTCTGGGTGAGGCTCACACACACACTTGTACATTGCACTCTCACAGACTACCTCGAAACCCTAAACCAAACCTCTCCACACTTGATCCCCTACTCTTTTGGAAACTGATGTGGGTGATTTCCTTAAGCTCTTAGGCCCAGGCTAGGGTTTGACTAGCACCAGCACATGGAGGATCCAAATGGGGGAATTCCCTTAGTTCGTGGCTCAAATGGGCAATGAATCTCACTCAACCCCAGTTTTACCAAAAATCCAAACTTTTTTAACCCCTTTATCCCTAAAATCTACCAAATGACCAAGTTACCCCTAAAACCCTATTTTTGCCAAAAATTCCCAAAATCAACCAAAATTACCAAAGTTCCCCATGAATCATTCCAAAACATCCCTCACCGCTCAAGATACCCAAAGTACCTCATATTTACCAAAATCCCAAAAATACCCCTAGACCCCCCAAATTACCAAAATGCCCCTCTTAGCCTAAAAATTTCAAAAATTATGAAAATTCCCAAAAATACTCAAAACCTTCTAAATATTCCCAATTTCAATTTTGAACCACCACATTGACCTAATTTGACCAAATTAGCCCAATTTGTCCAAAAACCCCAAATTGTCCCTTGAGGCCTAAAATGCCTAAATTACTCTCAATGTCCATCAAATTGACCCCAATCTTGCCCAAATTCTATTCCAAACCAAAACTCAGCAGGCCCAATACCAATCTAAACCAAGTCTGAGTGCAATTTGACCCACATTTGAGCTTAATTTGAACTCAAACCAAAAAGCCCCAATTTTGACCCTATGGGCCAATTCCCCCAAATTGAACCCAATGTTAATCCATTTCCCCCAATTTTTAGTCCTAAACTATTCATGACATTCCACTACACCAAAGTGAACCATCAATGGCCCCCAATGTGAGCCCAAACCTCACCCAAGTCCACCAAAACCTACAATCCCTAAATTTTCCCCAAATGTGCTATATATTCAAAACCACCAAATTGAATGCCCTAACACTAAATATGCCACCAAATTAATGTCAAAAACACTTCATGACATCCCCCTATACCATTTGAAACCATCAATTGAGCCTTAACCCCACTATGGCTTAACTTAGACCCAAGCTAACCCAACATCCCCAAAAGTGGCCAAATACCCAAATTCCACCAAATTGACCCCCAAAACCAATTCAAAACCAATTCAAAACCACTACAATCCTTTTCTAAACTCTTCATGACAATCATACACACAATATTAATCAATCAGTTTGACTCAATCCAAGTTCAAACCCAACCTATACCAACTTTGACCCAAATGACCAATATTGAATTTATGGCCCAATGTAGCTAAATTAGACTAAAAGTAACTAAACCTCTACACTGACCTCTGGCTCACCTGAGCACTGGCCACTTCCACTGGCCTGGCTAGCTAGCCTAGTCACTGGAGGAGCCCAAACAGAGAGCCACCTCCTCCCAATTTAAACCTAAACTCATCCCCAACATGACCAGCTCTGACTAGCCAATGCAGCTATTTTGCCTTCCATTTAAGCAGAAAATTCCCCCCACATTTGCCCCCTGAGCTCCACCAAGTATCCATGGACATAAATAGAGCTCTCCACGGCCAATGACAGGTGCTAAAATTTTCTTAAGGAAACTCTGCCAAAACCGCACCAGAGTTTCCCTAAGATCTCTAAACCGTAATCATGTTGTCTTCAGCCACTCATCCTCACTATCCAGAGCTAATTTCCTCACCGAAACTCCAGCCATAACCAGAACATATTCCATTGCCACTCTACACTGAACCAAAATTAAATTAACTGTGCTCATGCATTCATAACACTAAAAGAAGAAGATCCACACTCAAAGCCCCATTATAGAGAGCCTCTACACAAAAATTTGATCAACACCTAAAATCGGCCTTGGTCGAATTAAGGTCCAGACATTTCACTAAGGTAAGATGCATCATGTAGAGGTTCATTGGGACCAATTGATGCTACTAAAACCATCTAATTGAGGCATCCCCTCTCAGACAGAGGTATTGAACTTTCTCCCCCTTCTAAGCTTATTTTGATTCTCCATGCACATTGGATTGACTTCAGGCTAGGTTAGCTGTACAGATAGGTTTGTCTAGGTCAGATAAGTCCATATAAACAAACCCCAAGTGATTTTTTTGTGTATCGAGAGATATTAAGGTTAGAAGGTGGATGGTTCTCTGTACACACCAGTTGGGGACAAAGACGTGAAGATGTTGGATCGCGCCTGTATCAAATGAACAGATCAGATCGTGGCAGATGAATTGTTAGAGCATATAGCTCATGGTGACTCAGATGGTAGCATCAAATAGTAGTGCGCCGCATGTGCCTTCAGAGCTGTTGAGGTTACCGTGGCCTAGAGTCGCTTAAGTAGGAAATTCAGGATTTTTTGAATTATTTAAATCAGTCCACCTTAGAAAATTCATAACTTGGTGTAAAAAAATAGAAAAATAAAATAAAAAAACCCTCTTGCTCAGTGAACAGAGGAGAACAATGTGTAATTGATTTCAAGTTTATTTGATGTATATTTTATTTTTAATTAATTAACTACTGTTTTGAGTATTTTAATTCTCTATTTTATGTACATTCATTTCACCATGGTTTGAAATTTAAGGCTTTTGTTCCCTCTATCATGGGGGATCTTTTCTGATTTTCCCAAGGTCAGGGGAGATCTCTATGAAGAGATTTCTATTTTTCAAGTTATTATGTCTGTTTTGGCATAAAAATTATAATAATTAAAATATTGATAAAAAAATCCAAAGTAAATCATGGTAGGTTCACTGTGACCAGTGGAACAAAGAAAAAATGTAAGCTTAATTTAACTCATTAAGTATAACCCTAATTGCCTTTAAACTATAAATTCTAAAGAAAAATAAATTGGGTTAAATATAAATGAAAGTTTAACCTAAAAATTATTCTCTATTGTAATTTAAGGTCAGAGAAACTTGCCATAAAGTTTTCAATTCAATGGGAGTTAATTTAAACACTTAAAAGAATTTTTCAAGCTAAAACACACTTTTGACATTTATATAATTATAATAATAAAAATTAACTTTAAAAAAATCACCAAATTAATTTTGGGAGTTCACTGTGATCAGAGGAGTCCCTAAAAAATAAAATTGTAATTAAAATAAATTTTTCATTTTTAAACATTTTTTTAATATTTAAGTGATTAAAAATTAATAAAAATCACAAAATTAATAAAATTGATGAAAATATTTCAAATTGCCTACTGATCATTTAGGAACAATTGGAATAATTTTCCTAACCCTTTAAGTAAACATATTAAATATTAAGGGGTTAAAATTAATTTTCTAAGGCTAAAATGGAATTTTCTTTGTTTCACTTTCAAATAATTATAAAAATTAAAATATTAATCACAAAAATATTAAATTTGGTACTTTAGGTTCCTTGACCTCAGAGAGATTTAAGAAAAATATAAAACACAATTTTCCAATTAAATAATATTTTATACTTAATTAATACTTCAAAAATTGAAATGATTAAAATAATTAAATTAAAATTCAAAAAATCATGAAATTTGGTCCTAATGATTCTCTGGTCCATGTGAACCTCCAGTAATCTTCTCAAAAGTAAATGATGTATTTTACTAAGCTATTGAATTTTTTTTAAAATCCCTATTTTGCATGAAAATAATTATATAAATTAAATTAAATGAAGAAAAATAACATTTTCTCCTATAATATTTTAATTGACCCATGAGTAGGGTACTATAAAAATTTTAAAGTCATTTGAATTAAATTTAATGAATTATGGAGTGATAAGGCCTTTAGGGACAAAAGTGCAATTTTTTGAAAGATTTAGCCTTAATTAACATTTAGGCCTAATCAAAGGGTAAAAGGGTAATGGATAATCTTAATAAACTTGTTTGAATGATTGAAACATATGAAGGGATAAATGGTAGAAACTCACCTCATTTTTGACACATTAAAAGACAAGCTTATAATTTTATTAACAACATTAATTTGGGTGAAAATTAAATTAAATGATCCTTAAGGTTAGAGGCTTCGCTTTCGATGTTAATAATTCTTCAATTAGATACTCCTATTTGATGTTTAAGTGATAATTTATTAATTTGATAATAATCACAATCATAAAACTTAACATTTTTCTAAATATTACAAATATACCCACCTAAGTCTCAAAGGGCTTGGTAGTGAGATTAGGCTTAATCAAATTTGACTAGTGAGGTTTAAAAAAGAAAACACAATTAATTTTAAAGCACATTTGAGACACTATAAGCCCATAAAAATGCATTAAATTCTTTAATAAATTAAATTACCTTCAGAGGTCCCACATACATAATTTATAAATGAAATATAAAGTGATATTTACACCACTGTTTGAGATAATTAAAACATACTAAGGATATGAAATAGATTAATCATTTAATAATTATGATAAGTTCAAATGAACTCAAGAAAGTTCAAAAGTGTTGTGAAATATCTAGGTATTTCCTAGACCTTCTCACAAGTCTTCTGGACACCTTGTAGGGCAACTGAACCTATCATACTTATTAAAGGAATGTATCTCTTAAATGAATAAATAAGACCCACCAAGTTATGACATATGATTTGGTAAGCTTGTGATGAACCTATCTATATGTTTTACTTTCCTAAAAATTCTAAATATTTATTGCAAAAGTTACTATAGTTTCAGTTGGAGGAACGAGAAGACTTGCCAGGTACACTTTTATAAGTTCATAGTACCTTCTTTTTTATACTACCTTTACTGTACTTTTTTTGCTTATGAGCTTACATGTTAAACAACAATTTCACCCTTCATGAAAACTAAAACTGTTAGAATAGCCATAAAACTAAAAACAAAACCAAAACAATCACAATTAAGACAAAAAAAAATCAAATTCACTGCCATAACAATCAAAATATAAGACAACTCAAAATTTAATCACGAACAAACAAAATCACAATTACATTTAAATTAAAATGTCTCTTTGCATAACCGGGAAAACCTCAGACGAGTCAACCTACGACTGCTAATGAGATTTCTCACGGTCTAAATGAAAGTATGAAACTCATTAAGTTGAGTTTGGTAAATTCATATGGACTAAGTGAAATCTAAAGAAAATAGTCGTGCCGGAATGAGGGAACAGTGGGATCCTAACTGGTGTCGCTATAATCAATTTAAACTCCCCCCAAAAAGATGTTAAGACAACTCAATTTAAACATTTCCAAAACATGATTATTCTCTTCTCTCTTCAATTCTCATTTCTTTAAACTAAACCTGCTACGATAAGGAGCTTGGAGCATGCACAGTGGCTAGCACAGCCATCCTCAATAGCAAAACTCCTTAGAACTAAACAACAAGTCATAGGACTTCGGGGTAGCTTGCATAGTGTAGCATAAATCCTCACCTTATCCTTTTAGGCCTTTTCATGATCAGGTTGTGCAATATAAGCCCTAACTTGACTTAGAATTCTGAGGTTCTCATCCAATATGACATAAATCCTCCTATCTTCCAGGCTATTCACATGATCAAGATCAAGTGATGGATTCCCTAAATAATAAAATTGACAGGATGAAACATTAAATTAATATCTCAAATTGAAGCCAAATAATATGATAGTTTGAAAAAACACTGATATTTTTCTTGGATCTATGTTCTTCCCCTAGCTCTCTTTTCCTTCAAATTCCTACAATAATTGTTCCAAACTTGAGCCACTCACCTATTGGATTTCCCAGTATCACAGTTTCTTAAAGAACCCTACCTTTTGGAAGTCATGAATATAAAAATTTCCTAATCTATATTAAGTGTTTTCCTAGGTAACATCGATTATCTAAGATGTAATTAACTATAGGGACTTGCCCTTGTAAAGAACTTAATGACCCCAGATTAATATAAACCCTATCTAGTTGCTTCATACTAGATAGGGGAAATTTTTGGTCAAAACAAATGGTTCGCAGAACAAACAGATGTCATGAATTCTTAGTTTATTTGATCAAGCCTCACCACAAAGCAATGTATCTAATCTTCGGGATAGATACATATCTTGTAGCGAAGCACTTGATTATTCAAACTATTGATTTTATGGGATCAGTTTGATTTCATATTTATTTTCAAAAAAATTAAATAATATTTTCCAAAATTCTATATATACATTAAATTAATTTTTTATTTTAAAATGGGCATCGAGATACACTTTCTGGCGACCGACGATTTCCAAGTTTTGCAACGATAATTTTCTGGCGACTCCACTGAGGAATAGTTTTTCTCCTCATTAAGATCAGGAAATACTATATTCATACATTGGTAATGTGTTCATGTCCCTCATGGACCAGATTACCATTTTTCAGTTGACATGCTTTACCCATTTCTTTCTTGGGAAAGCATGATCAACTCTCCTCGATTTCAATACCATATGTTTAACCATCCTTAAACAGAGAGGTTCAAGAGTCTTTAGGTTTCTTCTTGATTTTTGTAGGGTTAGACCCCCAATAGGTATGTCGACGAACAAGTTTTGCCAAGGCAATGTACATTATGAAGGGATCCCAGTCGAGGTCCCACACTTCACTTTCCCTTTATGCCTCCCGATTTCGAGCTTGTTGTCGGCAAATCAAACCAGTCCCTCTTAAAGCATAAATTCCTTTTAACAAATATATAAAAATAAAAAAACAAGATAAAAAATACTAAATAATCGAAATGAATTTAAATTGTGCCCAGTTCACATAACGACCTTTTCGTAGTGTTTGCACTATAATTAAAGGGTTTAAGCCTTCGCTAACTTTCATAATTATTTTTTCCTTTGACAGTCATGATGTCGGCCCGTACACTGACTTTCTCCAGCAACTTGCCACTTATCATGAGACCCGACTTGTCACTCCAATGATTTAGTTTGGGACTGGCTTCAGTGAGTTTGAAGTCGTGCTTGGGAAAGCCACGTTCGTTGTCATGAAAGTTTCTACTTCTTATTTCCATGAACCGTCTGCTAAGTTCGACCTGAACTCCCACCAGGATTTCCCTTCTACTAAGAAGGTGAAGGTTTCTACCGCCCCGTCAAGTGAGTCGTCTCTTGTGCCTAGAAGTATTGTTCCCTCTACTGCTACTGGTATTGTCGTCACCACAGCTACTTTCCCGTATGCAAAGGGAAAGAAAATTCTGCATGAAGAAGATTCTAATAATGTCATTCTTGCCCCACCGTCAGTCTTCGAGATTGGTTCTAGTTCTAGAATTCCCCCGCCAACTAGAAATCAAAGGGAGAACCACAATCGTAGGATTCTCAAAGCTGCCAGGCGTTGCGACTTTTTTCATTTGCAAGAATTTATGAATTTAGATTTAGATTTAAATATTGATTTAAATGATAATGAGTCACACAATTAACGTAAGTATATGTATTGCTCAAGTAATACAGGGCTCTAGTGGAGTCCTGGAATATCGATACCACAGGGAGGCTTTACTTTTATAACGTAGCACAAAAATTTATTATCGAATCACAACACAATTGCAAGTTGTTTAATTTTAACAGTAAAGACAAACATGTTCATTTACTATATCTACCAAAGCATGTTCTAAACTCTAGCAAGTTAAACTAATGCAAGACTAAATTTATGACAAAGTTCAGTTGTAAGAAAGAGTCTTCCTCCATTCCATTCATAATGTGATGATTATTGTGACACAGATCAGTGATGCAAATGTATTGTGTCAAATAGGAGCATTCCTATTCTTTACCCATATTTCAGTGTATAAAGAACATTGGTTAATCCTAAGTTTAGTCCCCAAATCCGTGGTTAGGCTGGGAGGATACTGGCTCTCACTCCAGAGCTTCCACTTCCCATCACCTGAAAGCTAACTCTCGCTTATGTTTCTAAACATTAGGACCAATTTGAGAATTTCAGCCCGTCACTATGAAATCTTCAATTCTACGCCCATCATAGTATATTTACTTATTTATTTGTAATCAACCCCTATGAACTTCACCATTCATGGAATTTGAATGGAACATTCACTTTTATTGTGGAACTCATAATCCTTTAGGAACATAAGTTTCCTAACATGTTTTAACAATTCAATTGGCCAGCAAAAAGTAAATGAAGTTCTAAGTGAAAAGGTCATTACAAATTCTTCATAATAAATCGACACATTATTTCCATTTCACGACATCAACACATCACATGAAAAGGAGAAAGACAAAAATCTACTCAAGACTCATGAGGAAAAGATGACAAAATATGGATTTCATATATAAAAACAACGTCATAAAAATAGAGTGAAGTAATGACTACTTATCGCAAACTCTTCCCCAAGCGAATGTAAAGGAATTCCTTCGACTCCTCTTCTTTCTTTACAAATACACACAATTTTCACTTTAGAATAGTAAGGAAGAAAAAATCTCTCACTTTCCCTCTCCTCTCACACTCCTTAGAAGAGAAAAAAACAAAATCTAACTTCCAACACAAAATGAAAAGAACTCACTCCCTAAACTCTAAATTCTTCTCTTCTTTTCTTCCCCTCTTTGAAATGTGGCTCCAGAAGTATTTAAATTCGGCCAAAACTGAATTCCCAAGAGTTTTCTCAAGCAACCTTTCAAAATCCGGCCAAATACATTGAGTCTAGTTCAAAGTCGGGTTAGGGTGCTGGTCCGACGCTGCTAAGAGCGCTGTTCAGCGCATTATTCCACCAAAACGTCATAACTCTATAGAAATTGGTGCTGTCGGGCGCTGGTCACAGTGTTGTTTGTTGCTAGTTCAATAAAATGCATTTTTGTCCTTTTTCTCTCCAAATTTGCTCCTTTTCACTTACTTTTGCTCTAAAGGCTTAAAATCATTGTGCCTGCATGAAATCATCAAAAATACTTTCTTTTAAAGAGCAAGATCATCAAAAATAGGTATGAAATGAATAGTAAAAAGCTATTAAATTTTCAATGGATCAAGGTCCCCCAAACTTAACTACTACATGTTTTCAAGTAATTCTAGTTAATACTTAAATTTATGATCCACTGCAATGAAATTTCTTTCTAGAATACTATAATTTTGATTTAGATAAGTACAACAGTAAAATTTTTAGAAAGATATTTGAATAATCCAAATAAGTTCTGCAGGTGTAAGAATATCTAGTAATAAAGTCTAAGAGTTCTAGTCTTCTATTCATTTTAAAAATGATTGTAGATTGTTATGTTAAGGCACTTAAAAGGATTACATGAAAAGAAGTTTATGAGAACACTACTAGTAAAGATGCTAATCCATACATATAAGTTCAGGATAGTAAGTAAGATTTTTTTTTCTTTAGGTAGGTCCAAGTGAAGCCAATTTTTGATTAGGCATCTCCTTAAGCTTCTCCTTACTTCTTTTTTCTTTTCCGTTTCTTTTGTTTTTGCTTTTCTTTTCTTTTTTTTTCTTTTAGCTTTTATTTTATTTTCTTTTTGTTTTTTCTCAGTGAGTATTACTGTATCTGGATAGCCTTTAATGATTTTGTACTTCACCCTTCTCACCCTAAATTTTAAACTTACCACATTCCTTACCTTGTAAGTACTTCTTTAGCTTATTAATGATTCATTATAGAGTCTCAATCCTTTCCTTTCACATAAGATTTTAAGATTCAGTTTTTCTTACTTTGAATAGTTGACTATAGTTCTATACTTTTATACCAAGTATCTTACATCACAAAATTACTTTTCATTACCAAAGATTTTCATTCAATTTCGTAAAATACTTAAATAAAATCAAAATACAGTTATCTAAAATTGAGCTCTATTACAGGAAATCATGTTACTAATTTTTAAAAATAATTTTAAATAAGAACAATTAACAGTTAATTCTTTCCCTTCCCCCAAACTTAGATTTTGAATATAATAATCATAGAAGAAAGAAAAATCTAAATATATAACTCATACCTCAATATGCTAGTCTTTTCATACCTTTGGGTTTTAGCAGGTTTTTCTTCATAAAGTAGAATAGTAGACCTGAAATAATTAAGAAGCATTTCTATACACAAATATTTGTTAGAAGTTTATAAAGAAGAAGTTTAAAACACAATAAAAAGTACATATAACATTAACATCCAATTGTTACTGGTAAAAATTAAACTAGCAATCCAAAACACATAAAGACTTCACTATCACATCACATACATCAACAACAAAGTCTACTACGAGTACATCCAACACACATATAACATATCAGATACAAATCATAAGGAGTCTCAGGTACATCACAAATTTAAAACACAAATACATCACAAAGTTTAATGAAGGCTAAAAATAAACAAACTACCAATCTTCATCTTCTGCAGGTGTCGGCATATTTTTAGGTTTGTGCTGTATTTTAAAAAAAAGGTCGCCTACAGAAATTGTCGGCGAATTTTAAATTTTAGATTTGATTTAAATATATACATATTTTAGAAAGTAGCATTTTATTTTGAAAATAATTTCAGTTTGAAAATTTTAAGATATGAAATCAAACTGATCTCACATCCCGAATAGTTTATATAAACGAGCACCGCACCACAAACTGTATATCTATCCCGGAGAATAGACACACTGCTTGATGATGGGGCTCGATTAAATAAATTAGAAGATTTCTGACATCCGTTTGGTCTGCGAACCAATTTTATAAGCCGACAAGTTCCCTCGCTTAATATAAAGGAATTAAGTAGGGTTTGTATTACCTGGGTTCTTAAAGTTCCCTATAAGGGTAAGCCCCTATAGTTAATTACATCCTAAGTGACGGAAATCACTTAAGAAAACTCTCGATAATGATCAGTGGTTTTGCTCTCAAGAATTTCAAAGTTTAAGGTTTTCAAATGATTGAATTTTGGAAATTTCAATAGGGAATAGATCAAATTTGGAACAGTTAATTTCAGGAGTCCAAAGAAAGATAAGTAGGAGAAGCTAAGGATCCAAGAAGAATCTTGGCAACTTCCCACACTATCCTATGGCTTGGCTTCAATTTGGAAATTTACTTAATGTTTCCATCCTGCCAATTTTAATTAATTAGGACTTATATTTGCATGACGCAGTCATGCAAATAGCCTCAAAGATGTGAGGGTTTAAGTCATACCAAACGACGACCTCGGAATCCTAAGACCGGTTAGGGCTTAATTTGCATGACATGATCATGCGAATGCCTAACGAAGAATTGAGGATTTATGTTGCACTAGGCAAACTACCTCGAAGTCATATGGCTTGGTTATTTAATTCTAGGAATGTTTAGCTGATGTAGAGTTGTTTTGCTGACGAAGATGACCGTGCTGCCCACCGTGTATTGCCTCGAGCTCCTTGTTGTTGCAGAGGTTTAGTTTTAGAAGTCATAAATCAGGAGATGAGAGAAGTATTTTGGTTTAGAGAAAAATCTTAAAATCCAAGTGTTTTTAATGTTTTAATTAGAACAAATCTTAAAGTTGTTTAAATAGAACCGATTAAGATCCCACGGTTCCATCATCCCGACACCGTTATTTTCATCGAATTCACTTAGTCCAGATGAATTTGCTAAACTCAACTGAGTGAGTTCCACACTTTCAGTTAGACCGTGGGAAATCCCGTTAGTAACATGTGGGTTACATCATCCGAGGTATTCTCGATCATTCAACGAGACTTTTAATTTAGTTGCAATTGTAGTTTTGTTGTTCTGTTTGTGATTAAATTTTGAGTTGTTTTATATTTTGAAATGTTGTGGCGGTGATTTTTATCTTGTAATGACTTTTAATTTAGTCTTGGTTTCAGTTCAGGGATTATCCTAAAGGTTTTGGTTTTCATGCAACAGTTGTTTATCATGCAAGAAAAGTAAAGTACAGTGCATGTAAGTAATATTGCAATAAAGTAAACTGCAACAAAGTAAAAGCGTACCTGGAGGGTCTTCCCGTCATCCCAAGCTACACTTAAAACATATGTTAAGGCATTTAAATATTTCAACAAGTATCTAGGTAAAGCTAAGGGAGAGGTTTTGGTTGTCTACCAAAATCCTAATCCTATAGCTAGTCATCTCCTATGACGTCTAGGTTCTTGTGTTTTGGTTTAAGGACGATTTTCTTCATCAAAGAAACAATTAAATTCAATTGTTCTTATAAACATCCTATCATATTGAGGAAGTGCTTAAGACGAGTCTTAAACATCTTTTCAATACCTCTAGGATTATTTTAAGTCCAAGAGAATTTAATTATACAAGTGAATTAATCATCCAGGGGTTTAAGTTTTGTTTTCACGTACAGTGAACTAGTGACATTTGAATATCCTATAAGTGAAGTAACACTTCACTTGATACCTCATTTAAGAGTTATAATAATAAGAGCTTTATAAGGGCAAATCAAATTATTAAGTATTTTAATGATTTAAACTTAATGATTTAATTTTAATTTTTACTTGATTATAAAAAAAATCATTTTAAGTTTGGAATAGTGTTCAAATTATTTTAGATTTAATTCTTAATGATTTAATTTAGGTTTGTTGATAAATGATTTTGATTTAATTTAATTCAATTTAATTTAATTTTAATTTAATTTAATTTAATTTAATTTAATTTAATTCAATTTTAATTTAATTTAGTTTTAATTTAATTTAATTTTTAATTTAGTTTTATTTAATTTAATTTAATTTAATTTTAATTTTAATTTAATTTAATTTTTAATTTAGTTTAATTTAATTTAATTTAATTTTAATTTAATTTAATTTAATTTAATTTCAATTTATTTTAATTTAATTTAATTTCAATTTATTTTTGCTTTTAATTTAATTTAATTTGATTTTAATTTAATTTTAATTTTAATTTAATTGAGATTATTCTTTTAATTTTTTAATTAAGACTTAAGTATTATTGAAGTGATTTATTTAGGGATTTTTTTTAAAATTAAAGAATAAATATCCTCTTAAATAATATCCCTACTTTAATAAATCCAGTTTCTATTATTCTCCCAAAATTTCAATTAATTAATTAATTTAAAGTTTTATTTTAATTATTTTTTTAGAAATGGTTAGTAGGTTTCTACCCTCAATCATTTAAGTTTCAATCATCCAAAAATCAGTTTAAAACCAAATATTTTACCCTCCCCTTTTGATTAATCCTAAAATTTTAATTAAAGGTTGAAATTTTTAATTACCATTTTGCCCTTCAAGCTTAATAATTCTATAACTCACTAAATCAAGCTCAAATGAACTTGAAATTTTTATGTAATCTCACTCACATGTCAATTAAGACATTAGAGGAGAAAATGTGATCTTTCTGTATTTGATTTATTTATGTAATTATTTTTAATGGAAAATAGGGGTTTTCAAGAAAAATTCAATAACATGACCAAGGAAATACTTCTATCCTTGAGAAAATTATGGGATGTTCCTAATGACCAGAGGACCATTTGGGCCAATTTTGGTGATTTTTTGAAATATATTTTATTTATTAGAATTATTGTGAGTTTTGGAGTATTAATTAATTTTAAAATAAAATTAAAGTTGAAAAATGGATTTTATATTTTCCTTAAATCTTTTTGACCTCAAGGAGTTCAAAGAAACAAATTTTGCATTTTTCTGATTTTTCTTTGATTTATTAGAATTATTTTAGTGAAAAGGTTGGAAAATACATTTTTTAATATTAAAAATTACATTAAGCCTTTAAAATTCAATATCTTATCCTAGGGACTTAAGAAAAATATTTGGGTTGTTCCTAAGTAATTAGAATTCAAAATGTGACATTTTGGTGATTTTTAATATTTTTATGATTTTTATTATTTCTTAATTATTAAAAATATTAAAATAATGAAAAAAATCAGTTTATTAGAAAATTACAATTTTAATTTTCCTAAGTTCCTCTGATATCAGAGAAGCTCCAAAACTATTTTTGTGAATTTTTGAAAAGTATTTTGTGAGTTTTGAATTTTTAAAGTTTAATTTTACCCACTTTGCTTAAGAGGCTTAATCAACCCATTTAGTGGGTTTAATCAAGTCCAATTGGTTTCAAATTTTTATGAGATGTTCCTCTAATCCCAAAGATCAGTGGAGAATTGTTTTTAAGTTAATTTGATGTGCAGTTAACCCTAATTAATTAAAATTCAATTTTGGGTATTTAGACCAATTAGGGTTATTCTAAGTGAATTAACTCAAAACTTATTTTTCCTAGGTTCCTCTGGTCATAAGAAACATCACCAAATTTTCCTAGAATTTATTTCTCAATATGCTAATTATTGGCATTAAAATATTCAAAACAGTAACATGCAATTGAAAAATCAATAACTTCTCATAGGGATGGCCTCTGACCTTGGAAAATTCAGGGGATGTTCCCAAGTTCAGAGGCTTTAAAAGCCCTATGGTCTCATGCTATGATGAATTATCTACGTGCATGGAGAATTAAAATAGTGCAGAGAGTAAATAAATTATTAAAAATAACATACTTAATGAAATTAATTGATTTCTTTTCCACATTATTCTCCTCGGTTCACTGAGCAAGAGGGTATTTTTCTTTTTTTTTTAGGATTTTTCTACACAAAGTTATGCATTTTTGAAGTTCTGGGTATTTAATAAATAAGAAAAATCCCTATTTATCTTCTTATCCACGCGGCGGCACGCAATCCTCGGCAGCTCCAAATGCCCACGCGGCGCATTCCTATTCGACACCGCCATCCGACTCAGCGCTCCAGCGGCCCGCGGTTCATGTACCATTGCGCTGTCTGACTCGATCTCGACCGTCCTCTCGATACACACTCGATCCGACGGCTCCTGGTCATCGTCTACGACTGGTGTGCGCCCGTGACCGTCCACACTAAAACCCTAAGAACTCACTCGATTCTCAACAGATTTTTGTGTTCTTATGCTCTATGGATTCTTCTTGAAGAGACGAACACATCCATATGGTAAACAAGCATTGAAATCGATTCATATCAAATGCAGAATTTCCAGGAGCTCGGGAGGAAGAGAGAGTTCATACCTTTGCTCAGAGAAGTGAAGCTTCGATTTGAGAGTTGTGTCACGTTCGATTGGGTCCAAGCAAGCCCCAGATGAAGTCCCTTGGCCTGGTGAATTGCCAAGGTGCAAAAGTGACCACAGCCGATCACAAAGCTTGGAGGTTGGAGCAACTGGGTGGCCTGGAGAGGGGGCTTTCACTGGGGAACTTCTCCTCTTGGTCTGGTGAAGGTGTAGGACCAATCAATTTGGAGATTGGCTCACTGTAGTGAAGTGTCCTATTTTTTGGGTGGAATTTGGACTCTGAAATTGAGCTCTGTTAATGGGGATTAGGGCAAATGGACACTGGAGATCAATTGCTCTAAGTGTTGAGAGTGGTCTGGGACAATTTTGGCAGAGTTTCAGTAGGTTTATTTCAGCACCTCCTCCATGGCCGAGAGAGGTGGTGTTTAAATAGGCATGGCTGGAGGGCCTCCCAGGGGGTGTTAGGGCTTGGGATCAGCTGCTCTATGCAAGAGAAGAACAGCCATGGTAGCCATTGGGCATGGGGCAGCTCAGCAGGGCAGAATTTTAAAACTTTGGCTCATTCCAAGGTCTCGTTCATGGTGTTTTCCAGCGGCCTGGTGGCTGGCCGGCCAGGGTCAGGTCACCATTCTGGTCAGGAGGGTCAGAGCTGGAGGTTTGTGCAAGCAATTGGCCAATGCCATGTGTAAAGAGCTTGGATTAAAATGGCATGGGGTAAGGGTGTATTTTTGCTAAGTTTGGTCAAATGTATGGATTGGGCTAGGTGCACCTCCCCATGGCTAGTTTGGGCTGAAGAGAAAGTGGTTTAGGTCAGCGTAATTAGTGGGGAAGGGTCACCACCCAAGTACAATTAAGTTTAAGCAAGGTTTAGTGGAATCATGGAAGTGGCTAATCCCCTTAAGGGAATATGGAAAGTGCATCCTCCTCTTGCCATCTTGGGTATGGTCAGGTGTCTAAGGCTTTCATGGATCCCATGTGGCTCATGCATGGCTTCATGGCTCCATTTGGCTTGGAAAAAGTTAAGTCAACTTTCATGAGGAAGGATTTTGTGATTCTTGGCATTTTGGTGAGAGTTTTCATGAGGTTTGATTTGGAATGGTTTGATGATGAATTTGAAAGTTAGGGAAGGTTTTAATTGGAATGGATGATGAAGTGTAGTGTCATGTGGGCATTAAAGTTAAATTTGGGCCTTTGAAATTATTTTAGGAGTGGGCTTTTTAGGAAGGCTTAAGGAAGTGGGTCTTAGGTTTTAAAATAAATTTATGGATGGGAATTTTGTAAAAGATTGGGCCAAATAACTTTTGGGTTTGGTTTAGGGATGTGTCATGAGTGATTTGAAATAAACTTGAGGTGATTTGGAATTGGATTGGGTCTAATTTGGGTCTCTTTGGTAATAGAGTCCAAATGGGTCAAAATGAGCTATCTTGGGCTAAAGTTAGGCTAATGTTGAAATTGATGTAAAATTAATGTTTGGAAATGTTTATGTGGGTGTTACAAATAGGTTTCAACTTTGGTTGGGTTTTGATTTTGGGATTTGGGCCCATTTGGGTTAGGTTTGGGTGTAGGCCCATTTAAGGAATTTTGGGTTTGGGTTGAAATTGAGTAAGGTTTGGGTCCAAATTGTGGGCAAATCATGTTAGTTTTTTGTTTGTGGGGATTCTAGGAAGGTTTTATAAAAGATTTGGGTCAAATTGGGATTGAATTGGGTTGGTTTGAGCTAGGTTTAGGTTATGTGTCAAAATTGGGCCTTAAGCTTTTAAAATGAAATTGGATTCAAATGCCAATCAAATTGGGCTTGAATTTGGTCTAGATTGATATTGGGGATATTGAATTGAAGTTTATAATTGAATTGGACCAAAATTATTGAGATCAATTGGGGTGATTTGGTTTGACATTGGGTTCATTTGGGTTTAAAATTGGCTAAATTGGGGTTTTTGGTAAAAGTAGGGTAAATTGACAAAATTGGCCCATCATGTTGTTGGAAAAAATGAAATTGAGAATATTTGGGATTTTTTGGAATTTTCTGGGAATTTTCTGAATTTTTGGATTTTTCTGGTCAAGAGGGGCATTTTGGTAATTTGGAGGGTATTTGGGGTATTTTTGGAAATTTTGGCATTTTTGGCTGGAGATGGTCAATTTGAGTGGGGGGAAATGTTGAGGATTGATTCTGAGGAATTTTGGGCAATTTAGGTGATTTTGCAAATTTTAGGTAATTCTAAAGGCATTTGGTAGGTTTGATGGGTGTAGGAGTCCCGGGGGTCAAAAAATTGAAATTTTGAAAAAAATGAAGATTGATCAAACATGAGTGAAATGGAATCACTTTGGTTGAGCCATGAAGTCATATTAAGCCTATATGAGCCATGAGAGGACTCATTGGAGGCATTAACTATGTTGTTCCTAACCCTCTTAACCAGGGCCTTTGGGGTTAAGGTCCATCCATATGAATTACCTACATGAATCAGGGAGTCAAGTTGGGTATAGGTGTGGTTTTAGGATTTGGATTGTGTGTGTGAGAGTGTAGAGTATGAGTGTAGTGAGTGTGTAAGTCAACCCTCACCAGACCAGGCCACCCAGGGTAGTCCTAAGGCCAAAGAGTCCTATAAGCGACTCATCCTTTAAACCTTCACATTTGATTTCAACCCTCTAGGTGATTAGGGGTCTACAATCAAGCTTGTGGGGTTTGCAGGGAGTCAAGAGGTGTTTGAACTTCTAAAGGGTGGGTTCCACTTCTATACCTCTAAGATAGTCAAAGGAAAAGCCTAAGGCTAGATCCTAAGTACTAAAGAGAGAAGAGAAGACCTCATCAAAAATGAGGTCAACAGCAGGAGCTCCAACATCATCAGGATTTTCAGGCTATTATGGAGTATACTCAGAGTAAGTAGGATATACAGTATCAGTGTCTCCCCTGAAAAATCTTATATGTGCATCATGATAAGTATCTCATACTCTCTCCACCGGACTTGATAATCATCATTAATCTTGTTCCTCACTTCTAGTCCCTCTACTCTGGTGTTCAACCTTTCCAATTGATCCATAACACCATGCAGAGTAGGTCCCTAGATGTAGATGGTCTATCTCGACTAGAAGAAGGCTCATCAGCTCTCTTACTCCATTTCCATCCTACATGTGTTTCATAAGTCTTCAGATTCATTTAGTAATGGACTTCAGGGGGTGGACTACCTCATCATTATCTTAAATCACTACACCTGCATGAATACATAAAGCATGAATCAGACTGGAGTGTCCTATTCCTCTTGTAGTCTCTCCTTTTGAGCTTTTCAAAATAATTTTATGAATAGTAGACCTAATATTTATATTCTTCATGTTCTGAATACAGTAATTCAGAACAACTCTATAAACAGTAACATCAATGTGATGATTGGTAGGTAACAGTCCTGCAGAAATGAAATAATGTCAGACTTTTGACACATGATTCAAAAGTAGAAAGGGAGTTCACTTTTAGTCTCTGCATAAACTTCCATTCCCCTTTTCCATCAATTAAATAGGTTACAATCATATCCAATGCTTCATTTGTTATAGAAAAATTTTCATAATCACATTGGTAGGGTGCTCTCAACTGCTAAAATGCATTTATGGTGGCGGGGGTAAATTCAACCATTTGGCATCTAACCAAAATAAATTCACTCTCAGAATAAAAAAGATTGGCATAAAATTCTTGAACAATACTCAACATCGCATTAGCAGTGAAATAACAGAAAATCTCTCATTAATGATTAGCAATCAATTCTTCAAGCATTCCTCCAGGATTTTCAAATGCTCCTTCTTGAATACATTTATTATTGCTAAGAAACATACTAAAATGTGAATAAGCTTTGAAATTCACAAATTTACTTTCATAATAATCAAATTTCCTCTTCCCCTTAGCCAATCTTGGAGCCATTTGTCTAAATATACCAAATTTTTCCGAATTAATTTTCAAATTACAAGCAATGGACTCTGATATAAATTTAAATAAATAAGTACTCAAAATCCATGAAAAATCTCTAAAGTTTCTCCAAAAACTTCAAATTCCAAAATTTTCCTAATATAGGAGATTTCCACTGTCAAAATCGAAAATTTTTAAGTTAAAGTGTAGCTCTTACCAAGAGAAGATGAATTTCAAGCTTTTTTTTGCCACAAAATCGCTTCAAATCCAAATGCTAGTGAGCCCTAGGCACGAAAATCTTCCTTGGCTGGAGGTTGAAGACAATGGTTTGGCCAAAAATGGCGGGTCCTAGGGCTAAATCGCGAAAATTTAGAGTTTCAGGTTGTTTTCGCATTTGAGCGCTGTCCGGTGCTGGTTCTAGCGCCGTTTGGCTCATTATTCTGTAAACAAGGACAAACTCTCTGACTTTTGGCGATGTCCGGTGCTGGTAATAGCGACGTTCGGTGCCAGTTCAAAAACTGGGCTTCTGACTTTCTTTTGCAATTTCGATCCTTTCAAGCCCGCTCTGATGTCTAATCAGTCTAACTAAGCATTGAATAACATCCTAATGCCTTTTCAAATGTTATTTTCTTAGCACAAGAAACTTATAACATTACTTTAATATATAAAATCCTTGAGTCATACACATAAACAAAACACTAAACATTACATATTTTCAATCTATATAATCTTTAAATTCAGCGTCGTACACAACCACACCACATTAATGCTTGGAACTAAATAAATAATCATGTCTAAATATAACATTCAAACAAAATAAATCAAAGCAAAGCAAAGTAAAGCAATTCGATACAAAAATATAGAAATATAATAATCAAGTTCATTCTTCCTCAGAACTATCATCAATTTTAAGATCTCTCATCGATTGAGAATGGACAAATAAATTGTAGAATGGATGAAACGAAAATTCTTCAGTAGAATCCTCTTCAATCCAGCCTTTTCTTTTCATCAATTGCATCAAACTTTCTTCAAGATATCCAGAATGATTAAAGCACTCTTTGTTTCTCCAATCTAGTTGATCAAAGAAATCAGAAAGAATGTTGTTTGCATTCATCAAATGTTGTTTCTCCTTCTCCAATTTCTTGATTTTCTTTAGGATGATCTCTTAACTTTCAGGAAAATAAGGAGGAATAGGTACTAACCTTTGAGATGGTTGATCTTCAATAATGGTCATATCATTCATAACACCATTTTCCTGGTTACTATATGCATCTGCTGGGTCTATAGGCTTCCAAGGTAAAAGTACTCTTTCCCAGTTCTCACATGGCACTTGTGATTGACTGCATGGGAGAAATATGGTGGAAGGATATCCAAGCCCATACTTTTATCCATGAATTATTAATCCCAAAACATACTTAACAATTATCGAACCAACATCAATAGGCATTCCCATTTTAATACAATAATTCAGAATAACACACTCCTTAGTTACCTTAGTGATTTTTGTTGTCAGGAGACGTTTTGCACAAATGAAGTAATGTAATTGTTTCAATTTAGGATTTAACAATGTGGTCGAAAAACTTACGTACCTGTTATCTCTTATCTCCCATTCATCACTTTCATCCGTCACATATCGGTATATGTCATTCATTTTGTCCTTCTTCGGGGTAGATATCGAAAAGTGGCAGATTGGCACATTCTCTATAATGTATAAATCATTAATCTTTGTAGAAGTAAATGTGAAGAACCTACCTCGCACGTAAACAGATCCTCGGTTGATTCGATGAAGATTTGCATAGAATTCCTTCACAACTGGAACAACTACAGCGGTAGTAGTATAACACAATATTTCTCAACGTCTATGAATAATAATTTCATCAATTCTATTTGTAGGAGAATTCGTACCTCGATTTACAAAGCCTCGCTCCTTAATTAATCTCATTTTCGAGATATTTTTGTTGAAAAGTCATTGCTCCTTGAAACTTATGAACTTTCTATGGTTAAACACTTGAATTCTATGAAGTTCCATCGAGTCGGAATCCATTTGGATAAGAATTTGGGTCACCCTCTTCATTCTTTTGGAAGTTCCAACATCTAAGGCCAGTTTTTGGAAGTTCTTATGGAGGTTTTACAGCCTTGAACCGCCAAAACTTGGATTTAAAGACGAGAAATAATTTTTCCAAACAGCGGAACTGTCCGACGCTGAAAGCAGCGTCGTTCGGTCCAGTTCAACTTTCACCAAACTTCCCTTCGGTCAAATTTTTTCCAAATTTTGATTTGATTCATTTCTTAAATATTATTAATGATAATTAAGTAAGAATAAGAATTAATTAAGAAACAAACAAACACAAATAACACGTCAAACAAAGCAAACATTCAATAACAGTGGGTTGCCTCCCACAAAGCTCTTAATTTAACGTCATCAACCCGACATAACTTTCAGTTATTTAGGTTCATCCAACATTAAAACCTTATTAAAATTAGGTCTATTGCCTTCAAAATATCATTTTAATCTTTAACCATTAAATTTTAATATTCTTCCAGGTTTAGGGTCTATGATAATCACAGCTCCAAACTGATACACTTTTACGATAATGAAAGGTCCTGTCCATCTAGATTTCAGTTTCCCATGAAATAATTTCAATCTTATATTGTATAGTAAAATATTTTGTCCTGTTTCAAATTCCTTTTTGACAATCTTTCAATCATGCCATATTTTTCTTCTTTCCTTATATATTATATCATTATTATATGATTCATTTCTGATTTCTTCCAATCCATTCAATTGCAACAGTCTCTTCTCATCAGCATCCTTCAAATTAAAATTCAATTTCTTTACCACCCAATATGCTTTAAATTCTAATTCAACTAGCAAGTGACAGGTTTTTCCAAATATTAATCTGTAAGGGGACATTCCTATAGGAGTTTTATAAGCAGTTATGTATGCCCATAAAGCAGTATCTAATCTAGCAGACCAATCCAATTTCTCAGGATTAATAACGTCCCAAAAATTCGCTTAATTTTACAATTAGATACCTCTGCTAAACCATTAGTTTAGGGATGATAAGCTGTAGAGATTTTATGCACAATATTATATTTTTCCACCAATCTCTGAATCTGATTATTCTTAAAATGGGATCCTCCTTCAATGATGATTACCCTAGGCACTCCATATCTTGTGAAAATATTCTTCATTAAAAATCTCGAAACACTTTTACCATCACACCTAGGTAAAGCTATTGCCTTAATCCTTTTTGATACATAATTAACGACAATCAGATATATATATATATATATATATATATATATATATATATATATATATATATATATATATATATATATATATCCAAATGAAGGCATAAATGGTCCCATAAAATCTAATCCCATGCATCAAAAATGTCAACTTCCAGAGTAAAATTAAGAGGCATTTCATTTCTTCTAGATATATTTCCTATTCTTTGACATCGATCACAAGTTTTGATAAATTTATAAACATCTCTGAAAAGTGTCAGATTGCAAAATCTTATGTGCAGTTCTATCAATTCTGAAATGTCCTCCAAATTCAAAATCATGACGTTCTCGAATAATTTTTTCAATTTCTTCATAAGGCACACATCTCCTAATAATAAAATCTTTACATTGCTTGTACAGATAAGGATCGTCAACAACAACAACAACAACAAAGCCTTAATCCTACTAAGTGGGGTCAGCTACATGAATCCTTTTTCTCCATTGCGTCCTATTTCGTGTCAAATTTTCGTTTAATTCTAATAAATTAAGATCATTTTTTATGCAATAAGCCCAAGTTTTCCTAGGTCTACCTCTGCCTTTCTTAACATATGTTGTATTTAAAACATCTACTCTCCTAATCGGATCATCAGGTGGTCGACGTTTAATGTGACCAAACCATCTAAGGTGACTCTCTCTAATCTTATCTGTCACTGGTGTAACACCAACCCTATTAAGGATATATTCATTTCGCATTTTGTCACTAAGTGTAAAGCCACTCATCCACCTAATCATTCTCATCTCGGAAACACTTAACTTAACATTACGCTTCTCTTTTAAAGGCCAACATTCAGCACCATAGAACATTGAAGGTCTCACCACCATCTTATCAAATTTTCCTTTCAGTCTAGGCGGAACTTTTCTATCACACAATAGGCCGGATGCATTCCTCCACTTCAACCAACCAACCCGAATTCTACTATTAACATCCCCATCTATATCACCATCGCTTTGAACAATGGACCCGAGATATCTAAATCATTCACACCTTTTAATAATTTGATCACCCAAAGTTACACTTTTGTCACTAGACCTACTATTACTAAAATTACATTCCATGTATTCAGTTTTAGTTCTTTTCAAACAAAGACCTTTAGACTCCAATGTAGACCTCCATAATTCAATTTTTTCCTGGACTTTTTCTCTTGTCTTACCCACAAGGAGGATATCATCAGCAAAAAGCATACACCAAGGTACAACCTCTTGTAAATGCCCAGTAAGACCATCCATAAATAAAGCAAAAAGATATGGGCTTAAAGCCGATTCTTGATGTAAACCAACTTAAATAGTAAAATACAAATAAGGATCGTCCCAGAAATAAAATTTAGCATCATACTTAAATTTTTTCTGTTGTTGCATTGTTAAATTTGGTAATAAAAATTACTAACAATGTAGTTCACAATATAAGCATACCACGATAAATTTCCTACAATAATATTATATAATTGCTCATCAGAAAAAGTTTCAGTAATTTCTTTCTCAAAATCATCCAAATTAGGTTGTTCAAGTCTAGATAAATGATCAGCTATTTGATTATCGACCCCTTTTCTATTAACGATCTCAAAATTAAATTCTTGTATTAAAAGCATCCATCGAATCAGTCTTGGTTTTGCATCCTTCTTTTGCATTAATTATTTAACAGCAGAATGATCTGTATGCACTATACATTTAGCTTTGATTAAGTAAGATCTAAATTTTTTAAAAGCATATACAATTTCTAATAACTTTCTCTCAATAGTAGTGTAATTAATTTGAGTAGCAGTAAAAGTTTTACTATCATAGTATATAACATTAAACATTTTTTCATGTATTTGCCCTAAAATGACTCCAATAGCATAATCTCTAGCATCGCACATTAATTCAAATGGTTTCTCTCTGTCAGATGAAGTTGTTATAGGTGCAACAATTAATTTTTCCTTCAATAGATTGAAATCTTGTAAGAATTCATTATTAAAATCAAACTTTCTCTCTTTTTCCAAAAGTTGGCATAGTGGCTTAGAAATTTTTGAAAATTCTTTAATATATCGCATGTAGAATCATACATGTTTTAAAAAGCTTCTTACCCCTCTCACAGTTGTTGGAGGTAGTAATTTTTTATAACTTAAATTTTCGCAGGATCTACTTCCATACCATATTCAAATATTTTTTGCCCAAGCACAATTCCTCCAGCAACCATTAATTGACACTTCTCCTAGTTTAGGACTAAATTTGTTCTCTCGCATACCTCTAAAAATTTTTCTAAGTTTCATAGACATGCATCAATTGAATCTCCAAATACTGAGAAATCATCCATAAACACTTCTTTTCCAACATTAATTATATTGTTAAATATGGATGTCATACATCTTTGAAATGTTGCAGGTGCATTACAAAATCCAAAAAGTATTCTTCTAAAAACAAAAGTTCCATAAGGGCTAAAAAATGTAGTCTTTTTTTTATCCTCAGGAGCAATAGGTATTTGGTGATAACCGATATATCCATCTAGAAAGCAATAGTACTTGTGTCTAGCAAGTATGTCTAGCATTTGGCCTAAAAAGGGTAAAGATATGTGATCTTATCTGGTGGCGGAGTTTAATTTTTTATAATCAATACATATTCGACAACCAGTGACTTGTCTTGACGGAATAATTTCATTTAGATCATTTACATCAATAGTCACTCCTCCTTTCTTAGGAACACAATGAATTGGGCTCACCCAAACACTATTAGAAATAGGATATATAATTCTAGCATCTAACCACTTTAAATCTCTTTTTTAACCACTTCTTTCATTATTGGGTTCAATCTTATTTGTGGATCAACTCTTGGTTTATCTTATTCATCCAATAAAATTCTGTGCATACAGATCAAAGGACTGATTCCTATAATATCATCTATGGACCAAACAAAAGCCTTTTTGTATATTTTTAAAGTTTCCAATATTTTTTTTTTTGATATTCATTTAAATCTGATCAAAATGGAGACAGGAACTAGTCCCCAGCGGAGTCGCCAGAAGTTGTCGGCATATTTTTAGGTTTGTGTTGTATTTAAAAAAAAGGTCACCTACAGAAATTGTCGGCGAATTTTAGATTTTAAATTTGATTTAAATATATACATATTTTAGAAAGTAGCATTTTATTTTGAAAATAATTTCAGTTTGAAAATTTTAAGATATGAAATCAAACTGATCTCACATCCCGAATAGTTTATATAAACGAGCACCGCACCACAAACTGTATATCTATCCCGGAGAATAGACACACTGCTTGATGATGGGGCTCGATTAAATAAATTAGAAGATTTCTGACATCCGTTTGGTTTGCGAACCAATTTTATAAGCCGACAAGTTCCCCTGCTTAATATAAAGGAATTAAGTAGGGTTTGTATTACCTGGGTTCTTAAAGTTCCCTATAAGGGTAAGCCCCTATAGTTAATTACATCCTAAGTGACGGAAATCACTTAAGAAAACTCTCGATAATGATCAGTGGTTTTGCTCTCAAGAATTTCAAAGTTTAAGGTTTTCAAATGATTGAATTTTGGAAATTTCAATAGGGAATAGATCAAATTTGGAACGAGTTAATTTCGGGAGTCCAAAGAAAGATAAGTAGGAGAAGCTAAGGATCCAAGAAGAATCTTGGCAACTTCCCACACTATCCTATGGCTTGGCTTCAATTTGGAAATTTACTTAATGTTTCCATCCTGCCAATTTTAATTAATTAGGACTTATATTTGCATGACGCAGTCATGCAAATAGCCTCAAAGATGTGAGGGTTTAAGTCATACCAAACGACGACCTCGGAATCCTAAGACCTAGGTTAGGGCTTAATTTGCATGACATGATCATGCGAATGCCTAACGAAGAATTGAGGATTTATGTTGCACTAGGCAAACTACCTCGAAGTCCTATGGCTTGGTTATTTAATTCTAGGAATGTTTAGCTGATGTAGAGTTGTTTTGCTGATGAAGATGACCGTGCTGCCCACCGTGTATTGCCTCGAGCTCCTTGTTGTTGCAGAGGTTTAGTTTTAGAAGTCATAAATCAAGAGATGAGAGAAGTGTTTTGGTTTAGAGAAAAATCTTAAAATCCAAGTGTTTTTAATGTTTTAATTAGAACAAATCTTAAAGTTGTTTAAACAGAACCGATTAAGATCCCACGGTTCCGTCATCCCTGCACCGTTATTTTCATCGAATTCACTTAGTCCAGATGAATTTGCTAAACTCAACTGAGTGAGTTCCATACTTTCATTTAGATCGTGGGAAATCCCGTTAGCAACACATGGGTTACATCATCCGAGGTATTCCCGATCATTCAACGAGACTTTTAATTTAGTTGCAATTGTAGTTTTGTTGTTCTGTTTGTGATTAAATTTTGAGTTGTTTTATATTTTGAAATGTTGTGGCAGTGATTTTTATCTTGTAATGACTTTTAATTTAGTTTTGGTTTCAGTTCGGGGACTATCCTAAAGGTTTTGGTTTTCATGTAACGAGTTGTTTATCATGCAAGAAAAGTAAAGTACAGAGTGCATGTAAGTAATATTGCAATAAAGTAAGCTAGCAAGAAAGTAAAAGCGTACCTGGAGGGTCTTCCCGTCATCCTAAGCTACACTTAAAACATATGTTAAGGCATTTAAATATTTCAACAAGTATCTAGGTAAAGCTAAGGAAGAGGTTTTGGTTGTCTACCAAAATCCTAATCCTATAGCTAGTCATCTCCTATGACGTCTAGGTTCTTGTGTTTTGGTTTAAGGATGATTTTCTTCATCAAAGAAACAATTAAATTCAATTGTTCTTATAAACATCCTATCATATTGAGGAAGTGCTTAAGACGAGTCTTAAACATCTTTTCAATACCTCTAAGATTGTTTTAAGTCCAAGAGAATTTAATTATACAAGTGAATTAATCATCCAGGGGTTTAAGTTTTGTTCTCTTGCACAGTGAACTAGGACATTTGAATATCTTATAAGTGAAGTAACACTTCACTTGATACCTCATTTAAGAGTTATAATAATTAGAGCTTTAGAAGGGTAAATCAAATTATTAAGTATTTTAATGATTTAAACTTAATGATTTAATTTTAATTTTGACTTGATTATAAAAAAAATCAGTTTAAGATTGGAATAGTGTTCAAATTATTTTAGATTTAATTCTTAATGATTTAATTTAGGTTTGTTGATAAATGATTTTGATTTAATTTAATTCAATTTAATTCAATTTTAATTTAATTTAATTTAATTTAATTTAATTTAATTTGATTTTAATTTAATTTAATTTTAAATTTTAATTTAATTTTTAATTTAGTTTAATTTAATTTAATTTAATTTGATTAAATTTTAATTTTAATTTAATTTAATTTTTAATTTAGTTTAATTTAATTTAATTTAATTTGATTTAATTTTAATTTAATTTAATTTCAATTTATTTTAATTTAATTTAATTTCAATTTATTTTTGCTTTTAATTTAATTTAATTTGGTTTTAATTTAATTTTAATTTTAATTTAATTAAGATTATTCTTTTAATTTTTTAATTAAGACTTGAGTATTGTTGAAGTGATTTATTTAGGGATTTTTTTTAAATTAAAGAATAAATATCCTCTTAAATAATATCCCTACTTTAATAATTCCAATTTCTGTTATTCTCCCAAAATTTCAATTAATTAATTAATTTAAAGTTTTATTTTAATTATTTTTTTTGAAATAGTTAGTAGGTTTCTACCCTCAATCATTTAAGTTTCAATCATCCAAAAATCAGTTTAAACTCAAATATTTTACCCTCCCCTTTTGATTAATCCTAAAATCTTAATTAAAGGTTGAAATTTTTAATTACCATTTTGCCCTTCATGCTTAATAATTCTATAACTCACTAAATTAAGCTCAAATGAACTTGAAATTTTTATGTAATCTCACTCACATGTCAATTAAGACATTAGAGGAGAAAATGTGATTTTTCTGTATTTGATTTATTTATGTAATTATTTTTAATGGAAAATAGGGGTTTTCAAGGAAAATTCAATAACATGACCAAGGAAAAACTCCTATCCTTGAGACAATTATGGGATGTTCCTAATGACTAGAGGACCATTTGGGCCAATTTTGGTAATTTTTTTAATTATATTTTATTTATTAGAATTATTTTGAATTTTGGAGTATTAATTAATTTTAAAATAAACTTAAAGTTAAAAAATGGATTTTATATTTTCCTTAAATCTTTCTTACCTCAAGGAGTTCAGAGAAACAAATTTTGCATTTTTCTAATTTTTCTTTGATTTATTAGAATTATTTTAGTGAAAAGGTTGGAAAATACATTTTTTAATATTAAAAATTACATTAAGCCTTTAATATTCAATATCTTATCCTAGGGACACAAGAAAAATATTTGGTTTGTTCCTAAGTAATTAGAATTCAAAATGTGACATTTTGGTGATTTTTAATATTTTTATGATTTTTATTATTTCTTAATTATTAAAAATATTAAAATAATGATAAAAATCAACTTTTTTAGAAAATTACAATTTTAATTTTCCTAAGTTCCTTTGATATCAGAGAAGCTCCAAAACCATTTTTGTGAATTTTTGAAAAGTATTTTGTGAGTTATGAATTTTTAAAGTTTAATTTTACCCATTTTGCTTAAGAGGTTTAATCAACCCATTTGGTGGGTTTAATCAAGTCCAATTGATTTCAAATTTTTATGAGATGTTCCTCTAATACCAAAGATCAGTGGAGAATTGTTTTTAAGTTAATTTGATGTGTAGTTAACCCTAATTAATTAAAATTCAATTTTGGGTATTTAGACCAATTAGGGTTATTCCAAGTGAATTAACTCAAAACTTATTTTTCCTAGGTTTATCTGGTCATAAGAAACATCACAAAATTTTCCTAGAATTTATTTCTCAATATGCTAATTATTGGAATTAAAATATTCAAAACAGTAACATGCGATTGAAAAATCAATAACTTCTCATAGGGATGGCCTCTGACCTTGGAAAATTCAGGGGATGTTCCCAAGTTCAGAGGCTTTAAAAGCCCTATGGTCTCATGTTATGATGAATTATCTATGTGCATGGAGAATTAAAATAGTGCAGAGAGTAAATAAATTATTAAAAATAAAATACTTGATGAAAGAGGGTATTTTTCTTTTATTTTTAGGATTTTTTTACACAAAGTTATGCATTTTTGAAGTTTTGGGTATTTAATAAATAAGAAAAATCCCTATTTATCTACTTATCCATGCGGCACCATGCAATCCTCTGCAACTCCGAACGCCCACGCGGCGCATTCCTATTCGACACTGCCATCCGACTCAGAATTCCAGGGGCCCATGGTTCATGTACCATTGCGCTGTCCGACTTGATCTCTACCGTCCGCTTGATACACGCTCGATCCGAAGGCTCCTGGTCATCGTCTACAACTGGTGTGCACCCGTGACCGTCCACACTAAAACCCTAAGAACTCACTTGATTCTCCACGGATTTTTGTGTTCTTATGCTCTATGGATTCATCTTGAAGAGACGAACACATCCATACGGTAAACATGCATTGAAATCGATTCATATCAAATGGAGAATCTCCAGGAGCTTGGGAGGAAGAGAGAGTTCATACCTTTGCTCAGAGAAGTGAAGCTTCGATCTGAGAGTTGTGTCACGTTCGATTGGGTCCAAGCAAGCTCCCTTGGCCAGGTGAATTTCCTAGGTGCAAAAGTGACCACAACTGATCACAAAGCTTGGAGGCTGGAGCAACTGGGTGGCCTGGAGAGGGGGCTTTCACTGGGGAACTTCTCCTCTTGGTCTGGTGAAGGTGTAGGACCAATCAATTTGGAGATTGGCTCACCGTAGTGAAGTGTCATGTTTTTGGGTGGAATTTAGACTACGAAATCGAGCTCGTTAATCGGGATTAGAGGCGAATGGACACCTGGAGATCAATTGCTCTAAGTGTGGAGAGTGGTCTGGGACAATTTTGGCAGAGTTTCAGTAGGTTTGTTTCAGCACCTCCTCCATGGCCGAGAGAGGTGGTGTTTAAATAGGCATGGCTGGAGGGCCTCCCAGGGAGAGTTAGGGCTTGGGATCAGCTGCTCTATGCAAGAGAAGTACAGCCAGGGTAGCCATTGGGCATGGGGCAGCTCAGCAGGGCAGAATTTGAAAATTTTGGCTCATTCCAAGGTCTCGGTCATGGTGTTTTCTGGGGTCCTGGTGGCTGGCCGGCCAGGGTCAGGTCACTGTTCTAGTCAGGAGGGTCAGAGCTGGAGGTTTGTGCAAGCAATTGGCCAATTCCATGTGTAAAGAGCTTGGATTAAAATGGCATGGGGTAAGGGTGTATTTTTTGCTAAGTTTGGTCAAATGTATGGATTGGGCTAGGTGCACCTCCCCATGGCTAGTTTGGGCTGAAGAGAAAGTGGTTTAGGTGAGCTTAATTAGTGGGGAAGGGTCACCATCCAAGTACAATTAAGTTTAAGCAAGGTTTAGTGGAATCATGGAAGTGGCTAATCCCCTTAAGGGAATATGGAAAGAGCCTCCTCCTCTTGCCATCTTGGGCATGGTGAGGTGTCCAAGGCTTTCATGGCTCCCATGTGGCTCATGCATGGCTCCATGGCTCCATTTGGCTTGGGAAAAGTTAAGTCAACTTTCATGAGGAAGGATTTTGTGATTTTTGGCATTTTGGTGTGAGTTGTTATGAGGTTTGATTTGGAATGGTTTGATGATGAATTTGAAAGTTAGGGAAGGTTTTAATTGGAATGGATGATTAAGTGTAGTGTCATGTGGGCATTAGAGTCAAATTTGGGCCTTTGAAATTATTTTAGAAGTGGGCTTTTTAGGAAAGCTTAAGGAAGTGGGCCTTAGGTTTTAAAATAAATTTATGGATGGAAATTTTGTAAAAGGTTGGGCCAAATAACTGTTGGGTTTGGTTTAGGGATGTGTCATGAGTGATTTGAAATAAACTTGAGGTGATTTGGAATTGAATTGGGTCTAATTTGGGTCTCTTTGGTAATAGAGTCCAAATGGGTCAAAATGAGCTATCTTGGGCTAAAGTTGGGCTAATATTGAAATTGATGTAAAATTAATGTTGGAAAATGTTTATGGGGGTGTTACAAATAGGTTTCAACTTTGGTTGGGTTTTGATTTTGGGATTTGGGCCCATTTGGGTTAGGTTTGGGTGTAGGCCCATTTAAGGAATTTTGGGTTTGGGTTGAAATTGAGTAAGGTTTGGGTCCAAATTGTGGGCAAATCATGTTATTGTTTTGTTTGTGGGGATGCTAGGAAGTTTTTAGAAAAGATTTGGGTCAAATTGGGAGTGAATTGGGTTGGTTTGAGCTAGGTTTAGGTCATGGGTCAAAATTGGGCCTTAAGCTTTTAAAATGAAATTGGATTCAAATGCCAATCAAATTAGGCTTGAATTTTGTCTAGATTGATATTGGGGATATTGAATTAAAGTTTAGAATTGAATTGGACCAAAATTGAGATCAATTGGGGTGCGTTGGTTTGACATTGGGTTCATTTGGGTTTAAAATGGGCTAAATTGGGGGTTTTGGTAAAAGTGGGGTAAATTGACAAAATTGGCCCATGGTGTTGTTGGCCAAAATGAAATTGGGATTATTTGGGATTTTCTGGAATTTTCTAGGAATTTTCTGAATTTTTGGATTTTTTGGGTCAAGAGGGGCATTTTGGTAATTTGGAGGGTATTGGCGGTATTTTTGGAAATTTTGGTATATTTGGCTGGAGATGGTCAATTTGAGTTGGGGGAAATGTTTAGGACTGATTCTAAGGAATTTTGGGCAATTTAGGTGATTTTGTAAATTTTGGGTAATTCTAAAGGCATTTGGTAGGTTTGATGGGTGTAGGGGTCCCGGGGGTCAAAAAATTGAAATTTTGAAAAAAATGAAGATTGATCAAACATGAGTGAAATGGAATCACTTTGGTTGAGCCATGAAGTCATATTAAGCTTATATGAGCCTTGAGAGGACTCATTGGAGGCATTCACTATGTTGTTCCTAACCCTCTTAACCAGGGGCTTACGGGTTAAGGTCCATCCATATGAATTACCTACATGAATCAGGGAGTCAAGTTGGGTATAGGTGTGGTTTTAGGATTTGGATTGTGTGTGTGAGAGTGTAGAGTATTAGTGTAGTGAGTGTGTAAGTCAACCCTCACCAGACCAGGCTACCTAGGGTAGTTCTAAGGCCAAAGAGTCCTATAGGGAACTCATCCTTTAAACCTTCACATTTTATTTCAACCCTCTAGGTGATTAGGAGTCTACAATCAAGCTTGTGGGGTTTGCAGGGAATCAAGAGGTGTTTGAACTTCTAAAGGGTGGGTTCCACTTCTAGTCCTCTAAGATAGTCAAAGGAAAAGCCTAAGGCTAGATCCTAAGTACATAAGAGAGAAGAGAAGACCTCATCAAAAATGAGGTCAACAAATGGACCCCCAATAGGTGTGGTGTGCTAACCAAGCACACCGCATGTATTGGTGTTGACCGAATAGATCAACAAAACCAACACAGATGTCCAAGTGACAAACTTAGGAAGAAGTAGAAGAACTTCTGCTGGGGAGTATAAGGTATATCTCCAAGACTGGAGGTTCCTGAACTCTCGCTGGGAAATGGAAAAGGAGGTGAACTCCAAATCACATGATCTGGGGAATTCCATTTAGATTTCATTTCATTTCATGTTCAAGCTTTGATGTGTGAGCTTAGATTTTAGCTTGAGTCTTAATTTAGATTGAAGTTTGGTTTAAAATCAATTTGAGGAAATTTTGAATTTAAAATTTGGATATGAAATGAGAATTGAAACCTAGGTTTCATCCTCGAGATTATGAAGAAAACTGGAACTTAGGTACCAGCCGCGGAGTGAGAATCGAAGTTTAGGTATCGACGAAAAAAGGATGAGAGTCAGAATTTAGGTGCTGATCTCGGAATGAGAACTAGAATTTCGGTACTAGTCTCGAAATGAAAACTGGAATTTAGGTACCAGTCTCGAAAGTTTAGAATTAAAATTTAGGTATCAATTCGAAAGAGAATCGAAATTTAGGTATCGATCTCGAAAGGAGAGTTGGAATTTAGGTACCGACCTCGAAATAAGAACTGAAATTTAGGTTTCAGTCTCGGAAGTTGAGAATTGAAATTTAGGTATCAATTCGAAAGAGAATCGACATTTAGGTATCGATCTAGAAAGGAGAGTCAGAATTTAGGTACCGACCTCGAAATAAGAACTGGAATTTAGGTTCCAGTCTCGAAAATTGAGAATTGAAATTTAGGTATCAATTCGAAGGAGAATCGAAATTTATGTATCAATCTCGAAAGGAGAGTCGGAATTTAGGTACCGACCTCGAAATGAGAACTGGAATTTAGGTACCAGTCTCGGAAGTTTAGAATTGAAATTTAGGTATCAATTCGAAAGAGAATCGAAATTTAGGTATCGATCTCAAAAGGAGAGTCAGAATTTAGGTACCGACCTCGAAATGAGAACTGGAATTTAGGTACCAGTCTCGGAAGTTGAGAATTGAAATTTAGGTATCAATTCGAAAGAAAATCTAAATTTAGGTATCGATCTCAAAAGGAGAGTCGGAATTTAGGTACTGACCTCGAAATAAGAACTGGAATTTAGGTACCAGTCTCGGAAGTTGTAATGTATGAAGAAGGACCCAGTCTCATGCCATCAGAACCAAATCGAACAAAGTTCGTGGCTCCGTGTCAATAGACCTAGTCAATCTCTGTACAAGAGGGAAGGGAGATCACAGAAAATCAAAAAGGGTTTCAATGTGACGAAAAGGGTGTAGGATTTTTGAAATTTGAAGTTTGAGTTTTCCGTGAGGAAGAACCATCCCGAAAGAGGGTTTCAAAGTAGTTTGAAGTAGATTTTGATCTGAGAAAGAATTGAAGGATTTGAAAGAGATAGATTGAGATTATAATTCAATTTGAGATTCATTTTCATTTTGTTTCTCCTTTAATGATCTAATTTTATTTTTGTTGTTTATTTGATGTTGACCCACAAATTTATATTATGATATTTTAATTTGATTGCGACGAAGCCAAAAACTTGACCCCGCTATATTATATGTATAGAATTGTAATTTATGTTGTGGATGCTACGCAAGTATACGTATCGTATCAAGTAATATATGGCTCTAGTGGAGTCTCGGTTATCGATCCCACGGGAAAGAGAAAATTAAATAACGAATAATTTTAAAATAATAATAATAATAATTTTTTAAATAGTATATGAAAATTTGGAGTTCTAAATTTAAGCGCAATAAAGTAAACTAAGTATTTTAATTAGATAAATTAACTAAGTAGAAAATTAATACTAATTGCAAGTGCAGGAAATAAAACAAATTGCTAAATAAGTCTTAACTATTCAGAAAAAGTATCTTTCCCCTTGTTTTAGAAATTTAAATGATTAATGAATTTAAATAGATAATGTTAAGGTATTGTGACAAATAAAAGCATTCCTATTCTTTACCCTATGGTCCAGGTGTAAAGAATATTGACTAATCCTATGTTTGATTACCGAATCTGCGGCTAGGTCGGGAGGATACCGACCGCCACTTCGCAGCTCCCACGTTCCCTCGTCCGAGGGCTAACATCTACACTTCGGCTCTCAAACAATAGGACCAAATTGAATATTTTAGTCCGTCACACTAAAATGCTCAATTCTACGCCCAAGGATATTATTTCCCTATTTATTTGCACCCTCCTTTCAAGGCTTTTGAATTTCCCCGAATATCAGATGTAATTTTTACTATAGTTGATAATCAACATATTTTAACAAATCAAATGGCCAGTTCGAAAAGTAAATTAAGTTTTAAGTAAAAATTATCACAATTTATTAATATATAAAAATACTTCTATTTTAGTTCATCAAATCACTTAATTTCATAAACAGGGAGAAAGACTAAATAAACTACTCAGAATGCATGGAAACTAAACTAAGCATGGATTTCATTTAAAGTTAAAAATAATAAATACAAATACTTATCTTAATTTATCCCTGACGTACTCTCACAGTTCCTTTGACTCTTCCTTTCAGTACAGCACGACTCACTAACTCACTAAATACTCAAAATAACTCACTTATAATACTCAAAGACACTCTAAGACACACACAGACTGCACTAAATGACACAAAAGTAACACACAAAAGACTTAATTTCGGCTTCTATATATAGAGGTGAGCAAAGGACCAAGTGGTGTGTAAGCATTCTTTCAAAAAGTGTCCAGGTTCAATGTATCTGCACCATTTGAACTAGCTTGCCGTCGGCGACGAACTACCTCGCTGTCGGCGAGGCTTCTAGAAGATCTTCAACCGCTCTAGCTCACTGTCAGCGGGCTCGGGCTCGCTGTCAGCGAGACAGTTATAAATTCTTCAGAATTTTCTTCTCGTAACCTCGCTGTCGGCGGGCTCGATCTCGCCGTCGGCGACTTCAAAGACAATTTGCATGATTTTGCTCCAAATTCGCTCCTTTTTATGATTTTTGCTTTTATCACCTAAATTCTTCATTCCTGTAATAAAATAAAGAAAATATCCTTCTTTAAAGTGCAATTTCATCAAAAATAGGTATGAATTTCTTAATAAAATTTTCAGCGATCAAAATCCCCCAAACTTACTTATTACTTGTCCTCAAGTAATTTTAGTACTACATAAAAATAATGAGTTTTATAATAAGATTTTTCAATTTAAATAACTATGAATTAGATTAATTAATATCATAATAAAGTTAAATAAAAATAATTCATGTATTTTAATTAATCTTATAGAAATAAATTATTTAGTCATTAGGTCTAAGATTTCTAGCTTATTATTTATTTCAGGAATGACTATATTTAAAAGAATAACTACTTAAGATATTCATATGATAAGAAATTCAAGAAAATACTATTAGGTAAAATTCTAATCCATAAACATAAGTTTGGAAATATCTAAGTTTTTCCCTTTAGGTTAAATCAAATGAAGCCAATTTTTGATAAGGCATCTCCTCAAGCTTCTCCTCATTTTTCTTTTTCTTTTTTTTTCTTTCTTTTTTTTTTTGCTTTTTTTTAATGAGGATTACTATATCTGGAGAGTCTGTTAATAATTTTGAACTTCATTTTCATCTTCCTAAATTTGAAACTTAGAAATATTTCTTAGCTTATATATACTTCATAGTTTTCACTTCATTGATTTTCAATCTTTTCTTTTTCACTTCGAATACTTAAGAATTTTAATTTTAGAATATAGTTTTCCTTACTAAAAATAGTTTACTATATTCTTATTCCCTTTAACCAAATATTTTATTCTATTTAATTATTTAAAGTACTAGAAATATTTCATTTAACCTTTTATAATAATTAAATAAAATAATTCATATTAATTAAATTGAAAAATTTGCTATAAAAATCATTTTATAATAATTTCAAAAATAGAACTTGAGAATAAGTTAATAATTAAATTTGTATTTTACTCTCCCCCCAAACTTAAATTTTTATATCTATTCTAAATAATGAATAAGAAGGAAAGTAAATAAATCATACCTTTGAAGTTTAGGTATTTCTTTTTCTTTGAAATTTTTGCAGAGCTTTTTCATTTTTCATTGAACTCGTATCGTTAGTATTCTCCATATATATATAACAATTTAAAGAAAATACAGTGGATAAAACCTAAGATAAGTATTAAACATAACAATTAAAATAATTCTACACTACACATATGAATTACTAACATATTAAAAACAATTGAACTAACAGATTAACAATTTTAAAAACTTAAAACAATACAAAATAAAATAAAAACATATTAAAGAAAACTAACATCCTAATTAACATAAAAATAAATATAATTAACTAACAAAAAAACAAAAACTAACTACTATAACAATCCAAGCAGATTAATCTAACTAAATAACCAATGTCTCAAAATAAAGTACTGAATTGTTACAAACATATACAGTTCTCAAAATAACTTACATCAAACAAATAAAATACAAAAAGTCCTAATCTTCAGCATCGAAGTCCAAAACTATATCATCTCCTCCCTGATCTGTAGGCTGCTGAGAAGACTGAGCAGGGTGATACTGAGTGTACCTGGGGCATTCTGGAAAGACTACATCCAAATCTCCACTCCTATAATGACGTTCAGCTTCATAATATGCAATCTCGTATTCTGAATGTCGCTGGAGGTATTCACTATCATAATCATGTCTCCTCTCTAGATTATCAATCCTTTGATCAAAATGATCAAACCTTCTCCCCATGGTCTCTCCAAATCGCTCAAAACTCTTCCTATGCGAGTCAATTCATTCATCGGATCTTGTAAGGTAGGGGTGGTAGGCTCGGGAGGTCCATAGCTAGTAGAGGGTATATCTCTACTTGATTGAGTAAAATAACTTCTTACTCCTGCTCTCCACCCTTCATGGGACTCATACTTTTTAATGTTAGCAGCTGTAAGTGGTTTCATTGGTTCCATCCATTCTTCATCATCTCTAGCCTCAACTCCAGAGAGTTGGCAGAGTGCAAAAATCAATCCATGGTGGCCCAATCCAGCTCCACTCTCATTTCGAGGAGTGGCCAAGATATTCTGATAAATAACTCTACCGATGTTGATGCTTGTGTTATTCTGAATGCAGAAATTCAGAATTGCTCTATCTCGTGTTACCTCACTATGGTGATATGTGGGTAACAGGGTAGAATAAATGAAGTAATGCCGAGCCTCGGAGATCGCATTTAATTTGGAAAGAGGAAAATTCACTCTTTCCTCGCTCGCTTTGTTTTCCATACTCCGGTCCCATCAGATGAGAAAGTTAAAGACTTCCTTCAGTGGTCCTTCCATCGTTCCAAAAGTTTCATACTCGCTAAAGTGCGAGTCATGAACTTCATAGAACGCGTTAATTCTAGCAGCATTAAAATCTACAAAAAAAACCTCGTACCTTTACAAGTGCATCTTCGACAGCAATCAAATTGGCATAAAATTCTTTCACCACTTCTACAAACTGCTTCTATATCGAACATAACAGAAATTTTCCCAGCCTCGTTCCTTTATAATTCGCTCTACTACTCCTCCCGGATTTTTGAATACCCGATCCGCAATGCACTTTCTTCCTTGTATATTTTCAAAATATTTTGCTTGTGCTCGTGCGTTGATGAATCAGTTTTCTTCGAACTCTACTCGACGTTTCTGTCGTGGAGCCATTCGATCAATCTGTGAAAATCACGAAAATTTTCACTAAACTTAAAAATAATCCTAAGAAGGCTTCCTACAACATTTGTAAGCAATTTAAATCAAATTCCATGGATTTCCACCGAATATTTCTTCCACATTTCGATTTTTCCCAAAATTTGCAATGTGGTGAAAATACATGGTGAAAATCAAAAATTTTTGCATAGAGTGAAGCACTTACCAAGAGAAGATGAAATCCGGTGTTTTTGAGTGATAAAATCGCTTCAAATCCAAGATCTCTCAAGCCCTAGGTCGGTTTTTGCAAAAAATAGGAGGTTGGGGATGATGAATAGTGTTTTTGACCGGTCAAATATATGTTTTTTTCCTACCTCGCTGTCAGCGAGATTTATCTCGCCGTCGGCGAGCTAATATTTTTTAGAACCAAAAAATTTCGGGAAAAATTCGCTGTCGGCGAGATTTTCTTCGCTGTCAGCGAGATCGATCTCGCTGTCGGCGGGATTTTTCTCGCCGTCGGTGAGATTCCAAAAAATTTAAATTTCTGAAATTCGTCACTTATTTTCGACCTATATTTGTCTTATATTATATTTCCGATCACAACATTTACTAATTTAATAAGAAGATTAGCTATTTATACACAAACAAATTCACACAACACAACAAATTAACTTTAATATTGAAATCCATGAGACATACAAACTAACATAATTTTTAGACTATAATCAAACTTCAAACTTCAATCCCTACTACTAATCAGCATCGCAAACCAAACCACGACACACTAAATGCTGATACAAAACTATGACACATATCTCAATTAAGTTTGAGATATTCAAATCATCACTCCACACATAATAAAAATCTAAATCAAATCAAATAACATAAATACAAACATACTATAGAAATCTTTACTACTACTCTTCAAGGTCAGAATCTTCATCTTCTCTGATATTTCCGATATGACGATGATGCACAAATAAGTTATAGAAAGGCCTGAAGGGAAATTCCGACGCATTCTTCAGATGATCCAACCCTTCGTCTCGCAAATGAAGAAAGCTAGCTTCCAAGTGTCCGTAATGATCGAAGTGTTCCTTCATCCTCCGATCAATGTGATCAAATAAATCGGATATATTGTCGATTAAATCTCTCACATTCTGTAGTTCTTTCTCCATTCCATTAATTTTCTTCATAAGTAACTCGATTTTATCCGAAATAGGCCTTCGCTATAGGATGATTCCGTGAAGCTCTATCGTAGATAAATGTAATATCTTCATTATTGTCCAAAGTAGGGAACATATCTGTAGGATCAAGCGGCTTCCAAGGTAACAATACCTTTTCCCAAGCTTCATAAGAAACCTGGTACTGACTGCATAATGCAAAAATAGTAGATGGATGTCCTAGTCCGTGAACTGACCCATGCACAATTAACCCCAATGCAGACTTAACAATTATTGATCCCACGTCAATAGGCAATCCAATTTGAATACAATAATTCAATATAGTGCATTCTTTCAAAACCTTGTTTACCCTCATAGTAGGTAATAATTTAGATGAGATGAAAAAATGCCAGTGCTTCGAGACAGGATTCAAAAGTGATGCAGAGAAACTAATATACCCGTCTTCACGCATTTCCCAATCTTCCGGTTCATCAGTCAGATATCGAAATATCTCATTCATATTATATCGAGAAGGCACAAAATTTGAATAATGACATACCAGGGTGTTTTCTATAGAGAATAACTCATTTACTCTGGATGGAGTAAACGTCACCCATCTTCCTCGGACGCAGATATTCCCATTGTTGATCGCATGTAAATTAGAGTAGTAACTCTTTCACAATCCGGAATAACAACAGCGGACGTAGTGTACTGTAATCACCTCCCAGATGCCGTTGTGCGATCATTTCTTCTATCTTCGAAGTGGAATTCTCTAATCCTCGATCGACAAATCCCCGTTCCTTAATAACTCTTTTCTTCACCAAAATCTTATCAAGATCCGTCGCGCTTCCGCACTCACAAATTTCCTCCGGTTAAACACTCCGCATTTAGAAGAATCTAAGAATTTGGAGGCCATTATGGTGAATGGAATGAATTCTATTGAAGAAGGCAGACTTAGAATGGTTTAAGAATGGTTTTTCACTAAGGATTTGGTGTTGAAACCGTCCAATTTGGCTTTAAAGTATATATAACTCATTTTTATAACTTCCTCGCTGTCGGCGGGAGGTTTCTCGCCGTCGGCGACTTAGTTATAAAAACTACCTTTCAGGTTCTCGCTGTCTCGCGAGCTCGTTTCTCGCCGTCGCCGAGCTTATAAACAACCGAATTAGGCGCGAACCTCGCTGTCGGCGAGTATCGACCTCGCCGTCGGCGAGATTTCAAAATAATGTCCAATTTCGCTCTAAATAGAATAATTTCTTTTCGCATCATAATGGTTCGAATATGTGACGATTCTTAATACAAATTGAGTAATAAAGTTTCAATAATATAAACTAACTATTAAAATACAATAAAATAGATAACTAATATGGGTTGCCTCCCATAAAGCGCTTGGTTTAACTTCGTCAGCCCGACCTAATTTCAATTATTAATCAGGTCGACTAAGCATTAAAACCTCTTTATAGTTAGGTCTTATACCTTCGAAATATGGTTTTAATCTATGTCCATTAACTTTAAATTTATGTCCAGTTTTTGGATCTTCGATCTCTATAGTTCCGTATGAGAATATTTGAGTTATGATGAAAGGTCCTAACCATCGAGACTTCAATTTTCCAGAAATAATTTCAATCTAGTATTATATAGCAAAACTTCCTGTCCTGGTTCAAAATTTCTCTGATTAATCTTCCGATCATGCCATAATTTCATTTGTTCTTTATAAATCCGATCATTATCATATGATTAATTTCTTAATTCTTCCAATTCATTTAATTGCGGCAATCTTTTCTCACCAAACTTTCCTTCATATTATAATTAAATTCTTTAATCGCCCAATATGCTTTATGTTCTAATTCAACTCGGTAAGTGGCATGTTTTTCCATATATAAGCCCGTAAGGAGTCATTCCAATCGAGTTTTATAAGCGATCCTATAAGCCCATAATGCAGTTGTCTAATCTAATAGACCAATCCAACCTATTCGGGTTTACTGATTTTTCTAAAATACGTTTAATCTCACGATTGGATACTTCAACTAATCCGCTAGTCCGTGGATGATAAGCAGTGGATATCTTATGAGTAATATTGTATTTTTCTACTAGTTTGTGAATGTATTTATTTTTAAAATGAGTTCCTCCGTCAGTGATAATCACTCTCGGCATTCCAAATCTAGTAAAAATATTTTTCATCAGAAATTTTAAAACACTCTTAGCATCACACCTAGGTAAAGCTTGTGCCTCGATCCATTTGGAAACATAATCAACAGCTACTAATATATATGAGTTTCCAAACGAAGGAATAAAAGGTCCCATAAATCTAATCCCCAAACATCAAAAATTTCAACTTCTAATATAAAATTTAGAGGCATTTCGTTTCTTCTAGATATATTTCCTACTCTTTCGGCATTTATCGCAAGTTTTAATATATCTATATACATCTCTAAATAGAGTAGGCCATTAAAATCCGGATTGTAGAATCTTATAAGCAGCTTTATCGATCCCAAAATGTCCTCCAAAATCGAATCATGACATTTTTGAATAATTGGTTCGCTTTCTTCATAAGGTACACATCTTCTAATAATTAAATCCTTACATCGCTTATATAAATATGGTTCATCCCAAAAATAGGTTTTCGTATCATGGATGAATTTTTTTTGTTGTTGCAAATTTAACATAGGTGGTAAAATATTACTAACTATATAGTTTACTATATCAGCATACCATGGTATTTTCCACTCATTGATATTATATAGCTTGTTCATCGGAAAATCGTCTATAATTTCATTTTCAATATCAAATAATTCATGATTTTCTAATCTTGATAAATGATACGCAATTCGATTATCAGCTCCTTTCTTATTAACGATCTCAAAATCGAATTCTTGCACTAATAGCATCCATCTAATTAATCTTGGTTTGGAATCTTTCTTTTGCATTAAATATTCGATAGCAGAATGATCGTATGCACGATACATTTTGTTCCAATAAGATAAGGTCTAAATTTATTAAAACCATATACTACCGCTAATAATTCTCTTTCAGTAATCGTATAATTTATTTCAACGATTATTTAGAGTTTTACTAAGACATAGTATATAACTTTAAAAATCTTTCATATCTTTGCCCAAGAGCCGCTCCTACAACGTAATCACTAGCATCACACATAAGTTCAAATGGTTTCTCCCGCTAGGTGAAACTATTATAGGTGTCGTAATTAATTTTTCTTTTAAAAGTTCAAAAGCATTCGAGCATTCGATTGTAAATTCAATTTTCTTGTCCTTTTCGAGAAGTTGGCATAGAGGTTTAGTAATTTTTGAAAAATCTTTTATATAGCGTCTGTAGAATCCAAGCATGTCCAAGAAAACTTCTTACCCCTTTCACCGTAGTTGGAGGTGGTAATTTAGCTATAACTTGAATTTTTGCAGGGTCCACTTCCATGCCTTTTTCCGAAATTTTATGCCCTAATACAGCACGCCAAGCAACTATAAATCGACATTTCTCCCAATTTAGAACTAAATTTGTTTTCTCACATACTTCTAATACTTTTTCAAGATGAGTTAAGCATGTGTCAAATGATGTTCCAAATACGGAGAAATCATCCATAAATACTTCTATTCCATTGTCAATTAACTTACTAAATATAGACATCATACATCTTTAGAATGTTATTTGTGCATTACATAATCCAAAAGGCATTCTTCGAAAAGAGAAAGTTCCATAAGGACTAGTAAATGTAGTTTTCTCTTGATCCTCGTGAGCAATTTGTATTTGATGATAACCGGTGTATCCATCTAGAAAACAAAAATACTTATGTCCCAGCTAATCTATCTAACATCCGGTCTAGAAATGGTAAAGGGAAGTGATCTTTCCCGGTGGCGGTATTTAATTTCCTATGATCAATACATATACGCCAACCAAGTAACTTGCCTTATAGGAATAAGATCGTTATTTTCATCGGCAGTGACTGCGTCACTCCTCCCTTCTTAGAACACAATGAATTGGGCTTACCCAAGCACTCGTCGAAATAGGATATATAATACTATTATCTAACCATTTTAAAATTTCTTTCTTAACTACTTCTTTCATTATCGGGTTTAATCTCCTTTGGGATCTCGCTTTAGGTTTATGTTCATCATCTAAAATAATTCTATGCATACAGTATCGAAGGACTAATTCCTTTAATATCTCGCTAAAGTCCAACCAAAAGTTTTTTTATATTTTTTAAAGTTTCTAAAAGTTTTTGTTCTTGAGATTCGTTTAATGCAGTATGAAATAATAACTCGGTAAAGTTGAAGAATTACCTAAATAAGCATATTTCAAATGATCGAGTAATATTTTTAGCTCAAGTTCGGAGGTTTAATAATTGATGGAACTATATTCTTGTCGTATTTCAAGTATTATCCAAAAATTCAAATCTTTCCTGAATATAATCTATTTCTTCATTATTATCTTCAATTAATTCAGTATTTTTTTTCTAAATTATCTTCGTAATATTCCTTAAAATGTTCGCGTTGTAATTGTTCAAGTATTTCCATCCGAAAACATTCATCATCTTTTTCTAGCGCAGAATATTTCATTGATTTTGCAATATTAAAGGTAACTTTTTGGTCATTTACTCTCATAGTTAATTCTCCTTTCTGAACATCAATCATAGCTTTTCCAGTAGCTAAAAATGGTCTTCCTAAAATGATAGGAATTTCTTTATATTCCTCCATATCTAAAACAAATAAAATCTACTGGGAAGATAAATTTATCCACCTTTACTAACACATCTTAAATAACTCCCATAGGATAAATAACCGAACGATCAGCTAATTGAAGGGTTACTGAAGTAGGTGTAATTTTTTCTAATCCTAATCTCTTAAAAATCGATAGAGGCATTAGATTGATGCTTGCTCCTAAGTCACACGAAGCTTTTCCATAAAATTTTTCTCCTATAGTGCAGGTATAGTGAAACTACCAGGATCTTTCAATTTTTCAGAAGCTTCTTCGAATAATAAGCACTACACTCTTCACTAAGTGTGACTCGTTTCATTATCGATGAATTTTCTTTTCTTATTTAGAATATCTTTCATAAATTTTACATAATTTAGCATCTGATCTAAAGCTTCGACAAAAGGTATATTGATCGTTAATTTCTTTAGTATTTCAAGGAATTTAGCAAATTGTTTATATTTTTTATGTTGAGCTAGTCGTTTAGGAAATGGTGGTGGAGGTGTTTCAACAGAAATTTTCATAGGTATTAAAGGATGTTCCAAGTTTGAATCTTGTTGAATTGTTTCCTTTTCAATTTCCACTTCCTCATTTTGGCTTTTAAGTTCTTTTTGAATTTAAGGTTCTAGTTCTTTTCCACTCCTTAGTTGTATTGCTTTAATTTGTTCTTTTCCTTGATCTTTAGGATTTATTTCAACATTACTAGGAAAAGTTCCATGTATTCTATTATTTAGCGTAGTAGCAATATGTCCAAGTTGAGTTTCGATATTTTTAATAGATGTTCCTTGAATTTGTAGTTGATTTCCTTGAATTTGTAGTTGATTTCCTTAATTTTGTAGTTGATGACCCATATTCAAAATTAATTCATCCATAGATAATTTCTTATCTTTGAATTGTGGGTTATTGTTATTAAATCCAGGTGGGTAATTAGGTTTATAGTTTGGATTTGCTTGATTATGTTGATTCATCCATTGTTGATTAGATGTGTTATTCCAAAAAAAATTTGGATGAGTTTTCCAACCAGGATTATAATAGTTTGAATAAGGGTTATTAGTTCTTTTATTAATAGCATTTAAAGTTTCATAATTAGATTGAGATTCTATGATTTGTCCAGATGAGTTTTCTTCTAAAGTAGGAGAGTAGTTCATTCCAAAATGATCTAATTTCTTAGATATAGCAGCAATTTGAGAAGCTAACATAGATATTGAATCGTTTTCATGAATGCTGGCTATTTTTTTGGATTTACTCTATCTCTGTAGCCATTGGAAATTATTTGTTGTCATTTCTTCGATTAGTGCATAAGCTTCATCAAATGGTTTAGACATTAATGAACCTCCAAGAAGCAGACATCGATGATTGATCTTAAAGATCCCACTAATCCATTATAAAAGGTTTGAATAATCGACCAATCTGGTAGCGCATGATGTGGGCATTTCCTAAGAAGTTCCTTAAATCTCTCCCAAGATTCATATATTGATTCTCCATCTATCTGACAAAAAGAAGTTATATCATTTCTAAATTTAGCAGTTTTAGATGGTGGAAAATATTTGGATAGAAATTTTTGTGACAATTCTCCCCAAGTTTTAATAGATCCAGGTGCTAACGAATTCAACCACATTTTAGCCTTATCCCTTAATGAAAAAGGAAAAAGTCTAAGTCTTATAGCATCGTCAGATACTCCTTGATATTTAAAAGTAGCACAAAGTTCTAGAAAACTAGAAAGATGTAAGTTAGGATCTTCAGTAGGTTAACCACTAAATTGATTGTTTTGTACCATTTGGATAATTGCGAGTTTAAGTTCAAATGAATTAGCGAACTACATCGTGGTTTTGAATAGTCAAATGAATTTCATCCGATGTAGGGTTGGCATAATCTCTTAATGGTCTTTGTTGGTTCATATTTTGAATTTCAGGAATATTCACCATTCGAGTTAAATTTATAGTTTGTTTCTTTTATTTTCTAATTCTTTTAATCGTACGCTCTAATTCGGAATCGTAAGGTATTAAATTTTGTTTCCAAATTTGCGCATACAATTTTAGAATAGATATTAATTTATTTATTATGATTATTTTAAAATAGTCTGTTACTTTAGTAAATTTTTCTTACTTTCCCCGGCAACGGCGCCAAAAATTTGACCCACAAATTTATATTATGTATTTTAATTTGATTGCGACGAAGCCAAAAACTTGACCCCGCTATATTATATGTATAGAATTGTAATTTATGTTGTGGATGCTACGCAAATATACGTATCGTATCAAGTAATACAGGGCTCTAGTGGAGTCCTGGTTATCGATCCCACAGGGAAAGAGAAAATTAAATAACAGCTAATTTAAAAATAATAATAATAATAATTTTTTAAATAAGTATACGAAAATTTGGAGTTCTAAATTTAAGTGCAATAATGTAAACTAAGTATTTTAATTAGATAAATTAACTAAGTAGAAAATTAATACTAATTGCAAGTGCAGAAATAAAACTAATTGCTAAATAAGTCTTAACTATTCGAAAAAGTATTTTTCCCTTGTTTTAGAAATTTAAATGATTGATGAATTTAAATAGATAATGTTAAGGTATTGTGACAAATAGGAGCATTCCTATTCTTTACCCTTTGGTCCAGGTGTAAAGAATATCGACTAATCCTATGTTTGATTACCGAATCCGCGGCTAGGCTGGGAGGATACCGTCCGCCACTTCGCAGCTCCCACGTTCCCTTCGCCCGAGGGCTAACATCTACACTTCAACTCTCAAACAATAGGACCAAATTGAATATTTTAGTCCGTCACACTAAAATGCTCAATTCTACGCCCAAAGGATATTATTTCCCTATTTATTTGCACCCTCCTTTCAAGGCTTTTGAATTTCCCCGAATATCGATGTAATTTTTACTATAGTTGATAATCAACATATTTTAACAAATCAAATGGCCAGTTCGAAAAGTAAATTAAGTTTTAAGTAAAAATTATCACAATTTATTAATATATAAAAATACTTCTATTTTTAGTTCATCAAATCACTTAATTTCATAAACAAGGGAGAAAGACTAAATAAACTACTCGAATGCATGGAAACTAAACTAAGCATGGATTTCATTTAAAGTTAAAAACAATAAATACAAATACTTATCTTAATTTATCCCTGCGTACTCCTCACAGTTCCTTTCGACTCTTCCTTCCAAGTACATCACGACTCACTAACTCACTAAATACTCAAAATAACTCACTTATAATACTCAAAGACTCTCTAAGACTCACTAAGACACACACAGACTGCACTAAATGACACAAAAGTAACACGCAAAAGACTTAATTTCAGCTTCTATATATAGAGGCGAGCAAAGGACCAAGAGGTGTGTAAGCATCCTTTCAAAAAGTGTCCAGGTTCAATGTATCTGCACCATTTGAACTAGCTCGCCGTCCGCGTCGAACTACCTCGCTGTCGGCGAGGCTTCTAAAAGATCTTCAACCACTCTAGCTCGCTGTCAGCGGGCTCGGGCTCACTGTCAGCGAGACAGTTATAAATTCTTCAGAATTTTCTTCTCGTAACCTCGCCGTCGGCGGGCTCGATCTCGCCGTCGGCGACTTCAGCACAATTTGCATGATTTTGCTCCAAATTCGCTCCTTTTTATGATTTTTGCTTTTATCACCTAAATTCTTCATTCCTGCAATAAAATAAAGATAATACCCTTCTTTAAAGTGAAATTTCATCAAAAATAGGTATGAATTTCTTAATAAAATTTTCAGCGATCAGATGTTCACGTGAATTTTATTTGGTGTTCATGTGGATTTGAAGTTCATCTAAATATTTGGATTTCTAAGAAAGGTTCTTATTTATTTCTCTTTTCTTTTCTGTTCTTTGTTCAAAGTTCATTTAACTCTAATGGATTTTCCCAGTCAATTTGCACAAAAAGAGGTGAAGGCAAAATGTGACATGGTCACTTTCATTCCAATCTTGTTGAAGATACATCATACAACTAGATCTGAAATATTTCTCACACAATCCATGACTCAAAACGGACTATGTATGATTCTTGTTGATCCATCCAAAAAGTATCCGTTAAAAATCTATGTTTGAATAATGAGATACACGGTCAATAACATCACCTTCCAAGCCATCCTTGGCAGGAGTGCCGCATGGATGTGCATTAGAGGTGTACTATTTCCCGTGTAACTCACAGCTCATAGGGCCGGAGACTCTCCAATTCTGGATCTGGCTGGAAGTGGTAAGGCGCCTTTCTGTCGTCTATCCTTCTAAAAGTGACGGAGATCCGCTTCACTCGGTACTCCCGTATACAATGTTTTGCGATGTCTCGCTCCATTTCCTTGTAATATCATGACGGAACCTACCGAAGTGGTATCTCCACCGAACCTCGAAACTTACCCGGGCTCGCTATCCGGAGGTCAGATCCGAACATGGTATTGCATTGGTTGACGAACGAAACTGTGCAGAAAGGTCTGACAAAGTCATGGTGGTCTATGTGTGGAGGTATGCAGTCGCCCTTTTGATAAATCTTGATGATGCAATTGTTGGGTATGCAGCCTGCTGGCAGTACCCTCCACATTATCATTCTTTTCACCATTCTTTTAATTATCCTCGGCATTGGATCCACCTCACCGTGACGGAGTATCCCTGGTGGATTTCCTTTCTTGTCCTCTGCGAAATTATAGCAACATCCGCATTGTATTGTAACTCTTCCTTTCCCTCGCATCCATTTCCGGGGTTCCGAATAAGTCTTTTCTCTTAGACGGCCTGCTCGACCCATTTTCTGAAGTTCTAAGATGCAATCCACAATCTGCTATTGCTCGTACTCTGAGAATACACCTGTGTGTAACTCGAGTCCTTCCAAAATGTTGATTCTCTTACCTCTAATCCTTTCAAAGTATTCGAAAGTCTTCTTCTCAACATTCTGCATTCTTTGTAGTTCATATTCTAGGATGAACTGCAAGTGACGAGGCCTAGTAACGTATTGCGGGATGTATGGCTCAATCCTGTCACGTTCTCCTACATACCTTGGCTCCTCGGGGATTGTCTCTGTCGGGACATCCTCCGGGGTTGCTTCCGCAACAAGGTTCTTCAGACATGGTATCTCTGTCCGGCGTCGAGGCAATCTCTCTGCCACTGATCTTCTTAGAAGTCCCTTTATCCTTTCTGTTGTTCTCGGAGCTTGTTCTCTCCTTTCAGGTTCCTGATGAACCGGTATCTTTGAAATGTGTGTGTCGGCGAAGGTGGTTGTTTCCTCGTGTTGATCGTCGCTAGTTTAGTCAACATCTTGCGGATACGGCGATTCTTATTCCTTCTTTGAGTAGCAGTGAGCGTAGCTCTCCTTACTCCTTGAATTTCTGTGGGCGCGGCGCTAACGAGCCTGCCCTCTGCCGTGGCAACTACTGACTTGATTTTCTTGCTTTCCTCGGTGTTTGTCTTTCTTTTCTTGTTGTTGAATTGGCTGCTTGGGCCACCCATATTCATCACTGTCTGGCTATGAAGCTCTTCTCGGTCCACTGGGACCCAATCATTTTCTTCATACTGTAGGCTGGCTGGTGTGAAGTCGAATCAATTTCTACCACTCGCTCCATCCTTCACCCTCTTTTCATCGAGTGCGAGACTCACGCCATTTTTAAAGTTTAGGACCAACCGCCCGTTCGACATTTTCTGCGAAGAAGACAAGGAAAGGATCGAGGGCCGTACTAAGAACAAGAACATTAAGAAAATATTTATCACTGAAGATTCTTATTCACTTATTTTAATTTAAAGGAAGGTAGGAAAATATGAGGAAATACCAGGAACAAGATCTGATTTGAAAGGAAGGGTAAAACTTATTATAATTTCACATATTTCATTTTTAGCACATATTATTTTTTTTAATGATTTTCCTTTTGTCATTCTTTTTTATGTTTTTGGGTTCGGACCCAGTCACAAAGTGATTGCTTCACCCGTGTTTCTAGGGATAAGACTTTATTTTAGAGGCCACCCTTCGAAACATCAGGTTGCGTAATACTTCTTTAAATACCTTCCATTGATTGGAAGCATTTGTCGTTCTCCTTGGTAATTCACAAGTTGGTAGGAGCCTCCTGAGTAGACTGCCTCGACCACAAACGGCCCTTCCCAAGTCGGTTCAAATTTGCTTCCTATCTTGCGATGTGCAAGAATAGGTTTTCTGAGAACAAGAACTAAGTCACCAACTTTGAAAGTTCTTGGACGGACCAGTTTATCATGGACCTGGATCATCTTAGCTTGGTACAGTTCCAAATTTTGTTGCGCTGCAAGTTTTTTCCCTTTCAAGTTTTCCAGTTCTTCCAGTCGTAATCTGACATTTTCTTTTGTAGTAATTTTATTTGCAATCGCAATCCCGAGTGATGGAAGCCGAACCTCCAAAGGTAAAGCTGCCTCGGACCCGTACAAGTAAAGTGTAAGGCGTAGGCGAGTAGGAGTCCCGAAAGTTGTCCTGTAGGCCCATAAGGCTTCTAACAACTTCTCGTGCCAATTTCTCTTGTTTTCGTCCAAAGTTTTCTTTAAAATATGAACGAGAATTTTATTAAAAGTCTCGGCCAAACCGTTTGCTCTTGGGTAGTAGATTGTTGAGTATCGCCAATCGATTCCATGTCTTCTGACAAAATTGTTGATTTTTGTGCTTCTGAATGCAGACCCATTATCTGAAATGATTTTGCGCAGTACTCCGAAATGTTAGACAACTTGATTTTTGAAAAATTGTAGCACATGGTGTGCCTTTACTTCTCTGAGTGGAACCGTTCGCCCATTTAGAAAAGTAGTCCGTAGCCTGCAAGGATGAAGCGATGTCCTCTTGAAGAAGGCGATTCTATCGGACCCACTATATCTGTGCCCCAACACTCAAATGGCCACGACGCAATTGTCGGATGTAGCACATTTGAAGGTTAGTGTAGAACCACTCCGTGCACTTGGCACCGGTGACGACTCTTGGCGACTTTCATACGATCGGTCATCATTGAGGGCCGGTAGTAGCTCTAGTCTCTTAATTTTCATTTTCATTTTCGGACTCGACTAATGAGCACCACAAAGTCCCGAATGCACTTCTTTGACAATTTCACGAGCCTCGGACCCGCTCGGGCATCTTAACCACATCCGATAAAAAGACCTTCGTATAATGTATTGTTTATCAATGCGTAAGACAGAGTTCTTTTCTTGATTTGATGGGCTAATGACTTATCGTCTGATAATTTACCTGTTTGCAGGTTGTCTATTAGCGGTTGACGCCAATCTTCTGTGTTTTCCGTCACTGCTGCAACTGATTCCTCTGCTTTTTCTGATTCCTGTATCATATCCATGTCGGCTATGATAGGACTTGTCGTCCTTGAACTGACACTTCAACTGACTCATCTTGTAAGTAGGAAAATTCTTTTGCAAGGCGAGCTAGCGCATCCGCGAGAGCATTTTCTCTTCTGGGGATCTTGTAGATTGTTACTTTCGGAATTTGCTCCAACAGTTTCGTGGCATACTGAAAGTATTGCTCGAGTCTTGGCTTTAAAATTCTGTATTATCCTGCGACCTGTTGGATGATCAACTGAGAATCTCCGTAGATGTTGATGTACGTTATTCCCATTTAAATAGTTAGTTCTAGTTCGGAACAGGTAAATTAAAGCCAAGACTCGAAGGCGCATTTTAAGGGATTCATCTTAAGGTTGTATTGCCTTAGTCGCTCGAAAACAATTCTCAAATGATACAGCTGATTTTCCTTCAGTTTGCTTTTGATGACCACATCATCCACGTAGCACTCAACTTGGTTGTGAATGAGATCATCAAAAATCTTTATCATCGCTCTTTGATATGTTGCTCCTGCGTTCTTTAGTCCGAATGGCATTACCGTGTAAGCAATACACTCCGATCGGCATTCCGAAAGCCGTGAGCTTTTCGTCTTCTGGTGCCATCTTTATCTGGTTGTATCCTGATGATCCATCCATGAATGAGAATATTTCATGTGTTGAAGCAATGTCGATCATCAGTTCTGGGATTAGTAGTGGAAATTCATCCTTTGGACATGCTTTATTTAAATCCCTGAAGTCTACGTAGATTCTGATCTGACCATTTTTCTTTCTAACGGGTACCACGTTGGCTAACCAAGTAGGTTATTGTTCTTCATGGACAAATTTAGCGTCGATTAGCTTCTTAACTTCAGCTATTACTTGTTGTTCAATTTCTAAACGCATTCTTCTGGGAGCTTGTCTGACTGGAATAGAAGTAGGATCTACTCCTAACTTGTGAAATGCGACTTCTGGAGCTAATCCTGGCATTTCGTCGTAACTCCAAGCAAAACAGTCCTTGAATTCCATTAATAGCTTGATCATTTCCTCGGAATCTTCTTTATTAAGTAAGGAGCTAACAAAGGTTGGCCTAAGCTCTTCGCCAGTACCTAAGTTAACTTCCATTAACTCGTCTATTGTAGATTTGATTTCTTCTTCGAACTCTGGTGGAGTGTCTCCAATTTGTAGATCTTCAAGATCTTCTGTAGTTTCCAAGCACTCTTCATTAGGTTCTCAAGTGACAACCAAGCAAAATTCTGTATCGTCAACTGGACCTACTGTGCCGAATCCGAGACCATGTTTTGAATTGGGAGGCCGACCGGCATTGTTCCATAATCTTTCAAAATGTTATGATTGACCCTTTGTCCATTGTCGAGGTAAGACACCACGTTGAATTAAATTTTGAACACAAGGAGAGTACCACTCAAAAGGTAATTCCATTAATTCGGAAGAAGTGACATCTTCAAATCGTACATCTTTTTCATTATTGGAAGAAGAAGTACCACGGTAAAATTTGATTGGTTTAAGCACCATCGCCATGCACTTCCTCGACCACCATACCCTCGATCTTATTAGGATCGGATCCGGGTCGTGGCCATAGTGTGTACATGTTAGTTAATCTTCTCGTACATTGATTTATATTCTTCATTCTTTTCATCTTCGAGGGAGATCTTGAATTGTGGTCTCTTCTGGTTTATTATAGCTGCTTCTTTCTTGATTTCTTCTTCTTCCTCAAAGATGTTCTCCCAATCAATGTCGATGAAGGGTTTCTTCTGTCAAATCATCCCAACGTCTCTTCCACGATCTCGTCTCCGGCCTCGACCTCGGATGCGAGTTCTGGAAAAACCTTCACCATCTCGCCGTAAGGGAGTGGTGAGTGACTGTTGGACTAGAACTTCAGGCTCTTCATCATTTTGAACTTCTTTTGCTTCGTTGGGCATGGTATTTCTGGAGAAGATTTTTTTCTTCGGAGGCGCGTAGTAGGCTGCATCTTCATGAATTCCAATTTCATGTACGGAGAACGGTTGCAAGTCACCTTTGATGCACTGTTCTCCTCCATCGTAGTATTTTATGCACTGATGCAGAGACGACGGTACCATCCAATTCTCATGTATCTACGGTCGGCCCAGTAGCACGTTGAACGATGTTTCAGAATCAATTATATGGAATTTTGCGGTTGTCTTTGCTAAATCACTGGTCTTCATCAACAACATTATTGATCTGAGGGCTCTTTCTCCTTTCTGGTTGAATCCTCTTAGTAACATCTTGTCAGCTTCAAGCTCGCGAGCATCAATTTCCAAGTATGCTAGCGTTCGAAGATTCATTATGTTGATTGACGCTCCTGGATCCACTAATACTCTGGAGAGTGTAAACTTTCCGATCGTGACCGAAATGTACAACGGCTCGGTTGTGATCGAGCCGTTCCAAGTAGTAGATCATCGTCCATGAAGGTAACACCTCGCTCGTTCCTTTAATGAGCAAACCTCGTCTAAGGAATCTCCGCCATCCGAGCTAAACAAATCTCCGGATCAAGTAAGGCCTTGATCGAGCTTCCTCATCTCTTTTGATAAGATGAGAGCGTCGTAGATGCTTAGTTCGGGTCGGTAATTTCCTAAGATGGGCTAGCACGTTATAGTCCACTTTGTTACCATGTGTTCTAGTTTCTTCCCGAATGGGCTATTCTTCTGCTGGGGTTGATTCTTCCTGAACAACCACCTGTTTTCCTTTGTGTTTTGGACCCATTCTCGGAGGTAGAACCCTTCCGCTCCTTAAGTTGACTTTTGTGATTTCTTCTGAATCTGGCACTGAGTTTACTGGTGTCTCCTTTCGAATCGGCTGTCGGCATATTTTTTTAGGTTGTGTGTTTTATTTTGAAAAGGGGGTCGCCTAACAGAAATTGTCGGCGAATTTTTAATTTAATTTAAATAAATAATTTGAAAAGTAGTATTTTATTTTGAAAATAATTTTAAATTTGAAAATTTTAAGATATGAAATCAAACTGATCTCACATCCCGAATAGTTTACATAAACGAGCACCGCATCACAAACTATGTATCTATCTTGAAGAATAGACACACTATTTGGTGATGGGGCTCGATTAAATAAACTAGAAGATTTGTGACATCCGTTTGGTCTGCGAACCAATTTTATAAGCCGACAAGTTCCCCTGCTTAATATGAAAACATTAAATAGGGTTTATATTACCTGGGTTCTTAAAATTCCCTATAAGGGCAAGCCCCTATAGTTAATTACATCTTAAGTGACGGGAATCACCTAAGAAAACTCTCGATAATAATCTGTAGTTCTGCTCTCAAGAATCTCAAAGTTTAAGTTTTCAAGGGATTGAGTTTTGGAATTTCAATAGGGAATGGATCAAATTTGGAACATTTTGTTTTGGGAATTCAAAGGAAGAAAAATAGGAGAAATTACAGATTCGAAGCGAACTTCGGTAATTTCCTGACTATCCTATTGTTTGGCTTGGATTTAGGAAAGTCCTAATGTTTATTTAATGTTTTGATCTTGCCAATTTTTAATTAATTAGGACTTATATTCGTATGATGTGATCACACAAATAGCCTCCAAGATATGAGGGTTTATGTCATATCGGATGACTACCTTAGAATCCTAAGACCGGTTAGGGCTTAATTTGCAATGCAAATGCCTAAGAGAAGATTGAGGATTTATGTTGCACTAGGCAAACTACCTCGAAGTCCTATGGTTTGTTTATTTAATTCTAAGAAAGTTTTGCTGAAGTAGATTCGAGTTTTACTGATGACGATGGTCGTGCTGCCCACCATGCTCCGAGCTTCTTGTTGTTGCAGAGGGTTGTAACCACGAGAGAAGAGAAGAGTTTGGTTTTAGAAATCTTAAAGTCCAAGTGTTTTTTTAGTGTTTTAGTTAAAACAAATCTTAATGTTGATTATAACAACACCGGTTAAGATCCCACGGTTCCATCCTTCCGGCATCATTATTTTTATCGGATTCACTTAGTCAAGATGAATTTGCTAAACTAAACTAAATGAGTTCCACACTTTCATTTAGACCGTGGGAAATCCCGTTTGCAACACGTAGGTTACATCATCCGAGGTATTCCCGATCATCCAACAAGACGTTTTAATTTAGTTGTAATTGTAGTTTTGTGTTCTGTTTGTGATTAAATTTTGAGTTGTTTTATATTTTGAAATGTTGTGGCGATGAATTTTATCTTGCAATGACTTTTAATTTAGTTTTGGTTTCAGTTTTAGGGACTATCCTAAAAGTGTGGGTTTTCATGCAACAGTTGTTTATCATGCAAGAAAAGTAAGTGCGATGCGATTAAATAAATTGCAACAAAATAAAAGCGTACCTGGAGGGTCTTCCCGTCATCCCAAGCTGCACTTAAACACAATTTAGAATATTTAAGTAAGTTCCTAGGTAAAGGTAAGGGAAGGGTTATGGTTTTCTACCAAATTCCTAATCCTATAGCTAGTCATTTCCTATGACGTTTAGGTTCTTGTGTTTTGGTTTGAGGACTATTTTCTTCATCAAAGAACAATTAAGTTCAATTGTTCTTATAAATATCCTATAATATTGAGGAAGTGCTTAAGAAGAATCTTAAACATCTTTTCAATATTGCTAGAATTGTTTTAAGTCCAAATGAATTTAATTATACGAATGAATTAATCATCCGGGAATTCAAGTTTTGTTGTTATCTTATTCAGTGAACTAGGACATTTGAATATCCTATGAGGGAAGTAACATTTCATTTAACGTTCTGTTTAGGAGTTATGATAACAAAACCTTTCGAGGGCAAATTGATGTTCAAATGGTTTGTGATTTAATTTAATTTCAGTTAACAGGTTTAAATTTGGAATAGTGTTCAAGTTGCTTCATATTTATTTTTGAATTTCTTTATGTCTTAGGTGATGTTATTTTTAATTCAATTTAATTTAACTTTAATTTAATTTAATTTGGTTTAGTTTTAATTTTAATTTAATTTAACTTGATTTTAATTTTAACTTGATTCTATTATTTAATTTAATTTAATTCAATTTAATTTGATTTGATATGATTTAATTTAATTTAATTTAATTTGATTTGATTTAATTTAATTTAATTTAATTTAATTTAATTTAATTTAATTTAATTTAAATTTTAATTTAATTTGATTTAATTTGATTTAATTTGATTTAATTTGATTTAATTTAATTTAATTTAATTTAATTTAATTTAATTTAAATTTTAATTTAATTTTATTTTTAATTTTAATTTAATATTTTATTTTTTTATGTTTTAAAGATGATTTAATTGTAATTGTTACAATATTAATTTAATTGAAATTTTAAAAGGGTTTAATTTAAATAATTTAACTTTAATTTAATTTAATGATTAAGTCTTTTAGCATTTTAAATCTTAAATTTGGATTATCATTTTAATTAGGAATTAAATATTATTGAGATGATTAATTTAGGGATTCTTAGATTAAAGAACAAATCTCTTCCAAATAATATCCCTATTTTAATAATTCCAATTTTATTATTCTTCCAAATTTAATCAATTATTTAATTAAGGTTTATTTCAATTATTTTTAAATTGTTTAGTAGGTTTCTACCCTTTAATTATTTAAATTTCAATCATCCAAATCAGATTAGGATCAAATATTTTACTCTTTAATTTTATTAAGCCTAAAGTTTTAATTAAAGGTTAAAATTTTAATTACCATTTTGCCCTTCAAGCTTAATAATTTCATAACTCACTAAATCGAGCTTAAATGAACTTGAAATTTTTATGTGACTTCACTCATATGTCAATAAAGACATGAGAGGAGAAAATGTGATTTTTCTGTATTTAATTTATTTATGCAATTATTTTTGGTGGAAAATAGGGATTTCCAAGGAAAATTTAATAATATGACCAAGGGAAACTTTCTATCCTTAAGAAAATTATGGGACATTCCTAATAACAGAGGACCACTTGAACCAAATTTGGTGATTTTTTGAATTATATTCTTTTTATTATAATTATTTTGAGTTTTGGGATATTAATTAATTTAAAAATAAAATAAAGGTTGAAAAATGAATTTTACATTTTTCAAAAATCTCTCTGATATCAAGGAAATCAGAGAATCAATTTTTACAATTTTCTGATTTTTTTTTGATTTATTAGAATTATTTTAGTGGAAATGCTTAAAAAAATACACATTTTTTTAAATTTTAAAATTACCCTAGGGCTTTAAAATTTAATATCTCATCATATAGACTTAAGAAAAATATGGGGTTTGTTCCTAAGTGATTAAAATTAAAAATGTGACATTTTGGTGAATTTTATTATTTTTGTGATTTTTATTATTTTTTTATTAAAAATATTAAAATAATGCAAAAAATCAACTTTTTAGAAAATTGAAATTTTAATTTTCTAAATTCCCCTAATATCAGAGAGGCTCCAAAACCAATTTGGTGAATTTTTGAAAAGTATTTTGAAAGTTATGAATTTTTAAAGTTTAAATTGGCTAAATGACTTAATCAACCCATTTAGTAGGGTTAACCAAGTCCAATAGACTTCAAATTTTTATGGTGGGTTCCTCTGATCCTAAAGGTCAGTGGAGAATTGATTTCAAGTCAATTTGATATATGATTAGCTCTAATTAATTAGGGACCTATTTTGGGTGTTTAAGCCAATTAGGATTATTCCAAATGGATTAATTCAAAACCTATTTTTCCTAGAGTCCTCTGGTCATAAGAAGCATCACCAAATTTTCCTAGAATTTATTTCACAACATGCTAATTATTGGATTTAAAATACTCAAAACGACAACATGAATTTGAAAAATCAATAACTTCTCATAGGGATGGCCTCTGACCTTGGAAAATTCAGGGAATATTCCCAAGTTCAAAGGCTTCAAAAGCCCTATGGTCTCATGCCATGGTGAATTTCCTATATGCATGGAGAATTAAAACAATGCATAGAGTAAATAAATCATTCAAAATAAAGTACTTGATGAAATTAAATGATTTCTTTTCCACATTATTCTCCTCTGTTCACTGAGCAAGAGGGTATTTTTATTTTATTTTTCTAATTTTCCTACACAAAGTTATGTATTTTTGAAGTTTAGGGAATTAAATAAATAAGAAAATAACCTATTTTTCTACTTATCCACGCGGCGCCAACTCAACCTAGGCATCTCCGAAGCGCCGCGTGTCGTCTTATGATTCGGTGCCGCCATCCAACTCAGCGCTCCGGGGGCCCGCTGTATCGTTCCGTCTCCTCATCCGGCGCGATCCTGGCCGTCCGTCCGCGCGTGTATTAATTGAACGACATTCGTTCATTGTCCCCAAGCCTCCTAGCCTGAGAACCGTCCACACTAAATCCTTAATATCTCACTCAATACTTAATGGATTTTCGTGTTCTTGTGCTCTATGGATTCGTCTTGAAGAGATGAATACATCTATACGGTGATCATGCATTGAAATTTAGGCATTTGAAATGGAGAATCTCCAGAAGCTCGGGATAAAGAGTTAGCTCGTACCTTCGCTCAGAGAAGTGTGGCTTCAATCTGAGGGTTGTGTCACCTTCGATTGGGTCCCAGCAAACTCCAGATGAAGTCTCATGGTCTGGTGAATTGTCTAGGTAGGATTTCAACCACAGCTGATTACAAAGCTTGGAGTCTGGAACAGATGGGTGGCTCGGAGAGGGGGCTTTTGCTTCGGTGGACTTCTTCCCTCGGTCCGGTGAAGGTGTAGGACCAATCAATTTGGGGATTGGTCCACTGTGAAGAAGTGTCCTGGTTTTTGTGCTGAAATTTGAATTCAAAATTGAGCTCAGCTAGAGTGAAATGGGGCTGGAATCCAGTGGGGATCAAGTGCTCTATGTGTAGAGAGTGGTCTGGAATGATTTTGGTAGAGTTTCCTTAAGGTTGGTTCAGCACCTCCTCCATGGCCGAGAGATGGGGTGTTTAAATAGGAGAGGGTGGAGGGCCTCCCAGGGGGGCTTAAGGCTTGGGATCGACCGCTAGGTCAAGGGAAGAACGGCCATGGTGGCCATTGGACATGGGGCAACTCAGCAAGGTGGAATTTCAATTCTTGGCTCCTGCCCATGTCTCGGCCATGGTGTTTTCCGGCGGCTCAGGTGGCTGGCCGGCAGGCAAGGGTCACCCTCAAGGTTAGGGAGGTCAGGGGTTGAAGTTGGTGAATTCAATTGAAGCCTTACATGTGTAAAGTGGTTGGATCAAAATGGCATGGGGAGGTGGCTTCTTTTGCACTCGGTTTGGTCAACCCATGGAAATGGGCTTGGTTCACCTCCCCATGGCTGACTTGGGCTGAGGGAGGATCAGATGAATCAGCTAGGAAAGGGTAGAGAAGTCACCATCCATGAATATTTTGATTAATCATGGATTAAGGTGAAGCATTAAAAGGGTTAAAACCTTTTTAAGGGGGCTTAAAAGAGGCTCCTCCTTTTGCCATTAATGGTTTGGTCACATGTCAAACCTTCCATGGCTTCATGTGGCTTGTCCATGGCTTGCATGTGGCTTCATTTGGCTCATCCTTGACTTAGGAAAAGTGGATCCATTTATATGAAAAAGGAATTTGGAGATTTTGGCGAGTTTAGTGAAAAATTTAGATGGTGCTTGATTTAGGTTGATTTGATGATTGATTTGGGACTTAGGAATTGATTTTAATTGAATGCATGATGAAGAAGAGTGTCATATGGACTTTGAATGAATTTTGGGCCTTTGAAATTTAGTGAAGATGGGCTTTTAAAATGGTTTAGAGAAGTGGGCTTTTAGATTTAAAAACAAATTTTAGGATGAGAATTTTGCAAAGGATTGGGTCCAATAAGTGTTGAATTTAATTTAGGAATGTTTCATGAATGATTTGGAACAAATTTGAAGTGTTTTGGGCTTGAATTGGGTTGGATTTGGACCTCTTTGGTAAATGGGCCAATGTAGGTCAAATTGGGCTAACTTGGGCCAATGTTGGGCTAGGGTTCAACTTGATGTAAAATTAATGTTGTGAAATGTTTATGGGAATGTTTCAAAGAGGTTTTGACTTTTTTTGGGTTTTGATTTTGGGGTTTGGGCTTATTTGGGTTAGGTTTGGGTTTAGGTCAAAATTGGGCTTTTTGGCTTTGGGTTGAATTTGAGTGGGGTTTGAGTCTAAATTTTGGGTAAATAATGTTAGCGCTTTGTTTTTGGGGATGTTAGTGAAGGTTTAGAAAAGGTTTGGGGTTAATTGGAGTTGAATTGGGTTAGCTTGGGTTAGGTTTGGGTCATGGGTCCAAATTGGGCTTTAAGGCCAAAAGTGAAATTGGATTCACATGTCAATCAAATTGGACTTGAATCTGATCTAGATTGGTGTTGGGAATGATAAATTGAAGTTTAGAACTGAATTGGACTAGAATTTGGGTCAATTGGGTAGGTTTGGCTTGACATTGGGTTCACTTAGGGTTAAAATGAGTCAAATTGGGGGTTTTGACAAAAGTGGGGTAAATTAACAACATTGGCCCATGGTGTAGTTGAACAAAATTAAATTGGGAATATTTGGGATTTTTTGGAATTTTCTAGGAATTTTCTGAATTTTTGGATTTTTGGGTCAAGAGGGGTATTTTGGGTATTTGGAGGGTATTGGGAGGTATTTTTGGAATTTTTGATATTTTTGGCTATGGATCATCAACTTGATTGGTGAGGAAATGTTCAAGGTTAATTTTAGGAAATTTTGGGTGATTTGGAAATTTTGAAAAATTTGGGTAATTTCAAGGGCTTTGGGTAGGCTAGGCGGGTGTAGGGTCCCGGGGGTCAAAAATTGAAAATTTGCAAAATTGAAGATTGGGTAATTGTAAGTGGAATGAAATCATTTTGGTTGAGCCATGAAGCCATATCAAGCCCACTCGAGCCATGAAGGGACTCATTTGAGGCATTCACTATGTTGTTCCTAACCCTCTTAGCCAAGGGCTTAGGGGTTAAGGACCATCCATGTGAATCACCTTCATGAGTCAGGAGGTCAAGTTGGGTATGGGTGTGGTTTTAGAAGGTGTGTGAAAGTGTAGTGTATAAGTGTAAGGTGTGTGTAAGTCAGCCCTCACTGCGACCAGTGCCACCTGGGCAGGTCCTAAGGCCAGAGAGTCCTATAGGAACTCATCCTTTAAACTTCCACATTTGATTTCAACCCTCTAGGTGATTAGGGGTCTACAGTCAAGTTTGTGGAGTTTGCAGGGAGTTAAGAAGTGGTTTGAAATTCTAGGTGGTGGGTCTCAATTCTAATCCTCTAAGATAGTCAAAGGAAAAGCCTAAGGCTAGATATTAAGTACTAATGAGAAGAAGAGAAGACCTCATCAAAAATGAGGTCAACAAATGGACCCCCAATAGGTGTGGTGTGCTAATCCAAGCACACCGCGCATATTGGCGTTGACCGAAAAGATCAACAAAACCAACACAGATGTCTAAGTGACAAACTTAGGACGAAGTAGAAGAATTTCCGCTGGGGAGTGTCAAGTATATCTCTGAGACTGGAGATCCCTGAACTCTCGCTGGGAAAAGGAAAAGGAGGTGAATCCCAAATCACATGACCTGGGGGAATTTCAATTTAGATTTTATTTTGTTTTAGTTCAAGTTTTGATGTGTGAGCTTAGATTTCAATTTGGAGTTTTAATTTAAATTGAGGTTTTGTCAAAGTTAATTTGAAGGGATTTGAACTTGAAATGAGAATTGGAATTTTGTGGTTTTAGATGTAACATCTTGAACCTCAAAAGAAAATTGAATTGATTGGATTGAACCACTACAATGAGGAGAGATCTCATAGTAATGTTGTATTGGATGTAAAATCCTTAACCTCAAGAGTTTGATTTTGATGTATTTCATTGCAATAGGGAAAGAATCCTAAAGCAATGCAGTCTCGGATGTAAAATCCTCAACCCCAAGAATTTGATTCTGATGTATTTCATTGCAATAGGGAAAGAATCCTAAAGCAATGCAGTCTCGGATGTAAAATCCTCAACCCCAAAAGTTTGAATTTGATGTATTTCATTACGATAGGGAAAGAATCCTAAAGCAATGCAGTCTCGGATGTAAAATACTCAACCCCAAAAGTTTGAATTTTGATGTATTTCATTGCAATAGGAAAGAATTCTAAAGCAATGCGATCTCGGATGTAAAATCCTCAACCCCAAAAGTTTGAATTTGATGTATTTCATTGCGATAGGGAAAGAATCCTAAAGCAATGCAGTCTCGGATGTAAAATCCTCAACTCCAAGAATTTGAATTTTGATGTATTTCATTGCAATAGGGAAAGAATCCTAAAGCAATGCAGTCTCGGATGTAAAATCCTAAACCCCAAAAGTTTGAATTTTGATGTATTTCATTGCAATAGGGAAAGAATTCTAAAGCAATGCAGTCTCGAATGTAAAATCCTCAACTCCAAGAATTTGATTTTGATGTATTTCACTGCGATAGGGAAAGAATCCTAAAGCAATGCAGTCTCGGATGTAAAATCCTCAACCCAAAGAATTTGATTTTGATGTATTTCATTACGATAGGGAAAGAATCCTAAAGCAATGCAGTCTCGGATGTAAAATCCTCAACCCCAAAAGTTTGATTTGGATGTATTTCATCGCAATAGGGAAAGAATCCTAAAGCAATGCATTCTCGTATGTAAAATCCTCAACCCCAAAAGTTTGATTTTGATGTACTTCATTGCGATAAGGAAAGAATCCTAAAGCAATGCAGTCTCGGATGTAAAATCCTCAACCCCAAGAATTTGAATTTGATGTATTTCATTGCGATAGGGAAGGAATCCTAAGGCAATGCAGTCTGGGATGTAAAATCCTTAACCCCAAAAGTTTGAATTTTGATGTATATGATTTTGTAAAGATTTGTAGTGTTGATTTGAAAGGTGTGGAATTTTGGTGTTTCGAGAATTTCATGAAAGTCGTAAAAGATTTTTTTTTTGGAAAGAAACAAATTAGGAGGGAATATGTAGATGCTACATATCCCAATCAAAAGAGTTGATTGAGAGTTGCTGGTTTGGATTAGAAATAATTCCTTGCCACTAGATTCGAATCGAAAACCTCGTGGCTCCGTGTCAATGGAATCGACTGCTTCCATCCCAGACAAAGGAGAGAGCAGAACGGATTGGATTTCGGATTTGGAAGATTGAGTTAGAATTTGATTGACATTTGATTTGAGATCTGGAAGGTTGAATTTGAATTTGATTGAGATTTGATTTGAAATTTATGTTCATTTTGTTTGTCTTTTAACGACTCAAATTTATTTTATCATTCATTTAATGTTCATGTGAATTTGGCGTTCATCATTTTTCTTTTAGATTTTAAAGGGAAGTTTTCTTTTATTCTTTTTGTTTCTTTTCTGTTCTTTGTTCGAAGTTCATTTAACTTTAATGGCGTTTCCCAGTCAATTTGCACAAAAGAGGTGAAGCCCAAAATGTGACATGGTCACTTTCATTCCAATCATGTTGAAGATACATCATACAACTCGATCTGGAATACATCTCATACAATCCATGTAGACTCAAAACGGACTATGTATGATCTTTGTCGGTCCATCCAAAAAAAGTATCTGTCAGAAATCCATGTCTGAATAGTGAGGTACATGGTCAATAACATCACCTTCCAAGCCATCCTTGGCAAGGATGCCGTATGGATGTACGTTGGAGGTGTGATATTTTCCATGTAACTCACAGCTCGTAAGGCCGGAGGCTCTTTAGCCCCGGTCCAGTCGGAAGTGGTAAGGTGCTTTCCTGTCATCCATCCTTCTAAAAGTAACTGAGATCCACTTCATTGGTACTCCCGATATGCAATGTTTAGCGACATCTGCTCCGTTGCCCTTTAGTATCATGACGGAACCTACCGATAATGGTATCTTTACTGGCCCTCGGAACTCACTCGGGCCTGCTATCCGGAGGTCGGATCCGAACATGATATTACATTCGTTCGAAAAGAAACCGTGCGAAAGGTCCGACAAAGTCGTGGTGATCTATGTGCGGGGGTATGAAGTCACCCTTCTTGTAGATGTTAATGATGCAACTGTCTGGGTATGCAATCCGCCGCAGCATCCTCCACGTTATCATTCTCTTTACCATCCTTTTGATGACTAATGGCATTGGATCGACCCGGCCATGACGGAGTATCCCCGGTGGGTTTCCTTCCCGTCTTCCGCGAAGTTGTAGCAGCATCCACATTGTATTGTAATTCTCCCTTTCCCTGGCATCCATCTCCGGGGTTCCGAGTAAGTGTTTTCTCTTAGGCGGCCCGCTCGGCCCATTATTTTCAAATCCCAGATGCAGTCCATGATTTTTTATTGTTCGTATTCTGAGAACACGTCTGTATGTAGCTCGAGGCCTTCTAGTATATTGATCCTCCTGCCTCTGATTCTCTCGAAGTATTCAAAAGTTTTCTTCTCGACATTCTGCATTCTTTCTAGCTCGTATTCTGGAGTAATCTGCAAATTGCGAGGCCTGGTGACGTACTGTGGGATATATGGCTCAATCCCTTCACGTTCTCCTGCATACCTCGGCTCCTCGGGGATGGTCTCCGTCGGGACGTCCTCCGGGGTTGCTCCTGTAACAAGGTTATGCATTTCTGGTGGCTTTATCTGGTGGCGTGGTAGCCTTCCTTCTTCTGTTCTCCTAAAGATTTCCCTGGTCTCTTCTGTTATCCTCGGAGCTGGCCTACTTTCTTCAGGTACCTGGTGAACTGGCGTCCTTGAAGTATACGTACTGGCATTAGCAACTGCCTCTTCGCGCTGGTCCGCTGCTAGTTTGGTTAACATCTTGCGGATACGGCGATTTTTATTTCTTTGCTGGGTTGCTGTGAGAGTAGCTCTTCGTACTTCCCCGAATTTATGTGGGCACGGCGCTGACAAGCCTGCCTTCTGCTGTAGCGACTACAGACTTGATTTTCTTGTCCTCCTCAGTGTTTGTTTTCCTTTTCTTGCTGCTGGATTGGTGGATTGGGCCACCCACTTTCATTATTGTTTGACTGGGCAGTTCCTCTCGGTCATTTGGGACCCAGTCACTTTCCTCGTATTGCAGGCCTGCTGGTGCGAAGTCTGAGTCAATCTCTATTATCGCTCCATCTTTCACCCTCTTTTCGTCGAGTGCAAGGCTTACGTCATTTCTAAAGTTCGGGACCAACCGCCCGTTCGACATTTCCCCGCAAAAAACAAGGAAAAGGATCGTAGGCCGTACTAAGAACAAGAACATTAAGAAAATGTTTATTAAAGACAGTTTTTTTTATTACTTTTTGTATTTTTAAATTTAACTGGAATGAAGTGGGATAAGATCAGGAAGAGATTTTGATATGGAAGAGAAAACAAGGAAAATTTATTATCATGATTTTATTTATTTTAGTACATTTTTTTATTATATATATATATATATATATATATATATATATATATATATATTGGGTTCGGACCCAGTCATAAGTAACTACTTCGCCCGTGCTTCTAAGGATGAAGAATTCATTCCTTCGAAACATCAGGTAGCGTAATACTTCTTCAAGTATCGTCCGTTGATCGGAAGCATAAGTCGTTCTCCTTGGCAATTCACTAGCTGGTAGGAGCCTCCTGAGTAGACTGCCTCAACCACAAATGGCCCTTCCCAAGTGGGTTCAAATTTTCCTCCTATCTTGCAGTGTGCAAGGATAGGTCTCTGAGAACGAGAACTAAGTCACCAACTTCGAACGTTCTTGGGCGGACCCGACCTATCATGGGCTTGAACCATCTTAGCTTGGTATAATTCTAAATTCGCTCGCGCCGCAAGTCTTTTCCTTCCAGGCTTTCTAATTCCTCTGAGTCGTAATTTGGCATTCTCTTCTCGTCGTGATTTTGTTTGCAACCGCAATTCGAGTGAAGGAAGCTCGGACCTCTAAGGGTAACACCGCCTCGTACCCATACACCGCAGCGTAAGGTGTAGCTTCGAGTAGGAGTTCTGAAGGTTGTCGGTAGGCCCATAAGGCTTCTAATAACTTCTCGTGCCAATTTCTCTTATTGTCGTCCAAAATTTTCTTTAAGATTTGAACGAGAGTTTTATTAAAAGCCTCAGCCAGGCCGTTTGCTCTTGGGTAGTAAATTGTTGAATATCGCCAGTCGATTCCGTGTCTTTTGATGAAATTGTTGATTTGTTTGCTTCTGAATGCTGACCCATTATCTGAGATGATCCTGCGCGGTACTCCGAAACGGTAGACAACTTGGTTCTTGAAAAACTGTAGCACGTGGTGTGTTTTCACTTCTCTGAGTGGAACCGCTCCGCCCACTTGGAGAAGTAATCTGTAGCCGCAAGAATGAAGCGATGTCCTTTTGAAGATGGTGGTTCTATTGGACCCACTATATTTGTGCCCCAACATTCAAATAGCCACGACGCACTTTTCGGATGTAGCACATTTGGAGGTTGGGGTAGAACCACTCCGTGCACTTGGCATTGATGACAGCTCTTGGCGATTTTCATGCAGTCGGTCATCATCGAGGGCCGATAGTACCCTAATCTTTTAATTTTCATTTTCATCTTCAGACCCGACTGGTGAGTGCCATAGAGTCCTGAATGGACCTCTTTAACAATTTCACGGGTTTCAGACCCGCTTAGGCACCTTAGCCACATTTGATCGAAAGACCTTCTCTATAACGTGTTGTTTATTAATGCGTAGGACAGAGTTCTTTTCTTGATCCGTTAGGCTAGCGACCCATCGTCCGGTAGTTTTCCCGTTCGTGTGTAATCTATTAATGGCCGTCGCCAATCTTCCGTGTTTTCTCGTCACTCGTTGCAACCGATTCTTCTCTTTTTCTCGATTTGTGTATTGTGTCTATGTCGAGCCGTGATAGGACCCGACGTCCATGAACCGACACTTCCACCGATTCATCTTGCAAGCAGGCAAATTCTTTTGCGAGGCGAGCTAACGCATCTGCTAAAGCATTTTCTTTTCTGGGAATTTTGTAGATCGTCACATTTGGAATCTGTTCCAACAAATGTATGGCATATTGGAAGTATTGCTCGAGTCTTGGTTTTAAAATTTTATACTGTCCGGCAATCTGTTGAATGATTAACTACGAATCCCCGTAGATGTTGATGTCTGTTATCCCCATTTGAATAGTTAATTCCAGTCCTGTTATGAGGGCTTCGTATTCCGCTTCGTTGTTTGTACACGGCTTTGTCAAGTGGTAGGAGTATCTTAACATCCCCCGCTCGGGTGTTATAAAGATTAATCCGATCCCCGCCTTACCGGCACTATCACTTGCGATTCTTCCTCTTTGTGTGCTCGAAGATGCTTCGTCAAAATATAATTCCCAACGTCGATCATCGTGGTCTTCTAGGCTCATTATTTGTTCATCCGGCAAATCGTCATTGAGAGGAGATTCCGCCGCAAAGGGTGTGCCGCGAGGAAGTCCGCTAAGACTTGTCCCTTTACGGCACGAAGAGGCACGAAAGTTATATCGAATTGTAATAATATCATTGACCATCTGGCAAGTCTGCCGGAAAGCATTGGACGAATCATCAAGTATTGCAATGGATTAAATTTTGAGATCAGGTTGACCTTATAAGAAAGCATGTTGTGCCTGAGCTTTTGAGCGGCGAAGATCAAGGCTAAACAATGCTTTTCAATTGCTGGATACCTTATTTCCGTCGTAAGTAAACGACGGCTTAGGTAGTAAAGAGCATTTTCATTACCCTCATCATTGACCTGGGCCAACAGGGCTCCGAGAGAGTCGTCTAAAGCCACGGTATAAAGTATCAGCGGTCTACCTGAGACTGGGGCTGCTAAGACAGGAGGTGTCATTAAATATTATTTAATGTCCTCCAAGGCCTTCTGGCATTTCTCTTCCCAAATAAATTTGGCGTCCTTTTTAACTAACGCCGAGAAAGGCTGACACCTACCTGACAAGTTTGAGATAAAGCGTCGAAGATATGTCAGCTTCCCTTGAAAGGATCGTAGTTGCTTTAAGGTTTTGGGAGGCGGCATTTCTAAGATAGCTTTAATCTTTTCCGAGTCGATTTCAATTCCACGATGTCGGACAACGAATCCTAAGAATTTCCCGGAGGTGACGCCGAAGGCGCATTTTAAGGGATTCATCTTAAGGTTAAATTGTCTTAATCGTTCGAAAACAATTCTCAAATCATATAGGTGATTGTCCTTTACTTTGGTTTTGATGACCACATCGTCCACGTAGCATTTGACTTGATTGTGGATGAGATCATCAAAAATTCTTGTCATCGCTCTCTGGTAGGTTGCTCTCGCGTTCTTCAGTCCGAATGGCATCACTGTGTAGCAATATACTCCGATCGGCGTTCTGAATGCTGTAAGCTTTTCATCTTCTGGAGCCATTTTTATCTGGTTGTATCCTGAGGATCCATCCATGAATGAGAAAATTTCATGTGTCGAAGCAATGTCGATCATTAGTTCTGGGATCGGTAGAGGGATTTCATCTTTTGGGCATGCCTTGTTTAAATCTCTGAAATCTACACAAATTCTAATCTGACCATTCTTCTTTCTGACTGGCACCACATTGGCTAACCAAGTCGGGTATTGTTCTTCACGGACAAATTTAGCGTCTATTAGCTTTTTAACTTCAGCTATGACTTGTTGTTCGATTTCTAGACGCATTCTTCTGGGACCTCGTCCGACCGGGACGGAAGTAGGATCCACTCCTAGCTTATGGACCGCGACCTCCGGAGCTAATCCTGGCATCTCATCGTAGTTCCGAGCAAAACAGTCTTTAAATTACATTAATAACTTGATTATTTCTTCAGAGTCTTCTTTATTGAGTAAGGAGCTAACAAAGGTAGGTCTAGGCTCTTCGCAAGTACCTAAGTTAACTTCCGTTAACTCATCTATTGTAGATTTAATCTCTTCTTCGAACTCTGGTGGAGCGTTTCCAATTTGTAAATCTTCAAGTTCTTCTGTAGCTTCCATACAGTCTTCATTAGACTTGCAAGTGACAACCATGCAAAATTCAGTATCGTCAACTGATCCTACTGTGCCGAATCCGAGACCATGCCTTGAATTGGGTGGACAACCGGAGTTATTCCATAATTTTTCAAAATGTTGTGATTGACATTTTGTCCATTGTCGAGGTAAGAAACCACGCTGAATTAAATTTTGAACACAGGGAGAGTACCACTCAAAAGGTAATTCCATTAATTCCGATGAAGTGACATCTTCAAATTGTACATTATTTTCGGCTTTGGAGGAAGGAGCACCACGGTAGAATTTGATTGGCTTTGCACCGCCGCTACGTACCTCTTTGACCACCATACCCTCGATCTTATTAGAATGGATCGGGGTCAGGGTCATAGTATGTACATAGTGGTTAATCTTCTCGCACATTGATTTATATTCTTCATTCTTTTTATCTTCGAGCGGGATCCTGAATTGCGGCTTCTTCCGACTTATTGTCGCTACTTCTTGTTTGATCTCTTTTTCTTCTTCAGAACTGTCTTCCCAATCAACATTGATGGCTGGTTTCCTCTGTCCAACTGTCCTAACGTCTCTGCCACGACCTTGTCCCCGGCCTCGACCTCGGATGCGAGTTGTGGAGAAACCTTCACCATCTCGCCGTAAGGGAGTGGTGAGTGACTGTTGGACTAGAACTTCAGGTTCTTCATCATCCCGGATTTCTTTTTCTTCATTCGTTATGGTATCTCTGGAGAAAATTGTTTTCTTCGGAGGTGCATAATAAGCTGCATCTTCATGGATTCCAATTTCATGTATGGAGAATGGTTGTAAGTCACCCTTGATGCACTGTTCCCCTCCATCGTAGTATTTGATGCACTGATGTAGAGATGATGGTACCATCCCGTTTTCATGTATCCATGGTCGGCCCAGTAGAGCGTTGAATGACGTTTCTGAATCAATTATGTGAAATTTCGCGGTTGTCTTTGCTAAGTCACCGGTCTTCATTAGCAGTTTTATTGATCCGAGGGCTCTTTCTCCTTTTTGGTTGAATCTTCGTAATAACATTTTGTCTGCTTCGAGCTCGCGAGCATCAATTTCCAAGTATGCTAGCGTTCGAAGATTCATTATATTGACTGATGCTCCTGGATCCACCAATACTCTGGAGAGTGTAAACTTTCCAATTGTAACTGAAATGTACAACGGTCGGTTGTGGTCTCGTCGTCCCAAGTAGTAGATCATTGTCCGTGAAGGTGACACCTCGTTGTTCCTTTAACGAACAAACCTCATCTAAGGAATCTCCGACCATTTGAGCTAAGCAAATTTCTGGATCAAGTAAGGCCTTGATCAGAGCTTCTCTCATCTCCTTTGATAAGATGAGAGCGTCGTAGATGCTTAGTTTGGCCGGTAGTTTACTAAGATGGGCTAGCACGTTGTAGTCCACTTTATTTTCATGTGTCTCAATTTCTTCCCGAATAGATATTTCTTCTGCCAGGGTTGGTTCTTCCTGAACAACCACCTGCTTTCCTTTGTCCTTTGGACGCATTCTCGGAGGTAGAACTCTTCCACTTCTCAAGTTGACTTCTGTGATTTCTTCTGAATCTAGTATTGAGTTTGCTAGTGTCTCCTCCTGAATCGGAATGACAGGTTCTTCTAGATTAGCTTCAAAATCGGAAGGCTCTAACTCTATTGTGATTGGAGCTCCTCGAAACTCGCAAATAGATTCATTGCTTGTTGAACTCTCGTAGCCTCCTTGGTGGATGTCTTCTTTGTCATTGTGACCGTCGAGATTGTGTATGATTTGAGAATTGTTACTTGTATCGGAATCGATGTCCGGATTAGGTTGGTCGTCGCTAGTTACGTAATCGTTAGAAACAGTCAAAACGTAGCCAACACTATAACCCTTATCATTATAAGATCCCACCGGAGTGGGCAGATAATCATACAGAGTCAGAGGTTTGAGAGATTTCTCCCCGAATCAGAAACAACTATCCTAGGATAAGCAGCCCCTAGTCTAGCCTTAGGAGCCTCGTGTCGGCATATTTTAGGTTGTGTGTTTTATTTTGAAAAGGGGGTCGCCTAACAGAAGTTGTCGGTGAATTTTTAATTTAATTTAAATAAATAATTTGAAAAGTAGTATTTGATTTTGAAAATAATTTTAAATTTGAAGATTTTAAAATATGAGATGAAACCGATCTCACATCCCAAATAGTTTATATAAACGAACACCACACCACAAACCGTGTATCTATCCCTAAGGATAGACACACCGCTTGATGGTGGGGCTCGATTAAATAAACTAGAAGATTTGTGACATCCGTTTGGTCCGCGAACCAATTTTATAAGCCGACAAATTCCCCGCTTAATATGAAAGTATTAAACAGGGTTTATATTACCTCGGGTTCTTTAAAATTCCCTATAAGGGCAAGCCCCTATAGTTAATTACATCTTAAGTGACGGGAATCACCTAAGAAAACTCTCGATAATAATCAATAATTCCGCTCTCAAGAATTTCAAAGTTTAAGGTTTTCAAAGATTGAATTTTGGAATTTCAATAGGGAATGGATCAAGTTTGGAACATTTTATTTTGGGAATTCAAGGGAAGAAAAGTAGGAGAAATCACAGATTCGAAGCGAACTTCGGTAACTTCCCGACTATCCTATTGTTTGGCTCGAGTTTAGGAAAGTCCTAATGTTTATTTAGTATTTCAATCTTGCCAATTTTAATTAATTAGGGCTTATATTTGTATGATAAAATCATACAAATAGCACTAGAAGATATGAGGGTTTATGTCGTATCGGACGACTACCTCGGAATCCTAAGTCCGGTTAGGGCTTAATTTGCAATGCAAATGCCTAACGAAGAGTTGAGGATTTATGTTGCACTAGTGCAAGCTACCTCGAAGTCCTATGACTTTGTTATTTAATTCTAAGAAGGTTTTGTTGAAGTAGATTCAAGTTTTGCTGACGACGATGGCCGTGCTGCCCACCATGCTCCGAGCTCCTTGTTGTTGCAGGGGTTTAGTTTTAGAAATCATAAATCAGGGGATGAGAAAAGTGTTTTGGTTAGAGAAGTCTTAATTTCCAAGTGTTTTTGTATTTTGATTAAAACAAATCTTAAAGTTGATTATAACGACACCGGTTAAGATCCCACGGTTCCATCCTTCCGGCATCATTATTTTTATCAGATTCACTTAGTCCAGATGAATTTGCTAAACTCAACTGAACGAGTTCCACACTTTCATTTAGACCGTGGGAAATCCCGTTAGCAACACGTAGGTTACATCATCCGAGGTATTCCCGATCATCCAACAGGACGTTTTAATTTAGTTGTAATTGTAGTTTTGTGTTCTGTTTGTGATTAAATTTTGAGTTGTTTTATATTTTGAAATGTTGTGGCGGTGAACTTTATCTTGCAATGACTTTTAAATTAGTTTTGGTTTCAGTTTTAGGGGCTATCCTAAAGGTGTGGGTTTTCATGCAACAGTTGTCTTATCATGCAAGAAAAGTAAAGTGCATTTGCAATAAAGTAAATTGCAAGAAGGTAAATTGCAAGAAAGTAAATTGCAATAAAATAAAAGCGTACCTGGAGGGTCTTCCCGTCATCCCAAGCTGCACTTAAAACACAATTAGAATATTTAAGCAAGTTCCTAGGTAAAGCTAAGGTAAGGGTCATGGTTTTCTACCAAATTCCTAATCCTATAGCCTAGTCATCTCCTATGACGTCTAGGTTCTTTGTGTTTTTGTTTGAGGACGATTTTCTTCATCAAAGAACAATTAAGTCCAATTGTTCTTATAAGCATCCTATCGTATCGAGGAAGTGCTTAAGACAAATCTTAAACATCTTTTCAATATTTCTAGGATTGCTTTAAGTCCAAATGGATTCAATTACACAGATGAATTAACTGTCCGAGGTTTTCAAGTTTTGTTAACTTGCTCAGTGAACTAGGACATTTGAATATCCTATGAGTGAAGTAACACTTCATTTAATGTTCCATTTAGGAGTTATAATAATCAAAGCTTTCAAGGGTAAATTAGTATTCAAATGATTTGATTTAAGTTAAAGGGTTTAAATTTGGAATAATGTTCAAGTTGCTTTACATTTAGTTTCTTTCTGTTTTAGGTGTTTTTATATTTAATTCAATTCACGTTAAATTAATTTAATTTAATTGAGTTTTAATTTAATTTAATTCAATTTAATTCAATTTAGTTTGATTTGATGTTAAATTAATTTGATTTGATTTAATTTTAATTTAATTTGATTTAATTTAATTTAATTTAATTATTTAATTTAATTTAATTTATTTAATTTAATTTAATTTATTTAATTTAATTTAATTTAATTTAATTTGATTTAATTTAATTTAATTTAATTTAATTATTTAATTTAATTTAATTTATTTAACTTTAATTTAGTTTAATTTAATTTAATTTGTTTTAATTTAATTTAATTTAATTTTTAATTTAATTTAATTTAATTTAATTTAATTTTAATTTAATTTAATTTAGTTTAACTTAATTTAATTTTAATTTAATTTTAATTTACTTTATTTTTAATTTTAATTGAAATTTTAAAAGAGTTTAATAATTTAATTAAGTCTTTTAATATTTTAAATTTGAGTTATCATTTTAATTAAGAATTGAGTATTAATGAGATAATTAGTTTAGGGATTTTTAAATTAAAGAATAAATCTCTTCCTAATAAATATCCCCTATTTTAATAATTCCAATTTATTATTCTTCCAAATTTAATCCATTATTTAATTAAAGTTTAATCACTTTAAAATTGTTTAATGGGTTTCTACCCTTTAATTATTTAAATTTCAATCATCCAAATCAGATTAGGATCAAATATTTTACTTGTTAATTTTTTATTAAACCTAAAGTTTTAATTAAGGGTTAAAAGTTTAATTACCATTTTACCCCTTAAGCTTAATAATTTCATAACTTACTAAATTGAACTCAAATGAACTTGAAATTTTTATGTGACTTCACTAATATGTCAATAAAGACATGAGAGGAGAAAATGTGATTTTTCTGTATTTAATTTATTTATATAATTATTTTTGGTGGAAAATAGATATTTTCAAGGAAAATTTGAAAACATGACCAAAGGAAAGTTTCTCTCCTTAAGAAAATTAGGGGACATTCCTAATGACCAGAGAAGCACTTGGACCAATTTTGGTGATTTTTTGAATTATATTATTTGTATTATAATTATTTTAAGTTTTGGAGTGTTAATTAATTTAAAAATAAAATAAATGTTGAAAAATGGATTTTATATTTTTCAAAAATCTCTCTGATATCAAGGAAATCAGAGAATCAAATTTTGCAATTTTCTGATTTTTCTATGATTTATTATAATTATTTTGGTGAAAATGCTAGAAAATACATTTTTTTAATTTTAAAATTACCTTAAAGCTTTAAAATTTAATATCTCACTAAATAAACCTAGGAAAAATATGGGATTTGTTCCTGTGTGATTAAAATTCAAAATGTGACATTTTGGTGAATTTTATTATTTTTGTGATTTTTATTATTTTTTAATTATTAAAAATATTAAAATATTATTAAAAATCAACTTTTTTAGAAAATTGAAATTTTAATTTTCTTAGGTTCCCCTGATATCAGAGAGGCTCCAAAACCAATTTGGTGAGTTTTTGAAAGATATTTTGAAAGTTATGAATTTTTAAAGTTTAAAATGGCTAAATGGCTTAATCAACCCAATTAGTAGGGCTAACCAAGTCCAATTGATCTCAAATTTTTATGGTGGGTTCCTCTGATCCTAAAGGTCAGTAGAGAATTGATTTCAAGTCAATTTGATGCCTGGTTAACTCTAATTAATTAAAGACCTATTTTGGGTGTTTAAGCCAATTAGGGTTGTTTTAAATGAAATAAGTCAAAACTTATTTTTCCTAGGGTTCTCTGGTCATAAGGAACATCACCAAATTTTCCTAGATTTTATTTCACAACATGCTATTTACTGGAATTAAAATACTCAAAACGAGTAACTCGAACTTGAAAAATCAAGAACTCTTCATAGGGATGGTCTCGACTTTGGAAAATTCAGGTAATGTTCCCAAATTCGAAGGCTTCAAAAGCCCTATGGTCTCATGCCATGGTGAATTGTATGCATGCATGGAGAATTAAAACAATGCAGAGAGTAAATAAATTATAAAAAATAAAATATTTGATGAAATTAAGTGATTTCTTTTCCACATTATTCTCCTCTCTTCACTCGAGCAAGAGGGTATTTTTATTTTATTTTTCCGATTTTTCTAGACCAGAGATATGAATTTTTGAAGTTTAGGGAATTAAATAAATCAAAAAAAATCCCTAATTTTCTACTTATCCGAGTCAGCGCCAGCGCATCCTCGGCAGCTCCGAAAGACCACGCGGCGCGCTCCCATTCGACGCCGCCACTTGAGTCAGCAGCCCGGGCCCCGCGGTTCTCGTACCGTCTCCTGGTCCGACGCCATCTGAGCCGTCCATCCGCGCGTGTATTGAATGGACGGCATCCGTTCATCGTCCCCAAGTGTTCTCACCCGAGAGCCGTCCACACTAAATCCCCAAGATCTCACTCGATTCTCAATGGATTTTTACGTTCTTATACTCTATGGATTCGTCTTGAAGAGACGAACACATCTATACGGTTAACATGCATTGAATCTAAGGCATTTGAAATGGAGAATCTCCAGAAGCTCGGGATGAAGAATTAGCTCATACCTTGGCTCGGAGAAGTGTGGCTTCAATCCGAGAGTTGTTGCACCTTCGATTGGATCCCGGCAAGCTCCGGATGAAGTCTCCTGGTCCGGTGAATCGTCCGGATATGATTTCGACCAAGCCCGATCCACAAAGCTTGGAGGTCGGAGCAAGCTGGGTGGCCTCGGGGATGGGGCTTTTGATGGTGGACACCTTCCCTTGATTCGGTGAAGGTGTAGAGCCAATCAATTTGGGGATTGGCTCACTGTGGAGAAGTGTCCTGGTTTTGGGTGGAATTTCAACTGCGAAATTGAGCTTACAGAGGAGAAATGGCAGGGGGATTTCACTGGGGATCAAGTGCTCTAAGGGTGGAGGAGGGTCTGAAACAATTTTAGCAGAGTTTTGGCAAGGTTTTTGCTTCGCTCCCTCATGGCCGAGAGGGGTGGAGTTTAAATAGAGCTGGCTGGGGGCCTCCCAGGGAGAGTTAGGGCTTGGGATCGACTGCTTCGGTGAGGAGAAGATCGGCTATGGTAGCCACCGGGGATGGGGCGGCTCGAGCAAGTGAGAATTTCAATGTTGGCTCACATGTGAGCTCTCGGCCATGGTGTTTTCCGGCGGCCTGGTGGCCGGCCGGCCGGGCATGGGTCACCCTCAAGGTCGGGTGGGTCGGGGCTGGAGGTTTGTGCAATCAATTGGCCATGGACATGTGTAAAGGCTTTGATCCAAAGTGGAATGGGGCATGGCTAGATTTGGACCTAAATGGGTCGACCCACCCATTTGGGCTAGGTGCACCACCCGAGGCCTGGTTTAGGCTGAGGAGAAAGTGATTTGGATCAGCTTGATTAGTGGGGTCAAGTCACAATCCAAGTACAATTAGGCTTAAGCATGGTTTAGTGGAGTCATGGAAGTGGTTAATCACCTTTAGGAATTAAGGAAAGAGCCTCCTCTTTTTGCCCAAAATGGCATGGTGACATGTAAAGAGGCTCTCATGGCTTCCATGTGGCTCATGCATGGCTTCATGGCTCACCTTTGGCTTGGGAAAAGTGAAGTCAATTTCATGGAAATGGATTTAAGGAAAATTTTGGTATTTAGGGGTGATTTGGCATGAGGCTTGATTTGGAATTATTTGATGATGAATTTAGGACTTAGGTGATGGCTTTAATTAAGTGAATGGTAAATGGAGATGTCATGTGGGCTTTAGGGTGGATTTTGGGCTTTTAAGATGGATTAGGAAAGTGGGCTTTTGAATTTTAAAATGGATTTTGGGATGAAATTTTGTAAAGAGGTTGGGCCAAATAATTGTTGGGTTTAGCTCATGGATGTGTCATGAGTGACTTGAAGCAAATTTGGGGTAGTTTTGGGCTTGAATTGGGTTGGATTTGGATTCTTTTGGTGAATGGGCCAATATAGGTCCAAGTGGGCCAAGTTGGGCCAATGTTGAGCTAGGGTTGAAATTGATGTAAAATTAATGTTGAGAAATGTTTATGGGAGTGTTTCAAAGAGGTTTTGACTTTGGTTGGATTTTGATTTTGGGGTTTGGGTTCATTTGGGTTAGGTTTGGGTTTAGGTCAAAAATGGGCCTTTTAGCTTTGGGTTGAGTTTGAGTGGGGTTTGGGTTCAAATTTTGGGCAAATCATGTTAGAGTTTTGTTTGTGGGAATGTTAAGGAATATTTAGAAAAGGTTTGGGGTTAATTGGAGTTGAATTGGGTGAGTTTAGGTTAAGTTTGGATCATGGGTCCAAATTAGGCTTTAAGGCCAAAAGTGAAATTGGATCCAAATGTCAATCAAATTGGACTTGGATTTGATCTAGATTGGTATTAGGGATGTTGAATTGAAGTTTAGAATTGAATTGGACCAAAATTGGGGTCAATTGGGTAGGTTTGGTTTGACATTGGGTTCACTTTGGGTTAAAATGGGTCAAATTGGGGGTTTTGACAAAAGTAGGGTAAATGTACAAAATTGGCCCATGGTGTAGTTGGACAAAATTAAATTGGGAATATTTGGGATTTTCTGGAATTTTCTGGGAATTTTCTGAATTTTTGGATTTTTAGGCCAAGAAGGGTATTTTGGGTATTTGGAGGGTATTAGGAGGTATTTTTGGAATTTTTGGTATTTTTGGGTATGAATGATCAATTTGAGTGATGTGGGGATGTTTGGGATTGATTTTGGAAAATTTTGGGTAATTTGGAAATTTTTGAGAAATTTGGGTAATTTTAAGGGTTTTGGGTAGGCTAAGCGGGTGTAGGGTCCCGGGGGTCAAAAATTGAAAATTTGGGAAATTGAAGATTGGGTGGATGTAAGTAGAAAGAAATTATTTTGGTTGAGCCGTGAAGCCATATCAAGCCCATATGAGCCATGAAAGGACTCATTTGAGGCATTCACTATGTTGTTCCTAACCTCTTAGCCGAGGGCTTAGGGGTTAAGGACCATCCATGTGAATCACCTACATGAGTCAGGAGGTCAAGTTGGGTATGGGTGTGGTTTTAGGAAGTGTGTGGAAATGTAGTGTGTAAGTGTAGTGTAAGCCAGCCCCTTCACCAGACCAGGCCACCCAGGGCAGTCCTAAGGCCAAAGAGTCCTATAGGAACTCATCCTTTAAACTTCCACATCTGATTTCAACCCTCTAGGTGATTAGGGGTCTACAGTCAAGTTTGTGGAGTTTGCAGGGAGTTAAAAAGTGGTTTGAAATTTCTAAGCGGTGGGTCCCATCTCTAGTCCTCTAAGATGGTCAAAGGAAAAGCCTAAGGCTAGATCCTAAGTACTAAAGAGAGGAGAAGACCTCATCAAAAATGAGGTCAACAAATGGACCCCCAATAGGTGTGGTGTGTCGACGGAGCACACCGCGCGTATTGGTGTTGACCGAAGAGATCAACACGACCAACACGAAGTCCGGGTGACAAACTTGGGACGGAGCAAAAGAATTTCCGCTGGGGAGTATCGGGTATGTTCCCAGAACTGGAGATACTCGAACTCTCGGCGGGGAAAAGAAAAGGAGGTGAATTCCAAATCACATGACTCGGGAGAATTTCGATTTAGATTTTATTTTGTTTCAATTTAAGTTTTGATGTGTGAGCTTAGATTTCGATTTGGAGTTTTAATTTAGATTGAAGTTACGGCTATCTACCAAGATCTAATCCCTCTTGCTAGTCGGTTCTATGACGTCTAGTGTCCAAAGTAGGGAACATATGCGCGGCAGGATCAACTGACTTCCCGAGTATGAGAACCTCTTCCCAAACTTCATAAGAAACACAGTACGTGCATAATGCGAAAAATAGTAGATGGGTGTCCTAGTTCGTGGCCGGCCATGCAAATTAAACCAATCACAGACTTAACAATTATTGATCCAACATCAATAGGCAATCATTTTGAATACAATAATTGATATAGCGCATTCCTTTAAAACGTTGTTACCTACCTTAGTAGGTAACAATTTAGATGAGATGAAAAAGTGCAGGTGCTTTGAGACGGGATTCAAAAGTGATGCGGAAAGCTAACATACCGTCTTCACGCATTTCCCCGATGTGGTTCATCGGTCGGATATTGAAATATCTCATTCATATTATATCGAAAGCCTGAAATTTGAATAGTGACATACGGGGTGTTCTCACATAGAGAATAATTCATTTAATCTTGATGGAAGTAAACGTCACCCATCTTCTCGGACATAAACATTCCCATTGTTGATCGCATATAAGTTAGAGTAGAACTCTTCTGCATGGAATAACAGCTTGGTGACGTAGTGTAACAAAATACCTCCCGTGCGCATTGCTTGTATCGTTTCTTAATCTTCGTGGTGTAATTCTCTAATCCTCGATTATGAATCCCCATTCCTTGATAACTCTTTTCTTTACCAAAACCTTATTGAAGATCGTTGTTAGCCCGCACTCACAAATTTCCTCCGGTTAAACACTCAATTAGAATGCAGAATTTGAGGCCATTATGGTGAATGGAATGAATTAGTGAAGAAAGCGGGTCTTAAGAATATTGATTTAAGAATGGGTTTTCACAAGGAATTGGTGTTGAAACCGTCAAATCGGCATTCAAATTATAAATAACTCATCTTTATAACTTCCCTCCCATTGTCGGCGAAAGTTTCTACGCCGTCACGGCGACTCGATTATAAAAGCTGCCTCATGTTCTCATTGTCGGCGGGACGTTTCTTGCTGTCAGCTAGCTCGATAAATAATGAATTTAATTTGGGTGCGAACCTCATTGTCGAGCGGCGAGTATCGACCTCGCCGTCGAGCGAATTCCAAATAATGTCCAATTTCGCTGAATCGAACTGATTTCTTTTTCTCATCATAATGGTTCGAATATGTGATGATTCTTAATAATAATTGAGTAGTAAAGTTTCGACAGCTATAGACTAACTATTAAGATACAATAAAAATAGATAACTAATTTAGGTTGCCTCCACATAAAAGCGCTTGGTTTAACGTCGTCAATGAGCCACCAATTTCAATTATTAATCGGAGTCGACTAAGCATTAAAACCTCTTTATAGTTAGGTCTTATACCTTCGAAATATGGTATTAATCTATGTCCATTAACTTTAAATTTATGTCAGTTTTGGATCTTCGATTTCTATAGTTCAGGTATGAAAATATTTGAGTTATGGTGAAAGGTCCTAACCATCGAGACTTGATTTTCCGGGGAAATAATTTCAATCTAGTATTATCTGTAACCTGTCTTGGTTCATTCTCGATTAATCTTAGATCATATCATAATTTCATCTTTTCTTTATAAATCCGATCATTATCATATGATTCATTTCTTAATTCTTCCATTCATTTAATTGCGGCAATCTTTTCTCACCCGGCTTCCTTCTATTATAATTAAATTCTTTGTCATGATATCTTTGTATTACAATTGAGCGGTAAGTGGCATGTTTTTCCATATATAAGTGTTGTAAGGAGTCATTCCAATCGGAGTTTTATAAGCGATCTATAAACATAATGCGTGTAATCTAATAGACTAATCTAACCTATTTGGGTTTACGATTTTTCTAAAATATGTTTGTCTCATGATTAGATACTTCGGCTAATCGTGATGTGGATGATAGCGGTGGATATCTTATGAGTAATGTGTATTTTTCTACAAGTTTGTGAATGTATTTATTTAAATGAGTTCCTCCGTCGGTGATAATCACTCTCGGCATTCAGAATAGTAAAAATATTTTTTATCGAAATTTTGAAACATAACAGCATCGCACAGAGGTAAAGCATTGCCTCGATCCATTTGGAAACACCAATCGACGACTCTTAATATATGAGGTTTCAACCGAAGGAATAAAATGTCCCACAAAATCTAATCCCCAAACATCAAAAATTTCAACTACAATATAAAATTCGGAAGGCATTTCATTTCTTCTAGATATATTTCCTACTCTTTGACATTTATACTTGAAGTTTTAATATATCTGTATACATCTCTAAATAGAGTAGGCCGGTAAAAAATCTGAGATTGTAGAATCTTATAGGCAGTTTTATCGGTCCCAATGTCCTCCAAAATCGGGAGAATCTTGACATTTTTGAATAATTGGACCGTTCTTCATAAGGTACATCTTAATAATTAAATTCTTACATTGCTTATAAATATAGTTCATCCCAAAAATAGGTTTTCGTATCATGGATGAATTTTTTAAATTTGTTACCAAAGTTAACATAGGTGGTAAAATATTACTAACTATAACGGTTACTATATCGGCATACCATGGTATTTTCACTCATTGATATTATATAGTTGTTCATCGAAGCTGTCCATAATTTCATTTTCAATATCGAATAATTCATGATTTTCTAATCTTGATAAATAATCCCGCAATTTGATTATCGAGTTCTTTCTTTTTAACGATCTCAAAATTAATTCTTGCACATGTAAGCATCCATCTAATTAATCTTGATTTGGAATCTTTCTTTACATTAAATATTTGATAAACGAGAATGATCGGTATGCACGATACATTTGCTCAATCGAATGGAGTCTAAATTTATTAAAAACCATGTACTCTGCCATTAATAATTCTCTTTATGTGTATAATTTATTCAGCATCATTTGATTTTACGCGTATATAACTTTAAAAATCTTTTCATATCTTTGCCGCTCCTACGGTATAAATCTTAGCATCACACATAAGCTCGAATGGTTTCTCCCGAGTTAGGTGAAACTATTATGGAAGTCTTTGTAATTAATTTTTATTTTAAAGTTAAACATTCGGACATTCGATTGTAAATTCAAATTTCTTGTCCTTTTCGAGAAATTGGCATAGAGTTTAGTAATTTTTGAAAAATCTTTTATATAGCGTCTGTAGAATCCGGCATGTCAAAGAAAAGCTTCTTACCCCTTTTACCCTAGTTGGAGGTGGTAATTTAGCTATAGCAATTTTTGCGGTTTCAGAAATTTTAGGAGCCTCTATGATATCAGAGGGATTTAAAAAAATTAAAATTTCAATTTTCTAAAAAAGTTGATTTTTAATATTATTTTAATATTTTAATAATTAAAAAATAATAAAAATCACAAAAATAATAAAATTCACCAAAATGTCACATTTTGAATTTTAATCACTTAGGAACAAACCCCATATTTTTCTTAGGTCTATTTAGTGAGATATTAAATTTTAAAGCTCTAGGGTATATTTAAAATTAAATAAAATGTATTTTCTAGCATTTTCACTAACATAATTATAATAAATCATAGAAAAATCAAAAAATTGTAAAATTTGATTCTCTGATTTTCTTGATATCAGAGAGATTTTTGAAAAATATAAAATTCATTTTTCAAAATTTATTTTATTTTTAAATTAATTAACACTCCAAAACTTAAAATAATTATAATAAAAATAATATAATTCAAAAAATCACCAAAATTGGTCCAAGTGGTTCTCTAGTCATAAGGAATGTCCCCTAATTTTCTTAAGGACAGAAACTTTCCCTTGGTCATGTTATTAAATTTTCCTTGGAAATCTCTATTTTCTACCAAAAATAATTATATAAATAAATTAAATACAGAAAAATCACATTTTCTCCTCTCATGTCTTTATTGACATATGAGTGAAGTCACATAAAAATTTCAAGTTTATTTGAGTTCAATTTAGTGAGTTATGAAATTATTAAGATTAAAGGGTAAAGTGGTAATTAAAATTTTAATCCTTAATTAAAACTTTAGGTTAAAAAAAAAATTAATAAGTAAAATATTTGATCCTAATCTGATTTGGATGATTGAAATTTAAATAATTAAAGGGTAGAAACCCATTAAACAATTTTAAAATAATTAAACCTTAATTAAATAATTGATTAAATTTGGAAGAATAATAAAATTGGAATTATTAAAATAGGGATATTATTAGGAAGAGATTTATTCTTTAATTTAAAAATCCCTAAATTAATCATCTCATTAATATACAATTCTTAATTAAAATGATAACTCAAAATTCAAAATATTAAAAGACTTAATCATTAAACTAAAATTAAATTATTAAACTCTTTCAAAAATTTCAATTAAAATTAAAAATAAAATAAAATTAAAAATTAAATTAAATTAAGTAAATTAAATTGGATTAAATTAAATTAAATTAAATTAAATTAAAAGTTGAAATAAATTAAAGATTAAATTAAATTAAATTAAATAAACAAATTAAATTAAATTAAATGAATAAATTAAATTAAATTAAATAAATTAAATAAAATTAAATAAAATTAAATAAAATTAAATTAAATTAAATTAAATTAAATTAAATTAAATCAAAATAAATAAATAAATTAAGTTAAATTAAATTAAACTAAATTAAATTAAAACAAATTAAATCAAATTAAATTAAATTAAATTAAATAAATTAATTAAATTAAATTAAAGGAAATTAAATCAAATTAAACTAAATTAATTTAACATCAAATCAAACTAAATTAAATTAAATTAAATTAAAATTAAAATTAGATTAAATTAAATTAAAGTTAAATTAAATTGAATTAAATAACATTACCTAAGACATAAAGAAATTAAATATGAAATAACTTGAACACTATTCCAAATTTAAACCCATTAATTGAAATTAAACTAAATCACAAATCATTCGAACACCAATTTGCCCTCAAAAGCTTTAGTTATCATAACTCCTAAACGGAATATTAAATGAAATGTTACTTCACCTATAAGATATTCAAATGTCCTAGTTACTCGAGCAAGATAACAAAACTTGAGATTCTTGGACGATTAATTCATTTGTATAATTAAATTCATTTGGACTTAAAACAATTCTAGCAATATTGAAAAGATGTTTAAAATTCTTCTTAAACACTTTCTCGATATGATAGGATGTTTATAAGAACAATTGAATTTAATTGTTCTTTGATGAAGAAAATCGTCTTCAAACAAAAACACAAGGAATCTAGACGTCATAGGAAATGACTAGCTATAGGATTAGGAATTTGGTAGAAAACCATAACCCTTACCTTAGCTTTACCTAGGAACTTGCTTAAATATTCTAATTGTGTTTTATGTGCGACTCGGGATGACGGGAAGACCCTCCGAGTACGCTTTTATTTTATTGCAATTTACTTTCTTGCAATTTACATTATTGCAATTTCATTAGTCGCATCGCACTTACTTTTCTTGCATGATAAACAATCGTTGCATGAAAACCCACACCTTTAGGATAGTCCCTAAAGCTGAAACCAAAACTAAGTTAAAAGTCATTGCAAGATAAAATTCACCGCCACAACATTTCAAAATATAAAACAACTCAAAATTTAATCACAAACAGAACACAAGACTACAATTACAATTAAATTAAAACGTCCTGTTGGATGATCGGGAATACCTCGGATGATGTAATCTACGTGTTGCTAACTGGATTTCTCATGTTCTAAATGAAAGTGTGGAACTCATTCAGTTGAGTTTAGCAAATTCATCTGGACAAAGTGAATCTGATAAAAATAACGATGCCGGAAGGATGGAACCGTGGGATCTTAACCGGTGTCGTTATAATCAACTTTAAGATTTGTTTTAAATAAAACATAAAAAACACTTGGAAATTAAGGTTTTCTCTAAACCAAAACACTTTTCTCATCTCCTGATTTATGACTTCTAAAACTAAACCTCTCGCAATAACAAGGAGCTCGGAGCATGGTGGGCGGCACGGCCATCGTCATCGGCAAAATCCGAGTCTACTTCACAGAAACTTTCCTAGAATTAAATAACAAAGCCATAGGACTTTGAGGTAGTTTGCCTAGTGCAACATAAACCCTCAACTCTTCGTTAGGCATTTGCACCGCAAATTAAGCCCTAACCGGTCTTAGAGACTACGAGGTAGTCGTCGGATACGACATAAACCCTCACATCTTCGAGATCTATTTGTATGATTTTATCATAGAAATATAAGTCCTAATTAATTAAAATTGGCGAGATCAAAACATTTAAATAAATATTAGGACTTTCCCAAACTCAAGCCAAACAATAGGATAGTCGGGAAATTACCGAAGTTCGCTTCGAATCTGTGATTTCTCCTACTTTTCTTCCTTTGAATTCTCAAAACAAAATGTTCCAAACTTGATCCATTCCCTATTGAAATTCCAAAATTCAATCCTTTAAAACTTAAACTTTGAAATCCTTGAGAGCGAATTATTGATTATTATCGAGAGTTTTCTTAGGTGATTCCCATCACTTAAGATGTAATTAACAATAGGGGCTTGCCCTTATAGGGAATTTTAAAGAACCTGGGTAATATAAACCCCGTTTAATGCTTTCATATTAAGCGGGGAATTTGTCGGCTTATAAAATTGGTTCGCGGACCAAACGGATGTCACAAATCTTCTAGTTTATTTAATCGAGCCCCACTGTCAAGTAGTGTGTCTATCCTTAGGGATAGATACACGGTTTGTGGTGCGGTGCTCGTTTATATAAACTATTTGGGATGTGAGATCGGTTTAATCTCATATCTTAAAACCTTCAAATTTAAAATTATTTTCAAAGTCAAATATTACTTTTCAAAATTATTTGTTTAAATTAAATTAAAATTCGCCGACAACTTCTGTTAGGCGACCCCCTTCTTTTAAAATAAAACACACAACCTAAAAATATGCCGACATTAGGTAACTTAACTAAGTAGAAAATTAATACGTATTGAAAGTGCAGGAAATTAAACTAATTGCTAAATAAGTCTTAACTATTCAGAAAAAGTATCTTTCCCCTTGTTTAGAAATTTAAGTGATTTATGAATTTAAATAGATAATTTTAAGGTATTGTGACAAATAGGAGCATTCCTATTCTTTACCCTTTGGTCAAGTGTAAAGAATATTGACTAATCCTATGTTTGATTATCGAATTTGCGACCAGTCGGGAGGATACCGATCGCCACTTCGAGCTCCCACGTTCCCCTCGCTCGAGGGCTAACATCTACACTTCGGCTCTCAAACAATAGGACCGAATTGAATATTTTAGTCCGTCACACTAAAATGCTCGATTCTACGCCCAGATGATATTATTTCCTATTTATTCGCACCTTCCTTCCAAGGCTTTTGAATTCCCGAATATCCGATGTATTTTTTACTATAGTTGATATTCAACATATTTTAACAAATCAAATGGCCAATTTGAAAGTAAATTAAGTTTTAAGTAAAAATTATCACAATTTATTAATATTTAAAAGTACTTCTATTTTTAGTTCATCTAGTCACTTAATTTCATAAACAGTGAGAAAGACTAATAAACTACTCAGAATGCATGGGAACTAAATTAAGTATGGATTTCATTTAAAGTTAAAAACAATAAATACAAATACTTATCTCCATTTATCTCCAAGCAGACTCCTCGCAGTTCATTTGACTCTTCCTTGCAGTACAGCAAGACTCACTAAAAAGTCACTAACTCACTGAAGACTCACTAAAGACTGCTCACACATAAATAAAAGACTCTTAAGACACAAATTGACACACACTTCACAAATAACACACACTTATAAGCTGAATTTCGGCCTCTATATATAGAGGTGAGCAAAGGACCAAGAGGTGTGTAAGCATCCCTTCAAAAAGTGTCCAGGTTCAATGTATCTGCGCCATTTGAACTAGCTCGCCGTCGGCGACGAACTACCTCGCCGTCGGCGAGGCTTCTAGAAGGTCTTCGAACCGCGCTATCTCGGCTTGTCGGCGGGCTCGGGCTCGTCGTCGGCGAGACGGTTATAAATCCTTCAGAATTTCTTCCTCGTACCCTCGTTGTCGGCGGGCTCGATCTCGTCGTCGGCGACTCAAGACTAAATTGCATTATTTTCTTCCTTTTTGCTCCAAATCTGCTCCTTTTTATGATTTTTGCTTTTATCACCTAAATTCCACATTCCTGCAACAAAATAAAGAAAATAGCTTTCTTTAAAGTGCAATTTCATAAAAAATAGGTATGAATTTCTTAATAAAATTTTCAGTGATCAGTAACCCATGGAGGATGGGCCATGACGATGATGGGCCATGAGAGATCATCTATGGGCTTAGATTTTGGATTTAGGGCTAATCTAAATGTGTTTAAGTTTAGCCCAAAATCTTAAGCCTAATGTGGTTCCAATATTAAGAGATCAAATTGATCTGGTGGAATTTTATGTAATTGCATGGTCAAGTGGGGTTGGGAAGGCCTTAGGTATGGCTAGGATCGAGTTGGGTAGATGCTCCCTCCCTTTGAAATATTTGGTGTCAAAGGGGTTCCTAGGGGAGGGAGGTTGCTAGAGCTTTGAGTTTCATAGGTGACCCAAGGTATGTCTTCACCATAAGTGGTCAGTCACAGGTCTTTATTAGGCTAAAACGCTAGAACAACTCAACCAAAGGTTGAGGGTCTTAGCTCAACCTCACGAGGCTCATGTGAACATAGCCTTGTTTTAGGTTCCTAGGTAGGTGAGTAGCTCCTTTAGTCATTTAGGAAGGCTACTAGGGACGCCCAAAGGTCAAGTCTTTAGGTTCCCATAGGGAGTGGGAAGACATTTACAAAAGTGAGGTAAACAGTCATAGAAGAAAGTTTCTCTTAAAATTTTTTATATATAATTTTTAAAGTATAAAGTAATTTCTTTTATATTTTTAGAAAGAATAAATTTATATTTAGCATGCTCTTCAGTTAATGTACGATTACTAGAGGTGCTTTTGGCTCTAACTACCTCATGATCCCAATAGAAAAAGCTTTTATTAATGTGGCTAAATTCTCTTATGCATTATATTCATTGGTATTTAGAAGTCTTAAAATGGGCTATTGTGGGTAGAGAAGGGACTATTGATTGACCTATGCAAAACACACAAAAGTTTAGAATATGCTTGAAAGACAGTACACTACATAAAATTCAGCTTTAGATGGTAAGGATATGGATACGCTCTTCCATACTAGAAAATTAGTTTCACATATTATGCATCAAAATAAAATAATTAATGTAAATTTACTTATAATTTTATTCATCATTCTATTATTAATTTTATAAATATTTTCCTTGAAGTGAATATTGGATAAGGATCCTATTTTAGTTGATTTACAAACACCCGTAAAATAAAGTTAGATAAGTAGTCTTTTAACACAAGATTCTCATGAGCTTCCGTATGTATGAATATTTTATAATTAAATTTTATTTATTTAAAATTAGGCAAAAATCATATTCAAGTAGAAATTCTTATACTTTTTAATTTTAAACATTTTGATTAGTGGAAATAAGAAATAAATGATCCATGGATTATGCTCTCATTATATAGTCAAGGCTTTGCAGGAGAGTGATCTTTAAGTGGACCATCTCAATAATCAAATTTTATAATCAAGAGCAATTCAACAAAAGAAAAGAAGAAAATGAGGATAGATGGATTATGAACCAAAGATATTTATGATGATTAGTAATATTTGTCCTAATTTGGTAATGTTGGAGACAATATAGAAAAAAATGTTGGGGACTTCAATTATTGTATTTATTGTGAATTGATAATAATTTATTACAATTTTAAATATTCTTTATGAAGTTATTTTATAAAAGATAAGGTGTTAATTTAAACAATATATGAACATTATAATGAAAGGTGAAGATGAAAGTGAGGAAAGTGGGTGAGAGATGGAGTGAGACAAGAAAAAATAAATAAGTAAACTCAAATAAGTTGACTTTTATGTAATTTAAACGAGTACTATGTTTGATTTTAATTATAAATTACTATTGCATGATTATTAATCTATTAATATGAAATGCATGGACAATTGTTAATATGAAATTCTATAATTTACAAATTTTATAATATTACGTGGGTCATTAGACCTGCAGATAGAATGATTCAATTTTCTTAAATGTTATATATTTTGGCAAAAATTACTTGGCAAAGATTTTTGCCTAATTTTTTTGCCTGTGACTTCCTTATCAAAGCTAGAATATATTTATATAAACATATTTTCTGTAAATTGTTTAAAATCAATTTTAATCTTTAAAAGAAGGAAAAATTACATACATAGAAATCAATTCTTATCCATTTTACATATCTCTTACCTAAACTTTCATTTTTTACACAATAATACTTTAGATATGGATGAAAAGATAAATTTAATTATTAAAATGTAATAATAAATATTATTTTTCACATGATATTTACAAATATGAAAATTTAGATATCAGAGTTTTCGATGATACAAAATGCAAAAGCCTGTTAAAAGAATTAAATGTTGTCGCTAAGAGCTGTGTCCTACACTACAGTGCCAAATCTGTAATTCTGATCACATTCGCGTCCAAAGCTCTACATCTCCCATTCTTAAACCGACGCCACTAGCCAAGAGTACGCCTTCCTTTCCCCCGTCACGTGCGGAACGGTCTACGCTGCTCTGCTTCTCCCTCTACTCTTCATGTACTAATCTTCCGCCCGCAGCGGCGGCGAAATCTTTGGTGATCTCACGACGAAACTCCGGCGATGCCGACGCCAACAAGACAACAAAAGCTTCTCTGCCTCGCCGTCTTCTTCATAGGCATCTGCGCTCTTCAAGCACAAGCGGCGTGCGGGCTAAGGTGCCGCGCAGCGGCCATCCGAGCTCTTCCGGAGGCGACGGAGTCCTTCATCGGCCGCCGTCCGGTGCCCGTCCCTGTACCAGCGGCGCATTTCTACGATGACAAGCGTCCGGTACCCAGCTGTCCGGACCGCCTTCACAACCGGTAAAGTTGCATTTTTTTCTGAAGTATCACTCGACCGGAAGCCAATAATACGTACGTGCGAACCGTGTTATGGTATTGGGGGTAGTATTGAGCTGATATTGCACCTCAATACTATCTCAATTCCATGAATACGACCCCAATATTACTTAATACCGCCTATCAGTGTTTGTTTTGGGAAAGGGTAGAATGGAAAAGGGCTTTGTATCGTTAGAATCTCCAGCTGTGAAATTTTGTGGGCGTCTATTATTTCTTGTTTTGTAGATCTCTCTTGGTCGGGTGGGGGTTAAAAGTGTAATTAAGCGGAGATTCTTGGCATACAGAGCCTAGTTATCCTGTTTTCCAAATCGAGAGGAATTCAAAAAGTGCCAGAATTTAATTTATCTTTTTTATATAGATGCATTTCTTCTCACACATTCAAAATTATTACAATTTCATCACACAGCACTTCTTGTTTGCTCATCTGCATAAGAAATGGGTGATATGTGACCAAATGTGGATCGGAAATGCTCAACTTCTTAGATATTAATACGATATAGTAGTAGGACAAATGTTTTATATATATATATATATATATATATATATATATATATATATATATATAGATGACAGCAACATTCTTATAATTTATTATGTTTTTTTTTAAATTTAAAGGTTTTTTTATAGATTTGTCTTTCTCTTAGATAGGCTTGGTTGGCGATTCTTTTCTGCAATGTTTTAATTTTATAAATTCAATATATTTTAATTTAATTTAGAAAACAAACTATGCTATAAAATAATGTCACAATCTGTCTTCGATGATTAAGTAATTTGTAAAAGAAATTATTATTTTCGATTTTATATGCACCAAAGAGAAGAAAAATGCGAAAAAATTAAAACAATAGATGATTTCAAAATACTTGGAGATTTAAAAAGTTACATTTGGGCTGTATTTTGGGAGAATGAAGAATGCTGACTGTCTTCTGCTTCGAGAAGGCAAGAAACAACTTTATATGTATGTTCTGCATTTTTGGCTCTTTTTCTCAAAATCCAAAGCAAAGGTTAGAAAGCTTATGGGGCAAATCCTTTTCTTTAATTCATAAGTTTTTACAGCAAAAAAAAATCTTAAATTTATTTTAAAATTGGTGTAAAATAGAAATTTATTGATTATTAGGTTTTATCATCTTTAGGGGCTGCATCGTAATGAATTTAAGTAGGATCTAAGTTAAATCTTTCCCATTACAAAACGAATTATAATTTTAAATCCAAGATTTAATATTAAACCCTAATTATCAAGGATTGCTTTTAGGGCAATGCTTGCAGAAAAAAAAAATTATTTTATAAATTATTTTATAAACTATTTGAAATTTTTTTTTATCCATATGAAGCTATGTTGTATTTATGACAATTTTAAGGCTTAAAGGCAATGTTGATTTTTAATTTTACAATATTTAATTTGACGACATTAATTGATGAACTCAATAAATTTAGTCCCATTTTAAAAACTCTTTTTTTTTTGCTGAAATCAAGCAAACAAATGAGGTCTTATTAATTATTTCATGTGAATTTACACACATGCCTCACATATCTTTTGTATATAAATATATAAAGTTTAATATTTACACTTATAACACTTTCATGTCATAAATTTATACTTGAGATATTGAAGTGCAATTTATGTAAATATAAATATTTAGATGTTAGATATGCAAAAATATAAAAATTACATGCTATGTATGTAAATATATAGTTTTTTTTTTCATTATCCTCGCAATTATATCTCAAAACTAGAAGATCAAAAACATTTGGGTAACTAAAACAATAGTTCTCTCGTTTTCGCTTCTTATTCTAGGGCTCTCTTGTTATGTTTTAAGTAGAAGATTATAATAGACAAGGAGACACAGAAGTCTGAAAAAACTTATTATTTACTTGGATGAATTAATTTAAAAATAACTTTAGTTTTAAATCCTGTGAACTTTGTTTATTTCGACCTAATGACTTCTTTAAACAATAATTAAAATTAAGTCCTATTAAAACTACATCTTTATCATCAAGGAATTATCCAAATGAGTTCTTAGTTGAGAATATCGACAACATGTTCCAATTTAGTTTTAATAGTACGAAATGTACTTTTTAATGGATACATAAGATGGCATTGAATTATACGAAAATAATGTGGATATCAATAACTTTCACACAATAATCATGCAGAAAAGATTTAAATCATTCGGTGTTAAATTGATTCGCCTACGCCCATTGAGAGGGAGATTTCACTACTACTGAATGTTGAGAAAGAAAAACGCTTTGGTGTTACGAATTCTGCACTTCTCACTATACATTTCTCATAATTAATCTCAATTATAAAGTAGGATTAGGACATACAAGTAATTAAAGTCAAAATACTAAATTATCCCAAAGTACAATATAAACCAAAAATACAAATATGTATCTAATCTAATCTTCTTTTATTTACTTTATCTTTATTTCCATAAGAAAAAATAAAAGCAAAATAAATATCATTTAAAATTACTATAAGCTTTTTCTAGATAAAAAAATTTCAAGATCAAGCACAAAATTCAATACAATATGTTATTTTGAAATTTTCAAATTTAAAGTATGTACATTCAAATTTCTATTTTTATATATTTATGAAAAACCAATTATTTTAAATAGAAAAGTCTATTAATATTAAAAAATAGTCCATCCAAATTCAAAATGAATTTAAAAGAAACATTTAAAATATAATTACTAATTTTATGATTTTATTTACGAAATTAAGAAAATTCAACAGATTTTCATTTATTCATCACCTTTCATTATTCAACCAGTATTATTCTTTATTTTTATTACATATTTAATATTAATTAAGGGCTTCCAGTTTAAAAACATTAAAGAGCGTAATAAGGAAGAAGTTGAGAGTTTTCTCTTTTATAGTATTGTTATTTTTTTTAATATTTATGCTGTAAGCTTTGAGTTTACAAAGGAAAAAAAAAAAAGAATTTGTGCTCGTTTTATAATCTCTTCAGGCTTCCACTGGCAATTCTGTAGAAATCTCGCGTCGTGATTGCCTCGGGTACACAAAGTCAGGGTGACGTCATAATCCGTACCTTAAAAATAATTTATGGTGACGATTAATTATTATTTTTTGAGATCAAAGGGCGTGGATTTCCAGTCATATTGGTGAAGCGGAGGATGATGCGGCGGGCTGGGTGGTCTTTTTGTCTTCTTCTTGTTTGGAAGAGAATCTCCATCGCTCCCTACTCACTGTTCATAAGTTGTGTAACCTCTCTCTATTTACGTAGGTGGATTTGTTTTATTTTTTAAATATTTGATTTGAATCATTGATATGAGAATTTTATTAATTTAAATGTCAGAAATGGGTGTGACTAATGGCGCACATGGTTTTGCTTGGATCCATCTACAGGATTTTGGGGCTATTTTTATTTCATTTGAGATTGGATTCATTGGGGTAGTCAGGAAACATCTTATCAAAAGCAAGATATGCATGTGAATGACAAAACTGCCTAATTTTTTTGTTGTTGTGCATATCCCTGCTTCTATATAGATACATCTTTGAATTGATTGCTATTATTTGTCTGAAACATTATTATATGTGAAACTATTCAATTATGGGAAGTCACGTCATTTTATATATGTGGCTTTATATATGTAATATAATATTTTTCTCCAGAAATAACTTGCTTGATGTGGACATCTTTGATTGGTTACTTGTTGACTTATTAATGACTAATTTCAAGCATGTACTCTCAGTTATAATGCACTTTTTATTTTTTTATTTTTTATTTTTGTATGCTTGCAAACTTTATAATTTTTTTATTCATTCTGTTTAATTATGTAAAATTGTTAGTTGGGCATGCCCTCTCAATTAAATATATATATATATATTTCTAACAATTAGATTATCCTAAATTGCACTAGTATAATTTTTTTCTTTGCTCAAAATGCATGGTCAAACCTAGCACACTGAGATTCTGTAATTAGTTAGAAAGAAAGTGAAGGTTATAGGATCTTACTCTTGAGAGAAACATGTATAAAAAGCATGTAGCCGGGCTCAGTATGTATTTGATTGCATACTTTGCTAATGTTAGGTCTGAGTTGACCCTCTATTTTTAGTTCTGAGTTAACACTGCTGATGTTACAAAATTGGCTACGTGAAAAGAAAATAAGTTAAGAATATACTTGGATGGTGCAATACACTATATAGCCTGATATAACGTCTAACTAATTACGTGAATGTTATTCGGTACTTGAAAAAATGAAGTCTGAAGATGAATTAGTGACTTGATGAGTAATCGTGTTTGGGCTGACATGTTGTTGTATTTATATAATCAAACCTAAGGTTTGATATTGTCAAGATTTAAATTGACTAGTGTGAAGTTAGGTTGTTGAGTAAACTGGTCAATCTTCTCAATGAGTCAAAACGGCCTGTGAATACACCTAATTTGAATTGCGAGATTGAACTAACCTTATGTGAATATAAATTTTCAATCTCGTACAAAACAACCAATTTTAAATTTTTAAATAAAAAATTAATATACAATTTGTAATATGTGTGAAAATAACTATATGTTAAAGGCCTGTATAAATTACTAGAAAAAGTGTTTCTAAATTTTGATTGTTAACCTTGAAATGGAAAAATTTTTATCACATGTCTTGTTTAAAAAATTTAAGTATGTGACGTATGATATCTCTAAATGGGGACATAATTACGTCAATCTGACTCATGACCTGGTTCGAGCTCAGCTTAATATGCGCCTCGTGAGCTTAGCTCGACGAGCTAACAAGGCATACTAAAGCCCGCCATGACTCAACTCGTCAACTCATGAGTAAGCTCATTTAAGAAAATATTAAAATCAAATTTACTCAAAATATACTACAATTAAGTACTTTTATCTTTAAATCATTAAAAATAATAAAAAATAATATTCTCTATTTTGTTAACAATTTTCTTATTATTGATCTCATTATAATTTTTTATAATTTTCATTTTATTAACATTACCTTGTGTTTATATTATTTTTCATTTTCAAAAGAAACAAATCCGTTTGTAACTAGTTTGAATTCATAGAACTAACTTCAAGTCCAAACCCGGACTCCATTAATTAATCTGCTCAAACTCATATTGAGAGTGGCTTGAGCTCGAACCGGCCCGTTTTGGCTCCTATCTACCACACTTACTCATTATTGTGTGATTTATCTCAGAAGTCTCTATGGTTCTTGAATTTAATGTCCTTTTATGTCATTTTTTTACGGTTATTTGAAATGAAATGTTCCAATCGAGTAAATGAGCTTAGTCATCTAAATATGGCAAGGTATTATAGTAATTCTGAAATGGACATAAATTTTAAAGGAAGTTCATTTTCATATATTATAGTGCCTCTCCTCTTCAAAGTTCACCCTTTGCATATTACTTCACTATTTCTCAAATTTCTTACGGTGTGCTAAAAAAAGGGAAGTTTTACATACATTCCACAATTCTTACTTATTCACATTTCTAACACCTAAATTTCAATATATATATATATATACACCCATTTATCTATGCATAAAAAGTGTATATTTCAATTTGAAAAGTCAAAATAATGATGCTTTCAAAGTTTTATGAAGGTTTCGAGTGATATAAATATAAAGCGTTCAATTTTGGTGTTAAATATATAAATATATGAGAATTGGGTGTTATGTATGTAAATGCCACAAAATTTTTGGCATGTCCTATAACATTTTGACAAGTATTAATTTGCATGTTGATACTGTTTTAACAAACTTGAAAGATTAGATGCTCGGGAGAAGGCTAAATGTTGGACCATAGAAGACTTGAGTGAAGGATCGTATCTCCAAGCGCAAGTCTAGAATAACCTGTGCACATGCTTAAATTAATTGTGTACTTACTCTTGACTTGGTGATTAAGGATTTAGTTTTCTCACCGTGAAACCTTAGATTCAAATCGCACATTTATCTTCTAGACATAACATTTTATGGATGATGCATACTAGTTAAAATGATCCAGAAATCTTAAATTCATTTCAAACATACACAAATTATGTCATAATATTTTGAGTTAGTTATTTCCTTGTTTTTTATATAAAATTTTCTTGAAGTAGTATTATATTGCTATAATCATGCGCTTAATTGACTTGCCATTTTAATGTTTCATTTATTTATATTCCTTGTTTTTTATATATATTTAAATTATATAATTATTTATATATATAAATTTTACCATTAATCACTAACATAAAAATAAACATAATCTAAATTTCACTAATATTCTGTCATCAGGAATTTTACATTCAGGGAAATTTAATTAAATATACACGTGTCATACCTTACATCGAATTGACCAAATTATAGTATGATATATTAGCATGCTATTTTAGGTGGATGGGTAGTTTAGTATTTTAGTAGCATGCTATTTTAGGCTTTATATCTTGCACTATTGTTTTCAAGCATGCGCTAGTTCCTTTTGGAAATGTTTGTCTTCCCAAGCCCAAATATTTGCATATTGGCACCAACTATGCTCATAAGGAACAACCTATCCGATTTGGTCTTTGGCAATATCTCACTCTATCTCGACAAGGACCACCCCATGTTATTTGGGGTAGATTTTAACTTTATCATCAACCTAGAAGATAAAAAGGGAGGCGAACCTTTTAAATTCAACATTGGAGTTCATGAAATGCTTCATTTTATGGATACCAATGACTCGCACAACCTTAATTTCACGGTTCACAAATACATCTGGAGAAATAGTAAAGTGGCATAAGCAAGATTTGGGTATGAGATGATAGCATCTTGTCCAACTAGCTTATTTTGCTTGCTACCACCCATGACCTTAAGTGTTTCGCCTTCAATCACTGCCTCTTTGCTCTGGACTTGAACCAACCTAAATTCCAGGGGTATCATATTATTTATTTGGAGGATACTTGGCTTTTGTATCCAACAACATGACATAATGTTCAAAAGGGCTAGGCCAAAAATTATTTTGACTCACATGTCGATGTCCACTTCAACACATTCAAAATAACTCTTAAGGATCTTCATTTTTGGAGCAAAAAAAAAGATGAAAGAGCTTAGCAGTTGCAAAGCTTGGATCGAGGCAAAAATTTGGGAGCAACATGCAATGGAGTATTTGGAACCTGGTCTCTAATCTGAAAAACTAGATAAGCTGTGTGGCTTGGTTCATGATCTCAATGTGACACTGGCTTGCATTACCTCTTGGCGAAACTAACATGATATGAGGGAGACTCCAGCTCACACTTATTTCACTCCATGGCTACCTCACACTTCAAAATATTTAGATAAAGTGCTTACACCTTCCAAATGGCTGCAATATAACTGACCTAAAGGTTATATGCGAATTATTCCTTCTATTTTTTAACAACAAGTGGAGAAAGTCTAAAATTTTCACCGGTGATTGGCTGACTTTTCCTACGGCCACACACTCTCTTACACCTTTTACAACCCAGCTAACTACTCTCATCACTGATGAAGAAATCTAGATTGTCATTGTTGAAATGTAGCCTAATCAGGCTGTGGGTCTCGACGGACTTACCACTTCTTTCAGCAAGAAAATTTGGCAAATCATTGATAAGGATGTTGTCCTAGCTGCACATGACTTTATTAGTTCTAGCTAAATGCCTCAACAGTGGAAAGAATCTCTTGTTATCCTTATTTATATGAAGGATAATGTGGACACTCTAGAGCTCTTTAGGCTTATAAGATTATGTAAAACTATGTATAAGGGGATTGTTATAGTTATTGTCAATTGGCTTAAGGGCATGCATCCCTCTTTCATCTCTGCTGAGCAAGGTGAATTTACCCGCATAGATCTATTTGAGATCACTGTCTCATTGCACAATAAGTTATTTACAAATTGAAGCATTTAAGTGCCTTGAAAAAAATATTACATCCAGACTCCGGATGAATTGCGTTCGGAGTCTAATTGTGTGGTGCCACGTGTCAAGTGGGCCCCATCGCAGTACACTGCCTTTAATCAATGTTAAAAACGGTGTGGCTCACTTAACACATGTCACTCCACCATTGAACTTTGGATGCATCCGGAGTCCTGATGTTGTATTTTTTTTCCTCTGGCTGGGCTCATGGCCATCAAGATTGACATGGAACAAGCCTACGAAAAATGTATTATGGAATTTTTTCAGAAGGTGCTTGAAGATTTACAATGTTTAGAGATATTCAAATATTGGATTCTCCATTGCATTGAGTCCCCTAAATCTAGTCTCCTTATCAATGGCACACAAACCACGTGGATTGAGGCATCGTATGGTTTTGGACAAGGATACCCATTTTCCCCTTATCTTTTCATCACGTGTTCCAAATTTCTTTTATTAGCCATCACTCGAAGAGCTAGGAATATTGACATTCGCCTCAGTTGCAGGACTCATCCGGTCTCACACTTACTTTACACTAATGAAATTGTACTTTTCTCTAAAGCTAATACGCATGCTATGGAACTCTTATAAAACTTCTTACAAAATTTTTGCACTTGGACCGACCAACACATTAATACCTCCATGTCCTTTATGATCTTCAATAATCCACACTGGTTCGATAAAATGACGTATTTCTAGATTTCTCAAATGTACACGAGTTGAGGAACTTGAAAATGTCAGCATCAAGCTTTCTTTGAAAACCCTATAAAAATTTGATTTCACAAATACTATCAAGAAAATTACTCCAAGGCAGAATGCTTGGGAAATACAATACTTGTCTCTTTCAGGTGGTGCCACACTAATTAGCTCTTTTCTATTTGCCATGCCTATGTACTTACACGTATAGAGGTGTTGAGCAACATTCTCATTTAACTAGAACGAAGACGTAGACAATTTCGTTAGCAAAAAAAACCCCAATCACTCCATTATATTGCTTGGAATAAACTTTGTCAGCTCCCCTCTATGGGGGCCTTGGTTTTAATGCTTCTACAAGTTGGAGAGGCTCGCCACATGCACGCCTTGCCTGCTATTTCATACATGATACAAAATCTTTATTGCACAATTTCATAAGGGGGTTAATATGGCACCAATTTATGGGATTTTAACTATAAATGTAACACTTCCTTGACATGGAAAATTCTCTGTGATGGAGCGGCTACCCTCCTCCCCATTGTGCCTTGGAGAATTGCTAATGACAAGAGTATTAATATTCCCCTCACAAAGTGGCCTTATCCTGTTAATACTGAAATTCTAGAGAACCTACAGGTTTCAATTGAAAACAAAAGTTGTAACCATGACAAAGTGCGAGTAGCTTTTGGTGACAAAATGCTTGCTTTTATACTATAGAACCCTAATTCCAAGGAGTAATAAACAGATTTTTTGGAACTTAAACGGATATATATCGGTATAACTACTATTGTCCTTGCATACAATGCCCAGTTTCCTAGCTCTGAAGTTCATTCCGATTGGATAAAGGAATTGAAGCTTCATCCACATGAGAGCCTGTTTTCTAGACTTTGCCATGATGCCATCCCTACTCGGGTTTGACTCATAAAAAGTGGCCTCACTGACTCCAAGTCATGCCATTGGGGCTACTTAGCAGATGAAGATCAGGAATAGCTTCTTAAACACTATGTTTATTTTGCAGGACAAAAGAAATTATGAGAATTTGGGGCATTGGTGGCGATGAAAAGAAAGGAGTGGATGTCAATGTTGAGGAGTCGCCATTTTGTCTAATATTAGCTTAATTTTATTCCTATGAATCCTATGAAGGATTTGAAGAATTTAGGACTAATAGTAGAAAAGGATGTTTATGATAATCCTTATATGAGAATATTCTAGAATAACATATCCTAGAATTTTCATATAAAGAAAATCATGAAAAACCAGAGTTTTCTATCGTAGGTTCTTTTAGATTAACTATAGAAGCGAGCTTCTATAGTTAATTACATCTTAAACAATTTTTAATTGTTCAAGAATACTTATGATTAATGTTGATCATTTGTTTTCTAAAATTTTATATTCTTTTAAGGAGAGATGTACCCACTATCAATCCTAAATGTTATGTCATCTTTATCATTTTATGGTAAAAGTTTTGGTTTTGTCTTCCATGTCGTTATTTTGTTTTGTTTTGTTGAAAATATTATATTTGGTGGCTATCCTAAAAATTTGGTTTTGTTTTCCATGCCGTTACTTTGTTTTGTTTTGTTGAGAATGTTATGTTTAGTTGCTATCCTAAAAGTTTTGGTTTTTTTTTCTATGTCATCCTGCAAAACAAAGTTAGCACACCCTATAACATGCAAAGGAAATCTAAACAAAATTGTTGTCGTTTTAGTTATCCTGAAAAATAGAGTTAGCACATTTTAAAGGAATTAAACATATTTAAATCTAATTATTAGATTTATTTGTCAGGTTTAGATTCAATGTCATTTGATTCTTTAAGTCAATTAAGTTTAATTTAAACTTAATTTGAATTTTAATATTTTTGAACTTAATGTTCAAATAAATTCAATTTAAGTTTAATTTAATTGAACTTTTTTTTAATTTTATATTTTGAGATTAATTTAAATTTGGAATTTGATTTAAATTTTAAATTAAGGTTAGATTCTTAATTTGAAATTTTAATTGTCTTGATGTTTAAATTGATTTAGAATTGACCTTCCATGATGTCAAGAAGATATCTTTATTTAAATATTTTTGTTATTTTTTTTATGATTTCCTTTTGTTTTAAATTTTGTTTTTGTAGTCATCTTAATTTTATCTTGTCATGTCATTTTGTCATTTATTTGTTTTGGTTTAGTGTCATGTTATCATGTCGTTGTATGTTTTTATTTATGTTGATGTCATGTTTATGTTTAAATTAACTTGGGTTTATGTTGAATTCAAGTTAAATATTGGGTTGAACCTAAGATTTAGGTTAACTTGAGTTCAAGTTAGATTGAACTCAAGTTTAGTTAGGCTTAGATTAGATTCAATATGGGTTGAACCTAAGGTTTTAGGTTAGCTTGAGTTTAAATTAGGTTGAACTCAAATTTGGTTAGGTTTAGGTTAGGTTCAGTATAGGTTGAACCTAAGGTTTGGGTTAACTTCAGTTCAAGTTAGATTGAACTCAAGTTTTGTTAGGTTTAAGTTAAGTTAGGTTCAATATGGGTTGAACCTAAGGTTTGGGTTAATTTGAGTTCAAGTTAGATTGAACTCAAGTTTGGTTAAGTTTAAGTTAAGTTAGGTTCAATATGGGTTGAACCTAAAGTTTAGGTTAACTTGAGTTCAAATTAGGTTGAACTCAAATTTGATTAAGTTTAGGTTAGGTTCAGTATAGGTTGAACCTAAGGTTTGGGTTAACTTGAGTTCAAGTCAGGTTGGACTCAAGTTTGGTTAAGTTTAAGTTACGTTAGGTTCAATATAGGTTGAACCTAAGATTTGGGTTAACTTGAGTTCAAGTTAGGTTGAACTCAAGTTTGGTTAAGTTTAAGTTAAGTTAGGTTCAATGTGGGTTGAACCTAAGGTTTAAGTTAACTTGAGTTCAAATTAGGTTGAACTCGAATTTGATTAAGTTTAGGTTAGGTTCAGTATAGGTTGAACCTAAGTTTTGGGTTAACTTGAGTTCAAGTTAGGTTGGACTCAAGTTTGGTTAAGTTTAAGTTAAGTTAGATTTAATATGGGTTTAACCTAAGGTTTGGGTTAACTTGAGTTCAAGTTAGGTTGAACTCAAGTTTGGTTAAGTTTAAGTTAAGTTAGGTTCAATATGGGTTGAACCTAAGGTTTAAGGACTAATTAAACATAATTTAGTTATATTTAATTAAAGTTAATGGATTACTGAAACCTATTATAATTAGATCTTAAGGATTAATTAGATTAGACTTAATTAGAGTTTAAAGGTTACCTAAGCCTAATTTAAGTAAAGTTTAAAGATTAATTAAGTCTAATTGGATTAGACTTAATTGGGGTTTAGAGGTTTCTTAAGCCTAATTTAAGTGAAGCTTAGGCGTTAATTAAGTCTGATTGGATTAGACTTAATTAGGATTTAAAGGTTACTTAAGCCTAATTTAAGTAAAGTTTAAGGGTTAATTAAGTCTAATTAGATTATACTGAATTAGGGTTTTATGGTGTTAAATCTAATGTGATTAAAGCTTTACAAGGCTTATTGGGATCTAATTGATGTCTTAGACATAATTGGGGTTTATTAAGTTAAACCTAATGTGGTTAAGGTCTAACTTAGTTTAAATAGGTCTAATTGGTGTCTTAAAGCTAATTGGGGTTTATTAAGTTAAATTTAATGTGGTTAAGGTCTAACTTGGTTTAATCAGGTCTAATTGGTGTCTTAAACCTAATTGGGGTTTATTAAGTTAAACCTAATATGGTTAAGGTCTAACTTAGTTTAATCAGGTCTAATTAGTGTTTTAAACCTAATTGTGGTTTATTAAGTTAAACCTAATGTGGTTAAGGTCTAACTTCATTTAATTAGGTCTAATTGGTGTCTTAAACCTAATTGGGGTTTATTAAGTTAAACCTAATGTGGTTAAGGTCTAACTTGGTTTAATTAGGTCTAATTGGTGTCTTAAACCTAGTTGGGGTTTATTAAGTTAAACCTAATGTGATTAAGGTCTAACTTGGTTTAATTAGGTCTAATTGGTGTCTTAAACCTAATTGGGGTTTATTAAGTTAAACCTAATGTAGTTAAGGTCTAACTTGGTTTAATTTGGTCTAATTGGTGTATTAAACCTAATTGGGATTTCACTAAGTTTAATTTGTCATTTTAGACTTAATTATGGTTTAATTAGTTAAACTTAATGTGATTAAGGTTTAATTTTAATTAATTAGGTTTAAATGATGTATTAAAGCTAATGAAGGTTTTATTATGTCTAATATGTCATTTTAGACTTAATTATGGTTTAATTAGTTAAACTTAATGTGATTAAGGTTTAACATCAATTAATTAGGTTTAAATGATGTTTTAAACTTACTTAAGGTTTTATTAAGTCTAATATGTCATTTTAGACTTAATTATGGTTTAATTAGTTAACTTAATGTGATTAAGGTTAAATTTTAATTAATTAGATTTAAATGATGTCTTAAAGCTAATTAAGGTTTTATTAAGTCTAATATGTCATTTTAGACTTAATTATTGTTTAATTAGTTAAACTTAATGTGATTAAGGTTTAACTTTAATTAATTAGGTTTAAAAGATGTATTAAACCTAATTAAGGTTTTATTAAGTCTAATATGTCATTTTAGACTTACCTGTGGTTTAATTCTTTAAACTTAATGTGATAAGGTTAAACTTTAATTAATTAGGTTTAAATGATGTCTTAAACCTAATTAAAGTTTTCTTAAGTCTAATATGCCATTTTAGACTTAACTAAAGTTTGTCATAAGTCTAGTGTGGACTAGACTCATTTTAAACTTAGTCTATCAAAGAAAATAGGCTAAGTTATAAAAGGATAATTTTTAGGATTGATTTTATTAATTAATAATGAATTTTAATCCTAAATTTTTGAAATATCATTTAAAATTGTTTAATGACTTAAAAATTAATTTCCTAGGGTCATTGTCTGTCACTCTAAAATTTCTAGTCATTTTCAAATTTATTTTTCATAATTTCTAATTTTTATAATTATTTTTATAAATAATTACAAAGTAGCTTAGAAATGAAATAAAAATATTCTAAAGAACTTTTTTGTCCTTAGAAAAATTAGGAGACGTGTGTCATAACGGAAAGATAATTCTGTGAAAATTTCATAATTTTTGAAATTGTAATTAATTTTTAATAATTAAATTACTCTATAGAGTAATTAATTATTTAAAAATTAAATAATGAGAATAAAATTATGATTTTAATTTCGTAATTTTCTTCTCTTCAAGAGCTTTCCAGAGGTATTTTTATTTTATTTTTAAGAGCTCTGGATCAAAAGATATGGAATTTTGAAGTTTTTAAGGATTTTCTGGATTAAAAAAACCCAGAAATTCCACAGCGCGCCACGCGTCCTCGTACGCATCGAAGGAGTGGGAGGATCTAGTGTGCGGCATGGAACAACGTACACGGGTTGGGAAGATCAACACCGTCCGTTCCAAAACACGGGATCGGACGGCAGAGATAAATCGCCCGAAAATTCGAAAAATTTCGAACTGTTAAACTTCAAACTTCAATATCTCACTCATTTCTCATTGAAATTGAGTGATTTTTGAACTTATGGAATCATCTAGATGTATAGATTGTATCTATACGGTGATGATATATTTCTGGGCTAGTATAACCCATGATATTTCAAAAACATGAATTATTTTGGGGAAAATAATTTCATACCTTGGCCACAAGTGTATCAAGCTTGATCAGACCTTATGGCTGGCTTCTAGGACTCCCAAGGAAGATCTTTGCTGCTCCAATTTGGTCTTATAGCTAGCCTTGGAGGAGAAATTTGAGAAAGTGGCTAATTTGGGCTGATTTTGGATTGTGATCAAATTGGCTTGATTGGGCTAACTTTAAGGCTTGGGTTTGGTTGGGATAGATTGCTAAGGTTCATAGGAAGAATTTTTGGTGTTGGGGACCAAGTGGTTTGAGCAGCCAATAGGTCTCTACCAATTTTTTTCTTCTTTTCTATTGGTTCGGGTATGGGGTTTTTATAGCCATGGGGAGGCTTGGCTAAGCTTAAATCCACTTAGGGGAGGTGTTATCTGATGTCATGATTGCTGAGGATTAAATTTCAGCTGGAGGATAAGTTTAATTTACTTCCCAAAGGTTAACTCATATTGAGTTTAGCTATGGTGAGAGCTTAACTCTTTATTTGGCTTGCTTACATTGGCTCATCTATGAGGTGGAGAGAATTTTATATTTGGGTTGAATATTTGTTCATCCAAGTCATGCTTTAGATTTAGGGAAAGGTAACACTTAACCCTCTTACTCACCTCATGCTTGGTTTTGCCATGATTGCACTTAACCATGGGTTTAAATTTTGTCTCTCTCCCAATGGTTATGGAGAAGGTGAGTGATGACTCAATGTATGAAAGCTCTTCTTCATTCACCATGTCACTTAGGATTTAATAGGAGCATGACAAATAGGATCCATGACTCATTTCATGCATGATTTCATCATAACCTAATTTTACCATGGTTAATGTTTAATCCATGCTAACCTCCTTTCTCATTGGATGCTTATGGTAGTGATCAAAATTATTTTTAAAGTTGCTAGTTACCTCATCTTAGAGAGAGGTGACTCATGCTTTGAAATGAAGGGGAGATGACACCTCATTTCATTTATCATAATTTTTTCATGATGGCCTTTAACCATGGTTAAAGGGTATGGTATGGTTTATTAATGTTTTGGATTATATTAAATGGATCATATGGGTTATGTATAACCCATATGGTGTCATTAATGATGTCATTAATGGATTTAAAAATTAAATCCATTTAATATGTCATGCATGATGTCATGGGTAGAATTTCCATTTTTATGTCCTTTTAAATATAATTTCATTTTTAATTAATTATGTTATTAATTAAAAATGTTAGAAGTTATTTTATTAAGCAATTAATTAATCAAAATAATTTTAAATTAATTATTTGATTAATTTTTATGTCATTTTATTTAAAGTTGGATTTTATGTCTTATTTCATGTCTTTTTAATTTAATTTTCATTTTAATTAATTATGTCATTAATTAAAATATGGAAATTAAATTATTGGTTCATTAATTAATCAAAAATAATTTTGGAATTAATTATTTGATTAAATTTATCATTTTTATTTCATTTAGGTGTATTTTGTCATTTTATGACTTTTAATTTAATTTTCATTTTAATTAATTATGTCATTAATTAAAATATTGAAAATTAAATTATTAGTCAATTTAATTAATCAAAATGATTTTTTAAAATTAATTTGATTAATCTATGTCATTGTGGGGTCTTAAACATGTCATTGTTTGTTTGATCAAAAATTGATCATTTTAACCAAAATGGACTTTTTAGGTCATGTATTGACCCATTGGGTCAATACGGTTGGTGATTGGTTCTGGATTGGTTATTTTGACCAAAATTATCATTTTAGGTCAAAAGGTTGACCTGTGGGGTCAACAGGGTTGATCATTGGGTCTGGATTGACCATTTTGACCAAAGTTAACTTTTTAGGTCAAAAGGTTGACCTATTGGGTCAACAGGGTTGATCTTTCGGTCTAGATTGACCATTTTGACCAAAGTTGACTTTTAAAGTCAAAAGATTGACCATTTGGGTCAACAGGGTTAATCATTGGGTCTGGATTGATCATTTTGATCAAAGTTGACTTTCTGGGTCAAAAGGTTGACCTATTGGGTCAACATGGATGATCATTGGGTCTAGATTGACCATTTTGATCAAAGTTGACTTTTTGGGTCAATAGGTTCACCTATAGGGTCAACAGGGTTGATCATTGGGTCTGGATTGACCATTTTGACCAAAGTTGACTTTTTGGGTCAAAAGGTTGACCTATTGTGTCAACAGGGTTGATCATTGGGTCTGGATTGACCATTTTAACTAAAGTTGACTTTTTAGTTCAGAAGGTAGACCTATTGGGTCAACAGGGTTGATCATTGGGTCTGGATTGACCATTTTGACCAAAGCTGACTTTTTAGGTTTAAAGGTTGACCTATTTGGTCAACAGGGTTGATCATTGGGTATGGATTGACCATTTTGACCAAAGTTGACTTTTTAGGTCAAAAGGTTGACCTATCGGGTCAACAGGGTTGATCATTGGGTCTGGATTGACCATTTTGATCAAAGTTGACTTTTTAGATCAAAAGGTTGACATATTAGGTCAACAAGGGATATCATTGGGTATGGATTTATCATTTTGACCAAAGTTGACTTTTTAGGTCAAAAGGTTGACCTATTGGGTCAACAGGGTTGATCATTGACCTATTGGGTCAACAAGGTTGATCATTGGGTCTGGATTGACCATTTTGACCAAAGTTCACTTTTTAGGTCAAAAGGTTGACCTATTGGGTCAACAGGATTGATCATTGGGTCTGGATTGACCATTTTGACCAAAGTTGACTTTTTAGGTCAAAAGGTTGACCTATTGAGTCAACAAGGTTGATCATTGGGTCTCGATTGACCATTTTGACCAAAGTTGACTTTTTAGGTCAAAAGGTTGACCTATTGGGTCAAAAGGGTTGATCATTGGGTCTGGATTGACCATTTTGACCAAAGTTGACTTTTTAGGTCAAAGTTTGACCTATTGGGTCAACAAGGTTTATCATTGGGTCTGGATTGACCATTTTGACCAAAGTTGACTTTTTAGGTCAAAAGGTTAACCTATTGGGTCAACATGGTTGATCATTGAGTCTGGATTGACCATTTTGACCAAAGTTGACTTTTTAGGTCAAAAGGTTGACCTATTGGGTCAACAGGGTTGATCATTGGGTCTGGATTGACCATTTTGACCAAAGTTGACTTTTTGGGTCAAAAGGTTTACTTATTGGGTCAACAGGGGATATCATTGGGTCTGGATTGACCATTTTGATCAAAGTTGACTTTTTGGGTCAAAAGGTTGACATATTGGGTCAACAGGGTTGATCATTTGGTATGGATTGACCATTTTGACCAAAGTTGACTTTTTAGGTTAAAAGGTTGACATATTGGGTCAACAGGGTTTGATCATTGGGTCTATATTGACCATTTTGACCAAAGTTGACTTTTTAGGTCAAAAGGTTGACCTATTGGGTCAACAGGGTTGATCATTGGGTCTGGATTGACCATTTTGATCAAAGTTGACTTTTTAGATCAGAAGGTATTGACTCATTGTAAAAATGAGGTCAACAAAAGGGCCCTCAATATGTGTGGAATACTGTATAAGTATTCTGCACATATTGGCGTTGACCGAAGTGGTCTATAGAGATGTTTCGTAATAATCAGGAAAGGAGCGGGTGTCATATCGTTCTTAAGGAATCTCAGATATCTCATATATTGGTTCTGAGAAGGAATATCCTTTGCATGTCCGGAAAGGGACTTATATCCGATAATTGGGGAGAGAAAATGGTTGTCATATTCCATTTCTCGAAACGTCAATGTCAAGATTTGGTTAGAGGAAAGCCATTATTTCCGTGTCAGGACAGGATTTACATCCAATAACCAGAGAGAAAATGGATGTCATATCCCATTTCTCAAGATGTCAATGTCAAGATTTGGTTAGAGGAAAGCCATGATTTCCGTGTCAAGAAAGGGCTTACATCCAATAACCGGAAAGAGAAATGGATGTCATTTTCCATTTCTCAAAATGTCAATGTGAAGATTTAGTTAGAGGAAAGCCATGATTTCCGTGTCAGGAAAGGGCTTACATCCAATAACCGGAAAGAGAAATGGATGTCATTTTTCATTTCTCAAAATGTCAATGTCAAGATTTGGTTAGAGGAAAGCCATGATTTCCGTGTCAGGAAAGGGCTTACATTCAATAACTGGAAAAAGAAATGGATGTCATTTTCCATTTCTGAAAATGTCAATGTCAAAATTTGGCTAGAGGAAAGCCATGATTTTCGTGTCAGGAAAGGGCTTACATCCAATAACCGAAGAGAAAATGGATGTCATATTCTATTTGTCAAAATGTCAATGTCAAGATTTGTTTAGAGGAAAGCCATGATTTCCGTGTCAGGAAAGGGCTTATATCCAATAACCGGAAAGAAAATGGATATCATATTCCATTTCTCAAAATATCAATGTCAAGATTTGGTTAGAGGAAATCCATGATTTCCGTGTCAGGAAAGGGCTTATATCCAATAACCGGAAAAAGAAATGAGTGTCATTTTCCATTTCTGAAAATGTCAAGATTTGGTTAAAGGAAAGCCATGATTTCCGTGTCAGGAAAGGGCTCACATCCAATAACCGGAAAGAGAAATGGATGTCATTTTTCATTTCTCAAAATGTCAATGTCAAGATTTGGTTAGAGGAAAGCCATGATTTCCGTGTCAAGAAATGACTTACATTCAATAACTAAAAAAGAAATGGATGTCATTTTCTATTTCTAAAAATATCAATGTTAGTTAAAGGAAAGTCGTGATTTTCGTATCAGGAAGGGACTTACATCCAATAACTAGAGGGAGTGGCGAACTCACTAACACATTTGGTGGGGGTATCTGCTGGGGTTTGACCTGTATAGGTCGAATGATAATTCTCATGTATAACTATCACAAGTCATTCATTTTACCGTTAAAAATTTATTTTATTGTTTTTAGGACCTGCCGACACATCACAGACAATGGGGAACATTTTTTTTTAACATTTTATTTTATTTCCATAGATAATGTACAAAAGGGTCACTAGTACACACCATTGCAGAAAAAGAAGTTAACAGTAGATATATGTACAAATCATATAGCACACATGCTACAAAACACTGACATATCATATATTAAAAGCTTCTATATCATAGCATAACCTCAGATACTGTCAGACCATCTACAAACATTTTACACTCCAAGACATTATTTGTCAGACATGTCTTAGGTGTTTGGACATTCATAGAGTCATGGTAGTTCTAAAGGTTTCAGCCCTTCAAGTTCTGGGATGATTTGATATCCAAGAGGTCATTTATCTAGCTTCATCCGTCGCAGAGTGATCGAAATGCGTGGTCTATTAACACTGGGTATACAGTGTTTCATGAAATCTGCACCATTTCCTTGGAATAGGAGAACTGATCCTCGAGTTAAAAGGATACGGCATGTACCTTCAAATTCTCCGGGCCCCAAGATTTGTATCTCCATTCCAAATACGATGGAACAACGACTCATTAATGACACAGTGCAAAATGGTCTCTCAAAATCGTGACTGTCAATGTGGGGAGGGATACAATCTCCTTCATCATATATGTTGATAATGCAACTATCAGGAATACAGTCTGCAGGTATGATCCCCCAAGTGACAAGACGTCTGATAATTTGAATTATTATAGTGGGCAGAGGATCGACTCGTTCATATCGCAGAATTCCGGGAAGATTCCCATCTCTGTCTTTCACATAATTATAACAACACCCATATTGAATGGTCTGCCTTCCTTTGCCTCGAATCAATTTACTAGGCTCAGAATAAGTTTTTCTTTTAAGAAGCCCCACTCTGCCCTGGTTCTGGGCTTCTATTATATGATCGATAATGGCGGCTTGTTCATCTTCATCAAATATTCTGGTCAACAATTTGAGGCCATCCAGAATGTTCACTGTTCTTTTCTTCATATGTTTGCACTGTTCAAAAGTTCTCCATTCAATAGCATGAATTTGTCGTACTTCTTCTCCGAAATGTTCCTTTTTATCATCTTTCTTATTTGGCATCTTGGGGTTTTGAGTAGATGTAAGTGAGGGTGAAGTGATAACCACTTTTTCATCCTGGTTTCTCTTTGCAAGGTCCAGGTTTGTCATTTCTGATGCAAAGTGTATCTCCTCAAATGGAGTGTCAATAGTCTGAGTTTTCAATTGACTAATGTCCTCCATATTTTGTTTCTCTTGCAATTGTTTTTGACGTTTTACCGTTTATTAAGGTTTCGTCTCTGTGCTCAAGTAAGTCCTGTCGCCACATTATTTATGCCAGATGTAGATGCCCCTCATACTGAAGTGGTCATGAACTCATGCTCGTCTGAGCTATTACTGACCTTAAAATCATACTCTTCAGGTTGTCGAAATTTAAACTCTATCAAAGGTGTCTGCATCTTAATTTCGTTATGATTGACCAGGTAGAGTAGTGATCCGTGATATATAGACTCAACTTGTAATAGGTCAAAGTTGAAGTGATCCTAGTTCCCTCGTCTATATGTCGGCGGTCCAAGGAAAAAGTCATGTTATTTTGGAATGAGAAAAACAGTCTATCCTCAGGCATTTTTCCTGAAAATAATAAGACAAAATAACATTTTAGTCTTCTAAATATTTGTTCAATGAATGAAGCAGATGTTATAAGACATAAAAAAAAAGTCAAAGATGATTTTGAAAAGAAAAATTTATTGTCCCGATTTTTAGATAAGTCATCATTCATTTTTTTTATGTTGCGTAATATTTCTTCAGGAAACGGCCATTGATTGGAGGCAGGATTCTTTCTCCTTGACAATCTACCAGTTGGTAAGATCCTCTGGAATATGTCTTTTAAATTATGTACGGGCCCTCCCATATTGGTTCAAATTTACCGCCTACCTATCGGTGAGCAAGTATAGGCCTTCGAAGAACTAAGACTAATTCACCTATTTGAAAGGTTCTAGGACGAACTAATTTGTCGTGGGCTCGTATCATTTTTGCTTGATATAGTTCGAGATTTTTTTAAGCTTGTAGACATTTTCCTTCTAAAATTTCAAGTTCTTCAAGTCGTAATCTGGCATTTTCTTCTTGAGTTGTTTTATTTGTCATCGCAACCCTGAGAGAAGGAATTTGGACTTCCAATGGTAAAATAGCTTAAGAACCATATACCAAAGCAAATGGTGTAGACCATGTTGGTGTTTGGTATGTAGTTCTATAAGCCCATAAAGCTTCTATTAATCGCTCATGCCATTGTTTTGGGTTGTTACTCAATGTCTTTTTCAAGATTTGAACCAATGTTTTATTGAAAGCTTCGGCTAATCCATTGGCCTTAGGATAATAAATTGTGGAATATCTCCAATCAATCCCGTGTCTTTGGATAAAGTATTTATTTTCGTGTTTTTAAAGGCCAATCCATTGTCTGATATGACCCTTCGAGGAATTCCAAATCTATAAACGATATGCGTCTTAAAGAAATGAAGGACTTGTTCTGCCTTGACTTCTCTAAGTGGTATCGCTTCTGCCCACTTGGAAAAATAATCAGTAGTTGCTAGAATAAACCGATGTCCCTTAGATGATGGAGGATCTATAAGGCCCACTATATCGGTACCCCAACATTCAAATGGCCAAGATGCAATAGTTGGGTGTAGAACATTTGGAGGTTGGTGTAAACCTATCCCATGTATCTGACATTGATGGCAATTCCTCGCAATGTCAAGACAATCGGTCATCATTGTCGGCCAATAATAACCCATTCTTTTTATTTTCATTTTCATTTTGGGTCCAGATTGATGTGCACCACATAAACCTGAATGGATTTCCTTAACGATCTCTTGAGCTTCGACTTGGTTTAAACATCTTAACCACATTTGGTCAAAAGATCGTTTATAAAGAATATCATTTATTAGAGCATATGATAATGCTCTCTGTTTGATTTGGTTGGCAATAGAAGTGTTTTCAGGTAATTTTCCATTTTGTAAATATTGAATGATTGGTTGTCTCCAATCATCATTTTCATCATTTATTGTCATTGTTATATTTTCACCGATTTTATGCAGATTATCCATATCAATTTAAGAAAGAACTTGTCGTCCTCTTATATAAATTGGTATGTCATCTTCTTCTGGACAGGCAAACTCCTTTGCAAGTTTTGCCAAAGCGACTACTAGAAAATTGTCTCATCTTGGGATTAAGAAAAATTTCACGTCAAGAATTTGCTGAAGTAATTTCAGAGTGTAACTAGAATACTGTTCAAGTCGAGGTTTCAGAGTCTTATATTTACCAGCGATTTGATTAATAATCAGCTGAGAGTCTCTGTAGATATCGATGTTTTTAATTTCCATTAATATTGTTAATTCTAGACCGGTTATGAGCACTTCATATTCAGCTTCATTATTTGTGCATGATTCAGTCAGATGATAGGAAAAAGCATCATCATTTTGTCTGGAGTAATGAAAATTAATCCTACTCCAGCTTTGCCTGGTATAATTGTTTGTTTGTCTTTGTCTTTCCATGCAGGTGATGCTCCGTCAAAGTAGAGTTCCCATCATTGCACATTGTAATTTTTTTATTTCTGATATTTGTTCATCAGGTAAATCGTTATTAAGAGGTGATCCAGTTGGGATTGGATGTGCTGCTAAGAAATCTGCCAGGATTTGTCCTTTGGCAGCACGTAACGGTACAATGTTATATCAAATTGGAGTAAGATCATTGCCCATCTTGCTAATCTCCCAGAAAGTGTCGGTCGTGTTATTAAATATTGTAATGGGTTAACTCTTGAAATAAGAGTTACTTTATGAGAAAGCATATAATGCCTTAGTTTTTGAACTGCGAAGATTAAGGCTAAATAATGCTTCTCAATTGTCGAGTATTTTATTTCTGTCAGAATTAAACAACGACTTAAATAGTATAATGCATTTTCTTTTTCCTCGTCAATTACTTGTGTTAATAAAGCTCCAAGAGAATTGTCCAACGCAGCGGTGTAAAGAATTAGAGGTCTTCCTAATACAGGGGCTGCTAAGACAGGAAGGGTTGTCAGATATTGTTTGATGTTTTCAAAGGCGTGCTGGCATTTTTCATCCCACACAAGTTTGGTATCCTTTCTAGTAAGGGCAGTAAGAGGTTGAAATCTACCCGATAGATTGGAAATGAAACGTCGTATATATGCTAATTTTCCTTGAAAGGATCTCAATTGGGTTAGATTTTTAGGAGGAGGCATATTTAGGATAGCTTCAATTTTGACAGGATCAATTTCTATCCCACGATGTCGAACTACAAATCCTAAAAATTTTCCTGAAGTGACACCGAAGGTGCACTTTAAGGGATTCATTTTAAGATTGTATTGTCGTAGTCTTTCAATGACCATTCTCAAATCATATATATGATCATCTTTTTTTTACCTTTGACAACCAGATCGTCCACATAACATTCGACTTGATTATGTATTAATTCATCGAAGATCCATGTCATGGCTCTTTGATAGGTTGCACCGGCATTTTTTAGTCCAAATGGCATAACCTTATAACAATATATCCCCATGGGTGTTCGGAAAGCTGTATTTGCTTCGTCCTCCGAAAACATTTTTATTTGGTTATATCCTGATGATCCATCCATAAAGGAGAATATTGCATGTTTTGATGTTATATCAACCATTAATTCAGGAATTGGTAAAGGGAATTCATCTTTTGGACATGCTTTGTTCAAGTCCCTGAAGTCTATACAGACCCTTATCTGTCCATTTTTCTTTTTAACTGGCACCACATTGGCTAACCCTGTCGGATAATTCTCTTCTTGTATGAAGTCAGCTTCTATCAATTTCTTGACTTCTGCAATGACTTGTTGCTCTATTTCAACACGCATCCTTCTCGGAGCTTGTTTAACAGGGATTGTGATTCGATTTATCCCAAGTTTATGGACTGCGACTTCTGGAGATAAAGCAGGCATCTCGTCGTAAGTCCAAGCAAAACAATATTTATATTCTATCAACAATTGAGTTATGTCTTTTGCTTCCTCGTCATTAAGGAATGAACTAATAAAAGTTGGTTTTGGATTTTCATCAATTCCTAAATTTATTTCTTTTAGTTCATCAATTGTCGATTTAATTTCTTCTTCCAATTCTAGAGGAACATCTTCAATTGGAAGATAAGATAATAGTTCGGACTCATATTCTCCAGCGATGGCCAGACAAAATTTTGTGTCATCTAATGGTCCCAGAGTGCCAAATCTAACACCTTCTTTAGAGTTAGAATTTCGTTTATTATTATTCCATATTTGTTCAATGAAATATGGTTGTTTTAAAGACCATTGTTTGAGCATTAAACTATTTTGAATAAATTTTTGTGCCCAAAGAGAGTACAACTCAAAAGGAAATTTCATTGATTTCGGAATATTTTCATCTTCTATTTTTACATTAGTTTCAGTACTAGAAGAAGTAGAGCCAAGTCTAAACTTAATTGGCTTTTTGTCATCACTACATACTTTTTTGAATACTAGATTCTCAATCTTAGTAGTAGAGATTGGAGTTAGAGTCATAGAATGTATATAATGATTAATTTTGTCATTCATAGATTCAAATTGTTTATCTGTCTTCTTCTTCTAGAGATATTTTGAACTGAGGTTCCTTCAACACCATAGATGTTGTTTCTTCTTCAGAATCCAAGTGAATTTTAAATTTCAGTGGTTTCTTCACTGCGACAGTTGGATCTTCCTTCCCTCATCCTCGTCCTCTTCCTCGACCTCGAGTTTGAGTTTGACGGGAATTAGTTCATCTTGTTTTTATTGAAGAAGAATGATCCTTTTCATTTATTTTCTTTTCTTTGTTCTTTTCTTCCACATCCACCATTGTTTCTTTGGAAGACATTGTTTTATTTAGAGGAGCATAATATGCTGCATCTTCATGTATACCAATTTCATGGATTGAAAATGGTTGTAAATCTCCTATAATACGACATTCTTGTCCTTTTCATAGATATTTTATACATTGATGTAGTGAAGAAGGAACCATTTTATACTCATGAAGCTATGGTCTGCCATGTAAGGCATTAAAAGAGGTATCTGAATCAATAATATGAAATTTTACTGTTGTTACCAAGTCGGCTATTTTTAAGAGTAATGTTATTGATCCAAGAGCTCGTTCTCCTTGCTAATTGAATCCTCGTAACATCATCGTATCCTTGATAGTTGAGAGGCATCAATGTCTAAGTATGCAAGAGTTCTCAAATTCATAATGTTGATTGAAGCACCTGGGTCATTAAGAACTCTTGAAAGTATTGTATCGTTTATGTTCACTGTAATGTATAGTGGATGATTGTGTTCAGTCATTCTGAGCAACAAGTCGTTTTCAGAGAAGGTAATCTTCGTTGATTCCTCTAATGGTTAAGCTTCATTTTAGGTAATATAGCAAGTTGAGTTAAGCAGATATCTAGATCAAAAAGGGCCTTTATTAATGATTCTCTCATTTCTTTGGAAAGTATGAGAGCGTCATAGATGCTTAACTTTGCAGGTAATTTTATCAAATGAGCTAGTACGTTATAATCCACATTGTTATGAAGATCATCCTTACTTCTTTCAGGGAGTTGGTGATGTATAGGAGGAATGATCTTGTCTGATGTGATTATTTGATTTTCTTTTTCTTGTGGAGTCATCCTAGGGGGTAAGATTTTTCCAATCCTCAAATTAATTTCAAATATTTCTTCAAGTTGATTATCCGACTCTTTTGTCTCCGAACCTGAGGATTCCAATTCTATGGAACTCAGAGTTCCTTGTAGTTGAAGTGTAGCGATGTCATTTTCATTTTCATCATTGTCAAAATTTTCATCTATATTTTCATTATTTTGGTTGTCTTTGGGTTGATCATATACGATTTGAGTATCGTCTACAGGGTTAGAATTCAAATGATTATTTTCAGAAGCATTGCCCAAAATAGATAAAATATAAGCAAAACTAGGATTGTTATTATTCATGATAGTAAAAAAGAAGTCATACAAAGTTATCGGTTTGAGGATTTTTCATCCTTCACCCGATATAACTATCCTAGTATAAGAGGGAAATAAACTAAAAGGTACAAAAGGAGTTTTAGCCCCTATATTTGGAAGGCCTCTGGTCTTTTTTGGTTCCTTGTTTTTCTTTTTCTTTTCTTTCTTGGGAGACTTAGTGATTTGATATTTAGCAAGGATTTCTTCAGAAGTGCTATCCTTGTTTCCAGGACTAAGCTTTTCTACCGAAATCATATTGACCGAACCCTTTTCAGGTTCTTTCAAATATTCTTTCGGGATTACTATATTTCCATCTTTAAAATTACGCTCCAAGCAGTCTTTGAAGACAAAACATTCTTCAATTTTATGTCCAAGTATTCTGTGATAAGGACAATAATTAGGGTTGTCTTTCATGTCAATTTCTGCTAGCCTTTTATCTTCTGACAGCTTAAATTCGGGTACTTTAAGCAAACTATGAAATATTTTGCTGACGGCTTCAATTTTGAATGGATATTCTTTATTCATTCTTTCAACAATTGTTTTCTTTTCTGCGGTACTAGAATCGGTTGTTGAAGTTGTAGTTGAGGCGATGTTTGTGATGTTGACGAATTTTGTCGTTGTTGTTTCTTTTGTTCTGGTTGAATCTGCATCACCTGTTTACCTTTTTCTACAACATTTCCAGGTTTCTTTTCAAATGTTTTGACAATTTTTGTCTTTTCAGTCTTCTCTGTTACACTCATTTGTTTTGCTTCTTCATGGAGATTAGCAGCTTTACTGAGTAATTTTTCAAATGTCTTTATTGTGAATCCTTTGAGCATAAATGCTATAGGACCATGAGTATTTTTAAGCAATATTCTAACAGCATTTTGCTCTTGTAGTTGTGGCTCACATTTCATGCTGAGATTTCTCCAGCGTAAAATATAATCCACTAACTTTCTCCTGGTTTTTTTTCTACCACCAAGTCACCAACTGTGGTGTGATGTTGTGCTCCTGCGAAATGTTGAATAAAGAGGCTTTCAAGTTCCACAAAATTTTTGACAGATCCATTGGAGAGTTCTGCATACCAGTCAAAGGCAACTCCTGTAAGACTGTTAACAAATTGTCGAAATAAGAGAGCATCACTTCCTCCAGCATTATAGCAGCTTGCTCTAAAATGTGCTAAATGTTGTCGGGGATTACCCGTTCCATCAAACATTTTAAAGATAGGAGGAACAAAACCTTTAGGATATTGAATGGAATCAAATTCCTCTGGGTATGGTCTACCCTTTGGAGTTAATGCTCCAGCTTTCACCTGAGCTATTGTTTCTTTGATTTTTTGTTCCACAAGTTGTGTAATATCCTTTTCTGGAATTCCACTATGAGGGGAATTCTTTTTCTATTGGGTGTTTTCCTCGATATCTACTGATTCTTCTTTATTTTCAAGAATATGGATAGCTTCTGGTCTGATAATTTCAATGGCTGGTGATGGGTTTGTTGGAGGATTTTGTAAAGCTATTTCCAACTCTTCCATTCTTTGTTCAAGACGACTAATTTGTTCATCTCGTTGTCGTATAACCGCTCGTAATTCATTTGTTGTCTCCTCTTCAATTGATTCTCGTGTTAAGGAAGTAGATCTTGTTTCTACGATGTTAACATGGGCAACATTTTCATTGGAACTATCAAAATCATTTTCTTTTCTCCATACTGAGAATTGTTTGATGTCATTTTTTAATTTTTTCAATCTTTCTTCAAATGATTTTGTAGAATGTTTTTCACAAGTTTTTTCTTGTGAACTGTTTGCAGGAGTGTTGGTGGTATCTGAATTTCTTTCAGACGATTTTCGTCTCCATACATTATTTTTAAGTATAGGACGAGAATTTCCAGGTGGTTTATCGTAACCTGTATAAGGACAATTTGCTTTTTGTAGCATTTGGACTAGATCCTACATCTTAGCAGTTGTATCTTCTGCTTCTGACATCAATTCATCGTATCTAGCTTTGTCATTTGTGACTACCACATCTTTTATTCTAGGGCCCAATCGAAATTTTACTGGCACTCGAACACAATGTCTATCAGTTGGGGATTAACAGCCAATTTCTTGATTGTCAGGATTTTCCATTGCTAAAATTCTCCTTTTCATGGTGTTAGAGACTGCACAACCCATTTTGTTTAATAATTTAGATACTGAACATCTATCTTTTCGTGCTAATCTTTTAAAAACTGAATATGTAGCATGAATTGAAGGAGAGCTTTTAGGTTGAAGGGAATTATCAGTGTATTCAACAGGAATTGGAATATATCGATTCTCTTCTAAAAAGGAAGTGTTTCCAAAAATATTCTGTTGAAATTCAGGTGTTTCAAAATTATCATTTTCGTCCCACCTTTTCTTTCTTTTGAATGAAGGAGTTTTATGATTGTTCTTTGAACAAGATCCAACTTCATACACAGACGATGGTGGAACATCATCTTCCTTGTAAACTTGTTTTCCTTCCCTATCAGCTTGTCTTTTCATTTCCTCGAGGGTATAAGGTTCTTCAGGTGTATACTTAGGTAAGTCTTCTGTAAAATTTAAAAAGTCTTCATAAGATTGTAAGTCGAAGTCTTCAAAAGATTGTATATCAGTTTGATATGGATTATCTAATGTAAATTCCATTTCACTAAATAATCCATAATCATTTTGATAAAAGGAAGGATCTTCCTCTATTGGTATGTTGAAGTCTTCAAAATAAGAAAAGATTAAATTTGGAAAATCCATCGCAATTTTTCTGAAATTTCAGGAAAAACAAATATTATTGACTTATTTATAAACTGGGAATTTATTTTAAAATTTGAAATGAAAACAAATGATGACAAAAGATGAGAAGGAAGATTATCCCCAGCAGAGTCGCCAAAACTCCTGGTGGCGATGAAAAGAAAGGGGTGGATGTCAATGTTGAGGAGTCGCCATTTTGTCTAATATTAGCCTAATTTTATTCCTATGAATCCTAAAAAGGATTTGAAGAATTTAGGACTAATAGTAGAAAAGGATGTTTATGATAATCCTTATATGAGAATATTCTAGAATAACATATCCTAGAATTTTCATATAAAGAAATTCATGAAAAACCAGAGATTTATATCGTAGGTTCTTTTAGATCTCCTATAAAAGCGAGCTTCTATAGTTAATTACATCTTAAACAATTTTTAATTGTTCAAGAAAACTTCTGATTAATGTCGATCATTTGTTTTCTAAAATTTTATATTTTTTTTAAGGAGAGATGTACCCAATATCAATCCTAAATGTTATGTCATCTTTATCATCTTATGGTTAAAGTTTTAGTTTTGTCTTCCATGTCGTATTTTGTTTTGTTTTTTTGAAAATATTATATTTGGTGGCTATCCTAAAAGTTTTGGTTTTGTTTTCCATGTTGTTACTTTGTTTTGTTTTAGTGAAAATGTTATGTTTGGTGGCTATCCTATAAGTTTTGGTTTTGTTTTCCATGTCATCCTGAAAAACAAAGTTAGTACACCCTATAACATGCAAAGGAAATCTAAACGAAATTGTTGTCATTTTAGTTATCCTGCAAAACAGAGTTAGCACATTTTAAAGGAATTAAACATATTTAAATCTAATTATTAGATTTATTTGTCAGGTTTAGATTCAATGTCATTTGATTCTTTAAGTGAATTAAATTTAATTTAAACTTAATTTGAATTTTAATATTTTTGAACTTAATGTTCAAATAAATTCAATTTAAGTTTAATTTAAGTGAACTTTTTTTTTGATTTTATATTTTGAGATTGATTTATATTTAGAATTTGATTTAAATTTTAAATTAAGGTTAGATTCTTAATTTGAAATTTTAGTTGTCTTGATGTTTAAATTGATTTAGAATTGACCTTCCACTATCTCAAGAAGATAACATTATTTGTTATTTTGTCATTGTATCTTTTTGTTTATGTTGATGTCATGTTTATGTTTAAATTAACTTGGGTTTATGTTGAATTCAAGTTAAATTTTGGGTTGAACCTAATATTTAGGTTAACTTGAGTTCAAGTTAGATTGAACTCAAGTTTAGTTAGGTTTAGGTTAGATTCAATATGGGTTGAACCTAAGGTTTAGGTTAGCTTGAGTTCAAATTAGGTTGAACTCAAATTTGATTAAGTTTAGGTTAAGTTCAGTATAGGTTGAACCTAAGGTTTGGGTTAACTTAAGTTCAAGTTAGGTTGGACTCAAGTTTGGTTAAGTTTAAGTTAAGTTAGGTTCAATATGGGTTGAACCTAAGGTTTGGGTTAACTTGAGTTCAAGTTAGGTTGAACTCATGTTTGGTTAAGTTTAAGTTAAGTTAGGTTCAATATGGGTTGAACCTAATGTTTAGGTTAACTTGAGTTCAAATTAGGTTGAACTCAAATTTTATTAAGTTTAGGTTAGGTTCAGTATAGGTTGAACCTATGGTTTGCGTTAACTTGAGTTCAAGTCAGGTTGGACTCAAGTTTGGTTAAGTTTAAGTTAAGTTAGGTTCAATAGGGGTTGAACCTAAGGTTTGGGTTAACTTAAGTTCAAGTTAGGTTGAACTCAAGTTTGGTTAAGTTTAAGTTAAGTTAGGTTCAATGTGGGTTGAACCTAAGGTTTAAGTTAACTTGAGTTCAAATTAGGTTGAACTCAAATTTGATTAAGTTTAGGTTAGGTTCAGTATAGGTTGAACCTAAGGTTTGGGTTAACTTGAGTTCAAGTTAGGTTGGACTCAAGTTTGGTTAAGTTTAAGTTAAGTTAGGTTCAATATGGGTTGAACCTAAGGTTTGGGTTAACTTGAGTTCAAGTTAGGTTGAACTCAAGTTTAGTTAAGTTTAAGTTAAGTTAGGTTCAATATGGGTTGAACCTAAAGTTTAAGTTAACTTGAGTTCAAATTAGGTTGAACTCAAATTTGATTAAGTTTAGGTTAGGTTCAGTATAGGTTGAACCTATGGTTTGGGTTAACTTGAGTTCAAGTCAGGTTGGACTCAAGTTTGGTTAAGTTTAAGTTAAGTTAGGTTCAATATGGGTTGAACCTAAGGTTTGGGTTAACTTGAGTTCAAGTTAGGTTGAACTCAAGTTTGGTTAAGTTTAAGTTAAGTTAGGTTCAATGTGGGTTGAACCTAAGGTTTAAGTTAACTTGAGTTCAAATTACGTTGAACTCAAATTTGATTAAGTTTAGGTTAGGTTCAATATAGGTTGAACCTAAGGTTTGGGTTAACTTGAGTTCAAGTTAGGTTGGACTCAAGTTTGGTTAAGTTTAAGTTAAGTTAGGTTCAATATGGGTTGAACCTAAGGTTTGGGTTAACTTGAGTTCAAGTTAGGTTGAACTCAAGTTTGGTAAAGTTTAAGTTAAGTTAGGTTCAATATGGGTTGAACCTAAGGTTTAAGGACTAATTAAACATAATTTAGTTATGTTTAATTAAAGTTAATGGATTACTTAAAGCTATTATAAATAGGGCTTAAAAATTAATTAGATTAGACTTAATTGGATTTTAAAGGTTACCTAAGCCTAACTTAAGTAAAGTTTAAAGGTTAATTAAGTCTAATTGGATTAGACTTAATTGGGGTTTAGAGGTTGCTTAAGCCTAATTTAAGTGAAGTTAGACTTAATTAGGTTTTAAAGGTTACTTAAGCCTAATTTAAGTAAAGCTTAAGGGTTAATTAAGTCTAATTAAATTAGACTTAATTAGGGTTTTATGGTGTTAAATCTCATGTGATTAAGGCTTAACAAGGTTTAATGGGGTCTAATTGATGTCTTAGACATAATTGGGATTTATTAAGTTAAACCTAATGTGGTTAAGGTCTAACTTGGTTTAATTAGGTCTAATTGGTCTCTTAAAACTAATTGGGTTTTATTAAGTTAAACTTAATATGGTTAAGGTCTAACTTGGTTTAATCAGGTCTAATTGGTGTCTTAAACCTGGTTGGGGTTTACTAAGTTAAACCTAATGTGGTTAAGGTCTAACTTTGTTTAATTAGGTCTAATTGGTGTCTTAAACCTAATTGGGGTTTATTAAGTTAAACCTAATGTGGTTAAGGTCTAACTGAGTTTAATTAGGTCTATTGGGTGTCTTAAACCTAATTGGGATTTTTCAAGTTAAACCTAATGTGGTTAAGGTCTAACTTGGTTTAATTAGGTCCAATTAGTGTCTTAAACCTAACTGGGGTTTATTAAGTTAAACCTTATGTGGTTAAGGTCTAACTTGGTTTAATAGGTCTAATTAGTGTCTTAAACCTAATTGGGGTTTATTAAGTTAAACCTAATGTGGTTAAAGTCTAACTTGGTTTAATTAGGTCTTATTGGTGTCTTAAACCTAATTGGGGTTTATTAAGTTAAACCTAATGTGGTTAAGCTCTAACTTGGTTTAATTAGGTTTAATTGGTGTCATAAACCTAATTGGGGTTTATTAAGTTAAACATAATGTGGTTAAGGTCTAACTTGGTTTAATTAGGTCTAATTGGTGTCTTAAACCTAATTGGGATTTTACTAAGTTTAATTTATCATTTTAGACTTAATTATGGTTTAATTAGTTAAACTTAATGTGATTAAGGTTTAACTTTAATTAAGTAGGTTTAAATGATGTATTAAACCTAATTAAGGTTTTATTAAGTCAAATATGTCATTTTAGGCTTAATAATGGTTTAATTAGTTATACTTAATGTGATTAAGGTTTAACTTTAATTAATTAGGTTTAAATGATGTATTAAACCTAATTAAGGTTTTATTAAGTCAAATATGTCATTTTAGACTTAATTATGGTTTAATTAGTTAAACTTAATGTGATTAAGGTTAAACTTTAATTAATTAGGTTTAAATGATGTCTTATACCTAATTAAGGTTTTATTAAGTCTAATATATCATATTAGACTTAATTATGGTTTAATTAGTTAAACTTAATGTGATTAAGGTTTAACTTTAATTAATTAGGTTTAAATGATGTATTAAACCTAATTAAGGTTTTATTAAGTCTAATATGTCATTTTAGACTTAATTATGGTTTAATTAGTTAAATTTAATGTGATTAAGGTTATACTTTAATTAATTAAGTTTAAATGATGTCATAAACCTAATTAAGGTTTTATTAAGTCTAATATGTCATTTTTGACTTAACTAAAGTTTGTCCTAAGTCTAGTGTGGACTAGACTCATTTTAAACTTAGCCTATTAAAGAAAATAGGCTAAGTTATAAAAGGATAATTTTTAGGATTAAATTTATTAATTAATAATGAATTTTAATCCTAAAATTTTCAAATATCATTTAAAATTATTTAATGACTTAAAAATTAATGTCCTTGGGTCATTGTCTGTCACCCTAAAATTTCTAGTCATTTTCAAATATATTTTCTTTAATTTCTAATTTTTATAATTATTTTTATAAATAATTACAAAGTAGCTTAGAAATTAAAGAAAAATATCCTAAAGAACTTTTCTGTCCTTAGAAAAATTAGGAGATGTTTGTCATAACAGAAAGATAATTCTGTGAAAATTTCATAATTTTTGGAATTGTAATTAATTATTAATAATTAAATTACTCTAGAGAGTAATTAATTATTTAAAAATTAAGTAATGAGAATAAAATTATGATTTCAATTTCATAATTTTCGTCTCCTCAAGAGCATTCCAGAGGTATTTTTATTTTATTTTTAGGAGCTCTAGATCAAAAGATATGGAATTTTGAAGTTTTTAAGGATTTTCTGGATTAAAATAATCCAGAAATTCCACAGCGTGCCACGCGTCCTCGTACACGTCAAAAGAGAGGGAGGATTCGGTGTGCAGCACGGAACAACATACACGGGTTGGGAAGATCAGCGCCGTCCGTTCCAAAACATGGGAACGGACGATCGAGATAAATCACACGAAAATTTGAAAAATTTCGAACCATTAAACTTCAAACTTCAATATCTCACTCATTTCTCAACGAAATTGAGTGATTTTTTAACCTATGGAATCACCTGGATGTATAGATTGTATCTATATGGTGATGATACATTTCTGGGCTAGTATAACCCATGATATTTCAAAAACATGAATTATTTTGGGGAAAATAATTCCATACCTTGGCCACAAGTGTATCAAGCTTGATCAGACCTTATGGCTGGCTTCTAAGACTCCCAAGGAAGATCTTTGCTGCTCTAATTTGGTCTTATAGCTAGCCTGGAGAAGAATTTTGAGAAAGTGGCTGATTTAGGCTGATTTTAGATTGTGATCAAATTGGCTTGATTGGGCTAACTCTAAGGCTTGGGTTTGGTTGGGATAGATTGCTAAGGTTCCTAGGAAGAATTTTTGTGTTGGGAACCAAGTGGTTTGAGCAGCCTATGGGTTTCTTCTTTTCTATGGGTTCGAGTATGTGGTTTTTATAGCAATGGCGAGGCTTGACTAAGTTTAAATCCATTTAAGGGAGGTGTTATCTGATGTCATGATTGCTGAGGATTGAATTTTAGTTGGAGGATAAGTTTAATTCACTTCCCCAAGGTTAACTCATATTGAGTTTAGCTATGGTGAGAGCTTAACTCTTTATTTGGCTTGCTTCCATTGGCTCATCTATGAGGTGGAGGGAATTTTATATTTAGGCTGAATATTTGTTCATCCAAGTGATGCTTTAGATTTAGGGAAAGGTGACACTTAACCCTCTTACTCACCTCATGCATGGTTTTGCCATGATTGCACTTAACCATGGGTTTAAATTTTGTCTCTCTCCCATTGGTTATGGAGAAGCTGAGTGAGGACATAATGTATGAAAGCTCTTCTTCATTCACCATGTCACTTAGGATTTAATAGGAGCATGACAAATAGGCTCCATGACTCATTTCATGCATGATTTCATCATTACCTAATTTTACCATGGTTAATGTTTAATCCATGCTAACCTCCTTTCTCATTCGATGCTTAGGGTAGTGATCAAAATTATTTTTAAAGTGGCTAGTTACCTCATCTTAGAGAGAGGTGACTCATGATTTGAAATGAAGGGGAGATGACACCACATTTCATTTATCATAATTTTTTCATGATGGCCTTTAACCATGGTTAAAGGGTATGGTATGGTTTATTAATGGTTTGGATTATATTAAATGGATCATATGGGTTATGTATAACCCATATGGTGTCATTAATGATGTCATTAATGGATTTAAAAATTAAATCCATTTAATATGTCATGCAATATGTCATGGGTAGAATTTCCATTTTTATGTCCTTAAATATAATTTCATTTTTAATTAATTATGTTATTAATTAAAAATGTTAGAAAGTATTTTAATAACCAATTAAATAATCAAAATTATTTTAAATTAATTATTTGATTAATTTTTATGTCATTTTTATTTAAAGTTGGATTTTATGTCTTATTTCGTGTCTTTTTAATTTAATTTTCATTTTAATTAATTATGTCATTAATTAAAATATGGAAATTAAATTATTGGTCCATTAATTAATCAAAAATAATGTTGGAATTACTTATTTGATTAATTTTATCATTTTTATTTCATTTAGGTGTATTTTCTCATTTTATGACTTATAATTTAATTTTCATTTTAATTAATTATGTCATTAATTAAAATATTGAAAATTAAATTATTAGTCTATTTAATTAATCAAAATGATTTTTTGAAATTAATTTGATTAATCCTTGTCATTGTGGGGACTTAAATATGTCATTGGTTGTTTGATAAAAAATTGATCATTTTCACCAAAATTGACTTTTTAGGTCATGTGTTGACCCATTGGGTCATTTCAGTTAGTGATTGGATTTGGATTGGTTATTTTGACCAAAATTTTCATTTTAGGTCAAAAGGTTGACCTGTGGGGTCAACTGGGTTGATCATTGGGTCTAGAATGACCATTTTGACCAAAGCTAACTTTTTAGGTCAAAAGGTTGACCTATTGGGTCAACATGGTTGATCATTGGGTCTAGATTGACCATTTTGACCAAAGTTGACTTTTTAGGTCAAAAGATTGACCATTTGGGTCAACAAGGTTAATCATTGGGTCTGAATTAACCATTTTGATCAAAGTTGACTTTCTGGGTCTAAAGGTTGACCTATTGGGTCAACAGGGCTGATCATTGGGTCTGGATTGACCATTTTGACCAAAGTTAACTTTTTGGGTCAAAAGGTTGACCTATTGGGTTAACAGGGTTGATCATTGGGTCTGAATTAACCATTTTAATCAAAGTTAACTTTTTGGGTCAAAAGGTTGACCTATAGGGTCAACAGGGTTGATCATTGGGTCTAGATTGACCATTTTGACCAAAGTTGACTTTTTAGGTCAAAAGGTTGACCTATTGTGTCAACAGGGTTAATCATTAGGTCTGGATTGACCATTTTGACCAAAGTTGGCTTTTTAGGTCAAAAGGTTGACCTATTGGGTCAACAGGGTTGATCATTGGGTCTACATTGACCATTTTGACCAAAGTCGACTTTTTAGGTCAAAAGTTTGTCCTATTGGGTGAACCGGGTTGATCATTGGGTATGGATTGACCATTTTGACCAAAGTTGACTTTTTGGGTCAAAAGGTTGACCTATTGGGTCAACAGGGTTGATCATTGGGTTTGGATTGACCATTTTGATCAAAGTTGACCCAACTTTTTGGGTCAAAAGATTGACCTATTGGGTCAACAGGGTTGATCATTGGGTTTGGATTGACTATTTTGACCAAAGTTGATTTTTTAGGTCAAATGGTTGACCTATTGGGTCAACAGGGTTGATCATTGGGTCTGGATTGACCATTTTGACCAAAGTTGACTTTTTAGTTCAAAATGTTGACGTATTGGGTCAACAGGGTTGATCATTGGGTCTGGATTGACCATTTTGACTAAAGTTGACTTTTTAGGTCAAAAGGTTGACCTATTGGGTCAACAGGGTTGATTCTTGGGTCTAGATTGACCATTTTTACCAAAATTGACTTTTTAGATCAAAAGGTTGACCTATTGGGTCAACAGGAGATATCATTGGGTCTGAATTGACCATTTTGATCAAAGTTGATTTTTTGGGTCAAAAGGTTGACCTATTTGGTTAACTGGGTTGATCATTGGGTCTGGATTGACCATTTTGACCAAAGTTGACTTTTTAGGTCAAAAGGTTGACCTATTGGGTCATGAGCGTTGATCATTGGGTCTGGATTGACCATTTTGACCAAAGTTGACTTTTTAGGTCAAAATGTTGACCTATTGGGTCAACAGGGTTGATCATTGGGTTTAGATTGACCATTTTGACCAAAGTTGACTTTTTAGGTCAAAAGGTTGACCTATTGGGTCAACAGAGTTGATCATTGTGTCTGGATTGACCATTTTGATCAAGGTTGACTTTTCAGGTCAGAAGATATTGACTCATTGTAAAAATGAGGTCAACATGCATCTCTAACCCAACATTTAACAACTTCAATCGAGTCATGGAGCACATATGCAACCTAATCAATTCTGAAGTCCTGCTAGCTTGGTGTTTTTTCTATATTGTTCATCATTGCTGGAGACCTCGCCGAGCTAAGGTTCATAAAAACCTTTTTGAAACAAACAGCCTTGAGGCACTATCCATGACACCACTTTTTCATAAAACAGACACTGCCATTACGTTTTTCTTACTGAAACCTATCTAATGAACCCTTCAACACAACAATCCATCTCAGTTTGGGGGCCCGTTGATCAAGCAATAATTTGTTAAGAAACATAATAATTTATAGAGAGAAAATATTAATTTGGCCAACTAAACTGCAAAATGACTTCAAATAAAGTTTGAATTAAAAAAAGTCATTTCAAATATAGAAATAAATGCTTCGGTCCAATAAAATTCATTAGTCTCAAGCACATAAAGCTGTCTTTTTCTTCCCTCATAGTGTTTCGGTCCGCTTTGACTGACATATCTCACCAAGAAACTTGATTGAATCAAAACCACATGCATCACAAAACTTCTCTTGTTCTCTCCTATCAAATCCTAAGTTGAGTTTTTGACCATAATTGACACCGACCAAAAATAGCTAGCCACTTCAGATGATGAGAGAGAGACCTCCGTTTTTTAAACCATTTGGTCCTTTAGATTTTCTGCTTTATCATTTTAAAAAAAGCAAAAACATTCATTTTATTGCACGTTCCATAAATGTCTTGCCTTAGATTTTAAGAAACCTTCCAAAAATAACTTTCCAAACCCTTTTTATGTTGATTACTATTTCAACCTCAATCCAAGCCATCACCTTGCCGCCTCATCAATCCACCAACTCTCCTCCAGTTGGACCCTCTTGCTCTTTGTGACCCTCTATTTTCTAATGTATTCTTATCCCAGAAACACTCACTAATCCCCTCTATAATTCTTCCCTAAATTATTGTTACCATGTATGGGAAGGAATTGAATCCTGAATCCTCCCTTAACAAAATCCTCCCCTTTTCCCTCTTGAAGCCGAAAGCTCCCTCCTCTCTCCATCTTGAAGCCAAAAAACCTAAAGGCCTCCCTCCTAACCAAAACTCTTCCTTCCTCACTTCTCCATAACTAAAAACCATCCTCTTTCCCCATCCCAAAATTATGAGAGCAAGCCTAGGGAAATCAGAGTGAAGGGACGATCAAAGCAAGGCCTCCAAAAAATTAATAAAGTTATGACATTCTCTCCACCATCTCAAGTTGGATTTTTTATTTTTTAACAATAGAATATTAGAGCACTTTGTGCATTTCATAATGCCATTCCTTTAACTCAAAACTCTAGCATGAAATCTCAAACTTGATTACATATTTTAAAAGTTACATATCCAAGTCAAAATTCCAACATGCAACTTCAATGTTTTTTCTATTCGGAATTAAACATACATGTTGTCTTTTCCTGACGGAATTTGATGTCTTCCTGTTGTTTGTTATAAATGTTATCTTTTTAATAGGAAAGCGGCTTTTATGTATATTGAGTATTCTTCTGTAATTAACATTATTCCCCTTCGAAGTACTAAAACCAAAACCCCTATCCCATTAAAACTTTAAAACCGAAATTTTGCACCCATCTAATCGTTTTACTAATTGTTTAAACAAACGCCAAATTAATTAAATCAATTTCTAATCTTTTATTTAAATAAACTAATGACTAAATAAACCCATTAATTGATAAATTGAGCTAAATAAAATCTTAATGCTCTTCTCGAATTAGTAATACACATAAAGTATAAATCATTTAAATAAACTAATAAACACTAATGATTAAACAAAATCATAAGTAATTTAGCCAAATTACTAATTAACAAAATGCTTGATTAGACTAATTAAAAAATTTTCTATAAAATCATAAAATTCTAAATAACTCATAAAAAGATAAATAAAAATATATATTTTTTAAACTTCTAATGAAAATAATAATTCATATTTATCAAATCAATAAATAATTAATAAATATTTAATTCACCAATTAAATTGATTAATTCAAAGGACTTTAACTGAATAATTAATTAATTAAATAAATAAATTAAATAATATAAATATTTAACTAATTAATGAAATAAATTGTAACTAAATAAATATTTAGTAATTTATTAAATGATTAAATAAATAACAAACAATTAATCAATTGATAATTAATAAATAAAACACATAATTAAGTCATCAAAATAATTTATGGATTTCAACTAAAACAAAATATGAAACTTCCAACACATAAACATGATAAAATCATTAACTAAATATTTCATTAAGTAATCACCTAACTAATGAACCCATTTAACTCACCATATTCATAAATACGAAAGAAGGGAGGAGAACAATGTTATGCATATACGTGTGTGCTTATTGTTAGATATTTATGTTAGAACTTTATAACACAAATTCTAAAAATACATAATTTCCAAGATCTTTTAAATTCATGATTTTCACATATTATAATAAAGTAACACATATCTGTATTCATGATGATAAAATTTGATCTTGAAGAAATGGAGTTTCTCTCTCTAATCCTTTTCAACTTTCTATACTTTCTGATGAAAGGAAATGTACGGGGTGTGTTAGGAAAAGAGAGGACTCATTATCTAAATTATGCTCTATTTAACCACCATCCATCAAGGGGGTTACTAACCAATAAAATTTATGATAATTTAATAAATTAATTAATTTTTATTATTAAAATCAATGACATAAGTTAGTAACCTCTATTCATTTTAGGGGTTACATGAGTTACAAATATAAATATCATAAGTTATCATAAGTTATGACATAAATAACATAAGTTTTCATGAGTTATAATAATTAATAACTTAAGTTATAATTTATTATGACATAAGTTATGAATTAAGAAAATAAATAACTTAAGTTATCATAAGTTAACATATATTATAACATAAGTTATGAGTTAAGAAAATAAAGAACTTATATTATCATGAGTTATGAAATTAATGACATAAGTTATTGATAAGTTACTAAAACAAATGTGTGCAAAAAATAAAAATTTAAAACTTATGTGCATTAGTTTTTATATGGTGTGTATTTGTGTAAGATGCTTACTTGTGTGCCATTATACTAATACACGAGGATGTGTGTATGTGTGCATGAGTGAACATGTGAACTTATATGAGTGTGTGTATGTATGAGAACAAACAGACAATAAACAGTAAGTTAAAGCCTCATGTATTCATTCAATGTACAATAAAAATATGTGATGTTATCTCTTTGTTTCATATATTCATTCCTAACACAACCTATGTTCTATGTTACAAAAGAAAGAAAATAACAAAAAAAAGAAAGTACATTCAGCCATGCTCTTAGGAAGTCTCATTTATTTCATAAAATGCAAAGCATGTTAGGATGGAGTTTCCACATTTATATGTTATGCAAGTTGGTTGTGAATTTATTTGAGTATGTTGTTTTGATGGCTAATTAGAGCTGGAGTGGTGTAATATACAATGTAGTTTGAGGAGATATGTTTGTATTTGTAAGAGAAAGGAGTCAACTCCATAGGCTAGGAAACCAAAGGAGAGTCAAGTGGATTTTATTAAAAATTCATATTTATATATATAAATTAAATTACAAGTTCTCTAAATAAGTTCATTTTCTAAAATAAATAAATAGATAATAACACTTTAAAACACCTTTATAAATGTCTTGTAAATGTGCTTTGATTCATAACTTCTTAAATATAGAATATTCAAAGCCCATTTAAAAGGCTTCTATATTAAATAAATGTTCTAGAAAATTTAAATTTTAAAAGTTTATAAAGGTTCAAGCTCAAGTTAACCTTTTTAAAATGATTCCTAAAGGAAAACAACTCTCAAATACTGGCCTTCTCTCACAAGATTTTCCCTTGAAATTAAAACATTTTTGTTGAATCAACATTTAAGAGTAAATCCCTTTTAAGAAAATTTTCTGGAACCTCTTTAAGGTATTTTAAACATTAACTACGAACAACATTTTTGTCTAAAAGCTATCTTAAAATGAACCCCTTTAGTATTACCTTTCTCACCAATCAAAAGTTTCTTTTGGGATATTAAGCCTTACAAGAGTCTCTTGAACAACTTTGCCTAAGGAAGGCTTACATATTCAGAGGCAAGAATGCCCTTAGAATGAACATGATCTTTTTAGAAACATGTGATTTCATAACCTTGGCCTTTGAGTACGTAAGTCTTAAGCCATTGCAAGTTTGTATAATTCATACTTAACTATCACACACACCCTTTGAGTAAAAATATATTTTAAGAAATCCTTTCTTATGTGAAATAGGAAATATATTTTTTGAGCATATAGATTATTATTAAGTATGAGGAATATAAATGTGAAAAGCTTGAGTTAAATTCTTTCAAATAAAATGCTTAAACATATCAAACACTAGCAATCACCTTGAGGAAAAAAATAAATTAGAGGTGATAACTTCCCCCCCTAACCCAACAAATTATAGGCGATAAGTGAATTAAAAAACTTTGATTTTCTGACATTAACTAACACCACAGTAGAAATAAAATTAAAAACTTAGAAGAACTTTGATTTTTATCATGAAAAATAAATTTAGAAATCAAATCAATCACTGCTAAAATATTAAACCTCAAAATTATTAAATGGACCAACTCTAATTATTTTATAACCACACCTGAGGATGGCTAAATATTGTGAACCATAGTATATCCAACATAGATGGAAACCTAGGTCCAAACACGCCCTAGACTATAATATAGAAGCATAGGTTGCCAAAAGATAGTTTCTGAGGACTAGGATAAATAAAACCTAATTAAAAAACCTACCCCTTAGATTATGTTGATGTCGTAAGATGAGGTAACCCTTGGTTATTGACGAAGGTGTCTTAAACTGATGTATAGTAGAACATTCTACCATAGCCATTGCTATGGCAATAAGGATCAACTTCTACTATTCATTTGGTTAATTTAAGAATATCAATGCACCCAAAATGACAAAAAATCATTGGCATCATTATCGGGGGTGTTACTCTTAAAGTTTAGCTTAGTCTATGTTGACCTCACTTTTGTTGAGGTCTAGTCTTTCTCTAGGCAGCTTAGGTTATAGCCATAGGACTTTCCTGGTGATTATCTTAAAAGACTAGCAATGGAACCCTGACCCCATAGAAATTCAAAACACTTTTTTGCTTCACTTGGAATTTCAAATGCTTAAAGTCTAACCTATAAGGACTTAAGAGAATGAGATCGAGCATAAGGAAGCTTGAGAGGAATTCCATATAGGATGGTCTAGCCTTAGGACTCACTCTGAGAAGGCTGGTCTAGGTCAAACTCATACACACACTCACACCCACTCTACACTTACACTCACTACACTTACAACTCTAAACCAAACTTCCTCACACTTGATCCCCTACTCTTTTGGAAACTCATGTGTTTGATTCCCTAAGCTCTTAGCCCTCGGCTAGGGTTGGGTCCTCAAATGGGTTAACATTCTCAATTGACACCTAATTTTACCAAAAATTCGAGCTTTGATCCCTTGATCCCTAAAACATCACCAAATTACCAAATTGCCCCTAAACCCCAATTTGACCAAAAATTCCTAAATTACCTAAATTTCCCAAATTCTCTCCAAAAATCTTTCCAAAAATGTTCCTCACCACAAAATACCCAAAATAACTCAAATTTACCAAACTTTTCAAAATACCCCCAAAATGGCCAAAATTGACCAAAATGCTCCTCCAAATTCAAATATTCCAAAAATTCCCAAAAATTCCAAAATCATCTAAAATGTCCCTAAAATCAATTTGAACCACTTCACTAGACCCAAATTGACCAAATTGACCCATTTAGACCAAAAACCCCAATTTGCCACTTTAAACCTAAAATGCCAAAATCATCTCCAATGTCCACCTAATTAGCCCCAATACTCCCCAATTTCAATTCTAAACTCAAACTCGCCATGACTAATCTCAATTAAAACCAAATGCAATTCTAATTTGATCCAATTTCAAACCCAATTTCAATCCAAATAAAAAAGTCCCAATTTTGGCCATATAACTTAAATTTCCTAAATTGAACCCCTTAGTCAAGTTGATTTCCTCAAAATTTAATTACAAACTCTTTATATCACTCCTACACACCAAATTGATCCATCAATTGACTCACATTATAGCCCAAACTTCACCCAATCTCAACCCAAGTTAAAATCCCCAAATTTACCCCAAATGTGCCATATGACCTAAATCCCCCCAATTGAATCACCTAATCCGAAAATTTCCACCCAATTCATGTTAAAAAATCTTCATGACATTTCCATAAACAATATTGAACAATAATTTGACCCTTAATCCCACTCTATCCAAACCCAAACCTAAGTCTAACCCAACATGCTCAAAATTGACCATATGACCAAATCTACCAAACTGACTCCCCAAATCAATTCAAAACCACTCCAAATCTTTTCCAAATCCTTCATGACAATCATACACACCACATTTAAAAATCGATTTGATCAAACCCATGCTCAAACCCAAATTAGCCCAACATCGACTCAAGTTACCTAATTATGAACTCATGACCCAATATGACCAAACCTAGCCCAATGTGATTAAGCCAAGCCCACCACAGCCACTAAGTGAACCCTAGGGACTAGTCTAGATCCACCCAACCCAACCTAGTGGAGCCATGGACCAAGGGTCCCCTAAATTATGGTTTTTCTTTCCTAAAATCCTTAAACCAAAGGGATCTTTACAAAAGCCCATCGCCCATCCAATTTAATACTTGGCTCATCTAACCATTGGCTCACCTGACCTCTGGCCACCTCCCATATCCTTGTCAGGCCAACCACTAAAATTAAAACCCAAATTGTCTCATCTAATGTTTCAAGCCACAATTGGCCATTGGCTCCGCTCAGCACTCCACATGAGCAGCCTAATGCACCCAAGCTGACCCCTGAGCTCCACCCCAGCCATGGCTATTTAAACTCACCTTCTTCTCGGACAAAGAAGAGATGCAAATTTACCTTAGGGAAACTCTGCCCAATTGCTTCCAGAGGTTCCTCCAGCCCTCCTAAGCTCAATTCAACCAACGTCTAGCCACCCCTTCCACTGCCCGAGCTCAATTTTTTAGCTTAAAATCAAGCCAAAACAGGACACTATCCACCACAGCTCCACACTGAACCAAATCCAATTAACTTGGCCCACACCATCCCTACACCAAACGAACTTGAAACCTAATAAACCTAAAATATATAGTGTTTTTAATTTATACTTATTTTTGATGATATTGCACTTTAATGGAAGGTATATTTATGTTTTTCTTGCAGGTATGCTTAAAATGACTGACCATGATGAAAGGAGCAAAAGTGGATCAAATTTAGAGCAAAAATTGAAGAATTTTAAAAATTGGCTTCTGGCATCTAAGCACCGGACCCTTAGCACAACTAAAAATACGAATTAACTCAAATTTCAAGAGGTGTTTGAAGCAACTTTTGGTTTAAACTTCCTTAACTTCTTTTGGGTGACAGATTTGAGTGACGAGATGCATTATTTTATGGATACATTGAATCTAAACATGATTTAAAGAAACACCAAGGAATCTTTTGGAAAATTTAAAAAAAAAAGACTTGAAGATCAGAAAAAGGGTTGTTGTTGGAGGGTGTGATTAGTATTAAGAGTCAAGTTTGATTTTGAGAGTTATTCAGAGCACACCTTTCCACTTCATCCACTTTTATTATCATTTTTATCTAGTTTTTATTAAGAGTAGAATAGAGATTTGAAGTCAACAGAGTTGGGCGCCAACCTCTATTGTGACTTGTAAGGGTAAAGCAAAGTTTTTAAGGAACTTCAAGAGTCTTGTGGAGAGGACTTTCAGATAAGTGTTTTTCTTTGTTTAACATTTGGTTTTAAAGTTAAAATTTTTGTGTTTTCACTATGATTTCTACTTTCAAATCAAATTCTGATTGTGTTTTCTCCATGTGTTCTTAATAGTTTTCTTTATCTTTTTCCTTCAAAATGATGAAGTAATTAAATTATGGAAGGAAGTTGTGTGAAAGCATAAAATTTCAATGTTGGAAGAAGTTACGATGATTCACTACCTTGCACTTCATTTACTTCTTGATTTGACCTTAAGATGTTAAAAGTTGTTGTGAGAACATGTAAGATCCAATGCGGTATTGTCTCAATCATAATTGGAAAGAATCACATGCAATTGTATGGGTGAGAATTGTAGTCCATATGGTTGGTAGAAAGATATATTTTAATGGGGAGTAAAATTAGAGGACTTTAGAGTGATAGGATAAAGCCCTCTAATTTGGTTAGATGTTTTAAATTTTGATATATGATGTTAGCCCCCAGGTGGAGGGAATCGAGGGTCTAGAGTGAGAGCTAGTATCTTCCCCGCCTAACCCATCCATATTATTTCAAAACTTCAAATTAACCAATGTTTTTTATAGAACCAAGTAAGGGTAAATAATATAATTGCTTCTATTTGACACAACAGATTTAGATACTTCCACAACAAAATTTCATAATTATTACTGATTCAATGAAAGAGGAAAAATATATTTTATTCTCATTTACTTTCATACTATTTTATAATTGTATTAACGTTAGTTGTTTGCTTTACCTTTTATTTAGAAAATTGTAAAAAAAATAAATTTGAAAAACTTTATATCTTAAAACATGCTTTACAAAATCTTTTTTAAAAAGTAAAAAGTTCTTTTTCTTATTTCTTTAAAATTTTAGACATTTCTCTGTGGGTTCGATAACTCGGGGCTTAATCAAAAAGTCTTATATTACTTGATAAACGATACGTATACTTGCATAGTATCTCATATTATAAATAATTAAAATTTATCTCTTATTTACTACAGAATCAAATTTTTGGCGTCGTTGCAAAAAAAATAAAATCATTGGTAAAAAATATAAAGTGAAAATCGTAAGCATAATTATTCGGGGATCACGTTTTTGGCATAGTTGCCAAGGAAATTAATTAAAATATCATTTAATGAATTTAAGAAAAATTAAGCTTTTACTTTTCCTTGTTATTGTTAGTGTGTTTTTTATCTTATTTTATTATTGTGTATGTGTAGTTCAGGTTTTGAGGGACTTGTGTCTTACGATTCTAAATTAGAGAGAACTATAAGAAAAATAAAAAAAATTAAAAATACAGAAAAAGATAAAAAATATTCAAGAAATGACAAATCAAGATCATCAAAATGTTGAAATCCATCAAGGCACTTTGGAGCAATTTGGGAATTTTGGTTAATTTTGGTGAATTTGGGTGCAATTAGGTACATTAGGTGGTTCAAATTGATTTTGGAGACATTTGGGGTGAATTTAGAGATTTTAGGAATTTTTGGAGCATGAAGGGTATTTTGGTAATTTTGGAAAAAATGAGGTATTTTGGTAATTTTTAAAAAGTTTGGGGGTAGAAGGCCAGTAAAGGGTGTTTAGTGGAATTGGTGTCAATTAACCATGTTAATCACAATGTTACCCTTTTTTGAGCCATGAGACCAGGGGAGATCCCATTTTGGATCCTCCATGTGTTGGTCTAAGTCACCCTGAGCCAATGGCTATGGATTTGGGGGAGCTAACCCACATGAGTTTCCAAAAGAGTGGGGAACTAGATTAGGCATGATTGTTTTAGGTTTTTAGGTTGTGAGTGGAAGTGAGTGGTTCAAGTGTGTGTCTGCAAGACTAATAAAAATCATACCACACAGGGCTAACCCTAAGGTCTGACAATCTTATGAGGACTCCTCTTAAGCTCTCCCTCATGCTTTGGTTTATTCTACTAAGTGCTAGAGGTTATAACCAAACATGTAGAACTCCAATAAGAGTAAAGAGGTGCATAAAGTTTCTAATGGTAGGGTTCCATCATTAGTTCTCTAGGATAGTCAATAGAAATTTCTATGGTTAGATCCTAGGCTTCTAAGGACGAAAGACTAGACCTCAACAAAAGTGACGTCAATAGGGTGAAGGGTGTCATTCACATCTCTCCTGACTGAAGCCTTTATAGATTGGCTCAGATGGATGAGACTCCATTTTCTCTAATGATGGCAAGAAATTTGTCAGCAATATAATATTTGTGGATTTCTAACTAGCTCGTATGATATTTCCTCAACTTATGCCTTGCCCTTTCACTGAGTCATTTCTCCTGGTGCCATAAATTCCTTAAAATTCTTAATGGTCGTTTAGTGGTCTCTCATATTATCGAGTTGAAAACATGTTAGAATACCAACCTTGACTCTCTTGTCTATGTGTTCCATTGGTTTCCCTATTATCATAGAGTGTTTGTGTGTTTGTAGTGAGGATAGAGGAATGGTCATGAATTATGTATTGCTTTCTATTCTTCTCCTTGGGCAACCCTTTTCTATGAGCAATGGATGGAAGATTCTACTCTTGATGGGTAGGGTTGTAGTTATACTCCTCAATCAATATTTCAGTGTGCAGCTCTAACAAGTCAATTCGACTACTGCAGACATAACACATATTAGAAGAGTCATTCCTTCAACCATTGAACTAGGACAACATAGGAAACTACGTGTTCCAAGTCTTTTATGACCAACATCTCTTTTTGGAAGTTAGTAATGAATGATTACAAACTCTCTCTTTGTAACCGACAAAACTATATAAGAGCCTTTAAGTTATCTTAGGCTTTTGGATGCTGGAAAGTTGTGCTATGAAAATCTGCTTGAAGTAGGCAAACAATATATTAATCTTTGGTGATAATCCATTAAATCGCTTGAGGGTTATGTGGAAAAAAACGAGTTGATTTTTCAACATTTTGATGATTCTCAAAAAACACATAGTCAACTCAAACAAGTCTATTTGGTCGGTCGGATCTTTCCACCCCTTGTAGAGCACACTAATGTTAGGATCTTGAATGGTTTTAGGGGCCTAAAATAAAAGATTGTTAGTAGAATGCATTCTTAGGCTGTCAGGGAGTCTCAATATATCCGGTTCTATACCAATCGATCGGTGCTGGCTTAGCAATATCAAAGTATCGGCATTCACATTCTCCTTTCAAAGTTGGAGAGACTCTTCTGTCATTGGGTGTAGACCCTTTATTTGGATGCAAAAATCTTGCCCGGGTCAGAGCACCTCGGATGATATCCAACATCTAATCCTTTAACTCCTAGAATGTTGGGGCGCGTATTCTCTGGTGCATTTCAAGTTGTTAGTATGTCTGTTATGAGTTTCTTCTCCTTATGCTTGTCCTCTTCTTGTTTGTGATATGATTTATGCTAACTGATGTTGACCGATTGCCCTGCCGCACGACTTTACACTCTCTGTATATGCAAAAACTTATGAATTTATATTTAAATAATTTTGTAAAGTCTTGATTTCAAACATAAGTATGTGTATCGTTTCAAGTAATACAGGGCTCTATTGGAGTCCTCGTTATCGATCCCACAGGGAAGATTTAATTAAGATTAATTAAAGGAATTTAATAGATTTTCAAATTAAAAGTATTTATATTTTTATTTCTTTTCAAAGATCAAATTTTAAATGAAATTTCTACTAAATGTAAGTAAGCAACAATAAAGTAAAGGTTAATGCAAGTATAAATAAAATAACTTTCTCCTTTCAACTAATTCAAGATTTTTCAAAATAATAATCATTTATGGAGAACTTAGATTATGGTATTGTGCCAAAAATAAGCATTCCTATTCTTTCCATTTGCTCGATAATATAAAGAACATTGGCTAATCTATAGATTAGTTCAGGATGTATTATTAGTAGAATGGGTTAATCTAGGCTCACACTTTTAGATGTCAAAGGGTGGCTATGGTCGGCCCTACTAGTGACCCGTTCCCTTTCTATAAACGAAATTATTAGAATTTAGTCTGTCACTCTAAAAACTAATCAATTTTACACCCAATAAACAATATCTCCCTATTTATTTGCACTTCACCTTGAATAACCCACTCAAGGCCTTTGATTACCCAAGGATTCATATGATATCTACTAGTTAAGAACTCAGCTCCAGATAGGTCTCAGAATTCTTCAACAAGTTTTAACAATTCAAATGGCCAGTTTAAAAAGTAAATTAAGATCATATATTAATATCATCACAATTTTTATAAAATTTAAGTTTAAGTTCTCCAACGAAATTAAATTATCTTTATTATATTTTCATGGTTGAAAGGAGAAAGAAAACTAACTACTTAGAACACATTGAATTCACACAATAAAACATATTTATAAAACTTTGAACCAAGTTACAAATACTTATTTGGAATGTTCCTTCAAGTGATCCGCTGACTCCTACTGACTCCAATGCAAAATGAAAGACTTCAACATCACCAACACTTATAAACTCACACTTACTACTCAAGGAATTGAGTAGTAACACTCAAAATAACTAAAATAAACTCACTAATTACTTAAGAAGGTGGCTCCATAAAATTATTTTCAACCGTGAGAGAACTCTAAGGGTGCTTGGGGGTCACTTTTCTCTGTAAAATTGACTCCTATTTATAGAGCTTCGAAAATGACCAAAGGTTGCTTAAGGCACATCTTCAAAATTCATCCAAATACAATGTATCTTCTAGAAAGTAACTGTGGCGCCTAGGTGTCGGGATCTGGCGCCTAGGCGACGGAGTCCGTGACCAAGTCTTCGCACCTCTTCACGATTAAAACTATTTTTCCGTGTCCATATGCATTCTATCACATGTCCTATGTATTAGGAGCAACTTCCACTCTTCTAGAAGGTCTGATAACCGCTTAACACCATCAAAATAACGGCCTAAAGTTATCAAAAATCTTATCTTCTTCAGCATCGAAATGGCGCTTAGGCTCCGGATTTTGGTGCCTAGGCGCCAACCCTATAATTTCGGCAACTTTGCTTTTAAGCTCTATTTTTGCTCATTTTTTCTCCTTTTTCCTTCTTGAACTCTTTTTTTATCACCAACATCCAAAAACATTAAAATACCTTTCATTAAAGCATAATATCCGTATAAATTGAATCATAAATAAGGCATAAAAATAGGTATTTTTTAAGTGGATCACTAACCACACCCTTTAAAATATTAAACCATATTTATTTGTGAATCACATTTAAAGAATAGAGCTTAAAGAAGAAAAGATATTGAGAGAGTGTGTGTGTGACAAAAATAGAGATAATGAACAGTAATCCAACGTGTCTTAATGATAAAATGATTCTACTATTTTTACAGGAGAATGTATAATGATAATTTTTTTATTTTTTCACTAATTTAAAAAGGTTTGTACTAGGGTATTTTTGATATTTTACATGTGTGAGCTTCTCATCTGACTACTTCCTTGCTTAACCGGCTAGCTTTATGTTGCTTCGAGTCAACGAAATCAACTCAATTGGCTAAGTTTTAGATGGTATGGGTTGTATTAGGGTTGAGCTTTAGATTGGTTGAGTCAACGAGATCAACGAGATCAACTAGATCAACTGATATGTCCAAGTTATTGATCCTTGGTCCCTCATGAAGAGCTTATAGAGCGTCCATGACATGGTTGGAGATGTTGTAGAACTGGATCATCTCTCAGATCAGTTGTATTGGAGGGCAAGTCGCCACTTTGGGTTAGTTTTCTTGTAGTTGTTAGCTTGGATAGTCTATTGTTCTTTCTTCTAGTCAAATGGTTCAGGCTCGAATCGCCTGGACGTCTTCTTGTCTGCCTTATGGCTCGGTAGGTTTTTGCATCTTTAGATTAGTTCAGATAACTTTGTTTTGTAGGTCAAGTGGATCTCACATCTTCTTGTATTGGGTCGGCCTTCACCATACTTTTCCTTTCTAATCTATTAAATCTCTTTGAGATCTGTGTTGGCACATTTTTATGTAATAATGTATGTATGTACGTATGTATGTTTGTATGTCTATATTTATGTATACATATACATATGCATATATACATATAAATGAACTTTTTGCTATATTAGAACTTTCTCTTTGAACATACAATAAATTATATTATTTAGAATTAAAGGCAAAGATACTTGCACATTCCCGGATGACAACGAAATTAATTTTAAGGGCAATCTACATACATATCACAAAATTTCAAATTTAAACAGTTGATAAATATACTACAATAAACTAGGATTTTTTTGTTGGCCAAATTAAATGCTAATCAAACATAAATTCGATATTATTTGAGGATTATCGTTGAATTTGTGTTTGATTTACATTCGATCTTTTTCGATGGTAATTTGGGGGTGCTAATGTTAATTTCATCACAAATAACTAGCATTGCTATTTTCCATCATCCTAGCTTCACGAACGTCAAATTTTGCATAATAGTGTCGAACTTGTAGCGGGTCATATCAATGATGTATGCATCAAAATTTTTGACGTGAAACATATGCAAATTTGATACAAAATTCAACTATAAAATGAAATTCAAAATATCAATTACATTTTTTACAACCTACTGTCGACATATTTTAGGTTGAGTGTTGTATTTTGAAAAGGGGTCGCCTACAGAAGTTGTTGGCAATTTTTTTTTATTTTAAATTTAATTTAAACATATATAATTTAGAAAGTAGCATTTGATTTTGAAAATAACTTTAAATTTGAAAGTTTTAAGATATGAAATCAAACCGATCTCACATCCCAAATAGTTTATATAAACAAGCACCGCACCACAAACCGTATATTTATCCCGAGGAATAGACACACTGCTTGATGATGGGGCTCGATTAAATAAACTAAAAGATTTGTGACATCCGTTTGGTCTGTGAACCAATTTTATAAGCCGACCAGTTCCCCCGCTTAATATAAAGGAATTAAGCAGGGTTTATATTACCTGGGTTCTTAAAGTTCCCTATAAGGGCAAGCCCCTATAGCTAATTACATCTTAAATGACAAGAATCATTTAAGAAAACTCTCGATAATGATCAGTGGTTTTGCTCTCAAGAATTTCAAAGTTTAAGGTTTTCAAAGGATTGAATTTTGGAATTTCAATAGGGAATGGATCAAATTTGGAACAGTTTATTTCAAGAATCCAAAGGAAGAGAAGTAGGAGAAGCTGAGGATCCAAGAAGAATTTTGGAAACTTCCCAAACTATCCTATTGTTTGGCTTCAATTTAAGAGTTTATTTAATGTTATAATCCTGCCAATTTTATTTATTTAGGTCTTATATTTGTATGATATAATCACACAAATATATTGAAGATGTGAGGGTTTATGTCGTATCAAACGACTATCTCGGAGTCCTAAGACCGGTTAGGGCTTAATTTGCATATCATGATTATACAAATGCCTAACGAAAAGTTGAGGATTTATGTTGCACTAAGAAAACTACCTTGAAATCCTATGGCTTTGTTGTTTAAAACTAGGAAAGGTTTTGCTGAAGTAGATTCCAGTTTTGCTGACGACGATGGATGTGCTACCCACTATCTTCCAAGCTCTTTGTTGTTGCAGAGGTTTAGTTTTAGAAGTCTTAAATCGGGAGATGAGAGAAGTGTTTTGGCTTAGAGAAAATCTTAAAATCCAAGTGTCTTTAATATTTTATTTAAAATAAATCTTAAAATTGTTTAAACAGAACCGATAAAGATCCCACGGTTCCGTCATCCCGGCACCATTATTTTCATCGAATTCACTTAGTCTAGATGAGTTTGCTAAACTCAATTGAATGAGTTCCCCACTTTCATTTAGACCGTGGGAAATCCCGTTAGCAACACGTGGGTTACATCATCCGAGGTATTCCCGATCATTCAACGAGACGTTTTAATTTAGTTACAATTGTAGTTTTGTTGTTATGTTTGTGATTAAATTTTGAGTTGCTTTATATTTTAGAATGTTGTGGCCGTGAATTTTATCTTGCAATGAATTTTAATTTAGTTTTGGTTTCAGTTCAGGGGCTATCCTAAAGGTTTTGGTTTTCATGCAACAGTCTTATTTATCATGCAAGAAAAGTAAAGTATAGTGCATGTAAGTAAATTGCAATAAAGTAAATTGCAATAAAATAAAAGCGTACCTGGAGGGTCTTCCCATCATCCCAAGATGCACTTAAAACACTTGTTAGAGCATTTAAACATATTTCAATAAGTACCTAGATAAAGCTAAGGGGAGGGTTTTGGTTGTCTACCAAATTCCTAATCCTATTGCTAGTCATCTCCTATAACGTCTAGGTTCTTGGTTTGATTTAAGGATGATTTTCTTCATCAAAGAATAATTAAATTCAATTAATCTTCTAAAACATACCGTCATATTGAGGAAGTGCTTAGGACGAGTCCTAAACATCTTTTCAATACTTCTGGGATTATTTTGAGTCCAAGTAAATTTAGTTGCACAGGTGAATTAATCATCTAGGAGTTTAATTAAACTTTGTCTCTTACTCAGTGAACCTGGGTATTTGATTACCTGATGAATGAAGTGACATCTCATTTAATACTCTATTTAAGAGTTATAATAATTAAAGCCTTTAAGGGCAAGTTGGTTTATTGAGAATTTTAATCATTCTTAATTTGAAGTTTGAGTTAATGATTTAAAGTGATTTAATTTAATTATGAGGTTTTATTTAATAATTTTAAGTTTGAAATAGTATTCAAATTATTTTTAGATTCAATTTAAATCTTTACACTTTCAATTATCTTAGTATTTCAGATTGATATTTATATTTTAAATTTACTTAGATAGAATAAGGTGTTGAAATTATTGATATGTTTTGATTTAACTCTTAATGATTTCATTTAGGTTTGTTGTTAAGTGATTTTAATTTAATTTAATTTAATTCAATTTAATTTAATTTTAATTTATTTTTAATTTAATTTAATTTAATTTTAATTTAATTTTAAGTTAATTTAATTTTAGTTTTAATATTTTAAATTATATTTAATTTAATTGTGAAGGTGTTAATTTAATTTAATTTTACCTTTGACTTGACTTAATTTAATTTAATTTAATTTAACTCCAAGATTTTAAATTTGATTTTAATTACTGGACCATTTAACATTTTAAGCATTAATTCATTTAAGGGTTATCTTCTATTAATTTTTAACTTATTTAATTTGGATTATTATTTTAGTTTTTAATTAAGAACTAAATATTATTAAAGTGACTTATTTAGGGATTTTCAAATTAAAGAATAAATATCCTCTTAATAATATCCCTATTTTAATAATCCAAATTTTAAATATATTCTTTCCAAAATTCAAATTATTTAATTAATTAGAGTTTCATTTTGATATTTTCAAAGTGTTTAACGGGTTTCTACCCTTTTAATTCCCTATTTTTCAATCATCCAAGAGAAAGTTAAAATCAAATATTTTACCCTTCATTTTTATTAAACCTAAAGTTTTAATTAAGGGTTAAAATTCTTAATTACCTTTATGCCCTTTTAGGCTCATTTATTTCATAACTCACTAAATTGAGGTCAAATGAATTTGAAATTTTTATTTCACCTCACTCACATGTCAAATAAGATATTAGGGGAGAAAATGTGATTTGTTTTTACTTTAATTTATTTATATAATTATTTTTAGTAGAAAATAGGGGTTTTCAAAGAAAATTCAACAACATGACCAAGGTAAAGTTTTTGTCCTTAAGAAAATTATGAGTTGTTTCTAATGACTAGAGAACCACTTGGACCAATTTTTGTGATTTTTTGAATTATATTTTATTTATTATAATTATTTTTACTTTTAGAGTATTAATTAATTTTAAAATAAAATAAAAATTGAAAAATAGATTTTATATTTTTCTTAAATTTCTTTGACCTCAAGGAGTTCAGAGAAACAAATTTTATAATTTTTTGATTTTTTTTTGATTTATCGAATTATTTTAGTGAAAAAGGTTGAAAATTCATTTTTTAATATTAAAAAAATACATTAAGCCTTTAAAATTCAATATATTATCCTAGGGACTTGGGAAAAATATTTGGTTTGTTCCTAAGTGATTAGGAGTCAAAATGTGAGATTTTAAATATTTTTTTATTTTTATTATTTTTTAATTATTAAAAATATTAAAATGTTGTGAAAAATCAACTTTTTAGAAAATTCCAATTTTAATTTTCCTGAACTCCCCGATATCGAGAAGCTCCAAAACCATTTTTGTGAATTTTTGAAAAGCATTTTTAGAGTTATGAATTTTTAAAGTTCCATTTTGCTTATAAGGCTTAATCAATCCATTTGGTGGGGTTAATCAAGTCCAATTGATTTCAAAATTTTATGTAAGGTTCCTCTGACCCTAAAGAGCAATGGAGAATTGTTTTCAAGTAATTTGGTGTGTGGTTAACCCTAATTAATTCAAATTTAATTTTGGGAGTTTAGGCCAATTAGGGTTATTATGAATGAATTAACTCAAAATACATTTTTCGTAGGGTCCCCTGGTCCTAAGAAACATCATCAAATTTTCCTAGAATTTATTTTACAACATGCTAATTATTGGAATTAAAATACCTAAAACAGTGACATGAACTTGAAAAATCAATAACTCTTCACAGAGATGGCCTCTGACCTTGAAAAATTCAGGGAATGTTCCCAAGATCAGAGGCTTGAAAAGCCCTCATGCCATGGTGAATTGTCTATGCAAATGGAGAATCAAAACATTGGAAACAGTAAATAAATTATTCAAAATAAAATACTCATCTAATTTACTTGATTTCTTTTCCACATTATCCTCCTCTGTTCACTGAGCAAGAGGGTATTTTTATTTTATTTTTGTGATTTTTCTATGCAAAGATATGAATTTTTGAAGTACTGGTATTTAAATAATTCAAAAATACCCTAATTTCCTACTTATCCGACTCAGCGCCGTGATCTATAAAAAAAATAGTTATTTCTTTATGTCTTAGTTCTTATTAATTTCTAAGGATATTATGCTTTAATGAAAGGTATTTTTTGTGTTTTTTGATGTAGGTGATGTAAAAAGGTCTAAAAAGGAAAAAGGAGCAAAAAGGAGCAAAAATGGAGCCAAATACAAAAATTATAAAAAAAATATGGCCTGGCGCCTAGGCGCCAGAAGCTGGCGCCTAAGCGCCAGACTCGATACAAAAACTGTCAAGTTTTTGACAACGTTTGATCAGTTATTTTGACGGAGTAAGCAGTTATTGGACATTCTAGAAGACCGGCGGTTGTTCCTTGATAATAGGACATGTGATACATTGCATTTGGACGCTCCAAAACGGTTTTAATCTCGAAGAGGTGCAAGCCAAAGTGAAGAGGTGCGAAGAACTGGACGCGGTGTCCGGCGCCTAGGCACCAGACCGACCTTCTAGAAGATTCATTGAATGTGGACATGTTTTGAAGAGGTGCCTCAAGGCAACCCTTGAAGCCCATAAATAGGGGTCCATTTTTTCAGAAAACGTGCCCCTCCCATTGTAACCCTTTCTCTTATCCACTTTAGGATCTCTCATCCTTAGAGAGAGAAATAGAGAGAGAAATTTAGGGCCACTTTTGTTTAGTTTAGTGAGTTTATTTTCAAGTTATTGCATCTGGAGTTCATTACACTGTGGAGTCAGTAGGAATCAGAAGATCTGTACAAGAAATATTTGAGATAAGTATTTTTATATTTGATTCAAAATTTATTTATCATGTTTTGCTATTTATTTTCAATGTGTTACGAGTAGTTAGTTTACTTTCTTCCTTCAATTATGAAGAGATAGATAAGATAATATAAAGATTCGATGGAGAATTGAAATTCAAAATATTTTCAAAACATTATGATGACATTAATACCTGATCTTACTTTACTTTTTAGATTGACCATTTAAATTGTTAAAACCTGTTGAAGAGCTTTGAGACCTTGAAGGAGAAGAATTCTTAACTTGTAAATGTCACATGAATACTTGGGTAGTCGAAGGCCATGTGCAGGCTATTTAAGGTGAAGTGCAAATAAATAGGAAGATAAGATTTAAAAGGGCGTAGAATTGATAATTTTTTAGAGTGACAGACTAAATTCTTATAATTTGATTTATAGATTAGGAAAGGGTCACTAGTAGGGCCGATCATAGCCACCCTTGGATATCTAGAAGTGTGAGCCTAGGTTAACCCATTGTACTAACAATACATCCGGACCTATTCTGTAAATTAGCCAATGTTCTTTGTGCTCGGATCAACGGGTAAAGAATATGAATGCTTCTATTTGGCACAATACCATAAATCAAATTCTCCAACGAATATTAAATTATCTTAAAAATCTTAGATTAATTGAAGGAAAGAAAGTTGTTTATTTTATGTAGTTTTCATAAATCATTTTCTTATTATTGTTTTATTTATTTGAATCTAGTAAATTAATAGTAATTTATAATTAAATTAAAAGATAAAAAATATTTTTTTTGTTATTTAGAAAATTTATCACTATAATTCTTCCCTGTGGGATTGATACTGGGGTCTTTGTTTCAAAGCCCTATATTACTTGAAACGATACGTATACTTGCGTAGTACCCCTAGTATGTAAAAAAATTTCCTAAATTTACTTCAAATTAATTTTATACACTAGCCGCTATTTATAAATTGAGTCAAAGTTTTTGGCTATCTTTTGGAAGCGAATATTACTGCGTTATTTGCGGTCGGGTCACACCGCGTCATCCTTGTCCGAATCGAAAGCCCACGCATCGCTCCATGATTAGGCGCCGCCATCTGACTCAGCACTCCAGGGGCCCGCGGTCCATGTACCATTGCACTGTCCGGCTTGATCTCGACCGTCCGCTCGATACACGCTTGATCCAACAGCTCCTGGTCATCGTCTACGACTGGTGTGCACCCGTGACAGTCCACACTCAAACCCAAATATCTCTCTCGATTCTCAATGGATTTTCAAGTTCTTATACTCTATGGATTCTTCTTGAAGAGATGAACACATCCATATGGTTTATAAGCTATGAAATTAACCCAAATTAAATGGAGAATCTCCAGAAGGTCAGGAGGAAGAGTGAGTTCATACCTTTGCTCAGAGAAGTGAAGCTTCGATCTGAGGGTTGTGTCACCTTAGATTGAGTCCAAGCAAGCTCCAGATGAAGTCTCTCGCTCTTGGGAATTATCTAAGTATGAAAGTGACCAAGGCCGATAACAAAGCTTGGAAGCTGGAAGCAATGGCTGGCCTCGTGAGGGGGCTTTTGCTGGGGAACTTCTCCTCTTGGTCTGGTGAAGGTGTAGGGTCAATCAATTTGAAGATTGGCTCATTATGGTGAAATGGAGCTCTGTTAATGGGGTTTAGGGCAAAAGAACACTGGAGATCAAGTGCTCTGGGTTAGGATAAGGTCCTGGAGTAACTTTGGCAGAGTTTTCTTAAGGTCTGGTTCATCACCTTGTTTGGCCGAGAGGAGAGTGGGTTTAAATAGAGGTGGCTGGAGGGCCTCCCAGGGGGGTTTAATGGCTTGGATCAATTGCCTTGGCCAAGGGAAGAACAGCCACAGTGGCCATTGGGCATGGGACAACTCAGCTATTTTAAATTGAACTTTTGATTCAAATTAAGCCTCTCGGCTTGGTGGTTTCCGACGGCTGTGGTGGCTGGCCGGCCAGGCATAGGTCACCCTAAGGGTCAGGGAGGTCAGTGCTTGAGTTTGGTGGCAACAATTGGCTTTGGACATGTGTAAAGGAGTTAGATTGAAATGGCATGGGGAGAAGGTTATTTTGGGTTCAAATGGGTCAACCCATGGTTTTGGGCTTGGTGCACCACCCAAGGCCTGGATCTAGGCTGAAAAGATTCATTTGGGTCGGCCAAGAGGAAATGGTGTAGTCTCCATCAAGGTTTAGGTGGCTAACTTGGTTTAGTGTGTATCATGGATGAGGTTAAAAAAGTTTAAGGAAGGCTTAAGAAAGGGACCCCTCCATTTGCCATAAATGACATGGTGAGGTGTCAAAACTCTCATGGCTTCATATGGCTTGTAAATGGCTCACATTTGGCTTACATTTGGCTTGGAAAAGGTTGGCTTGTTTCATGAAAAAGGATTTTAAGGATTTTTGGTATTTAGGGGTAATTTGGCACATGGTTTAGTTTAGGAAAATTCAATGATGAATTTGAAACATAGGGAGTGATTTAATTAAATGGATGATGAGATGAAAGTGTCATGTAGGCTTTGGATTGATTTTGGGCTTTTTGAAATCATTTTGGATGGGATTTTAAAGTGGTTTAAGGAAGTGGGCTTCGAGATTTAAAGTAAATTTAGGATGAAAATTTTGTAAAGGTATGTGCCAAAAAAATGTTGCAATTGGTTTAGGCATGTGTCATGAGTGATTTGAAACAAGTTTAAAGTGATTTTGAATTGAATTGGGTTGAATTTGGGCTTTTTTGGTAAAGGGGCCAAGGTGGGCCAAACTGGGCTAACTTGGGCTAAGTTTGGGCTTATATTGGATTTGATGTAAGATTAATGTTTAGAAATGTTTATTGGAGTGTTACAAAGAGTTTTCAACTTTGATTGGGCTCAAATTTTGGGATTTGGGCCTATTTGGGTAAGGTTTGGGCTTAGGTCAATTCAAGGGATTTTAGTTTTAGGTTAGGTTTGGGTGGAGTTTAGGCTCAAATTTTGGGCAAATCAAGTTAGTGTTTTTGTTTATGGGGATGTTATGAAGGCTTTAGAAAAGATTTGGGGCCAATTGGGGTTGAGTTGGGTTGGTTTGACTAGGTTTAGGTCATGAGCTAAAGTTGGGCCTTAGGCTTCAATTTGAAATTGGGCCCAAATGTCAACCAAATTGGACTTGGATTTGGTCTAAATTGATATTGGGGATATTGAATTGAAGTTTAGAATTGAATTGAACCAAAACTGAGGTCAATTGGGGTGATTTGGTTTGACATTGGGTTCACTTGGGTTAAAAATGGGTCAAATTGGGGGTATTGGTAAAAGTGGGGTAAATTGGCAAAATTGGCCCATGGTGTAGTTAAACAAAATGAAATTAGGAATGTTTGGGATTTTCTGGAATTTTCTTGGAATTTTTAGAATTTTTTGGATTTTCTTTTAGGTAGAAGGGTATTTTGGTAACTTTAGGTGGTTTAGGGGTATTTTTGGAAATTTTGGTATTTTTGGCCAAAGATGGTCAATTTGAGTAGTGGAAAGTGTTTAGGATTGATTTTGAGGGATCTTGGGTAATTTAGGTAACTTTGCAAATTTTGGTTCATTTGAAGGGTTTTTGATAGGTTTGGTGGGTCTCGGGTCCCGGGTCCCGTGGGTCAAAAATTGAAATTTTGAAAAAACGAAGATTGATCAAGTGTGACTAAAATGGAATCACTTTGGTTGAGCCATGAAGCCATATTAAGCCCATATGAGCCATGAGAGGACTCATTTGAGGCATTCACTATGTTGTTCATAACCCTCTTAGCCAGGGGCTTAGGGGTTAAGGACCATTCATAAGAATTACCTACATGAGTCAGGAAGTCAAGTTGGGTGAGAGTGTGGTTTTAGGACTTGGAATGTGTGTGAGAGTGTAAACCCTCACCAGACCAGGCCAGCCAGGGTATTCCTAAGGCCAAGAAGTCCTATAGGGAACTCATCCTTTAAACCTCCACATTTGATTTCATCCCTCTAGGTGATTAGGGGTCTACAATCAAGCTTGTGGGGTTTGCAGGGAGTTAAGAATTAGTTTGAATTTCTAAATGGTGGGTTCCATTTCTAGTCCTCTAAGATTAGTCAAAGGAAAAGCCTAAGACTAGATCCTAAGTACTAAAAGAAGGAGCAAAAGACCTCACCAAAATTGACGTCAACAAATGAACCCCCAATAGGTGTGGTGCGCTAACCAAGCACACCACGCGTATTGGCATTGACCGAAGAGATCAATAAAAGCAACACAGATGTCCAAGTGACAAACTTAGGACGAAGTAGAAGAATTTCCGCTGGGGAGTATGAGGTATATTTCCAAGACTGGAGATTCCTAAATATTCGCTGGGGAATGGAAAAGGAGGTGAACTCCAAATCACAAGATATGGGGAAATTGATTTAGATTTCATTTTATTTTTAAATTTCAAGTTTCAGTGTGTGAGTTTAGGTTTCGATTTGTTCTGAGTTTCAATTTCGATTGAAGTTTAATTTAAAATCAATTTAAGGAAATTTTGAATTTAAAATTTGGATTTGAAATGAGAATTGAAACCTGGGTTTCAACCTCGAGATTGCGAAGAGAACCGAAATTTAGGTACCAGACTTGGAGTGAGAATCAGAGTTTAAGTATCGACGGAAAAAGGATGAGAACCAGAATTTAGGTACTGATCTCGAGAGAGTGAGATTTGAAATTTAAGTATCAAACCTGAAAGAGAATCGAAATTTAGGTATCGATCCGGATGAGAGTCAGAATTTGGTACCGACCTCGAAGGAAGAGAACTGGAATTTGGTACCAGTCTCGGAAATTTATCTGTATGAAGAGGGACCCAATCTTATGCCATCAGAACCAAGTCGAACAAAGTTCGTGGTTCTGTGTCAATAGAACTAGTTGATGCTCTAAGACACAGAAGAAAGAGAATTGAAAGGAGCTAGTAAGCGTACCAAGCTGAAAAGACTTGACTTACGACAAGTCGAAGAAAATATTCAAATTTCAAAAGAGTTTCAAATAGATTTCGATGGAGGAAAGAACTGAAAGGTTCGAATCAAAGGATTCAAATCGGAATTCAATTTGAGATTTAGATTCGTTTTGTTTGTCCTTTAACGATCCCATTTTATTTTCTTTTTGTTTATTTAGTGTTCTTTTGAATTTGAAGATCATTTTAATATTCAGGTTTTTAGGAAAAGTTCTCATTTATTTTATTTTCTTTTCTGTTCTTCGTTCAAAGTTCATTTAACTCTAATGGTGTTTCCCAGTCAATTTGCACAAAAAGAGGTGAAGTCAAAATATGGCGTAGTTCTTTTCATTCCAACTTGCTGAAAATACATCATACAACTTGATCTAATCATGATGACATTTTTCTCAAAAATTTAATGTCTCATACAATCCATGTAAATCCAAAATGGATTGTGTAAGCTTCTTGTTGATCCACCCAAAAGCGTCTGTCAAAAATCCATGTCTGAATAGTAAGAAACATGGGCAATAACATCACCATCCAAGCCACCCTTGGCAGGAATGCCGCATGGATGTGTATTGGAGGTGTGCTATTTCCCATGTAACTCACGACTCATAGGGCCGGTGACTCTCCAGTCCGGATGCAGTTGAAAGTGGTAAGGCATTTTTCTGTTGTCCATTCTTCTAAAAGTAATTGAGATCCGCTCCACAGACACTCCTGGAATGCAATGCTTCGCAACGTCTGCTCTGTTTCCTTTTAACACCAGGACGGAACCTACCGGTAGTGGTATCTCCACCGGCCCTCGGAACTCACCGGGGCCTCAAATCTGGAGGTTAGATCAGAACATGATGTTGCCTTGGTTGACGAATGACAACGTGTAGAAGGGTCGAACAAAGTCATGATGGTGCATATGTGGAGGTATGCGGTCGCCTTCCTTGTAGATGTTAATAATGCGAGTTGTTGGGTATGCGATTTGCAGGCAATACCCTCCATGTTATCATCCTTTTCACCATTCTCTTAATGATTCTTTGCATCAGATCCACTTCACTGCGACGGAGTATCCCTGGTGGATTTCCTTTTCTGTCTATGGCAAAATTGTAGCAACATCCGCATTGGATTGTAACTCTTCCTTTTCATGGCATTCATCTTCGGGGTTCTGAATATGTCTTTTCTCTCAGGCAGCCAGCTCGACCCATTTTCTGTAATTCGACGATGCAGTCTACAATTTGTTGTTGCTCATAATCTGAGAACACATCTGCATGTAGCTCGAGGCCTTCCAAGATGTTGACCCTCTTGTTTCTGATTCTTTCAAAGTATTCAAAGGCTTTCTTCTCAACTAGTTGCATTTTCTCCAACTCGTATTCCGGGATTATCCGAAGTCCTTGGTGTCCAGTAACATCTTGCGGGATGTATGGCTCAACCCCAGCACGTTCTTCTGCATGTCTCGGCTCCTCGGGGATAGTCTCCGTAGGGACATCCTCCGGGGTTGCTTTCGCAACAAGACTCTTCGGATCCGATACCTCTGCTCGGTGTTGAGGTACTAACTCTATTTCTGCTTTTCTTGGTATTTCTCTTATCTGTTCTAACTTTCTTGGAATCAACTTTCTTCTTTCTGGTTCCTGACGAACCGGTCTCCTTGGAGCACTTGCACTAACAGTATCCACAGTTTGTTTATGTTGATCTGTACGGCTTATTTTTAGGTTTGCGTGTTGTGTTTTAAAAAAGGGATCGCCTACAGAAATTGTCGGCGAATTTTATATTTTAAATTTAATTTAAATATATATATATATATATAATTTAGAAAGTAGCATTTTATTTTGAAAATAATTTTAAGTTTGAAAATTTTAAGATATGAAATCAAACCGATCTCACATCCCAAATAGTTCATATAAAGGAGCACCACACCACAAACAGTGTATCTATCTCGAAGGACAAACACACTGCTTGACGATGGGGCTCGATTAAATAAACTAAAAGATTTGTGACATCTGTTTGGTGCTGCGAACCGAGTTTATAAGCCGACAAGTTCCCCTGCTTAATATAAAGGAATTAAGCGGGGTTTATATTACACGGGTTCTTAAAGTTCCCTATAAGGGCGAGCCCCATAGTTAATTACATCTTAAATGAGGGGAATCATTTAAGAAAACTCTCGATAATGATCAGTGATTTTGCTCTCAAGAATTTTAAAATTTAAGGTTTTCAAACAATTGGATTTTGGAAATTTCAATTGGGGATTGATCAAATTTGGAACAGTTATTTCAGGAGTCCAAAGAAAGAGAAGTAGGAGAAGCTGAGGATCCAAGAAGAATCTTGGCAACTTCCCAAACTATCCTATTGTTTGGTTTCAATTTGGGAGTTTATTTAATGTTTCAATCCTGCCAATTTTAATTAATTAGGACTTATATTAGATGACATAATCATACAAATAGCCTCGAAGATGTGAGGATTTATGTCATACCAAACAACTACCTCGGAGTCCTAAGACCAGTTAGGGCTTAATTTACATAACATGATTATGCAAATGCCTAACAAAAGGGTTGAGGATTTATGTTGCACTAGGCAAACTACCTTGAAATCCTACTGTTCGGTTGTTCAATTCTAAGAATGTTTAGCTGATGTAGAGTTGTTTTGCTGACGAAGATGGCCGTGCTGCCCACCAAGCTCCGAGCTCCTTGTTGTTGCAGAGGTTTAGTTTTAGAAGTCATAAATCAAAGGATGAGAGAAGTGTTTTCGTTTAGAGAAAATCTTAAAATCCAAGTGTTTTTAATATTTTAATTAAAACAAATCTTAAAGTTGTTTAAACAGAACCGATTAAAATCCCACGGTTCCGTCATCTCAGCACCGTTATTTTCATTGAATTCACTTAGTACAGATGAATTTGCTAAACTCAACTGAATGAGTTTCACACTTTCATTTAGACCGTGGGAAATCCCGTTAGCAACACGTGGGTTACATCATCCGAGGTATTCCCGATCATTCAACGAGATGTTTTAAATTACTTATAATTATAGTTTTGTTGTTCTGTTTGTGATTAAATTTTGAGTTGTTTTATTTTTTGAATGTTGTGGAGGTGATTTTTATCTTGTAATGACTTTTAATTTAGTTTTGGTTTCAGTTCAGTGACTATCCTAAAGGTTTTGGTTTTCATGCAACAGTTGTTTATCATGCAAGAAAAGTAAAGTACAGTGCATGTAAGTAAATTGCAATAAAGTAAATTGCAATAAAATAAAAGCGTACCTGGAGGGTCGTCCCGTCATCCCAATCTGCACTTAAAACACATGTTGAGACATTTAATTGTTTCAACAAGTACCTAGGTAAAGCTAAGGGAAGGGTTTTGGTTATCTACCAAATTCCTAATCCTATAACTAGTCATCTCCTATGACGTCTAAGTTCTTGTGTTTTGGTTTAGAGATGATTTTCTTCACCAAAGGAACAATTAAGTTCAATTGTTCTTATAAATATTCCATCATATTGAGGAAGTGCTTAAGACGAGTCTTAAACATCTTTTCAATACCTCTAGGATTATTTTAAGTCCAAGAGAATTTAATTATACAAGTGAATTAATCATCCAGGAGTTTAAGTCTTGTTCTCTTGCTCAATGAACTAGGAAATTTGAATATCCTATAAGTGAAGTAACACTTCACCTGATACTTAATTTAGGAGTTATAATAATAAGAGCTATCAGGGCAGGTTGGTTTGTTGAAAAATTTTAATCATTTTTAATTTAAAGTTTGAGTTAATGATTTAAAGTATTTTAATTTAATTATGAGCTTTTAATTAATAATTTTAAGTTTGGAATAGTGTTCAAATTATTTTAGATTTAATTCTTAATGATTTAATTTAGGTTTGTTGTTAAATGATTTTGATTTAATTTAATTCAATTTAATTTTAATTCAATTTATTTTAATTTTAGTTCAATTTGATTTAATTTAATTTTAATTTAATTTAATTTTAATTTAATTTAATTTCAATTTAATTTCAATTAAATTTAAATTTAATTTAAATTAAATTAATTTTAATTTTAATTTTAATTTAATTTAATTTCAATTTAATTTAATTTTAATTTTAATTTAATTTAATTTAATTTAATTTAAATTTTAATTTAATTTAATTTAATTTCAGTTTAATTTTAATTTGGATTATTCTTTTAATTTTTTTTAATTAAGAATTAAGTATTATTGAAGTGATTTATTTAGGGATTAAAGAATAAATATCCTCTTAATAATATCCCTATTTTAATAATTTCAATTTCTATTATTCTTCCAAAACTTCAATTAATTAATTAATTAAAGTTTTATTTTAATTATATTTGAAATGGTTAGTATGTTTCTACCCTCAATCATTTAAGTTTCAATCATCCAAAATCAGTTTAAAATCAAATATTTTATCCTTCCCTTTTTGAGGATATTTAATTAAGGGTTGAAATTTTTAATTACCCTTTTGCCCTTCAAGTTTAATACTTCTATAAATCACTAAATTAAGCTCATATGAACTTGAAATTTTTATGTAACCTTATTCACATGTCAATTAAGACATTAGAGGAGAAAATGTGATTTTTCTATATTTAATTTTTTTATGTAATTATTTTTAATGGAAAATAAGGGTTTTCAAGGAAAATTCAATAACATGACCAACGAAATGTTTCTATCCATGAGAAAATTATGGGATGTTCCTAATGACTAGAGGACCATTTGGACCAATTTTGGTGATTTTTTGAATTTCATTTTATTTATTAAAATTATTTTGATTTTTTTAGTATTAATTAATTTTAAAATAAAATTAAAGTTGAAAAATGGATTTTATATTTTTCTTAAATCTTTCTGACCTCAAGGAGTCCAGAAAAATAAATTTTATATTTTTCTAATTTTGCTTTGATTTATTAGAATTATTTTAGTGAAAAGGTTGGAAAATACATTTTTTAATATTAAAAAAATACATTAAGACTTTAAAATTCAATATCTTACCCTAGAGACTTAGGAAAAATATTTGGTTTGTTCCTAAATGTTTAGAATTCAAAATGTGACATTTTGGTGATTTTTAATATTTTTATGATTTTTATTATTTTTTAATTATTAAAAATATTAAAATAATGATAAAAATCAACTTTTTTAGAAAATTACAATTTTAATTTTCCTAAGTTCCTCTGATATCAGAGAAGCTCCAAAACCATTTTTGTGAATTTTTGAAAAGTATTTTGTGAGTTATAAATTTTTAAAGTTTAACTTTGGTTATGTGACTTAATTAATCCATTTAGTGGGGTTAAACATTTCCAATTGATTTCAATTTTTTATGTGATGTTCCTCTGATCCTAAAGATCAGTGGAGAATTATTTTCAAGTCAATTTGATGTGTAGTTAACCCTAATTAATTAAGGTTCAGTTTTAGATATTTAGGCCAATTACGGTTGTTCCAAGTGAACTAACTCAAAACCTATTTTTCCTAGGTTCCTCTGGTCATAAGAAACATCACCAAATTTTCCTAGAATTTATTTCTCAACATGCTAATTATTGGAATTAAAATACTCAAAATAGTAACATGCAATTGAAAAATCAATAACTTCTCATAGGGATGGCCTCTGACCTTGGAAAATTAAGGGAATGTTCCCAAGTTCAGAGGCTTCAAAAGCCATATGGTCTCATGCCATGGTGAATTGTCTATGCAATTGGAGAATTAAAATACCACAGAGAGTAAATAAATCATTAAAAATAAAATACTTGATGAAATGACTTGATTTCTTTTCCACATTATTCTCCCCTGTTCACTGAGCAAGAGGGGATTTTTATTTTATTTTTAGAATTTTTCTACACAAAGTTATGCATTTTTGAAGTTCTGGGTCTTTAATAAATAGGAAAATAACCCTATTTTTCTACTTATCCACGTGGCACTGCGTCAACCTTGGCGGCTACGAAGGGGTGCGTGTCGCGCTGAGATTGGGCGCCGCCATCTAAGTCAGCCGTCCCAGGGCCCGCCTTTCACGTAACATCTTCCGGTCCGACGTGATCCAAGCCATCCATCCGATACACGTGAGATCCAACAGCTCCTGGTCATCGTCTACGACTGGTGTGCACCCGTGACCGTCCGCACTAAAACCCTAAGAACTCACTCGATTCTCAACGGATTTTTGTGTTCTTATGCTCTATGGATTTGTCTTGAAGAGACGAACACATCCATATGGTAAACATGCATTGAAATCGATTCATATCAAATGGAGAATCTCCAGAAGCTCGGGAGGAAGAGAGAGCTCATACCTTTGCTCAGAGAAGTGAAGCTTCGATCTGAGAGTTGTGTCACGTTCGATTGGGTCCAAGAAAGCTCTAGATGAAGTCCCTTGGCCTGGTGAATTTCTTAGGTACAAAAGTGACCACAACCGATCACAAAGCTTGGAGGCTGGAAGCAATGGCTGGCCTGGTGAGGGGGCTTTTGCTGGGAAACTTCTCCTCTTGGTCTGGTGAAGGTGTAGAGTCAATCAATTTGAGGATTGACTCACTGTGCTGAAGTGTCTTAGTTTTGGGCTTGAATTTTAACTCTGAAATTGAGCTCACAGAGAGGAAATGGCAGGGGGATTTCAGTGGGGATCAAGTTCTCCAGGTGTGGGGGAGAGTCTGGAATGATTTTGGTAGAGTTTATGTATGGTTTTTTTTCAATGCCTCCCTTGGCTGAGTGGAGGTGGTGTTTAAATAGGAGTGGCTGGAGGGCCTCCCAGGGGGGTTTGATGGTTTGGATCAGCTGCTTAGGTCAAGGGAGGAACAGCAATGGCAGCCATTGGGCATGAGACAGCTCAGCAAGGGAAAATTTTAATGTTGGGCTCCTCCCGAGGTCTCGGCCATGGGGTTTTCCGGCGACTAGGGTGGCTGGCCGGCTAGGCATGGGTCACCATCTTAACCAGGGAAGTCAGGGCTTGGCAATGGTGAAGTCAATTGGAGTTGGCCATGTGTAAAGGAGTTGGATTGAAGTGGAATGTGGAGGGGATGATTTTGGCTCAAATTGGTCAACCCATGACTTTGGGCTTGGTTCAACTCCCCATGACCTGGTTTTGGGCTGGGTGAATCAGTTGAGTCAGCTGGTCTTAAGTGGAGAAGTCTGCATCCAAGAATATTTAGATTAAAATTAGGTTTAGGGGAATCATGAGTAAGGTTAATGACTTTTAGGAAGTGCTTAAAGGACCTCCTCATTTTGCTCAATTTGGTAAGGTCACATGTAAACAACTCACATGGCTTGCATGTGGCTTAAGAATGGCTCCATGGCTCATATTTGGCTTGGGAAAAGTTGGCTTGGTTTCATGGAAATGGGTTTAAGGAATTTTGGTGTTTTGGTGTAAAATTTGGATGGTTTGTCATATGGCTTTGTTTAGAAAGGTTTGATTGTTGATTTAGGACTTAGGAATGATTTTAATTAAGTAAAGATGAGATGAGATTGTAATGTGGGCTTTAGGATGGGCTTGGGCTTTTAAAATTTGGTGAAGGTGGGCTTTTAAAATGGCTCAAGGGAATGGGCTTTTATGTTTCAAAAATGGGCTTTTAGATGAAAAATTTTGCAAAGAGCCATGCCAAATAAATGTTGGGTTTGGTTTAGGGATGTGTCACGAGTGATTTGGATCAAACTTGAGGTGATTTGGAATTGAATTGGGTCTAAATTGAGTCTCTTTAGTGATAGGGTCAAAATAGGTCAAAATGGACTAACTTGGGCTAAGGTTGGGCTAATGTTGGATTTGATGTAAAATTAATGTTGAGAAATGTTTATGGGAGTGTTTCAACAAGGTTTCATCTTTGGTTGGGTTTTGATTTTGGGATTTGGGCCTATTTGGGTTAGGTTTGGGTGTAGGCCCATTTAAGGGATTTTGGGTTTGGGTTTAATTTGAGTAGGGTTTGGGTCCAAATTTTGGGCAAATTATGTTAGTGTTTTGTTTGTGGGGATGTTAGGAAGGTTTTAGAAAAGATTTAGGTCAAATTGGGATTGAATTGGGTTGGTTTGGGCTATGTTTGGGTCATGGGTCAAAATTGGGCTTTAAGCTTAAAAATGAAATTGGATTCAAATGCCAATCAAATTGGGCTTATATTTGGCCTAGATTGATATTTAAGATATTGAATTGAAGTTTATAATTGAATTGGACCAAAATTGAGGTCAATTGGAGTGAATTGGTTTGACATTGGGTTCATTTGGGTTTAAAATGGGCTAAATTGGGGTTTTTGGTAAAAGTAGGGTAAATTGACAAAATTGGCCCATGGTGTAGTTGAACAAAATGAAATTGAGAATATTTGGGATTTTCTGGAATTTTCTGGAAATTTTTGGATTTTTTTGGGTCAAGAGGGGCATTTTGGTAATTTGGAGGGTATTGGGGGTATTTTTCAAAATTTTGATATTTTTAGCTGTAAAAGATTAATTTGATTGGTGGGGAAATTCTCAAAGTTGATTTTAGAAAAGTTTTGGGTTATTTGAAAATTTTGGTAGTTTTGAGTAGTTTCAAGGGCTTTTAGTAGGTTTGGTGGGTCCGGGGCACTTGGGGTCAAAAATTGAAATTTTGGAAAAATGAAGATTGATCAAATTTGAGTAAAGTAGAATTACTTTGGTTGAGCCATGAAGTCATATTAAGCCTATAGGAGCCATGAGGGGACTCATTTGAGGCATTCACTATGTTGTTCGTAACCCTCTTAGCCAAGGACTTAGGGGTTAAGAACCATCCATATGAATTATCCACATGATTCAGGAAGTCAAGCTAGGCATGAATAGTTTTAGGATTTGGAATGTGTGTGAAAGTGTAATGTATGTGCAGGTCAGCCCTCACCAGGCCAGGCCACTCAGGGTGATCCTAAGGCCAAAGAGTCCTGTAGGGAACTCATCCTTTAAACCTCCACATTTGTTCTCAACCCTCTAGGTGATTGGGGGTTTATAATCAAGCTTGTTGGGTTTGCAGGGAGTTAAGAAGTGGTTGAGCTTCTAAAGGGACAGGTTCCATCTCTAGTCCTCTAAGATAGTCAAAGGAAAAGCCTAAGGCTAGATCCTAAGTACTGAAGAGAAAAGAGAAGACCTCATCAAAAATGTGGTCAACAAATGGACCCCTAATAGGTGTGGTGTGCTAACCAAGCACACCACGCGTATTGGCGTTGACCGAAGAGATCAACAAAACCAACACAGATGTCCAAGTGACAAACCTAGGACGAAGTAGAAGAATTTCCGCTGGGGAGTACCAGGTACATTTCCAAGACTGGAGATTCCTGATCTCTCGCTGGGGAAAAGAAAAGGAGGTGAATTCTAAACCACGAGATCTGGGGAATTTAATTTAGATTTCATTTACTTTTAAATTTCAAGTTTCAATGTGTGAGTTTAGATTTCGATTTGAAGTTTAATTTGAAATTGATTTAAGGAAATTTTGAATTTGAAATTTGGATTTGAAATGAGGATTGAAACCTTGGTTTCAACATTGGGATTGCAAAAAGAACTGGAATTTAGGTACCAGCCTCGGAGTGAGAATCAGAGTTTGAGTATCGACGGAAAAAGGATGAGAATCAGAATTTTGGTTTTGATCTCGAAAGGGATGAGAACTGAAATTTAAGTACTAATCCCGAAAGAGAGTCGAAATTTAGGTATCTACCTCGAAAAGGATGAGAACTGGAATTTAGGATCGACCTCGAAAAGGATGAGAATCAGAATTTAAGTGCTGATCTCGGAATGAGAACTGGAATTTAGGTATCAGTCTCGAAAATGAGAATTAAAATTTAAGTATCAATTCGAAAGAGAATCGAAATTTAGGTATCAATCTCAAAGGAAGAGAACTGCAATTTAGGTACCAGTCTCGGAATTTAGAATTGAAATGTAGGTATCAATTCGAATGAGAATCAAAATGTAGGTATCGATCTCGAAATGAGAACTGGAATGTAGGTACCAGTCTCGGAAAATTTGAATTGAAATGTAGGTATCAATTCAGATGAGAATCGAAATGTAGGTATCGATCTCGAAATGAGAAGCTCGGAATGTAGGTACCAGTCTCGGAAATTTTGAATTGAAATGTAGGTATCAATTCAGATGAGAATCGAAATGTAGGTATCGATCTCGAAATGAGAACTGGATTGTAGGTATTAGTCTCGGAAATTTTGAATTGAAATGTAGGTATCAATTCAGATGAGAATCGAATTGTAGGTATCGATCTCGAAATGAGAAGCTTGGAATGTAGGTACCGGTCTCGAAATTTTGAATTGAAATGTAGGTATCAATTCGGATGAGAATTTAAATGTAGGTATCGATCTTGAAATGAGAAGCTGGAATGTAGGTACCGATCTGGAAATTTTGAATTGAAATGTAGGTATCAATTCAGATGAAAATCGAAATGTAGGTATGGATCTCGAAATGAGAACTGGAATGTAGGTACCAGTCTCAGAAATTTTGGATTAAAATGTACTGTGGAGATTTGGATTTAGTGGGAGATTGAAATGAGATTTGAAAGTGTTCCACATCCCATGAGAATCAATCAAAGTTTGATTATTTGGCGAAGGGTACGAATCCATGCCATCCGAATCAAATTGAAAATTCTTCGTAGTTCTGAAATCATCCCGAGAGAAGGTTTCAAAGGAGGTCTGAAGTAGATCTTGATTTGAAGAAGCATTGGATTATTTGAAAAGATGGAATTAGACTGGAATTCAATTTGAGATTTAGATTTGTTTTGTTTGTCCTTTAAAGATCCCATTTTTTATTTGTTGTTTATTTAGTGTTCATGTGAATTTGAAGTCCATTTTACTATTTAGATTTTTAGGAAAAGTTCTCATTTATTTTCTTTTCTCTTCAGTTCTTCGTTCAAAGTTCATTTAACTCTAATAGCGTTTCCCAGTCAATTTGCACAAAAAGAGGTGAAGGCAAAATATGACGTAGTCATTTTCATTCCAACTTGCTGCAAGTACATCATACAACTTGATCTAGTCATGATGACATTTTCCTCAGAAATTTCATGTCTCATATAATCCAGTAAATCTAAAACGGATTGTGTAAGTTTCTTGTTGATGTATCCAAAAGCGTCTGTCAAAAATCCATGTCTGAAAAGTAAGAAACATGGGTAATAACATCACCTTCCAAGTCACCCTTGGCAGGAATGCCGCATGGATGTGCATTGGAGGTGTGCTATTTTCCGTGTAACTCACAGCTCGTAGGGCCGGAGATTCTCTAATTACGGATACAGTTGGAAGTGGTAAGGCGCCTTTCTATCATACATCCTTCTAAAAGTGACGGAGATCCACTCCACTGGCACTCCATGTATACAATGTTTTGCGATGTCTGCTCCATTTCCTTGTAATATCATGACGAAACTTACCGGAAATGGTATCTCCACCGGCCCTCAGAACTTACCGGGCACTCGCTATCCGGAGGTCGGATCCGAACATGATATTGCATTGGTTGACGAACGAAGCGTGCGAAAGTTCGACAAAGTCATGGTGGTCTATGTGTGGAGGTATGCAGTCGCCCTTCTGATAAATGTTGATGATGCAAGCTGTTGGGTATGCAGTCTGCTGGCAGTACCCTCCACGTTATCATTCTTTTCACCATTCTTTTAATTATCCTCGGCATTGGATCCACCTCACTGTGACGGAGTATCCCTGGTGGATTTCCTTTTCTGTCCTCTGCGAAGTTATAGCAACATCCACATTGTATTGTGACTCTTCCTTTCTCTGGCATCCATCTCCGGGGTTCCGAATAAGTCTTTTCCCTCATACGACCTGCTCGACCCGTCTTCTAAAGTTCTAAGATGCAATCCACAATTTGTTGTTGCTCGTACTCTGAGAATACACCTGTGTGTAACTCGAGGCCTTCCAAAATGTTGATACTCTTGCCTCTAATCCTTTCAAAGTATTCGAAAGTCTTCTTCTCAACATTTTGCATTCTTTCTAGTTCATATTCTGGAATGATCTGCAAGTGACGATGCCTAGTAACATACTGCGGGATGTATGGCTCAATCTCATCACATTCTCCTGCATACCTTGGTTCCTCGGGGATTGTCTCTGTCGGGACATTCTCCGGGGTTGCTTCCGCAACAAGGTTCTTCAGATCTGGTATTTTTGTCCGGCGTCGTGTTAGTCTCTCTGCCTCTGATCTTCTTAGAGTTTCCCTTATCTTTTCTGTTGTTCTCGGAGCCGGCTTCCTCTTTTCAAGTTCCTGATGAACCGGTATCTTTGAAATGTGTCTGTCAGCAAAAGTGGTTGTTTCCTCGTGTTGATCTGCTGCTAGTTTAGTCAACATCTTGCGGATACGGCGATTCTTATTCCTTCTTTGGGTAGCAGTGAGAGTAGCTCTCCTTACCCCTTTAATTTCTGCGGGCGTGGCGCTGACGAGCATGCCCTCTGCTGTGGTAACTACAGACTTGATTTTCTTGCCTTCCTCGATGTTTGTCTTTCTTTTCTTGTTGCTGGATTGGTGGATTGGGCCACCCATCTTCGTCACTGTCTGGCTGTGAAGCTCTTCTCGATCAACTGGGACCCAATCATTTTCTTCGTACTGTAGGCTGCCTGGTATAAAGTCAGAATCAATTTATATCACTGCTCCATCCTTCACCCTCTTTTCATCGAGTGCGAGACTCACGCCATTTTTAAAGTTTAGGACCAACCGCCCGTTCGACATTTCCCTGCGGAAAAGACAAGGAAAGGATCAGGGGCTGTACTAAGAACAAGAACATTAAGAAAATATTTATCACTGAAGATTCTTATTTTCTTATTTTAATTTTAATTTTTAAGGAAAGTAGGAAAAGATGAAGAAAGATCAGGAACAAGATTTGATTTGAACGGAAGGGTAAAACTTCATTATTATGATTTCACATATTTTATTTTTAGTACATATTCTTTGTTAATGATTTTTCTTTTGTCATCCATTTTTTTTAATGTTTTTGGGTTCGGACCTAGTCACAAGTGGCTACTTCACCCGTGTTTCTAGGGATGAGAATTCATTCCTTTGGAACATCAGGTCGCGTAGTACTTCTTCAAATATCGTCCGTTGATTGGAAGCATTTGTCGTTCTCCTTGGTAATTCACAAGTTGGTAGGAGCCTCCTGAGTAGACTGCCTTGACCACAAACGGCCCTTCCCAAGTCGGTTCAAATTTACCACCAATCTTGCGATGTGCAAGAATAGGTCTTCAGAGAACCAAAACCAAATCACCGACTTTGAATGTCCTGGGGCAGACTAGTTTATCATGAGCCTGGATCATTTTAGCTTGGTACAGTTCCAAATTTTGCTGCGCTGCAAGTCTTTTCCCTTCCAAGCTTTCCAGTTCTTCCAGTCGTAATCTAGCATTTTCTTCTGTAGTAATCTTGTTTGCGACTGCGATTCTGAGTGATGGGAGCTGGACTTCCAATGGTAACACTGCCTCGGACCCGTACACTAAAGCGTAAGGCGTAGACTGAGTAGGAGTCCTAAAAGTTATCCTGTAGGCCCATAAGGCTTCTAACAACTTCTCGTGCCAATTTCTCTTGTTGTCGTCCAAAGTTTTCTTCAGGATTTGAACGAGAGTTTTATTAAAAGCCTCGGCCAAGCCGTTTGCTCTTGGGTAATAGATCAGTGAGTATCGCCAATCGATCCCGTGTCTTCTGACAAAATTGTTAACATTTGTACTTTTGAATGTTGACCCATTATCTGAAATGATTCTGCGCGGTACCCCGAAACGGTAGACGACTTGGTTCTTGAAAAACTGTAGCACGTGGTGTGCCTTTACTTCCCTGAGTGGAACTGCTTCTGCCCATTTAGAAAAGTAGTATGTAGCTGCAAGGATGAACCGATGTTCTCTTGAAGAAGGTGGTTCTATCGAACCCACTATATCTGTGCCCCAACACTCAAACGGCCACGACGCGATTGTCGGATGTAGCACATTTGGAGGTTGATGTAGAACCACTCCGTGCACTTGACACTGGTGACAACTTTTGACAACTTTCATACAGTCGGTCATCATTGAGGGCTAGTAGTACCCTTGTCTTTTAATCTTCATTTTCATTTTCGGACCCGACTGATAAGCGCCACAAAGTCTTGAGTGTACCTCTTTGACAATTTCACGAGCCTCAGACCCGCTCAGGCATCTTAACCACATCTGATCAAAAGACCTTCTGTATAATGTATTGTTTACTAATACGTAAGACAGAGTTCTTTTCTTGATTTGATGGGCTAATGATTTATCGTCTGGTAATTTCCCTGTTTGCAGGTAGTCTATTAGTGGTTGAAGCCAATCTTCTGTGTTTTCTGTTATTCTTTGCAACTGATTCCTCTGCTTTTTCTGATTTCTGTATCATATCCATTAATTGGTAGGAGTATCTTAACATCCCCTGCTCCGGTGTTATAAAGATTAGTTCGATTCCTGCCTTACCGGGCACTATCGTTTGCAATTCTTTGTTCTTTTGTGCTGAGGACGCTCCGTCGAAGTATAGTTCCCAACGTCGATCATCAGGGTCTTCTAGGTTCATTATCTGCTCGTTAGGCAAATCGTCGTCGAGAGGCGAATCTGCTGGTAAAGGTTGTCTTTGCAAGGAAGTCAGCCAGGACTCGTCCCTTCATGGCACGAAGAGGAACGAAAGTTATGTCGAATTGCAATAGTATCATTGACCACCTGGAAAGTCTGCTAGAAAGCATCGGTCGGGTCATCAAGTATTGCAACGGATTAACTCTCGAAATAAGGTTGACCTTATGAGAATGCATGTAATGCTTGAGCTTCTGTGTGGCGAAGATCAGGGCCAAACAATGCTTCTCAATTGGAGGGTACTTCACTTCCGTCGGAATTAGATGACGGCTTAAGTAGTAGAGAGCATTTTCTTTTCCCTCGTCATTGACCTGGGCTAGCAGGGCTCCAAGGGAGTCGTCTAAAGCTGCGGTATAAAGTATCAACGGTTTACCTGAGACTGGGGCTACTAAGACATGAGGTGCCATTAAGTATCGCTTGATGTCATCGAAGGCATGTTGACATTTGGAGTCCCAAGTAAACTTGGCATCCTTCTTAACCAAAGCAGAAAAAGGCTGACACCTTCCTGACAAATTTGATATAAAGCGTCGAAGGTATGCCAACTTCCCTTGAAAGGATCGTAGTTGTTTCGAGGTTTTAGGAGGTGGCATTTCTAAGATAGCTTTAATCTTTTCCGGATCGATTTCAATTCCACGATGTCGGACAATAAATCCTAAGAATTTCCCGGATGTGACACCGAAGGCGAACTTTAAGGGATTCATCTTAAGATTGTATTGTCTTAGTCGCTTGAAAATAATTCTCAAATCATACAGGTGATTTTCCTTCAGTTTGCTTTTGATAACCACATCGTCCACGTAGCACTCGACTTGGTTATGAATGAGCTCGTCAAAAATCTTCGTCATTGCTCTTTGATATGTCGCTCCTGCGTTCTTTAGTCCGAATGGCATTACTGTGTAGCAATACACTCCGATCAGTGTTCTGAATGTCGTGAGCTTTTCATCTTCTGGTGCCATCTTTATCTGGTTGTATCCTGATGATCCATCCATGAATGAAAATATTTCATGTGTTGAAGCAATATCGATCATTAGTTCTGGGATTGGTAGCGGAAATTTGTCCTTTGGACATGCTTTATTTAAATCTTTGAAGTCTACAGAGATTCTGATCTGACCGTTCTTCTTTCTGACTAGTACCACATTGGCTAACCAAGTAGGGTATTGTTCTTCACGGAAAAATTTAGCGTCAATTAGCTTCTTAACTTCAGCTATTACTTGTTTCTTAATTTCTAGACGCATTCTTCTGGGAGCTTGTCGGATCGGCACGAAGTAGGATCTACTCCTAACTTGTGAACTGCGACTTCCGGAGCTAACCACGGCATTTCGTCGTAACTCCAAGCAAAACAATCCTTGAATTCCATTAGTAGCTTGATTATTTCCTCGGAATCTTCTTTATTGAGTAAGGATCTAACGAAGGTTGGCCTAGGCTCCTCGCTAGTACCTAAGTTAACTTCCATTAACTCGTCTATTGTAGATTTGATTTCTTCTTCGAATTCTGGTGGAGCATCTCCGATTGGTAGATCTTCGAGATCTCTTGAAGCTTCTAAGCAGTCTTTATTAGGTTCGCAAGTGACAACCAAGCAAAATCCTGTATCGTCAACTGATCCTACTGTGCCGAATCCGAGACCATGTTTTGAATTGGGAGGTCTACCGGCGTTATTCCATAATCTTTCAAAATGTTGTGATTGATTCTTTGTCCATTGTCGAGGTAAGACACCACGTTGAATTAAATTTTGAACACAGGGACAATACCACTCAAAAGGTAATTCCATTAATTCGGAAGAAGTGACATCTTCAAATTGTACATCTTTTTCATTATTTAATGAAGAAGTGCCACGGTAAAACTTGATTGGCTTACTACCACCATGCACTTCTTTGACCACCATACCCTCGATCTTATTAGAATGGATCGGGGTCAGGGTCATAGTATGTACATGATGGTTAATCTTCTCGTACATTGATTTGTATTCTTCATTCTTTTCATCTTCGAGCGAGATCTTGAACTGGGGTTTCTTTTGACTTATTGTCGCCACTTCTTTCTTGATTTCTTCTCCTTCTTCGAAAGAGTTCTCCTAATCAATAACGATGACCGGTTTCTTCTGTCCAACTGTTCTAAAATTTCTTCCACGTCCTCGTCCCCGGCCTCGACCTCGGGTGCGAGTTCTGGAGAAATCTTCACCATCTCGTCGTAAGGGAGTGGAGAGTAACTATTGAACTAGAACTTCAGGTTCTTCATCGTCTCGGATTTCTTTTGCTTCATTTGGTATGGTATTTCTGGAAAAGATTGTTTTCTTCGGAGGCGCGTAGTAGGCCGCATCTTCATGAATTCCAATCTCGTGTACGGAGAATGGTTGCAAATCACCTTTGATACACTGTTCCCCTCCTTCGTAATACTTTATGCATTGGTGCAGAGACGACGACACCATCTAGTTTTCATGGATCCACGGTCGATCCCGTAGAGCGTTGAACGATGTCTCAGAATCAATTATGTGAAATTTTGCTGTTGTCTTTGCTAAATCACCGGTCTTCATTAGTAGTGTTATCAATCTAAGAGCTCTTTCTCCTTTTTAATTGAAGCCTCTTAATAGTATCTTGTCTGCTTCAAGTTCGCGAGCATCAATTTTCAAATATGCTAGCGTCCGAAGGTTCATTATGTTGATTGATGCTCCCGGATCAACCAACACTGCGGAGAGCGTAAACTTTCGTATTGTAGTCGAAATGTACAACGGTCGGTTGTGATCTGTTGTTCCCAGTAATAGATCATTGTCCGTGAAGGTAACACCTCGTTGTTCTTTTAACGAGCAAACCTCGTCGAAGGAATTACCGGCTATTTGAGCTAAACAGATCTCTGGATCAAGTAAAGCCTTGATCAGAGCCTCTCTCATCTCCTTTGACAGGATCAGAGCGTTGTATATGCTTAGTTTGGCTGGTAGCTTCCTAAGATGGGCTAGCACATTATAGTCCACTTTATTACCATGTTCCTTGGTTTCTTCCTGAATGGGCAGTTCCTCTGCTGGGGTTGGCTCTTCCTGAGCAACCACCTGCTTACCTTTATCCTTCGGACCCATTCTCGGGGGCAGAATTTTTCCACTTCTTAAATTTACTTCGGTTATTTCTTCTGAATTTGGTGTTGAATCTGCCGGTGCATTCTCTTGAATTGGAACAACTGGCTTCTCTGAAGTTGCTTCGGTATCTGATGGTTCTAATTCTATCGTGATCGGAGCCCCTCGGAATTCACAAATGGACTCATTTCTTGTCAAGCTTTCGTAGCCTCCTTTGTGAACATCTTCTTCGTCGTGGTCATCGAGGTTATGTATGATTTAAGAATCGTTATTTGTATTCGAATTGAGATCCAGATTAAGTCAGTTGTCGCTAGTTACGTAATTGTTAGAAACAGTCCAAACGTAGCCAACGCCATAACCCTTATCATTATAAGATCCCGCCAGGGCGAGCAGATAATCATACGAGTCGGGAGTTCGAGGGATTTCTCCCCCGAATCGGAAACAACCATCCTAGGATAAGCAGCCCCTAGTCTACCCTTTGTAGCCTCGGTGTTCTTTTCTTCCATGATCTTCTCCTCCTTCTGGGGAGGTTCTTCGATCACAAGTGATAGTGCCGGCTCGATAGGTCGCAAACTCTGAGTTGAATCATGTACCGAAGCGGCTTGGATGTGATCCAAAATTTTCTTCGATGATTTTGTCCAGACAGTACTCCATCCATCATCAGTCGTGTAAGGGTCTATCGGAACAATGGGATCCGTTGAAATAACATTGACGGAACCTCCCTTCTGGGGTTCTTTCATGTATTCCTTTGGGATTGTTATATTCCCTTTTCAGAGATTATCATCAAGCAAAGTCTTGAAGGTGATGCAATCTTCTATCTTATGTCCAAGCATCTGGTGGTAAGGGCAATAGCTCAGATGATCTTTCTTATTGACTTCTTCCGGCTTCTTGAGCTCTGGCAGCTGAAAATCCGGTGTCTTCATTAAGCTGCGGAATATCTTCACTACTGCTTCCGTTTTGAATGGATATGCTTTATTTAGAAGTTCTCTTAAGGTATGCGATGAACGAGGTAGTTGTTCATAATGTTGAGACGACTGATAGCTCAGACGAGGTTGCTAATAGCCTTGCTGAGGTTGCTGATAAGTCCATTGTGGTGGTTGATAACTAGGTTGTGGCCGCTCTGACTGTATCTGAACCGACTGCTTGCCTTTATCTACTGCCGCAACAATTCTGGATTTCTTTTCGAATGTTTTCACAGGTTTCTGCTTATCGTTCTTGTCCGCGAAACTTAACTATTTTGCCTCCTCTTGCAAGCTCCCGGCCTTGCTAAGCAACTTCTCAAAAGTCTTGATTGTAAATCCTTTAAGGAGAAGTGCTATCGAGCCATGGATACTCTTAAGCAGGATGCCAACTGTATGTTGTTCTTGAAGCTGTGGTTCACACTTCATGCTTAAGTTTCTCCATCGAAGTATGTAATCCACTAAAGTCTCGCGCGGCTTCTGCTGCTCCACCACTAGATCACCAATAGTGATGTGGTGTTGAGCTCCAGCAAATCGTTTAACGAAGAGATTCTCTAGTTCTGAAAAAGTCTTCACTGAGCCGTTTGGCAATTCTGCGTACCAGTCGAAGGCAATCCCTGATAAGCTGCTGACGAACTGCCGGAAGAGTAAAGCGTCACTCCCACCGGCATTGCAGCAACTAGCACAAAAATGTGCAACATGTTGCCGGGGGTTTCCTGTTCCATCAAAAGTCTTAAACAAAGGTGGTACGAAGCCTTTCGGGTATTGGACTGCATCGAACTCCTCGGGGTAAGGTCTACCCATCTGAATAGATGCTCCATTCTTAGATTGTGCTAGGGCCTCTCGCACCTGCTGTTCTACCATATTTTTAATATCCTTTTCTGGAATCATGCTTTGTGTAGAATCCTTCTTTGGTTGCTCGTCCCCATTAACGGATGTCATCTCTTTTCCTCCATTCGCAATATGGATGATCTCTGGGGGTGTCTCTTTCTGATGCTGGCCCTGACTCTGGAGAGTGGCTAAGGCAGCGGCCATCTCTTCCATCCTCTTTGCCATTTGGGAAATTGTATCATCTCTTTCTCGAAGCTGTGCTCTCAACACTTCTGGTTCATCTCTTTCCACAGCTGATGGGGCACCTTGCGAAGCTGACGATGCCTGTGTCTCGACCATGTTGATATCAGCATACTCCTCATCCATGAACTCTGAGGAGTCAACTTCATCTCCTAGTTCTTCTTCTCTTTCTTTTGCTAACTGCCGGATGTCAGTCCTTAACTTATCCATGGCATCCTCTAGTAGCCCTTTTTGCACGGTCCTGCAGTTGCCTTGTGACGGTTGTTGAATTTCCTTTTCGGGAGTCTCCTTCATCGCAGTAGCACTTTCTTCTGACTCGAGCATCCTGACGAGACTTTTCTTCTCAGGACATTGTTTTGGCCTCAGCTCACCAGTAGTAGGTCGCCATACCATCCTTCTTGCAGCCGGAAGCCTAGGACTGGATGGTCTGTCGGCTATGTGCTGGAAGGTGGTATCCTCCCTAATTTGCAGCCCTGATACGATAACAGGTGAGCCTCTTTCACTATCTCGGACTTTCTTCTTCGGTTTTTCTATGGCAGTGGCAGGCTCCACTCGTGGTCCGAGGCGGGATTTAATTGGCACTCGTCCCATCCTTCTCAGAATCTCTGACACAGGACATCCTTCCTTCCTGGCCAATTTCTCGACTAACGCTCGCAATCGGGTAAGCGGTGTAGCCTTGCTCTTCTTCTTCCTGCTATCATTGTAATATGCGGGCTGAGGTAACGCAGCAGCAATCCTTCTGGCATCTTCCTCATCAGATGCGGCAGAGAGCAGGTGGAATCTACTTCCTTCTAACAGCGGCGAGTATTCTGGTAACAGCGGCAAGTACTGCGGCGAGTTCTTCTTCTTTTTCTTCGGGGATTCCTTCAAGAACGGCGGCTTCGGCTTCTCGACTTTCCCGATCTTAGCAATCTTCTACGTTCTTATTCCTTCTATGTGTCCGGGTTAAGGGTTTATACCTCGAGTCGGACCACTATCTCGAAAACGGACGGTATTGCGGCAGAAGCCCGAACCCTCCACGGTGATAGGTTCATAATCAACTTGTATTTCCTTTCCCTTCAGTTTGGAGGGAACAAGGGTAGATGCAGTAACGACCAGACCGGTGGGGGTAGAGACAACAGTTCTGGGGACAGCAGCTAACTTCCTGTGAATGACAGTGTTTCTTTCAGTCGGGACCCTTTGCAGAGGAGGGAACTCCTGAGTTGACTTTAAGTTGAATTCAATCAGAGGTTTCTCAGTTTCAGACACTTTGTCCGTAAGTGCGAAGAGAGTGACGTCAGTGATCTTGACATTTGTATTTTTGAATCCTTGTCCAAAAGGGATGATCCCATTGTAGACAGCTAGGTCCAGTCCGTTGGTGAAGGAGAAAATTAGCTTTGGGGCAGTCATTTTTGCAGGGCAGATTTAGAGTATCAGTCTCGAATTATGCTTCTTTTCGATGTAAAGTTTAGGACGAAAAAGAAAGAGTCCGAACACATTTTCGTTTATCTTAGTGTATTTGTGATTTTAAAATGATTTATTCATCGGAAGAGTCGTTTATTAGAGGATCTATTTATTAAGAATAGAATATTTAAGGATATAAAAAAAGGTAAAGGATTCGATTTAGAATCAAAAAGAAAGAGAAAGTCTTATGCAAGACTTCTCGACTCGAAGGATCGCTTCCTAAACTCACACCTATTGGGGGTCCACCCCACCTCAAGAAAGAGGTAAAAGGATCTCTGAACCTCTCTGTTTAGGGGTGTCTAAACAGTGGCTCCTAAATCCGAGAGGAGTTGGCTATACTCGTTCAAGACAGAAATGAACGGTGTATGTCAACGGAAAGAATTGTAGTTTGGTCCACTAGGGGCATGGACTCACTACCGATTTATGAAAGCAAAACCATCTGATCAAAATGGAGAGAGGGATTGATCCCCAGCGGAGTCGCCAGAAATTGTACGGCTTATTTTTAGGTTTGTGTGTTGTGTTTTAAAAAAGGGGTCGCCTACAGAAATTGTCGGCTAATTTTATATTTTAAATTTAATTTAAATATATATATATAATTTAGAAAGTAGCATTTTATTTTGAAAATAATTTTAAGTTTGAAAAATTTAAGATATGAAATCAAACCGATCTCACATCCCAAATAGTTCATATAAACGAGCAACACACCACAAACCGTGTATCTATCTCGAAGGACAAACACACTGCTTGACGATGGGGCTCGATTAAATAAACTAAAAGATTTATGACATCTGTTTGGTCTGCGAACTAATTTTATAAGCCGACAAGTTCCCCTGTTTAATATAAAAAAATTAAGCAAGGTTTATATTACCTGGGTTCTTAAAGTTCCCTATAAGGGCAAGCACCTATAGTTAATTACATCTTCAATGATGGGAATCATTTAAGAAAACTCTCGATAATGATCAATGATTTTGCTCTCAAGAATTTTAAAGTTTAAGGTTTTCAAACAATTGGATTTTGCAAACGCATAAAAAAAAGGGTTGAGGGTTAATGTCGTACCAAACGACTACCTCGGAGTCCTAAGACCGGTTAGGGCTTAATTTAAATAACATGATTATGCAAATGCCTAAAAAAAGGGTTGAGGATTTATGTTGCACTAGGCAAACTACCTCGAAATCCTACGGTTTGGTTGTTTAATTCTAGGAATGTTTAGCTGATGTAGAGTTGTTTTGCTAACGAAGATGGTCGTGCTGCATACCATGCTCTGAGCTCCTTGTTGTTGCAGAGGTTTAGTTTTAGAAGTCATAAATCAAAAAATGAGAGAAATTTTTTGGTTTAGAGAAAATCTTAAAATCCAAGTGCTTTTAATATTTTACTTAAAATAAATCTTAAAGTTGTTAAAACAGAACTGATTAAGAACCCCCGGTTCCGTCATCCCGGCACCGTTATATTCATTGAATTCACTTAGTCCAGATGAATTTGCTAAACTCAACTGAATGAGTTCCACACTTTCATTTAGACAGTGGGAAATCCTGTTAGCAACACGTGGGTTACATCATCTGAGGTATTCCCGATCATTCAACGAGACGTTTTAATTTAGTTATAATTATAGTTTTGTTATTCTCTTTGTGATTAAATTTTGAGTTGTTTTATATTTTGAATGTTGTTGCGGTGATTTTTATCTTGTAATGACTTTTAATTTAGTTTTGGAATCAGTTCAGGGACTATCCTAAAGGTTTTGGTTTTCATGCAACAGTTGTTTATCATGCAAGAAAAGTAAAGTACAGTGCATGTAAGTAAATTGCAATAAAGTAAATCACAATAAAATAAAAGAGTATCTGGAAGTTCTTCCCGTCATCCCAAGCTGCACTTAAAACACATGTTAAGACATTTAATTGTTTTAACAAGTACCTAGGTAAAGCTAAGGGAAGGGTTTTGGTTGTCTACCAAATTCCTAATCCTATAACTAGTCATCTCCTATGACGTCTAAGTTCTTGTGTTTTGGTTTAGAGATGATTTTCTTCACCAAAGGAATAATTAAGTTCAATTGTTCTTGTAAACATCCCATCATATTGAGGAAGTGCTTAAGACAAGTCTTAAACATCTTTTCAATACCTTTAGGATTGTTTTAAGTCCAAAAGAATTTAATTATACAAGTGAATTAATCATCTAGGAGTTTAAGTCTTGTTCTCTTACTCAATGAACTAGGACATTTGAATATCCTATAAGTGAAGTAACACTTCACTTGATACTTCATTTAGGAGTTATAATAATAAGAGCTTTCAGGGCAAGTTGGTTTGTTGAAAAATTTTAATCATTTTTAATTTAAAGTTTGAGTTAATGATTTAAAGTATTTTAATTTAATTATGAGGTTTTAATTACTAATTTTAAGTTTGGAATAGTGTTCAAATTATTTTAGATTTAATTCTTAATGATTTAATTTAGGTTTGTTGTTAAATGATTTTGATTTAATTTAATTCAATTTAATTTTAATTCAATTTATTTTAATTTTAATTCAATTTGATATAATTTAATTTTAATTTAATTTAATTTTAATTTAATTTAATTTTAATTTAATTTAATTTTAATTTAATTTCAATTTAATTTAATTTCAATTTAATTTAATTTTAATTTAATTTAATTTAATTTTAATTTTAATTTTAATTTTAATTTTAATTTAATTTCAATTCAATTTAATTTTAATTTAATTTAATTTAATTTTAATTTAATTTAATTTAATTTTAATTTGGATTATTATTTTAATTTTTTTAATTAAGAATTAAGTATTATTGAAGTGATTTATTTAGGGATTAAAGAATAAATATCCTCTTAATAATATCCACTACTTTAATAATTCGAATTTCATTATTCTTCGAAAACTTGATTAATTAATTAATTAAAGTTTTATTTCAATTATATTTGAAATGGTTAGTAGGTTTCTACCCTCAATCATTTAAGTTTCAACCATCCAAAATCAGTTTAAAATCAAATATTTTATCCTCCCCTTTTTTATTAATCCTAAAATTTTAATTAAGGGTTGAAATTTTTAATTACCCTTTTGCACTTCAAGCTTAATAATTCTATAACTCACTAAATTAAGCTCAAATGAACTTGAAATTTTTATGTAACCTCACTCACATGTCAATTAAGACATTAGAGGAGAAAATGTGATTTTTCTGTATTTAATTTATTTATGTAATTATTTTTCATGGAAAATAAGGGTTGTCAAGGAAAATTCAATAACATGACCAAGGAAATGTTTCTATCCATGAGAAAATTATACGATGTTTCTAATGACCAGAGGACCATTTGGACCAATTTTGGTGATTTTTTGAATTATATTTTATTTATTAGAATTATTTTAAGTTTTGTAGTATTAATTAATTTTAAAATAAAATTAAAGTTGAAAAATGGATTTTATATTTTTCTTAAATCTCTCTGACCTCAAGGAGTCCATAAAAATAAATTTTATATTTTTCTAATTTTGCTTTGATTTATTAGAATTATTTTAGTGAAAAGGTTGGAAAATACATTTTTTAATATTAAAAAAATACATTAAGCCTTTAAAATTCAATATCTTACCCTAGAGACATAGAAAAAAATATTTGGTTTGTTCCTAAATGATTAGAATTCAAAATGTAACATTTTGGTGATTTCTAATATTTTTATGATTTTTATTATTTTTTAATTATTAAAAATATTAAAATAATGATAAAATCAATTTTTTTAGAAAATTACAATTTTAATTTTCCTAAGTTTCTCTGATATCAGAGAAGCTCCAAAACCATTTTTTGTGAATTTTTGAAAAGTATTTTATGAGTTATGAATTTTTAAAGTTTAACTTTGGTTATGTGACTTAATTAATCCATTTAGTGGGGTTAAACATTTCCAATTGATTTCAAATTTTTATGTGATATTCCTCTAATCCTAAAGATGATTAGAGAATTGTTTTCAAGTCAATTTGATCTGTAGTTAACCCTAATTAATTAAAGTTCAATTTTGGGTATTTAGGCCAATTAGGGTTGTTCCAAGTGAACTAACTCAAGAACTCACTCGATTCTCAACGAATTTTTGTGTTCTTATGCTCTATGGATTCGTCTTGAAGAGACGAACACATCCATATGATAAACATGCATTGAAATCGATTCATTTCAAATGGAGAATCTCCATAAGCTCGGGAGGAAGAGAGAGCTCATACCTTTGCTCAGAGAAGTGAAGCTTCGATCTGAGAGTTGTGTCACGTTCGATTGGGTCCAAGCAAGCTCCAGATTAAGTCTCTTAGCCTTGTGAATTGCCTAGGTACAAAAGTGACCACAGCCGATCACAAGGCTTAGAGGCTGGAAGCAATGGCTGGCTTGTTGAGGGGGCTTCTGCTGGGAAACTTCTCCTCTTGGTCTAGTGAAGGTGTAGAGTCAATCAATTTGAGGATTGACTCACTGTGGTGAAGTATCCTGGTTTTGGGCTTAAATTTCAACTCTGAAATTAAGCTCATAGAGAGGAAATGGCAGGGGGATTTCAGTGGGGATCAAGTTCTCCAGGTGTGGGGGAAAGTCTGGAATGATTTTGACAGAGTTTACGTATGATTTTTTCGATGCCTCCCTTGGGCTGAGAGGAGGTGGAGTTTAAATAGGAGTGGTTGTAGGGCCTCCCGGGGTTTTGATGGTTTGGATCGAGTTGCTTAGGTCGAGGAAGAATAGCCGTGGCAGCCGTGTGGGCATGGAGCGACTCGACGAGGAGAATTTCAATGTTGTGCTCCTCCCAAGGTCTCGGCCATGGGGTTTTCTGGCGGCTGGGGTGGCTGGCCTGCCAAGCATGGGTCACCATCTTGACCAGGGAAGTCAGGGCTTGGCAATGGTGAAGTCAATTAGAGTTAGCCATGTGTAAAGGAGTTGGACTGAAGTGGAATGTCGAGGGGATGATTTTGGCTCAAATTGGTCAACCCATGATTTTGGGCTTGGTTCACCACCCCATGACCTGGTTTTGGGCTGGGTGAATCAGTTGTGTTAGCTGGTCTTAAGTGGAGAAGTCTCCATCCAAGAATATTTAGATTAAATTCGGGTTTAGGGGAATCATGAGTAAGGTTAATGACTTTTAGGAAGTGCTTAAAGGACCTCCTCCTTTTGCCCAATGTAAACAACTCACATGTAAACAACTCACATGGCTTGCATGTGGCTTAAGAATGGCTCCATGGCTCATATTTGGCTTGGGAAAAGTTGGCTTGGTTTCATGGAAATGGGTTTAAGGAATTTTGGTGTTTTCGTGTAAAATTTGGATGGTTTGTCATATGGCTTTGTTTAGAAAGGTTTGATTGCTGATTTAGGACTTAGGAATGATTTTAATTAAGTTAGGATGAGATGAGATTGTAATGTGGGCTTTAGGATGGGCTTGGGCTTTTAAAATTTGGTGAAGGTGGGCATTTAAAATGGCTTAAGGGAATGGGCTTTTATGTTTCAAAAATAAGCTTTTAGATGAAAAATTTTGCAAAGGGCCATGCCAAATAAATGTTGGGTTTGGTTTAGGGATGTGTCATGAGTGATTTGGATCAATCTTGAGGTGATTTGGAATTGAATTGGGTCTAAATTGAGTCTCTTTAGTGATAGGGTCAAAATAGGTCAAAATGGACTAACTTGAGCTAAGGTTGGGTTAATGTTGGATTTGATGTAAAATTAATGTTGAGAAATGTTTATGGGAGTGTTTCAAAGAGGTTTCATCTTTGGTTGGGTTTTGATTTTGTGATTTGGGCCTATTTGGGTTAGGTTTGGGTGTAGGCCCATTTAAGGGATTTTGGGTTTGGGTTGAATTTGAGTAGGGTTTGGGTCCAAATTTTGGGCAAATTATGTTAGTGTTTTGTTTTTGGGGATGTTAGGAAGGTTTTAGAAAAGATTTGGGTCAAATTGGGATTGAATTGTGTTGGTTTGGGCTAAGTTTGGGTCATGGGTCAAAATTGGGCTTTAAGCTTAAAAATGAAATTGGATTCAAATGCCAATCAAATTGGGCTTATATTTGGTCTAGATTGATATTGAGGATATTGAATTGAAGTTTAGAATTGAATTGGACCAAAATTGAGGTCAATTGGGGTGATTTGGTTTGACATTGGGTTCATTTGGGTTTAAAATGGGCTAAATTGGGGGTTTTGGTAAAAGGAGGGTAAATTGACAAAATTGACCCATGGTGTAGTTGAACAAAATGAAATTGAGAATATGTGAGATTTTTTTGGAATTTTCTGGGTTTTTTTGGAATTTTTGGATTTTTTTGGGTCAAGAGGGGCATTTTGGTAATTTGGTGGGTATTTGGGTTATTTTTTGAAATTTTGATATTTTTGGCTATAAATGATTAATTTGATTGTTGGGGAATTGCTCAAAGTTGATTTTAGAAAAGTTTTGGGTTATTTGAAAATTTTGGTGGTTTTGAGTAGTTTCAAGGGCTTTTAGTAGGTTTGGTGGGTCCGGGGCCCCGGGAGTCAAAAATTGAAATTTTGGAAAAATGAAGATTGATTAAATTTGAGTACAGTGGAATCACTTTGGTTGAGCCATGAAACCATATTAAGCCTATAGGAGCCATGAGGGGACTCGTTTGAGGCATTCACTATGTTGTTCTCTAACCTCTTAGCCGGGGACTTAGGGGTTAAGGACCATCCATATGAATTATCCACATGATTCGGGAAGTCGAAGCTAGGCATGAATAGTTTTAGGATTTGGAATGTGTGTGAAAGTGTAATGTATGTGCAGGTCGGCCCTCTCAGGGCCGGGCCGCCGGGGTGATCCTGAGGCCGAAGAGTCCTATAGGGAACTCATCCTTTAAACCTCCGCATTTGATCTCGACCCTCTAGGTGATTAGGGGTTTATAATCGAAGCTTGTGGGGTTTGCGGGGAGTTAAGAAGTGGTTGAGCTTCTAAAGGGACGGAGTTCCATCTCTAGTCCTCTAAGATAGTCAAAGGAAAAGCCTAAGGCTAGATCCTAAGTACTAAAGAGAAAAGAGAAGACCTCATAAAAAATGAGGTCAACATGATCTTCTGCTAACTTGGTCAACATTTTGCGAATGCGACCATTCTTATTTCTTCGCTGGGTAGTAGTGAGAGTAGCTCTCCTTACCAGTTGAATTTCTGCGTGCGCGGCACTGACAAGCCTACCCTCTGCTGTGGCAACCACAGACTTAACTTTCTTATCTTCTCCGGTTGCATGAGCGGCATTTGCTTTTCTTTTCTTACTGCTGGATTGGTGGCTCGGGCCACCCATTTCCATCATTGTCTGGCTGTGAAGTTCTTCTCGATCAACTGGGATCCAATCATTTTCTTCGTATTGTAAGCCGGCTGGTGTGAAATGCGAGTCGATCTCTATCATCGATCCATCCCTCACCCTCTTTTCATCAAGTGCTAGACTCAAGCCATTTCTAAAGTTTAGAACCAATCGCCCGTTCGATATTTCCCTGCGAAAAATTAAGGAAAGGATCAGGGGTTGTACTAAGAACAAGAACAATAAGAAAAACACTTAAAAATTCTTATTCACTTCTTTTAAATTTAAAGGAAGTAGGAAGAGATGAGAAAATATTAGGAATGAATGGATTTAAAAGGAAAGATTGACATTTTATTATTACGATTTCCCATGTTTTCTTTTTAACATTTTCGTTGATGAGATTTTTTTATCATCCATTTTATTTTGTTTTGGGTTCGGACCCAGTCACAAAGTAATTACTTCACCCGTGTTTCTAGGGATAAGATTCTACTTTAGAGGCCACCCTTAGAAACGTCAGGTTGCGTAATACTTCTTTAAATACCGTCCATTGATTGGAAGCATGGGTCGTTCTCCACGGCAATTCACCAGTTGGTAGGAACTTCCTGAGTAGACTGTCTCGACCACGAACGGCCCTTCCCATGTTGGTTCAAATTTATCTCCTATCTTGCGGTGTGCAAGAATAGGTCTTTTGAGAACAAGGACTAAGTCACCGACTTTGAAAGTTCTGGGACGGACTAATTTATCATGGGCCTGGATCATCTTGGCTTGATACAGTTCCAAATTCTGCCACGCAGAAAGTCTTTTCCCCTCCAAGCTTTCCAATTCTTCTAGTTGTAGTCTGGCATTTTCTTGTGTAGTGATCTTTTCTGCAAGCTGCGATTCGGAGTGACGGAAGCTGAACTTCCAGGGGCAAGACGGCCTCGGACCCGTACACTAAAGCGTAAGGCGTAGACTGAGTAGGGGTCCTAAAGGTCGTCTTGTAGGCCCATAAGGCTTCCAACAACTTCTCGTGCCAATTTCTCTTGTTGTCGTCCAAAGTTTTCTTTAAAATTTGAATGAGAGTTTTATTAAAAGCCTCGGCCAAGCCGTTTGCTCTTGGGGAGTAGATCGTTGAGTATCGCCAATCGATCCCGTGTCTTCTGATAAAATTATTGATCTTTGTACTTTTGAATGCAGACCCATTATCTGAAATGATCCTGCGTGGTACTCCAAAACGGTAGATGACTTGGTTCTTGAAAAACTATAGCACATGGTGTGCTTTCACTTCTCTGAGTGGTGTAGCTTCTGCCCATTTAGAAAAGTAGTCTGTAGCTGCAAGAATGAAGCGATGTCCTCTTGAATAAGGTGGTTCTACCGGACCCACTATATCTGTGCCCCAACACTTAAATGGCCACGACGCGATTGTCGGATGTAGCACATTTGGAGGTTGATGTAGAACCACTCCGTGCACTTGGCACTGGTGACAACATTTGGCAACTTTCATACTGTCGGACATCATTGAGGGCTAGTAGTACCCTAGTCTTTTAATCTTCATTTTCATTTTCGGACCCGACTGATGAGCTCCACAAAGTCCTGAATGTACTTCTTTAACGATTTCACGAGCCTCGGACCCGCTCAGGCATCTTAGCCACATCTGATCAAAAGACCTTCTGTATAATGAATTGTTTATTAATGCGTAAGACAGAGTTCTTTTCTTGATTTGATAGGCTAACGACTTATCGTCTGGCAGGTTTCCTGTCTGCAAGTAGTTTATCAGTGGCTGCCGCCAGTCTTCTGTATTTTGTGTCACTGTTGTAATTGTTTCTTTTGCTTTTTCTGCTGATTTGTGTATTGTATCCATGTCGTGCTGTGAGAGAACGCGACGTCCCTGGACTGACACTTCAACTGACTCATCCTGCAAGCAGGCAAATTCCTTTGCAAGGCGGGCTAACGCATCGGCGATAGCATTTTCTTATCTAGGAATCTTGTAGATTGTTACGTTTGGAATTTGTTCCAACAATTTCATGGTGTACTGAAAGTACTGCTTGAGTCTTCACTTTAAAATTTTGTATTGTCCGGCGACCTGTTAAATGATTAACTGAGAATCTCCGTGGATGTTGATGTTCGTTATTCCCATCTGAATGATTAATTCTAGTCCTGTTATGAGGGCTTCGTATTCTACCTCGTTGTTTGTACATGGTTCTGTTAAGTGGTAGGAGTATCTTAACATCCCCCGCTCCTGTGTTATAAAGATTAGTCTGATTCCTGCCTTACCGGGCACTATCGTTTGCAATTCTTTATCCTTCTGTGCTAAGGACGCACCGTCGAAGTATAGTTCCCAACGTCGATCATCAAGGTCTTCTAGGCTCATTATCTGCTCGTCTGGCAAGTCGTCATTGAGAGGCGATTCTGCCGGCTGTCGGCATATTTTTAGGTTGTGTGTTTTATTTTGAAAAGGGGTCGCCTAACGAAATTGTCGGCGAATTTTAGATTTTTAATTTGATTTATATATATATATATATATATATATATATAATTTAGAAAGTAGCATTTGATTTTGAAAATAATTTTTAAATTTAAAAATTTTAAGATATGAAATCAAGCTGATATCACATCCCAAATAGTTTATATAAACGAGCACCGCACCATGAGCCGTGTATTTATCCCGAGGAATAGACACTGCGCTTGATGATGGGGCTCGATTAAATAAACTTAAAGATTTGTGACATCCGTTTGGTCTGCGAACCAATTTTATAAGCCGACAAGTTCCCCTACTTAATATAAAGAAATTAAGCAGGGTTTGTATTATCTGGGTTCTTAATGTTCCCTATAAGGGAAAGCCCCTATAGTTAATTACATCTTAAATGACGGGAATCACTTAAGAAAACTCTCGATAATGATCAGTGGTTTTGCTCTCAAGAATTTCGAAGTTTGAGGTTTTCAAAGGATTGGATTTTTTGAAATTTCAAAAGTGATTAGCTCAAATTTGGAACATTTATTTTCGGGAGTCCGAAAAGGATGAGAAGTAGGAGAAAGTCGAGGATCCAGAAGAATCTTGGCAACTTCCCGCACTATCCTATGGTTTGGCTTGATTTGGAAATTTACTTAATGTTTCCTTCACGGCAATTTTAATTAACTAGGACTTATATTTGTATGACATGATCATACAAACAGCCTCGAAGATGTGAGGGTTTATGTCATACCAAACAACTACCTCAGAATCCTAAGACCAGTTAGGGCTTAATTTACATAATATGATTATACAAATTCCTAACAAAAAATTGAGGATTTATGTTGCACTGGGCAAACTACGTCGAAATCCTATGGCTTGGTTATTTAAAACTAAAGAATAGTTTAGCTGGAGTAGATCCGAGTTTTGCTGATGACGATGGCCGTGCTGCCCATCATGCTCCGAGCTCCTTGTTGTTGCGAGAGGTTTAGTTGTAGAAGGTGAAAATCAAGAGATGAGAAAAGTGTTTTGGTTTAGAAATCTTAAAGTCCAAGTGTTTTTAATATTTTAATTAAAACAAATCTTAAAGTTGTTTAAACAGAACCGATTAAGATCTCACGGTTTCGTCATCCCGGCACCGTTATTTTCATCGAATTCACTTAGTCCAGATGAATTTGCTAAACTCAACTGAATGAGTTCCACACTTTAATTTAGACCTTGGGAAATCCCGTTAGCAACACGTGGGTTACATCATCCGAGATATTCTCGATCATTCAATGAGACATTTTAATTTAGTTGTGATTGTAGTTTTGTTGTTTTGTTTATGATTAAATTTTAAGTTGTTTTATATTTTGAAATGTTGTGGCGGTGATTTTTATCTTGTAATGACTTTTAGTTTAATTTTGGGTATTTTGGCGAATTAGGGTTGTTCCAAGTGAATTAACTCAAAACCTATTTTTCCTAGGTTCCTCTGGTCATAATAAACATCACCAAATTTTCCTAGAATTTATTTCTCAATATGCTAATTATTGGAATTAAAATACTCAAAATAGTAACATGAACTTGAAAAATCAATAACTTCTCATAGGTATGGCCTCTGACCTTGGAAAATTCATGGAATGTTCCCTAGATCGGAGGCTTAAAGCTCCTATGTTCTCATGCCATGGTGAATTGATACATGCAAATGGAGAATTAAAATACCACAGAGAGTAAATAAATCATTAAAAATAAAATACTTAATGAAATGACTTGATTTCTTTTCCACATTATTCTCCTCTGTTCACTGAGCAAGAGGGTATTTTTATTTTATTTTTAGGATTTTTCTACACAAAGTTATGCATTTTTGAAGTTCTGGGTATTTAATAAATAGGAAAATAACCCTATTTTTCTACTTATCCACGCGGCACCGCGTCGACCTCGGCGGCTCCGAAGGGGTGCGTGTCGCGATGTGATTGGGCTCCGCCATCCGAGTCAGCCGTCCCGGGGCCTGCCTTTCACGTAACATCTTTCGGTCTGACGTGATTCGAGCCGTCCATCCGATACACGTGCGATCCAACGGCTCTTGGTCATCGTCTACGACTGGTGTGCACCCGTGACTGTCCACACTAAAACCCTAAGAACTCACTCGATTCTCAATGGATTTTTGTGTTCTTATGCTCTATGGATTCGTCTTGAAGAGATGAACACATCCATACGGTAAATATGCATTGAAATCGATTCATATCAAATGGAGAATCTCCAAAAGCTCGGGATGAAGAGAGAACTCATACCTTTGCTCAGAGAAGTGAAGCTTCGATCTGAAAGTTTTGTCACATTCGATTGGGTCCAAGCAAGCTCCAGATGAAGTCCCTTGGCCTGGTGAATTGCACTAGGTACAAAAGTGACCACGGCCGATCACAAAGCTTGGAGGCTGGAAGCGATGGGCGGCTCGGTGAGGGGGCTTTTACTGGGAAACTTCTCCTCTTAGTCTGGTGAAGGTGTGGAGTCAATCAATTTGAGGATTGACTCACTATGGTGAAGTGTCCTGGTTTTGGGCTTGAATTTTAACTCTGAAATTGAGCTCAAAGAGAGGAAATGGCAGGGGGATTTCAGTGGGGATCAAGTTCTCCAGGTGTGGGGGAGAGTCTGGAATGATTTTGGCCGAGTTTCTGTATGGTTTGTTTCAGTGCCTCTCTTGGCCGAGAGGAGGTGGTGTTTAAATAGGAGTGGCTGGAGAGCCTCCCAGGGGGGTTTGATGGTTTGGATCAGCTGCTTAGGTCAAGGGAAGAACAACCATGGCAGCCATTGGGCATGGGGCAGCTCAGCAAGATGGAATTTCAATGTTTGGCTCCTTCCAAGGTCTCGGCCATGGCTTTTTCCGGCGGCTGTGGTGGCTGGCCGACCAGGGTCAGGTCACCATCTTGACCCGTGAGGGCAGGGCTTGGCAATGGTGAAGTCAATTGGAGCTGGCCATGTGTAAAGGAGTTGGATTGAAGTGGAAAGTGGAGGGGATGATTTTGGCTTGGTTTGGGTCAACCCATGGTTTTGGGCTAGTTTCACCTCCCCATGGCTTGCTTGGGCTGAAGAGAAAGTTGTTTGGTTCAGCTGAATTGGGGTAGTGAAGTCCTTATCCATGTTGAGTTGGCTAAACATGGTTTAGTGTGTAGCATAAATAAGGTTAAAAAGGTTTAAGGGAGGTTTAAGAAAGAACCCCCTCTTCTTGCCATAAGTGGACTAATGACAAGTCAAAACCCCCATGGCTTCATGTGGCTTGAGAATGGCTTGTTCATGGCTCACATTTGGCTTGGGAAAAGTCAAGTCAACTTTCATGGAAAAGGGTTTATGAAATTTTAAAAATTTTGGGGTTATTTGATGGGATTTGGCATAATATCATCTTGGTTTGATTTTCATAATGGATTTAGCACTTAAGGAGTGATATTAATTGAGTGAAGATGAGATGAAATTGTAGTGTGGGCATTAGGATGGGTTTGTGCTTTTAAAATTTGGTAAAGGTGGGCTTTTAGAATGGTTTAAGGGGATGGGCTTTTAAGTTTAAAAACAAATTGGTACGTGGAAGTTTTGTAAAGGATTGGGCTAAAGAAATGTTGGGTTTAGTTTAAGGATGTGTCATGAGTGATTTGGATCACGCTTGAGGTGGTTTGGAATTGAATTGGGTCTAAATTGGGTCTCTTTAGTGATAGGGTCAAAATAGGTCAAAATGGATTAACTTGGGCTAATGTTGGATTTGATGTAAAATTAATGTTGAGAAATGTTTATGGGAGTTTCAAAGAAGTTTCATCTTTGGTTGGGTTTTGATTTTGGGATTTTGGCCTATTTGGGTTAGGTTTGGGTGTAGGCCCATTTAAGGGATTATGGGTTTAGGTTGAATTTGAGTAGGGTTTGGGTTCAAATTTAGGGCAAATTATGTTAGTGTTTTGTTTTTAGGGATGTTAGGAAGGTTTTAGAAAAGATTTGGGTCAAATTGGGATTGAATTGGGTTAGTTTGGGCTAAGTTTGGGTCATGGGTCAAAATTGGGCTTTAAGCTTAAAAATGAAATTGGATTCAAATGTCAATCCAATTTGGCTTGGATTTGGTCTAGATTGATATTGGGGATATTGAATTGAAGTTTAGAATTGAATTGGACCAAAATTGAGGTCAATTGGGGTGATTTGGTTTGACATTGGGTTCATTTGCGTTTAAAATATGCTAAATTGGGGGTTTTTGTAAAAGTGGGGTAAATTGGCAAAATTGGCCCATGGTGTAGTTGACCAAAATGAAATTGGGAATATTTCGGATTTTTTGAAATTTTTTGGAAATTTTTGAAATTTTTGGATTTTTGGGTTAAGAGGCGCATTTTGGTAATTTGGAGGGTTTGGGGGTATTTTTGGGAATTTTGATATTTTTGGCTGTAAATGATCAATTTGATTGTTGGGGAAATGCTCAAAGTTGATTTTAGAAAAGTTTTGGGTTATTGTAAAATTTTGGTGGTTTTGAGTAGTTTCAAGGGCTTTCAGTAGGTTTGGTGGGTCCGGGGCCCCGGGAGTCAAAAATTGAAATTTTGGAAAAATGAAGATTGATCAAATTTAAGTAAAGTGGAATCACTTTGGTTGAGACATGAAGCCATATTAAGCCTGTAGGAGCCATGAGGGGACTCATTTGAAGCATTCACTATGTTGTTCCTAACCCTCTTAGTGAGGGACTTAGGGGTTAAGGACCATCCATATGAATTATCCACATGAGTCAGGAAGTCAAGCTAGGCATGAATAGTTTTAGGATTTGAAATGTGTGTGAAAGTGTAATGTATGTGCAGGTCAGCCCTCACCGGGCTAGGCCACTCATGGTGATCCTAAGGCCAAAGAGTCCTATAAGGAACTCATCATTTAAACCTCCACATTTGATCTCAACCCTCACAGGTGATTAGAGGTTTATCATCGAAGCTTGTGGGGTTTGCGGGGAGTTAAGAAGTGGTTGAGTTTCTAAAGGGATAGGTTCCATCTCTAGTCCTCTAAGATAGTCAAAGGAAAAGCCTAAGGCTAGATCCTAAGTACTAAAGAGAGAAGAGAAGACCTCATCAAAAATGAGGTCAACACCGGCGAAGGATGTGTTGCGAGGATTTCTGCTAGGACTTGTCCCTTTACGACACGAAGAGGAACGAAAGTTATGTCGAATTGCAATAGTATCATCGACCACCTGGCAAGTCTGCTAGAAAGCGTCGGTCGGGTCATCAAGTATTGCAACGGATTAACTCTCGAAATAAGGTTGACCTTATGAGAAAGCATGTAATGCTTGAGCTTTTGTGTGGTGAAGATTAGGGCCAAACAATGCTTCTCAATTGGAGGATACTTTACTTTCGTCGGGATTAGATGACGACTTAGGTAGTAGAGCGTTTTCCTTTCCCTCATCATTGACCTGGGCTAGCAGGGCTCCGAGAGAATAGTCTAAAGCTGCTGTATAAAGTATCAACGGTCTACCTGAGACTGGGGCTGCTAAGACAGGAGATGTCATTAAATATTGCTTAATGTCCTTAAGAGCCCGCTGGCATTTCTCATCCCAAACAAATTTAGTGTCCTTTTTAACCAATGCCGTGAAGGGCTGACACTTACCTGACAAGTTCGAGATAAAGCGTCGAAGATTTGCCAACTTCCCTTGAAGGGATCGTAGTTGTTTCAAAGTTTTTGGAGGAGGTATTTCTAAAATATCTTTAATGTTTTCCGGATCGATTACAATCCCGCGATGTCGGACAACAAATCCTAAGAATTTCCTGGAAGTGACGCCGAAGGTGCATTTTAAGGGATTCATCTTAAGGTTAAATTGTCTTAGTCGCTCGAAAATAATTCTCAAATCATACAGGTGATCTTCTTTCAGTTTACTTTTGATGACCACATCATCCACGTAGCACTCGACTTGGTTGTGAATGAGATCATCAAAAATCTTCGTCATCGCTCTTTGGTATGTTTCTCCTACGCTCTTTAGTCCGAATGGCATTACAGTGTAGCAATACACTCTGATCGGCGTTCTGAATGCCGTGAGCTTTTCGTCTTCTGGTACCATTTTTATCTGGTTGTATCCTGATGATCCATCCATGAAAGAGAAGACTTCATGTGTTGAAGCGATGTCAACCATCAGTTCTGGAATTGGTAGTGGGAATTCCTCCTTTGGACATGCTTTATTTAAATCTTTGAAGTCTACGCAGATTCCGATCTGACCATTCTTCTTTCTGACTGGTACCACGTTGGCTAACCAAGTTGGATATTGTTCTTCACAGACAAAATTTAGCTTCTATTAGCTTCTTAACTTCGGTTATTACTTGTTGGTCAATTTCTAGACGCATTCTTCTGGGGGCTTGTCTTAATGGAACAGAAGTAGGATCCACTCCTAGCTTGTGAACTGCGACTTCTGGAGCTAATCCTGGCATTTCATCGTAACTCCAAGCAAAACAGTCCTTGAATTCCATTAATAACTTGATTATGTCTTTGGAGTCTTCTTTATTTAGTAAGGAGCTAACAAAGGTAGGCTCAGGCTCTTCTACTAGTACCTAAGTTAACCACGTTAACTCGTCTATTGTAGATTTGATTTCTTCTTCGAATTCTGGTGGAGCTTCTCTGATTGGTAGATCTTTGAGGTCTTCTGAAGCTTCCAAGTAGTCTTTATTAGGTTCGCAAGTGACAACCAAGAAAAATCCCGTATCGTCAACAGACGCTACCGTACCGAATCCGAGACAATGTTTTGAATTGGGAGGCTGACTGGCATTATTCCATAATTTTTCAAAATGTTGTTATTGACCTTTTGTCCATCGTCGAGGTAAGATACCGCGTTGAATTAAATTTTAAACACAGGGAGAGTACCAAGTTCCATTAATTCGGATGAAGTAACATCTTCAAATTGTACATCACTTTCAGTTTTGGAAGAAGAAGCACCACGGTAAAACTTGATCGGCTTAGCACCACCACCATGCACTTCCTTGACCACCATACCCTCGATCTTATTAGAATAAATCGGGGTCAGGGTCATAGTATGTACATAATGGTTAATCTTCTCGTACATTGATTTGTATTCTTCATTCTTTTCTTCTTCGAGAGAGATCATGAATTGGGGTTTCTTTTGACTTATTGTAGCTGCTTCTTTCTCAATTTCTTCTTCTTCTTCGGAATTGTTCTCCCAATCAACATTGATGACCGGTTTCTTCTATCCAAATGTTCCAACGTTTCTTCCACGTCCTCGTCCCCGGCCTCGACCTTGGGTGCGAGTTATAGAGAAATCTTCACCATCTCACCTTAAGGGAGTGGTGAGTAACTGTTGGACTAGAACTTTAGGTTCTTCATCGTCTCGAATTTCTTTTGCTTCATTTGGTATGGTATTTCTGGAAAATATTATTTTCTTCGGAGACGCGTAGTAGGCCGCATCTTCATGAATTCCAATTTCATGCTCGGAGAACGGTTGCAAATCACCTTTGATGCCTTTGTTCCCCTCCTTCGTAATACTTTATGCACTGGTGCCGAGATGACGGTACCATCCGATTTTCATGGATCCATGGCCGACCTAGTAGGGCGTTGAACAATGTCTCAGAATCAATTATGTGGAATTTTGCGGTTGTCTTTGCTAAATCACCGGTCTTCATTAGTAGTGTTATCGATCTAAGAGCTCTTTCTCCTTTTTGATTGAAGCATCTTAATAACATCTTGTCTGCTTCAAGCTTGTGAGCATCAATTTCCAAATATGCTTAGCGTCCAGAAGATTCATTATGTTGATTGATGCTCCCGGATCAACCAACACTCTGGAGAGCGTAAACTCTCCAATAGTGACTGAAATGTATAACGGTGGTTGTGATCAGCTGTTCCCAGTAATAGATCATTGTTCATGTAGGTAACACCTCACTGTTCTCTTAACGAGCAAACCTCGTCAAAGGAATCACCGGCCATTTGAGCTAAACAAATCTCTGGATCAAGTAAAGCCTTGATCAGAGCCTCCCTCATCTCCTTTGACAGGATCAGAGCGTCGTATATGCTTAGTTTGGTGGTAGCTTCCTAAGATGGGCTAGCACGTTGTAGTCCACTTTATTACCATGTTCCTCGGTTTCTTCCCGAATCGGCGGTTCCTCTGCTTGGGGTTGACTCTTCCTGAGCAACCACCTGCTTTCCTTTATCCTTTGGACTCATTCTCGGGGGTAGAACTTTTCTGCTTCTTAGACTGACCTCTGTTATCTCTTCTAAATTTACCGGTGTCTCCTTTTAAATCGGAACAACTAGCTCTTCTGAAGTTGCTTCGGTGTGTGCTGGTTCTAATTCTATCGTGATCGGAGCTCCTCGAAATTCACAAATGGACTCGTTGCTTGTCGAGCTTTCGTAGCCTCCTTTGTGAACATCTTCTTCATCGTGGTCATCGAGGTTATGTATGATTTGAGAATAGTTATTTGTACTGGAATCGAGATCCGGATTAAGCCGATTGTCGCTAGTTACGTAATCGTTAGAAACGGTCGAGACGTAGCCGACGCCATAACCCTTATCATTATAAGATCCCGCCGAGGGCGAGCGAGATAATCATACAGAGTCAGGAGTTCGAGAAATTTCTCCCCCGAATCGGAAACAACCATCCTAGGATAAGCAGCCCCTAGTCTACCCTTCGGAGCCTCAGTTTTCTTCTCTTCCGCGATCTTCTCTTCCTTCTGGGGCAGTTCTTCAATTGCAAGTGATAGTGTCGGCTCGACAGGTTTCAAATTCTGAGTTGAAGCGCATACCGAAGCGGTCTGGATGTGATCCAAAATTTTCTTCGATGATTTTGTCCAAACGGTACTCCATCCATCATCGGTCGTGTACGGGTCTATCGAAACAATGGGATCCGTTGAAATAATATTGACAGAACCTCCTTTCTGAGGTTCCTTCATGTATTCCGTTGGGATCGTTATGTTCCATTTCCGGAGATTGTCATCAAGACAACTCTTGAAAGTGATGCCATCCTCTATCTTGTGCCTGAGCATCTGGTGGTACGGGCAATAGTTCGAATGATCTTTCTTATTGACTTCCTCCGGCCTCTTGGGCTCTGGTAGTTGAAAATCTGGTGTCTTCATTAAACTGCGGAACATCTTCGCTATTGCTTCAGTTTTGAATGGATATTCTCTATTTAGAAGTTCTGTTAAGGTACGCGATGAACGAGGCAATTGTTCATAATGCTGAGGCGACTGATAGCTCGGACAAGGTTGCTGATAGATCTGTTGCGGTTGTTGGTATGAACATTTCGGTGGTTGGTAACTAGGCTGTGTTCGTTCTGGCGGTATCTGCATTGGCGCTCGCCCTTATCTACTGCCGTGATAATTCCAGATTTCTTTTCAAATGTCTTCACAGTTTTCTGCTTATCGGTCTTGTCTACGAAACTTAACTGCTTTGCCTCTTCTTGCAAGCTCCCATCCTTGCTAAGAAACTTCTCGAAAGTCTTGATTGTAAATCCTTTATGGAGAAGTGCTATCGGTCCATGGATACTCTTGAGCAAGATACCGACTGCATGTTGTTCTTGAGCTGTGGTTCACACTTCATGCTTAAACTCCTCCATCGAAGTATGTAATCCACTAAAATCTCGTTCGGCTTTTGTTGCTCCACCACTAGATCACCGATAGTGATGTGGTGCTGAGCCCCGGCAAACCGCTTAATGAAGAGATTCTCTAGTTCTGAAAAGGTCTTTACTGAACCATTCGGCAGTTCTGCATACCAGTCGAAGGCAATCCCTGATAAACTGCTAACGAACTGACGGAAGAGTAAAGCGTCACTCTCACCGGCATTGCAACAACTAGCACGAAAATGTGCAACATGTTGCTGGGGGTTTCCCGTTCCATCAAAAGTCTTAAACAGAAGTGGTACGAAGTCTTTCGGGTATTAGACTGCATCGAACTCTTTGGGGTAAGGTCTACCCGTCTGAATTGATGCTCCACTCTTAGATTGTGCTAGGGCTTCTCGCACCTGCTGTTCTAACATGTTCTTAATGTCCTTTTCTGGAATCATTCTTTGTGCAGAATCCTTCTTTGGTGGTTCGTCTCCGTGAACAGATATGATCTCCTTTCCTCCATCTATAATATGGATAATTTCTGGGGTTCTTTCTTTCTGAGGTTGTACCTGACTCTGGAGAGTGGCTAAGGCAGCAGCCATCTCTTCCATCCTCTTTGCCATCTGGGAAATTGTGTCATCTCTTTACCGAAGCTGTGCCCTCATCACTTCCGGTTCATCTCTTTCCACAGCTCGCATCTCAACCATGTTGATTTCAGCATACTCTTCATTCATAAATTCTGATGAGTCAACTTCAACTTCTAGTTTTTCTTCTCTTTCTTTTGCTAATCGTCGGATGTCGGTCCTTAACTTGTCCATGGCATCCTTTAGTGGCCCTTTCAGCATGATCTCGCAATTGTCACGTGACGATTGTTGAACTCCTTTCCGGGAGTACCCTTTATTGCAGTAGCACTTTCTTCTGATTTAAGTCTTCCGACGAGACTTTTATTCTCAGGACATTGTTTTGGTCTTAGCTCGCCAGTAGTAGGTCGTCATACCATCCTTCTTGCAGTCGGAAGCCTAGGACCGGATGGTCTGTCGGCTATATCTTTGGAAGGTGGTATCCTCCCTAATTTGTAGACCCGATACAACAACGGGTGAACTGGCTTTTATCTTCTTCTTTGGTTTCTCTGTGGCAGCAACAAGCTCTATTCGTGGTCCGAGGCGGGATTTAGCTGGCACCCGTCCTATCCTTATTAAGATTTCTGACACAGGGCGTCTTTCTTGCTTTGCCAATCTTTCTATCACAGCTTGCAGTCGAGCAAATGGCGTAGTCTTAACCCTTTTTCTTTTGCAGTTACTATAGTATGCTGGTCGGGGTAGTGTAGCGACAATCCTTCGGACATCTTCTTCATCCGATGCTGCAGAGAGAGGGTGAAACCTGCTTCCTTCCAACAGAGGTATATACTCAAGCAGTTTATCTCTTTCCTCAGGAATTTCTTCTAGAAAAGCAACTTCAGCAGCTTTGGCTTTCTCGATCTTGGCGATCTTTACGCTCTATTTCTTCTTTGAGTCCGAGTTAGGGGTGCAACTCTTGAGCCGGACCCCGATCTCGAAAACGAGATGGTATTGTAGCAAAATATGTACTCTCCACGGTGACAGGCTCATTACAGACTTGGATTTCCTTCCCCTTCATTTTGGCAGAAGTCGGGGTAGGTGTAGAGATGACTAGACCAGTGGGGGTAGAGACAAAGTCCTCCTACGAACAATAGTACTTCTTTCAGCTGGAACCCTTTGTAGGGGAGGGAATTCTTGAGCCGACTTTAAGTTGAACTCAATTACGGGTTTCTCAGTTTCTGACACTTTGTTCATTAGTGTGAAGAGAGTAACGTCAGCGAACTTGATATCTGTGTTGTCGAATCCTTGTCTAAAACGGATGATTCCATTGTCGGGTAGCTCATCCTTGTAAACGGCGAAGTCCATTCCATTGGTGAAGGAGAAGAGTAACTTTGGGGCAGTCATTTTCTGTAGGCAGATTCCGAATGTCAGTCCCGAATTATGCTTCTTCTCGTCGTAAATCTTAGGACGAAAAAAGAAAGAGTCCGAACACATTTTCGTTTATCTTAGTGTATTTGTGATTTTTTTTTAAAATAGGTTGTTTATTGGAAGGTTGTTTATTAGCAGGTTCGTTTGTTAGAAACAAAACGATTAAAGGAAAAAGGTCAGGTAAAGGGCCCGATTTAGAATTGGAAAGGAAGAGAAAGTCTTATGCAAGACTTCTCGACTCGAAGGACCACTCCTAAACTAACACCTATTGGGGGTCCACCCCACCTCAGAAAAGAGGTAAAAGGATCTCGGAACCTCTTCGTTTAGGGGTGTCTAAATAGTGGCTCCTAGATCCGAGAGGAGTTGGCTATACTCATTCAAGACAGAAATGAACGGGGTATTCCAACAGAAGAATGGTAGTTTGCTCCGACTAGGGACATGGATACACTACTGATTTATGAAAGCAAAACCATCTAATCAAAATGGAGAGAGGAACTAGTCCCCAGTGGAGTCGCCAGAAGTTGTCGGCATATTTTTAGGTTGTGTTGTATTTTGAAAAGTGGTCGCCTACAGAAGTTGTCAGCAAATTTTTTAGATTTTAAATTTAATTTAAATATATATATAATTTAGAAAGTAGCATTTGATTTTGAAAATAACTTTAAATTTGAAAGTTTTAAGATATGAAATCAAACCGATCTCACATCCCGAATAGTTTATATAAACGAGCACCGCACCACAAACCGTATATTTATCCCGAGGAATAGACACACTGCTTGATGATGGGGCTCAATTAAATAAACTAAAAGATTTGTGACATCCGTTTGGTCTGTGAACCAATTTTATAAGCCGACAAGTTCCCCCACTTAATATAAATGAATTAAGCAGGGTTTATATTATCTGAGTTCTTAAAGTTCCCTATAAGGGCAAGCTCCTATAGTTAATTACATCTTAAATGACACGAATCATTTAAGAAAACTCTCGATAATGATAAGTGGTTTTGCTCTCAAGAATTTCAAAGTTTAAGGCTTTCAAATGATTGAATTTTGGAATTTCAATAGGGAATAGATCAAATTTGGAACTGTTTATTTCAAGAATCCAAAGGAAGAGAAGTAGAAGAAGCTGAGGATCCAAGAAGAATCTTGGCAACTTCCCAAACTATCCTATTGTTTGACTTCAATTTGAGAGTTTATTTAATGTTATAATCCTGCCAATTTTATTTATTTAGGTCTTATATTTGTATGATATAATCACACAAATAGCCTCGAAGATGTGAGGGTTTATGTCATATCAAACGACTACCTCGGAGTCCTAAGACCGGTTAGGGCTTAATTTGCATATGATGATTATACAAATGCCTAACGAAAAGTTGAGGATTTATGTTGCACTAAGCAAACTACCTCGAAATCCTATGGCTTTGTTGTTTAAAACTAGGAAAGGTTTTGCTAAAGTAGATTCCAGTTTTGTTGACGACTATGGTCGTCTTTGCCCACTGTGCTCCATGCTCTTTGTTGTTGCAGAGGTTTGTTTTAGAAGTCATAAATCGGGAGATGAGAGAATTGTTTTGGTTTAGAGAAAATCTTAAAATCCAACTGTCTTTAATATTTTAATTAAAACAAATTTTAAAATTGTTTAAACAGGACCGATTAAGATCCCACGGTTCTGTCATCCTGGCACAGTTATTTTCATCGAATTCACTTAGTCCAGATGAATTTCCTAAACTCAACTGAATGAGTTCCACACTTTCATTTAGACCAAGGGAAATCCCGTTAGCAACACGTGGGTTACATCATCCAAGGTATTCCCGATCATTCGACGAGACGTTTTAATTTAGTTACAATTGTAGTTTTGTTGTTCGTTTGTGATTAAATTTTGAGTTGTTTTATATTTTGGAATGTTGTGGCGGTGAATTTTATCTTGCAATGACTTTTAATTTAGTTTTGGTTTCAGTTCAGTGGCTATCCTAAAGGTTTTGGTTTTCATGCAATAGTCTTATTTATCATGCAAGAAAAGTAAAGTACAGTGCATGTAAGTAATTTGCAATAAAGTAAATTGCAATAAAATAAAAGCGTACCTGGAGGGTCTTCCCGTCATCCCAAGCTGCACTTAAAACACATGTTAGAGCATTTAAACATATTTCAACAAGTACCTAGGTAAAGCTAAGGGAAGGGTTTTGGTTGTCTACTAAATTCCTAATCCTATTGCTAGTCATCTCCTATGACGTTTAGGTTCTTCGTTTGGTTTAAGGATGATTTTCTTCATCAAAGAACAATTAAATTCAATTGTTCTTCTAAAACATACCGTCATATTGAGGAAGTGCTTAGGACGAGTCCTAAACATCTTTTCAATACTTCTGGGATTATTTTGAGTCCAAGTAAATTTAGTTGCACAGGTGAATTAATCTTCCCGGAGTTTAGTTAAACTTTATCTCTTGCTCAGTGAACCTGGGTAATAGATTACCTGATGAATAAAGTGACATCTCATTTAATACTCTATTTAAGAGTTATAATAATTAAAGCCTTTAAGGGCAAGTTGGTTTATTGAGAATTTTAATCATTCTTAATTTGAAGTTTGAGTTAATGATTTAAAGTGATTTAATTTAATTATGAGGTTTTAATTAATAATTTTAAGTTTGGAATAGTATTCAAATTATTTTTAGATTCATTTTAAATCTTTACATTTTCAATTATCTTAGTATTTCAGATTGATGTTTATATTTTAAATTTACTTAGATAGAATGAGGTGTTGAAATTATTAATATATTTTGATTTAACTCTTAATGATTTCACTTAGGTTTGTTGTTAAGTGATTTTAATTTAATTTAATTTAATTTAATTTGATTTTAATTTAATTTAATTTAATTTAATTTATTTTTAATTTATTTTTAATTTAATTTATTTTAATTTAATTTAATTTTAGTTTTAATATTTTAAATTAAATTTAATTTAATTGTTAAGGTGTTAATTTAATTTAATTTAAACTTTGACTTGAATTAATTTAATTTAATTTAATTTAACTCAAAGATTTTAAATTTGATTTTAATTATTAGAGCATTTAACATTTTAAGCATTAATTCATTTAAGGGTTATCTTCTTTTAATTTTTAATTTATTTAATTTGGATTATTATTTTAGTTTTTAATTAAGAACTAAATATTATTGAAGTGACTTATTTAGGGATTTTTAAATTAAAGAATAAATATCCTCTTAATAATATCCCTATTTTAATAATCCAAATTTTAAATATATTCTTTCCAAAATTCAAATTATTTAATTAATTAGAGTTTCATTTTGATATTTTCAAAGTGTTTAATGGGTTTCTACCCTTTGAATTCCCTAAGTTTCAATCATCCAAGAGAAAGTTAAAATCAAATATTTTACCCTCCATTTTGATTAAACCTAAAGTTTTAATTAAGGGTTAAAATTCTTAATTATCTTTATGCCCTTTTAGGCTTATTTATTTCATAACTCACTAAATTGAGCTCAAAAGAATTTAAACTTTTTATGTTACCTCACTCACATGTCAATTAAGACATTAGAGGAGAAAATGTGATTTTTCTGACTTTAATTTATTTATATAATTATTTTTAGTAGAAAATAGGGGTTTCAAAGAAAATTCAACAACATGACCAAGGTAAAGTTTCTGTCCTTAAGAAAATTATGGGACATTTCTAATGACTAGAGAACAACGTGGACCAATTTTTGTGATTTTTTGAATTATATTTTGTTTATTATAATTATTTTGAGTTTTAGAGTATTAATTAATTTTAAAATAAAATAAAAATTGAAAAATAGATTTTATGATTTTCTTAAATTTCTCTAACCTCAAGGAGTCTAGAGAAATAAATTTTATAATTTTTTTTATTTTTCCTTGATTTATTAGAATTATTTTAGTGAAAAAGGTTAAAAATTCATTTTTTAATATTAAAAAAATACATTAAGCCATTAAAATTCAATATATTATCCAAGCGACTTGGGAAAAATATTTGGTTTGTTCCTAAGTGATTAGGAGTCAAAATGAGACATTTTTATGATTTTTAATATTTTTGTGATTTTTATTATTTTTTAATTATTAAAAATATTAAAATGTTGTAAAAAATCAACTTTTTTAGAAAATTTCAATTTTAATTTTCCTAAACTCCCCTGATATCAAAGAAGCTCCAAAACCATTTTTGTGAATTTTTGAAAAGTATTTTTAGAGTTATGAATTTTTAAAGTTCCATTTTGCTTATGAGGCTTAATTAATCCATTTGGTGGGGTTAATCAAGTCCAATTGATTTCAAAATTTTATGTAAGGTTCCTCTAACCCTAAAGAGCAATGGAGAATTATTTTCAAGTCAATTTGGTGTGTGGTTAACCCTAATTAATTCAAATTCAATTTTGGGAGTTTTGGCCAATTAAGGTTATTATGAATGAATTAACTCAAAATATATTTTTCATAGGGTCCCCTGGTCCTAAGAAACATTACCAAATTTTCCTAGAATTTCTTTTATAACATGTTAATTATTGGAATTAAAATACCTAAAACAATGACATGAACTTGAAAAATTAATAACTCTTCACAGAGATGGCCTCTGACCTTGAAAAATTCAGTGAATGTTCCCAATATCAGAGGCATCAAAAGCCCTATGGTCTCATGTCATGGTGAATTATCTATGCAAATGGAGAATGAAAACATTAGAAATAGTAAATAAATTATTAAAAATAAAATACTCATCCAATTAACTTGATTTCTTTTCCACATTATTCTCCTCTATTCACTGAGCAAGAGGATATTTTTATTTTATTTTTGTGATTTTTCTATGCAAAGATATGAATTTTTGAAGTTCTAGGATTTAAATAATTCAAAAATACCCTAATTTCCTACTTATCTGACTCGGCGCCGCGTCATCCTCGTTCGGATTGAAAGCCCACGCGCCGTTCCATGATTTAGAACAGCCATCTGACTCAGTGCTCCAGGGGCCCGCGGTTCACGTACCATTGCGCTGTCCGGCTTGATCTCGACCGTATGCTCGATACACTCGCGATCCAATGGCTCCTGGTCATCGTCTACGACTGGTGTGCACCCGTGACCGTCCACACTCAAACCCTAATATCTCTCTCGATTTTCAATGGATTTTTGAGTTCTTATACTCTATGGATTCGTCTTGAAGAGAGAAAACATCCATACGGTTTATAAGCTATGAAATTAACCCAAATTAAATGGAGAATCTCCAGGAGCTCGGGAGGAAGAGTGAGTTCATACCTTTACTCGGAGAAGTGAAGCTTCGATCCGAGGGTTGTGTCACCTTCGATTGAGTCCAAGCAAGCTCCGGATGAAGTCTGCGGTTCAGGGAATTGTCTAAGTATGAAAGTGACCGAGGCCGATCACAAAGCTTGGAGGCTGGAAGCAATGGCTGGCCTGGTGAGGGGGCTTTTGCTGGGGAACTTCTCCTCTTGGTCTGGTGAAGGTGTAGGGTCAATCAATTTGAAGATTGGCTCATTATGGTGAAGTGTCCTGTTTTTTAGGTAGATTTTCAACTCATAAATTGAGCTCTGTTAATGGGGTTTAAGGCAAAGGACCACTGGGGATCAACTACTCTGGGTTAGAAGAAGGTCCTGGAGCAATTTTGGCAGAGTTTCCTTAAGGTCTGGTTCATCACCTTGTTTGGCCGAGAGGTGAGTGGGTTTAAATAAAGGTGGCTGGAGGGCCTCCCGGGGGGGTTTAATGGCTTGGATCAATTGCCTTGTCCAAGGGAAGAACAGCCACAGTGGCCATTGGGCATGGGACAGCTCAGCTAATTCAAATTGAGTTTTTGATTCAAATTAAGCCTCTCGGCCTGGTGGTTTCCGGCGGCTGTGGTGCTGGCCGACCAGGCATGGGTCACCCTCAGGGATAGGGAGGTCAGTGCTTGAGTTTGGTGCCAACAATTGGCTTTGGACATGTGTAAAGGAGTTGGATTGAAATGGCATGGGGAGAAGGTTATTTTGGGTTCAAATGGGTCAACCCATGGTTTTGAGCTTAGTGCACGACCCAAGGCTCGGATCTAGGTGAAAAGATTCATTTGGGTCGGCTAAGAGGAAATGGTGTAGTCTCCATCGAGGATTAGGTGGCTAACTTGGTTTAGTGTGTATCATGGATGAGGTTAAAAAAGCTTAAGGAAGGCTTAAGAAAGGGGCCCCTCCATTTGCCATAAATGACATGGTGAGGTGTCAAAACTCTCATGGCTTCATATGGCTTGTAAATGGCTAACATTTGGCTTACATTTGGCTTGGAAAAGATTGGCTTGTTTCATGAAAAAGGATTTTAAGGATTTTTGGTATTTAGGGGGTAATTTAGCACATGGTTTAGTTTAGAAAAATTCAATGATCAATTTGAAACATATGGAGTGATTTAATTAAATGGATGATGAGATGAAAGTGTCATGTAGGCTTTGGATTGATTTTGGGCTTTTTGAAATCATTTTGGATGGGATATTAAAGTGGTTTAAGGAAGTGGGCTTTTGGATTTAAAGTAAATTTAGGATGAAAATTTTGTAAAGGTATGTGCCAAAAAAATGTTTCAATTGGTTTAGGCATGTGTCATGAGTGATTTGAAACAAGTTTAAAGTGATTTTGAATTGAATTGGGTTGAATTTGGGCTTTTTTGGTAAAGGGGCCAAGGTGGGCCAAATTGGGCTAACTTGGGCTAAGGTTGGGATAATGTTTGATTTGATGTAAGATTAATGTTGGGAAATGTTTATGGGAGTGTTACAAAGAGTTTTCAACTTTGGTTGGGCTCTAATTTTGGGATTTGGGCCTTTTTGGGTTAGGTTTGGGCTTAGGTCAATTCAAGGGATTTTGGTTTTGGGTTAGGTTTGGGTGGAGTTTAGGTTCAAATTTTGGGCAAATTAAGTTAGTGTTTTTGTTTATGGGGATGTTATGAAGGCTTTAGAAAAGATTTGGGGCCAATTGGGGTTGAGTTGGGTTGGTTTGGACTAGGTTTAGGTAATGGGCTAAAGTTGGGCCTTAGGCTTCAATTTGAAATTGGGCCCAAATGTCAATTAAATTGGACTTGGATTTGGTCTAAGTTGATATTGGGGATATGGAATTGAAGTTTAGCATTGAATTGGACCAAAATTGAAGTCAATTGGGGTGATTTGGTTTGACATTGGGTTCACTTGGGTTAAAAATGGGTCAAATTGGGGGTTTTGGTAAAAGTGGGGTAAATTGACAAAATTGACCCATGGTGTAGTTAAACAAAATGAAATTGGGAATGTTTGGGATTTTCTGGAATTTTCTGGGAATTTTTAGAATTTTTTGGATTTTTTGGGTAAAAGGGTATTTTGGTAATTTTGGGAGAGTTTACGGGTATTTTTGGAAATTTTGGTATTTTTAGTCAAAGATGGTTAATTTGAGTGATGAGAATTGTTTAGGATTGATTTTGAGGGATCTTGAGTAATTTATGTAACTTTGCAAATTTTGGGTCATTTGAAAGGTCTTTGGTAGGTTTGGTGGGTCCGGGGCCCCGGGGATCAAAAATTGAAATTTTGACAAAAAAGAAGATTTATCAAGTGTGAGTGAAATGGAATCATTTTGGTTGAGCCATGAAGCCATATTAAGCCCATATGAGCCATGAGAGGACTCATTTGAGGCATTCACTATGTTGTTCCTAACCCTCTTAGCCAGGGGCTTAGGGGTTAAGGACCATTCATATGAATTACCTACGTGAGTCAAGAAGTAAAGTTGAGTGAGAGTGTGGTTTTAGGACTTGGAATGTGTGTGAGAGTGTAGTGTATGTACAAGTCAACCCTCACTGAGACTAGGCCGACCAGGGGTATTCCTAAGGCCAGAAGTCACATAGGGAACTCATCCTTTAAACCTCCACATTTGATTTCAACCCTCTAGGTGATTAGGGGTCTACAATCAAGCTTGTGCGGTTTGTAGGGAGTTAAGAAGTAGTTTGAATTTCTAAATGGTGGGTTCCATTTCTAGTCCTCTAAGATTAGTCAAAGGAAAAGCCAAAGGCTAGATCCTAAGTACTAAAAGGAGGAGCAAAAGACCTCACCAAAATTGAGGTCAACACCTACACATAACATTAAATCCATATTACAACAACATTATATCGAGCTATATCACTAACTAAAGCTCTTTAAAATATTAATACAAAAAAATGTGATACTTTCACAAATCTAAATTATCGAAAGCTTACATCTTTACGTTCAACATAAATTCAAACATTTCATAAATTAAAAATATATAAAAACACCTTCTAATCTTCTTAGTCATCCCCATCCTCTTTATCACCTTCCTTGACTATAACAGTTATTGTTCGCTTGTATTGACGACCTTCTATAACATCAATCAAGCATGACATACACTCAATTATCTATTGGCCTTCACGTATATGGTGAACCTCTTTAGTCATAGCAATGACCTACCTAGCAATTTCGTAGTATTTAGGTGTGATGAGCTTATGTTACCCACAGATGCATGAGAGATCCCGACCTTCTCCTTCCTCATCGCCTGCGTCCAATTCTCAAACTTAGATTGCACAGTGGTAGACTGACTACCACTGCTGCCACTAATAGTGCTCGGAGTTTTGGAGGCCAGATGACCTTCCCGAAGCTGCTTGTACTCCTTCTACATGATAAAATCCAATTATTAATTGTCTTTTTGAACATTAAAAGTCAAACTAAATATCGAAAAATCAATTTGTTACTTAAATTCACCCATTAAGCAGGTAGTCGAATTTGGGTGGGAGAAAGCTCAAGTGTACAACAGCAGTAGCATGTGGGAGTGCTCCCTAATATATATGCTTACATTTTATATATGATTTTATACTTTATACTTCATTTTAATTATATCTCTTTATTTACAACGATGTCAAAAACTTGATTTCTATGAAAATGAGAGTTTAACTAGGATTCTACGCAAGTATACCTATCATTATCAAATAATATATGGTTTTTTGATTAAGCCCCAAATATCAACCCCACGGAGATCGAGGTTAATCAAGGCAGCATTCAAGAGAAATTTTAGTCTACAATAACACGCCCTAGCTTGGAAGTTTGATAAAGGTTTGGTTTTCATTAAATCCTACAATTATTACTACAATACTGCTACTAAACTAAAATACTTAGTGAAAATCAGAAAGTGGGGTTTGATATATTAAAAGTATCATTGCTCATACAATGAAATTAGTGACATATGTAAAAGTAAAACAAGTAGCGAGAGAGATTGTGAAAAATATGAGCAATTATTTTTTTACCCTTACTATAAATGCTATAAAGAACATTATTTAATCTAAAGATTGAATAGTTTTGAAGACGGGCTAGGCAGGGAAGAAACTAGCTCTCACTCTAGATTTTCCTCTTATCTCTCCACCTGGAGGCTAGCATCTTGCATCAAAAACTAAAATAGTAGACGAAATTAGGGGGCTTTAGCTTGTAACTCTAAAGTACTATAATTCTACACAATTGAAAGTTTATCTCCCTATTTATTTTCACTCAAACATATGGACTACATTCTCATCCATACAATCTCACGTGATTCTAACATGGTTGATTGAGAAAATACCATACCGGTTCTTACATGTTCTCACAACAGATTTTAACATGCAAGTTGATCAAGTTTGCATGTAAATAAAGAACAAAGTAAAATCATCATAATATATTCTCACTTTACACAATTCTATATCCTACACATGTATACTAATTCATTGTAAGAGGGAAGAGTAAGGAAAACTACTCACTACACATGGAGAAATAATAAGAACTTTTCATTGAACAAGACTTTAAAACCTTGCAAACAAAGTACTAGATTCAAATCAAAATACAATGAAGATACCTTTCTTTAACTGAAATCAGACTCTCTTTATATAACATAAATAATCTCCTTATAAACCTCTCCAAGAACAAAGTTAAAAGAAGAGAAGGAATCTCTCACCCTCTTTTTCTCTCTCACCTTGTAGCCCCACTTGGGGCTCTCGTCCAAGCCTTCTTATTATTCTCTAAGCCTTCTTCTCCTCTTCTAATAAATTCCTATTTCAAGAGTGTAAAGAGTGCCTTTTATAATTTCCCAAGTGGTGCTTAAGTGTCTCTTCAAATGTGTCCATATTCAATGAATCTTCCAATGGGTACATGATCCACCTAAAAATGCAGTACTTTTCATGCTATATTTTATAATAATATTACACTTTAAAAGTATGGTTTCTTGCGTTTTTGGTTGTAGGCACATCAAATTGAAGAATTTGGAGTGATTGGAGCAAAAGGAAAAAATGAAGCAAAAACGGTGTAAATTGGAACCAAAATGAGCAAGGAAGAAAATTCTGACCTGACACATTTTGATTTCTTTCTATGCTTAATCTAATTTACGTTTATCATATATTTTTGAATTAGATTACACTTAAAGAAAGGTTGTTTTCATGTCTATCTTGTAGGTATATTTGTTATGAGCACAACTGAAATGGGACAAAACAGAGCTGAAACAGAGTTAAGCAGAGCAAAACAGTGGAGCTACACACAGGGTGGTGCCTACACGCCCAAATTGGCACTTACGTGCCAGTCCATGGGTCCTAAGCACCAAAAAACTAGCGCTTAGGCACCATAGATGGTTTTTCACGGGTTCTGGACAGATTTTTATGGTTCCATAATGTTCTGGAAGCTTTTGGGTGGTTATGAACACCCCAAGATGATATTAAATGAATCAAGACACTTTTGAATGAAGAGATGTGTCTCTTAAAGTGAAAAGATATCTCTCTTGGAGTGAAAAGGCACTTAAGGCACCCTTTGGAAGATTCATTGAATGTGAATTATTTTTGAAGAGACACTTAAGCATCGCTTGGGAAAATTATAATTAAGGCTTAAATAAAAAGATTAAGAGAAGGGAGACAAACTATTAGAAGAGGAAAATAAGGTTTGGAAAAGAAGAAGATCACTTGGGTGTGAGCCCCAAGTGGGGCGAGAAGGTGAGAGAGAAAGAGAGAGAGTGAGAGATTTCTTCTTTTCTTTTCACTTTGTTCTTGGAGATGATTGTAAGGAGATTGCTTTTACCATACAAGAAGAGTTTTATTTTCATCAAAGATAAGTATTTTCATTGTATTTTTATTTAAATCTAGCACTTTGTTTGTCTGGTTTCAATATCTTGTTCAATGAAAAGTTCTTGTTGTTTCTCCATGTATAGTGAGTAGTTTTCTTTACTATTTCTTCTTCCAATAAATTGGTATGCATGTGTAAGATATAAAATTGAGTAGAGTGAGAATATATTGTGATGATTTTACTTTGTTCTTCATTTATATGTAAACTTGATCAACTTCCATGTTAAAATCTGTTGTGAAAACATATAAGAACCAATGCGGTATTATCTCAGTCAACTATTGGTAAGAATCACATGAGATTATATGGGTGAGAATGTAGTCCATATAATTGAGTGCAAATAAATAGGGAGATATACTTTAATGATGTAAAATTAGAGGACTTTAGAGTGACAGGATAAAGCCCCCAATTTGGTTTAATGTTTTAAGTCCCCTAGGTGGAGGGAGAAGAGGGAACTCTAGAGTGAGAGCTAGTATCTTCTCTGCCTAACCCATCTTCAAGATTTTAAGACATCAGATTAACCTATGTTTTTTATAGTACCAAGTAAGGATAAAAAAAATATAATTGCTCATATTTGTCACAATCTCTCTCACTACTTGTTTTATTTTTACACATGTCACTAATTTCATTGCATGAGGAAGAGTATTTTAGTATATATAAATCCCACTTTCTGATTTTCACTACGTATTTTAGTTTAGGAGTAGAAGTATTATAGTAATAATTGTACGATTTAATTAAAACGAAACATTTATCGACCTTCAAAGCTAGGGCGTGTTATTGTAGACTAGAACTTCTCTTGAAAGTCGCAGTGATTTACCACGTTCTCCGTGGGATCGATATTCGGGGCTTAATCAGAAAGCTCTATATTACTTGATAATGAATCGTATACTTGCGTAAAATCCCTACTATTTAAAGACATTATTGAAATCTTACTTTGCTTTGGAGACAAGTTTTTGGCACTGTTGTAAAGGAAGAAATTTAAAATAAAAAATTAAAGAAAACTACATAAAACTAATTTAGAAACACTTAGCATTTTCTTTATGCTTGAAATAGAACTAGTATTAGTTACTTCTATTTACACACATTTCAGCTTTATTTCCTAGATATTTTGTTTACAGTTCAAGTAGAGTTTTTTTAAGTCAATAAGAAGAGTTTTAACTTTCCCTTGGGATCGATACCGAGATTTTAAAAGAAAATCTTATATTACTTGAGTGATATGTGCACTTATGTTTCAATCCTAGTGAATTCATGAAACCATAGTTATTAATACCTACGTCGCTAAGAGTAGCAGATATAAAAATATAAAATTACATTACCATCACGGAAAAAAAAGTCAACTTTTTGTCGCCGCTGCTAAGAACTGAAATTAAAAAAGATATACACGGAACAAGTACATTAAAGCTGTCATCAATTTATTCAACATAATTCAGACGAAAAGAACGCTGCAACAACACAATTCATTTTGCTGCTGATTTTGTGGAACATTCAGATGCAAAATTGACACAAATAGAATAATTTTATATTTGCTGCAAATCAATCGCAAAATCCGATCCAAATATATGCGTCGAAATTTCCGACAATAATTCAAAACTCTGTTACAGTGAGATCTTAAAAAGAAAATTTTTTGCTCAATTACCATTGAAATTATATATCATCTATCTTTTTATTCTTGAAATATATCATTAACTTTACTTATTTTTCTTAGAATATTTGAATAGGCATTACAGCTTATTATACTTTAGGTGGGGTGCGGGAGGGGGTTGGTGCGGGATTCTTGCTAATAATACAATATCATTGACCTTGAATTTACAATTAGGCTTTTGATGAACTTAAAAAAAAATATTTTGCACAACTACTATTGAAATTACATTTTATCGTTTTTTTTTTAATTTATAATTTTTTATACTAATTCTGCCTATTCTTCAACGAATAATAGGATGAACATTACCGTTTATAAGCAAGATTCTAAGGTGATGATTCTTGCCCATTCTACAATACCTTTGGCATTAATCTTAGCATTACAAAGTTAATAATCATCTTAATAAAAAATACTAATGCACAATTTCTCTTGAAATTTACAATTTATCATTTCTTTTTTTTTTTAACCGTTGAAGAGCTAGTAATATTTATATTTTTTATATGATATTAAAGATTTAAGTGTTATGTATCTATGAAAGTTAGATATGTAATATATAAGAATTGTCTGTGTGTAAGTAAATTTCCCATAAAATTGCTATAAGTATAATCATTAAATAAATAAGTAAAATTAAATTGTCATTATTATTGTTATTATTATTATTAAATAATTTAAGTTTAGAAGAAACGTATACTTTTTATTATAATATGAACTAAATTGTTTTGCACTACTGATTAAGCATCCAGCAAATTATGAACCCAAGTTTTGGTCTCATTATTCAATAATGTTGGGACAAAAATGCCGGGCTACAATAAAGTTTATAAACGAAGGCTGCACCCAAAATATCTACAAATTATCTGCAAATATTAAAAAAATAATGACCATAACTTGGTAAAAATATATAGTCAATATAAATATAATAACCCGTAGACATCTAACAAATCAAATAGCAAAACAGCTAAAAGAGTATTGAAATGGCATTCGAGTCAGAAAAAAATATATTAAGAAAATAAGCAATTATCTGTAATCAGCAAAAACCTGAGTCCCCCATATGATATGACCACAAATATAAGTTTAAATGAGCCAAACGATTTTGGTTTGAAATTGGCTCATCTTGAAATTATTGTGAGTAATATGTTAGTAATATATTTATTTAAATTTGTTTATTAGTGTGGTTTTTGTTCTGCTCATATTTACCTCGAAATTATATAAAATAATAATTATAATAGATTTTAATATATTTTAATTATTATATATGTACGATGTTTATATTTATGTATGTATATTGTATATAGAAAATGTGTCAGTGCTTAGAATTAGAATATCTAAAGGTCTAAATGAAAAGAACTTGACGATGGAGGGCAGGACAACAAAAGATTATGAATTCACATTTTAAATCGAATAAAGTTGTCTGAACCAAGACAAACTGAAACACGAGACAGACCAAAATTTATTGTAAATGTTGGGGAGCACATTATTAATAACTTATGTATAAATGTAGTAAAGAATACATGCAAGAAATAGAATCCTTCAAATTAGATCAAGATAATACATATTTCTAGTTATAACATTTACAAATAAATATATTTTGATTACTAAATACCGGAATGCCTATTGCACTCAGGTTGCTAAAAAGATAAAGGGAGGTTTATATACATACCAATCAATTATTATTTATTTACATGTCTATCACCTAAACTTAATATTTTCTTACAAAAAATTTAAATCTTTAATATGACATAAAAAATAACGATTGTGTTAACTATTAGTGAAATATAAATAATTATGTATATGTTTTAATTTAGTTGTGACATTAACGGCTTGTTTTGGGTAGTTGCAGTATAATAATAAGCTGTTGCACAGAAGCTGTTGCGGATAAATTAACTGTTAATTTGTTCTTTGCGGTTATAAAATGGCTATGCTGCAGCTGCTTCTGGACAAATTACATTTATGTCTCTGTATAGTAATGATGTTTGAAACAGAATATCACGAGTTAAGCTGTCCTCTAAGAATACTCTTCATGCCTAATGACTCTCTGCGGTGGAATCTTCCAACCAATCTGCCCACCGAAAAAACTCCAATTTTCCGTGATTCTCCGTAGACACCTGCAAAACTTTCTCCTATAGATATGTGGTTGACGTGAAGTTTGCACAGAAATTTGAAGTCCAGAGTAACAGTGCAATCCTCAGGACGTACCAGAAATCTACGAACTCATCTTTCATGAATGCTTTAAGAAGCATCTTATTAGACACAACAAAAGTAAAAATTAATAGCATAAGTAATTAATATAATTTTATACACCTGCGAGGTCTCCGAGAACTTAGTATATAAACCAATGAATCTGTCACAACAAGTTGACAACATATATTATAAAAAAAGGTTCTTGGTTGTCTTTAACCCACATAATATTAAGATCTTGTGTATCACATATGCATATCACCAAATACGATCATCTATAAGAACCTCAAAAATTGTAGAACCGAATAGAAGAGAGGAACTTGGTTTCCTTCATTAGAATTACACATGTGACACCAACAAATAGCAACATACATGTCATCCAGAAGAATCAATAAAGTCAAACGCCTCATAAGAGCCTACAAGCAACTCCCCATCCCATTTGTAACCAATATATGAGGATGTCATACAAGGGAAGCGTTCTATGTACAAGTTATAATATTCGTATATCAAGCATACGACAACTGCAACTCTACTTCTTTGTCTTTCTCTAGTTTAATCCATTCATTTCGGTATTAAAGTGTCTAACACATAAACATCAATGAATTAGCCACAATCATATAAAATTATGATCAAAACCAACATAAGTAAACAACATATAAGTAACTAGAAAATATAATGAGAAATGAAAACTCAAAAGTAAAGTGACATGTCCAAAGCTTTTTAAATATCCAAAGCACCATGAAAAACTATAAAAAATAGAAATGTCTCACAAGAGTATAATTAAAAAAATGTCTCTCAAATTTCATTGCTCCCATAAAAATAATGTATGTAAGCTACCCTAAGGTCAACGAGCATCACTATGAAAAACTCTCTCTTGGGTTGAATCTTCAAGCAACTTCATAGAGAATAAATACAGTTGCATGTCCTCTGAAATTTCTTAAGTTGCATCCAAAATTCACACAACCTGCTAGACATAAGTTGATTGTGATGTGTATGGGTCATTGGTTCATGAAGCCACCAACTATGAGATTTGGCTCTAAGGAAAGCTGCTCCCTCTTTGTTTTGATTTTCAACCCGTGGATGCTTAGAATGGCTCGCGGAGTCAAGTTCGTCGACGTCCAGGCTGAGGCCTTCAATGGAATCACTTGTTTGGTTAACTCCTAATTTTTTAGGGATACCACAAAACCTTGCTCGCTGAGGGCACATGCATTGTTGCTTGTTGTCACATCACCCCCAAAAATACGATCCAACTTCTCGTCTAATACATGCTCAATTCCACTATATTTAACCTTTTTTAAAGCAGAAACTACCTACAAATTAATATAACATGTAATTGAATTTAAAAACAAATTAAAAATCGATAAAAATTTGGGACATTTCAGAAAAGCTTATCGCAAGTCTCTCTTCCCCCACTCCTCAAAAGCATTAATCATTCACTTTACCGTATCACACCCAAAGCTCTTTAATCCTCACTTTAATTTTTTCCATATTTTCAAATCCTTCTTTAGATGATCCCAATTGTTTTTAAACTGCATCCTATCATACTCTCTACGTGTACTTTCCTTAGATTTTATAATAATATTTTTTCACCCTTCATTGTTGAATTAGATTGTTGGTCTACTTCCCAGATCGACATCATTGAAGCAAAGGTTACAAAATATTAATATTGTCTCTTTATACAATTTGCAGATGAACCAGCCTTTTTTGCCTTAACCAATTTATTACTTGCACTTAAAAAAACTAATTAACATAAATATGAATGCCACAATATCACAAATCAAAGAAAAATAGGAATTCCACAATATCATCGCAGCCACATCCTCACCAACACGTCTACGCACTGGCACGTCAAGAAACCAACACATCCACCACACCACCAGTACCATCTCCACGAAAAACAACCACACACTAACCACCACCTCCACAACCACACACCACGACCTCCACACAAAAACCACCACCTCCACACACCAACACACAGACCCCACCAGACACCAACACCTCCACTAAACACCACCACCTCCACACCAACACATAAAGACACCAACACATCCACCACACCACCACCACCATCTCCACACACCAACACCTCCACACAATCAAAACCACACACTAACCAACCTCTCTACAACCACACACCAACACCACCACACAGATAGGGGGAAGCACAACAAAAGGCCAAAGCAACATTAAGAAATTAAAGGGCGTAGTAACAAATCTCCAAGTCCTTCATACACTATTAATATCTATTTTATGAGTTTATCAAAGAATACACTACACTTGAGACATTGCTATTAATAAATCTAACACTATCTTTCAACAATTTTTCAATTTCTTACTGCCATGAGAAAATCAATGAAAAATCTCAACCCATATTTAAAACATACAAAACACCTAAAATATTGCTATTAACAAATCTACACCTTCTTTTATCCATTTTTTAAATTCTCACTCAAATATCCAAATTCATGATAAAATTTCAACCCATACTCAAAACATACACAACACCTGAAATATTTTATTGACAATTTTGGCACCAACATCTATCCATTTTTCAAATCCTCTCTCAAACACAAAATTCATGATAAATTCCCTACCTATATTGTTCATTAACAAATCTAGCACCAGAAACCAAATACGGCAAAGCCACCATGAGACAATGTTTTGAAAGCTATGTATGTAATTATCCCAAAACAAAAAAAATAAAAATAATAAGTGCAAACCACAAACCATAAAGAGCAAAGATATCGAGAAGCACCGCTTAGGTATGTGATTATCCCAATAAAACAAAAACAAACATATCAAATCCATAAATTGAACAGACCAAAGCCACCAGACAGCCAAAACATTGTTAACAACTAACCAAGCACTCTCTTCAACCTTTTCTCAAAATCAAACTAAAATATCGAAGGTATAGATAAAGTCCCACTCTATATTTGACATTTCTAGGATACCACACATAGGGCACCCGAAACATTGCTAACAACAAATCAAACACCATATTTCATGCATTTTCGAACTCTCACACAAACATCAAAGATAAAGATAAAGCTTCAATTCAAATTTTTTGTACACTATTTCATCTATTTCTCAAGTTCTAATTCCATCAAAATTTTTGATAAAATCCCAATCCATATTTATAAAATAACAAAGGCTAAAGCATTGCTATTCCAAAATCAACCACCAACTTGCATCTTTCTCAAATTCCCACTCAAAATCAAAATCTTACCTGGTAGAGCAAAATAGAAATCATCCTTTGGGGTAATAGTAATGTAGTTATACCAATAAAAAAAAACCAATATAGCAAATCTGCAAACCTAACAGACCAAAGCCTATAATGTTCACAACCATCTAACCGTGCCGAAGAAGAAAAGGGACAATGAAAGAGTAATAGAACGCTCACCATAATAACCATGAACTGATGAAAGGGAACCACCGCACAGAGCATAGAGTGCACAAAATGCACAAAAGAGGAGAGGGAGAGTTATGTAAGGTTATTGAAACAATCACTTGCAACCAACAACAGGTAACCGGAAACAACGCCTAGCTACTAGAACTACTGATCAAAGGAAGAGAGATAGTTATGACAGATGAAATGTGAGAGAGGGACCCAGTGGGTAGAGAGAGGTAGAAGAAACGAAAGAGAGGGAGTTGGGGGCCGCGGGTAAAATGCACAAAGAAACACAGGCCGCAGAATCAAACTCGCAACCGCATTTTACATAGATTATTTACGAACACCTTCATGCCACTGTTTCCAAACGTTCAATGACACATTTTCAAAACGCACAACACAAAAAAAGCTGCCCCAAACGGTCCCTAAGTGTTATATAACTTAGTGACAAAGTTTAGGTGCTTGATATGTAAATAAATAAGAATTTTGAGTTATATATGTGTGAATCCCCAAAAAACAAGAACTCGTATGAATCAAAATTTGAATATGGTTAAATGCATCTCGAGTCAAATTGAATACATGCCTCCATCAACATTTAAGTGTTAGATATGTAAAATCATCGTAATTGAGTGGTATTAATGTAAATCTTCTCATAACTTATTCTATCTTACAATAATTAAATGTCGCATGTTGCTTAATCTCTCGTCCTATCCTATATCAATTATTTATTAAGCAATCAACTGCAATAAAATGACTAGAGGATGTAGTCAAAGGCATAAAAATTGAATATTGCAAGCAATTAATGTTTTTGAAAGCCACTAATTCATAATATATATTCACTTGCCTTCCCAATCCACGGCACATCTCAGAGCTGTTCACATATCTAACCTTCTCGACTTTCTATCTTCTCTCCAAAGCTCTCGCCCTTCTCTTCCTTTATATTTTTTGATATATTCTTTCCATCATCGTCTTCCACCTCCCAGAATCCATCCACAGCTCTCACTGCCCTCCAGTTGTCGGCACAATATTCCACCAGCGCAGAAATTTCAGCACACCCTCTTCAATTGGTTCAACGATCTTTCCCGAAAACACGACTTTTAATTTGGTTAAGCCCACTCGTTGCGACATATACACAACTGATCCTGCCAAATATAGAGTACTTCCTCACAAAACCATTCTTTGCTTTACACTTTTTATTGTTATTTCAATAATTTCACACTCAATATTTAGTGATTTTAAATTTAATACTTTTCTACAATCATGGATAAGAATTGGATAACCAAGTCTAAATGAAATCTTAAGTATAAAAGGGGCATCGGAAGTTTCTTGAAATTTACAAGTTTGAGCAAAAATGCATCAGATAAAATTTTTATGTCCAAGCAAAATATGCTTTAATAGATATTTTCGTAGTTTTGAAGATGTTAGGATGTGTTTGCTCTCCAAGGGATTTTTTAGTGGATATATTGCGTGGAATTGACATGGGGAAGAGCATTGTTCTGTTAGTGAACTTGCAATAAATACATCAAGTAGCATTGAGAATACTTCTGAGCAAATTTTAGATCAGAATGAAGAATGTAGAATTGATGACATGAGAGAATCATTAAAAGATACACTTACGTCACAATCAATATTGGAGGTAAGAATGTACATCATAATACAGATGCAGCAAAAAATTATGATAAAATTTCAAAGTTTCTTAAAGATGCAGGGCTGGAATTATATTTGGGATGTATGTCATTCTTAAAATTATCTTTCATATTACACTTGTATCGTCTAAAATTTTTATATTCATAGACAGCAAAATCTTTTGATATGTTGTTAGAATTATTGGTCACTGCTTTCCCAAAATGTGCATTATTGCCTAAAAGTACATATGAGGTTAAAAAATTAATGAAAGCATTTGATATTGGGTAAACAAAGATAGATGCATGCCCAAATTATTATAAGTTATTTTGGCGAGATAATGCTATCCAAGATGCATGTCATTTTTGTGGTTCATCAAGATGGGTTAATGTTGAGAATGACAAAATTCCATAATAAAAAAAAAAGAAAAAAACTATGAAATTAGCTAAGGTGGTCAAGTATTTTTCTATTAATATCTAGATTAGAACAGTTGCTCATAAAAAAATAAAATAATAATAATAAAAAAAACTCGTTGAAGATATGATATGACACTCTAAACATGGAGAAGAAATGTTTTGTCATCCTACCGATGATAATGCATGGAAATCATTTGACAATTTATATCTTGATTTTGCCTCAGATCCAAGAAATATTCATTTAGTTTTCGCTATAAATGGATTTAATCCATTCAAACTTATGAGCAATACACACAATATCTGGTCGGTACTTATAGTTATATATAATTTATCTCCTTAGATTGGGATGAATCATACATATTTTATTTTGTCAACTATAATACCAGGGGAGAGAAGTTCCAATAATAACATTGACATTTACCTACAACCATTAATTGAAGAGTTACGAGAATTATGCTTGGGAGTTTAATGTTATTATGTATTTATAGGCCAAAATTTCAAAATACGTGCAACATTATTCTGAACTATCCATGATTTTCCTGCATATACTATGTTAGTTGGGTAGAGTAATAAAAACAAATTTGCATGTCCATGTTATGTTGAAAATACCAAATCATTAAAGTTGCACAAAAGCAAAAAAAAATTCTTTCATGAGTCGTCGACATTGGCTACCGAAAAGAGATCAATTTCATAAATAGTAGTATAGTGATAATACTAAAGAATTTAGAACTGCACCTCAAAACATTATTGACACTCAATTATTGTCACAATTGGAGACTTTATAGACTATTTTTGGTAAAAATAATTATTCTACCAATGGAGAAAGAAAAAGAAGCATATCAGTTTGATGATAGAAGGATCTGATGATCTGTTAAAGTAGAGGAAGAAAAATATTTTCTTCTGCTTACCTGATTGATTGCACAACATTCTGCCACATAATTTGGATGTAATGCACATAGAGAAGAATGTTTGTGATAATTTAATATCCACACTCTTAGATCTCGACAAAAAAAAGAGGATAATCTACAAGCAAGACAAGACTTGATTGATATTGGTTTGAAAATGAACTCAATTCTCGTAATTTGGATAATGATATATTTTTTGTTACCATCAATTTGTTTCATAATGTAAAAAAAAAAGTTTTGTGAAGTACTAAAAAATATGAAAATGATTAGAGGATATGCATCAAATATTTTTAGATATATTAAAATTAGAGACTTGCAAGATAACAGGTTTAAAGAGTCATAATTATCATGTGTTTATTGAAAATATTCTACCAATTGCACTTAAATTTTGTGCTCCATCAATGGAAATTATAGGTGTTACTGTTGAAATCTCCAGATTTTTAAAATCTTCATGTTCTAAACTAATCAATCCAATTGAGATAGACAAACTTTAGAGTGTGATTGTACTGACTTTATGTAACATGGAAAATTATTTTCTATCCTCTTTCTTCACAAGCATGGTGACTTACTCGTTCAATTAGTTGAAGAAATCAAACTTGGTGATCCAATGGATTACAGATGTATGTATCCATTTGAGAAGTAACGTATATAAATTTAATATTTATTTGTCAATTTAACTTGGAGTTATTGGTAATAAAAAAATGATTTTTAGATTTTTTTCGGTGCTTAAAGAATATGTTGAAAATAAGGCATAACTCGAAGGGTCAATTGCAAAGAGATATATAGCGGAGGAAGGAATATATTTTTGTTTAAGAAATTTATAGGAATCTCAGATAGCTCATAAGCCCACGAGGTCAAAGTTGACATTAAATGAGGAGTAATTACATTATCAATTTACCAGTGGGGGAATTTCATTGGGAAAGATTATAACATTTATCTTAGATAAAACATCATCAATACGAGCACACAGATATGTGTTTTGTCATTGCGATAATATATCATCATATACTGAAGCTTTTATTGCTAGTGAGCAAAGCAAGAGACATAAACACATAAAATATACTCCTACAAAAATTGAGAAGCACGTGAATGAAAGATTCTATGAAGGGTTCAATCAAGAAGTAAGTTCCTTAACACATTGATTATTCATTTAAACAGAAATGTGCTTTTTAATGAGTCTTTTGTATTCGTTTCATATTAAAAGAGTCAATGATTATTTTGTAACTGATGAATTTATGGCTCTTGCAAATGGTCCTAACAAGGTTGCATGGAGATACAAGGGATTATAAATAAATGGCAATAAATTTTATATCCAATCTTATGATAATAATAAGAGATATCAAAATTGCACTATTGTGAACACCACAGAAGTTAGCAACTTCAATTACTACAGAGCAAGTGAATGATATTATTGATATTTATTATTCCGGCTTATTTAGGGTTGCTTTGTTTAACTTTGATTGAGTGAACACAAATGTTACTAGAACGAAAAGAGACCAATTTGGATTGAATTTAGTGAAGTTCTCATGTTTAATTCATACTAGTGAAAAAAGAGAACATGGTCCATTTGTTTTCTCTTCTCAAGTGGAGCCGGTGTTCTACAGTCAAGATACCAAAAGTCAAAATTAGAATTTTATTATAAGAGTAAAACTTAGAAATATTTATGATTACAGTATAACTTTTAATAAAGATGAACTTGGATAGATAATTATTGTTATTATTTTTTTTTATGATCCTTTCTGTGGGTATTTTTTTGTGCTGAAAGAGAAAAACACAATTAGTTCATATTGCCTGTAGGTCTATGTCTGGCAAGAACATTATCTTTAGAATGTTTTTTGTTCACTTGACTAATTGTTTGTAGGAAATCCTAGAAGTTCTTTGGAAAAACTGAAACTAAATGTGCTTTTATTGTTTGGTTTTATGTTTTTCGCTTTTTTTGTGCATATTTTGATGTATTTTTGGTTGTAGAATGGTTTGGTGGTGACATATTTTCAATCTTTTGATGTTTTGAGGAGTTTTGATTTCATTTGTTTTGATAATTTCATTAAATTTTAAGGAAAACTTACATCATGCATTCCACTTAATTTCAATGCGATTACAGGCATATGAAAGATTTAAGTGCTAAATTCGTAGGAATTGAGTGGTATGTATGTAAATGCCCCATAAATGTGAGATAAATATTGTATGAAGTAAGTTTGTTGAAAGGATTTATTTCTCTATTCCGAAATTGAAACCCGATATGTTTAATTTGCATTTCAGTAACATCCTTATTCATTAGATAACCTCTATCCATGTCATAAAGATTTTTCATATGGTATAAATGCAATTAATGTGGGTAATTTTTTTTCAGATTAAACTCAATTGGAGTTGATGTAGTTTTTGTTGTGTGAATAATCAAGTTACCCCTTTAACTTCAAATTGATGGTCACTATTTTTTTCTTTTCCTTCTTCTCAATTTAACTCCTCCTTTCAAATGGCTTTCTAGCTAATATTTTTCAGCAGATTAGAAGGATTTTTTCTTGGATTTCTGAACAAAAATCACGCTTCATTTGCTAATATATTTTTAACCGTTCCAAATTATTAGTTTTTAGAGACATGAAGTAGTTTGTTGAAACGTGCTAAAAAGGTCGTATCAAGAGGTGGTCCTAGTAGAAAAGAGAGTAGTATACCATCTGAACTGTTTTCTACACATAGCCATTATGACTTACAGGAGCAGAGCATAAGCGGCACACCAAATTCAGGAACACAATAGTTTCATAATTTTGGACATCAGACATCGCAAACAGATGAACGCATTTGGCTTATTTGTGTGCCTTTATTATTTATTTTGCTTTTGCTCGAATATCTAATGTTGAATGTTATGATAAAATTTAATAATACTCTCATTTACCGTTATAGATGATCAAGACACCCTGATTAGCAGTAGAGGGCCACTACTTGCGCAGATATTCAGAATCGACCTCAAGGTACTCTTGTTCATATCGAGGCAAATGAGAATTGTGTGCGTTACAATATTGCAGAGTCCAATTACTAGCATCATATATAGGAACTGTCACTGGAGATTCGATGCTAGCACCAATATAATTTTAAGATTGACGCAATAAAGGTTTAGAGCCATTTAAAAGGAAGATGTTAGCAGAAGTCGAAGTAAGAAACGTAATTATCATTTTTTTATGTTTATTTTGATTACTACGCTTTATATTTAAACATTTTCATTTGTTTATTATTTACAGTCAAAATTTGAGATTCTGAGACACACTAGACAATGAATTCTTCAATCACTAAGGGTAAAGTAGGGCAACTATAAAATTTATTTGTAGGAACAAGATTGGGATAGCCGATTGATAGAAGATATTGGGGAGGATGTCCAAGATGGAGTTGATTCCGTGCAATAATGTCCAAAGATGGAGTTGATTCCAGTGATCAAAACCAGATGATCAAGTTAGTTTTATTGTTTTCGTTTGTACTACTAGTTATCCAAGAATAAAATTTGTTTTGTTTGATTATTTTTCCGTAGGAGAGGGTAGAAAAAATAGATTAAATGCTAGGAAACAAACTTGTCCTCACACAACGGGCCGAGTAAGCTCTGTTAGGAAACAGAAAGAGATGTTATGAGATTTTTTATATTTTGAATTCATTGCTACATATTACTTTCTCATGTGCTTTATTTTGCAGTCTGTTCGAGACAGATTGCAACTATGGACTCTGTATGCGTCTTTATGTCTTTAGTTAAACACATAAAGACGGGACTTTGACATTTGTGGATGGCAGACTTAGATGGATATTATTATACTTTCTTTATATATACTCTAATTTATAATGATTAATTCATTTTCTTATAAAATTTATCATCTACAGGTGCACGCTTGTGAGCTTTTGGCGGAGGATGGCTTAACACCTAAGGATTAAAATATTGAGGAAAATGAGAGGGTTTTCCTTGATATCATGGGTCCTAAGCACTCCGGTAGAGTACGCAGGCAGGAACTTGGAGTTTCTCTTACTCACTACTCTCCACACAGTACTATAACTACCGGCGAAAGCAGTGGAGGTAGAAACATTACTCGAGTAGTTAGGTTGGAACAAGAGATACAAGTTATAAAGCATGAGATGCGAGACTTTGCCTCATTTTGTGACGAAATGAGAGGATTTACGCAACTGCCCAAGACAATACATCCATCACCAAGCTGTTCATATACTGTCCATGAACTTCTATATTATAAAATTTCGAATTAGGCTTGATCATTAATTTTTTCATCATTTCATAACTATTATTTTATTTATAGGAAGATAACGAACACTTTCTGCAAGAGTAAAGTCAAAGAGAGTTGGAAATTTTGGTGTGGTTCTGCAAGCTTGATAGTTGGATCATATGTTGTTATACCATTTATGTTAAGCCGTTGTAAACTTAATTCATTAAAGTCAACATGACTTGGACGTTAGCTTACTATTGTTTAAGATGCAATTAAGTATAGTTTTGATGTTCATTAGTAATGGGTATGAGATATTATTTATGATTAGTTTTATTATTATAATTCAAAAGAAAAAATGGCTTCATTGTGCCCTTTAGGAATCAGTAAAGAAGAGCCTCTAGAAGCTGGCTGGTTTTTTATGGCATTTTATTAATTGGTTTGTGTTGTGGGAAATCTCGATCGAGTGCTACTTGGCAAGAAAGAAACGTAGAGAAAAACAAACACAGAAGAACAAGAACACAACAAATCACAACAGTTTGGTTTGTTTAGCATGCAGCATTATGTTAGAGATAGTATAAGCTGGGTATTTGCTCCGATTGTCCTCCTTTAGTTTATGTTAACAAATGGAAGTATGACAGTTCAGTTCTTAAGCCTTCAATCCAGTTCATAAATTTACGTTTTTAAAATGCGGTCGTCCTAATTGGATTTTCATCAGAGGGATTATTCTCTCAACAATTTATAAAGCTTGATTTTCTCTTCGCCATTAGACTTCTTGTTCATGTTGGAGATACTATCATGAACTATTTTATTAATTTTTTTCAGGAACTGAAGCATTATTTGTTGACCTATGTAATTTCCCAGTTGCTGTTATTCGAATTTATTTTTCAGCAATCTTTACTCCAAATTCTTCTATGTTAATTAGATTATGAAGATTCTTTCAAAAATCAAAATCATTGGCAAATGCTTATCATCTCTGTTACTCTCATCCCCTCTGGGAGTATACACTATTTGATCAAAATCGAGAAACCGTACCGAACCGAACAAATTGGTTGATTGGGTTTGATTTCAAAAATTAATTTTATCCATGCATGAAAAGGTTTATTTTACCTTTTTATAGTTATAATGACGGTATTTTTATTGTAATATGAAATTTGGGTTGTTAGAAATCTAAATAACAAAGTTTTGTTGTTAGATATGTAAATACATTGGAATTGGATGGTATGTATGTAAAGTACATAATAGTGTTTGCTCTTTAGAATTTTTGGAAAATTTACTTAGGACTGCTTACAAGTTTCCAAGTTTGGTTGGATTTAAATTAGTCCTTAATCCTAGGAATTAGTTTTATTTTTTTTAAATCTTGTTTTAAAGTTTTGATTTCTTTTAACTATTTTTATGGACGTTAATTAGGGAGCCTTTATTATTTTTCTTTATTTTTTTCTCTGTTATGTATGTGGCGGCAATTGAAATCAGAGTGCCGCAGGCCTTCTTCTTTTTTCTAAGGAAGCTGATTCTAAGTTTCCTGTCTTTGTCTTTGTCTTTGTCTTTGTCTTGATTCAAGAATCCTTCAAGAACAATCCCTTTGTCTATTAATAGTAGAAGCTGTTCTTGCACTCAATAGATTGCTTTCTGAGCCATATTAGCAGTAGATGAAGTTGCTTTAACGGCCCTTTCGACGCCCTATTGTGGATGAGAGACTGCAAAATGGGAGCAAACTACAATTTGAGATGAATGGAATAGTTCCTATCACAAGGCTGCTATATTCTCAATCCCCTCCAGATAAAATCTGCTCTCATTTTGGAGAGAATTTTTCGCCTCGAGGAACTTAAGAAGATTTAAGGGACTTCGGTGCAAATGCCACTTATTTGCATAACTCACAAAGAGAAATCTGTGGTTTAAGCTGTGGCTCTGAAGATACTCGCTCATTTGAATGTGCATGAGCAATCTTCTTACTTTTAGAAGGCAATTTGGTTCATAAAAAATCAAAATTTTACATATGGGTTCTATTTATTGAAGCTTCTGAAGATAAATGTTTTAGCAGGAACTCAGATTGGTTGTAGATAAGGAATTTTTCCTATATTCCAGACCTTATTTCTGGATTATGAGTCGCGGAGGCCATTTTAGAGAAAGAAGGAACGGAAAGGTGAAATTATTACATGCACGCTGAATCATCTCATTTTAGAAGTACTTATCAGTGAAATCTTATAGTTTTTGATTATTTTTTCTGAACTGGATTTTGATATTCGATTTGGTGCAATGGGGATATGTTTGCGAGTAGATGTTTAGAAACTCTTCAATATCAATTCATTGTAATGTTTTGTCAGATGTGTAAATTCTATTTTATCATATAAATCAATGGAATTACTTGTCAGGCTTATTGAACAGCTTGTTGTAGATTCTTTGGTTCTGCGCCTATAAACTATTTTGGAAGATTTACAAATATTCCCTTCGATGTCTTGTTGGTTTAGTTGAGTATACTAGAAGTGGTGCAGGGAATATGCACTTGATTGAAATTAGATTGAATATTTTTGGTTCTTTCATTGCAAAGCTTATTCGATCTCTGATAACTGAGTTTTAGCATAATTCCTCATTTATTGTGCCCATTTCCTGGGAAATACAAAAGATATATCTAAGGGGTAAGAAGAAACAATACTTGTTGTAGGCTTATTTTTAATTTCTTAGAAATTTATGCAAATAAATTTTCTCCTGTTTTTCCCTGCTTGTGTAATTCACCAATCAAAATAGCAAATTTTTTTTAAAATAAATTAGTTGATTGTATTTATACTGTTTTGTTGTAGGGAGTAAATCATACTAGAAAATGATAAGATGAGGCGTCAAAAATTAAGTTTTGTTCCTGGAGATTCAACCATCACACATGAGACTGAGCTAGTTGAAGACATTCAGCAGGGATTCTCTTTTTTACTTCCTTCTACCGTTGCTGAAGAAATTTGCAGTCCCGAGCTATCAAACAGTCAACTAAATTCACAGGCCTCTCTTCAGTCTTGGCCAAAATGAAGAAGGTTAATTTTTGTGCTCATAAACTATATTGAAAGATTTACATATATACCACATTTGGCATAGGTAAGGTGATATGTATTGAATTTTAGGGACATAGGTATTAAGTGATATGTATGTTGACATTATTTCTTGTTATAATGTGATGATTTGATCCGTCATGGATCCTAAAGTTTAAATTACTTCTGACTTATTCCCCTTAGGATGCTATGAAGCAATTATGGAAACTGGCTTGCCCACAGCGTGAACTTCCTCCAGTCAAATGAGTGAAACGAAAAGAGATGGTTTGGCAAGGTGCAGATCCCTCAACAGATTTAAGGTGTTCTTCAATGGCCCGGCTAATCATGTCATTAATACCTAACTGCTTCTATAAAGAAAATATATTGCCTACGATTACTCACAATACTGTTCTTGCAAGTGTCTCTGCTCTACTTTGTAACAATTTGAGCGCAATTGCAGTAGCTCAGAATGATTTGTTATGATGAATGCATGATCATATTGAGACTAATTGTAATTTTTGGTCGATTTTTTCACCAATACCCATTCTTTAATACATCTTCACGAGTTTCACACCATTAGCCAAGCTGTGTCTGTGTGGCTTCAACCTAGAAGCAGGTAAAAAAAATAGAAATAGAAGTTATTTAAAAAAAATTATAAATTAGTGGTGTTGGGTAATGTGGAGACCGGTCATACATGTGAATTAGGCTTGCAATTAAGAGCTACCTACCGCTCACCTCTGTATCTCACCTAACGCTCACCTACATCCACTCTTCGCTCACCTACCTCACACCTACCACTCTCATTGATTCTACAAATAGTCTCTTTTGGCTATTAGATGATGCACAACCAAGTTCTCCAAGAGAGAAAGAGAGGAAGGGAGAGAAGAAAATAGAGTTTTTTCTTGTAAACGTCGAGACGCTCGACGTTGTAATTCCTCAAAGAAATAAAATTCTCTACAACTCCGTGGACGTAGGCAAATTTGCCGAACCACGTAAATCTGTGTGTCGCTCTGGTGTTTATTTTCTGAGTGCGTTTTTTCATTCTAATTTTACTTTATCGTCATCATTTTTTCATAACAATTGGTATCAGAGTTCCGGTTCGGATCTGAGGAAGAATGATGGCCGGAGACGAAGTGAAGGTTTCGGGGATTTAGAAATTCGACGGCATCGATTTTGGCTACTGGAGAATGCAGATAGAGGACTACCTCTATGGGAAGAAACTTCATTTTTCGTTACTGAGCAAGCGACCAGAGAAGATGGACAAGGTCGATTGGAATCTGTTGGATCGACAGATTCTGGGGGTTATTCGATTAACCTGTCGAGATCGATTGCACACAACGTTATCGAGGAGAGGACCATCTACGGATCTCGTGGCGGCTTTGTCGGGTATGTATGAAAAGCCGTCGGCGAATAACGAGGTGCATCGATGAAAAAGTTATTCGATTTGAAGATGGCGGAAGGTACGTCCGTTGTACAACATCCGAATGACTTTAATACTTATCACAAATCAATCGTCGTCCGTCGAAATTGAATTTGATGATGAGATACGAGCGCGATATTATTGGCTTCATTGCCGAATAGTTGGGAGGCTATGAGGATGGCGATCGGCAATTACGCGAGTAAATCTAAGCTAAAATATGATGATATTCGTGATTTAATTTTGGCTGAGGAGGTGCGTAGGAAAGATTCTGGCGAGACTTCGTGTTCGAGTTCGGCACTGAATGTTGATTTCAGAGGGAGATCACAAGACAAGAAATTAAACAAAGGAAGATCAAATTTAAAGTACAGAGGCAGGAGCAAGTCAAAGCCGGGTCAACAAGCAACCTGCTGGAACTGTGGCAAAATTGGCCGCGTAAAGAAGACTGCGAAGTCCTAAAAGACGGAGAACATCGATGCTAATGTCGTAGCGAAGAAGCTCGGGATGCGCTGTTGCTTGCGAGTTCACGGCTCCATTGACGACTTGATGCTTGGACTGCGGGGCTTCTTTTCATACATCTTCCCATAGAGATTTAATGCAAAACTATGTTGCAGGTGACTTTGGGAAAGTATATCTCGCAGATGGAGAAGCTTTGAATGTGGTTGGAATGAGAGATATCGACATTACACTTCCAAACAATAACAGGTTGACACTGCAAAAGGTCAGACACATTCCTGAACTAAAAAAGAATCTCATTTCTGTTGGGCAGCTTGATGAGTGTGGACATTTAGTAGTATTCTCAGATGGCACCTGGAAGGTTACTAAAGGAGCACTTGTACTGGCTCGAGATAAGAAAACATGTACGCTATACATGACTACTGGTTTAATTAACAGTGTTGATACTATCGTTGTAGAGAGCACAACAGAGTTGTGGCATTATAGACTTGGTCACATGAGTCAGAGAGGTATGAAGGAACTTCAGTCCAGAGGCAAGCTACCAGAACTGAAGATAGTTGATCTTGGCATATGTGAGAGTTGCATTATGGGGAAACAGAAGAAGGCCAGTTTCTTGAAAAGTGGCAGGACATCAAAGGCAGGAAAGCTGGATCTTGTACACACAGATGTGTGGGGACCTTCCCCAGTGACATCTCTTGGAGGCTCTCACTTCTACTTCACATTCATAGACGATCACAGCAGAAAGGTATGGGTCTACTTCCTGAAACATAAATTTGAAGTATTTAATGTGTTCAGGACTCGGAAGTCTATGGTTGAGACAGAGACAGGCTTAAAGTTAAAATGTCTGAGGTCTGATAATGGTGGTGAGTACATTAATGGTGGATTCAAGGATTATTGTGCAGCTCAGGGCATCAGAATGGAGAAGACCATTCCAGGGACACAACAGCAAAATGGTGTTGCAGAGCACATGAACAAGACCATCAATGAGAGGGCTAGAAGCATGAGATTGCACGCCGGACTACCACCGGTTTTTGGGCGAAGCGATCGACACTGCAGTTTATTTGATCAACAGGGGGCCATCCGTTCCATTAAACTTTGAATTACCTGAGGAGGTATGGAGTGGGAAAGAGGTCATATTTTCTCACCTTAAGACTTTTGGTTGTCTTTCATATGTTCTTATTAATCCGGATGCTCGAAGTAAGCTTGAAGCTAAGTCAAAGAAGTGTTACTTCATTGGCTATGGAGATGATGCATTTGGGTATCGTTTCTAGGATGATCGGGATCGAAAGATCATATGGAGCAGGAACGTGATCTTCAATGAGAAGATGATGTACAAGGACAAGCCCAGTACAGTTTCTGAAACAACACTGCAAAAATCTAAGTTGGTAAAACTTGATGATTTACCGAGAGGTTACGATTCGGCACGAAGATGAAGGTGATGAAGAGAGTGGGTCCGAGGCACCCATTCTATTGTTCCGTGAGTCGGTTTCGAGCAATCTACCCCTACGGTTGCGGTTCGCGAGGTCGAAAGGGCTAGACGTTCTCCGCGGAGGTATTCTCCTACTTTAAACTACATTCTACTGACAGATGGTGGAAAACCTCAGAGTTATGAAGAAAGCTTGCAAGATGGAAATTCGAGCAAGTGGGACCTAGCCATGAAGGAGGAGATGGATTCTCTGCTAGAAAATCAGACTTGGGAGCTAACAGATCTTCCACTAGGGAAGAAGGCATTACACAACAAGTGGGTGTATCGGGTGAAGACTGAGCATGATGGCAGTAAAAGGTACAAGGTAAGACTTGTTGTAAAAGGTTTTCAACAGAAGCATGGTATTGATTATTCGAGATTTTCTCTCATGTGGTGAAGCTTACAACCATCGGAATGGTATCGTCTATGGTGAGCTGCGAAAATCTCTTCCTTGAGCGATTAGATGTGAAAACGGCTTTTCTTCATGGAGACCTTGAAGAAGACATCTACATGCACCGACTCTGAAGGGTTCGTGGTACGGGGAAAGGAAGACTCGATTTGCGGATTGAGAAAGAGCTTGTATGGCACGAAGCGAAGCTCCTAGACGAGTGGTACAGAAGTTTGATAAATTCATGCTCGATGCGGGATACGGTAGATGTCGGGTAAATCATTGCTTGCTATGTCGGGTATTTTGACAATTCATATATCATCCTCATTGCTTGTATGTGGATAATATGCTTATTGCAGGGGCTAGCATTTATGAGATCAATAATCTAAAGAAGCAGATGTCAAAACACTTTGCAATGAAGGATTTGGGAGCGGCAAAACAAATCCTTGGCATGAAGATTATCAGAGATAGAGTTAAAGGTACGTTAAAACTTTCACAGGCTGAATATGTGAAAAAGGTTCTTAGCAGGTTCAATATGGACAAGGCGAAACCAGTTGGCACACCCTTGGGCAGTCATTTCAGACTCAGTAAGAGTCAGTCACCCACGTCAGAGGAGGAATAAGACTACATGGGTAAGGTTCCTTACGCTTCAGCTATTGGTTTACTTATGTATGTTATGGTCTGCACTAGAACAGATATTGCCCATGTAGTGGGAGTTGTGAGCAGATACATGAGTAATCCAGGGAGAGAACATTGGGAAGCTGTGAAGTGGATCTTCAGATACCTAATGGGCTCTTCAGAAACCTGCTTGTGTTTCTCAGGAAAGAGCTTGGAGCTACAAGGCTATATTGATGCAGATTTAGTTGGAGATATTGACAGTAGGAAGAGTACTACAGGTTATGTTTATACTCTTGGTGATGCTAACGGTGTCATGGGGCTCGAATCTGCGAGAAGACGATTTCTTTGTCCACTACGGAAGGCGAGTATGTTGCGGTATCGGATGTTGCAAAGGAGATGATATGGCTGCAAAGTTTCTTGGAAGAATTGGGTAAGGAGGTTCAGAAGGGCACTCTCTACAGTGATAGTCAGAGCGCTATATTCCTTGCCAGGAATCCTGCATTTCAATCCAGGACCAAGCACATTCAGATCAGGTATCACTTCATACGATCATTATTAAATGACGAACAATTTCTACTTGAGAAAATTTGTGGAAGCAAGAATCCTGCTGATATGTTGACAAAGGGTGTTACTCTTGAGAAACTGAAGTTGTGCGCAGCTTCAGTTGGTCTTCTAGCTTGAAGACGAGAGGCTTTCGAGTTGCGAGAGGTGGAGAATATCGTGTTTGAGGAAAAGTTTGGTACAGCCAGCAGATGTTGCAGCCTGTAGGTGGTACAGTGAGTGTCCCAGTCTCCAAGTGGGAGAATTGTTGGGTAATGTGGAGACCCGGTCCACCACATGTGAATTAGCTTCCTAATTAAGGGCTACCTACCGCTCACCTACCATATCCCACCTACCGCTCACCTACCTCCCACCTACCACTCTCCTTGATTCTATAAATAGCCTCTTTTGGCTATTGGATGATGCACAACCAAGTTCTCCAAGAGAGAAAGAGAGGAAGATAGAAAGAGAGGAAGGGAGAGAAGAAAATAGAGTTTTTTCTTGTAAACGTCGAGACGCTCGACGGTGTAATTCCTCGAAGAAATAAAATCCTCTGCAACTCCGTGGACGTAGGCAAATTTGCCGAACCACATAAATCTGTGTGTCGCTCTGGTGTTTATTTTCTGCGTGCATTTTTTTGTTCTAATTTTACTTTATTGTCATCATTTTTCACAACAAGTGGCAGTTTAAACCTCTGCTAAAAAAACACTACTATAAACTGGAATGTGGCAATTTTTTGTGTCGACTTAAACCACCATCTAATGGAATAATTGACAGCGGTATAAAATGCTATCAAGCTCCTGGGTTTTCCACTGCAGTTTCCAAACCAGTGCACATTATTCTTGTGGCAGAAATCAATGACGGTTGTTTATGCAGCGGTTTTAAACCGCCACAAGGCCTTTTATGACAGTTTAAATCGCTGTGGTAGGCTTCTAAAACCGCCACCAAAAACATAATTTTTTGTAGTGCCTTAATTTTTCCATAATGAGAATTTGAGTATATGAATTAGAGAGATCAGTGCACTTCATTTAATATATAGGTAATGAATATAAAATTTTTGTCATAATATAATTGTTATTTTTTATTCATCACCTCTTTGGATAGTATTGATGTGTGAAAAGATTGCAAGAGTTTCTTTATATTTTGCTCATCTTTGTTGAATGAAATTGTACTTTAAAGAAATGTATTTGTATGTTTTTCCTGTAGGTATAACAAGTATTAGGGTGAAACGAAGTGGAAGAAAAACGACGCGAAAATGAGAAGAATTGAAGAAAAATCATTTTGTAAAGGCTAGGTCCATGGCGCCATGTGCTAGGCGCATAGGCGCCAGCCAAGCTTAAATCTCGAGAGCTTGGAGCCAGGGCGCCAGTCAGTGCGCTCCATGGCCTCAATTCTGAAGGACAAGACCATGGTGCTAGATCAGAGTGGTGCCTAGGCGCCAGTAAAGCAAAATGCAACCTAAGAGGTTAGCGCTTAGGCGACCAACTACTGGGGTCCATCACCCCAATTTTGGAGGCCAAGGCTATCACACCGGAATAGAGTGGCACCTAGGTGCCCGTACCGAATTCTAGAAAGTTTCGAGACGGTTTAGAGCTGTTCAACAGCAATTTCGAGGTGGTTTGTAGAGCAGTTTGAAGGGAAATTAGAGAGTAGAAGATAGAGAACTTGAGAGGTTCGACCAGGAGTCGATGAGGCGTGCATGTGTGGTGATTTCCTGTGTGTGTGAAAGCATTTTGGAGTGATTTTTCCTCATGTGTTTATATGTATCCTAGGATTGTTCAAAGCAAATTTAGGGGTGTGAGTTTTGGTGATTTGTGATTTTTGTTGTGTAAAGAGTTGTAGAAGAAGAGCAAGGGCTTGGGTGGAGCATCCTCAAGGCAAATTGAGGGAGAGAGATAAGTTTATTTGTGATTTTGAAGTGTGGTTTTCTAAAACATGTTTGTATGTTGAACCTCTTTGTTTTAATGCATTCTGGCGTTGTTTTATCCATGCTTTCTGAGTAGATTTACTTGCATTTCCTTGTGGTGAAGTGGTAAAGTGTACGAATGTTGGATAGAATGTTGAAATAGTTTATATTCCATAATTCTGATGATTTCCTTCTGCACTTAGTTTACTTTTAAATCAGGTCAATTGATCTGCTAAAATGTGTTGTGAACCTGTCGGAACTTGGAAGAGCTACGACATGAAAGCCTACGAAAATCACGTTAAACTATAGGGTATGAATAAAAATACTCTTTAGGGAGATGTAAAGAAATAAGGAAATATATTCTTTGGGTTCAAAGTGGGACTTAAGGAATTAAGATTACTTTAATCAACCCTCTTTATGATCTCAAAAGAGGGTAAAGAGGATCTATGCTTCTATTTGTCACAAAACTTTACCTTATTTTGCATTTTTTCCACTTCCACACTATACTATTATCACCACAAGGAAACGTATTCGTAGCACTTGTCAAAACCACTTCACATACCGTAGGTGTAAATTTAGATAATTACAGTAGGTTTGTTAGCAAAACTTTAGTATTTCAAAATTCCAAACTAAGAACAAATTTAGTAGACTAGATCATTTTCCTACTTTAGCTTCCAACTGTTTATTGTGGGTTCGACTTTCCAGACTCTTTAAAGCTCTATATTACTAAAATGATACGCATACTTGCGTGAAAAATCTCAGTGTGTAGGAAAATCTGATTTTAAGGAATTTAATCAATTTTCTAGAGAGCTTATCAAGTTTTCTGGTGTAATTACTAGGAGATACATTATTGTGATAATAGTTGAGGTATATCACATTTCTGGCACCGTTGCTGAGGATACAAGCGATGAAAAATTTAGGAGAATTTTTAATTGAACTATTAGGACTTACATTTGGAGTAATTTTTATTTGTACCTTTTTTTTGTTTGTGTAAAAGCCTATTAGTTACCCATTAGAAGTAAATGCATAAGGTCGATCCAAACAGAGCTTGAACCCTTTGATTCAAAACTAGAGAGAGCTATTAGGAAGATTAAAAAATAGAAAAATGTAACAAAACTGAAGAATAAATGTCTAATAATCAACACATTAACTTCGATGATCGAGAAGATATTAATGAAAATCAAAATGTCCAAGGACCTTTAAGAGATTAAGTCCTACAACAGATGAAATACATTTAAGTATCCAAGCTCCTATCGTAGAAGCCAACACTTATGAATATAAGCCGGCTATCATGCAAATGGTGCAGAACAACCAGCTTGGGGGAAACCCGTATGAGGATCTAAATCTACATTAATAGGGTTTTTAGAAATTTGGGCCGCATTTTGTTATAATGGTGTTTTAAATGATGTGTTATGGCTTAGAATATTTTCCTTTTCCCTAAGGGAGAAAGCTAAAATATGATTGAACTCATTAGCTCCTGGATCTATTAGAACGTAGAATGAACTGGCCCAAAAGCTCCTATTCAAATGTTTCCCACCTTAAAAAATGATGAAGTTTAGGAATGACATTTCTTCATTTTGTAGCATGGAGGTGACTCGATATATGTGGCCTGGGAGCTATTTAAGGAACTTCTACGGAAGTGTCTGCATCACACTATGCCTGATTTGTTGATTGTCCAGAATTTATACAATGGGTTGGTAGGATCCCTCAGATTAATTATTGATGTTGTTGTGGGTGGCTTACTCATGTTAAAGTCATTCGATGAAGCCTATTTTCTAATAGAGGAGATGGCTACTAACAACTTTCAATGGCTTGATGAGAGAGTAAAACCATAGAAAGTAGCTTGTATATATCACAGAGATGTGGTTACAATTCAAACTTCACAAGTTGTTGTTATATCTTGGAAGTTAAATCAATTCAAGCAAGTCAACCTTAATTATCTCTAGTAATTGAGGAAAATTCGTTTGTACAAATTATTGATACTGAGACCACATAATGTAGTTAAAAATTAACCCAACAATCTATATTCAAATTATTACAACCAATGTTGGAAGAACCACCCAAACTTTAACTAGAACAATAATGTAGGTGGTAGAAACCAACAATGGGATAATAATCAAGAAAATCATATGGGGAATTGGAACAATCAAGAAAATTTTAATTTTAGACCTAAACATTTGGTGCGCCCCTTGTATGTGCAGGTTTTTATGCACATCTTATGTCAATTTAATTCCCCTAAGACAGTTCGTGTGCAAAATCGAAATGTTATTGAATATAAAGAGTAGTTCACATACTATGAGTTTTACTCTTGTGCACGTATCGCTTAAGTCATTAAGGGCTATAATGGTGTCCTAAGTATCATTCCTACAGGGAGGTAGAAATTCTTATGTTTATAACCTAAAGCTCAATATTCAAACTCTAAAAACTTAAATAAGAAAAGCAAGTCAAAAGTAAGTTTAATGTATGCTAGTAGAATGTAGCTAAAAGAACTAAGTTAACTAGCTATATTCTAAACTCCAAAGTTAAATTTACTGACTAAACAAAGCTTTCTAACAAAGAGTGCAATTTTAAAAAAGCATCCTTCCTGTTTACAATGAATTTATGGTTAGTGAAGTAATTAAGATTGTTTATAATTATATAAAATTGTATTGTGACAAATAGGCGCAATCATATTCTTTACCATCTGTCAAGTGCATAAAGAATAGTAACTAATCCATAGTTTGGTTCCTAAATTTGTTGTTAGGTTAGGAGGATATTGGCTCTCACTCTAGAGCTCCCACTTCCATCTCACCTGAGGGCTAACATCTCACTTTAGTTTCCATAAAACTACACCAAATTGGGGATTTTAGTTTGTCACCCTAAAATCTCCAATTCTACAATCATCAAAGTATATTTCCTTATTTATTTGTACTCTACCCCATGGACTACATTCTCATCCATGAAATTGAACGTGACTCTCACCTTGTTGTAGAAAGCATAACCCTATCGGATCTTATGCTTCTAAAAAATTTTCAACATTTAAATTGGCTAAATTGAAAAGTAAACGAAGATCAGAGATCAAATCATCACAATTTATTAACATTCAAAACCTTGCACAACAATATTAATTCTTCACAAATCCATATAACATTTTAAGGAGAAGGAAAAAGAAGACTACTCATAATTCATGAAGAAGATACAACAAAACATTGGATTTTATATATAAAAGCAAGTTTACAAAACAAGAAAGAAAAGAACACAACTTATCTCAGACTCCTCAAGCAAATCCCTTAAAGTTTCCTTGAAGCACTTTCTCTCTTTAAAATCACACTCAATTCTCTTATAGAAGTGTAATGAAGATGAAACCTCTCACCGTCCCTCTCCTCTTACAACTCTGGAAGAAAACTCTTTCCACTTACTAAACTCACCCAAAACTCACACGACACACACACCTCAATAGTGGCACCAACCCCTATTCAAATAAATTCAAAAATCCCTCCTTTTTCCAAAGAGACATACCTCATCATACTAAGAGACAAATCCATTCATCTAAAAGACATATCTCTTCATTCAAAAGTCTTTCCTAAGTGTCTAGACACATTGAACCACTCCATGGGACGTTTGAATTAGTTGGAGCCTTCTAGAAATCTAAAATAGTAAAAAACCATAAAAATTTTGTTTAAATCTGTCTCTAGTGCCAGTTTTGGTGCCTCTGGCTCTAGAATGTTGAAAATTTGCAATTTGACTCCAAATTTCTTCCTTTTTGCTCCTTTTTGTTCCAAATGCCTAAAATCAATAAACCTGCAACAATATATCAAAAGAACTTTCTTTACATTACAATATCACTAAATTTAAGCATAATATATATACATAAAATTGCACATTTTTTTGGCGCATCTAAATCCCTCGAACTTAAACATTATTGTCCTCAATTAACTCTTTTACTACATAAAAATGTGACTTGTGGTAGAGTTTTTGAACTTATAGCTTTATATAATTTGGTATAATAAATATAATAGTATAACTTAAGAAAAACTTTTAATGACTTAGGCTAAAGCTAAAAGTGTAAGAACAACTAGTAGTTAAGTTTATGATTTCTGATTTTCTATTCATTTTAAGAAGAATTGTAATATGTCATATTAAAGACACTTCGAATATCCATATGAAAAAGAATTTCATGAAAAATTTATTAGTAAGGATGCTAATACCCAAATACAAGTTTAAAAAATGTAATAAAGCCTTTTTCCTCAAGTTGATTCAAGTGAAACCAATTTTTGATTAGGAATCTCCTTAAGCTTCCCCTCATATATATATATATATATATATATATATATATATATATATATATATATATATATATATATATATATTTCATTCGCTTTTTTGCATTTCTTTTTCTTTTAGGATCATTTTCAATAATTTCTTTTTTTTTCATGTGAGGATTACTATATCTAGATAGCCTTTAATAATTTTGAACTTCACTATCCTCTTCTTGAAGTTAAAAACTCTTTACCATCCTTCACTTTATAAATTCATATTAGCTTTGAAGATTTTTCATAAAGTCTCATTCTTTTCTTCTTGTATGAAACTCTAAGATTCATAATACTTCAAAAATGCAATGTCCTTTACTTTAAATAAAAAAGTATGGTCTTATCCTTTCATACTAAAAATCTTATATCTAGAGTTAACCCTCATTATTAAAGATTTTTACTTAAATTTACTATAATATTTAAAAACAAAAATATAGTTATCTGAAGTTAATGACATAAGAAGTAAAAGGGTTGATAGAGTTATGTAATAATTTAAGTGCCAATACGGAACTTATTTCATTAGTATTCTATTATATTTATGCAACTATCTGTCACCTAGAAGCATTTAATAGTTAATTCTATCATAAAAATGATTTTCCTACACATGCCACTACTTCATTTAAAATAACGAGTAAATAAAATCACTTACAAAGCATGGATAAATCACGACATAAAACTCAATTTAAAACAAAGAAAATCCATTAGAAAGTGTTTACAACAATTACAAGAGAACGAAGAACACAATACTTAGCTTTTTCCCTCTGAAGGAAAGAAGAAGATATCTCCACCAAAGTCTCCCACCGATCCATACGCCGCTCGTACATCCCTTACATAAATATCTCAAAATCCCTCACCAATCTCTCCATATGATGTAGAAATTTACATCTTCATGACTCTAAAATGACTAAAATGACTAAGGGGGAAGAAAGAGAGGAGGAGAGAGAGGGAGAGAGAGACAAGAGAGAGGTGAGAGAGAGAGAGAGGAGAGAGGTACTTTTTCCTGTAGAAATATCTCCTATTTATAGAGCTCTGGAAATGGCCAAGGGTTGCTTAAGGCATCTCTTTAAAAGTAGTCCACATTCATTGAATATTCTAGAAACCGACTCTGGCGCCTAGGCTCCTATGCACCAGACTCCTGTAACTAAGTATTCGCACCCCTTCACTTTGGCTCTCACCTCTTCGCGATTAAAACCATTCCAATGTGTTCATATACATTGTATCACATGTCCTATATATTAGGAGTAACTTCCAGTATTCTAGAAGGTCTAGAAACTACTTAACACCGTCAACATAACTCTCAAAGTTGTCAAAAATCCATCCAATAATTGTTTTTGGATGATTCTGGCGACTAGACTTGATTCTGGCACCTAGGTGCCATTTTCACGTCGTCACTGGCACCTAGGCGCTGGGTTTAACGCCTAGGCGCCACCCTGTGCACAACTCCACTGTTTTACTCCGTTTGGCTCCGTTTCAACTCCGTTTCGACCCATTTCAGTTGCGTTGTGTTCCTAACATCTTCACCTACAAGATAGACATAAAATAACCTTTCTCAAAAGTATAATTTCATTCAAAAACATGTGAGAAATATAATAGATATTAAGCATAGAAAGACATATCAATATGTGCTAAGTTAGAATTTTCTTCCTTGCATATTTTGGCTCAAAATTGCATAGTTTTTGCTCGATTTTCTCTAAAATCATATTTTTATACTCGAAGACAAAAATATGTAAAATTCCTTCCTTTAAAGGGTAATATCTTTAAAAATGTGCTTAAAGTTGGCATGAAATCTGCACTAAAAATAGGTAATTTTTAAAGTGGGTCATAGAATTATCTATACCTCGATTTATGAAGCCTCTTTCCTTGATAATCCTTCTCTTCATCATCACTTTATTGAACAAATGCTGTGCTTCAAAACTTATGAACTTCCTTGGGTTGAAAATACGAAATTGAGGGGTTTAAATGGGATAGGAATCCATAGGATATGAATTGGGATTGGTAGTTTTCATTTTTCTAGAGTTAAGGAGTCAAAAGTGGAGTTTAGGGAGTTATAAAGACGAAGATCCCACCAAAAACTGCCAAAACTCGGATTTTGAAACTGTAAAATCGTCAAATAGATTTTGGATGCCGGCGGTGCTCAAACGGGAGTTCAGTGCATTTCTTTTGATAGGGCGCTGGCGGCGCCCTTTCTAGCGCAGGCGACGACAGTAGTAAAAAATTCTCACCGAACTTCGTTTGGTAAAAAATATTCCAATATCTCGATTTGATCCATCATTTATCATTTTTAAAAGTATTTAGGAATAATTAGGATTAAAAAACAACTATCTAAAAAGCACAACTACAACAAACAAGGAAACACACCAGAAAGATTTATATGGGTTGCCTCTCACAAAGCGCTTGGTTTAACGTCGTCAGCTCGACAAACCATTCAGTTAATCGAGACGACTCACAATTAAAACCTCTTTTAAATCAGGTTGAAACCCGTTAAAGTAAGGCTTTAATCGATGCCCATTAACCTTGAAAATCTTTCCAGCATTAGGATCTTTAATATCAACAGCTCCAAAAGAATGAACTTTTACAACTGTAAAAGGTCCTAACCATCTAGACTTGAGCTTTCCAGGATATAACTTCAATCTTATGTTGTATAATAAAACTTTTTGTCCATATTCAAAGTTCTTTTTCAATATCTTTCGATCATGCCATAATTTCCTTTTCTCTTTATAGATCCTATCATTGTGATAAGATGCATTTCTAATCTCTTCCAATTCATTCAATTGCATAAATATTTTCTCTCCAACATTTTTCAAATTAAAATTTAACTCTTTTATCACCCAATATGCTTTATGGTCCAACTCAACTGGTACATGACAAGTCTTACCAAACACTAATCTATAAGGAGACATTCCAAAAGGAGTTTTAAAATCAGTTCTATAAGCCCATAAAGCAATATCTAATCGAGTAGACCAATCTAATTTATGATTATCCACAGTTTTCTCCAGAATTCTTTTAATTTCACAATTAGACACTTCTGCTAAACCACTAGTCTGGGGATGATAAGCAGTAGAGATTCTATGAAAAATATTATATTTTTCAATTAATCTCTTAATTTGATTATTCCTGAAATGAGATCCACCATCAGTTATGATCACTCTCAGCATTCCATATCTTGTAAATATATTTTTCTTTAAAAATTTTGAAACAATCCGAGTATCACATCTAGTTAAAGCAACAACTTCAATCTATTTCGAGACATAATCAACGACAACCAATATATATAGATTTCCAAATGAAGAGTAAATGGTCCCATAAAATCTAATCCTCATACATAAAAAATTTCAACTTCCAAATTATAATTTAGAGGCATTTCATTTCTTCTAGAGATATTACCTACTCTCTGACATCAATCACATGATTTAATATATCTATAAACATCTCTAAAAAGAGTAGGCCAATAAAATCCAGATTGTAGAATCTTAAAAGCAGTTTTATCAACACCAAAATGACCTCCAAATTTAGAATCGTGACATCATTGAATAATCAAATTTGTTTGTTATTGTGGCACACATTTCCTAATAATCAGATCCTTACATTGTTTATATAGATAGGACTCATCCCAAAAATAGAATTTTGCATCATATTTAAACTTCTTTTGTTGTTGCCTTGTTAAATCAGGTGGTACAATATCACTTACAATATAATTCACAATATCAGCATACCAAGGCAAATTACTTCCCATAATAGTATAGAGTGTCTCATCAGGGAAAATTTTAGTAATTTCTTTTTTAAATTCAGATAATTTATCATATTCTATTTGGGACATATGATCAGCTATTTAATTATCAGCTCCCTTCCTATCAACTATCATAAAATCAAATTCTTGCAGAAGAAGTATCCATCTAATGAGTTTAGGTTTCGCATCCTTCTTTTGCATTAAATATTTGATAACCAAATGGTTTGTATGCACAATACTTTTACCTCCAATTAAATAAAGTCTATATTTTTCAAAAGAAAACATTATAACTAATAATTTTCTTTCAGTTGTGGTATAATTAATTTGAGCCTCATTAAGAGTTTTACTAGCATAGTAAATAACTTTGAAAACTTTATCATGTCTTTGCCCCAATGCTACTCCGATTGCATAATCACTAGCATCACACATAAATTCAAATGGTTTCCCCCAATCGAGTGAAATAATTATAGGTGCAGTGATTTTTTTTTAATAATTCAAAAGCTCTTAAGCATTCGTCATTAAAATCAAACTTTCTATTATTTTCTAAAAGTCGGCACAAAGGTTTGGTAATTTTTAAAAAATCTTTAATATATTGCCTATAAAATCCAACTGTCCTATGAAACTCCTCACCTCTCTCACAGTAGTGGGTGGTGGCAATCTCTCAATCACTCTAATTTTAGTAGGGTCGACCTCCATACCATGTTTAGAAATTTTATGCCCAAGAAGAATTCCTCCTGCTACCATAAATTGACATTTCTCCCAATTCAGAACTAGATTTGTTTTCTCACAAAGCTCCAAAACTTTTGCTAAGTTTTCCGAGAAAATTTCAAATGAAGTCCCGAATACAGAGAAATCATCCATAAAAACTTATATTTCATTATCTATCATACTACTGAAGATAGACATCATACATCTCTGAAATGTTGCAGGTGCATTACATAGTCCAAAAGGCATTCTTTTAAAAAGAAAAGGTTCCATAAGGGCTAATAAATGTTGTCTTTTCTTGATTCTCAGGAGCAATATGTATTTGATATCCATCTAGAAAATAGTATTACTTGTGTCCAACAAGTCTATCTAGCAGTTGATCAAGAAAAGGAAGAGGGAAGTGATCTTTTCTGGTGGCGGCATTTAATTTCTTATAGTCAATACAAATTCGTCATCCATTAATTTGTCTCGTGGGTATGATTTCATTACATTCATTCACTTCAAAAGTCACTCCTCCCTTTTCGGTACACAATACATTGAACTCACCCAAGCACTATCCGTAATAGGATAAATAATTCCAGCATCCAGCCATTTTAAAATCTCTTTCTTAACTATTTCTTTCATTATAGGATTCAGTCTCCTTTGCGGATCAACTCTCAGTTTATGTTCTTCATCTAATAAAATTCTGTGCATACAAATCGAAGGAATAACTCCTTTAATATCTGTCAAAGTCCATCCAAAAGCTTTCTTGTATCTTTTTAAAGTTTCCAACAATTTCTGTTCTTGAAAATCGTTTAACTCCGAAGATACAATAACTGGCAAGGTAGATGATTCTCCTAAAAACATATACTTTAAATGATTAGGGAGAATTTTCATCTCAAGTTTAGGAGGTTTTATGATAGATGGAATTAAGCTTTTATTTCCACCTTCCATAGTGTTTAATATTTCTAATCTCTCCTAAACATATTACATATCTTCATTCTTCTTATTATATGAATTTTCTTCATTTTCACTTTCTTCTTCAAACATATTTTCATATTCTTCTTCTTTTTTAAATATATTTTCAAAATGAACATTTCTCAAGTAATCACAGACCTTCATCCTAAAACATTCATTATCTTTTTCCATTGAGGAATAATTCATAGATTTTAAAATATTAAAGGTCACCTCTTAATCATTAACTCTCATAGTTAATTCTCCTTTTGAACATCAATTACCGATCTTCTAGTAGCGAGGAATGGTCTTCCCAAAATGATTGGAATTTCTTTATCTTCATCCATATCAAGTACAATGAAATCCACAGGAAAGATAAATTTGTCCACTTTCTTTAACACATCTTCTACCACTCCTTTAGGATAAGTAATGGAACAATCAGCCAACTGAAGAGTCACAGATGTAGGAGAAATTTCTCCTATTCTCAACCTTTTGAAAGTTGATAAAGGCATAAGATTAGTACTCGCTCCCATATCAAATAAAGCTTTTCCAAAAAATTTCTCACATATAGCACACAGAATAGTGAAACTACCAGGATCTTTATGTTTTTCCGGAAGATTCTTCTGAATAATTGCACTACACTCTCCGCTAAGTGCAACAGTTTCATGATCTGTAAACTTTCTTTTCTTTCTCAGAATATCCTTCATAAAATTGGCATAGTAAGACATCTATTCTAATGCTTCAATAAAAGGAATATTTATCGTTAATTTCTTAAGGATGTCCAAAAATTTTCCAAATATGTTATCTCTGTTTTGTTTCTTCAATATTTAAGGAAATGGAAGTGGTGGTTTTTCAACAGTTATCTTCATTGGCTCATAAGGATAATTCAAGTTTGGATAAATCTTGTTTGAACCTTTTTCAATTTCCACCTTCTCCTTTTTTATTTCAACTTCTTTTTGCACTCTATTTTCCAATTCTTTTCCACTCCTTAATTGAAAAGCCTTAAGTTGTTCCTTGTTTTGATCTTTTGGATTGATCTTCACATTACTTGGAAGTGTTCCAGAAGGTCTGTTATTAAGTGCAGTGAAAATATGTCCTAATTAATTATCAATAATTTTCATTGCAACACCTTGAGCTTGTAATTGATTTCCCATATTCAGAATAATTTCTTCAGAAGACAACTTCTTATCCTTAAATTGTGGGTTACTATTAAATCCAGGGGGATAAGATAGTCTAAAATTAGTATTTCCTTGATTGTTCGAATTTCTAATTGGATTCATAGAATTGTTAGCCCAGTGTTGGTAACATTAGCATTACTATTATTCCAATTGAAATTTGGGTGATTCTTCCAACCAGGATTATAATAATTCAAATAAGGATTGTTAGGTCTATTAATGGCATTTAAGGTCTCATAAGGTGTTTGAGATTTTGTTATCTGTCCAAATGAATTTTCATCTAACAATTGAGGTGGTTGAGAATAATTCATTCCATATTGATCTATTTTCTTTGAAAGGTCTGCAATTTGAGAAACTACCATAGTCATCATATCTGAATCATGAACACTAGCTACTCTCTTAGGATTTACCCGTTTAGAGGGCCATTAAAAATTATTAGTAGCCATTTCTTCAATTAGTGCGTATGCTTCATCAAAAGGTTTTGACATTAATGATCCACCAGCAGCAACATCTATAATAGATCTCAATGATCCCACTAATCCATTATAAAATGTTTGAATTATTAACCAATCTGGTAAAGCATGATGTGGGCACTTCCTAAGAAGATCTTTAAATCTCTCACAAGCTTCATATTTTGACTCTTCTTCAAACTGACAAAAATATGTAATATCATTTCTTAGTTTAGCAGTCTTTGATGGAGGGAAATATTTTGATAGAAACTTTGGAGATAATTCTCCCCAAGTTCTAATAGATCCAGGTGCTAACAAATTTAAACACACCTTAGCTTCATCCCTTAATGAAAAGGGAAAAAGTCTAAGTCTGATAGCGTCACTAGACACTCCATCATATTTAAAAGTAGCACACAGTTCTAAAAAAACTAGCGAGATGTAAATTTGGATCCTCATTAGGTGTTCCCCCAAATTGATTGTTGTACCGTTTAGATAATAGCAGGTTTAAGTTCAAATGAATTAGCAGCAACATCAGGATTTTAAATAGTTATGTGAATTTCATCTGCTGTTGGGTTAGCATAATCTCTTAAAGGTCTTGACAAATTTCCAATTTCATTTCTTTGATTATCTTGAATATTCACCATTTTGCAAGGATTTTCAATTTATTTTTGTTGTTTTCTAATTTTTCTGACAGTACGCTCTAACTCCGAATTGTAAGGCACTAAACCTTTAGATCCGCTACTACGTATATACAAACACAAATACTTTTATAAAGGAAACAAACACACAATTACACAGTACAAAATAAAGGTTTTTTTTGTTTTTCCTTTTTGTTTTATATTTTTTTACTATATTATTTATAAATAATGTTTATACTTTCTTACTTCATTACTTAACTTTTGCTTTCTTAACTCTGTTACTTTTCCCGAGCAACGACGCCAAAAACTTGATGCTCGACTTAATATATACTTAAAAATGCAAGAGTTTGATACCACTGCTAGAAGATTTAATCCCCGACAACAGCACAAAAACTTGATGCGGTGGACTTATATTTTGCAAGAATTTATGAACTCAGATTTATAGATTTATAATAATTTTATTAAGTCCAAGCAGTCAACGTAAGTATATGTATTATATCAAGTCATACAGGGCTCTAATGGAGTCCTGGATATCGATCCACAGGAAAATTTTTGAAGTTTGAGAAAGCGTTACACAATATGTAATAAGCACTAAAATTTAAGTTTACTACTTACTACTACTATGCAGGAAACAGTAACAATTAACTAAACTACAATTACTTTTAACAACTTTAAGAATAGAATTAATGAACATACACACTAAATTAAGCATTTGAAAGGTTTTCGATATATGAGAAAATTATATTTCCTCATGCAATGAGAATATGATGTGTGGATTGATATGGAAAAATTATCTATATTATTGTGCCAAATAGGAGCATGGATGATTCTTTACCCTTAAAAGAGTACCCCTTCTTCTAAGGAAGAAAAGAACATTGACATATTTTAAGTTTAGTCACTAACTCTAAGGCTAGGCTGGGAGGAAACCGGCTCTCACTTCGGAGCTCCCAATCTTCCTTCTCCCGAAGGCTAAACTTTGATATTAGTTACTAATCTTAGAACCAATTTGGGGATTTCAGCCTGTCACCCTGAAATCTCCACATTTAAGTCCATCAAAACACATTTTCCTATTTATTTGCACTCAATTCCCATGAACTATGCAATTCATCCACATAAATTGAATGAATATTTCATTATTGTTGTAGGACATTAAATCCTTTCAAACTTAATGTTCAACAACATATTTTAACATTTCATTTGGCCAAATCGAAAGTAAATTAAGTTCTAAATGAAAAACCATCAAAATTTCTTCATTACATTAAAAGCACATCAAATCCACATCAATGCATCATCACATCTCTATGCAAGAAGAAAGACAAGGGAGACTACTCAGAATTCATGGAGAAGATACAATAAAACATGGATTATATATATAAAAGAAAAGTCATATAAACCACAAAAGAAAATACAACTTATCTCTTTCTCTTCCCCAATGCAATTCCCTTAAAGTTCCTTTGAATACTCTTCTCACTTCTTTACAACACTTGATTCACTCTTTAGAATCGAAAGGAAGAAGTAATCTCTCACTTTACCTCTTCTCCTTCCCTCCTTAGAGAAGAATTCCCCTCAAATGCTCACTCTACACTCTCTTCTCCTAAACCCTAACAAACTAAGACACTAAGAGAAACAAAAAGAAAGCAAGAGACACCACCAATACTCTCTAGAACCTCTCCATTTTTGCCCAAAAATAGTTAATTTTAAGATAGGGAAGAAATACGAGGAGATTCCATAGGCATCCTTTCAAAAAGTCGCCAAAACTCTTCAAATTTGAACTCCACCGACTTTGGGCGCTGGCGGCGCAAGATAGGGCACTGGTGGTGCTCTATCATGCAATTAGTTCTAGACTCTTTGAAGTTGGGCACCGGCGACACCCATTCTGGCGCCGGTTGCGCCAGAACATTTTTTTCACCATTTTGCTCATTTTTGCTTTTTTTTGCTCCAAATTCGTTTCTTTTTTTCTTCTTTTCACTCCAATCACCTAAAATCATTATACGTGTAACAAATCATGAAAAATACATTTCTTTAAAGTGCAGTATCACCAAATTTGGGTAAAATTATATAGCAAAAACCTTATATATTTTTGGTTCATCAACAACCTAAAACCAAACATACACACTTGCCGCCTACTCTTTTGGAAACTCATGTGGGTGGTTCCTTAAGCCCTTGGCCCTAGACTAGGGTTTGCGCTAGAACCAACACATGGAGGATCCAAAGTGGGATTTATCTTGGTCCATGACTCAAATGGGTTACCATTCTCATTTAACCCCAATTTACCCAAAATTTCCAAAGAGGGCCCCAAACTCCACCAATTTACTAAAATTTTGATAAAAAATCCCAAAATTACCCAAAATCCTAAACATTCTCCAAAAATCATTCTAAAACATTCCTTACCACTCAAAAGTATCCAAAATGCTTCAAATTTACCAAAATTTCCAAAATAACCCCAAAACCCTTAAAATTACCAAAATGCTCCTCCTAGCCCAAAATTCCAAAAATTAAAAAAATTAACAAAAATTTCCAAAACCCTTCAAATATTCATAATTTTAGTTTTGAACCACCACATTGATCCAAATTGACCAAATTAACCGAATTTGACCAAAAGCCTCAAATTACCCTCTTTAAGCCTAAAATGCTCATATCACCCCCAGTGTCCACCTAATTGAATTCAATCTCCCCAAATCTTAACTCCAAACTCAAATTCAACATCCCTAATCCTAATCTAAGACAAATCCAAGTCCAATTTGACTCGATTGCAAGACCAATTTCAACCCAAATCCAAAAGCCTCAATTTTGACCATATGACCCATCCTCTCCAAATTGAACCCAATGAGCCAACCAATTTCCCAAAGTAACATGAAATTTCCCTAAACTAAATTGACCAGCCAATTCATCCCAATTTGTGTCCAAACCTTACCCAAATGCAACCCAAGTCAAAACCCCCAAATTTGCCCCAAATGTGTCACATGCCCAAATTTCCACCAAATTGAATGCCATAACCTTAAAATCTCCACCTAATTTTGATCCAAAACTCTTCCTATCATCATCCTAGACCATTTTGAACATCAAATTGACCCTTCACCCAAATCTAGCCTAACTCAAACCCAAGTCTAATCCAACATGCCCAAAATTGACCAAATACCCAAATTCTCCTAAATCCACCTCCTAAATTAATTGAAAATCACTCCAATCCTTTTCTAAACTCTTTATGATAATCATATATATTATTTTGAACAATCAATTGAACCTAACACAAACTCGAACCTAACCTAGCCTAACTTGAAACCAAGTAACCCAAATTGAACCCATGAACCAATGTAACAAAATCAAACCAAATGTGACCAAGCCAATCTCACCATAACCACCAAGTGGACCCTAGGGACTGACCAAAATGCTCTTAGCCCAATCTAGTTGAGCCATGGACCAAATGTTCCCCAAATTAGGGGATCACATCCCATTTATAGCTAAACCAAAAGGGGTCTTTGCCAAAACACATCACAAAGCCAATTTAATACCTTGATGGACTCTTCACTCAACCATCTGACTTCTAGCCACCCTCCCCTGGCCTGTCCGGTCGACCTAATCACTGGAGGAGCCAAGCCCGAGAGCCACCACCACTAAATTAAACTTAAACTTATCAATCTGATGTGTCTAACCATGTTTGATCACTGGAGCTTTACTTCCTTCCACCTAAGCAGCTATGAGCACCTAAATTGAAGCCTTGAGCTCCACACTAGCCATGACTATTTAAGCCCACCTTCTTTACGGCTAAACAATGAGATGCACATTTTACTTAAGAGAAACTCTGCCCAATTGCTTTTAGAGCTTCCTCCGGTCCTCATAAACTTAGTACATTCACCATAGCTCCACACAACACCAAATTCCAATTGTTTGTACCTACACCATCAAAAAACTGAGAGAAGAAGACCCCACATAATATCCCCATCACAGAGAGCCTCTAGCATAGAGTTTGATCAATTTGCCAAATCAAGATTGATTAAGTTCACACTGAACTCAAGGAGAGCTCAAAATGTTGATTGGAGGAGATTTCTAAGGTCACTACAAAGGTGCAGAACTATTATGATTGAGGTCTCCCCTCTCAGTCCAAGGTATAGAGTTCTCACTTCCTCCCAAGCCTTTTCTCATTCTTCATGCATGAGTAATGTATTTTATACTGTAAAAACAGTATGGATTTGTTCATCTGGATTAAATGTGTCTATAGGACCAAACACGAACTGATTTAGTTGATTCTAGGATGAGATCCTAGGGTTCGAAAGTGGACAATTTATGGGTTCAGTAAGTTAGGGACGATGACCAGGAGCCATTAGATCGTGCGTGTATTGGATGGATGGCGCTGATATAGTCGGACAATGAGATGACCTATAAATCTCGGGCTGCGTGACAGATGAATTAGAAGGTGGCGTCCAATGGGAGCTTGCCATGTGGCAGTTCGGAGCTGTTGAGGATACAGTCAGCACCGCGTGCTTAAATATAAAAATAGGGATTTAATTAAAGTAATTAACTCAGTCCACCTTAGAAAAATCATAACTTTGTGTAGAAAAATCATAAAAATAAAATAAAAATATTCAGTTGCTCAGTAAAAAGAGGAAAACAATGTGGAAATGGTTTTATATCTATTTGAAGTGTATTTTATTTTTAATTAATTAAATACAATATTTATTCCTTGATTCTCCATTTGCTTGGGCATTTAGTAATGGCATGAAACTGAGGGCATTTGTTCTCTCTATTATGGGAGATCTTCCCTGATTAATCCAAGACTAGAGCATGTCTCTATGAGGAGATCCCGATTTTTTAAGTTTATCGTGTCTGTTTTAGTAAAATAATTTCAATAATTAGTATATTCATCAGAAAAATATAAAAATATTTCGGTAAGTTCCTTATGACTAAAGGACCATAGAAAAAATACAAACTTGATTTTACTCTTTAAAACTCACCCTAATTTTAATCCAATCACTAAACTTATAGAAAATTAAATTGAACTACATAAAAATAGGAATGCTTAATTTATGTTCCCAACTGTGGCTTAGGTTCAGTGGAACTCCCATAAAAAATTATAAGTCATTTGGAGTTATTTTGATAACCTAGATTTTCTAAGTTAAATAGCATTTTTGGCATTAAAATAATTATAATAATTAAAATATAAGTCAAAAATTTATGAAATTAGTTTTGGGAGTTCCTTGTGACTAGCGAAATTTTATTAAAATAAAATAGTAATTAAAATACACACTTCATTTTTAAGCATATTTTGTTTATTTTAAAATAATTAAATAAATTATTAAAATTAATTAAAAATCATAAAAATCACCAAACTACTAAAATGCACCAAATCGTCACATTTAGTCTCCTAATCATTTGTGAACCATTAAAATAATTTTCTAATTTTATAGTTAAAGATATTAATTTTAAAGGGTTAATAATAATTTTTAAGCTTAAAAATGGATTTTCTGTAATTTCTCACTAAAATAATTCTAGTAATTAGAATATAAATTAAAAAAATATAAAATTTGTTCCACTAGGTTCCCCGACCTTAGAGAGAATTTTAAAAATATAAAATTTACTTTTTCAAATAAATAATATTTTATATTTAATTAATACTCAAGAATTTAATATAATTGTAATAATTAAAATAAAATTTAGAAAATCATAAAGTTGGTCCATGTTGTCTATTAGTATATGTGAACTTCCAATAATTTTCTCAAGAATAAATACTTTATTTTTATTAAGTTATTGAATTATATTTTAAAATCCTCATTTTTGCATGTAAATAATTTTATAAATTAAGTTAAAATTAGAGAAATCATATTTTCTCCTCTGATGTTTTAATTGACCCATGAGTGGGGTAACATAAAAATTTCAAAATTATTTGAATTAAATTTAATAAATTATGAGGTGATAGGCCTTACAGGGGCAAAATGGTAAATTAAGAAATTTAAGCTTTAATAAATGTTTAAGCCTGATCAAAGGGGAAATTGGCAATGAATGATAGTAAATGAAATATTTGGATGGTTGAAATACAATAGATAAGTGGTAGAAACCAGTTTAAACTTTGTCACAAAAAAAGATAAATTTATAATCTTTTTAATTATTTTAATTTGGAAGATAATCAAAATTAAATGATCCCAGGGTTATGAGTTTGACAATGAAGTTAATAATTCATTAATCTAATACCCTTAGTTGGTGTTTAATGACAATTCAATACTTTGATAAAAACCACAACCATATAAGTTAACTTTTTCCCAAATTGCAAACATACCGATTAAGTCTTAAGGGCTTGATAGTGAGCTAGGTGATCCCGCGATTTTAAATATACTTAAAATATAAGAATTTGATACCACTACTAGAAGATATAAATCCTCAGCAACAGTGCCAAAAACTTGACTTGGAGTGTAATTTTAATTTGAGTAACAATAAAATATTATAATCTTTTAATCGCAGAGTTACCTTTAAACGCAAGTATACGTATCACTCAAGTAATACAGGGCTCTAGTAGAGTCCTGGTTATCGATCTGTTGACCTCATTTTTGATGAGGTATTCTCTTCTTCTTTTTAGTACTTAGGATCTAGCCTTAGGCCTTTCCTTTGACTATCTTAGAGGATTAGAATTGAGACCCACCACTTAGAAATTCAAACCACTTCCTAACTCCCTGAAAACTCCACAAACTTGATTGTAGACCCCTAATCACCTAGAGGGTGGAAATCAAATGTGGAAGTTTAAAGGATGAGTTCCTATAGGACTCTTTAGCCTTAGGATCGCCACAGGTGGCACGGTGCAGTGAGGGCTGACTTACACACACACTATATTTATACACTACACTTTCACACACCTATACCGAACTTGACCTCCTGACTCATAAAAGAGATTCACATGGATGGTCCTTAACCCCTAAGCCCTTGGCTCAGATGGTTAGGAACAACATAGTGAATGCCTCAAATGAGTCCCTTCATGGCTCATGTGGGCTTCATATGGCTTCAAGGCTCAACCAAAATGATTTCATTTCACTTATATTCACTTAATCTTCAATTTTCCAAATTTTCAATTTTTGACCCCCGGGACCCTACACCCGCCTAGCCTACCCAAAACCCTTGAAATCCTCCAAAATTTCCAAATCACCCAAAATTCCCCAAAAACCAATCCCAAAAATTTCCACATTACTCAAATTGATCACTCATAGTCAAAATACCAAAAATTCCAAAAATACCTCCCAATACCCTCTAAATACCCAAAATACCCCTCTTGACCTAAAAATCCAAAAATTCAGAAAATTCCCAGAAAATTCCAGAAAATCCCAAATATTCCCAATTTCATTTTGTTCAACTACACCATGGGCCAATTTTGTCAATTTACCCTACTTTTGTCAAAACCCCCAATTTGACCCATTTTAACCCTAAAGTGAACCCAATGTCAAACCAAACCTATCCAATTGACCCAAATTCTGGTCCAATTCAATTCTAAACTTCAATTCAACATTCCCAACACCAATCTAGACCAAATCCAAGTCCAATTTGATTGAAATTTGGATCCAATTTCACTTTTGGCCTTAAAGCCCAATTAGGACCCATGACCCAAACCTAACCCAAACTCACCCAATTCAACTCCAATTAACCCCAAATCTTTTCTAAACCTTCCTTAACATTCCCACAAACAAAGCACTAACATGATTTGCCCAAAATTTAGACCAAAACCCCACTCAAATTCAATCCAAAGCTAAAAGGCCCAATTTTGACCTAAACCCAAACCTAACCCAAATGAACCCAAACCCCAAAATCAAAACTCAACCAAAGCCAAAACCTCTTTGAAACACTCCCATAAACATTTCCCAACATTTATTTTACATCAATTTCAACCCTAGCCCAACATTGGCCCAAGTTAGCCCAATTTGACCTACATTGGCCCATTTACCAAAGAAGCCCAAATTCAACCCAATTCAAACCCAAATCACTCCCAACTTGCTTCAAAACACTCATGAAACATCCATGAACTAAACCCAACATTTATTTGGCCCAATCCTTCACAAAATTCCCATCCATGAATTCATTCCTAAACTTAAAAGCCCACTTACATGAAACCTTCCTAAAAGCCCAAATTCCATGCTAAAGCCCATATGACAATTGCTCTACATCATACCCTTAATTAAAATCAATCTCTAAGTTTCAAAAACTCATCATGAAACCATTCCAAATTAAGCCCCATACAAATTCCCATCAAAATACCAAAATTTTCTTAAATCCATTTCCATGAAATTGACTTAACTTTTCCCGAAGCCAAAGATGAGCCATGAAGCCATGCATGAGCCACATGGAAGCCATGAGAGCCTATTTACATGTCACCATGCCATTTTGGGCAAAAGAAGGAGACTCTTTCCTTAATTCCTAAAGGTGATTAACCACTCCCATGATTCCACTAAACCTTGCTTAAGCTTAATTGTACTTGGATGGTGACCCTTCCCCACTGATTAAGCTGACCTAAATCACTTTCTCTTCAGCCTAAACCAAGCATTGGGTGGTGCACCTAGCCCAAAGGGATGGGTTGACCAATTTGAGCCAAAATGAGCCCTCTCCCATTCCATTCTAATCCAAGCCTTTTACACATGGCATTTGCCAATTGCCTACACTAAACCCCAGCCACGACCCACCCGAGCAAGATGGTGACCGGTGCACGGCCGGCCGACCACCGGGTCACCGGAAAACACCATGGCCGAGACCTTGGGAGGAGCCGAACTTTGGAATTCCACCTTGTTGAGCTGCCCCATGCCCGATGGCCACCATGGCTGTTCTTCCCATGCCCGGAGCAGGCTGATCCCAACCCTTGGCCATCCCTGTGAGGCTCTCCAGCCACCTTTTTTTAAACCCGACCCCCTCACGGCCATGGAAGAGAGTTGCACAAACCTTGCCTAAACTCTGCCAAAATTGTTCCAAACCCTACTCCATACTTTGAGCAGTTGATCCCCAGTGTCAATTTGCCCTAATCCCCACTGACAGAATCCAATTTCTCAACTGAAATTTCACCCAAAACCAGGACACTTTGCCACAGTGAGCCAATCCTCAAATTGATTGGTCCTACACTTTCACTGGACCAAGAGGAGAATTTACCCACTGAAAGCCCCATCTCCAGGCCACCTAGTTGTTCCAGCCTCCAAGCTTTGTGATCGGCTGTTGTCACTTTCATAGCGATGCAATTCACCAGACTAAGAGACTTCATCTGGAGCTTGTTGGGATCCAATCGAAGGTGACACAACCCTCAGATTGAAGCCACACTTCTCTGAGCAAAGGTATGAGCTAATTCTTCATCCCGAGCTTCTGGAGATTCTCCATTTCAAATGCTTTAATTTCGATGCATGATCACCGTATAGATGTGTTCGTCTCTTCAAGACGAATCCATAGAGCACAAGAACACGAAAATCCGTTAAGTATTGAGTGAGTTCTTAGGGATTTAGTGTGGACGGCTCTCGGGTGAGGACGCTTGGGGACGATGAACGGATGCCGTCCATTTAATACACGCACGGACGGACGGCCAGGATCGCGCCGGATGAGGAGATGGAACGATACAGCGGGCCCCTGGAGTGCTGAGTCGGATGGCGGCGTCGAGTCAGAGAGCGCCACGCGGCGTTTCGGAGCTGCCGAGGTTGACGCGGCGCCGCGTGGATAAATAGAAAATTAGGGTATTTTCTTATTTATTTAATTCCCTAAACTTCAAAAATGCATAACTTTGTGTAGAAAAATCAGAAAAATAAAATAAAAATACCCTCTTGCTCAGTGAACAGAGGAGAATAATGTCAAAAAGAAATTATTTAATTTCATCAAGTATTTTATTTTTAATGATTTATTTACCCTCTGCATTGTTTTAATTCTCCATGCATATAGGAAATTCACCATGGCATGAGACCATAGGGCCTTTGAAGCCTCTGAATTTGGGAACATTCCTGAATTTTCCAAAGTCAGAGGCCATCCCTATGAGAAGTTATTGATTTTTCAAATTCATGTTACTTGTTCGAGTATTTTAAATCTAATAATTAGCATGTTGTGAAATAAATTCTAGGAAAATTTGGTGGTGTTTCTTATGACCAGAGGAACCTAGGAAAAATAGGTTTTGAATTAATTCATTTAAAATAACCCTAATTGGCTTAAACACCCAAAATAGGTTCCTAATTAATTAGAGTTAACCATACATCAAATTGACTTGAAATCAATTCTCCACTGACCTTTAGGATCAGAGGAACTCACAATAAAAATTTGAAGTCAATTGGACTTGGTTAGCCCTACCAAATGGGTTGGTTAAGTCATTTAGTCAATTTAAACTTTAAAAAACTCAAACTTGATCCCCACTGAAATCCCCCTGCCATTTCCTCTCTGTGATCTCAATTTCAGAGTTGAAATCCAAGCCCAAAACCAGGACACTTCACCACAGTGAGCCAATCCCTAAATTGATTGGTCCTACACCTTCACCAGACCAAGAGAAGAAGTTTACCGGCAAAAGCCCCCTCTCCAGGCCAGCCATTGCATCTAGCCTCCAAGCTTTGTGATCGGCTGTGGGCACTTTCATACCTAGACAATTCACCAGGCCAAGGGACTTAAATCTGGAGTTTGCTTGGACCTAATCGAACGTGACACAACTCTCAGATCGAAGCTTCACTTCTCTGAGCAAAGGTATGGACTCACTCTTCTTCCCTAGCTTCCATAGATTCTCCATTTAGTTTGAATCAATTTCAATGCATGTTTACCGTATGGATGTGTTTGTCTCTTCAAGACGAATCCATAGAACATAAGAACACAAAAATCTGTTGAGAATCGAGTGAGAAATTAGGGTTAGAAGGTTGACGGTCATAGGTTCACACCAGTCGTAGACGATGACCAGGAGCCGTCGGATCGCGTGTGTATCGAGCAGACGGTCAGGATCGTGCTGGATGGAGCAACGGGACATGAACTGCGGGCCGCGTGGCATCCCAGTCAGATGGCAGCGCCAAATCAAAAGACGACGCGTGGAGCTTCGGAGACGCCGAGGTTGGCGCAGCGCCGCGTGAATAAGTAGGAAATTAGGATTTTTCTTATTTATTTAAATACCAGAACTTTTAAAATTCATAACTTTGTGTAGAAAAATCCAAAAAATAAAATAAAAATACCTTCTTGCTCAGTGAACAGAGGAGAATAATGTGGAAAAGAAATCTTGTAATTTCATTAAGTATTTTATTTTTAATGATTTATTTACTCTCTGCATTGTTTTAATCCTCCATGCATATAGGAAATTCACCATGGTATGAGACCATAGGGCTTTTGAAGCCTCTGAACTTGGGAACATTCCCTGAATTTTCCAAGGTCAGAGGCCATCCCTACGAGAAGTTATTGATTTTTCAAATTCATGTTGCTGTTTTGAGTATTTTAATTCCAATAATTAGCATGTTGAGAAATAAATTCTAGGAAACTTTGGTGATGTTTCTTGTGACCAGAGAGGCTTAGGAAAAATAATTTTTGAGTTAATTCACTTTGAGCAACCCTAATTGGCCTAAATACCCAAATGTGAACTTTAATTAATTAGGATTAACCATTCTCCAAATTAACTTAAAAACAATTCTCCACTATCCTTCAGGGATAGGAGAACACCACATAAAAATTTGAAAACAATTGGACTTGATTAACCCCACCAAATGGGTTGATTAAGCCTCTTAAGTAATAATGAATAAAATTAAACTTTAAAAAATTCATAACTCACAAAATACTTTTCAAAATTTCACAAAAATGGTTTTGGAGCTTCTCTGATATCAGAAGAATTTAAAAAAATTAAAATTACAATTTTCTAAAAAGGTTGATTTTTAAGCTTATTTTAATATTTTTAATAATTAAAAAATTATAAAATCACAAAAATATTAAAAATCACCAAAAATGTCACATTTTGAATTCTAATATCTTAGGAACAAACCAAATATTTTTCTTAAGTCCCTAGGATAAGATATTGAATTTTAAAGGCTTAATGTAATTTTTAATATTAAAAAATGTATTTTCCAACTGTTTCACTAAAATAATTCTAATAAATCAAAGAAAAATTAGAAAAATATAAAATTTGTTTCTCTGGACTCCTTGAGGTTAGAGAGATTTAATAAAAATATAAAATCCATTTTTCAACTTTAATTTTATTTTAAAATTAATTAATGCTTCAAAAATCAAAATAATTCTAATAAATACAATATAATTCAAAAAATCACCAAAATTGGTCCAAGTGGTCCTCTAGTCATTAGGAACATCCCATAATTTTTTTAAGGACAGAAACATTTCCTTGGTCATGTTATTGAATTTTCCTTGAAAACCCTATTTTCCATTAAAAATAATTTCATAAATAAATTAAACACAGAAAAATCACATTTTCTCCTCTAATGTCTTAATTGACATGTAAGTGAGGTCACATAAAAATTTCATGTTCATTTGAGCTTAAGTTAGTGAGTTATAGAATTATTAAGCTTGAAGGGCAAAATGGTAATTAAAATTTTCAACCTTTAATTAAAATTTTAGGATTAATCAAAAGGGAAGGGTAAAATATTTGATTTTAAACTGATTTTGGATGATTGAAACCTAAATGGTTAAGGGTAGAAACCCACCAATCATTTTAAGAATAATTAAAGTAAACCTTAATTAATTAATTAATTAATTAAATATGGAAGATTAATAAAAAAATTGAAATTATAATGTAGGGATATTATTTAAGAAGATGTTTATTCTTTAATTTAAAAATCCCTAAATAAATCACTTCAACAATACTTAATTCTTAATTAAAAGATTAAAATAATAATCCAAATTCTTAATAACTTGATTTGCCCTTTTAAAGCTCTTATTATTATAACTCTTAAATGAAACATCAAGTGAAGTGTTACCTCGCTTATAGGATATTCAAATGTCCTATGTTCACTGAGCAAAAGAATAACATTTAAACTCCCGGATGATTAATTCACTTGTATAATTAAATTCTCTTGGACTTAAAAAGATCCTAGAAATATTGAAAAGATGTTTAAGATTTGTCTTAAGCACTTCCTCAATATGATAGGATGTTTATAAGAACAATTGAACTTAATTATTCTTTGATGAAGAAAATCGTCCTTAAACCAAAATACAATAACCTAGATGTCATAGGAGGTGACTAGCTATAGGATTAGGACTTTGATAGATAACATAAACCTTCCCCTTAGCTTTACCTAGGTACTTGTTGAAATATTTAAATGCCTTAACATGTGTTTTAAGTGCGGCTTGGGATGACGGGAAGACCCTCCGGGTACGCTTTTGTTTTATTGCAATTTACTTTAGTGCAAATGCACTTTACCTTTCTTGCATGATAAACAATGCATTGCATGAAAACCAAAACCTTTAGGGTAGTCCCTGAATTGAAACTAAAACTAAATTAAAAGTCACTGCAAGATAAAAAATCACCGCCACAACATTTCAAAATATAAAAACAACTCAAAATTTAATCACAAACAAAACACAAAACTACAATTGCAACTAAATTAAAACGTCTAGTTGAATGATCGGGAATACCTCGGATGATGTAACCCACGTGTTGCTAACGGGATTTCCCACGGTCTAAATGAAAGTGTGGAACTCATTCAGTTGAGTTTAGTAAATTCATACGGACTAAGTGAATTCAATGAAAATAATGGTGCCGGGATGACGGAACCGTGGGATCTTAATCGGTTCTGTTCTAATAACTTTAAGATTTGTTTTAACTAAAACACTAAAAACACTTGGACTTTAAGATTCTTAAAACCAAACTCTTCTCTTCTCTTTTGATTACAATCTTCTAAAACTAAACCTCTGCAACAACAAGGAGCTTGGAACATTGTGGGCAGCACGGCCATCTTCGTCAGCAAAATAACTCTACATCAGTTAAACGTTCCTAGAATTAAATAACAAACCCATAGGATTTTGAGGTAGTTCGCCTAGCGCGACGTAAATCCTAACTTCATCTTTAGGCTTTTGCACAGCTCTGTTGTGCAATATAAGCCCTAACACTTTAGGATTCAGAGGTCGTCGTCCGATACGACATAAACCCTCACATCTTCGAGGCAATTTGCATGATTGCGTCATGCGAAATATAAGTCATAATTAATTAAAATTGGCGGGATGGAAACATTAAGTAAATTTCCAAATTGAAGCCAAACCATAGGATAGTGTGGGAAGTTGTCAAGATTCTTCTTGGATCCTCAGCTTCTCTACTTCTCTTCCTTTTGGACTCCTGAAAATAAATGTTCCAAATTTGAGCTAATCCCTTTTGAAATTTCAAAAATCCAATCCTTTGAAAACCTTAAACTTTGAAATTCTTGTGAGTAAAACCACTGATCATTATCGAGAGTTTTCTTAAATGATTCACTTCTTTTAAGATGTAATTAACTATAGGGGCTTGCCCTTATGGGGAACTTTAAGAACCCAGGTAATATAAACCCTGCTTAATTCCTTTATATTAAGCAGGGGAACTTGTCGGCTTATAAAATTGGTTCATAGACCAAATGGATGTCACAAATCTTCTAGTTTATTTAACCGAGCCCCATCATCGAGCGATTAGTGTCTACTCTCGGGATAGATATACGGTTTAAGGTGCGGTGCTCGTTTATATAAACTATTCGGGATGTGAGATCAGTTTGATTTCATATCTTAAAATTTTCAAATTTAAAATTATTTTCAAAATCAAATTCTACTTTTCAAATTATTATTTAAATTAAATTAAAAATTCACCGACAATTTCTGTAGGCGACCTCTTTTCAAAAATACAACACTCAACCTAAAAATATGCCGACAACTTCTGGCGACTCGGCTGGGGAGTAGTTCCTCTCTCCATTTTGATCAGATGGCTTTACTTTCATAAATCGATAGTGAGCCCATGCCCCTAGTGGACCAAACTACCATTCTACCGTTGGAATACCCCGTTCATTTTTGTCTTGAACGAGTATAGCCAACTCCTCTCGGATTTAGGAGCCACTGTTTAGACACCCCTAAACGGAGAGGTTCCGAGATCCTTTTACCTCTTTTATGAGGTGGGGTGGACCCCCAATAGCTGTTAGTTTAGGAGCAGTCCTTCTAGTCGAGAAGTCTTGCATAAGACTTTCTCTTCCTTTCCAATTCTGAATCGGATTCCTTACCTTCTCTACACCTTTGAATATTCTTTTCCTAATAAACAAATCCTCTAATGAACGACTCTTTTAAACTATAACTCCTTTTTATAAATACATGAACAAAAATGTGTTCATACTCTTTCGATTCCTTTCTTTTCGTCCCGATGAGAAGAAGCATAACTTGGGACTGATAATCAGAATCTACCTTGCAGAAAATGTTTGCCCCAAAGCTAATTTTCTCCTTCACCAATGGACTGGACTTTGCTGTTTACAAGGATGAGCTGCCCAACAATGGGATCATCCGTTTCGGACAAGGATTTGAGAACACAAATGTCAAGATCACTGACGTTACCCTTTTCACACTTACAGACAAAGTATCTGAAACTGAAAGACCTTTGATTGAATTCAACCTGAAGTCAGCCAAGAGTTCCCTCCCCTACTAAGGGTTCCAGCTGAGAGAAATACTACTGTTCGTAGAAGGACTGTTGTCTCTACCCCCACCGGTCTAGTCGTCTCTGCACCTACCCCGGCTTCCGCCAAAATAAAGGGGAAGGAAGTTTAAATTTGTAACGAACATGTTACCGTGGAGGGTACAAACTTCTGTGCAAGACCTTCTGTTTTCGAAATTGAGTCCAGCTCAAGGGTTCCACCCTTAACACGGACTCAGAGAAGAAACAGAGGCAGAAAGATTGCCAGAAAGGACAGAGCTGCCGAAGTTGCTTTCCTGGAAGAAATCCCTGAATATACACCACTACCTGAGTATATACCATTGCCTGAATACACACTGCTTTTGGAAGGAAGTAGATTCCATCCTCTCTCCACCGCAGCTGACGAGGAAAATGTCTGCAAGATTGCTTCTACATTACCTCGACCCGCATACTATAGCGATAGCCGAAAGAAAAGGGCTAGGATTACACCATTTGCCAGACTGCAGATTGTGATAGAAAAATTAGCAAAGAAAGAGAGATCTCCTGTATCAGAAATTTTAAGAAGTAGGGCGGGTACCAGCCAAGTCCCGTCTTGGGCCACTAGTAGAACTCATTAGCGCCGCAGAGAAACAAAATAAAAAGATGAAGGCAAGTCCACTTGTTATTGTTTTAGGATTATAGATCAGGGAGGATACCACCTTCTAGCATTCAGCCGACAGACCATCCGGTCCTAGGCCTTCTGCTGCTATAAGGATGGTATGGCGTCCTACTACCGGTCAATTAAGACCAAAACAACGACCAGAAAAGGAAAGTCTCATCAGAAGACTCGAGTCCGAAGAAAGTGCCACTGCAATGAAGGAGACTTCCAAACAGGAAACCCAACGGTCATCGCGTGATAACTGCAAAACTGCATGAAAAAGACCATTGGAGGACGCTATGGAAAAGCTGAGAACTGACATTCAACGGTTAGCAAGACAAAGGGAAGAAAAGTTTGGAGATGAAGTTGACTCGTCAGAGTTCATGGATGATGAATATGTGGAGATCAACATGGTTGAGACACGAGCATCGTCAGCTTCGCAAGGTGCCCCAGCAGCTGTAGAGAGGGATGAACCGGAAGCATTAAGAGCACAAATTCGAGAAAAGGATGATACAATCTCTCAAATGGAAAAAAGGGTGGAAGAGATGGGCTGCGGCTCTAGCCACTCTTCGAGTCGAGTTCAACCCCAAGAGAAACACCTCCGAAGTTATTCATATTACGGATGGAGGAAAAGAGATTACATCGGTTAACGGAGAAGATCGACAAAGAAAGATTCTACTCGGAACATGATTCCGAGAGAAGGACATCAAGAACATGGTGGAACGAGCGGAGTGCGAGAAGCCTTAGCACACTCTAAGAGCGGAGCATCTATTCAGACGGGTAGACCTTACCCCGAAGAATTCGATGCAGTACAATACCCAAAATGCTTCGTACCACCTCTGTTCAAGACTTTTGATGGTACCTGAAATCTTGTACAACATGTTGTACATTTTCGTGCTAGTTGTTGTAACGCCGGTGGAAGTGACGCTTTACTCTTCCGACAATTCGTCAGCAGCCTGTCAGGGATCGCCTTCGATTGGTATGCAGAGTTACCAAACGGTTCGGTAAAGACATTTACAGAATTGGAAAATCTCTTCGTGAAACGGTTTGCCGGAGCTCAGCACCATATCACCATCGGTGACTTAGTGGTGGAGAAACATAAATCGAATGAAACTTTAGTGGATTACATACTTCGATGGAGAAATCTAAGCATGAAATGTGAGCCACAGCTACAAGAACAACATGCAATCGGTATCCTGCTTAAAAGCATTCACGGCCTGATAGCACTTCTCCTTAAGGGATTCACAATTAAGACTTTCGAGAAGTTGTTAAGCAAGGCCGAGAGATTGCAAGAGGAAGCAAAACAACTATATTTCGTCGATAAAATAGACAAGAAGAAGCCTACGAAGACATTCGAAAAGAAATCCGGGATCGTCGCGACAGTCGACAAAGGCAAACAGCCAATGCAAATACAATGGCAGAACAGCGCAGCCCGACTATCAACAACCTCAGCAGAACTACCAACAACCTCAACCCGGTTATCAACCAACCCAACAATATGAGCAACTGCCTCGCCCACAGCGCACGCTAAAGGAGTTCATAAATAGAGAATATCCATTCAAGAACGAGGCAGTGCCAAAGATGTTCCGCAGTTTGATGAAGACTTCGGATTTTCGACTGCCAGAACCCAAGAAGCCGGAGGAAGTCAACAAGAAAGACCATCCCAACTACTGCCCTTACCACCAGATGCTTGGACATAAGATAGAGGACTGCATCACCTTTAAAAGTTGGCTTGACAATAATCTCCGAAAAGGGAACATAACGATCCCAAAGGAATACATGAAAGAACCCCAGAAAGGAGGTTCTGTCAATGTTATTTTGATGGATCCCATTGTTCCGATAGACCCTTACACGACAAATGATGGATGGAGTACCGCTTGGACGAAGTCATCGAAGAAAATTTTGGATCGCATCCAAACCGCTTCGGCGCATGCTTCAACTCGAGTACGAAACATGTCGGCCGGCGCTATCGCTTGCAATTGAAGAACCGCCCCAGGAGGAAAAGACTGTAGAAAAGAAAGAGATTGTAGAAGAAGAAAGGACCGAGGCTCCTGAGGCTAGACTAGGGGCTGCTTATCCTAGGATGGTTGTTTCCAATTTGGGGGAAAAATTCCTCGAACCTCTGACTCTGTATGATTATTTGCTCGCTCCGGCAGAATCTTATAATGATAAGAGTTATGGCGTTGGCTACGTTTTGACTGTTTCTAACGATTACGTAACTAACGACAACCAATCTAATCTGGATCCCAATTTCGATACCAATAACAATTCTCAAATCATACACAACCTCGACAATCACGATGAAAAAGGAGACATTCACCAAGAAGGCTACGAAAGTTCAACAAGCGATGAATCCATTTGTGAATTTCGAGGAACTCCAATCACAATAGAGTTAGAGCCTTCAGATTCCGAAGCAACTCCAAAAGAACCTGTCATGCCAATTCAAAAGGAGACACCTATAAACTCAGTACTAGATTTAGAAGAAATCACAGAAGTCAACTTAAGGAGCGGAAAGGTTCTACCTCCTATAATGGGTCCAAAAGACAAAGGAAAGCAGGTGGTTGTTCAGGAAGAATCAACCCCAGCAGAAGAATTGCCCATTCGGGAAGAAACTGAGACGCATGATAATAAAGTGGACTATAACGTCCTAGCCCATCTTAGGAAACTGCCAGCCAAACTGACCATCTATGACGCTCTCATCTTATCAAAAGAGATGAGGGAAGCTCTGATCAAGGCCTTACTTGATCCAGAGATTTGTTTAGCTCAGATGGCCGGAGATTCCTTAGACGAGGTTTGCTCATTAAAGGAACAGCGAGGTGTTACCTTCACGGACAGTGATCTACTGCTTGGGACGGCCGATCACAACCGACCATTGTACATTTCAGTTACAATCGGAAAATTTACGCTCTCCAGAGTATTGGTGGATCTAGGAGCATCAATCAACATAATGAATCTCCGGACGCTAGCATACTTGGAAATTGATGCTCGCGAGCTTGAAGCGGACAAGATGTTACTAAGAGGATTCAACCAGAAAGGAGAAAAAGCACTTGGATCAATAACACTGTTAATGAAGACCGGTGACTTAGCAAAGACAACCGCAAAATTCCATATAATTGATTCTGAAACATCGTTCAACGCGCTACTGGGCCGACCATGGATACATGAGAACTGGATGGTACCGTTGTCTCTGCATCAATGCATAAAATACTTCGAAGGAGGAGAACAGTGCATTAAAGGTGATTTGCAACCTTTCTCCATACATGAGATTGGAGTCTGACCCGACCCGCAATTACGCAGTAAATTAACTTCCAAAAGATGGCCAAAAACTTGACCTGATTTATAAATAGCGGCTAGTGTGCAAAGTCTTAAAAGATATAAAAATTAGAAAATACTTTACACACTAGGGGTACTACGCAAGTATACGTATCGTTTCAAGTAATATAGAGTTTTCTTTAAAAACCCCAGTATCGATCCTACGAGGAAGTGAAGTAAGAGGTCTTTTGTCAAATTCTAGTCTACTACTAATAGTCCTTAGTTTGGAATGTCAATTAAAATTGTGGTTTATCTAAAAACTACTCCTAAATGCAAGTGTTAAATGTAATAGTAATTATAACTAAGTGCAAATAATAATTTTAAAGATAACCGCTTTTGGATGAATTGGTTTGGAGAATTTTGAGATATTAAAAACTACTATTCTTATGTAATGAAATAGATAATGTATAGGATTGAGATGCATTTAATATTGTATGTGCCAAATAGGAGCAATCTTATTCTTTACCCTTTGGTCTAGGCATAAAGAACATTGACTAATCCTATGCTTGGTTACTGAATCTGCAGCTAGTCTAGGAGGATACCGGCTGCCATTTCGGAGCTCCCACGTTCCCCTCGCCTGAGGGCTAACATCTACACTTCAGCACCCAAATGATAGGACCGAATTAAGGATTTTAGCCTGTCACTCTAAAATCTCCAATTCTGCGCCCGATTAATATTATTTCCCTATTTATTTGCATTCAACTTCTATGAACTTCACCATTCATGGAATTTAAATGTGGTTCGTACTTAGTTGTAGAAAACATATCCCTCTCGGATCGTATGTTTTCACAAAAAATTTTAACATTACAACAGGCCTTAATTGCAATGTAAATGAAATGCAAGTAAAAACCATCACATTTATATCTAAATTAACTTCTAACATGCATCACAAAATCCTAAGCATGAATTCCACTCATTAGAAAAGAAAAGTAAATTGAAAACAATGGCATAATCATCTCATGCCACTATTTTTAAAGAATAAGAAAGAGTAAGAGAAATACGTCACGAAGCACGAAGAAAACGCAAAGGAAACTTCATTTAAACAAAGCAAATCTACTACATAAATGTTTACAAAAATCATAAGATAATGAAGAACAATACTTAGCTTTTTCCCTTTGAAAGAAAGAGGAAGATCTCTCCCACAATGTCTCCCGTCGATCCATGCAATGCTCGTACAATCCCTTACAAATTCTCTCAAAAATCTCCTCTCCAATCTCTCCAAAAGGGTAGAAATCTACATTTCTACTCTTAATCTAAGAATCTTAAACATTCCTCTAAGTTTTTCTTCAATTTTTTCTCTCTAATCTTCTCTTAATCTCTCCTTTTTCTAACCTATATTCGCCATTTTTAAAGAGTTTGGATGAATTCCCAAGAGTTTCCTTACGCACCCCTTCGAAAAAGCATCCAAATACGTCGAATATTGGCCCAAAACGGCCAAAAGTCGGTTCGTGGTCGTCCGGGCAGCTGTCGGCGAGTTCGAGCTCGCTGTCGGCAAGCTTTTCGGCCACTTTTCGGTGGTCTCGGGAAAATCTCGCCTTCGGCGAGATAACACTGAGCAACTCCACCGTTTCGCTCCGTTTGACCCCGTTTTAGCTCCGTTTCGCCCCGTTTCAGTTGCGTTGCGTTCGTAAGAGATAGCCCCACAAAATAAACATAAAAACAACCTTTCTTTCAAGTGTAATCTCATTCAAAAATATGCAAAAAGTATAAAAGAGATTAAGCATTGAAAGACTTATCGAAAGGTGTCAGGGCAGAATTTCATTTCTTGCTCGTTTTTGCGCCAAATTGTACCATTTTTGTTTCCTTTTGCTCCAATCGTCATTTCTTGTACCTAAAACCAAAAAACATACAAAATACCTTCCTTTAAAGTGTAATATCATAAAAAAATAAGTAAAATGATATAGCAAAAAGCATATATATTTTAGGCGTGTCAAATACCCCTAAACTTAACTGTTTCTTGTCCTCGTGTAACACTTTTACTACATAAAAATATAACTCAAGGCAATGTAATTTTCACCTGTAAGACACTAAAATTTTTCATTTAAAAGAATATAATGGTTAGATTTTTAGAAAGAAATTTAGTAACTCGGGTTAACACTACAAGTATAAGAATATTCAGCAATCAAGTCTAAGGGTTCTAGTCTTCTATTTATTTCAAGATAAACCATAATTTATTACATTAAGAATGCCTTGAAAGACTATATGAAAAAGGAGTTCATGCAAACTTTTTCAAAATGTAGGCCAATACTTTAAATATAAATTCAGAAATGAAATCAAGTTCTCTCTTTAGAGTGACTCAAGTGAAGCTAATTTTTTATTAGGTATCTCCTCAAGTTTCTCCTCATAAATATTTTTCTTTCTCTTAACACATAATACTTTAAGTATCTTAATATTTCAAAAATACAGTTTTCTTTACTTTAAATAGTTAACTATAATCAAATTCTTTCCTACCAAATATCTTACCCTTATAAAATTAACTTTTATTACTAAAAAGATTTAATCTAATCCTTCCATAATATTCAATTAAAATAAAAAGTTTTAGTTATCTCAAGCAAGGTACAATTGCCAGAAGTTATGTTAATAATTTTTTTTTAAAATATAACAATTGAGAACAAATAAGAGTTAATATTTTTCTTCCCCCCAAACTTAAATAGTAAAATATTTTGCAATTAATTTCATAAAATATAGCAGGAAAAAAAAGTAAAGATTGAATATACTTACTACTACAACATTCTATCAAATTCATATTCATGCATAATCAGGATTAAATGACTGCAAGAGAAAGTAAATCTAGCCTAAAATATACTTGTAATAAAATTACACTAAAAGGAAGTATTTTCATATCAAAATTTTATTTTTCTTCCTACCCCCAAACTTAATTTTTAACACATATAGCATTTAGTACAGAAAATATAAGAAGGAAGAAAATAATTTAGAAATTCTATCTACCACAAATGTCTATCAAAACCATTTACAAGTATTCATTAGGACAGAACAATATGCAGTAGAAAGTAAATCTAAACTAGTCATGCCAGAATGAAATTAACTAAACCAAAGTCTAACTAGCATAGCGGGTATCGGCGAGGGAATATAAAATGTTCTTGAAGACCTAAATAAAGTTGTAACACAAATATAAACACACATATAATAAATACAAACACAAATGATAAATGAGGATATTTCATCCTTTAACTCATCCAATCTCACTATGTTACCTTCAATTTCTAACGGAATCACTACACTAGTAAATTAGGTACTTTCGAATGATATTATAGATTATAATCTCAAAGATAAGATTATCCCTGATAAATTAGTTTCCGGACACTAATCTCAAGTATCATCTAATTCTTATAATTAAGCACCTATAACAATTATAAAGATAGTGTAAGATCATCCATATGGTATTCATCAAATAGGTTCGCGACTCCTACCTAATGAAAATAAAGTTGTAGAAAGGAAGTAACAAACTAAGATGAAACTATAATAAGAAGTTAAGGAATCACCTCCCTCAAGACACACAATAATCAAACTACTAACAATCTAAACATCTACCAATCATCAATCAAACTTATCAATACATTATAAAGCAAACATCATACAACACTAACAATCACGATTCTCAAAACATACTAAATCAAAACACACTAATAACTATGGGTTGCCTCCCATAAAGCGCTTGGTTTAACGTCATTATCCCAACATATGATTCCACCTAGATCAAAATTCCATTTAAGCAATCCTCGATCAATCGCCCAATAATTTCCAGATCCAGGGATTCCTATAAAATCCTCAAATTTAAATTTTTCATTTAGCTATTTAATTTCAGTTGGATTTATATCATTGTTCCTCATATTTCCTTCTAGATCCAATATTCTTCTATTGATTTTCTGAAATTCCATATTAATATCATCCTTGAAATTGATAAGAAATGGATCTTTATAAGATACTTCAATATCTTCCAAATTTTGGATCAAATTCTCTTTAAATAATTCGGATTCAAGATCAAATTCTTCTATGTCACTCTTATGATTCAAGTTATCTTCCAATTCTTCCCCTTTATAATTATTAAATGATGGAGGATCTATCTTAGTTGAGAAAATAGGTTTTTCTAATTCCTTAGGAATTTCTTCCTGTGTTCTATCAATATTCTTATCCTCTTTTCTCAACTCAAAGTTCTTTAGAAATATATCCTCAAATTCTCTTCCAAGTCTTAGTTCAATAATTTTATCTTGTTCATCATTCAATTCAGGTTTTTCTTGTGATTGAGTCACATCTAAAGATATTAAGACTGGTTGTGTAGATGAATTCCCTAAATAGATAGGCTTTAAAATTGTATGGGGTACATCCATCTTAAGTTCATGAGATTTTTCAAGAGATAGAACTAAAAGTTTACTATTTTTGGTAGCGTCCATCATTTCACACCTCTCCCTGAACATACATACAGTCTTCTTTACATAACATTTTTGACTCATCATGAAAGTCTATTTCAATCTCATTTGTTAACTTACTCTCAAAACTTTCTTGGAAATGTTCTTTACTTAGATAATCAATTTTATTCATCCAAAAACAATCATCATCTTTTCTCTCAGCTGGAAATTTCATAGTCTTTAATACATCAAAAGTAACTTCTTGGTCACTAATATTCATAGTCAACTCTCCTTTTTGCGCATCTATCATAGCTTGTCCAGTAACAAGGAAAATTCTCCCTAAAATAATTGGAATTTCTTTATCTTCCTCCATATCTAATACAATAAAGTCCAAAGGAAAGATAAATTTATCCATTTTAACAAGCACATCTTCTATAACTCCTTTTGGATAAATGATAGATCTATCAGCTAACAGAAGGGTTATAGTAGTGGGAGAAATATCGATTAAACCTAACATTCTAAATATAGATAGAGGCGTCACATTAATGCTCACTCCTAAATCACATAAAGCTTTTCCACATAATTTTTCTCCAATTGCACAAGGAATTGTAAAGCTACAAGGATCTTTAAGTTTCCGAGGAAAAATTTTCTGAAGTATAGCACTGCACTCCTCACTTAGTGCAACTGTCTCATAATCCCCAAATTTCCTTTTCTTATTTAATATATCCTTTATAAACTTTGCATAACTTGGCATCTGTTCCAAAGCTTCAGTGAAAGGAATAATTATTGTTAAATTCTTAAGTACTTTCATGAACTTTGAAAATTTTTTATCCAACTCATGCTGTCTAAGTTTTTGAGGAAATGGAGGTGGTGGTTTTTCCAAACTGATTTTAGTTGGAGATATTAATTTTTCTAGATCCTTAGAAACATGTTCTTCAGGTCTTTTAATTTTCGTTGTTTCTCTCACAATATCTTTCTCTTTTCTAACCACATCCTCTATATCTCTTCCACTTTTTAATTGGACAGCTTCTATTTATTCATTAGTGTTCTCTTTAGGGTTGATCTCATTGTTGCTAGGAAGTGTTCATTGGTGTCTATTGCTAAGAGAATTAGCAATTTGTCCCAGTTGATTCTCTATGTTTCTAATCGCAACATTTTGACTTTGCAACTGGTTTCCCATTTGTAATACCACTTTTTCCATAGACATTCTCTTATCCTCAAATTGTTGATCATCGTTAGAGTCCGGTGGATATGAAGGTCTATAGTTTATGTTCCCCTGATTATTCCAATTTCCATTATGATTTGCATGATTATTTTCCCATTGTTGGTTTCCATCGTCAGTAGTAGTATTCCAGTTAAATTTAGGATGGTTCTCCCAACCTGGGTTGTAAAAGTTAGATTACGGGTTGTTTATAGTATTTAAAGTCTCATATGATAATTTAGAATCAATTATAGGCCCTAATGAACTTTCCTCACTTACAGGAGTAAATTGAGGTTGGTTCATTCCAAATTGGTCCAACTTCCTTGATATTGCGGCAATGCGAGATGCAAGAATTGAAATTATATCCGTATCATGAACACTAGCCACATTTTTATGATTTACCCTTGTAGAGGGCCATTGAAATTCATTTGTAGCCATTTCTTCAATTAATGCATACGCTTCATCAAATGATTTTGAAATTAATGATCCACTAGTGGCAGCATCAATTATAGACCTAAGGGATCTTACTAACCCATTATAAAAAGTTTGAATGATTAACCAATCAGACAGAGCATGGTGTAGACACTTTCTTAGGAGTTCCTTAAATCTTTCCCAGGCTTCGTATATTGATTCCCCTTCATACTGAAAAAATGAGATAATATCGTTTCTAAGTTTACTAGTCCTTGAAGGTGGAAAATACTTAGCTAGGAATTTCTGACTTAACTCCTCCCAATTTTTAATAGAGCCAGGTGCTAATGAATATAACCATATTTTAGCCTTATCCCTTAGTGAGAAAGGAAAAAGCCTTAGTCTAACAGCATTGTCTGATATACCGTTATAATGAAATGTTGCACAAAGTTCTAGAAATTTGATAAGTGTAAATAGGGTTCCTCCAAAGGAGTTCCTCTAAACTGATTGTTCTACACCAGTTGGATAATCTAAGAATTTATTTCAAATGAGTCAGCTTCTATGACAGGGTATTATATACTTAAGTGAATTACATTTGTCGTAGGATTTATGCAATCCCTCAATAATTTATGATGATTTTCCAATTTATTATCTTGAAAGTTTTCCATTTCCACTTCTAGTTTTTTTAGTTCTTTCTGAATTTTTATTTTTTTATTTTCTTCAAACTCGGGATAATAAGGCACAAGTCCTACAGATCCTTTGTTTCGCATACGTAACACAACAAGTAATATATTAACAATTAAACAAATAAACGAAGAAATATATTCAACACAACAAAATATTTTTACGAACACCATATTTTTCACACAAACACTTTTTTCACAACAATGTTTCATAGAACAAAAAAATTTTTTCACACAAAAATAGTTTTTACTACACTACAGTTTTCCAAATCTAAGCCTAATTGTTTCAACTAAAATTTTCCTAAAGTTCTTACCGAAGCTTCACCGGCAACGGCGCCAAAAACTTGACCCGACCCGCAATTACGCAGTAAATTAACTTCCAAAAAATGGCCAAAAACTTGACCCGATTTATAAATAGCGGCTAGTGTGCAAAGTCTTAAATGATATAAAAATTAGAAAATATTTTACACACTAGGGGTATTACGCAAGTATACGTATCGTTTCAAGTAATATAGAGTTTTCTTTAAAAACCCCAGTATCGATCCCACGAGGAAGTGAAGTAAGAGGTCTTTTGTCAAATTCTAGTCTACTACTAATAGTCCTTAGTTTGGAATGTCGATTAAAATTGTGTTTTATCTAAAAACTACTCCTAAATGCAAGTGTTAAATGTAATAGTAATTATAACTAAGTGCAAATAATAATTTTAAAGATAACCCTTTTTTGATGAATTGGTTTGGAGAATTTTGAGAAATTAAAAACTACTATTCTTATGTAATGAAATAGATAATGTATAGGATTGAGATGCATTTAATATTGTATATGCCAAATAGGAGCAATCCTATTCTTTAACCTTTGGTCCAGGCATAAAGAACATTGACTAATCCTATGCTTGGTTACCGAATCCGCGGCTAAGTCGGGAGGATACCGACTGCCACTTCAGAGCTCCCACATTCCTCTCGCCTGAGGGCTAACATCTACACTTCAGCACCCAAACGATAGGACCGAATTAAGGATTTTAGCCTGTCACTCCAAAATCTCCAATTCTGTTCCCGATTAATATTATTTCCCTATTTATTTGCATTCAACTTCTATGAACTTCACCATTCATGGAATTTAAATGTGGTTCGTACTTAGTTGTAGAAAACATATCCCTCTCGGATCGTATGTTTTCACAACAAATTTTAACATTACAACAGGCCTTAATTGCAATGTAAATGAAGTGCAAGTAAAAACCATCACATTTATATCTAAATTAACTTCTAACATGCATCACAAAATCCTAAGCATGAATTCTACTCATTAGAAAAGAAAAGTACATTGAAAACAATGGCATAATCATCTCATGCCACTATTTTTAAAGAAGAAGAAAGAGTAAGAGAAATACGTCACAAAGCACGAAGAAAACGCAAAGGAAACTTCATTTAAACAAAGTAAGTCCACTACATAAATGTTTACAAAAATCATAAGATAATGAAGAACAATACTTAGCTTTTTCCCTTTGAAAGAAAGAGGAAGATCTCTCCCACAAAGTCTCCAGTCGATCCATGCAATGCTCGTACAATCTCTTACAAATTTTCTCAAAAATCTCCTCTCCAATCTCTCCAAAAGGGTAGAAATCTACATTTGTACTCTTAATCTAAAAATCCTAAACATTCCTCTAAGTTTTTCTCCAATTTTTTCTCTCTAATCTTCTCTTAATCTCTCCTTTTTCTAACCTATATTAGCCATTTTTAAAGAGTTTGGACGAATTCCCAAGAGTTTCCTTACGCACCCCTTCGAAAAAGCATCCAAATACGTCGAATATTGGCCCAAAACCGCCAAAAGTCGGTTCGTGGTCGTCCGGGCTGCTGTCGGCTAGTTCGAGCTCGCTGTCGGCGAGCTTTTCGGCCACTTTTTGGTGGTCTCAGGAAAATCTCGCCGTCGGCGAGATGGCTCTGAGCAGCTCCACCGTTTCTCTCCGTTTGACCCTGTTTTAGCTCTGTTTCGCCCCGTTTCAGTTGCGTTGCGTTCGTAAGAGATAGCCCTACAAAATAAACATAAAACAACCTTTCTTTAAAGTGTAATATCATTCAAAAAGATGCAAAAAGTATAAAAGAGATTAAGCATCGAAAGACTTATCGAAAGGTGTCAGGGCATTATTTCATTTCTTGCTCGTTTTTGCTCCAAATTGCACCATTTTTGTTTCCTTTTGCTCCAATCGCCATTTCTTGTACCTAAAACCAAAAAACATACAAAATACTTTCCTTTAAAGTGTAATATCATCAAAAAATAAGTAAAATGATATAACAAAAAGTATATATATTTTAGGCGTGTCAGAGTCCATGAAGATGCAGCTTATTACGCACCTCCGAAGAAAACAATCTTCTCGAGAAACACCGTGCCAAATGAAGCAAAAGAAATTCGAGACAATAAATAACCTGATGTTCTAGTCCAACAGTCACTCACCACTCCCTTACGGCGAGATGGTGAATGTTTCTCCAGAACTCGCATCCGAGGTCGAGGCCGGGGACGAGGTCGTGGAAGAGACACTGGGACAGTTGGACAGAAAAAGCCGATGATCAACGTTGATTGGGAAAACAACTCTAAGGAAGAAGAGGAAGTCAAGAAAGGAGCAGCTACAATAAACCGGAAGAAACCACAATTCAAGATTTCTCTCGAAGATGAGAAGAACGAAGAATACAAATCGATGTACGAGAAGATTAACCACTATGTACACACTATGACCCTGACCCCGATCCAGTCTAATAAGATCGAGGGTATGGTGGTCAAAGAAGTACGTAGCAGTAGTGCAAAGCCAATTAAATTTTATCGTGGCACTTCTTCTTCCAATACTGAAAACAATGTACAATTTGAAGATGTCGCTTCTTCCGAATTAATGGAATTACCTTTTGAGTGGTACTCTCCCTGTGTTAAAAATTTAATTCAACGTGGTGTCTTACCTTGACAATGGAAATAAGGCCAAGCACAACACTTGGAAAAATTATGGAATAATGTCGGTCTGCCTCCCAATTCAAAACATGGTCATGGATTTGGTACAGTAGGTTCAGTTGACCATACGAAATTTTGTTTGGTTGTCACTTGCGAACCTAATGAAGACTATTTAGAAACTACATAAGAGCTTGAAGATCTGCAAATTGGAGATGCTCCACGGAATATGAAGAAGAAATCGAATCCACGATTGATGAGTTAATGGAAGTTAACTTAGGTACTAGCGAAAAGCCTAGAGCAACCTTTGTTAGCTCCTTACTCGATAGAGAAGATTCGAGGAAATGATCGAGTTATTAATGGAATTCGAAGCTTGTTTTGCTTGGAGTTACGATGAAATTCCGGGATTAGCTCCGAAGTCTCGGTTCACGAGGCTAGGAGTGGATCCCACAGCCATTCCAGTCAGACAAGCTTCGAGAAGAATGCGTCTAGAAATTGAACAACAAGTAATAGCTGAAGTTAAGAAGCTAATAGACTCTAAATTTGTCCGTGAAGAACAATACCCTACTTGGCTAGCCAATGTGGTACCAGTCAGAAAGAATAATGGTCAGATCAGAATTTGCGTAGATTTCAAAGACTTGAACAAAGCATGTCCGAAGGATGAATTTCCACTAGCAATCCCAGAATTGATGATCGACATCACTTCGACACATGAAATATTCTCTTTCATGGATGGATCTTCAGGATACAACCGGATAAAGATGACACCGGAAGATGAAAAGCTCGCGGCTTTCGAACACCGATCGGAGTATATTGCTTACACGGTAATGCCATTCGGACTAAAGAACGCGGGAGCGACATACCGAAGAGCAATGACAAAGATTTTTTATGAGCTCATTCACAACCGAGTTGAGTCTTACGTGGATGATGTGGTCATCGAAAAGCAAGCGAAGGAAGATCACTCGTATGATTTGAGAATTGTTTTCGAGGGACTAAGGCGATACAACCTTGAGATGAATCCCTTAAAATGTGCCTTCGGCGTCACCTCCTGGAAATTCTTAGGATTTGTTGTCCGACATCGCGGGATCGAAATTGATCTAGAAAAGATTAAAGCTATCTTAGAAATGCCGCCTCCCAAAACCTTAAAACAGCTACGATCCTTTCAAGGGAAGCTGGCATATCTTCGACGCTTTATCTCGAACTTGTCAGGTAGGTGTTAGCCCTTCTCGGCATTAGTTAGAAAGGACGCCAAATTTGTTTGGGAAGAGAAATGCCAACGGGCCTTCGAGGACATCAAGCAATACTTAATGACACCTCCTGTCTTAGCAGCCCCAGTCTCAGGTAGACCATTGATACTTTATACCGCGGCTCTAGACGACTCCCTTGGAGCCCTGCTAGCCCAGGTCAATGATGAGGGAAAAGAAAATACTCTCTACTACTTAAGCCGTCGTCTGATTCTGATGAAAGTAAAATATCCTCCAATTGAGAAGCATTGTTTGGCCCTAATCTTTGCCGCACAAAAACTCAGGCATTACATGCTCTCTCACAAGGTCAACCTTATTTCGAACGTTAATCCATTGTAATATTTGATGACCCGTCCAACACTTTCACGGCGAGGCTTGCCGGTGGTCGATGACACTATTACAATTCAATATAACTTTCGTGCCTCTTCGTGCCGTAAAGGGACAAATCCTAGCAGATTTCCTTGCAGCACACCCTTTGCCGGCAGAATCGCCTCTCAATGACTACTTGTCAGATAAGCAGATAATGAACCTAGAAGACACTGATGATCGATGTTGGGAACTATACTTCGACGGAGCATCCTCAGCATAGAAAGACAAAGAATTGCAAATGATAGTGCCCGGTAAGGCAAGAATAAGACTAATCTTTATAACACCGGAGCGGGGGATGTTAAGATACTCCTACCATTTAACAGAGTCGTGCACAAACAACGAGACAGAATACGAGGCCCTCATAACAGGACTAGAACTGACAATTCAGATGGGAATAATAGACATCAACATCTATGGAGATTCTCAGTTGATCATTCAACAGGTCGCAGGACAATACAGAATCTTAAAGCCAAGACTCGAGCAATACTTTCAGTATGCCATGAAACTGTTGGAACAAATTCCGAATGTAACAATCTACAAGATCCCCAGAAGAGAAAATGCTCTCGCGGATGCGCTAGCCCGCCTTGCAAAAGAATTTGCTTGCTTACAAGATGAGTCAGTTGAATTGTCAGTTCAAGGATGACGAGTCCTATCACAGCCCGACATGGATATTATACAGAAATCAGAAAAAGCAGAGGAATTAGTTGCAGCAGTGATGGAAAACACAGAAGATTGGCGTCAGCCGCTAATAGAATACCTGCAAACAGGGAAATTACCAGACGATAAGTCATTAGCACATCAAATCAAGAAAAGAACTCTGTCTTACGCATTAATCAACAATACATTATACAGAAGGTCTTTTGATCAAATGTGGTTAAGATGCCTGAACGGGTCCGAGGCTCGTGAAATTGTCGAAAAGTGCATTCGGGACTTTGTGGCGCTCATCAGTCGGGCCCAAAAATGAAAATGAAAATTAAAAGACTAGGGTATTACTGGCCCTCGATGATGACCGACTGCATGAAGATTGCCAAAAGTTGTCACCAGTGCCAGGTACACGGAGTGGTTCTACACCAACCTCCAAATGTGCTACATCCGACAATTGCATCGTGGCCATTTGAGTGTTGGGGCACGGATATAGTGGGTCCGATAGAACTGCCTTCTTCAAGGGGACATCACTTCATCCTTGCAGCTACAGACTACTTTTCTAAATGGGCGAAGCCGGTTCCACTCGGAGAAGTAAAGGCACACCATGTGCTACGGTTTTCGAGAACCAAGTCGTCTACCATTTTGGGGTACGGGCGGAATCATTTCAGATAATGGGTCTGCATTCAGAAGTACAAAAATCAACAATTTTTTCAGGAGACATGGAATCGACTGGCGATACTCAACAATCTACTACCCAAGAGCAAACGGCTTGGTCGAGGCTTTTAATAAAACTCTCATTTAAATCTTAAAGAAAACTTTGGACGACAACAAGAGAAATTGGCACGAGAAGTTGTTAGAAGCCTTATGGGCCTACAGGACAACCTTCAGGACTCTACTCAGTCTACACCTTACACTTTAGTGTACGGGTCCGAGGCAGTGTTACCATTGGAAGTCCAACTTCCATCACTCAGGATTGCAGTTGCAAATAAAATTACCGTAGAAGTAAATGCCAGATTACGACTGTAAGAACGTGAAAACTTGGAAGTAAAAAGACTTGCAGCGCAACAAAATTTGGAACTGTACCAAGCTAAGATGATCCAGGCTCATGATAAATTGGTCCGCCCAAGAACTTTCAAAGTTGGTGACTTAGTTCTTATTCTCAGAAGACCTATTCTTGCACATCGCAAGATAGGGGGCAAGTTTGAACCAACTTGGGAAGGGCCGTTTATAGTTGAGGCAGTCTACTCAGGAGACTCCTACCAACTTGTGAATTGCCAAGGAGAACCACAAATGCTTCTAATCAATGGACGATATTTAAAAAAGTATTACGCAACCTGATGTTTCAAAGGGTGGCCTCTAAAATAGAGTCCACATCCCTAGAAACACGGTTGAGACAATCACTTTGTGGTCGGGTACGAACCCAAAAACACAAAAAATTAAAAAAAAATGTACTAAAAAAAAATAAAATACGTGAAATCATAATAATAAAGTTTTACCCTTCCGTTCAAATCAAATCTTGTTCCTGATCTTTCTTCATCTTTTCCTACTTTCCTTAAAAATTAAAATAAGTGAATAAAAATCTTCGGTGATAAATATTTTCTTAATGTTCTTATTCTTAGTACAACCCCTGATCCTTTCCTTGTCTTTTGTACAGGGAAATGTCGAACAGACGGTTGGTCCTAAACTTTAGAAATGGCGTGAGTCTCGCACTCGATGAAAAGAGGGTGAAGGATGGAACAGTGATAGAGATTGACTCGGACTTCACACCGAGTGGCCTACTGATACAAAGAAAATGATTGGATCCCGAGTTGATAGAGAAGAACTTCACGACGAAATAGTGATGAAAGTGGGTGACCCGAGCCACCAATCCAACAACAAGAAAAGAAAAACAAACGCCGCGAGAAGATAAGAAAATTATGTCCGTGGTTGCTACGGCGAAGGTGGGCTTGTCAGTGCCGCACCCACAGAAATTCAAGGAGTGAGAAGAGCTACTCTCACTGCTACCCAGCGACAAAATAAGAATCGTCGTATTCGCAAGATGTTGTCCAAGTTAGCAGAAGATAAACATGGACGGACGGTTGGATGCTTGTTAGTGCAAATGCTCTAAGGAGGCCGGTTCGGCGGGAACTAAAAGAAGAAAGCCAACTCCGAAAAGGTTGGAACGGATGAAAGAAATACCGGGAAGAATAGAAATGGAGTCGGTGCCTCGACGCCGAGTAGATGTACCGGACCCGGAGAGTCTTGTTGCGAAAGCGACCCCGGAGAATGTCCTGCGGAGACTATCCACAGGAGGCGAGACATGTAGGAGAGCGTGTTGGGGTTGAGCCATACATCCCACGATACGTTACCGGACACCGAGGACTTCGAGATAATTCCGGAATATGAGCTTGAGAAAATGCGGCTAGTTGAAAAGAAGACCTTTGAATACTTTGAAAGGATTGGAGGCGAGAAGAATCAACATCTGGAAGGCCTCGAGCTACATAAAGGTGTATTCTCAGAATACGAGCAACAACAGATTGTGGATTGCATTCTAGAACTTCAGAAGATGGTTCGAACAGGCCGTCTACGAGAAAAGACTTTTTGAGAACCCTGGAAGTGGATGCCAGGGAAAGGAATAGTCACAATACAATGCAGATGTTGCTATAACTTCGCAGAACACAGAAAAGGGAATCCACCAGGGATACTCCGTCACGGTGAGGTGGATCCCATGCCAAGAATAATTAAAAGAATGGTGAGAAGAATGATAACGTGGAGAGTGCGCCGGCGGACTGTATACCCAGCGGTTGCATCATCGACATCTATCGGAAGGGTGATTGCATACCTCGACACATAGACCACCACGACTTTGTCGAGACCTTTACTGCACGGTTTCTTTCGTCGACCGAGTGCGATATCATGTTCGGATCGACCTTCGGATAGCGAGGCACGGGCAAGTTCCGAGGGCCGGTGGAGATACCACTTCCGGTAGGTTCCGTCATGATACTACGAGGAAATGGAGCGGATATCGCAAAACATTGCATACCGGGAGTACCGATGGAGCGGATCTCTGTCACCTTTAGAAGAATGGACGCCATAAAGGCACCATACCATTTCCGACCGGATCCGGAATTGGAGAGTCTCCGGCCATACGAGTCGTGAGTTACATGGGAGATATCACACCTCCAAAGCACATCCATGCGGCATTCACGCAAGGGTGGCTTGGAAGGTGATGTTATTGACCATGTACCTTACTATTCAGACATGGATTTAGCAGATACTTTTGGATGGATCAATGAGAATCATACATAGTCAGTTTTGAGTCATGGATTGTATGAAGAATATTTCAGATCAAGTTGTATGATGTATCTTCTACAAGATTGGAATGAAAGTGACCATGTCACATTTTGCCTTCACCTCTTTTGTGCAAATTGATAGGGAAACACCATTAAAGTTAAATGAACTTCGAACAAAGAACAGAAAAGAAAAGGAAAATAAATAAGAACTCTCTTTCATAAAAATCCAAACATTAAAAAGAATTTCAAATCCACATGAACTTCTACAATCATTCTCGCGCTTTACAATATGTTCGATCTCTGCATTCATAAAACTCAGCAATATGTTCGATCTACGCATTCATAAATCTCGGCAATATGTTCAATCTACGCATTCATAAATCTCAGCAATATGTTCTATCTCTGCATTCATAAATCTCAACAATATGTTTTCATAATCTCATCATTCGGGATAGGCTTCCGCCCTACTCCCATCTCAACAAATCTCAGCATTCGGGATAGGGTTCCGCCCTACTCCTGTCTCAACAATCTCAGCATTCGGGATAGGCTTCCGCCCTACTCCCATCTCAGCAATCGGGATAGGCTTCCGCCCTACTCCCATCTCAGGAATCGGGATAGGCTTCCGCCATACTCCCATCTCAGCATTCGGAATAGGCTTCTACCTACTCCCTTCTCGGCAATTCTCGGCACTCGGGATAGGCGCGGTCTACTCCTTTCTCGGCAATCTCAAAATTTGATCCTCTCGGCAAGAAATTGAAATTAAAGCACTCTGCATTCGGATAGGCTTTGTCTATTCTTCCTCAGCATTTGGAATAGGTTCAGTCCTGCTTTCTTCTCAGCATACAAATGCATTCGGGTGGGCCCTAGCCTTACTCTTTTCTCCGCATAAAATCAAAATTGAAACTCAAATCGAAATTCAAACTCAAAATTGAAAACTTGAAACAGAAAATGAAACAAATCTAAGATCCAATTTGAAATTTTGTGATCTGAAATTCACCTCCTTCTTCCCCAGCGAGAGTTCTGGAATCTTCAGTATTAGAGATTTACCTTATACTCCCCAGTGGAAATTTCTTATACTTCGTCCTAAGTCTGTTACTTGGACATCTGTTTTGGTTCTGTTGATCTCTTCGGTCAATGCCAATACGAATGGTATGCTTGTTAGCACACCACACCTATTGGGGGTCCATTTGTTGACCTCATTTTTGATGAGGTCTTCTCTTCCCTCTTTAGTGCTTAGGATCTAGCCTTAGGCTTTTCCTTTGACTATCTTAGAGGACTAGAATCGGGACCCATCCTTTAGAAATTTAAACCATTTCTTGTCTCCTGCAAACCCACGAAGCTTGATTGTAGACCCCTAATCACCTAGATGGTTGAAATCGAAAGTGAAGGTTTAAAGGATGAGTTCCCAATAGGACTCTTTAGCACTTAGGACCACCACAGGTAGCTTAGTGCAGTGAGGGTTGACTTACACACTCACTACACTCATACTCTACACTCTCACACACACAATCCAAATCCTAAAACCACACCCATACCCAACTTGACTCCATGACTCATTTAGGTGATTCATATGGATGGACCTTAACCCCTAAGCCCCTGGCTAAGAGGGTTAGGAACAACATAGTGAATGTCTCAAATGAGTCCTCTCATGGATAATATAGGCTTAATATGACTTCATGGCTCAATCAAAAGTGATTCCATTTCACTCATATTTGATCAATCTTCTCTTTTCCAAAATTTTAATTTTTGACCCCGGAGACCATATGCACTATCAAACCTGCAAAAGCCCTTAAAATTGCCCAAATCCTCCAAAATTTCCAAATCACCCAAAATTTCCCAAAATTAGCCCTAAACATTTCCTCACCAATCAAATTGATCATCCATAGCCAAAAATACCAAAGATTCCAAAAATACCTCCCAATACCCTTCAAATACCCAAAATACCCCTCTTAGCCAAAAAATCCAAAAATTCAGAAAATTCCCAGAAAATTCCAAAAAATCCCAACTATTCCCAATTTCATTTTGTTCAACTACACCATGGGCTGATTCTGTCAATTTATCCCATTTTTGCCAAAACCCCCAATTTGACCCATTCTTAACCCAAATGAACCCAATGTCAAACCAAACCTCCCAAATTGACCCCAATTTTGGTCCAATTCAATTCTAAACATCAATTCAATATCCCCAATATCAGTTTAGACCAAATACAAGTCCAATTTAATTGACATTTGGATTCAATTCCAATTTGGAGCCTAAAGCCCAATTTTGATCCATGACCTAAACTTGACCCAATTTGACCCAATTCATCTCCAATTGATCCCAAAACTTTCCCAAACCTTCATAACATCCCCATAAACAAAACACTAACATAATTTGCCCAAAATTTGGACCGAAACCCCACTCAAATTCAACCCAAAAACCAAAAATCCCAATTTTGACCTAAACCCAAACTTAACCCAAATAAGCCCAAGTCCCAAAACCAAAGCCAAACCAAAGTTGAAACCTCTTTGAAACACTCCCATAAACATTTCCCAACATTAAATTTACATGAATTTCAACCCTAGCCCAACATTGGCCCAAATTAGCCCAATTTGACCTACATTGGCCCATTTACCAAATGAACCCAAATTCGACCCAATTCAATTCTAAACTACCCCAAATTTGCTTCAAATCATTCAAGACACATCCATAAACAAAACTCAACATTTTATTTGGCATGGCCCTTTGCAATTTTTTTTCCATGCAAAAGCCCATTTTCAAACCTAAAGGCTCATCCCTTTAGCCTTCCTAAAAGCCCATCAAAAATGATTTTAAAGGCCCAAAGCCCACATGACAATCCTCTATCATCATCCATTTTATTTAAAACACTTCCTAAGTTCAAAAATCCATCATCAAATAAATCCAAATCAAGCCTTATGACAATTCTCCTTAAATCCATAAAAAATGCCAATACCCTTTCTCATGCAAGTGAGACAACTTTTCCCATGCCATATATGAGCCATGAAGCCATGCATGAGCCCCATGGGAGCCATGAGAGCCATGGAATCTACTTTCCACCTCACCAAACCATTAATGGCAAGAGAGGGATCTCTTTCTTAAACCCTTTTAAACCTTTTTTACCTTAAGCATGTCGCACACTAAACCATGCTTAGCCACCTCACCATGGATGGAGACTTCACCACCCCTTCTAAGCTGACCTAAATGATTTCCTCAACTCAAAATCAGGTCTTGGGGAGGTGCACCAAGCCTATTTCCAACGGTTGACCCCAACCAAGACAAAATGGCCTCTTCCCGATTCCACTCCAAGCCATCCCCTTTACACATGGCAAAGCCCGATTAGTACCTGAACATCCAGCCACGACCCACTTTGGACTCGAGGGTGACCCATGCTGCAGGCTAGCCGCACTGGATCGCCGAAAAAACACCATGGCGAGACCTTGGGAGGAGCCGAATTTTGGAATTCCACCTTGCGACTTGTCTCGACCCGAATGGACGAGCATAGCTCTTCTTCTCCTCACCGAGAGCGGTGATCGGAGCCTTCGAGCCCCCACGGGAGGCCCTCCACCCTCTCCTATTTAAACACCACCACCTCTCGGCCAAAGGAGGTGCTTGAACCAAAACTTGCGAAACCACTGCCAAAATCATCCCGGACCACTCTCTACACATAAAGAACTTGATCCCCACTGAAATCCCCCTGCCATTTCCTCTCTGTGAGCTCGATTTCGGAGTTGAAATCCGAGCCCAAGCTAGGACACTTCACCACAGTGAGCCAATCCCCAAATTGATTGGTCCTACACCTTTACCAGACCAAGAGAAGAAGTTTACCAGCAAAAGCCCCCTCTCCATGCTAGCCATTGCTTCTAGCCTCCAAGCTTTGTGATCGGCTGTAGGCACTTTCATACCTAGACAATTCACCAGGCCAAGGGACTTCATCTGAAGCTTGCTTGGACCTAATCGAACGTGACACAACTCTCAGATCGAAGCTTCACTTCTCTGAGCAAAGCTATGGACTAACTCTTCTTCACGAGCTTCCAGAGATTCTCCATTTAGTTTGAATCAATTTCAATGCATGTTTACCGTATGGTTGTGTTCGTCTCTTCAAGACGAATCCATAGAGCATAAGAACACAAAAATCCGTTGAGAATCGAGTGAGAAATTAGGGTTAGAAGGTTGACGGTCACGGGTTCACACCAGTCGTAGACGATGACCAGGAGCCGTCGGATCACATGTGTATCGAGCGGACGGTCAGGATCGCGCTGGATGGAGCAATGGGACATGAACTGCGGGGTGCGTGGCATCCCAGTCAGTTGGCGGTGCTGAATCAAAAGACGACGCGTGGAGCTTCGGAGACGCCGAGGTTGACGCGGCGCCGCGTGGATAAGTAGGAAATTAGGATTTTTCTTATTTATTTAATTACCAAAACTTTGAAAATTCATAACTTTGTGTAGAAAAATCCTAAAAATAAAATAAAAATACCCTCTTGCTCAGTGAACAGAGGAGAATAATGTGGAAAAGAAATCATGTAATTTCATTAAATATTTTATTTTTAATGATTTATTTACTCTCTGCATTGTTTTAATTTTCCATGCATATAGAAAATTCACCATGACATGAGACCATAGGGCTTTTGAAGCCTATGAACTTGGGAACATTCCCTGAATTTTCCAAGGTCAGAGGCCATCCCTTTGAGAAGTTATTGATTTTTCAAATTCATGTTGCTGTTTTGAGTATTTTAATTCCAATAATTAGCATGTTGAGAAATAAATTATAGGAAAATTTGGTGATGTTTCTTGTGATCAGAGAGGCTTAGGAAAAATAATTTTTGAGTTAATTCACTTTGAGCAACCTTAATTGGCCTAAATACCCAAAAGTGAACTTTAATTAATTAGGGTTAACCATTCATCAAATTAACTTAAAAATAATTCTCCACTGTCCTTTTGGGATAGGAGAACACCACATAAAAATTTGAAAACAATTGGACTTGATTAAACCCACCAAATGGGTTGATTAAGCCTCTTAAGTAATAATGAATAAAATTAAACTTTAAAAAATTCATAACTCACAAAATACTTTTCAAAAATTCAATAAAATAGTTTTGGAGCTTCTCTGATATCAGAGGAATTTAAAAACATTAAAATTGCAATTTTGTAAAAAGGTTGATTTTTAAGCTTATTTTAATATTTTTAATAATTAAAAAATAATAAAATCACAAAAATATTAAAAATAACCAAAAATGTCACATTTTGAATTATAATCACTTAGGAACAAACCAAATATTTTTCTTAAGTCCCTAGGATAAGATATTGAATTTTAAAGGCTTAATGTAATTTTTAATATTAAAAAATGTATTTTCCAACATTTTCACTAAAATAATTCTAATAAATCAAAGAAAAATCAGAAAAATATAAAATTTGTTTTTTTGGACTCATTGAGGTCAGAGAGATTTAATAAAAATATAAAATCCATTTTTCAACTTTAATTTTATTTTAAAATTAATTAATGCTTCAAATTTCAAAATAATTCTAATAAATAAAATGTAATTCAAAATGTCACCAAAATTGGTTTATGTAGTCCTCTGGTCATTAGGAACATCCCATAATTTTATTAAGGACAGATACATTTCCTTGGTCATGTTATTGAATTTTCCTTGAAAACCCCTATTTTCCATTAAACATAATTACATAAATAATTTAAATACAGAAAAATCACATTTTCTCCTCTAATGTCTTAATTGACATGTAAGTAAGGTCACATAAAAATTTCAAGTTCATTTGAGCTTAATTTAGTGAGTTATAGAATTATTAAGCTTGAAGGGCAAAATGGTAATTAAAATTTTCAACCTTTAATTAAAATTTTAGGATTAATCAAAAGGGAAGGGTAAAATATTTGATTTTAAACTGATTTTAGATGATTGAAACCTTAATGGTTAAGGGTAGAAACCCACCAATAATTTTAAGAATAATTAAAGTAAACCTTAATTAATTAATTAATTAAATTTGGAAGATTAATAAAAAAATTGAAATCATAAAGTAGGGATATTATTTAAGAAGATGTTTATTCTTTAATTTAAAAATCCCTAAATAAATCACTTCAATAATACTTAATTCTTAATTAAAAGATTAAAATAATAATCCAAATTAAAATTAAATTAAAATTAAATTAAATTAAAGTAAATTAAATTAAATTAAATTAAACTAAATTATAAATTAAATTAAATTAAAACTAAACTAAATTAAATTAAATTAAATTGAAATTAAAATAAAAATTAAATTAAATTAAATTATAAATTAAACTAAGTTAAAAAATAATAATAATAATAAATTAAATTGAAATTAAATTAAATTGAAATTAAATTTAAATTAAAGTAAATTAAATTAAATTAAATTGAATTAAATTAAATTAAAATCACTTAATAACAAACCTAAATGAAATTATTAAGAATTAAACCTAAAATAACTTGAACACTATTCCAAACTTAAACTAATTTTCTATAATTAAATAAAAAAAAATTAAAATTGAATCATTAAGTTTAAATCATCAAAATACTTAATAACTTGATTTGCCCTTTTAAAGCTCTTGTTATCATAACTCTTAAATGAAACATCGAGTGAAGTGTTACCTCACTTATAGGATATTCAAATGTCCTAAGTTCACTGAGCAAAAGAATAACATTTAAACTCCCGGATGATTAATTCACTTGCATAATTAAATTCTCTTGGACTTAAAACGATCTTAGAAATATTGAAAAGATATTTAAGATTTGTCTTAACCACTTCCTCAATATGATAAGATGTTTATAAGAACAATTGAACTTAATTATTCTTTGATGAAGAAAATCGTCCTTAAACCAAAATACAAGAACCTAGACGTCATAGGAGGTGACTAGCTATAGGGTTAGGACTTTGATAGATAACCTAAACATTCCCCTTAGCTTTACCAAGGTACTTGTTGAAATATTTAAATGCCTTAACATGTGTTTTAAGTGCATCTTGGGATGACGGAAAGACCCTCCAGGTACGCTTTTGTTTTATTGCAATTTACTTTATTGCAAATGCACTTTACCTTTCTTACATGATAAACAATTGTTGCATGAAAACCAAAACCTTTAGGGTAGTCCCTGAATTGAAACCAGAACTAAATTAAAAGTCACTGCAAGATAAAAATCACCGCCACAACATTTCAAAATATAAAAACAACTCAAAATTTAATCACAAACAAAACACAAAACTACAATTGCAACTAAATTAAAACGTCTCGTTGAATGATCGGGAATACCTCGGATGATGTAACCCACGTGTTGCTAACGAGATTTCCCACGATCTAAATGAAAGTGTGGAACTCATTCAGTTGAGTTTAGCAAATTCATCTGGACTAAGTGAATTCAATGAAAATAATGGTGTCGGGATGACGGAACCGTGGGATCTTAATCGGTTCTGTTCTAATAACTTTAAGATTTGTTTTAACTAAAACACTAAAAACACTTGGACTTTAAGATTCCTAAACCAAACTCTTCTCTTCTCTTTTTGATTACAATCTTCTAAAACTAAACCTCTGTAACAACAAGGAGCTTGGAGCATGGCGGGCAGCACAGCCATCTTCGTCAGCAAAACAACTCTACATCAGTTAAACATTCCTAGAATTAAATAACAAACTCATAGGATTTTGAGGTAGTTCGCCTAGCGCGACGTAAATCCTAACTTCGTCTTTAGGCTTTTGCACAGCTCTGTTGTGTAATAAAAACCCTAACACTTTAGGATTCCGAGGTCGTCATCCGATATGACATAAACCCTCACATCTTCGAGGCTATTTGCATGACTGCGTCATGCAAATATAAGTCCTAATTAATTAAAATGGGTAGGATGGAAACATTAAGTAAATTTTCAAATTGAAGCCAAACCATAGGATAGTGTGGGAAGTTGCCAAGATTCTTCTTGGATCCTCAGCTTCTCCTACTTCTCTTCCTTTTGGACTCCTGAAAATAAATGTTCCAAATTTGAGCTAATCCCTTTTGAAATTTCAAAAATCCAATCCTTTGAAAACCTTAAACTTTAAAATTCTTGAGAGCAAAACCAATCGATCATTATCGAGAGTTTTCTTAAATGATTCACTTCATTTAAGATGTAATTAACTATAGGGGCTTGCCCTTATGGGGAACTTTAAGAACCCGGGTAATATAAACCCTGCTTAATTCCTTTATATTAAGCGAGGAACTTAGTCGGCTTATAAAATTGGTTCGTAGACCAAACGGATGTCACAAATCTTCTAGTTTATTTAACCGAGCCCCATCATCGAGCGATGTGTCTACTCTCCGAAATAGATATACAGTTTGTGGTGCGGTGCTCGTTTATATAAACTATTCGGGATGTGAGATCAGTTTGATTTCATATCTTAAAATTTTCAAATTTAAAATTATTTTCAAAATCAAATTCTACTTTTCAAATTATTATTTAAATTAAATTAAAACTTCGCCGACAATTTCTGTAGGCGACCTCTTTTCAAAAATACAACACTCAACCTAAAAATATGCCGACAACTCAATTATGTGACTACATTCTCACCCATATAATCTCATGTAATTCTTACCAATAGTTGACTGAGAAAATACAGCAATGGTTCTTACATGTTCTCACAATAGATTTTAACATGCAAGTTGATCAAGTTTACATGTAAATGAAGATCAAAGTAAAATCATCACAATATAATCTAATTCTACTCAATTCTATATCCTACACATGCATACTAATTCATTGTAAGAGGGAAGAGTAAAGAAAACTACTCACTACACATAGAGAATTAACAACAACTTTTCATTGAACAACACTTTGAATCCATACAAACAAAGGACCAAATTCAAACCAAAATATAATGACAGTACTTATCATTGATGAAAATTAAACTCTCATTGTATATCAAAAGCAATCTCCTTCCAATCTCTCCCAGAAATAAGTGAAAAGAAAAGAAAAAAGTCTCTCATGCTCTCTCTTTCTCTCTCAACTTGTCGCCCCACTTTGACTTACGCCCAAGTCTTCACGTCTTCTCCAAGCCTTAATATCCTCTTCTAATCTTCTCCACCTCTCTCTAGATCTTCTTCTTCAAGAGTTTCCAAGCCTTAATTATAATTTCTCAAGAGATGCTTAAGTGTATCTTCAAAAGGAGTCCACATTCAATGAATCTTCTAATGCGTGCCTTAAGTGCGTTTTCACTCCAAGACACACATCGCTTCCATAACAACACCACCTAACTGACCCAAGATCATCTAGAAAGTTTATTTTATCATTTCCAATCAATTCACGATGAGACACACTTCACAACACTTTGAAAAGCGTTGAAATCCAACGTTTCTTCTAGAAGTTATGCCAAAAACTGTAACTGGCGGCTATGCACAAACGGTTTGGTGCGTAGGCACCACTGCCTGGTGGCTAAGCACCATCTGGTGGCACCTAGGTGCCAGACACATGTACATAATTTTCCGGTTCAACCCGTTTTGCTCCGATATGCTCCGGCTCGACCTATTTTGCTTCGATATGCTCCATTTTTGTCCATTTTTGTTACTTTTGCTCCAATCACTCTAAATTCTTCAATTTGATGTATATACAACCAAAAACACAAGAAAAAATACCTTTAATGTGCAATATCATTATTAAATTTAGCATAAAAAGTAGTACACTTTTAGGTTGATCACATGTTCTCTGGTCTGACTCACCTTCTTTTAAATCTTTCTTAATAATCTGGTCTGTGAATCTATAGATGATTATGCCTGTGAAGTAGAAGCACGAGAAGTAAAAGCAACAAAAGCAGAAGCACTAGAAGCTCTAACAGTTCCTCCTCTCCAGCCAAACTCTGAATGCACAGTGTAAGTGTTCAAATTTACACTGGTGATAGGTCTAAGTGGCTGAAGAACCTCTTCTCAAGTTTCAAGCTTTACCCTAACTATTCACAAATCGAATGGACCAGGAAAGGAAATCCCATACCTGCCATAGTGACAACTCTGACACAGTTTAAAATATAATAAAAAATAATAGCTCTTAAGTCAATCAGATTTCCTTGCTGAATACAATATTTCAAAATAGCTATCTCCCTCGTAACTTCACTGACATGACTTGAATTCAACAACTTAGATGAGATGAAGTAATGTCATGCCTTGGAAGTGATATTCAACTTATAGGTTAGAAAATTTACTCTTCTATCATTCATAATTTTCCATAGACCTCTTCCATCAGTAAGAAAGGACATAATCTCATCTAACTCTCCTTCCGTAGGATGGTAATTAGCATAATAACAAAACATCATAGGAGGTAATTGGTAAAAGGTATTGATTAGTGCAGAAGAAAAATCCACTTGCTGTCCCCGAACAATCACTATGTTTTCCTTTATTGCTGGCAAGTTAGCATAAAACTCTTTTACCATAGAAACAACAGCAACAGCGGAGAAATAACAATACCTTTTCCATTTCTTTCGAGCAATCATCTCTTCAATATTTCCTTATCATTTTCTATAAACTCGCTTTAGAATCAACTTACGTGATAATAGTGCATCAACGTAACAATCCTCAACTCTAAAGCTAACAAATTTATCTGAATCAAATCTTGCTTTCTCTTTCAAGCACTTCAACTTTAAAGTCATTTCTAATATTAAAAAAAATTTACCATAAATTCCAAAATCAAACAAACTTACTAACTAAACTTCTAAAGGTAAAATCTACTAAATTAAAGAAATTTCTCATGCTTTTCCTCAAATTCTCACCATGAATAGTGATTTTCGGATTTCTCAATATTGTACTTGAAATACATGGTGAAAATAAAAAATTTTTGCTTAGGAGAAGTGCTTATACCTTAAGGAGTTCAAATCCAACAAATTTTGTTGAAATCAGCTCTAAAATGATCTAAATCAGTGATGCCCTAGGCTCCTTTTACGTGAATTCGAGAGGTTGAAGGTGTTAATGGGGTTAAAAATGGAAAATTTTAGGTTTTTAATGGCTGAAAACCGATTTTCGCGAACCGGCGCCTTTGAGCAAAGCGACAGCGCATAGCCGCGAAATATGGTGCTTAAGCGCCGAAGGTCTGGCACATAGCCGCCAGTGCCAAGATTTTGACAATTTATGTTAATCGCACTAAAAACACCTAGTTAGTCACCCTTAAACTTTTCAAATAATTAATTCTCCTCCATAACACTTCTATACTCCAAAATTACACTATAATTTCCATCAATTCAAGACATACTTCACACAAAAACTAACTTATAAATCACTAATAACAAAACACATTTATTATAAAGTATAAATTTCTATCCAAACACCTTGGATGAAATTTTCCAATACATAGGTTCATAACACATATCTTAGACAAAAATTTACATCATTAAGATGTAACAACCACAAATTAAAATGCAACAAAACATAAACATTATAATAATCACAAACACAAAACACTAAACACAGATAATTGAACTATAAGACCACACTCATTTTAACTCCAATCTCCAGTAGGATGAAGATATCCAGAATTACCATTAGTTCCATTTGAACCATCTGGAATGTAAATCTGATAAAATGAGCAATGGTTGAAAACTCTCACATCTTCTTCTTCTATCCATTTGTTCTTCAGAAACTTCAATTTATATGCTTCTTCCACATGACTTGTACGACTGAATTGCATTTTGAGTTGCCATCCCATTGTTGGATTTTGGGGATCATGCGCAACAGAAGCAAAATTAATTAAAAAGCATATTAAAGTCATTTCCCCAAAACCACCAAGGATCTCATGTGCTCATACAAATCAAAACATAAACCCAAAAAGAAGTGCAAGAAATCATACCATGCAAGAGTTCTACTCTTAGATTTCCTCGGATCTTTAAGGCGCTGAAACCACTTGCCCTCTACCGGTATCCACACTCGAACGGATTTCCAAATGGCTTCCAACTGCTAGATCGGAAACGGGGATTTCTCCAAAACCAAAAGAACTCTCTTCCTCTCTTGCAAGAGTTCAAAAGGAATAAAAAAAAATTGACTTCATAAGCCATGACCCCTCCTTTTAATTGAAGTGACACCATTTCATGGCACCTCTTCATTATTATTATAAATTACTCAAGAGAGAGAGTGTTCATCAACCATTCTAGTCCATTCAAATTTTGTGCGACCTTATAGGTTTAATTAACATTGGCGGTAGGCTTAAATCACCATTTAAAAACCTACGAGTTATAGTTGGTCTCTAGCAAGACACTATAACTACCCGAGTTAGTATGAATAGTCTCGAGATCCGAGACAACCTCGATTGTTAATGACATAATCCTTTTATCACGTGATATCATGATAGAATATAAGGCATGGAATAATGTCAACCTTATATCTCTCTATCTTTAATTTCTCGACTCTCGATTAGATCGATAAAATAAATGCGATTGATCTCCATCAATTCATTTGAGTGTGGCAACACAATTCTCGATCTAAATCATTCGAGGGGCCCGAGAGATATCTCTCTTATTATAAGAGGGATAAATTCCATCTTGATTACTCATATCTCACTACATGATTCACATTATGCCCAATCATAATCTTTATGGTCATCCGGTCAAAGACAACGTTGGGTTATGTCTAAACATAATATTCCTCATGTTGAGAACCATGACAATCTCGGGTCGGAGGATTCGATGTCACTACGACTTGAGATTAACATATGACTTATATCCATGATTTAATCTCAAAGCGAGTCGATCCAATATTTGTTCTCCAATAAATAAATATAAATCGATGTGTATCCTCATACATATATTCATCTCATGAATATCCATCAAACTTTATATTAATCTTTATTTATTGTCATTCCCACAACAATAAGCGATTATGGATATTTAGAATAATCTTCATAATAAACATGAAACTATTCAAGGTTCTTCTTCTATCATAAACATGCTAATTAAAATAGAAAAATATTCATAAAAGTTCAAAATACATATCCATATAATAGGCCTAGGGCACTTATCACTAACGATCTCCCACTTGCACTAGGCCCATTTATCGATGTATCTAATACCCATGGACCTTACATGACCCTCATGCTTTGCTTGTGGTAGAGGCTTAGTTAATGGATCCGCAACATTGTCATCTGTTGCAACTTTGCATATTTTAACGTCACCTCTCTCAATAATTTCTCTAAGGAGATGATAACGCCTGAGTATATGTTTGGATCGCTGATGTGACCTAGGTTCCTTTGCTTGTGCTTATAGCACCATTGTTGTCACAATAAATCTCAATAGGATTTGTGATACTAGGAATCACTCCAAGGTCGAAACAAATTTCTTTATCCAAGCTGCTTCTTTCGTTGCATCACATGCTTGCTATGTACTCGACTTCGGTTGTAGAATCGGCAACGAGTGCTTTGCTTTGAACTCTTCCGACTAATAGCACCACCATTTAAACAAAACACATATCCCGATTGCGATCGATAATCATCTTTGTGTGATTGAAAGCTTGCATCCGTGTAACCTCTTACAACCGAGATCATCTTCCAATCCACCAAACACCAAGAACACATCCTTAGTTCTTCTCAAGTACTTAAGAATGTTCTTGATCGCTATCCGAGTGACTTTCACCGGGATCCGATTGGTATCCGCTCGTTATGCTTAAAGCATAAGAAACATCCGGTCTAGTACATAACATGGCATACATGATAGATCCTATAGCGAAGCATAAGGAATTTTACTCATACGCTCTCGCTCATCATTAGTGTTAGGACACCGAGTCTTGCTAAGCGTTATGCCATGTGACATAGGCAAGAATCCTCTCTTGGACTCTTCCATACGGAACCTTTTCGGTATAAGGTCTATATATGTACTTTGATTTAGAGCAATTAGCCTTTTAGATCTATCTCTATAGATCTTTATCCCTAGGACATAGGATGCCTCTCCTAAATCCTTCATTGAGAAAGATTTACCTAACCAAGTTTTGACATTGTCCAAGGTAGGTATGTCATTCCCAATGAGTAATATGTCATCGACATAAAAGACCAGAAAAACAATAGTGCTCCCACTAACTTTCTTGTAAACACAAGGTTCATCTTCATTTTCGATAAAGCCAAACTCTTTGATCTGTCTCATCAAAATGAAGATTCCAACTCCTTGAAGCTCGCTTCAAACCATAAATGGATCTTAGAAGCTTGCACACTTTACGGAATTCTCGGGATGAACAAAACCTTCAGGTTGTGTCATATACACATCCTCAAACAAGTTTCCATTAAGAAACACAGTTTTAACATCCATTTGCCATATCTCATAGTCATAATATGTAGCAATGGCAATGAGAATTCTAATAGACTTAAGCATGGCTACCGGTGAAAAAGTTTCATCATAGTCAATACCATGAATTTGTTTAAAACCTTTTGTAACAAGTCTTGCTTTATAAGTATGCATATTACCATCCATGTCAGTTTTCTTCTTGAAAACCCACTTGCACCCAATGATCTTAATATCATCTGGTGGATCAACCAAGTTCCAAACTTGATTATCATACATGGATTGGATTTCGGATTTCATGGCCTCTAACCATTTGTCAGAGTCTAGATCTAACATAGCATCTTGATAGGTAGTAGGATCACCATGATCCATTAACAATACATCATGATCATTATTCATGAGAAATCCATATCTCTTAGGCTCATAATGTATTCTATTAGATCTATGTAGTTCTTGTGTTACAACAGGTGTGTCAATAACTCCTTGTTGACCACCATCATCCAAAGGCATTTCAATGTTATTTTGTGACTCTCAAACTTCTTCGAGTTGTACTTTACTCCCACTGATTCCTTTAGAAATAAATTCCCTTTCCAAAAAGAAACCATTTCTAGCAATAAACATTTTGTTCTCAATGGGATTGTAAAAGTAATATCCTTTAGTCTCATTAGAATAACCCACAAAAATACATTTATAATATTTAGGTTCAAGTTTATTAGAATGTAAACGCTTTAGATAAGCTTCACAACCCCAAATCTTAAGAAAAAGCAAACTAGGCTTCTTCCCAGTTCATATCTCATATGGTTTCTTTTCAACCCTTTTGGATGGAACTCTATTTAGTGTAAAAGCAGCTGTCATAAGTGCATAACCCCAAAAAGAAAGTGGAAGATCCGATGCACTCATCATTGATCGAACCATATCAAATAGAGTTCGATTCCTTCTTTCGGACACACCATTCCATTGTGGTGTTCCGGGAGGAGTAAGTTGTGAAACAATTCCACAACTCTTAAGATGATCACTAAACTCTTGGCTCAAATATTCTCCACCTCGATCGGATCGAAGCACCTTAATTGTCTTACCAAGTTGATTTTGTACTTCATTTTGAAAATACTTGAACATTTCAAATGATTCATATTTATGTCTCATCAAATAGACATAACCATACCTATCGAAATCATCGGTAAAGGTAATGAATTACCTGTAACCTCCTATGGCTTCTATACTTAATGGTCCACATACATCTGTATGTATTAGGGCCAATAATTCACTAGCCCTTTCACCGTGTCCAGTAAAAGGCTCCTTTGTCATTTTCCCCAAAAGACACGATTCGCGAGTATCAAATGATTCATAATCAAATGAATTCAAAAGTCCATCTTTATGGAGTTTTGAAATGCATTTCTCATTTATGTGTCCTAGACGACAATGCCAAAGATAGGTTACATTCAAGTCATTTGACTTAAATTTCTTGGTAGCAATGTTACATACGGAAAAATCATTGGATATTTGAAGGTTCAAAACATAAAGACCATCTAGTAAAACAGCATTTGCATAGAACATATCTTTATGATAAATGGAGCAAATATTATTCCTAATAATAAAAGCAAAACCATCATTATCCAAACAAGAAACTGAAACAATGTTTCTACACATTGTAGGAACATAAAAACAATTGTTCAATACTAACAAAAGCCCACTGGGTAAAGATAGTTCATAACTTCCTACAGCTAAAGCAGCAACTTTTGCTCCATTGCCTACGCGAAGATCCACTTCACCCCGTTTCAGTTTTCTACTCCCCTTTAGTCCCTGCACATTTGCACAAATGTGAGATGCAGATCCAGTATCCAATATCCAGGAACTAGAAGGAGTATAATGAATCTGTATAACATTTATACTCAAGCACCTGGTCCCACCAGTCTTCTTGTTGATTTGATCTTCCTTATAAAGTTTGCAATTTCTTTTCAAATGACCAGGTTCATTGCAAAAGAAATAGACATCATCCTTCTGGGATTTAGCCTTGGAACTAAGATTGGGCTTAGGTTTAGGATTGGACTTTCCACCCCAACCTTTGCCTTTTCCTTTGCCTATCTTCTTAAAACCCTTACCCTTTTGCTTAACCATTAAGATTTTCCCAGGCTTGGATTTTATATTTTGTTCAGCAGTTTTAAGCATCGTATGCAACTCTGATATTGATTTGTCCATCTCATTCATATTGTAGTTCATGACAAACTGGTCATAACTACGAGGAAGTGAATTCAGGAGCAAATCAGTAGCCAATTCTTGGCTAAATGGAAATCCAATCCTTGTCAGGTGCTCCATGTAACCTTTCATTTTCAATACATGAGCACTAACTGAACTACCTTCAGTCATTTTGCAAGAATGCAATGCCTTGGTAGTTTCATACCTTTCTTGCCTTGCTTGTTCTTTGGAACATTTCCTTTAGGTTTATGATCATATCATAAGCCTCCATATGTTCTAAATCTTTACGGATCTCGGAACTCATGGCAACTAACATCAAGCAAGTAACATCTACAGAGTCATTATGATGCTTCTCATAAGCATTCTTTTACGTTACGGAGGCATTATCATCTGGTTTTTCGGGGTGAGGTTCATCCGGGACATATAACTTCCTTTCGTGTTTGAGAACAATTCTCGAATTACGAAACCGATCAAGGAAGTTAGCCCTCGTAAGCTTGTCCTTCTCGAGGACCGATCGTAATGAAAATGCAGAATTGTTATTATTGTTGTTGGCCATCTACAATAAATGCAAAGTTTAAGTATATTAATTATGAAAAACTCCCACTAAATTAATAGTCCCTCTTTAAAATTATATTAACTTTAGTGGTATAAGATCCATAATTATACTTAATTTTAAGTCAGCTTTGGCATGACACTTAAAATCAAGTATATTTAGGTAGGTAACTATTACCAATTGCATCAAATGCAACTCTTAATGGGATTTTTGACATCTTATGTCGTAGCATGTTTAAATCTCATCTCATGCCCTTAGGCCCAAAACCATTTTGTAAGCTCTAATTAAGTTTTACCATTTTAAACACATGAGTAGCACCATTACTCATCCTGTCATGCTAATATTATCTAATGTACTCCTACTTTGGTAGAACCCACATCATGGTGATATTAGTTTTTGACGAGTGTTTAATAATAATGGATGGCATGAAAAACTTAAAATTTCGAATGAGGGATCGTTATAGATTTTAAATTATAATGATGTTATGATTTATTTTAGTATCATATACTAAACCACATCACGAGAAAATATCAAAATCGAAGCATAATTAAGCGTGTCAAAATATGGCCCCAAAACTAGAATGATCTTCATAAGCCGATTATGAAGATCAAAAGTCCAATCTAAGGGTAAAAAGTAACTTCTAAAGCCTTCGAGATCACCATCTCCTGCATGGACTTCTAGCTCCTCCATCACCATGGTGGATAGTGGACTTCAAGTGCCTTGCTTTGTCTTCTCATGATTTATCTTACCAAGAATAAATACATGTAATATAAATTACAACAAAGCAAAATAGCACGCAGGCCATAATTAATAATTACATCTCATTGCAAAATTAAAAATATTACAACCATGCAATTCACAGAAGTCACTGGGCCATATTATGTGTCACGCAAGTCAATACATCATGTATTAATCTAATTAATACATCCATGTTTGACAAACTAAAAAAAATAATAATAATAATAAAAATTACTTGATAATTGGCTCGATGTTTCTAAAACAATTAAATTTATGAGGCGTTAGGAATAAAAATGGCTGTTCCGATAGCCGGTTAGCGGACGGGGTCGAGGAGCAGCGCCCTCTCGGGGTTGCAAGGGGCAGCGCCCCTGTTAAAAAAAAAAATTTCTTAATTAAAATTTGTACATCGCAATACTAAAATTTTATATTTTTGCCAAAAACAATCCAAAATTTCATAAATTATTTAAAAGGAATTTCATGCAAAAAATCATAAATATTGCGATATAAATTCAACACTTTAATATAATTAAAATTTGAATCCAGATTTTAAAATCATATAAATTAATTAATGCGAATAGGTGCCATTCGAACGAATAGACACGAGGGAGTTGGGCCTCACAAACCAAGAGGTGCCAACCCATTAGACACCTATTGGTGTCAACTCCACATTGACCGCCCGCCATAACCGCCTGCCAACGGCCAACCGCTGCCGTCGGCCAACCGCCGCCGCCGAATCCGCCGGCGGCCATAGCCGCTGCAGCCGACGTCCAAAGACGCCGTTAAATTGATTTCTATGAAAACACAACCTGGCTCGATACCACTTGTTGGATTTTGGGGATCATGCGAGACGGAAGCGAAATTAATTAAAACGCATATTAAAGTCATTTCCCCAAAACCACCAAGGATCTCATGTGCTCATACAAATCAAAACATAAACCCAAAAAGAAGTGCAAGAAATCATACCATGCAAGAGTTCTACTCTTAGATTTCCTCGGATCTTTAAGGCGTTGAAACCACCGCCCTCTACCGGTATCCACACTCCAACGGATTTACAAATGGCTTCCAACTGCTAGATCGGAAACGGGGTTTTCTCCAAAACCAAAAGAACTCTCTTCCTCTCTTGCAAGAGTTCAAAAGGAATAAAAAAAAAATTGACTTCATAAGTCATGACCCCTCCTTTTAATTGAAGTGACACCATTTCATGGCACCTCTTCATTATTATTATAAATTACTCAAGAGAGAGAGTGTTCATCAACCATTCTAGTCCATTCAAATTTTGTCCGACCCTATAGGTTCAATTAACATTGGCAGTAGGCTTAAATCACCATTTAAAAACCTACAAGTTATAGTTGGTCTCTAGCAAGACACTATAACTACCCAAGTTAGTATGAATAGTCTCGAGATCCGAGACAACCTGATTGTTAATGACATAATCCTTTTATCACGTGATATCATGATAGAATATAAGGCATGGAATAATGTCAACCTTATATCTCTCTATCTTTAATTTCTCGACTTCTGATTAGACTGATAAAATAAATGCAATTGATCTCCATCAATTCATTTGAGTGTGGCCACACAATTCTCAGTCTAAATCATTTGAGGGGCCCAGAGATATCTCTCTTATTATAAGAGGGATAAATTCCATCTTGATTACTCATATCTCACTACATGATTCACATTATGCCCAATCATAATCTTTATGGTCATCCGGTCAAAGACAACATTGGGTTATGTCTAAACATAATATTCCTCATGTTGAGAACCATGACAATCTCAGGTCAGAGGATTCGATGTCACTACAACTTGAGATTAACATATGACTTATATCCATGATTTAATCTCAAAGCGAGTCGATCCAATATTTGTTCTCCAATAAATACATATAAATCGATGTGTATCCTCATACATATATTCATCTCATGAATATCCATCAAACTTTATATTAATCTTTATTTATTGTCATTCCCACAACAATAAGCGATTATGGATATTTAGAATAATCTTCATAATAAACATGAAACTATTCAAGGTTCTTCTTCTATCATAAACATGCTAATTAAAATAGAAAAATATTCATAAAAGTTCAAAATACATATCCATATAATAGGCCTAGGGTACTATCACTAACACCCATGTGCGCTAAATGTGCGTTAGTTTCATTTACCTTTGCTTCGATTGAAGCCACGTCAGCCTCGATCTTCACAAGCTTTTCTACAATTCCTTACATACTAAAGGCCAAAAATCAATTGAATAACTCTTGCGTACCTTAACTAATGAACTTTTTGTTAGCTTTTTCTTTCTTCTTAACTTTGTTTGGCCAAGAAGACTTTTTTGTACTTAAAATACTCTTCTTAAGACTTAGGAATGAAAATAAGAACAGGGGCAAGTATCTCTTTAATTCTAGGCCTTTTTGTAGACTTGATAAGTCTTAAAACTGACCCTAAACATGTTAAAACTCCTCATTAACTCCAAAAACTACTTACCCATGATTTAGGCTTCTAGAACCACATTTTCACATTTTTTCTAACTCTGGCACATAGCCGCTAGTGTTCATTTTAGCACAGGTTTGCTAAACATCCAAATCTTCATTCTAACTCCTCTAAGTTATCAGATAAGATCAAATAAACACCACTATAACATAAAAAAACACCAAAATGCTACCACATAATCTCAAATCAAACAAAAAAAGAAACACACAAAGAAAACATAAAGCAAAGCACACCGATAACTATGGGTTGCCTCTCACAAAGCGCTTGGTTTTATGTCTTCAGCCTGACATACCCAGAGCTTATTCTGAGTGACCCAACATCAGATTCTCATCAGGTTTACATTGATCAACTGAAAAATAAGGATTAAATCTATGACCATTAATATTAAATATTTTTTCAGTCTTAGGATCTTTAATATCCACAGCTCTATATTAATAAACTTTCATTATAATAAATGGACCCATCCACCTGGACTTAAGTTTTCCAGCAAATATTTTCAATCTGGCATTATGTAACAAAACTTGTTGTCCTAGCTCAGGATTTTTAGTAAGAATCTTCCGATCATGCAATAATTTCATCTTTTCTATATAAATCTTAGCATTTTCATAAGATTCATTCCTTATATCTTCAAGCTCATTTAATTGAAACAATCTCTTTTCACCAGCTTCTTTCAAATTATAATTGAACTCTTTAATAGTTCAATATGCTTTATGATTAAGTTCAACTGGCAAATGACAAGTTTTTCAAAAATTTTCCTATATGGAGACATTCCTATAGGATTTATGTAGACAATCATATAGGCCCACAAAGTATAATCCAGTTTGATTGACCAATCCTTTCTGTTTCGATTAACAGTCTTTTCTAAAATTCTTTTAATTTCATGACTAGATAATTCAACAAAACCACTTGTCTGTGGATGATAAGCAGTAACAATGCCATGGTTAATATGATATTTCTTTGCTAACTTTTCATAATCACATTTCTAAAAAGACTTCCCTTATTAGTTATAATACCTCTTGGTATTCCAAATCCGCAAAATATATTCTTTCTTAAAAACTGTGCAACACTTTGAGCATCACATCGAGGTAAAGCAATAGCTTCTATCCATTTAGATACATAGTCTACTGCTATCAAAATGTATGTATTTCTGAAAGATGGTACAGATGGTCCCATGAAATCTAATCCTCAAACATCAAATATTTCAACTTCCAAATATAATTGGGGAGCATCTCATTTCTTCTAGAAATATTGCCTACACGTTAACATCGATCACAATTTTTAATATAACCATTAACATCCTTAAAAATTGTAGGCCAATAAAATCCAGATTATAAGATTTTATATGCAGTTTAATTAACACCAAAATGTCCCCCATAATCAGAATTATGACATTTTTGAATGATTTCATATGTTTCTTCTAAAGGCACACATCTTCGAATGATCAGATCCTTTCCTTGTTTATATAAAAATGGGTCATCCTAAAATTAAGTCTTAGCTTCAAATAAAATTTTTTTCTTCTCTTGGTATGACAAACCATAGGGTATAATATCACTGACAATAAAGTTTACAATGTCGGCATAACACAGAACACACCACTCAGTAATAGTGAACAATTTTTCATCATGTTCATTGAATTCTTCATTGTCACAGAGAGATTTTTGAATTTCAAGCCTGGACAGATGATCAACAATTTGATTATCAGCACCCTTCCTATCTACTATTTCAAAATCAAATTCTTGCAAAAGAAGAATCCATCTTATAAGTCTCGGTTTTGCATTCTTCTTCTTCATTAAAAATTTAATAGTAGAATGATCAGTATATATCACACATTTTATTCTAATTTAATATGATTTAAATTTACTATAACAAATAACTCTTTCTCAATTGTAGTATTATTAATTTGAGCTTCATTAAGAGTTCTACTAGCATAGTAAATCACTTTGAAAAATTTATCATATCTCTGACTTAAAACAACACCAATAGCATAATCAATAGCATCATGCATTAATTCAAAAGGTTTTTCCCAGTTTGGTGAAACTATAATAGGTGCATTGATTAATTTTTCTTTTAATGTTTCAAAAGCATTTAAGCATTCATCATCAAAATAAAAAATCACATCATTTTCCAGTAAACGGTATAAAGGCTTTGAAATCTTTGAAAAGTCTTTAATATAATGCCTGTAGAATCTAGCATGTCCCAGAAGACTTCTAATTCTCCTTACATTTGTTAGGCAAGGTAAATTAGAGATAACTTGAATTTTTGCAGGATCTACCTTCATATCATTTTCTTATATACGATGTCCCAAAATAATTTCTTCCGCTACCATAAATTGACATTTTTCCCAGTTAAGGATCAAATTAGTTTGTTCACAGTGTTTCAATAAATTGGCATGGTCCGGCGCTGGTGACAACGTCGTTCAGCGCTATATCAATAAAATGGACTTTAGCCCCATTTTGCTCCAAATTTGCTCATTTTCACTTTCTTTTGTTCCAAAGGCCTAAAATCATTATACTTCCATGAAATCATAAAAAATAACTTTCTTTAAAGTGCAATATCATCAAAAATAGGTACAAAATGGACATTAAAAAGCTATCAAATTTTCAGTGGACCAGTTGTCTTTTCTTTACTCTGTTTATATAAAATCTATCTTTTGTCGTCTTTTCCTCATGAGTATTGAGTAGTTTTATTTGTCTTCCTCCTTTTCATGCGATGAGTTGATGTTGTGATATGGAAATGATGTGCTGATTTATTATGGAGAATTTGCTATGACCTTTTCACTTCGTACTTCATTTACTTTTTAATCTGGCCAATTGAATTGTTAAAACTTGTTAGGAAACATATGTTTTGAAAGGATTATAATTTCCACAACAAATGTGAAGATCACATTCAATGTCCATGAATGAGTGATGTGGTTCATGGTGGTTGGGTGCAAATAAATAGGAAAATATGTTTTAATGGGTGTAGAATTGGATATTTTATAGTGACAGACTGAAATCCTCAATTTAGTCCTAGGATTTTGAAACCAAAGCGAGATTTAGCCTTCAGGAGAAAGGAACTTAGATCTCTGGAGTGAGTGCCAGTATCCTCCAAGCCTATCCACTTATTTGGGGACTAAACTTAGGATTAGCCATTATTCTTTATATCGCTCAGAAAAGGGTAATGAATAAGAATGCTCCTATTTGACACAATATTATTGCATCATTGATCTATGCCACTAAATCATCACATTATTATTGGAGAGGAGGAGGATTGTTTCTTACATTTGAACTTTTGTTATAAATTTAGGTTTTGTGTTAGTTAACTTTGTTAGGAAGTTAGAACGTACTTTGGTCGAATTAGTAAATGCAACTGTTTATTCATCTTTTATTATTAGTAATTATTGCAATTATGTTGTGATTCGTAAAGTGATTTCTATGCTCCATTATAAAATTAACTACCTCCTCGTGGGATCGATAACCAGAACTCCATTCGAGCCAAGTATTACTTGAGCAATACTTATACTTGCGTTTAATTGTGTAACTGAATAGAAAATTAAATCAATATATATATATAAATCTGAGTTCATAACTTTTGGCAATTTTAAAAAGTCGTACCAAGTTTTTGGTGTCGTTGTCGGGGAGGTAACTGTAAAAATTAATTTGGTAATATTTGAAAGCTTATATTTTAATTACAAGTCATAATTGTGTGTGTTTATTTATTATTAGTGTGCTTATTATGATTGTATGTGTAGTATCTGATCTATAGGTTTAGTGCCTTATGATTCTGAATTAGAGCGTACTATTAGAAAAATTCGAAAACAACAAAAACAATCTGAAAATTCTCACAAAATGCCGAACAACTTGAACAATCAAAACAATCAAAATTAAAATATATCAAGACCTTTAAGAGATTATGCTAATCCAACAGATGATGAAATTCACTCAACTATCCAAAACCCTAATTTTGCTGCTAATTCATTTGATCTTAAAACTGCTATTATCCAAATGATACAGAATAATCAAATTGGTGGAACACCTAATGAAGATCATAACTTATGTCTTGCTAGTTTTTGAAATTTCATTAAGGGAAAAGGCTAAGGCTTGGTTATATTCGTTAGCACCTGGATCTATCAGAACTTGAGGAGAACTTTCACAAAAGTTTCTATTAAAATATTTCCCTCCTTCAAAAACTACTAAGCAGAGGAATGATATCACATCTTTTAGTCTGTTTGATGGAGAACCTATGAATGAAGTTTGGGAAAGATTTAAAGATCTTCTGAGAAAGTGTCCACATCATGTTTTACCATACTGGTTAATAATTCAAACATTTTATAATGGATGAGTGGCATCTTTAAGATCGATTATAGATGCTGCTGCTGGTGGTGGATCATTAATGTCAAAACCTTTTGATGAAGCATATTCGTTAATAGAAGATATGGTTACTAATAATTTTCAATGGCCCTCTGAGCGGGTTAATCCTAAGAGAGTAGCTAGTATTCATGATTTTGATGCCATAACTATGATAGTCTCTCAAATTGCTGCACTTTTGAATAAAACAGATCAATATGGAATGAATTATTCTCAAACACCCCCAGTGTTAGAAGAAAATTTATCAGGACAGATGATAGAATCTCAAACACCTTATGAAACCTTGAATGCTATAAATAATAAACTCAACAATCCTTATTCGAATTATTATAATCCTAGTTAGAAGAATCACCTAAAATTCAATTGGAATAATAACAGTGCTGCTGTCAACCCATAATGGGGAAACTATTCTATGAATCCAGTTGGAAATCTGAACAACCAAGGAAATACCAATCATAGACCTTCTTATCCTCCTAGTTTTAATAATAACCCACAATTTAAGGAAAAGAAGTTTTCTACTGAAGAAATAATTCTGAATATGGGTAATCAAATTCAAGCTCAAAACGTTGCGATGAAGAACATGGAGAATCAATTGGGAAATATTTTTACTGCGCTTAATAATATACCTTCTGGAAATCTTCCTAACAATGTTGAGATCAACCCAAAAGATCAAAACAAGGAGCAAATTAAAACTATTCAATTAAGGAGTGGAAAAGAATTGGAAACAAGTGTACAAAAAGAAGTTGAAGTTCAGATAGAGGAAATGGACATTGAAAAAGGTTCTAATAAGATATATCCAGACATAGAATATCCGATTGAACTAATGAAGATTACTGTTGAAAAACCACCTCCTTCTTTTCCTCAAAGATTAAAAAAAATAGAACAAGGTTAACAGATTTGCAAAGTTTTTGGAAATCCTTAAGAAATTAACGATTAATATTCCCTTTGTTGAAGCATTAGAGCAGATGCCTGATTATGCAAAGTTTATGAAGGATATTCATAAGAAGAAAAGAAAGTTCAAAGACCATGAGACTGTTGAACTTAGCGGTGAGTGTAGCTTCCTGAAAAACTTAAAGACCCTGGTAGTTTCAATATCTTGTGTGCTATAGGTGAGAAATTTTTTGGAGGAGCTTTATATAATCTGGGAGCAAGTATTAATCTTATGCCTTTATCAACTTTCAAAAGATTGGGAATATGAGAAATTTCACCTACATCTGTGATTCTTCAATTGACTGATTGTTCTGCTACTTATTCTAAAGGAGTTGTGAAAGATGTATTAGTGAAGGTGGATAAATTTATCTTTCCTATGGACTTTATTGTATTAGATATGGAGGAAGATAAAGAAATTCTAATTATTTTGGGAAGACCATTCCTTGCCACTGAGAGATCTATGATTGATGTTAAAAAAGGAGTATTAACTATGAGAGTTAATGATTAAGTGGTAACTTTCAATATTCTGAAATGGTAATGAGTCTTTTAAATGGAAATCTGTGATTGTTTGAGAGAATATCATTTTAAGGAAGTTTTTGAAGAGAATTTGGAATGTGAGGATGAAAGTGAAAGTGAAGATGATTTTAATGATATGAAGAATAAAAAGTTAGAATTTGTTCAGGAAAGATTTGGAAGATTGGATACTATGGAAAGTGGAGATAAAAGTTTAATTCCATCTATCATAAAACCCCCTGAACTTAAGATGAAATTATCCCAAATCATTTGAATTATATGTTTTTAGGAGAATCATCTATCTTACCAGTCATTGTTTCTTCGGATTTAAAAGAATATCAAGAAAAAAATTACTGGATACCTTAAAAAGATACAAAAAGGATTTTGGTTAGCCTTTAGTAGATATTAAAGGAATTAGTCCTTCGATCTATATGCACAGAATTTTATTGAATGAACAACATAAACCTAAAGTTGATCCGCAATGGAGACTGAACCCAATGATGAATGAAGTGGTTAAAAAAGCAATTTTAAAGTGGTTAGATGTTGGAATTATATATCCTATTTCTAATAGTGTTTGGGTAAGCAAAATTCATTGTATTTCTAAGAAAGGAGGAGTGACTGTTGATGTAAATAAACAAAATGAAATCATACCGATAAGACAAGTCACTGGTTGGCGAATGTGTATTGATTATAGAAAATTAAATGCTACCACTAGAAAAGATCATTTCCCTTTACATTTTTTAGACCAAATGTTAGACAAACTTGTTGGACACAAGTATTATTGCTTCTTCGATGGATATACTGGTTATCACCAAATACCTATTGCTCCTGAGGATCAAGAGAAGACTACATTTACTGGCCGTTACAGAACTTTTACTTTTAGAAGAATGCCCTTTAGATTATGTAATGCACCTGCAACATTTCAAAGATGTATGATGTCCATATTTAGCAAAATAATAGATGATGGAATAGAAGTGTTTATGGATGATTTCTCAGTATTTGGAGATTCATTTGATGCATGACTAAGCAACTTAGAAAAAGTTTTAGAGGTATGCGAAAGAACAAATTTAGTCCTAAACTGAGAAAGTATCAATTTATGGTTGCAGGAGGAATTGTGCTTGGGCATAAAATATCTGAATATGACATAGAAGTAGATCCTACGAAGATTCAAATTATAGGAAAATTACCACCTCCAACAACTGTGGGAGGGGTAAGAAGCTTTTTGGGACATATTGGATTCTACAGGCGATATATTAAAGCTTTTTCAAAAATAACTAAGCCTCTATGCGAAGTTTTTGAAAAAGATAAGAAGTTTGATTTTAATGATGAATGCTTAAAAGCTTTCAATTCATTAAAGGAAAAATTAATTGTTGTTCCTATAATAGTTTCACCTTACTGAGAGAAACCATTTGAATTAATGTGCGATGCGAGCGATTATGCTATTGAAGTGGTTTTTGGGCAAAGGCACGATAAAATGTTTAAAGTTATAAACTACGCTAGTAAAACTCTTACTGATGCTCAAATTAATTTCACTACTACAGAAAGAGAGTTATTAGCTACGATTTATGCCTTTGAAAAATTTAGATCTTACTTAATTGGAGCCAAATGTATAGTGCATACTGATCATTTTGCTATTAAATATTTAATGCAAAAGAAGGATGCTAAACCAAGATTAATTCGACGGATACTTTTAATGCAAGAATATGATTTTGAGATCGTCAAAAGAAAGGGGTCGATAATCAAATAGCTGATCATTTATCTAGACTTAAACAACCTAAATTGGCTGATTTTAAAAAGGAAAAAATTGAAACTTTCCATGATGAGCAGCTGTATAATATTACAAAAGGAAATATATCGTGGTATGCTGATATTGTAAACTACACCGTTAGTAACATTTTACCATTAGAATTAACAATGCAACAACAGAAGAAATTTAAACATGCTGCTAAATTTTATTTTTGGGACCATCCTTATTTGTAAGAAATGTAAAGATCTTATTATTAGGCGATGTGTTCCTTATGAAGAAACTAAACAAATTATTCGAGAATGTCATGATTCTGAATTTGAAGGATATTTCAGAATTGATAGAACAACACATAAGATTTTACAATCTGGATTTTATTGACATACTATTTCTAGAGATGTTTATAGATTTATCAAAACCTGTGATCGATGTCAGAGAATAGGTAATATATCTAGAAGAAATGAAATGCCTCTTAATTTTACTTTGGAAGTTGAGATTTTTTATGCTTGGGGATTAGATTTTATGAGACCATTTATACTTTCATTTGGGAATATATATATTAATTGTTGTTAATTATGTATCAAAATGGATTGAGGCAATAGCTTGACCTAAGTGTGATTCTAGAAATGTTTCGAGCTTTTTAATGGAAAATATTTTCACTAGATATGGAATGTCTAAAGTAATCATCAATGATGGACGATCCCATTTTAAGAATAGTCTGATTCAGAGATTGGTAAAAAAATATAATATTATGCATAGAATCTTTACAGCTTATCATCCCCAAACTAAAGGCTTAGCTAAGGTATTTAATCATGAAATTAAATGAATTTTAGAAAAAGTCATAAATATTGAGAAATTAGATTGGTTTGCTAGATTTGACACCACTTTATTGGCATACAGAACTGTTTATAAAACTCCTATAGGAATGTCCCCTTATAAATTAATTTTTGGAAATACTTGTCACTTGCCAGTTGAATTAGAATATAAAGCATATTGGGCGATAAAGAAATTGAATTTTAATTTGAAAGATGCTGGTGAGAAAAGGCTGTTGCAATTGAATGAGATGGAAGAAATAAAAAATGAATCATATGATAATGATAAATGTACAAGGAGAAAAGAAAAATATGGCATGATTGGAAAATTGTTAAAAATGAATTTAAACCAGGAAAAAAAGTTTTATTATACAATACAAGATTGAAATTATTTCCTGGGAAACTGAAATTTAGATGGATAGGACCTTTCACTGCTGTAAAAATATATCAATTTGGAGTTGTGATTATTGAAGACCCTAAATCTGGAAAAATATTCAAAATTAATGGACAATGATTAAAACCATATTTTGAAGGTAATAGACCTAATTTTAAAGAGGTTTTAATGTTGAATCAACCTGAATAACCTGAGGTTATGTTGGGCTGGAGACGTTAAACCAAGTACTTTGTGGGATGCAACCCACAATTATGGAGTGTTTTGCTTGTTTGATGTGTGATTGTTACTTAATTAAGTCATACCCTTCCTTAAAAATTATAAACAACATTAAAAAAAAGAATCAAATTGAAGTTTAAAAATAGTTTAGAAAAAATGAAAGTTTGGCAAAAAATTGAACTAGCGCCAAACAGTGCTGCTATCAGCACTGGACTTTGCTGCTGTTTAGAAAATAGTTTTTCATTCTTAAAATCATATTTTAGCGGTTCTAGGCGGCATTTCTTTCATTTAAACTCCCGAAAATCGCCCCTATACGCTAAAACCACTAGAGAAATGAAAAGGAAGATCCCAAATCTCATCCAAATGGATTCTGACTCAATTGAAACTTTAATATTTCAAGTTCTCAACTTTAGAAAATTCATCAGTTTCAAAGCCAAACGTTTATTCAACAAGAATATCTTAAAGAAGAGACTGATTAAGAAGCCAGGGTTCTTGAATCGAGGTATGAATTATCCTACTACTCGAATTGAAGAAATCATTGTTCAAAGACTTTAGGAAGTTTATGCTACACTACTGCTGCCGTAGTCGTCCCTGTTGTGAAAGAATTTTATGCAAACATTCATGGAATCAACCAAAGATCAGTCTATGTGCGAGGTAGATTTATCACATTTACTACTGCAAAGATTAATGATTTATATATGATTGAGAATGTGTCGATCTGCCACTATTCAAATTTTGCCCCAACGAAAGACAACATGCATGATATATACATATATTTGATGGATGAAAGTGATGTTTGGGAGATAAGAGATAATAGGTATGTGAGTTTTTGACCACGCTGCCTACGTCGAAACACTTACATTATTTCAAATGTACAAAATTACTCCCAACTATGAAAATCAGTAAAGTAACCTAGGAATGTGTTATTTTGAACTATTGTATTCAAATGGGGATGCCTATTGATGTTGGTTCTATAATTGTGAAATCTATTTTGGGATTGATCTTACATGGATTAAAATATGGGCTTGGACATCCTTACACCATATTTCTCCTCTGCAGTCAATCATAAGTGCCATATGAAAATTGGGAGAGAGTAATTCTACCTTGGAAGCCTATAGACCCAATAAACGAACATAGTAACCAGGCAGTTGGTGATATGAATGACATGAGTATCATTGAAGATCAACCAACTTAGAGTTCAACACCTATTCCTCCTTACTTTATTGAAAGTTCACAGATCATTTTGAAGATGATTAAGAAATTGGAGAAAGAAATGCAACACCTGATGAATGCAATCAACAATATATCTGAATTCTTTGATCGCCTGGATTGGAGAATGTAGGAACACTTTGATCATTTTGGGTACCTTGAAGGAATTTTGATACGTTTGATGAGAAGAAAGGGTTATATTGAGGAGGATTCAACTGAAGAATTCTCGTTTCATTCATTCTACAATCTGTTCGTTCACGTTCAATAAATTGGAGATATAAGAGTTGATGATAGTTCTGAGGAAGAATAGAGACTTAATTATTGTGTTTATGTGTTTATGTGTTTATGTGTTTGAACTGATTACTTAATTTGCTTTGCTTGAATGTTATATTTGAACTTGCTTTCTTGTTCAGTTTTCAGCGTTAGTGTGTCGTGGTTATGAGCAATGCTGAAATTTAGTATTTTATGGCTTGACGATGTGTAGAGTTTAGTCTCATTTATGTGTGTTTGTAATTTGGATTTTATATATATCAAAGTGATGTTTTGTGTTGTTTGTGTTAAAAATCTTATTTACCATGGCTTTAATATGTTATTCAATGCTTAAATGGACTAATTAGACGTCGGTGCAGGCTTGAAATGATCAAAATTGCAAAAGAAAGTTAGAAGCCCAGATTTTGAACTTGCGCTGAACTGCACAGCTACTAACGCCGGACCGCGCCAAAAGTCAGAGATTTTGCCCTATTGAAATGAAAATTACGTCGAACGGTGCTCTCACCAGGGCTGGACCGCGGCCGACAGACAAAAGGTCCTTAAACCCTTAAATTTTGTGATTTTACCCTGGGACCCACCATTTTTACCCAAACATCATCTTCTACCTCCAGCCAAGTCCAATTTTTGCACCTAGGGCTCACTTGCATTTAGATTTAAAGCGATTTCGTGGCTGGAAAAGTTCAGATTTCATCTTCTCTTTGTAAGAGCTTCATTTTAAACAAAATTTTTTCGATTTTGACCGTGGAAATCTCCTACATTAGGAAGATTTAAATTTTGAGGTTTTAGAGAAAATTTGGAGATTTTTCATGGTGTTGGAGTTCTTATTTATTTAAATTTACTTTGGAGTCTATTACATTGCAGTTTTGAAATTGATTTGGATTAATTTGACATTTTTATAAAAAATGGCTCCAAGAATGACAAAAGGGAAGAGAAAATTTGAATATGATGAGATTAAATTTGTAAATTTCAAGGCTTATTCCCATTTTAGTACATTTCTTAGTAATAAGAAGTGTATTCAAGAGAAAGCCTTTGAAAATTTTGGAGGTGTGATCAAAGAATTAATTGCGAATCATCAATAGGACATTTTTTGCTATTTTACCGCTAAAGCGATGCTGGGGATTGTGAGAGAATTTTATGGTAATTTATATTATTCTGAGAGTGAATATAACCTTGTTAGAGGATAAATGGTAGAGTTTACCCCTACACGCATCAATGCATTTTACTAGTTGAGAGAACCTTTCTTGTGTGAATATGAGAATTTTCCTGTTACTAAAAAGGCATTTGATATGGTTATGAATTATTTGACTGATGGAAAAGGGGAATGGAAGATTAAACGGAGGCAAAAGGTTAACTTCCCCCTTTCTACATTGAATCCTGTATCAAAAGCCATTATTTCATTTCTGCAAGACTTATGCCTACCATCCATCATAGCGAAGTTACTGTAGAGAGAGCAGTTCTGAATTTGTATTCAGAACATGAAGAATATCAATATTGGGGCTATCATTCATAAAAGTATTTTGACTAATTCAAAAGGAGAGACTACAGGAGGACTAGGACACCTCAGCCTGATTCATACCTAGTGTATTCAGTCAGGTGTAACAACTGAAGATAATGAAGAGGTATTCCACCCTCTGAAGCCAATCAGTAAATTAAACTGAAAACCTATGAAGCCCATGTAGGATGGAAATGGAGTAAGAAAGCTAATGTACCCACTTCTAGTAAGGAGAGACCATCTACCTCTAGGGAACCTACTCTATATGTTGTTATGGATCAGTTAGAAAAGTTGAATACCAGAGTATATGGACTGGAAGCAAGGAATAAGATAAATGAAGATTATCAAGTGTCGTGGCGAGAATATGATGTAGCTTATCATGACGCACAGATGAGATTCCTCATGGGAAACACTAGTGTTGTATTGCCTACATACCCTAAGTACACTATAGTCAACTATTTAAAGTAAAAAAAACTGTATGTTTAAAATATTAAGAATCTTAAAAATTTATGTGAAAGGAACGGATTGGGACTCTATGATGAATCAATAATAAGCTAAAGAAATTCCTATAAAGTAAAAGATTGTGATAAGTTTCAAATTTAGGGTGAAAAGGGTGAAATTCAAAATTCTTAAAAGCTATCCAGATATAGTAATCGTCACTTAAAAAGACAAAAACAAAAGTAAAAAAAAGAAAAAAGAAGAGAAAAGAGAATAAGAAGAAAAAGAAAAGAAAAAGTGAGGAGAAGCTTAAGGAGATGCCTATTTAAAAACTGGCTTCACTTGGATCTACCTAACGGGGAGAACTTAATTACTTTCCTGAACTTATATGTATGGATTAACATCTTTACTAGTAGTGTTCTCATAAACTTCTTTTCATGTAATCCTTTTAAGTGACTTAATAGGATCATCTACAGTCATTTTTGAAATGAATAGAAGACTAAAACTCTTAGACTTGATGATTGGATAGCCTTATACCTACAAAATTTACTTAAATTATTCAAACATCTTTCTAAAAATTTTACCACTACGTTTATCTAAGTCAAAATCATGGTATTCTAGAAAGAAAGTTCATTGCAGTGGATCATTATTTTATGTATTAACTAAATTACTTGAGGACAAGTAATAGTTAAATTTGGGGATCTTGATCCACTGAAAATTTGATAACTTTTTAATTTCTATTTCATACCTATTTTTGATGATATTGCACTTTAAAGGAATGTATTTTTTATTATTTCATGAATGTATAATGATTTTAGGCCTTTGGAGCAAAAGGAAGAAATAAGGAGCAAATTTGGAGCAAAATGAGGCAAAATGCAGATTTTGAACTGAAGCGTTGAATGGGGTTGTCACCAGCGCTGGACCGCTCTAATTTACAGAGAGTTTTGACCAGAAGGCGGAAAATAGCACTTGACGGCGCCCTATCCTGCGCCAAACCGTGCCCTATCCCGATTTAAAATCAGATTCAATGTATTTGGCCAGATTTTGGAGGGGTACTTGAGGGAATTCTTGGAAAATCAGTTTTAGCCAAATTTAAACTGTTTTAGAGCCAAATATAAAAGGAGGGAAGAGTCTTTTGAGTGTGCGAGTGAAGAGTGTGAGTGTATTTTTCTTGTTTTAGTGTAGAGAGTCCATTAGAGAGAATCTTGAGTTTGTGTGTGTTCTCTTCTAAGGAGTATAGGAGGAGAGGAAAAGTGAGAGATTTCTTCTTCCTTACTTATCTAAAGAGAGAATTGTGTGTTGTTGTGAAGAAAGAAGAGGAGTCAAATGAATTCCTTGAGATTCATTTGGGGAAGAGTTTGAGACAAGTTGTCTTTTCTTTACTCTGTTTATATGACATTGCTTTTATATATAAATTCCATCTTTTGTCGTCTTTTCCTATGAGTATTGAGTATATTACTTTGTCTTCATCCTTTTCATGTGATGTGTTGATGTTATGATATGCAAATGATGTGCAGATTTATTATGGACAATTTGCGATGACCTTTTTACTACGTACTTCATTTACTTTTTAATCTGACCAATAGAATTGTTAAAACTTGTTGATAAACATATGTTCTGAAAGGATTATGAGTTCCACAACAAAAGTGAAGGTCATATTCAATGTCCATGAATGAGTGACGTAGTTCATGAGGGTTTGGTGCAAATAAATAGGGAAATATATTATGATGGGCGTAGAATTTGAGATTTTAGAGTGACAGACTGAAATATCCAATTTGGTCCTAGGGTTTGGAAACCAAAGAAAGAGTCAGCCTTCAGTCGAAGGGAAGTGGGAGCTCTGGAGTGAAAGCCTAACCACGGATTTGGATACTAAACTTAGGATTAGCTAATGTTATTTATATCGCTCAGAAGAGGGTAAAGAATATGAATGCTTCTATTTGAGACAATATCATTACATCACTGATCTGTCACTAAATCATCACATTATTATTGGAGAGGAGAAGGATTCTTTCTTACATTTGAACTTTGTTATAAATTTAGGTCTTGTTTTAGTTAGTTTTGTTAGGAAGTTAGAACATACTTTGGTAAAATTAGTAACCGTAACTATTTATTCATATTTTATTATTAGTAATTTCTACAATAGTGATGTGATTTGTGAAGTGATTTCTGTGCTCCATTATAGAATTAAATACCTCCTCGTGGGTTCGATAACCAAGACTCCATTAGAGCCATGTATTACTTAAGCGATACGTATATTTGTGTTTAATTGTGCGACTCAATAGAAAACTAAATCAATATATATATATATATATATATATATATATATATATATATATATATATATATATATATATATATATAAGTTCATAAATTTTGGCAATTTAAAAAAGTCGCACCAACCAACAGTCCGTGCGATCGAATCACTATCACTAGTGTCGACAAGCAATTATCCAACACAAGAGTCCCCGTCAATGAAAAGAAAAATCTTCAGCAAGCATCTAGCTATGGGGGATAAAGGAATGAGAGAGAATAGTTTTACCCAATATCGGATTCACTTTGGACCATGTTGCTTCACCGGCATCACATGACAAGAAGTCACGTGCTGACATCTTTGCACCAGACAAAGGGGCATCTGCTCAGACTTGTTGAGTATCAAGCAAGAGATAGATATCCGAAACAGCCGGATGAAGGTGAGCTTCAAAGGCAATTCTCATCAGCAGATCAATCGTTGAAGGTCCCTGCTCCTCACTAGCCTTGGGCAAAGCCCTCCCAAATTTACCGCGGACTGAATCAGTCCCTCAGTTGTTTCGGGTCTGACCAATTTCATCCTCGATGGTTGGCTCTCGGGTTGGCGCGATCTGACCCTGAGAGCAACTAGCATCCTAGCTTTGTCAATGAATTTTGGTAAGAAGTCAGATCCCTCCTCCATATTAAAGTTATAAACGAACAAAGATTGAGAAGGGAAACAAATTCGAGATGAAGAGGTTGCTTCCTTTATAATTGACACACCAACCCAGAGTCTCTATTTATGATGCTAATAAATGAATATTGATATAAGAATTACTTACCGTTAAAAAGAATTTTATTGTCCTTTTTGCATTTGTCACTATCAAGGAGCAAGAAAATCGTAAATTTTAACATGTACATAAAAAATGTGTAAACGTGAATCACGACGACATCACACGGGTAGCTGAAGAGGTGATGCGACCTTGTGGGGCATACAAAGGGCGATTCAGTTTCATGATTCATCGACCAATTTTCTCATTGCATCACGGAAACGGTGCATTTCAGACAGATGAGGTTCTGAGAAACCATCACTGAAAAATCCAGTTGATTGAATCCGTTTGGGCGAGCCCATCACCATCCAGCTCATATAGATAAAAAAGCGGCTACTTTGCCTAATGACAGTCGGACGATCGTATTCGTGGATCGTATGGGGATCTTCATGTATGGACTAAAATACATCTACCGTACCTATGTATTCTATTGGTATAGTATGTAAATATATAAAGACACATTCTTATAAATAAGAGGGATCATTTCATAAATAAATATTACACAAATTTTATTATTTTTTATTGTGTTACTCTCGTATTCTCCAGCGTTCTATTCGTGGCAGGTCTCTCATACATATTCAAATTCAAAAATTGACTAATTTTTTTTTCACCTTGATAGATTTGAACCAACAAGTTCTTAAAATCAGTCATTTGAAATTCATAATGAACCTGTAAGTTTGCTTGATCTAACTGTACTCAATCTTCCATTCGAGCTACATTAAAATAAGAATTAGCCAGAACCTAGTCAGGTATTTATTATATATATATCATAATCTCATCTAAGCTATTAGATCCCGACTTCGCCGGTAAGTACCCAGAAATAGAACCCAGATAGACCCAAAAAAAAAAAAAAAAAAAAAACTAATACGCATCGCACCCTTTTGTCTCCGGTTCTTTACGTAGTTCAGAATAGAGAATATATATATGCTATTATTAACGATTATCTCGGCCGGCTACAATCACAGGACCTGTCGCTGTCCGTGAGCGAAAGCGGCCGATCGGCCCGCTAAAGCCATAAATTTTGAAGTTTAATTAATTAATATAGAAAAAGCCAGCTTGTCTCTGGCATTTCGTTCCCCAATTAATTAATATGTGGGCCCGACAATTGGGACGTTATGGAGGACCAAATGTCCCATCCTCACAGAATTCTCTCCGCACCCACTTGTCGAAGAAGAGTCAGCCTATCTTCTTTATACAAAATAAAAGGTAAGTTTTTAATAATAATAATAAGATCATTTTTTTTCCTTCCGAATTGAATTGAATAATTAAGAATTATTTTTTAACTTTTAGATATTTTGTTTTAATCGATTGAAAACAAAATATGTAAATTACTATAACAACCAATTTTTTTAATTCAGCATAAATAATGAGACGTTTAATACGACTTTTAAAATATTTTAAAGTAATATTTTATTTAAAATTAAAAATCACTTAAAATTTTGATTTTTGAAAATTTATAGTCAAACTAACGGGTTCAACGAGAAGAACCCAATCACACTGAATTGACCCAATATGAGTCAAATCAAATCCAACTAGACCAAGATCAAGTTATTAAAACATATCTGGAGAATTCAGTTATCAATTGAATTGTAAAATAAACTTTAAATATGACATATTTATAGTTAAATCGAACGTCTCGACAAGAAAAAAACAGTGAACCTATGCTCCCTTACTTCTGAGAACAGTAAAGTCCTCAAATCATTAAAATAAACCTATATAATCAAGAGGGTCAACATGGGTGGTATGATCAAGTGGTTACGAGAGTTATTAGTCAATGACCAAAATTCCCCTCCCCCAAGGGCTATACATAGACCCCTCTCTTCACTTGAGAGGAGAAGAAGAATAAGTCAAATTCTATTGTTATTTTGGATTAAAAAAACCCATCGAAAACTTCCGACCTTTGTAGTTGTAGTTGCTGACCACCGTCGATCATCGCCTATCAGCCGCTATTAACCACCATCAATCTCCCTTAGTTTTCGAAAAAACATGTCATTTACCTGTAGAGTTAGAACATAAATCATATTGGGCTATAAAAGAATTCAACTGTAATCTAAAAGTTCAGTGGAAAAAGTATTACTACAGTTAAATGAGTTAGAAGAAATTACAGGAAGGCTTATGAAACTGTCTAAATTTTTAAGTAAAAGAAGGAAAAATGCATGATCACAAGCTTGTTTGGAGAGATTTTGAGCCTAAACTAAAGGTATTACTATATAATTATTGATTAAAATTATTTCCCAGAAACTTAAGTCCAGCTAATCGGTTCCATTTACTGTAACGAATGATTTCTCATTTGGCACAATGGATATTGAAAATAAGAAGAGTGTGATAGAGTGCTCAAGCTAAATTTACAGTGACATGATTTACATCTAGGGGAAGGTAGTGTTGGCACTAGAAAGTCTATGATTTTGGATCATTCCTTTTAATGAATCTATCAATGTTTGGTTGATGACATTAATCATGTGCTTCTTGGGAGGCAACCCAAGTGCTTTGTTATATTTTATACGCTTTAATTTTTTTGATTTTTAATTTGAGTGAGGTGTGATTATGATTGGCTTGCTTAGTATGTCTCATGCGAGTCAAAGAAGTTGCACATCAAATTTAAGCATTTTTTGGATTGAGCGCCTATGTGTCATACCTTAGTGACTAGGCGCTACCACATTAGGAAGCATTCTTCCAGTGCCAATAGGTAGTGCCTCTATGCTAACTACCTAGAAGTATCACATTTGAGCCTTCTTTAGTATCTAGGGGCCAAATCATTCAAGATCAAGATCTAGTTTAGTGCATAGGTGACCCACCTTAGTGCATAGGCATCAGTTTGCATGTGTTATATTTTGCTCATTATTCCCTTCATTTTGCTGATAGCTTGCCTCTCTTTCTCTTCCATCCCAACCCAAGTTTCCTAAATACCATTCTTCAGGCATAGGGAAATCAGAGATGGAGAAGGATTAGGAGAAGGAGAAGAAGGATTCAATGCCTTTAAGTGAGACAATTTCTTTTGAGCTTGAATTATTTTCATCTCATTTTTCAAATATCCAGTGACTCTAAGTGAGGTCTTTTCTTTGAGCTTAAATTTTTTTCATCTTGTTTTCCAAATCTCTTGAAAACTTTCATCTCTTATTACATTGCTAAATCATTTTAATGATCTTCATAACTTTCTGTTGACCTCATTTTACAATAAGTCAATACTTTTTGACCTAAAAAGTCAATATTGGTCAAAATGGTCAAACCAGACCCAGTGACCAACCCTGTTGACACCATAGGTCAACCTTTTGACCTAAAAAGTCAACATTGGTCAAATTGGTCAAACCAGACCTAGTGACCAACCCTGTTGACCCCATAGGTCAACATTATGACCTAAAAAGTCAACATTGGTCAAATTGGTCAAACCAGACCTAATGACCAACCCTGTTGACCCCATAGGTCAACCTTATGACCTAAAAAGTAAACATTGGTCAAATTGGTCAAACCAGACCTAGTGACCAACCCTGTTGACCCCATAGATCAACCTTATGACCTAAAAAGTCAACTTTGGTCAAATTGGTCAAACCAGACCTAGTGACCAACCCTGTTGACCCCATAGGTCAACTTTATGACCTAAAAAGTCAACTTTGGTCAAATTGTCAAACTAGACCTAATGACCTACCCTGTTGACCCCATAGGTCAGCCTTATGACCTAAAAAGTAAACTTTCGTCAAATTGGTCAAACCAGACCCACTGACCAACCCTGTTGACTCCATAAGTCAACATTATGACCTAAAAAGTCAACTTTGGTCAAATTGGTCAAACCAGACCCACTGACCAACCCTGTTGACCCCATAGGTCAGCCTTATGACCTAAAAAGTCAACTTTGGTCAAATTGGTCAAACCATACCTAGTGACCAACCCTTTTGACCCCATAGGTCAGCCTTATGACCTAAAAAGTCAACTTTGGTCAAATTGGTCAAACCAGACCCACTGACCAACCTTGTTGACCCCATAGGTCAGCCTTATGACCTAAAAAGTCAACTTTGGTAAAATTGGTCAAACCGGACCCATCGACTGACCCCGTTGACCCCATAGGTCGACCTTATGACTTAAAAAGTCAACTTTGGTCAAATTGGTCAAACCGGACCCATCGACCAACCCCGTTGACCCCATAGGTCAACCTTTCGACCTAAAAAGTCAACTTTGGTCAAATTGGTCAAACCGGACCCATCGACCAACCCTGTTGACCCCATAGGTCGGCCTTATGACCTAAAAAGTCAACTTTGGTCAAATTGGTCAAACCGGACCGAGTGACCAACCACGTTGACCTCATAGGTCGACCTTATGACCTAAAAGTCAACTTTGGTCAAATTGGTCAAACCAGACCCACTGACCAACCCTGTTGACCCCATAGGTCAACCTTTTGACCTAAAAAGTTAACTTTGGTCAAATTGGTCAAACCAGACCCACTGACCAACCCTGTTGACCCCATAGGTCAACCTTTTGACCTAAAAAGTCAACTTTGGTCAAATTGATCAAACCAGACCCACTGACTAACCCTATTGACCCCATAAGTCAGCCTTATGACCTAAAAAGTTAACATTAGTCAAATTGGTCAAACCAGACCTAGTGACCAACCTTGTTGACCCCATAGGTCAGCCTTATGACCTAAAAAGTCAACTTTGGTCAAATTGGTCAAACCAGACCCACTGACCAACCCTGTTGACCCCATAGGTCAACCTTTTGACCTAAAAAGTCAACTTTGGTCAAATTGGTCAAACCAGATCTAGTGACCAACCCTGTTGACCCCATAGGTCAGCGTTATGACCTAAAAAGTCAACTTTGGTCAAATTGGTCAAACCAGACCCACTGACCAACCCTGTTGACCCCATAGGTCAACCTTTTGACCTAAAAAGTCAACTTTCATCAAATTAGTCAAACAGACCCACTGAATAACCCTGTTGTCCCCATAGGTCAACCTTTAGACCTAAAAAGTCAACATTGATCAAAATGGTCAAACTAGACCTAATGACCTATCCTGTTGACCCATAAGTCAACCCTTTCACCCAATGACACATTTAAAGCCCCACAATGACAAAATCACAAGTATTGGACATTTTAAAATTAAATTGATCAATCTGAGCTGACTTGGGTCAACCTGAGTCAAAATTAGTCAACACCTATCTATTTTGATTAAAATAGATAAAAATGAAATAAAAACAACAAAATTAATCAAATAATTAATTTCAAAATTATTTTGATTAATTAAAATGATTAATGATTTAATTTTCAATATTTTAATTAAATGACTTAATTAATTAAAATGAAAATTAAATTAAAATCATAAAATCATAAAAATGATAAAATTAATCAATTAATTAAATTGAAATTATTTTCAATTAATAAATTGGTTAATAAAATATTTTCCAACAATTTTAATTAATAAAATAATTAATTAAAATGGGAAATTAAAAAGAAATGAAATGACATACAACCTCCTCATAATTAATTAGGCTAAACTCATCTTAAGGCTTAATTAAGCCCACATTAAGACCACTTAGCCATGGGTTAATACCCATCATCATGCATGGGGTGAGGTGTCACTCTCTCCTTCACCCAAACCCTCATTTATCCATGAGGTGGCCGGCCAACATGAGGCCTCACCACCCACCTCCCAAGTCATCCAATGGAAGGAAAACCATGCATGAAACCCCCCCTTACCATGGTTAGAAGCAATGATGAGGGGTGAGCTTGTGTGTCACCATTTTCCAAGCTTAAGAGATGAGGTGTAAGCTCTCTAAGAAGAGTAAAGGCAGCTCACCATGCACCTCCCACATGAGCCAATGGATGAGAGACAAAACAATGAAGATCATCATGGAAAACTTAGGGAGAAGCATCAATGCCTATCTTCAGCCAATTCCTTCATCCAATGGGATGATAGAGGAGGTAATTACTCCCCTAGAACATCCTAAGTTAAGCCATAACCTCCCCTTGCTATAAATAGGACCCCATGGCCAAACCTAGCAAGAAGAAGAAAAAAACTTAGGGAGAACTATAGGCTGCCCAAATCCACCTGCTCCCAACATAAAAAGTCTTCCTAAGAGTCCCAACAATCTTTTAGGATCAAATCCAAACCACAGTTTGAGCCTATTTGAGCTTATTTGATCAAATTTCAAAAACAACCCAAATTAGGCATCTCTCCAAAATTCTCCCTCAAGCCCGACATATGAATCAAATTGCTGCAGCAATAATCTTCCATTGGGATCCTAGAAGGCAGCTACAAGGTCTGATATAGCTTGATTTACTTGTGGCAAAGGTATGGAATTATTTTTCACAAAATATTTCGTATTTTGGATATATCATGTGTTAGACTAGCCCAGAAGTGTATCATCACCGTATGGATAGATACTTCTCATCCAGATGATCATTTTAAAAACAAATCACTCAATTTCATCAAGAAATGAGTGAGATATTGATGTTTAAAGTTTAATGGTTCGAAATAATTCGAATTTTTATCCGAATTATCTCGGTCGTCCTATCCCGCGCCTTAGGGATGGACGGCGCGGATGATTCCCCACAAGTGTCCGCTGTTCGACCCCCACAGCGGATCCTCCCGCCCGTTCGACGCGTACGAGGACACGCGTCGGCGGGAGGTGGGTTTGGAGGTGCGATTTAGGTTAAAAATTTATTTTAACCTTAAAAACTTCAAAAATCAATATCTTTTTATCTAGAGGTCACAAAAATATGACAAAAATACCTCTGGAAAGCTCTTGAAGAGGAGAAAATTATCAGATCAAAATCATAATTTTATTCTCAGTATTCAATTTTTAATTAATTAAATACTCTCTTGAGTATTTTAATTATTAAAAATTATTTATAAATCAAAAAATTATGAAACGTAGAGGCATTTATCTTTATGTTCTTATGGACCTTCCATAATTTTTCCAAGGATAGAAAACATGCCTAGGATACGTTTCTTTAATTTTCAAGTTTCTTTACAATTATTTCAAATAATAATTATAAATATTGGAAATTAAAGAAAATAAAAATGCAAATGGCTAGAAATGATAGGGTAACAGACAATAACCCTAAGAAAATTATTTCTAAGTCATAGAAATCATTTTGAATGGTATTTTGAAATTTAGGGTTAAAATCCTTTATTAATTAAATAATTTTAATCCTAAAAATAACCCTTTATAAATTTAACCTATTTTCATCAACAATCAAAGTTTGAAAATGGTTCTAGTCTATCATAGACTAGTAAGAAATTTCATTTAAGTCCAAAATGACCAAATTGGACTTAACTAAATATTAATTAAACTCATTAAACCTTACTTAAATTAGGTTTAATATAAAAATTTAAATCTTAATTAAGTTTAAAGACATATTAAACTTAATTAATCAAAAATAAACTTATTAATTAAGTTTAAAGACATAATAAACTTAATTAACCCATTAAACCTTACTTAAATTAGGTTTAATATAAAAATTAAATCTTAATTAAGTTTAAAGACACATTAAACTTAATTAATCAAAAATAAACTTATTAATTAAGTTTAAAGACATAATAAACTTAATTAACTCATTAAACCTTACTTAAATTAGGTTTAATATAAAAATCAAACCTTAATTAAGTTTAAAGACATATTAAACTTAATTAATCAAAATTAAATCTTTTAATTAAGTTTAAAGACATAATAAACTTAATTAACACTTTAAACCTTACTTAAATTAGGTTTAATATAAAAATTCAATCTTAATTAAGTTTAAAGACATATTAAACTTAATTTATCAAAAAGTAAACCTTTTAATTAAGTTTAAAGACATAATAAACTTAATTAACTCATTAAACCTTACTTAAGTTAGGTTTAATATAAAAAAATTAAATCTTAATTAAGTTTAAAGACATATTAAACTTAATTAATCAAAAATTAAACCTTTTAATTAAGTTTAAAGACATAATAAACTTAATTAACTCATTAAACCTTACTTAAATTAGGTTTAATATAAAAATTAAATCTTAATTAAGTTTAAAGACATATTAAACTTAATTAATCAAAAATTAAACCTTTTAATTAAGTTTAAAGACATAATAAACTTAATTAACTCATTAAACCTTACCTAAATTAGGTTTAATATAAGAATTAAGTCTTAATTAAGTTTAAAGATATATTAAACTTAATTAATCATAAATCAAGCTTTTTTAATTAAGTTTAAAGACATAATAAACTTAATTAACCCATTAAACCTTGTCTAAATTAGGTTTAAATACAAAAATTAACACTCTTAATTAAGTTTAAGAATATGTTAAACTTAATTAATCAAAATCAAACCTTTAATTAAGTTTAAAGACATATTAAACTTAATTAACCTCCTTACACATTAGGTTTAATCAAACTTAAACCCTAATTAGGTCTAACCCATTAGACCTAATTAAACCATTAAACCTTAATTAACTAAGGTTTAATCAAACATAAACCCTAATTAGGTCTAACCCTTAGACCTAATTAAACCATTAAGTCTTGACTAAATTAGACTTAATCAAACATAAACCCTAATTAGGTCTAATCCATTAGACCTAATTAAACTATTAGACCTTAATTAACTAAGGTTTAATCAAACATAAACCCTAATTAGGTCTAACCCTTAGACCTAATTAAACCATTAAGTCTTAAATAAATTAGACTTAATTAAACATAAACCCTAATTAGGTCTAAACCATTAGACCTAATTAAACCATTAAACCTTAACTAACTAAGGTTTAATCAAACATTAACCCTAATTAGGTCTAACCCTTAGACCTAATTAAACCATTAAGTCTTGACTAAATTAGACTTAATCAAACATAAACCCTAATTAGGTCTAATCCATTAGACCTAATTAAACTATTAGACCTTAATTAATTAAGGTTTAATCAAAATTAAACCCTAATTAGGTCTAACCCTTAGACCTAATTAAACCATTAAGTCTTAACTAAATTAGACTTAATCAAACCTAAACCCTAATTAGGTCTAAACTATTAGACCTAATTAAACCATTAAACCTTAACTAACTAAGGTTTAATCAAACATAAACCCTAATTAGGTCTAACCCTTAGACCTAATTAAACCATTAAGTCTTGACTAAATTAGACTTAATCAAACATAAACCCTAATTAGGTCTAATCCATTAGACCTAATTAAACCAATAGACTTTAACTAGCTAAGGTTTAATCAAACTTAAAACCCTAATTAGGTCTAAACCATTAGACCTAATTAAACCATTAGACCTTAACTAACTAAGGTTTAATCAAACACAAATCCTAATTAAGTCCACTACATTATACTTAATTAATTATTAAACCTTAATCAACTAAGGTTTAATGAGACCCAAATCCAACCTTTTAGTCCAAGTCCAACATAACTTAAACCTAACCTAACTTGAGTCCAATCTAACTTGAACTCAAGTTAATCTAAACCTTAGGTTCAACCCACATTAAACTTAACTTAAACCTAATCTAACTTGAGTCCAACCTAACTTGAACTCAAGTTAACCTAAACCTTAGGTTCAACCCACATTGAACCTAATATAAACCTAATCTAACTTTAGTCCAAACTTACTTGAACTCAAGTTAACCTAAACCTTAGGTTTAACCCACATTGAACCTAACCTAAACCTAACCTAAATTGAGTCTAACCTAACTTGAACTCAAGTTAACCTAAACCTTAGGTTCAACCCACATTGAACCTAACCTAAACCTAATCTAACTTGAGTCCAACCTAACTTGAACTCAAGTTAACCTAAACCTTAGGTTCAACCCACATTGAACCTATCCTAAACCTAACCTAACTTGAGTCCAACCTAACTTGAACTTAAGTTAACCTAAACCTTAGATTCAACCCACATTGAACCTAACCTAAACCTAACCTAACTTGAGTCCAACCTAACTTGAACTCAAGTTAACCTAAACCTTACGTTCAACCCACATTGAACCTAACTTAAACCTAACCTAACTTGAGTCCAATCTAACTTGAACTCAAGTTAACCTAAACCTTAGGTTCAACCCACATTGAACCTAGCTTAAACCTAACCTAACTTGAGTCTAATCTAACTTGAACTCAAGTTAACCTAAACCTTAGGTTCAACCCACATTGAACCTAACTTAAACCTAATCTAACTTGAGTCCAAACTAACTTGAACTCAAGTTAACCTAAACCTTAGGTTCAACCTACATCGAACCTAACTTAAACCTAATCTAACTTGAGTCCAACTTAACTTGAACTCAAGTTAACCTAAATCTTAGGTTCAACCCAAACTGAACCTAACTTAACTTGAAACCTTAGGTTCAACCCATATTTAACCTAACCAAATTGAACTAAACTTAAAGTTCAATCCAACTAGACCCTAATTTAATCCAAGTCAAACCTTAACTTAAGTTCAATCCATATTGAACTTAAATCGACCTTAAGTCTAGGTTCAACCTGACTTGAACCTAACTTAATCTAAACTCGAAATTTAATTTAAGTCTAACCCATATTAGACTTAAGTCAAACTATACTTAGGTTTAACACGATATAAACCTAAGTCTAATTTAAGCCTTAGATTCAACCTAACTTGAATCTAAACTAAAGCTCGACTTAAGTTCAATCCTAAGTCTAGGTTTAACTTTAAATAGACTTAATTAAAACTTAAGTCTTATCTAAAAGGAACTTAGATGGTCTGCAAATATAATTGAGTCTAATTTATTAGACTTGATTAACCTTTGAGTCCTATTTAAACAAGACTTAAAACTTAATTAAATCTATTCTGAACCAAACCTTTTAACTTAAGTTCAAACAGACATGAATTCAAGTTAAATAGATTCAATCAACATTGAATCTAACTTAGGTTCAACCAGACATGAACCCAAGTTAACTCAATCAATATTGAATCTAACTCCAAACCTTTTAAATTAAGTTCAAACAGACATGAACTCAAGTTAAATAGATTCAATCAACATTGAATCTAACTTAGGTTCAACCAGACATGAACCCAAGTTAATTCAATCAATATTGAATCTAACTCTAAACCTTTTAACTTAAGTTCAAACAAACATGAACACAAGTTAAATAGATTTAATCAACAGTGAATCTAACTTAGGTTCAACCAGATATGAACCCAAGTTAATTCAATCAATATTGAATCTAACTCTAAACCTTTTAACTTAAGTTCAAACAGACATGAACTCAAGTTAAATAGTTCAATTAACATTGAATCTAACTTAGGTTCAACTAGACATGAACCCAAGTTAATTCAATCAATATTGAATCTAATTTCAAACCATTTAACTTGAGTCCAGACAGAGATGAACTCAAGTTAAATCAACATTAAATCTAACTTAAGTTCAACCAGACATGAACCGAAGTTAACTCAATCAATATTAAATCTAATTTCAAACCTTTTTTAAGATCAAAATATAAATTCAACATTTTAAATCAAAATTGACATAATCAACAAAAAAAATTGACATAATCAACAAAAAAAATTGACATTTCAAAATAATTCGACATAAACTGACATCCAAGACATATCCAAATATTCTGCGATGATTCTGACAATGTTTTCTTTGTAGGGTGAAAGCAAGAAATTCCGTTTAGATTTTCTTTGCATGTTATAGGATGTGCTGACTCTGTTTTGCAGGACATCGACGACATTCTAGGTGAACAGAAACAAAACCAAAACTTTTAGGTTAGACATATAACCTGAAACTTTTGACAACAAAAACAAAATCAAAACTTTTAGGTTAGACACATAACCTCAAACTTTTGACAACAAAAACAAAACCAAAACTTTTAGGTTAGACATATAACCTGAAACTTTTGACAACAAAAATAAAACCAAAACTTTTAGGTTAGACATATAACCTGAAACTTTTGACAACAAAAACAAAACCAAAATTTTTAGGTTATAACCGGAAACTTTTCAACAAATTAACAACATTGACAGCAAAACCAGAACCTTTAGGTTAGACATAATACCAAAAATATTCAATAACATGATATAACGACATTCGGGAGTGATAGTGGGTACATCTCTCCTTAAAATAAATTCCGAGAAAACAAATGATTAACATTAATCAGAAGTTTTCTTAAACAATTAAAAATTGTTTAAGATGTAATTAACTATAGAGGCTTACCTCTATAGGAGATCTAAAAGAAACCGAAATATAAATCTCTGGTTTACCATGCTTTTCTTAATATGAAAATTCTAGAATATGTTATTCTAGAATATCCTCATATAAGAATTATCATAAACATCATTTTCTACTATTAGTCCTAAAAATTCTCTAAATCCTTCATGGGATTTATATGAATAAAACTAGGCTAATATTAGATGGCGACTCCTTGACATTGACAAGATACAGAAATTGACGGCGATGACATGATGACGCCACCAAAAATATTATTTTCATCGCCATCACTTTCTCCCAACTCTTTGTTCATTCTTAGCCGCTCAAATCTTCATCCTTTCTTTAACTACCTAATTTCATGGCTCCTAAAACCAAAGGTGGAAATAAAAAAGCTTCTTTCTACCCTAAGGCATTTGTAAGTGCCAAAGTGAAAGAGTGCTACAACGATCTATTTGTCAAAGAATTTCATTTTAGAGAGGGTTTTCTTCCAGCAATGAGGTATGTTAAGAGTTATCACTACTTGAGATTGGGTGAATTTCTAATAAGAAAGTGAGGTGGATGTAACTGTCATGGTTAGGGAGTTCTTCACAAATTTTAAGGAGAAATATGGTGATGAGTTCTTTATGAGAAGGAAAGAGGTTGATTTAAATTCCACCAAGATCAAATCACTTTACAATTTTTTTGATCCTCAAAATGATTATTTTTCCAAATTCATTTCCTTAAATTGTAAGCTAGATGAAATCATTTGGTACTTAACGAATAATTGGGATTAATGGAAGATAAAAAATGGAAACACACTTATCTATTTTGAATGTCAAGCCTTTGGCTTGGCATCATTTTATCTCGGCCAAACTCCAATATTTGACAAATATGAGTGAGGACACGAGAAAGAAAGGGAGCTATTTTGAATTCATGTTTTATTAAGGGTTTTTAAGTAATGTTAGATCCATTAAAAATAACTCAATTTAGAACATACTGAAGGGCGTAGCCACTATTGGGTTGGGACATCCTTCTTTAGTTTTTTCTCACGCTTTGAAGATAGGAGTGAGATATGAAAATTAAGAGGAGCAGTTGCACCCTTCAAAACATATTATGAAGAATAAAAATGTGATATATAGTAGAAATTCTTCTTCGTTGTTTGAGAGAGGTGAGAGTTCATCCAGATCATTCTTTTCCCGACCTCACCCCATTGTTTCTGTTGCTTCACTCTTATAACGTATTGACACACTTTCTTGGGATAATGTTATTATGCAGTGAGAACTTTGTGATCTTGTGGAGCAGTCACATCAATTCAATTATCTTTCTCAGTATCACGTTGTAGAGCAAGAGATGTTCCAAAGGAACAAGTGGAATGTTGTCTAGAACTAATTGTGTTCCCCACACCTCCACCATACAGGAATTATGACTACTCTATGTTCTCAATGGAGGAGGATGATAATAAGGAGGAGGACGAGGTGAAGATGTAATGTGAATGGTTTTTTTTTAATTATGTGTTCAATTCTATTAATTAATTCTTATTTTGTTATGTTGATGTTGATATAGTTGAACTGTTTTGAGAATATTTGGCATGCTTACTTATGTTTTGACATGCCATAGACATTATTCGATGATTTGGTTGGATTAGCACTTTTATATTATTGGTTTGACGCATTTACTTGCCTATGGAGATATTATGGTATATGTTGTGATTCTTTTACTTTTGATGCTTGCCTAGTTACCTATTCTTTGTCTTTCATTTACATGTTCACTTCAAATTTGCATGTTGTTTGTTATCTTTTGTTTTTCTAGTTACATTGTATATGACTGTGTAATTCTGCACCGTTCTTGATTTCATACTTTTTATGCTACCATAATTGTTTTTTTTTGTTATGTAAATTTTTGTTTTAAAATGAACTTGCAAGCATCGTGTGAACAAGTTTGGGGTTGGGGGAATTACAAGTGATATTTTACCCATAAAAGTATTTAAAATCAAACTTTAAATTTTTAATAAAAATATTAATAGTAATAATCATCAAAGGTAAGTGCAATATGGTAAATGAATACTGTGTATGTTAGGTAGAAAGTATATATGGGAAAAATTAGATAGAACAGGTCTTTTCTCAAGTTATTGATATTTGAAAAAATTTATTATTAACATACATAATCATCCCTAAACATTAAGTTGAAGGTTACCTACATATAAAACAGTTAATTCAATCTATTAAAGGCAATGTCTATTAAATTAAAACAAAGTTGATTCTAAGTTACCATTTCATGATTTACAATGTTTTGAATTAAGTTAGGTGTTGTAATGAAAATTTAATCTGTGAAGAGGGCTTGGGAGTTAAAATAATCTTAAGGGTTATATTACATATAGTAATCCTCAGTGAAAGATAAAAAAAGGGAAATAAAAAGAAATATATATATATATATATATATATATATATTTATATATATATATATAGTACACACACGCACACACACAAAGATTCATATTAAAGAGAAGAAAAATATTTAGAACCTCTTTTGAAGAAGCTTGGTGTTGTAACTTAAATTGGTTTAAATTTCTCTTCTTTAAGTTAAAGGATGAAAGGTTTCTCTAACTTAAGAAAAGCTTTGTAGTCAAATAATTGGAAACTAAAATTAGATAATTTATTAAATAGAGAACAATATTTATGGGTGATATCAATTTTATATTAGTTAAGCTTCATAAAAATGCCTTAAGATGAGTGTATATATTTGAATCATTATTTTCCAGGTTAGGAAGTTAGGGTCAAAATTTAAAAATTCACTTTAAAGGAGATATATGTTTACTTTTATTTATACAAGTTTGTTATTGACTTAGGAAGCATGAGATCTTTAACCACTATTTACCACTTTGTATTTCACAAAAAAAAATTAACTTTAGATATTAGAATTACTTGAGGGCAAGTAATATTTATGTTTTTGATATTTTGACATGTATAAAAAATGTGCTAAATTACAATCTATTTTAGAATATTTTTAAGTTAAATTTTCACTTTTGAGATGTATTTGTGTAATATTTTGCACGATTTAGACAAGGGGGTAATCGGACCTCATGAAAATTCAAGAAAATGCTAAAGTCAAGAGTAGTGCGAAGACACCGATCCTAGGCACCTAGGAGCTTAATGGGTTTCATATTTGTCCAAAAAATAGAGAACTTGGAAAGTTGGCACTACTACCTAAGCACCTAGGCACCAAATGGGATCCAATTTTGACCACATAAAAAAGAAGACAAAAGGTACGTGCCACTGCCTAAGCTCCTAAGTGTTGTACTTGGGTGCCTAGTCACCCATGACGGCTCCATTTTCAAACTTTTTCATTCAAATAATAGTGGAGGTAGAAAGTAGGTACCCAGAAATGAAAAAGTAGGCACTTCATCCCTAGCACCTAGGTGTCGATTATGAGGCCCTAAGCATCAGTTTTGAGCTCCTAGGAGCCCATTGCCCTAGACCCATTTTCGTGCCTAGTGCTTAGTCACCGAAGATAAGAGCATAAGCACTAGTCCACAAAATTTTATGATTTTGGTGGTTCGGATGCAAGGAAAACTAAAAAGGAGAAAAATTGAAAAAAGATCAAAAATGTTTTTTAAATGAAGTAAAGATAGTGATTACGAGAACTATAGAAATATTTTCCTTGTGCTTGTGTAATAATCAACCAATTGGAGAAGGATTAAGATAAGTTTTTAAGTTTTTATTGTTTATTCAAAGTTTTAGTCCATCAAACTCTTGTGTTATGATGTTTCATTACAATAAAATGTTGATTGTGTTGTTACAAGCATGATTAGCGAGAAGATTTTTAATTCTCCTTTGAATTGGTTTGTAAAAATTATAGGTTTGAAGTCTTTTGTGTAAATTTTCTTGTAAATTGTGTATGAAGTTTCTTAATTTTCATTCTTCCTTGCTAGTAGAATAGATAAAAAGTTTCTCTAACTTTAGGAATCAATAGAATTCTTAGTGGAATGATTAGGTTTATCACATAACTTTAGAGTTATAGTCATATTACCTCAGGATTTTGCAAACATAAAATGTGATGTGGCATCCTGGGATGTTAATTGGATTTAGAGAACTAAACCAGTATGTTATTCAACTTTCTTAGATGCTTAGGAGGGGATAAATAAGAGTGTGCTCCAATTTAAGACTTTCTATTTGAATCGCCATTTCAAGTTTGTATTTTCATAAAACCAATTCAAGGGAGAGTTCTCTAGTTCAATAAAACTCTCTAAACTCTCACCTCATTAGCTTAGGTATTTGAAATTCTTAAGAAAGATAGTCATTTTTATAAAAAATAAAATTTTTGAATACTCAGGCTAGGTCCATAATTAGTAGGCTAGAACCTTTTACAATTAGGACTTAAGTTGTCCCTTGTGGGATCAATTCACAAAACTCAACTCCATATACTACTAGTATGACATGTATACTTGTATGGTTTGCTAGTTCTTCACCACATTTGGTTCGTATTATGGCAGTTTAAACCACCATGCAATATGAGACTCTAAATCATTTAAAATGTTGTTATAACCACGATATATACTTGGTTCTTAATGATAGTTTTTAACCACTGTGAAAGCTTTTGTGGAGGAGAGAAACCACAATGGTCATGTGTTGGTTTAAATAAGCTATAAAAAACTTATAATATGGCCTCAATTTTTTCTTAAAATATTTTCCAATTTGTTATTTTAATTTTGATCTATTTCCTCTAAAAAACTTACGATGCTAATATCTAAAATAAGGCACATGTGATTTGCAATTCAAAAACATGTTAGATTGTTAGTCCTAGATGTGCATTATTCTTAGGATCAGTAAGCCAAACTGCTTAACCATGTGCATGCTTGTTGGGTCATTTTATAATTATGAGAAAACATAATTTGGAATGTGTATCTTCAAAAGTGCATGGATTATGTCCGACTCATGACACAAGCCAATATTATAATTTGGCAGAACAAATTGACCAAACAAATTGTTAAAACAGTTCGTTTAGTTTAGTAATCAACCAAGTTAACTCGGTAGACTCGCCAGAAAATTCAACTGTTATGGCACATACAATGAACACAATAATGAGTTCCTTCAAACTATTAGAATGAACACCTCAACTCACATTTATGTTGGATAGGTCAACAAGTGCATTATTGAAGATAAAACTTACAAAAGGAACCATTTATGTGAAAAATAATTATAGAGGAACAATGTTACAACATATTATAATAATTGGCGTACCATATAAAGACATATCAACATGAGCATAAGATGGCGAGCCAATAGGTTTATCTAGATACAAGAAAAAAACAAAATCATGTAACTTTTGAGATTTGCAATGACAAGGATATAAAATGTACTTCAGGTCAAAACATCCATAAAAAAGGGTCGCAAATGCAATGTAAAAGAACATGGTTCCCTAATATTCATGGTGCTCATATCTTCTAACTTTCTATGTTTATTAATTGTGTTCACAATCCATTATTGTTTTTTCTTAATAATGTAATTTCACGTGCAAATTAGGATTTAAAAATATTTTTTTAAATCAATAAATTGTCCTCCCTTTTACTAATTTAGAGTATTCAGAAACTCAAAATTATAGGAGAATTTTGAAGCTTTTGCTTTTGGCAGAATTTTAATTACTATTACTATCTAACTACCAATTCAATCATAATTATCTTTCAAACACCTTGCTCTTTTTCCTATTAACATGTGAATTGACTTGGTCATCATTTGAAGCCACTCAAACCTTTAATATTGTGTCACTCGCAACCTTCTAGTTGTGATATTCCCATCTCTAGAGAAATAACGCATCAACCACCCACTTTGGCCTCTCTATTTTTTTAGTGTTGCTTCATCTATTATTCCAATGTATTGCATTCACCTCTAAGAGTGAACAACACAAACTTTTCTTAGTGTTTATTTGACCTCTCATTGTGAAGTCATATATCGACCCACATTTGGCAACCATACCTCTAAGTAAATGATCATCCGTATCATCCTTAGTAATTATTCCATTATTTCAAAATTAACTCATATATCACCAAATATTATTTCACATTTAATACAAAGTGTTGGATTGTCTCGACCTTTCTCGTTGGCCTCCCAAACCTCTTCAGTGTGTCACTTCTATCACCATAGGGTTGCATCACTTGCACTTCTAAAAAGTGATCCATCCCTGCTAGCCTTTTCTACCTATCAATTCATCATAAGTTGCCTTCAAGCCATCTCATTTCTTCTCTCATTACACACACACACACACACACACACAAACACACATCTATGTGTGTGTGTGCCGCCAGTCATGACTTGTTGGTAGAGCAATCTCTTTGAAGGTTGTAAGTCCCCTCAGACCACGGGTTCGAATCCTTCTTTGGCCACTTGTCGGCAATGATGGCGGTCGTCGAATAATTAGGCACATGGTGGTGGTTGGGTGCTCGTTTAATAGCCTTCGGTCATTCATTTTATTACTATCATATATATATATATATATATATATATATATATATATATATATCTATCTATCATCTATCTGTCTATCTATATATATAGAATAGTTATATACAGAGCTCAACAAACATTGCTATTTACAAATCAAGCATCTGGGTAAATTTTTGAACTGTCAAACTGTTGCATTTACGTGTGTCACGATCAAACCATTGTGTATTTGATAAAATAAAAATAGGGTTAGAATTTTAACATGATCTTTGATATTTGAGTGAGATTTTGAAAAAAAAAAAAAAAGAATGAAAGAAGGTGCTTAATTCGTAAATAGTAACGCTTTTGGGTGCCTAATATGTAATCTTTCCATATATATTTATCGTGCCCGAGCACAAAAAAAATCAGTATTTGAGGCTCACCGGACTCAAATACCGATTCTTTCAAGTATATATGTATGTATGTATATATATATATATATATATATATATATATATATATATATATATATATATATATATATATATATATATATATATATATATATATATATATATATTAAACCTTTAGGATATTAATAATATATTTACATATGTTATGTCAATATCAGTCAATGCCTCCATTGCTCTAGCAACTTGACTTCTAACATGTAGTACTATTCTATGTAATGCATATTAATTCACTTATCAATATAAGAGATAGAATCTAAATTTTTGGGTTTAAGAAAACAATTATTTTAAGTTTAAAGTCATTTGAAATGGTTCAATATCACAACCATCATTTCAATTAATCAGATACCCTTGATAAAATTTTAATTATGTAATTATATACAAAATTTTTTAAAATTTTATTTAAATTTTTTATGCCCTGAGTTTAACGACTTGATAGTGACTGATAACCTTTCATAACTTTGGAACGTTTTAAATATAAAATCTAAAGTAGATATATAACATTAATTCACCTCTAAATCGGAAAAAATCCATCCTTACGGTAATCCGTTGTTGGCTTCCTTCTGTAATTGCTAATAAATTATAACAGTTAAATTTTTAGGATTAAATTCCATGTGTAATAATTAAAATTTATTTTTAATATACTTAAACTTAATTATGTATTACTCATGCCAATATCCCTGCCTTGAAAGGCCTAATAAATCACAGTTATATTTTTTATATTATAAAGATATTATAAATTTTTAATTCAATCTGATATCTTTAGATATATGCCTTATTAATTTAATGTTAAATTGAATAAAATTATTATCAACTTTGCGTTCATTGATTATCTGAGTTCTAAGCGGCTCCGCACAGGGCCTCACCGAACCGAACCGAATCAAATTGGCCAACTGGTAAGATCGAACATCACGTGAGTACAATTAGTTTCTCGGGCCCGCGGCTCTCCGAAAATCTCGTTCCTCAACGCCACACCGCGATTCCCAATTCAAATTTTGCGGCTTAAGCACGTTTCTTTAATATCGGGCCCGCACTGGGCTCCATCCATTGCTAAGTTAAGATACATTTTTCAGGATTTGCATTATTTGATTGTGACATCATGTTATTTGCTCGAAAATTATAAAACATTTACATACACAACCCCCAATTCTAATGTATTTACATATGTCATGTTCAAAAATTTTATATTCAACATCACATCCAAAAATATAAAATCTTTTCAAGATATTTTTAAAAAACAAAATAATTATATGTAAATATGAAAATTCACGTGTGAGATAAAAACATATGAATTATGTGAAAAGCATGTAAATTTCCTTTAGAATGAAATTTATGATTAATAAAAATCACGAACTTATTAATTAAAAATATATTTGTCTAAACATAGTAGTAATTCATATGATATAGATTGAACTAATCGCTATTATTTATGAAAGATTTATAAACATGCCACTGTATCCATATGTGTGTGTGTTTGTGAGCGCGCGCAAGTGGATGTGGGTGTTTGTGCGCGTGCGCGAGTTGGTGTGGGTGTCTATGTGTGGCTGTGGGGGGGTGTGTGTGGGTGTGTGCGCGCGCGTGTGGGATGTGTGTATGTTGAACCCCAAAATGTCAGTCGAGTCACGCCCGAAGAATAGGGCATTAGTCAGATGGGAGTAATGAAGGAGAGTAGAGATGAAAAAAAAGAGAGGGAATAAAAGAGTAATCAATTAATAGTACTAATTCTCTTTTCATAAATTCAATAGTCCTTTCTAAAGAAATGACTCCTATTTATAAATCATAGGAGGAGTCTAGTGAATTACATGTTTGTTCCTCACTTAATACGAATGTGACAAGTGATTTATGAGTCATTACACATTTACATATTTGTAACCGACTCTGGTATCTTTTGACCTTGGTCCTGTATCGTATTTATAACTGCCACTGGCATTGTTCTGTATTTATAATTGTTTGACTTGGTCACTTGATCATCAGTCGGTCGACTAAAGTTCTTTGGTCGGTAGAGAGATCTTTGGTTGGCTTCCCTGAATGAAATCCTCTAACGAGACCCTCTTTATCAGTAGGAAGGGGTTGTTCCATCAGATAGATGATGCGTCACTGTAGTTTGACGAGCAACCTTCCGTCAGACGAGGGAGCTTCATAAAAGGTTGAGAGGGAGTTCTGCTAAGTGACAGTTGATCTTCTCCAAGAGTGACCAAGCATTGGTTGAGTTCTCAATAATTCAGGTGTGTGGTGTTTCTTGATTTGGATTTTCATTGGGCCATTGTAAGCACAATTCTAGTGGATTTGCTTTGTTATAATATGATGGTTTGTAGTGTTTTCTTCATGTATTGTGAGTAAATCTTTCTTACCTTACTCTTGTAATGAATAAGTTGAATCTTGATACCCCCTGCGATTAGCACAATAATATAAGTCCTGGGTAATTGCACTAGAATCTTGATCTGCTTATTAGTAACGATTGAATTCTTAAAATAAGATGTTTTTACACACAGGGTTTTCTCACGCAAGTGTACGTATCGTTTTCAAAAATATAAGGCTCTATTGAGTCTGGATTATCGATCACATAGAGAACGAGGTAATGAAACTATTTAAGAAAAGTTATAGTCTACTACTTTTAGGTCCTAGTTTGGAATTCAAACTACGTGAAAGTTCTACCAATTACTCCTACTCTACTTTAGTTAATTCTAATATTAAAACCTACCTAATTTAATTGGATTGGTGATTACGAAGTATAAAAGTTACCTCTCTCTTGCAATGGAAAAATCGGTGAGGAGGATTAAAGCCCTTAGAATTTGTCATTGTTGTAAGTGACAAATAGGAGAAATTATCTTATTTATCTTTTTAGAGTGCATAAAGAAGTTTGGTTAATTTGGTATTAATTCTAAAGCCCAATTTGAACCATCAAAGCTTATTTCCCTATCTATTTGTATTTCCCTATGGAATACTTTTCCTTCACCCACTAGAACAATGTGAATACGCTAATCGTTCCTCCATCTCTTTTCTGACTCATAAAGGACCATGATGAATTTTAACAGATTATATGGCCAGTATGAAAATTAAATTAAGTTCTAAAGAAAATTCATCATATTAATGTTTAAAAACAAAATTCACAAGCATCCTAACATCCTACACAGTTAACTTATTCATTACAAGAGAAAAGTGAGAAAGATCTACTCATAATTCACGAAGAAAACTCCACAGATCATCATTTATAATAAATAAAATCCACTAGAATTGTTTCCTAAAACATTACGAGACCATATAAAGCATAATAATTATCTTTTTATTTGAGAAAAGAGATAATAATTCCTCCCTGAAAGGTTTCCTAGTGCTCCTTGCAATGCAGAGTATATCCCATTACAAATTTCTCTTAAATCCCTCTCCAATTTCTTTAAGAAAGTGGAAAATACAAAACTCGAACTTTTCCCTATGAATCTTTTGCTTTCATAAGCTTCCCAAGGGTCTAAAATGAAAAGGAATACCGCCTCAAACTGCCTATTATCCCCTTTAACTGTCAAGGTCATGCTGAAATAGCTGCAGAAACTACCCAAAAACTGGCCAGCTCCTTGGCTCCATAGATGTTGGCTTCTCCATTTGCTTGGTTAGGTTCTAGCATCTAAGCACCCAATAAGCTAGAGCCAAAGTGCTTGGGTGGAGCGCTTTGGTGAACAATGGTTGGCGCCTAGGCTCTAGTCAGCTGGTCTCCAATATGCTTTGTTTAGCCTCTGCTTTGCTCCATTTTAGCTCCGCTTCGCTCCATATGGCCTACGTGTTATACTCACAAAAAAATACAAGATTAACATTATTTAATGTTCATCTTTATCCATAAAGAGATGCAAAATATAAAAAAAATTAAGTATGCATTAGGACACATCAAAGTCCCTCAAAAATAAACGTTACTTGCTTTGAAGTAACACTAGTATTTTTGAAAATAATTTTATTAATTTGATGAAGTTGGTTTCATTAAAACTATAAACAATTTTGCTTCGGGAATTTCATTGTGTAGCTTATGAAAAATTCTAGTAAATTAGCCTAGAATTAAGGTTTAAGAAAACCTTGTATTCAACTTTGAAATCCTGATTCTTTATCTACTTCGAAAATCATTGATATTTGTCAAACATAAGATCCTTAGAACGTATAGGAAATAGAGTTAAAGCACTTTATTTATAAAAATTGGCTAATGATTTTTGAAATATAGAAAGTTTAGGATTGTAATATCTTTTGATTTAAAAAGATTCAAGTGAAATTAATTTTTGATTTGGTTTTTCATCAAGCTTCTCTGCCCTTTGTAAATCTTTCATTTTTTAATTTTTTTACTTCCTTTTATTAGGATCATTTTCAATCCTTATTGCATATGTAGGTGGATTACTATAACTTAATAGGTCTTTAATAATTTTAATTTCATTATCATTTCCCTAAAGTAAAACTTATCATTTTCTTCACTTTTAAATTTTTTTAAAAATTAAAAGAATTAGTTGAAATAAGTTTTTAATAGAGGCTCACTTTTTATAAAATTTAAATCTAAAGATTCCTAGATCTTCAAATATTCAACTCTTTTTCTAAAAAAAATAATAAAATCATTTTTTAACATTTTCTACAAGATAACTTAACTCTATAACATGCTTATTTACAAAGATTTTTAAATAAATCTACTACGTCATTCTTGTAATCAAAATTGAGGCAGTCTAAAGTTAACACCACATACATTAAGTCTATTTAAAATCATAACAATTTTAAATGCAGGTTAATGAGGACAAATAAATTTACACTTATAAAAATTTTTTCTACCCCCCCCCCCCCAACTTGATTTTTAGTATGTATAATGGAACGCCTAAAAAATGCTTCATTTTACATATACATTTTATGCTTTATTTTAATAATATTACACTTTAAAGGAAGGTATTTTGCATGTTTTTTGAGTTAGGTACAAGAAATGGACTTTTGGATAAAAAGAAGCAAAAACGGTGCAATTTGGAGCAAAAACGAGCAAAAAAGTAAATTCTGGCATGTCACATTTCAAGAAGTCTTTCTATGCTTAATATCTTATACAATTCTTGCACATTTTTGAATAAGATTACACTTTAAAGAAAGTTTATTTTTACTCTTATCTTGTAGGGCTCTTTGTTAGGAACGTAACGCAACTAAAACGGGGCGAATTAGAGTTAAAACGGAGCCAAACTGAGTAAAATGGTGGAGCTAAGCAAAATGGGCGCCGACTACGACTGATAGGGCGTCGGCTGTGCCAGAAACCTGAGAGTAATGAAAATAGGGCATCGATGGCGCCAGGAGCGGTTATTGGCCATATACATTGAATCTGAACGTTTTTTGGAAAGTTTCTTGAAGCATCTCTTGGGAAATTCGTCCCTACACTATATTAGAAAGATTTTTATGTTAAAAAAGTAATATGAATGTTAAGGAAAAATGTGGAGAATGCTTAGAGATATTATAATAGGAGTAGAAATGTAGATTTCTACTTTTCTAGAGAGATTAGAGAGGGGATTTTGAGAGAATCTATAAGGGTTTGTACTAACATTGAATGGATCAACTAAAAATTTTGTGGAAGAGATCTTTATCTGTCTTTCAAAGGAAAAAGACTAAGTATTTTGTTCTTCATTATCTTATGATTTTGTAAACCCTTATGTAGTGGTTTTGCTTTGATATGAAGTTTTCCGATGTGTTTTCTTCGTGCTTCGCGATGTCTTTCTCTTGCTCTTTCTTCTTGTTTGGAAATGGTGGCATAAGAAGATTAATCTATTGTTTTAATTCTACTTTTCTCTCATAATGACAAGGATTCATGTTTAGCATATTGGGATGCATGCTAGAAGAAGTTTTAATTATAGATGTGATGGTTATTGTACGGCTTATTTTTGGGTTATGTGTTTTATTTTGAAATGGGGGTCGCCTACAGAAGTCGTCGGCGAATTTTAAATTTTAAATTTAATTTAAATATATATAATTTGGAAAGTAGCGTTTGATTTTTTTGAAAAATAATTTTTAGTTTGAAAATTTTAAGATATGAAATTAAACCGATCTCACATCCCAAATAGTTCATATAAACGAGCACCACACCACAAACCGTGTATCTATCTCGAAGGACAAACACACTGCTTGACGATGGGGCTCGATTAAATAAACTAGAAGATTTGTGACATCTGTTTGGTCTGCGAACCAATTTTATAAGCCGACAAGTTCCCCTGCTTAATATAAAAGAATTAAACAGGGTTTATATTATCTGGGTTCTTAAAGTTTCCTATAAGGGCAAGCCCTATAGTTAATTACATCTTAAATGACGGGAATCATTTAAGAAAACTCTCGATAATGATGAGTGGTTTTGCTCTCAAGAATTCCAAAGTTTAAGGTTTTCAAACAATTGGATTTTGGAATTTCAATAGGGAATGAATCAAATTTAGGACAATTTATTTTGGGAATTCAAGGGAAGAGAAGTAGAAGTTGAGGATCCAAGAAGAATTTTGGCAACTTCCCAAACTATCCTATTATTTGGCTTCAAGTTTAAGAAAATTATTTAATGTTGCAATCCTGCCAATTTTAATTGATTAGGACTTATGTTTGTATGACATAATCACACAAATAGCCTCGAAGATGTGAGGGTTTATGTCGTATCAAGCGACTACCTCGGAGTCCTAAGAACGGTTAGGGCTTAATTTGCATAACATGATTATACAAATGCCTAACGAAAAGTTGAGGATTTATGTTGCACTAAGCAAACTACCTCAAAATCCTATGGCTTTGTTGTTTAAAACTGGGAAGGTTTTGCTGAAGTAGATTCAAGTTTTGCTGATGACGATGGCCGTGCTGCCCACCATACTCCAAGCTCCTTATTGTTGCAGAGGTTTAGTTTTAGAAGGTGAAAATCAGGAGATGAGAAAAGTGTCTTGTCTTAGAGAAAATCTTAAAATCCAAGTATTTTTAATGTTTTAATTAAAACAAATCTTAATGTTGATTATAACAACACCGGTTAAGATCCCACGGTTCTATCATTCCGACATCGTTATTTTTGTGGGATTCACTTAGTCCAGATGAATTTGCTAAACTCAACTGAATGAGTTCCACACTTTCATTTAGACCGTGGAAAATCCCGTTAGTAACACGTAGGTTACATCATCCGAGGTATTCCCGATCATCCAATGAGATATTTTAATTTAGTTGTAATTGCAGTTTTGTTGTTTTGTTTGTGATTAAATTTTGAGTTGTTTTATATTTTGGAATGTTGTGGTGGTGAATTTTATCTTGTGATGACTTTTAATTTAGTTTTGGTTTCATTTTTGTGGCTATCCTATAGGTTTTAGTTTTCATGCAACAGTTGTTTTACCATGCAAAAAAATTAAAATGCAGCACATGGAGGTAAATTATAACAAAGTAAAAGCATACCTGGAGGGTCTTCCCGTCATCCCAAGCTACAAAACACATATTAGAGCATTTAAACATATTTTTTCAAGAAAAACCTAGGTAAAGCTAAGGGAAAGGGTTTTGGTTGTCTACCAGAATCCTAAACCTATTGCTAGTCATTTCCTATGAAGTCTAGGTTGTTGGTTTGGTTTAAGGATAATTTTCCTCACCAAAGAACAATTAAGTTCAATTATTCTTCTAAAACACCCCATCGTATCGAGGAAGTGTTTAAGATGAATCTTAAACATCTTTTCAATACTTCTGGGATTATTTTGAGTTCAAATGAATTTTATTGTATTGGTGAATTAATCATCAAAGGATTTTAATTTTGTTTTGTTTCTCGCTTCGATGAACTTAGGACATTTGGATATCTTATGTGTGAAGTGACACTTCACTTGATGCTTCATTTAAGAGTTATAACAATAAAAGCCTTTTAAGGGCAAAGTAATAAATATTTTAATGATTTGATTTGATTTGATTTAATTTGATTTGATTTAATTATAAAAATTAATTAATGATTATTAAATTTGGAATAGGGTTCAAATTATTTTAGATTTAATTTAAATCTTTATACTTTAAGTGATATTATATTTCGGATTAACTTTTTATATTTTAGATTTACTTATATTGAAAAAGGTGCTGAAATCTTTCATATGTTTTGATTTAACTCTTAATGATTTCATTTAGGTTTGTTGTTAAGTGATGTTAATTTAATTTAATTTAAATTAATTTGATTTAAATTAAATTAAATTAATTTAATTTAATTTAATTTAATTTTAATTTAATTTAAATTTAATTTTAATTTAATTTAATTTTAGTTTCAATATTTTTAATTTAATTTAATTTAATTGTTAAGGGGTTAATTTAATTTAATTTAAACTTTGACTTGACTTAATTTAATTTAATTTAATTTAATTTAACTCCAAGATTTTAAATTTGATTTTAATTATTGGACCATTTAACATTTTAAGCTTTAATTCATTTAAGGTTTATCATCTTTTAATTTTTAATTTGTTTAGTTTGGATTTTTATTTTAATTTTTAATTAAGAACTAAATATTATTGAAGTGACTTATTTAGGGATTTTTAAATTAAAGAATAAATATCCTCTTAATAATATCCCTATTTTAATAATCCAAATTTTAAATATATTCATTCCAAAATTTAAATTATTTAATTAATTAGAAAATTATAAAAAAATTACAACGAAAACTATTAGAATTATTTTAGTTAAAAAGGTTGAAAATTCATTTTTTAATATTAAAAATTACATTAAGCCTTTAAAATTCAATATCTTTTCCTAGGGATTTAGGAAAAATATTTGGTTTGTTCCTAAGTGATTAGGAGTTAAAATGTGACATTTTTATGATTTTTAATATTTTTGTGATTTTTATTATTTATTAATTATTAAAATATTAAAATATTGTGAAAAATCAACTTTTTTAGAAAATTCCAATTTTAATTTTCTTGAACTCCCTTGATATCAGAGAAGCTCCAAAACCACTTTTGTGAATTTTTGTATAGTATTTTTTGAGTTATGAATTTTTAAAGTTCAATTTTGTTTATGGGACTTAATCAATCCATTTAGTGGGGTTAATCAAGTCCAATTGATTTCAAAATTTTATGTACGCTTCCTCTAACCCTAAAGAGCAATGAAGAATTGTTTTCAAGTCAATTTGGTGTGCAGTTAACCCTAATTAATTCAAATTCAATTTTGGGAGTTTAGGCCAATTAGGGTTATTATGAATGATTTAACTCAAAATATATTTTTCATAGGGTCCCCTGGTCCTAAGAAACACCACCAAATTTTCCTAGAATTTATTTTACAACATGCTAATTATTGGAATTAAAATACCTAAAACAGTGACATGAACTTAAAAAATCAATAACATTTCACAGAGATGGCCTCTGACCTTGAAAATTTCAGGGAATGTTCCCAAAATTAGAGGCTTCAAAAGCTTTATGGCCTCATGACATGGGGAATTGTCTATGCAAATGGAGAATCAAAACATTGAAACAGTAAATAAAATCCTAAAAATAAAATACTCATCCAATTAACTTGATTTCTTTTCCACATTATTCTCCTCTGTTCACTGAGCAAGAGCGTATTTTTATTTTATTTTTTGATTTTTCTATGCAAAGATATGAATTTTTGAAGTTCTAGTATTTAAATAAATCCAAAAAATCCTAATTTTCTACTTATCCGACTCGGCGCCGCGTCATCCTTTTCCGGATCGAAAGCCCATGCGTCGCTTCGTGATTTGACGCCGCCATCTGAATCAGCGCTACGGGGGCCCTCCATTCACGTACCATTGCACTGTCCGGCTTGATCTCGACAGTCCGCTCGATACACGCGCGATCCAACGGCTCTTGGTCATCGTCTCCGACTGGTGTGCACCCGTGACCGTCCACACTAAAACCTTAAGATCTCACTCGATTCTCCATGGATTTTTGCATTCTTAAACTCTATCTATTCGTCTTGAAGAGACAAACACAGCTATACGGTTAAGGTGCATTGAATTCAACTCAAACAAAATGGTGAATCTCCAGGAGCTCGGGAGGAAGAGTAGTTCACACCTTTGCTCAGAGAAGTGAAGCTTCGATCTGAGAGTTGTGTCACCTTCGATTGAGTCCAAGAAAGCTCCAGATGAAGTCTCTTGCTCTGGGGAAATGCCTAGGTACAAAAGTGACCAAGGCCGATCACAAAGCTTGGAGGCTGGAAGCAATGGCTGGCCTGGTGAGGGGGCTTTTGCTGGGGAACTTCTCCTCTTGGTCTGGTGAAGGTGTAGAGTCAATCAATTTGAAGATTTGCTCACTGTGGTGAAGTTTCCTGATTTTGGGCTTGAATTTCAACTCAAAAATTAGACTCACGGAGAGGGCTTTAGGGCTGGATTTCAGTGGGGATCAAGTTCTCTATGTCTGGAGAGGGATCTGGAGTGATTTTGGCAGAGTTTTGGTAAGGTTTGGTTCAACACCTTTCTTTGGCCGAGAAGAGGTGGTGCTTAAATAGAGGTGGCTGGAGGGCTTACTAGGGGGGTTTGATGGCTAGGATCAACTGCTCAGGGCAAGGGAAGAACAACCATGGTGTTCAATTGGGATGGGATAACTCTGCAAGGAGAAATTAAAAAATTGGCTCACATGGATGCTATCGGCCTGGTGGTTTCCTGCGGCTGTGGTGGCTGGCCGGCCAAGGTCAAGTCACTGTTGTCATCAGGAGGGTTAGGGGTTGGCAATGGTGCAAGCAATGGAGATTGGCCATGTGTAGAAAGCTTCATTCAAAATGGAATGAGGAAGGGGCTCTTTTGGACTCAATTTTGTCATCCTATGGGTTTAGGTTGGGTGCACGTTTCCAAGCTCTGATTTCGGCTAAGGGAGGTCAGGTGAGTCAGCTAGATTAGTGGGGAGAAGTCACTATCCAAGCAAGTTTAAGTTTAAACATAGTTTAGGGGAAGCATGAAAAGGTTTAATCACCTTTAAGAGAATCCTTAAAGAGGCTCCTCCTCTTGCCATTTATGGGATGGTCACATGTCAAAATTCTCATGGCTTTACATGGGGCTTAAGGATGGCTTCATGGCTTCATTTGGGCTTGGGGATGGCTTAGTCAATTTCATTGGAATGGATTTTAGGAATTTCAGCATTTTGATGGGAATTTGGATAAAGCCTAATTTATAATGATTTAATCATAGGTTTCAAACTTTAGGGAATGATTTTATCAAGTGGATGATGAGAAGGATTTGTCATGTGGGCTTTGGATGAATTTTTGGGCTTTTAGGTTTGGTGGAAGTGGGCTTTTTAAAAGGCTTAAATGGGTGGGCCTTTATATTTCAAAATGGACTTTTAGATGAAGAATTTTGTGAAAGACCATGCCAAATAAATGTTGGGTTTAGTTTAGGGATGTTTCATGAATGGTTTGGAATCAATTTGGTGTGATTTGGAGTAGAATTGGGTTAAATTTGGGCTTTTTTTTGGTAAAGGGGCCAAGGTGGGCCAAATTGGGCTAAATTAGGCTAAGGTTGGGCTAAGGTTGAATTTGGTGTAAAATTAATGTTGAAAAATGTTTATGGGAGCGTTACAAAGAGTTTTCAACTTTAGTTGGGCTCTAATTTTGGGATTTGGGCCCATTTGGGTTAGGTTTGGGCTTAGGTTAATTTAAGGGATTTTGGTTTTGGGTTAGGTTTGGGTGGACTTTAGGTTCAAAATTTGGGCAAATCAAGTTAGTGTTTTGTTTATGGGGATGTTAGGAAGGCTTTAGAAAAGATTTGGGGCCAATTGGAGTTGAATTGGGCTAGGTTTAGGTCATGGGTCAAAATTGGGCCTTAAGCCCCAAATTGGAATTGGGCCCAAATGTCAATCAAATTGGACTTAGATTTGGTTTAAATTGATATTTGGGATATTGAATTGAAGTTTAGAATTGAATTGGACCAAAATTGAGGTCAATTGGGGTGGTTTGGTTTGACATTGGGTTCACTTGGGTTAAAAAAATGGGTAAAATTGGGGGTTTTGGTAAAAGTGGGGTAAATTGGCAAAATTTTCCCATGGTGTAGTTGAAGAAAATGAAATTGAGAATATTTGGGATGTTTTGGAATTTTTTGGGAATTTTTTTTGAATTTTTGGATTTTTGGGGTAAAAGGGTATTTTGGTAATTTTGGGGGGGGGGTTTAGGGGTATTTTTGGAAATTTTGGTATTTTTGGCCAAAGATGGTCAATTTGAGTGGTGGGAAGTGTTTGGGATTAATTTTGAGAAATCTTGGGTAATTTAGGTAATTTTACAAATTTTGGGTCATTTCAAGGGTATTTGTTAGGTTTGGTGGGTCCGGGGCCCCGGGGGTCAAAAACTGAAATTTTGAAAAAAGAAGATTGATCAAGTGTGAGTGAAATGGAATCATTTTGGTTGAGTCATGAAGCCGTATTAAACCCATATGAGCCATGAGAGGACTCATTTGAGGCATTCACTATGTTGTTCCTAACCCTCTTAGCCAGGGGCTTAGGGGTTAAGGACCATCCATATGAATTACCTACATGAGTCAGGAAGTCAAGTTGGGTGAGAGTGTGGCTTTAGGACTTGGAATGTGTGTGGGAGTGTAGTGTATGTGCAAGTCAACCCTCACCAGACCAGGCCATCTAAGGTATTCCTAAGGCCAAAAAGTCATATAGGGAACTCATCCTTTAAACCTCCACATTTGATTTCAACCCTCTAGGTGATTAGGGGTCTACAATCAAGCTTGTGGGGTTTACAGGGAGTTAAGAAGTAGTTTGAATTTCTAAATGGTGGGTTCCATTTCTAGTCCTCTAAGATTAGTCAAAGGAAAAGCCTAAGGCTAGATCCTAAGTACTAAAGAGAGAAGCAAAAGACCTCACCAAAATTGAGGTCAACAAATGGACCCCCAATAGGTGTGGTGTGCTAACCAAGCACACCGCGCGTATTGGCGTTGACCGAAGAGATCAACAAAACCAACACAGATGTCCAAGTGACAAACTTAGGACGAAGTAGAAGAATTTCCACTGGGGAGTATCAGGTATATTTCCAAGACTGGAGATTCCTGAACTCTCGTTGGGGAATGGAAAAGGAGGTGGACTCCAAATCACAAGATATGGGGAATTTGATTTAGATTTCATTTTACTTTTAAATTTCAAGTTTCAATGTGTGAGTTTAGATTTTGATTTGTTCTGAGTTTCAATTTCGATTGAAGTTTAATTTAAAATCAATTTAAGGAAATTTTGAATTTGAAATTTGGATTTGAAATGAGAATTGAAACCTGGTTTCAACCTCGGGATTGCGAAGAGAACTGGAAATTAGGTACCAGCCTGAGAGTGAGAATCAGAGTTTAAGTATCCACGGAAAAAGGATGAGAATCAAAATTTAGGTACTGATCTCGAGAGAGTGAGATTTAAAATTTAAGTATCAATCCTGAAAGAGAATCAAAATTTAGGTATCGATCTCAGAAATAGAGTCAGAATTTAGGTACCGACCTCGAAATGAGAACCGAAATTTAGGTACCAGTCTCGAAAGTTATGAATCGAAATTTAGGTATCAATTCAAATGAGAGTCGGAATTTGGTACCGACCTCGAAGGAAGAGAACTGGAATTTGGTACCAGTCTCGGAAATTTAGAATTAAAAATTGGTATTAATTCAAAAGAGAGTCGGAATTTGGTACCGACCTCGAAGGAAGAGAATTGGAATTTGGTACCAGTCTCAGAAATTTAGAATTAAAATTTGGTATCAATTCAAAAGAGAGTCGGAATTTGGTACCGACCTCGAAGGAGGAGAACTGGAATTTGGTACAAGTCTCGGGAATTTAGAATTGAAATTTGGTATCAATTCAAAAGAGAGTCAGAATTTGGTACTGACCTCGAAGGAAGAGAACTGGAATTAGGTACCAGTCTAGGAAATTTAGAATTGAAATTTGGTATCAATTCGAAAGAGAGTCGGAATTTGGTACCGACCTCAAAGGAAGAGAACTAGAATTTGGTACCAGTCTCAGAAATTTAGAATTGAAGTTTGGTATCAATTCGAAAGAGAGTCGGAATTTGGTACCGACCTCGAAGGAAGAGAAATAGAATTTGGTACCAGTTTCAAAAATTTAGAATTGAAATTTGGTATCAATTCGAAAGAGAGTCGGAATTTGGTACTGACCTCAAATGAAGAGAACCGAAATTTGGTACCAGTTTCGGAAATTTAGAATCGAAATTTGTTATCAATTCTAAAGAGAGTCAGAAATTGGTACCGACGTCGAAGGAAGAGAACTGGAATTTGGTACCAGTATCGGAAATTTAGAATTGAAATTTGGTATCAATTCGAAAGAGAGTCAGAATTTGGTATCGACCTCGAAGGAGAAGAACTGGAATTTGGTACCAGTCTCGAAAATTTAGAATTGAAATTTGGTATCAATTCGAAAGAGAGTCGGAATTTGGTACCGACCTCGAAGGAAGAGAACTGGAATTTGGTACCAGTCTCAAAAATTTAGAATAGAAATTTGGTATCAATTTGAAAGAGAGTCAGAATTTGGTACCGACCTCGAAGGAAGAGAACTGTAATTTGGTACAAGTCTCGGAAATTTAGAATTGAAATTTGGTATCAATTCGAAAGAGAGTTGGAATTTGGTACCGACCTCGAAGGAAGAGAACTGGAATTTGGTACCAGTCTCGGAAATTTATCTGTATGAAGAGGGACCCAGTCTTATGCCATCAGAACCAAATCGAACAAAGTTCATGGCTCCGTTTCAACAGAACTAGTCGATCCTCTAAAACACAGAGGAAAGAGAACTGAAAGGAACTGGTAAGCGTACCAAGCTGAAAAGACTTGACTTAGCGACAAGTCGAAGAGAATATTGAAATTTCAAAAGAGTTTCCAACAGATTTCGATGGTGGAAAGAACTGAAAGGTTCGAATTAGAGGTTTGAGATCGAAATTCAATTCGGAGTTTATATTCATTTTGTTTGTCTTTTAACGATCCCATTTTATTTTTTGTTGTTTATTTAGTGTTCATGTGAATTTGAAGTTCATTTTAATATTCAGATTTTTAGGAAAAGTTCTCATTTATTTTCTTTTCTTTTCTGTTCTTCGTTCAAAGTTCATTTAACTCTAATGGTTTTTTCTCAGTTAATTTGCGCAAAAAGAGGTGAAGGCAAAATATGACGTAGTCGTTTTCATTCCAACTTGCTGAAAATACATCATACAACTTGATCTAATCATGATGACATTTTCCTCAGAAATTTAATGTCTCATACAATCCATGTAAATCCAAAACGGATTGTGTAAGATTCTTGTTGATCCATCCAAAAGCGCCCGTAAAAAATCCTTGTCCGAATAGTAAGAAACATGGGCAATAACATCACCTTCCAAGCCACCCTTGGTAGGAATGCTGCATGGATGTGTATTGGAGGTGTGCTATTTCCCATGTAACTTACAGCTCGAAGGGCCGGAGACTCTCCATTTCTGGATTTGGCTAAAAGTGGTAAGGCATCTTTCTGTCATCCATTCTTCTAAAAGTAACTGAGATCCACTCCACAGGCACTCCTGGAATGCAATGCTTCACAACGTCTGCTCCGTTTCCTCTTAACACCAGGATGTAACATACCGGTAGTGGTATCTCCACCGGCCCTCAAAACTCACCGAGGCCTGCAATCCGGAGGTCAGATCCGAACATGATGTTGCACTGGTTGACGAATGACACTGTGTAGAAGGGTTTAACAAAGTCATGATGGTCTATATGTGGAGATATGCAGTCTCCTTCCTTGTAGATGTTAATAATGCAGCCGTTGGGTATGCAATCTGCAGGCAATACCCTCCATGTTATCATCCTTTTCACCATTCTCTTAATGATTCTTGGCATCGGATCCACCTCACTGCGATTGAGTATCCCTGGTGGATTTCCTTTTCTATCTATGGAAAAATTGTAGCAACATCCGCATTGGATTGTAACTCTTCCTTTTTCTGGCATCCATCTTCGGGGTTCTGAATAGGTCTTTTCTCTCAGGCGGCCAGCTCGTCCCATTTTCTATAATTTGAGGATGCAGTCTACAATTTGTTATTGCTCGTAATCTGAGAATACATATGTATGCAGCTCGAGGCCGTCTAAAATGTTGACCCTCTTGTCTCCAATTCTTTCAAAGTATTCAAAGGTTTTCTTCTCAACTAGTTGCATTTTCTCCAGCTTGTATTCTGAGATTATCTGATGTCCTCGTTGTCTAGTAACATACTACGGTATGTATGGCTCAACCCCAGCACGTTCTTCTGCAAGTCTCGGCTCCTCGGGGGTAGTCTCTGTAGGGACATCCTCCGGGGTTGCTTTCGTAACAAGACTCTTCGGATCCGGTACATCTGCTCAGCGTCGAGGTACTGACTCTATTTCTAATTTTCTTAGTACTTCTTTTATCTGTTCCGACTTTCTTAGAGTTGACTTTCTTCTTTCTAGTTCCTGACGAACAGGTCTGCTTGGAGCATTTGCACTTAACGGTATCCATCTGTCACGTTTATGTTGGTCTTCTGCTAACTTGGTCAACATTTTGCGAATGCGACGATTCTTCTTTCTTCGCTGGGTAGCAGTGAGAGTAGCTCTCCTTACCCCTTGAATTTCTGCGGGCACGGCGTTGACAAGCTTACCCTCTGCTGTGGCAACCACGGACTTAACTTTCTTATCTTCTCCGGTTGCTTGAGCGGCGTTTTCTTTTCTTTTCTTGCTGCTGGATTGGTGGCTCTGGCCACCCATTTTCATCACTGTCTAGCTGTGAAGTTCTTCTCGATCAACTAGGATCCAATCATTTTCTTCATATTGTAAGGCTGGCTAGTGTGAAGTCGAGTCGATCTCTATCACTTGCTCCATCCCTCACCCTCTTTTCATCAAGTGCTAGACTCACGCCATTTCTAAAGTTTAGAACCAACCGCCTGTTCGACATTTCCCTGCGAAAAAATAAGAAAAAGATCAGGGGCTGTACTAAGAACAAGAACAATAAGAAAAACACTTAAAAATTCTTATTCACTTCTTTTAAACTTAAAGAAAGTAGGTAGAGATGAGAAAATATCAGGAATGAATGGATTTAAAAGGAAAGATTGACATTTTATTATTATGATTTCCCATGTTTTCTTTTTAACATTTTTGTTGATGAGATTTATTTTTATCATCCATTTTATTTTGTTTTGGGTTCGGACCCAGTCACAAAGTGATTGCTTCACCCGTGTTTCTAGGGATAAGATTCTACTTTAGAGGCCACCCTTCGAAACATCAGGTTGCGTAATACTTCTTTAAATACCATCCATTGATTGGAAGCATGGGTCGTTCTCCACGGTAATTCACCAGTTGGTAGGAACCTCCAGAGTAGACTGTCTCGACCACAAGTGGTCCCTCCCAGGTTGGTTCAAACTTACCTCCTTTCTTGTGGTGTGCAAGGATAGGTCTCTTGAGAACAAGAACTAAGTCACCGACTTTGAAAGTTCTTGGGCAGACCCGGTTTATCATGGGCCTGGATCATCTTGGCTTGATACAGTTCCAAATTCTGCTGCGCGGAAAGTCTTTTCCCTTCCAAGCTTTCCAATTCTTCCAGTCGTAGTCTGGCATTTTCTTCTGTAGTGATCTTTTCTGCAACTGCAATTCGGAGTGACGAAAGCTGAACTTCCAGGGGCAAGACGACCTCAGACCCGTGCACTAAAGTGTAAGGCGTAGACTGAGTAGGAGTCCTAAAATTCATCCTGTAGGCCCATAAGGCTTCTAACAACTTCTCATGCCAATTTCTCTTGTTGTCGTCCAAAGTTTTCTTTAAAATTTGAACGAGAGTAAGCCATTTTCTCTTGGGTAGTAGATTGTTGAGTATCGCCAATCGATCCCGTATCTTCTGACCAAATTGTTGATCTTTGTACTTTTGAATGCAGACCCATTATCTGAAATGATCCTGCGCGGTACCCCAAAACGGTAGATGACTTGGTTCTTAAAAAATTGTAGCACGTGGTGTGCCTTCACTTCTCTGAGTGGTATTGCTTCTGCCCATTTAGAAAAGTAGTCTGTAGCTGCAAGAATGAAGCGATGTCCTCTTGAAGAAGGCGGTTCTATCAGACCCATTATATCTATGCCCCAACACTCAAATGGCCACGATGCGATTGTCGGATGTAGCACATTTGGAGGTTTGTGTAGAACAACTCCGTGCACTTGGCACTGGTGACAGCTTTTGGCAACTTTCATACAGTCGGTCATCATTGAGGGCCAGTAGTACCCCAGTCTTTTAATCTTCATTTTCATTTTCGGACCCGACTGATAAGCGCCATAAAGTCCTGAATGCACTTCTTTGACAATTTCATGAGCCTCGGACCCCGCTCAGGCACCTTAGCCACATCTTGTCAAAAGACCTTCTGTATAACGTATTGTTTATTAATGCGTAAGACATAGTTCTTTTTTTTGATTTGATGGGCTAACGACTTATCGTCAGGCAGGTTTCCTATCTGCAAGTAGTCTATTAATGGCTGCTGCTAATCTTCTGTATTTTCTGTTATTGCTGCAACTGATTCTTCTGCTTTTTCTTGATTTGTGTACTGTATCCATGTCGAGTTGTGATAGGACTTGCGTCCCTGAACTAACATTTCAACTGACTCATCCTGTAAGCAGGCAAATTCCTTTGCAAGAAGGGCTAACACATCTGCGAGAGCATTTTCTCTTCTGGGAATCTTGTAGATTGTTACTTTTGGAATTTGTTCCAACAATTTCATGGCATACTGAAAGTACTTGCTCGAGCCTTGGCTTTAAAATTCAGTACTTGTCCAGGCCACTTTGTTGAATGATCAACTGAGAATCTCCGTAGATGTTGATTTCCCGTTATTCCCATCTGAATGGTTAATTCCAGTCCTGTTATGAGGGCTTCGTATTCTGCTTCGTTGTTTGTACACGGTTCTGTTAAGTTTGTATAAATAGGAGCTCATTCTACAGAGAAAATGGCACCAAACCCCCCTCTTATTACACATACTCATTTTAGCATCTTCTCTCTCATCTCTAGTTTTATTTAGTCTCTTCCATACTTAGGGTGCCACTTTATTTTGTATCTAGTGTGTTTAATTTGAGTGTTTATTGTGTGTTATTGCTGTTGGAGTCTTTCATCATTGCTTTGGAGTCAGTAGAAGTCCGCAGATCTCTTGAAGGAATACTTCATATATGTAATTGTACTTTGGTTCAAAGTTTTATAAATATGTTTTGTTGTGTTATTTCAATGAGTTTTGAGTAGTTAGTTATCTTTCTGCTTTCAACTAAGAAAAGATTATAAATTAAATAAATTTTGTAGGAGAATTAAATATAAAATATTTTAAACATTATGATGATATTAATACCTGATCTTAGTTTACTTTTTAAATTGGCCATTTAATGAATTTTGAGACCTATCCGGAGATAAACTCTTAACTAGAAGATTTCACATGAATCCTTAGGTAATCACAGGCTATACGCGAATTGTTTAAGGTGAAGTGCAAATAAATAGGAAGATATTATTTATTGGGCGTAAAATTAATTAGCTTTTAGAGTGACAGACTAAATTCTAATAATTTGGTTTATAGAAAGGTAACGAGTCACTAGTAGGGCCGACCATAGCCACCCATGAACATCTAGTAGTGTGAGCCAAGATTAACCCATTCTACTAATAAAACATCCTGAGCCTAACTATGGATTAGTCAATGTTCTTTGCACTTGGACCAAAGGGTAAAGACTAGGAATGCCTCCATTTAGCACCATACCATAATCTTAATTCCCTACAAAAGATAATTAATCTATAATTCTTAGATTAGTTGAAAAAGGAGAAACTCATTTTTATAATTGCATTGAATTTTAATTACTGCTTACTTTACTTTCATGCTTATTGCTTACTTTCTTTTAGTAAAAATTATTAGTTAATTAAATTTGAATATATATAAATATATATAAACAAGAAAATATATAAATTACTTTTGAAAATTTCAAAATATTACTTATATCTCTTACTTTTTATTTCCCTATCCCTGTGGGATTGATAACCAGAACTCCACTACAGCCCTGTATTACTTGAACGATACCTATACAATAATAAAATCTAAATATAAAATAATAAAAGTAAACCTCACACATTAATTTTTTGAAGCCATTTGCTGGAAATTAAATATTCTAAAAAGTGATATCAAATTCTTGTATTTTAAAGCATATTTAAAGTCGCATCGCAACACCTACCAAGTCCTAGGTCATAACCCGACGGGTCCTATTTATTCATTTGAGAGATATTTTCATTTAATAAATATGATCGGTGCAGTAGTCCTGCAATGCGTCAAAAAAACTTGTGAAGAGCCTCTAGGAGATACCTAAATGTTTCGTAATTCTTTTGAGCTTCCTTGAGATCATTTTGAACCTATCATAATTATTAATTAATTTATCTATTTTATACTTTTATGCTAAGTGAGTTGGAGTTTTTAATTAACCTGAAAGAGAGGGTAATTATCATTTGTTATTTCAATTAGAGATTATGTTGGTGAGAACCCCTTTAAGCAAAGTTAATTTGTTTGGGATAATTAGCAAAGTAAATTCATAACTGGGCTTATAGTGTTTCTCAGGTATCTATAATTTGATTTTGTTTGCTTTTCTAAACTTCTTTTAGCAAGATTGATTAAGCCTAGCTCACTACCAAGCCCATAAAGTTTTGATGGATACATTTTGTAATTCTTTTTAGAAAAAGTTAAATGAGTTTAATTAACTTTTATCAAAATATTAGGATATCATTTAATATATTAAATAGGGGTGTAAGTTAGTGGATTATTAGCCTACAAGATCAACCCCTAACCCTAAGGATCATTTTGTTGAATTGTCTTCCAGAATACAACTAATTAAGAAAATCCAAATATTTAGTTTTGATATGACAAAATTGAAGTTAGTTTCTACCATTTATCCCTTTAATGTCTCAAACATCCAAAAATATCATTTAGGATCATTAATTGCCCATTTTACCCTTTTATTAAGCCTAAATATCAATTAAGGTTAAAAACTCTTAAAACTACAATTTTACCCTTGGGGCCTTATCACTTCATAATTTCTTAAATTCAATTCAAATGACTTTGGAACTTTTATGTTACCTTACTAATGAGCTAATTAAAACATCAGAGTAGAAAATGTGATTTTTCAAATTTTAATTAAATTTATATATTTATTTTAATGCAAAAATTGAGTTTTTTAGTGAAAATTATATAACTTGATCAAAACAAAATATTTTACTTTGAAATTTTTATTGAAGGTAAACCTAGACTAAGGGATCACTTGGACTAAATTATTCAAATTTCAGAAGTTTTAATTAATTATGAAAGATTTTAAATGTTGAAAATTCAATTTTATATTTTTTAAAGATCTCTCTAAGGTCAAGGATCACATTGAAACAAATTTCATATTTTTCTAATTTTTCTTTTATTTTTTAGAATTATTTTAATGCAAAATTAAGGAAATTCATTTTTTTGCCTTTTAAAAATTCATTTAAGCTTTTAAAAATTAATATCTTAACTTAGAGACATAGGAAAATTATGGGGATGGTTCCTAAGTAATTAGGAAACCAAATGTGTCAATTTAATGATTTTTATATTAAAATATGTTCAAAAATGAAAATTTTATAAAAATTCCATTTTTATTTTTAAATGATTCCTCCGATCACAGAAAACTTCTAAAATTAATTTTATAAAATTAAAATTCATTTATGTTCCAAAAATACCATTGGGCTTAAGAAAATAATTTAACTTATTAAATTAATTCCAAATAACTTCAAAAATTTTAAGGAAGTTCCTCTGTCCCTGAAGCACAGTGGAGTGCAATTTTTATGTTATTTTGATTTTTATTTTATCTTAAATAATTAAGAGTTTGTTTTAGGTCAAGTTGATGATTAGTGCATATCTTAGTGATTTAGCCCACGAAATAATTATCCTAGAGTCCTCTGATAATAAGAGATCAACCAAAATTTACTTAGTATTTTTCTAATTATTATTTTAATTATCACAATTTTTATACTAAAACAGACACAATAACTTGAAATATAGAGATCTCCTCATAGAGATCCCCCCCTCCGACTTTGGAAAAATCAGGGAAGGTCCCTTATAACATATAGAATAAGACCCCCAAAGCTCAACCCATGGTGAAATGTATGAGTCGGTGGAGAATAAAAGACTAAAATCTGTATTTAAATCATTAAAATAAATATGCATAAAAACACTTCAATTCATTTCCACATTGTTCTCCTCTGTTCACTGAGGAACAAGGTATTTTTCTTTTATTTTTCTGATTGTTCTAGGCCAAGATATGGATTTTTAAAGTTCTAGTAATTTAAATATTTTAGAAAATTTGGATTTTCCTACTTAACCATGCGGCGCTGACTGGATCCTTGGTAGCTGCTAAAGACCATGCGTCGCTCCGCATTTGACGCCGCCATCTGATTGGGATACCACACAACCACATTTTATGTACCCGATCTCCGTCCGACTCCATCCTGGCCGTCCAAGAATTACACACGCGATCTGATGGTGCTCCTTCATCATCTTCGACTGGTTCATCTCGAGAGCCCTCCACACTAAAACCCTAATATCTGAGCTTATACTCAACCAAATCACTTCAATTTTGATCCTATGGACTCGTCTAAGCATGCCGAACATATCCATACAGCTAATCACAGTTTAAATTAACCCTAATTACATTGGGAATTCAGATAAGTTCGGAAGGAAGGAGAGGTCAATACCTTGGCTCTGAGAAGTGAAGCTTCAATCAGACATGCTCTACACCTTTGTTGGAGTCCCAGGAGCTCAAGGATGAAGCCTCTTGCCCTGGTGAATTGCCTAGGTATGAAAGTGACCAAGGCCGATTTCAAGCTTTGATGGAAGTTTGGTGCTGGGACCTTCTATGATGGGGCTTTGATGGAGGATCTTCTTCTCTCACTGCTGTGAAGGTGTGGGTGCAGTTATTTGTGATTTAGTACTGTGTGGAGGTGTATTGGAAAGTGTCCTAGTTTCCAGCCAAATTTGAGCTCTGAAATTGAGCTCAGGCAGTGGGGGCCAGAGGGAGAAATTGTTTGGAATGATCTTAGGGAGGTCTGGAGAGGCTCTGTAGAGATTTTGGCAGAGTGTCTTTAAGAAAATTTCAGCACTTGAATTTTGGCCGTGAGGGGGTGATTTTATAGGCATGGCTGCCTGGTGGAGCTCAGAGTCTGGCTTTAGGTGCAAAGCTGCTTAGGTTGAGAGAATAAGAACTCTGGTGGCAATTTTGGGCTGAGTTGGCCATGGGGTGTAATTTAGGTTTGGCTAAGGAGGAGGTGGCTCTCGATTTTGGTATTTTCTGGCTACTAGGCCGGCTGACCAGGCCAGAGGAGGTGGCCAGTGGGTCAGGTGCACCAGTGGGCAGGCCATGAGTGCAATGTGTTTTAATGGTTAAGGCATTATGGCAAACATCCCTTAGATTTAACCATTTAAAGAAGGAGATCCCCTAATTTAGGGGACCTTTGGTCCATGACACCAGTAGGGTGGGCTGGGTGGGTTTAGCCTAGTCCCTAGGGTCAACTTTGTGGTTGTGAAGGAGTTGGTTTGGTCACATTTGTTTCAATTTGGTTAAGTTAGGTAATGGGTTCAATTTTGGGCCACATGGGTTAATGTTGGGCTAGGTTGGGTTTGAGCTTGGCTTAGGCCCAAATGATTGATCAACTTGATGTAGATGATTGTAATGAAGATTTTTCATGAAAACTTTGAGTGGTTTTGAAATTTAGTGGAATTTGGGATTTTGATCCATTTGGGGCAAGTTGGGTTAACTTGGGTTTAGGTTAGGCTAGGGTTGGGTCCAAGGCTAATTGATGGGTCAAATTGATCAAAAGGGATATCATGAATAGTTTGCAACATAAATTGGGTGAAAATTTAGGGTTTAGGGTAATCAATTAAGGGGATTTTGGTCATATATTCAATTTGGGTTAAACTTAGTTAAGCTTGGTTCAAGTTGATTTGGGTGGAGCTTAGGCTCAAATTGGGGGCAATTGAATGTTGCATGTGATTCATAGGAGTGTTATGGAGGGTTTAGGATTGAATGTTGGGGGAATTAATTGACATTGTGTCAATTTGGGGATTTTGGATCATTTAGGTAAAATTGGGGATTTTGGCTTTTAAGTGAAATTGAACTCAAATGTGGGTCAAATTGAGCTTGGATTTTGTTTAGATTGTTATTGGAGATGTTCAATAAAAGTTTGGAATTGAAATTGGGAAAGATTGGGATCAATTGGGTAGACATTGGGTTTAATTTAGGCACTTTTGGCTCAAATGGGTCAAATTGGGGCTTTTGGTTAAATTGGGCTAAATTAGCCAAATTGGCCAAATTGGGTCATGTGGCAGATGAATGACAAGAAATTGGGAATATTTGGGAGGTTTTGGGATTTTTTAAAATTTTTTGAATTTTGGGCTATAAGGGGTATGTTGGTCATTTTGGGGATTGTTAGGAAAATTTGACAATTTTGGGTAAATTTGGCTACTTTGAGAGGTAGGGAGTATTTTGGAACGATATTTAGAGAAAAATGGGTGATTTGGGTAATTTTGGACATTTGGGGGATTTTAGAGCTTTGATGGTATTTTGGATATTTTGGGAATTTTGGTTATTTTTGGGGTAAAGGGGCTAGAAATTTGGAATGTTTGGGCAAATTGAGATTGGTTGAATGTGAGTAGTATGGAATTTCTTCGGTTGAGCCATGGACCAAAAGTCACCCACTTTTTGTCCTCTATGTGATGGTACTAGCCAAACCCTAGCCCGAGGCTAAGAGCTTGAGAAAACAACTTACATGATTTTCCAAAGAGTTAGGTGATCAAAGTGGGTTGTGCTTTGTTTAGGGTTGTGAGTCTGTTGTGTGAGTGTGGTGTGAGCTCCAGACCTCTCAGGGTAGATCCTATGGCCTGAACACCTATAGGAGACTTCCCCTGGGCTTCCTTATGCTTGGTCTCTTCCTCCCAAAAATTGGAGGTTAGGCCTTAAGCATATGAAAACTCCCAGTGAAGTGAGAAAAGTTTGAATTATGGGGAGGGGTGCCATGACTAGTCGTCTATGGAAGTCACCAGGAGAGTCCTATGGCTAGACCCTAAGCTATTCTAAAGAGAGACTAGACCTTAACCAAAAGTGAGGTCAACACCAATGTTCTTTATGCACTCGAAAGAGGGTAAAGAATAAGATTACTCCTATTTAGCACATACAATATTTAATGCATCTGATTCCTTTACATTATCCACTTCAATACATAAGAATAGTAGATTTTATTATCTCAAAATTCTCCAAACCAATTTATCAAGAAAGGGTTCTCTTTAGAAGTTATATTTGCATTTAGGAATTGTTATTGTTCTTATAATCATCTGCATTTAGGAGTAGTTGCTAGATAAAACACCATTTTAATTGACATTCCAATCTAAGACCTAATAGTAGTAGGCTAGAACTTTGACTAAGGACCTCTTACCTCACTTCCCTATGGGATCAATAAATAGGAATCCATTAGATCCATGTATTACTTGATACAATACGTATACTTGCGTAGAAGCTATAGTGTGTGCACATACATACAAACATAAAACAAGTAGAAAAATAGCACACGTGGAGGGCGCATCATATAACATTCAAAACAAAAATATAAGCATCAAGAAAAATAGTTTAGAAGTACATTCTACCACATATGCCTATAAAAAATGTTTACATTAATACTCAAGAAAGAATAATAATGTAGTAGCAAGTAAATCTTAACTAAACCAATTTAGAATGAAATTGTAAAAAAAAGAAAGTCAAAATAACATAAAAAAAAACATAGGAGTATCACAAACGACAGTACCATATGTCCAAAAATATATTACGATTACTATAGGGGAATATGACCAATACATCAGAAAATAAAGAGGAAATACAATAGTACTCTAGTAGGGAAAATAAAGAAATACAAGTACAAAGTCCTTCTTCACACCAATAACGAAATAAACACTAAAGATAAAGTGGAATAACTCATCCTCTAATCACATTGAAAACAAAGCAATCCAATCATAAATCTAAACATCAAAACATAAACGCTAACAATGTATACCACAAAAACAACACTCTAAAAAAATACAAACTTAGGTTGCCTTTCAAGAAGCGGTTGATTTAATGTCATCAGCCTGACGAATCTAAATGTTTTCTATGGTAGACCCAGTATTAGGAATTCATTAATTATAGATTTTTCTAGACATATGTGGGGTTTAAGTCATTGTCCTTTCACTTTAAACACCCCACAACTTTTAGGATCCTTAATATCAACCACACAAAAAGGATAAAGTTTAATTACAGTAAATGGCGTCAACCACCTAGAGTTATGTTTTCCAGGAAATAATTTCAATCATGTATTATATAGTAAAACCTCTTGTCCATGTTCAAAATCTTAATCTTGCGATCTTGTCATTTTTTCATCTTTTCTTTATATTTTTTGTTTTTTCATAAGATTCTTGTCTAATCTCTTCTCATTGGTTTCTTTCAAATTAAAATTAAATTCTTTAAAATCCCAATAAACCTTATGTTCTAACTTCACTGCAAGTGACATGTTTTCCAAAAAATCCTATATGGAGACATTCCCATAGGAATTTTGTAAGCAGTCCTATAAGCCCATAATGCATCGTCTAGTCTTATTGACCAATCATTTCTACAAGGATTGACAATTATTTTCTAAAATCTTCTTAATTTCTTTGATAGATACTTTTGCTAATTCACTAGTTTGAGGATGATAAGCTGTGGCTATCCTACGGTTAATTCCATATTTAACAAAAATATCTCAATCTTTTATTTTTTAGCTGACTTCCTCCATCACTAATGATCACTCTAAGCATGTCAAATATATTGAAGATATTCTTCTTTAAAAATTTAACTACACTTTTAACATCACAGTTTAAAAGAGCTATTGCCTTAATCCAGATTAAGAAATAGCATACAGCTATTAAAATTTATAGCATTTAAAAGTATGTATAAGTTTCCATAAAAACTATACCCCAAACATAAAAAAATTTCAATCTCCCAAGTAAAATTTAGGGGCAATTCATCTCGCTTAAATATATTGCCCATTCGCTGGCATTTATCACAAGTTTATATATATATATATATATTTGTCGGCATATTTTTAGGTCGTGTGTTTTATTTTTGAAAAGAGGTCGCCTACAGAAATTGTCGGCAAATTTTTAATTTGATTTAAATAAATAATTTTGAAAAGTAGTATTTGATTTTGAAAATAATTTTAAATTTGAAGGTTTTAAGACATGAGATTAAACCGATCTCACATCCCAAATAGTTTATATAAACGAGCACCGCACCACAAGCCGTGTATCTATCCACTAGGGATAGACACCGTTACTTGATGGTGGTGCTCGATTAAATAAACTAGAAGATTTGTGACATCCGTTTGGTACGAGAACCAATTTTTAAGCTGACAAATTCCCTGCTTAATATGAAAGCATTAAACGGGGTTTATATTACACAGGTTCTTTAAAATTTCCTATAAGGGCAAGCCCCTATAGTTAATTACATCTTAAGTGACGGGAATCACCTAAGAAAACTCTCGATAATAATCAATAATTCTGCGCTCAAGAATTTCAAAGTTTAAGTTCTCGAAGGATTGAATTTTGGAATTTCAATAGGGAATGGATCAAATTTGGAACATTTTGTTTTGGGAATCCAAAGGAAGAAAGGTAGGAGAAATTACGGATTCGAAGTGAACTTCGGTAATTTCCCGACTATCCTATTGTTTGGCTTGGATTTAGGAAAGTCCTAATATTTATTTAGTATTTCAATCTCGCCAATTTTAATTAATTAGGGCTTATATTTGTATGATAAAATCACACAAATAGCCTTGAAGATGTGAGGGTTTATGTCGTATCAGACGACTACCTCAGAATCCTAAGACCGGTTAGGGCTTAATTTGCAATGTAAATGCCTAACGAAGAGTTGAGGATTTATGTTGCACTAGGCAAACTACCTCGAAATCCTATGGCTTTGTTATTTAGTTCTAGGAAAGTTTTGTTGAAGTAGACTCAGGTTTTGCTGATGACGATGGTCGTGCTGCCCACCATGCTCCGAGCTCCTTGTTGTTGCAGAGTTTTAGTTTTAGAAGTCATAAATAAGGGGATGAGAAAAGTGTTTTGGTTTAGAGAAAATCTTAATTTCCAAGTGTTTTTTACGTTTTAATCAAAACAAATCTTAAAGTTGATTATAACGACACCGGTTAAGATCCCACGGTTCCATCCTTCGGCATCATTATTTTTATCGGATTCACTTAGTCCGGATGAATTTGCTAAACTCAATTGAATGAGTTCCACACTTTCATTTAGACCGTGGGAAATCCCGTTAGCAACACGTAGATTACATCATCCGAGGTATTCCCGATCATCCAACGGGACGTTTTAATTTAATTGTAATTGTAGTTTTGTATTACGTTTGTGATTAAATTTTGAGTTGTTTTATATTTTGAAATGTTGTGGCGGTGAATTTTATCTTGCAATAACTTTTAACTTAGTTTTGGTTTCGGTTTAGGGACTATCCTAAAGGTGTGGGTTTTCATGCAACAATTGTTTGTCATGCGGGAAAAGTAAGTGCAATGCGATTAAATAAATTGCAATAATGTAAATTGCAAGAAAGTAAATTGCAATAAAATAAAAGCGTACTCGGAGGGTCTTCCCGTCATCCCAAGCTGCACTTAAAACACAATTAGAATATTTAAGCAAATTCCTAGGTAAAAGCTAAGGTAAGGGTTATGGTTTCTACCAAATTCCTAATCCTATAGCAAGTCATTTCCTATGACGTCTAGGTTCCTTGTGTTTTGGTTTGAAGACGATTTTCTTCATCGAAGAACAATTAAATTCAATTGTTCTTATAAACATCCTATCATATTGAGAAAGTGTTTAAGAAGAATCTTAAACATCTTTTCAATATTGCTTAGAATTGCTTTAAGTCGAAATGAATTTAATTATACAAATGAATTAATCGTCCAAGAATCTCAAGTTTTGTTATCTTGCTCAGTGAACTAGGACATTTGAATATCCTATAGGTGAAGTAACATTTCGTTTAATGTTCTGTTTAGGAGTTATGATAACTAAAGCTTTCGAGGGTAAATTGGTGTTCAAATGGTTGTGATTTAGTTTAATTTCAATTAATGGGTTTAAATTTGGAATAGTGTTCAAGTTATTTTAGATTTATTTTAAATTCTTTATGTCTTTGGTGATGTTATATTTAATTCAACTTAATTTAATTTAATTTAATTTAATTGAGTTTTAATTTAATTTAATTCAATTTAATTCAATTTAGTTTGATTTGATGTTAACTTAATTTAGTTTGATTTGATTTAATTTTAATTTAATTTGATTTAATTTAATGTAATTTAATTTAATTTAATTTAATTTAATTTAATTTAATTTAATTTAATTAATTTAATTTAATTTTTAATTTGGTTTAACTTAATTTAATTTGATTTTATTTATTTAATTAATTTTAATTTAATTTAAGTCATTTAATTTAATTTAATTTATTTATTTAATTTAATTTAATTTAATCTTTAATTTAATTCAACTTTTAATTTTAATTTAATTTAATCCAATTTAATTTACTTAATTTAATTTAATTTTTAATTTAATTTAATTTTTAATTTTAATTGAAATTTTTAAGAGAGTTTAATAATTTAATTTTAGTTTAATGATTAAGTCTTTTAATATTTTGAATTTGAGTTATCATTTTAATTAAGAATTGAATATTAATGAGATAATTAATTTAGGGATTTTTAAATTAAAGAATAAATCTCTTCCTAATAATATCCCTATTTTAATAATTCCAATTTTATTATTCTTCCAAATTTAATCAATTATTTAATTAAGGTTTAATTATTTTAAATTGCTTAATGGGTTTCTACCCTTTAATTATTTAAATTTCAATCATCCAAATCAGATTAGGATCAAATATTTTACTTATTAATTTTTTATTAAACCTAAAGTTTTAATTAAGGATTAAAATTTTAATTACCACTTTACCCTTTAAGCTTAATAATTTCATAACTCACTAAATTGAACTCAAATGAACTTGAAATTTTTATGTGACTTCAGTCATATGTCAATAAAGACATGAGAGGAAAAAATGTGACTTTTCTGTATTTAATTTATTTATATAATTATTTTTGGTAGAAAATAGAGATTTCCAAGGAAAATTTAATAACATGACCAAGGGAAAGTTTCTGTCCTTAAGAAAATTAGGGGACATTCCTAATGACCAGAGAACCACTTGGACCAATTTTGGTGATTTTTTGAATTATATTATTTTTATTATAATTATTTAAATTTTGGAATATTAATTAATTTAAAAAAAAAATAAATGTTGAAAAATGAATTTTATATTTTTCAAAAATCTTTCTAATATCAAGGAAATCAGAGAATCAAATTTTGCAATTTTCTGATTTTTCTATGATTTATTATAATTATTTTAGTGAAAATGCTAGAAAATACATTTTTTTAATTTTAAAATTACCCTAGAGCTTTAAAATTTAATATCTCACTAAATAGACCTAAGAAAAATATGGGGTTTGTTCCTAAGTGATTAAAATTCAAAATGTGACATTTTTGTGAATTTTTTTATTTTTGTGATTTTTATTATTTTTTAATTATTAAAATATTAAATAATATTAAAAAAATCAACTTTTTTAGAAAACTGAAATTTTAATTTTCTTAAATTCCCCTAACATCAGAGAGGCTCCAAAACCAATTTGGTGAATTTTTGAAAGATATTTTGAAAGTTATGAATTTTTAAAGTTTAAAATGACTAAGTGGCTTAATCGACCCATTTAGTAGGGCTAACCAAGTCCGATTGACCTCAAATTTTTATGGTGGGTTCCTCTGATCCTAAAGGTTAGTGGAGAATTGATTTCAAGTCAATTTGATGTATGATTAGCTCTAATTAATTAGAGACCTATTTTGGGTGTTTAAGCCAATTAGGATTGTTTTAAATGAACTAACTCAAAACCTATTTTTCCTAGTGTCCTCTGGTCATAAGGAACATCAACAAATTTTTCTACGATTTATTTCACAACATGCTATTTATTGGAATTAAAATACTCAAAACAGTAACATGAATTTGAAAAATCAATAACTTTTCATAGGGATGGCCTCTGACTTTGGAAAATTCAGGGAATGTTCCCAAATTCAGAGGCTTCAAAAGCTCTATGGTCTCATGCCTTGGTGAATTGTATATATGCATGGAGAATTAAAAATATGCAGAGAGTAAATAAATTATTAAAAATAAAGTACTTGATGAAATTAAATAATTTCTTTTCCACATTATTCTCCTGCATTCATCTGAGCGAGAGGGTATTTTTATTTTATTTTTATGATTTTCCTACACAAAGTTATGAATTTTTGAAGTTTAGGGAATTAAATAAATAGAAAATACCCCTAATTTTCTATTTATCCACGCGGCGCCGCGTCATCCTCGGCATCTCCGAACGCACACGCGTCGCGCTCCCATTCGACGTCGCCGCTTGAGTCAGCAGCCCGGGCCCCGCGGTTCTCGTACCGTCTCCTGGTCCGACGCCATCCGAGCCGTCCGTCCGCGCGTGTATTGAATGGACGACATCCGTTCATCGTCCCCGAGCGTCCTCGCCCGAGAGCCGTCCACACTAAATCCACTAAGATCTCACTCGATACTCAAAGGATTTTCATGTTCTTATGCTTGCATGGATTCGTCTTGAGAAGACGAACACATCCATACGGTTTATGTGGGATGAAATTTATGCAATAAAAATGGAGAATGTTCGAAGCTCGAGAAGAAGAGTGAGGCCATACCTTTGCTCGGAGAAGTGTGGCTTCGATCCGAGGGTTGTTGCACCTTCGATTGGATCCCGAAGCAAGCTCCGGATGAAGTCTCACGAGTGCAGTGAATTGCACTGAGTAGGATTTCGACCACAGCCGATCACAAAGCTTGGAGGCTGGAGCAACCGAGGTGGCCTGGAGATGGGGCTTTTGCTGGTGGACACCTTCCCTTGGTGCGGTGAAGGTGTAGAACCAATCAATTTGGGGATTGGCTCACTTGTGGAGAAGTGTCCTGGTTTTGGGCTTGGATTTCGACTGCGAAATTGAGCTCGCGAGAGAAGAAATGGCGGGGGATTTCGGTGGGGATCAAGTGCTCGTGTATGGGGAGTAGTCCGGAACAATTTTGGCGAGTTTCCTTAAGGTTTGTTTCAGCACCACTCTTGGCCGAGAGGGGTGGTGTTTAAATAGGAGAGGGTGGAGGGCCTCCGGGGAGAGTTAGGGCTTGGGATCGAGCTGCTCTTGGCAAGAGAAGAACAGCTATAATGGCCGCCGAGGATGGGGCGGCTCGGCGAGGAGAATTCAAAAGTTGGCTCACATGTGAGCTCTCGGCCATGGTGTTTTCCGGCGGCCTGGTGGCCGGCCGGCCAGGCATGGGTCACCCTCAAGGTTAGGTGGGTCAGGGCTGGGACTTGGTGCAAGCAATTGACAAATGCCATGTGTAAAGGCTTTGATCCAAAGTGGAATGGGGCATGGCTAGTTTTGAGTCTAAATGGGTCAACCCACCCATTTGGGCTTGGTGCACCCCTCAAGGTGGCTTTGGATGCTGTGGGGGATCAAAGGGATCAGCTGGTTTGGCATGGAGAAGTCTCCATCCAAATATATTTGGATTAAATTTAAGTTTAGGTGAAACATGATTAAGGCTAATGAGCTTTAGGGATTAAGGAAAGCCCTCCCTCTTCTTACCCAATATGGCATGGTGGAGTGTCCAAGGCTCTCATGGCTCACATGTGGCTCATGCATGGCTTCATGGCTCACCTTTGGCTTGGCAAAAAGTTTGGTGAATTTCATGAAAATGGATTTTAGGAATTTTTGGTAATTTGATGGAAATTTGTATGAAACTTGATTTGGAATGATTTGATGATGAATTTAGGACTTAGGGAATGACTTTTATTAAGTGGATGGCAAGTGGAGATGTCATGTGGGCTTTAGGGTAGATTTTGGGCTTTTTGAAATGGTTTTAGATGGGCTTTTAAGATGGTTTTAGGAAAGTAGGCTTTTGAATTTTAAATGAATTTTGGGATGAAATTTTGGTAAGGCTTGGGCCAAATAATTGTTGGGTTTAGCTCATGGATGTGTCATGAGTGACTTGAAGCAAATTGGGGGTTATTTGGGTTTGAATTGGGTTGAATTTGGGCTCTTTTGGTGAATGGGCCAATATAGGTCCAAGTGGACCAAGTTGGGCCAATGTTGGGCTAGGGTTGAAATTGATGTAAAATTAATGTTGAGAAATGTTTATGGGAGTGTTTCAAAGAGGTTTTGACTTTGGTTGGGCTTTGATTTTGGGGTTTGGGCTCATTTGGGTTAAGTCTGGGTTTAGGTCAAAATTGGGCCTTTTAGCTTTGGGTTGAATTTGAGTGGGATTTGGGTCTAAATTTTGGGCAAATCATGTTAGTGTTTTGCTTGTGGGGATGCTAAGGAGGATTTAGAAAAGATTTGGGGTTAATTGGAGTTGAATTGAGTGAGTTTGGGTTAGGTTTGGGTCATGGGCCCAAATTGGGCTTTAAGGCCAAAAGTGAAATTGGATCCAAATGTCAATCAAATTGGACTTAGATTTTGTCTAGATTGGTATTGGGAATGTTGAATTGAAGTTTAGAATTGAATTGGACCAAAATTTGGGTCAATTGGATAGGTTTGGTTTGACATTGGGTTCACTTTGGGTTGAAATGGGTCAAATTGGGGGTTTTGATAAAAGTAGGGTAAATTGACAAAATTGGCCCATGGTGTAGTTGAACAAAATGAAATTGGAAATATTTGAGATTTTCTGGAATTTTTTGGGAATTTTCTGAATTTTTGGATTTTTGGGTCAAGAGGGGTATTTTTGGTATTTGGAGGGTATTGGGAGGTATTTTTGGAATTTATGGTATTTTTGGGTATGAATGATCAATTTCAGTAATTTGGGAATGCTTGGGATTGATTTTGAGGAATTTTTGGTGATTTGGGATTTTGCAAATTTTGGGTAGTTTCAAGGGTTTTGGGTTGGCTAAGCGGGTATAGGGTCCCGGGGGTCAAAAATTTAAAATTTGGAAAATTGAAGATTGGGTAAATTTGAATGGAATGAAATCATTTTGGTTGAGCCATGAAGCCACATCAAGCCCCCATGAGCCATGAAGGGACTCATTTGAGGCATTCACTATGTTGTTCCTAACCCTCTTGCACGAGGGCTTAGGGGTTAAGGACCATCCATGTGAATCACCTACATGAGTCGGGAGGTCGAGTTAGGTATGGGTGTGGTTTTAGGAGGTGTGTGAAAGTGTAGTGTATGAGTGTAGTGTATGTGTAAGTCGGCCCTTCACCGGACGAGGCCACCGGAGGCGATCCTAAGGCCGAAAAGTCCTATAGGAACTCATCCTTTAAACTTCCACATTTGATTTCGACCCTCCAGGTGATTAGGGGTCTACGGTCGAGTTTGTGGAGTTTGCAGGGAGTTAAGAAGTGGTTTGAAATTCTAGAAGGCTGATCCCGATTCTAGTCCTCTAAGATAGTCGAAAGGAAAAGCTGAAGGCTAGATCCTAAGCACTAAAAAGAAGAAGAGAAGACCTCATCAAAAATGAGGTCAACAAATGGACCCCCAATAGGTGTGGTGAGCTGACGGAGCACATCGCGCGTATTGGTGTTGACCGAAGCGATCAACAAAACCAACACAGATGTCCAAGTGACAAACTTAGGACGAAGTAGAAGAGTTTCCGTTGGGGAGTGTCGAGCATATCTCCGAAGCTGGAGATTCACGAACTCTCGGCTGGGGAAAGGAAAAGGAGGTGAATTTCAAATCACATGATGCGGGAAATTTCAATTTAGATTTTATTTTGTTTCAATTTAAGTTTCGATGTGTGAGTTTAGATTTCAATTTGGATTTTCAATTTAGATTGAAGTTTGTCAAAATTAATTTGAAGGGATTTGATTTGAAATGAAAATTGGATTTTTGTGGTTTTAGATATGACATCTTCAACCACAAATGAAAATTGAACTGATCGGATTGAATCATTACAATGAGGAGAGATCTCAGAGTAATGTGGTATTGGATGTAAAATCCTTAACATCAAGAGTTTCATTTTGATGTATTTCATTGCAATAGGGAAAGAATCCTAAAGCAATGCAGTCTCGGATGTGAAATCCTCAACCCCAAGAATTTGATTTGGATGTATTTCATCGCAGTAGGGAAAAAATCCTAAAGCAATGCGGTCTCGGATGTAAAATCCTCGACCCCAAGAATTTGATTTGGATGTATTTCATCGCGATAGGGAAAGAATCCTAAAGCGATGCGGTCTCGGATGTAAAATCCTCGACCCCAAGAATTTGATTTTTGATGTATTTCATTGCGATAGGGAAAGAATCCTAAAGCAATGCAGTCTCGGATGTAAAATCCTCAACCCCAAAAATTTGAATTTGATGTATTTCATCGCAATAGGGAAAGAATCCTAAAGCAATGCAGTCTCGGATGTAAAATCCTCAACCCCAAGAATTTTGAATTTGATGTATTTCATTGCGATAGGGAAAAGTTCCTAAAGCAATGCAGTCTCGGATGTAAAATCCTCAACCCCAAAAGTTTGATTTGGATGTATTTCATTGCGATAGGGAAAGAATCCTAAAGCAATGCAGTCTCGTATGTAAAATCCTCAACCCCAAGAATTTTGATTTTGATGTATTTCATTGCAATAGGGAAAGAATCCTAAAGCAATGCGATCTCGGATGTAAAATCCTCAGCCCCAAGAATTTTGAATTTGATGTATTTCATTGCGATAGGGAAAAGATCCTAAAGCAATGCGGTCTCGGATGTAAAATCCTCGACTCCAAAAAGTTAGAATTTGATGTATTTCATTGCGATAGGGAAAAGATCCTAAAGCGATGCGGTCTCGGATGTAAAATCCTCAACCCCAAGAATTTGATTTTGATGTATTTCATTGCAATAGGGAAAGAATCCTAAAGCAATGCAGTTTCGGATGTAAAATCCTCAACTCCGAAAAGTTTGAATTTGATGTATTTGATCTTGTAAAGATCCGTAGTGTTGATTTGAAAAGTGTGGAATTTTGGTGTTTCGAGAATTTCATAAAAGTTGTAAAAGACTTTCATGGAAAGAAATGGATTAGGAGGGAATATGTAGATGTTACATACCCCGTCCAAAAGAGTTGATCGGAAGTTGCTGGTTTAGATTGGATATAATTCCTCGCCATCAGATTCGATCCGTGTCAATGGAATCAACCGCTTCCATCCCAGACAAAGGGGAAGAGTAGAACGGATTGGATTTCAGATTTGGGAGATTGAATTTGAGATTGATTGAAATTTGATTTGAAATTTGATTTGAAATTTGATTTGAAATTTGGAAAGCTTGAATTCGAAATTTGATTTAGATTTGATTTGAAATTTGGAAGATCAAATTTGAAATTTGATCGAGATTGGATTTGAAATTTGATTGAGAATTTGATTTGAGATTTGAGTTGATTGGATTTGAAATTTGGAAGGATGAGTTTGAACTCGATTGAAATTTGATTTAAGATTTGATTTGAAATTTATGTTCATTTTGTCTGTCTTTTAATGATTCAAATTTTATTTTATCGTTTATTTAATGTTCATGTGAATTTGGTGTTCGTCATTTTTAGATTTTTAAGGAAAGTTTTCTTTTATCTTTTTTGTTTTATTTCTTTTCTGTTCTTTGTTCGAAGTTCATTTAACTTTAATGGCGTTTCCCAGTCAATTTGCACAAAGAGGTGAAGGCCAAAAAAATGTGACATGGTCACTTTCATTCCAATCATGTTGAAGATACATCATACAACTTGATCTGGCATATATTTCATACAATCCATGTAGACTCAAAATGGACTATGTATGATCTTCGTCGATCCATCAAAAGAAGCATCCGTCGAAAATCCATGTACGAATAGTGGGGTACATGGTTAATAACATCACCTTCCAAGCCATCCTTGGCAAGGATGCTGAGTTGGATGTACGTTGGAGGTGTGATATCTCTCATGTAACTCACGACTCGTAAGGTCGGAGGCTCTCTAGCTCCGGGTCACGTTGGAAATGGTAAGGTGTCTTCCTGTCGTCCATCCTCACGAAAGTAGCTGAGATCCGCTTCACTTGGTACTCCTGGTATGCAATGCTTAGCGATATACTGCTCCGTTGCCCTTCGGTATCATGACGGAACCTACGGTAAAGGTATCTTCATCGGCCCTCGGAACTCACACGGGCCTGCTATCCGGAGGTCGGATCCGAACATGATGTTACACTCGTTCGGGAAAGAGGCGTGCGAAAGGTCCGACAAAGTCGTGGTGATCTATGTGTGGGGGTATGCGGTCACCACCGCTTGTAGATGTTAATAATGCGGCTATTGGGTATGCGATCTGCTGCGGTATCCTCCATGTTATCAATCTCTTTACCATTCTCTTGATGACTAATGGCATCGGATCCACTTGCCCATGATGGAGTATTCCCGGTGGGTTTCCTTCTTGTCCTCCATGAAGTTGTAACGGCATCCACATTGTATTGTGATTCTTCCCTTCCACTGGCATCCATCTCCGGGGTTACGAGTATGTGTTTTCCCTTAGGCGGCTCGCTCGGCCCATTCTTTTCAAATCCCGGATGCAATCCACGATTTCTTGTTGTTCATACTACGAGAATACGTACGTATGTAGCTCGAGGCCCTCTAGTATATTGATTCTTACTGCCTCTAATTCTTTCGAAGTATTCGAAGGTTTTCTTCTCGACATTACGCATTCTCTCCGGCTCGTATTCGGAATGATCGCGAGATGGCGAGGCACAGTGACATATTGTGGGATATACGGTTCAATCCCTTCACGTTCTCCTGCATACCTCGGCTCCTCGGGGATGATGCTGTCGGGACATCCCCGGGGTTGCTACGCAGCAAGGTTATGCATTATTGGTGGTTCTATCCGGTGGCGTGGTAGCCTTCTTTCTTCGATCTTTGTGAGATTTCCACAGTTCTTTACGTTATCCTAGGAGTGGCCTCCTTTCTTCGAGTTCTGGTGAGCCGGTGTCCTTGAAGTGTATGTGCTGGCATTAGCAAGCTGTCTCGTCGCGGCTGGTCGCGGCTAGTTTTGTTAACATCTTATGGATACGACGATTCTTATTTCTTCGTTGCGTTGCTTGTGAGAGTAGCTCTTCGAACTTCTTAAATGTACGTGGGCGCGGCGTGACAAGCACGCCCTCTGCTGTAGTGACTACGGACTTCATTTTCTTGTCTTCTTCGATGTTTGCCTTTCTTTTCTTCTTCTGTCGGATTAGTGGCTTGGGCCACCCACTTTCATCACTTGTACTGCCGGGTAGTTCTTCTCGGTCAGCGGGACCCGGTCACTTTCCTCGTACTTGTAGGCCTGCGGGTGCGAAATCCGAGTCGATCTCGATTATCGCTCCATCTTTCACCCTCTTTTCATCGAGTGCGAGGCTTACGCCATTCTTAAAGTTCGGGACCAACCGCCGTTCGACATTTCCTGCGAAGAGACAAGGAAAAGGATCGGGGGATGTACTAAGAACAAGAACATTAAGAAAATGTTTATTCAAGACATTTTTTTTATATTTTTTTTTATATTTTCAAATTTAACAGGAATGAAGTAGGATAAGATCAGGGAAGAGATTTTGATTTGGAAAAGAAAACAAGGAAAACTTAATTATCATGACTTTATTTATTTTAGCACATTTTATTATTTTTTGGGTTCGGACCCGATCATATGTAATTACTTCGCCGTGTTTCTTAGGGATGAAGAATTCATTCCTTCGAAACATCGGGTAGCGTAATACTTTTCAAGTATCGTCCGTTGATCGGAAGCATATGTCGTTCTCCCTGGCAATTCACTAGGCTGGTAGGAACCTCCACGAGTATACTGCTTCGACCACGAAACGATCCTTCCAAAGTGGGTTCAAATTTTCCTCCTATCTTGCGATGTGCGAGAATAGGTCTCTTGAGAACGAGAACTAAGTCACCAACTTTGAAGGTTCTTAGGCGGACCAGTTTGTTATGGGCTTGAACCATCTTAGCTTGGTATAGTTCTAAATTTTGTTGCGCTGCAAGTCTTTTCCCTTCCAGGCTTTCTAATTCTTCTAATCGTAATTTGGCGTTCTCTTCCGTCGTGATTTTATTTGCAAGCTGCAATTCGAGTGAAGGAAGGCGAACCTCTAAAGGTAACACTGCCTCGGACCCATACACCAGAGCGTAATGTGTAGCTTGAGTAGGAGTTCTGAAGGTTGTCCGGTAGGCCCATAAGGCTTCTAACAACTTCTCGTGCCAATTTCTCTTATTATCATCCAAAGTTTTCTTTGATATTTGAACGAGAGTTTCATTAAAAGCCTCAGCGAGGCCGTTCGCTCTTGGGTAGTAAATTGTTGAGTATCGCCAGTCGATTCCGTGTCTCCTGACAAAATTGTTGATTTGCGTGCTTCGAATGCTGACCCATTATCCGAGATGATCTCGCGCGGCACTCCGAAACGGTAAACAACTTGGTTCTTGAAAAGCGTAGCACGTGGTGTGCTTTCACTTCTCTAAGCGGAACGCCTCTGCCACTTGGAAAAGTAATGCGTAGCCGCAAGAATGAAACGATGCCCTTTTGAATATGGTGGTTCTATCGGACCCACTATATCTGTGCCCCAACATTCAAATGGCCACGACACAATTGTCGGATGTAGCACATTTGGAGGTTAGTGTAGAACCACTCCGTGTACTTGGCATTGGTGACAGCTCTTGGCGATTTTCATGCAGTCGGTCATCATTGAGGGCCAGTAGTATCCTAGTCTTTTAATTTTTATTTTCATCTTCGGACCCGACTGGTGAGCGCCACAGAGTCCTGAATGCACCTCTTTAACGATTTCACGGGCCTCGGACCCGCTTAGGCACCTTAGCCACATTTGATCAAAAGACCTTATGTACAATGTGTTGTTTATTAATGCATAAGACGAGTTCTTTTCTTGATCCGATGGGCCAACGACCTATCGTCTGGTAGCTTTCTGTTTGCGGGTAGTCTACCAATGGTCGTCGCTCGATCTTACGTATTTTTACATCCTTCTTCTGCCTGATCCTTTTTCTTTTCCGATTTGTGTATTGTGTCCATGTCGAGTCGTGATAGGACCGACGTCCGTGAGCTGACACTTCCACTGATTCATCTTGTAAACGGGAAAATTCTTTTGCGAGACGGGCTAAAGCATCTGCTTAAAGCATTTTCTTTTCAGAGATTTTGTAGATCGTCACATTTGGAATTTGTTCCAACAAGCTGTATGGCATACTTGGAAGTATTGCTCGAGTCTTGGCTTTAAAATTCTGTCTTGTCCGTGATCCGTTGAATGATTAGCTGTGAATCCCCGTAGATGTTGATGTACTGTTATCCCCATTTGAATATTTAATTCCGGTCCCGTTATGAGGGCTTCATATTACGCTTCGTTGTTTGTACATGGTTCTGTTAAGTGGTAGGAGTATCTTAACATCCCCCGCTCTGGTGTTATAAAGATTAGCCCGATTCCTGCCTTATCGAGCACTATCACTTGCGATTCTTCGTCTTTGTGTGCTTGAAGATGCTCCGTCGAAATACAATTCCCAACGTCGATCATCGGGGTCTTCTAGGCTCATTATTTGTTCATCGGCAAATCGTCATTGAGAGGAGATTCTGCCGGCAAAGGATGCTCTACGAGGAAGTCTGCTAAGACTTGTCCCTTTACGGCACGCAGAGGCACGAAAGTTATATCGAATTGCAATAATATCATTGACCATCTGGCAAGTCTGCCGGAAAGTGTCGGACGAGTCATCAAGTATTGCAATGGATTAAATTTCGAGATCAGGTTGACCTTATGAGAAAGCATGTAGTGCCTGAGCTTTTGAGCGGCGAAGATCAGGGCCAAACAATGCTTTTCGATTGCGGGATACCTTACTTCCGTCGGAAGTAAACGACGGCTTAAGTATTAAAGAGCATTTTCTTTACCCTCATCTTTGACACAGGCTAACGGGGCTCCGAGAGAGTCGTCTAAAGCCGCGGTGTAAAGTATCAGTGGTCTACACGAGGCCAGGGTCTGCTAAGACGGGAGGTGTCATTAAATATTGTTTAATGTCCTTGAAGGCCTTACGACATTTCTCTTCCCAAATAAATTTGGCGTCCTTTTTAACTAGTGCCGAGAAAGGCTGACACCTACCTGATAAGTTTGAGATAAAGCGTCAAAGATATGCCAGCTTCCCTTGAAAAGATCGTAATTGTTTTAAGGTTTTGGGAGGCGGCATTTCTAAGATAGCTTTAATCTTTTCCGGGTTGATTTTAATTCCACGATGTCGGACAACGAATCCTAAGAATTTCCGGAGAGTGACGCCGAAGGCGCATTTTAAGGGATTCATCCTAAGGTTAAATTGTCTTAATCGTTCGAAAACAATTCTCGAATCATACGGGTGGTTTTCCTTTACTTTGCTTTTGATGACCACATCGTCCATGTAGCATTCGACTTAATTGTGGATGAGATCATCAAAAATTCTTGTCATTGCTCTACGGTAGGTTGCTCCTGCGTTCTTCGATCCGAATGACATCAGCTGTGTAGCAAAATACTCCGATCGGCGTTACGAATGCTTGTAAGCTTTTCATCTTACGGAGCCATTTTAATCTGGTTGTATCCTGAAGATCCATCCATGAATGAGAATATCTCATGCGTTGAAGCAATGTCGATCATTAGTTCTGGGATCAGTAGAGGGATTCATCCTTTGGACATGCCTTGTTTAAATCTCTGAAGTCCACACAAATTCTGATCTGACCATTTTTCTTTCTGTGGCACCACATTGGCTAACCAAGTCGGGTATTGTTCTTCACGGACAAATCTGGCGTCTATTAGCTTTTTAACTTGGTATGACTTGTTCGATTTCTAGACGCATTCTTACGGGACCTTGTCGGTGGGACAAAGTAGGATCCACTCCTAGCTTATGGACTGCGACCTGCGGAGCTAATCCTGGCATCTCATCGTAGCTCCAAGCAAAACAGTCTTTAAATTCCATTAATAACTTGATCATTTCTTCGGAGTCTTCTTTATTGAGTAAGGAGCTAACAAAGGTAGGTCTAGGCTCTTCGCTAGTACCTAAGTTAACTTTCGTTAACTCATCTATTGTAGATTTAATTTCTTCTTCGAATTCTGGCGGAGCGTCTCCAATTTGTATATCTTCGAGTTCGTCTGTAGTTTCCATGCGGTTTTCATTAGGCTCGCAAGTGACAACCAAGCAAAATTCGGTATCGTCGGCCGATCCTGCGTGCCGAATCCGAGTCCATACTTTGAATTGGGTGGACGGACCGGAGTTATTCCATAATTTTTCAAAACGTTGCGATTGACCTTTTGTCCATTGTCGAGGAAAGAAACCACGTTGAATTAAATTTTGAACACGGGAGAGTACCACTCGAAAGGTAATTCCATTAATTCGATGAAGTGACATCTTAAATTGTACATTATTTTCGAGTTTTGGAGGAAGAAGCACCACGGTAGAATTTAATTGGCTTTGCACCATCGCTACGTACCTCTTTGACCACCATACCCTCGATCTTGTTGGAATGGATCGGGGTTAGGGTCATAGTATGTACGTAGTGGTTAATCTTCTCGTACATTGATTTGTATTCTTCATTCTTTTCATCTTCGAGGGAGATCTTGAATTGCGGCTTCTTCGGAGCTTATTATCGTTGCTTCTTGTTTGATTTCTTTTTCTTCTTCGGAGCTGTCTTCCCGATCGACATTGATGGCTGGTTTCCTCATGTCCAGTTGTCCTAGCATCTCTACCACGACCTCGTCCCGGCCTCGACCTCGGATGCGAGTTGTGGAGAAACCTTCACCATCTCGCCGGAAGGGAGTGGTGAGTGACTGTTGGACTAGAACTTCAGGTTCTTCGTTGTCCGGAATTTTCTTTGCTTCATTTGTTATGGTATCTCTGGAGAAGATTGTTTTCTTTGGTGGTGCATAATAAGCTGCATCTTCATGGATTCCAATTTCATGTACGGAGAATGGTTGTAAGTCACCTTTGATGCACTGTTCCCCTCCATCGTAGTATTTGATGCAACGATGTAGAGATGATGGTACCATCCTGTTTTCATGTATCCATGGTCGGCCCGGTAGAGCGTTGAACGACGTTTACGAATCAATTATGTGAAATTTTGCGGTTGTCTTTGCTAAGTCACCGGTCTTCATTAGTAGCGTTATTGACCGAGGGCTCTTTCTCCTTTACGGTTGAATCCTCTTAATAACATTTTGTCGGCTTCGAGTTCGCGAGCATCAATTTCCAAATATGCTTAGTGTTCGGAGATTCATTATATTGATTGATGCTCCTGGATCCACCAATACTGCGGAGAGCGTAAACTTCCCGATTATGGCCGAAATGTACAACGGTCGGTTGTGATCTAGCTATCCCCAGTAGTAGGTCATTGTCCAGTGAAGGTAACACCTCGCTGTTCCTTTAACGAACAAACCTCATCTAAGGAATCTCCAGGCCATTTGAGCTAAGCAAATTTACTGGATCAAGTAAGTCCTTGATCAGAGCTCCTCTCATCTCCTTTGATAAGATGAGAGCGTCGTAAATGCTCAGTTTGGCAGGTAGTTTCCTAAGATGGGCTAGCACGTTGTAGTCCACTTTATTTCCATGTGTCTCGGCTTCTTCTCGAATGGGTATTTCTTCTGCTGGGGTTGGTTCTTCTTGAACAACCACATGCTTTCCTTTGTCTTTTGGACCTATTCTCGGAGGTAGAACTCTTCCACTTCTTAAGTTGACTTCTGTAATTTCTTCTGAATCTAGTGTTGAGCTTGCCGGTGTCTCCTCCTAAATCGGAATGGCAGGCTCTTCCGGATTAACTTCAGAATGCGAAGGCTCCTAACTCTATTGTATTTGGAGCTCCTCGAAACTCGTAGATAGATTCGTTGCTTGTTGAACTCTCGTAGCCTCCTTGATGGATGTCTTCTTCGTTATTTTGCTCGTCGAGATTGTGTATGATTTGAGAATTGTCGTTGGTATCGAAATCGATGTCCGGATTTTCGCTAGTTATGTAATCGTTAGAAACAGTCAAAACGTAGCCAACGCCATCACCCTTATCATTATATGATCCCACCGAAGTGAGCGAGATAATCATACGAGTCGGAGGTTCGAGGGATTTCTCCCCGAATCGAAACAACTATCCTAGGATAAGCGGCCCCTAGTCCAGCCTTAGGAGTCTCGGTCCTCTCTTCTTCGTCGATTTTCTTCTTCTCTTGATCGTCTCTGTTGAGGTGGTTCTTCTATCACAAGTGATAGTACCGGCTTAACGGGTTTCGAACTACGAATTGAAGCTCGCACAGAAGCGGTTTGGATCTTTGTCTAAAATCTTTTCGAAGACCTTGTCCAAGCGGTAGTCCATCCATCGTCGGTCGTATAGGGATCTATCGGAATGATGGGATCGGTTGAGATAACATTGACGAAACCTCCTTTACGGGGTTCCTTCATGTACTCCTTCGGGATCGTTATATTCCCTTTCCGAAGGTTGTCATTGAGCCAACTTTTGAAGGTAATGCAATCTTACATCTTGTGCTCGAGCATCCGGTGGTAGGGGCAAAAGTTGGGATCACCTTTCTTGTTGACTTCCTGCTGGTCTTTTAGGCTGCGCAGTGGAAATGCGGAGTCTTCATCAAACTACGGAACATTTTCGACCTTGCTTCATTCTTAAACGGATATTCCCTGCTCGAAGCTCCCTTAATGTACGTTGCGGACGAGGCGGTTGTTCATCTTGTGGAGATGAGTGATAGTCTGGGTCGGGGTTGCTCGTAATTACTGTTGAGGTTCTTTGCGGCCGTTCGGACGATATTTGTATCGGTTGCTTGCCTTTGTCGAGCTGCTGCAACGATCCGGATTTCTTTTCGAAAGTCTTCGCGGGCTTTTGCTTGTCCGTCTTGTTGGCGAAACTTAATTGCTTCGCCTCTTCTTGCAAGCTTCCGGCCTTGCTTAACAACTTCTCGAAAGTCTTAATAGTGAATCCTTTGAGGAGAAGTGCTTATCGGGCCGTGAATGCTTTTAAGTAAAATGCCGACTGCATGTTGTTCTTGCATTTGTGGTTCACACTTCATGCTTAAGTTCCTCCATCGAAGTATGTAATCCACCAAAGTTTCGTTCGGCTTTTGTTTCTCTACCGCTAAATCACATATAGTGATGTGCTGCTGCGAGCTCCGGCGAATCGCTTGATGAAGAGGTTCTCTAGTTACGAGAACGTCTTCACCGAACCATTTGGTAATTCGCATACCGGTCGAAGGCGATTCACGACGAGCTGGCGACGAGCTGTCGGAAGAGTAGTGCATCGCTCCCGCCGGCATTGCAACAAGCGGCACGAAAGTGTGCAACATCTTGTCGGGGGTTCCGGTTCCATCGAAGGTCTTGAACGAGAGGTGGTACGAAGCCTTTTGGAGTGCTGGACAGCGTCGAATTCTTACAGGTAAGGTCTACCCGTCCGAATGGATGTCCCGCTCTTTGATTGTGCTAAGGCTTCTCGCTTTCTTTGTTCCACCGAGCTCTTGATATCCTTTTCGGGGATCATACTTTGTGTTGTATCCTTTTCGGTGATCATCCCCGTTGACGGATGTAATCTCCTTTCCTCCGTCTACTGATGTGAATGACCTACGGGGGTGTCTCTCTTTATGGTTGCACTTGACTGCTGGAGAGTGGCTAGAGCTACGACCATCTCTTTCATCCTTTTCGCCATTTGGGCGATCGTGTCCTCTTTCTCCTGAAGTGCCTTCTCATCGGTTACGGCTCCTCTCTTCTGCGGCTGCGGGGAGCACCTTGTGAAGGCGATGAAGCTCGTGTTTCGACCATGTTGATTTCGCATATTCGTCGTCCATGAACTCCGATGAATCGATCTCGTCTCCGAACTTCTCTTCTCTTTCTTTTGCTAATCGTCGGATATCGGTTCTCGGCTTTTCCATGGCATCTTCTAGCGGGCTTTTACGTGCGTCCTCGCGGTTGTCGTGCGATAGGCTGCAGGGTCCCCTTCTCGCGAGTCCCCTTTATCGCGGTAGTACTTTCTTCGGATTCGAGTCTTCGGCGAGACTTTTTTCTCGAGTTGTTGTTTCGATCTTAGCGCTCGGTAGTGGGACGCCATACCATCCTTCTAGCGGCGGAAGGTCTAGGACCGGATGGTGCAGTCGGCCAAATGTTTGGAAGGTGGTATCCTCTCTCATCTGTAATCACGAGACGACGAGGGCGGACTAGCCTTCATTCTTTTACTTGGCTTTTCGTCATGATGGCGGGTTCTACTCGGGGTCCAAGACGGGATTTGAGCGGCACCCGCCCCATCCTTCGTAGAATCTCCGATACGGGGCACTTTTCCTTCTTTGCTAACTTCTCTATCAAAGTTTGCGGTCGAGCAAACGTCGTAGTTCTAGTCCTTTTCTTGCGAGTATCGTTGTAATATGCGGGTCGAGGTAATGCGGCGGCAATCTTGAGAACATTTTCTTCATCTTCTACGGCGGAGAGGGGATGGAACCTGCTTCCTCCCAAAAGTGGTATGTATTCGAGGCACCGGTGTATATTCGGCGGCGGTGTATATTCGGACGGTTACGGGATTTCCTCCGGGAAAGTAATTTCAACGGCTACGGCTTCTCTAGCGATCCTTCTACTTGTTTCTTCTTTGGGTCCTTGTCGGTGATGGAATTCTTGAGCTGGACCCGATTTCAAAAACGAAGGTCTCACGAGAAGATCTGTACCCTCCATGGTAACGGGTTCACCATAATTCCGGATTTCTTTCCCCTTTAATTTGGCGGAAGTCGGGGTAGGTGCGAAACAAGCTAGACCAGGTGGGGGTAGTAAGAACGGTCCTCTCGCGGACGGCGGTACTCCTCTCAGTCGGGATCCTTTGCAGGGGAGGAGACTCTTGGGTCGACCTAAGGTTGAACTCAATCAGCGGCTTCTTAGCTTCAGATACCTTGTTCGTCAGTGTGAAAAGAGAAACGTCGGTGATCTTGACATTCGTGTTTTCAAATCCTTGTCCAAATCGGATGATCCCATTGTCGGGCAGCTCATCCTTATAGACAGCGAAGTCCAGTCCATTGGTGAAGGAGAAAATCAGCTTTGGGGCTTCCATTTCGCGGGGTAGATTACGGTTGTCGAGTCCCGAGTTATGCTTCTTTTCTTTTAGGACGAAAAGAAAGGAATTGAAAAGAGTCCGAACACATTCTTGTTCATGTATTTATAAGAAGGAATCATTTATTAAAAGAATCACTTATTAGCGGGTTTGTTTATTCGAACGAAATGTTGAAAGGTGTAGAGAAGGTAAGGAATCCGATTCGGAGTTGGAAAGGAAAAGAAAGTCTTATGCAAGACTTCTCGACTCGAAGGATCACTCCTAAACTAACACTATTGGGGGTCCGCCCCACCTCGAAATGAGGTAAAAGGATCTCGAAACCTCTCTGTTTAGGGGTGTCTAAACAGTGGCTCCTAAATCCGAGAGAATGTTGGCTATACTTGTTCGAGGTAGAAATGAACATAGTATTCCGACGGAAAGAAGGGTAGTTTGACCCATTAAGGACATGGATACACTACTCGATTTTTGAAAGCGGAATTATCGATTATAATGGAGAGAGGAATTGTCCCCAACAGAGTCGCCAGAAGTTGTCGGCATATTTTTAGGTCGTGTGTTTTATTTTTGAAAAGAGGTCGCCTACAGAAATTGTCGGTGAATTTTTAATTTAATTTAAATAAATAATTTTGAAAAGTAGTATTTGATTTTGAAAATAATTTTAAATTTGAAGGTTTTAAGACATGAGATTAAACCGATCTCACATCCCAAATAGTTTATATAAACGAGCACCGCACCACTGAGCCGTGTATCCATCACTAGGGATAGACACCTTGCTTGATGGTGGTGCTCGATTAAATAAACTAGAAGATTTGTGACATTCATTTAGTACGCGAACCAATTTTTTAAGCGAAACAAATTCCCTGCTTAATATGAAAGCATTAAACGGGGTTTATATTACACAGGTTCTTTAAAATTCCACTATAAGGGCAAGCCACTATAGTTAATTACATCTTAAGTGACGGGAATCACCTAAGAAAACTCTCGATAATAATCATTAATTATGCTCTCGAGAATTTGAAAGTTTAAGTTCTCGAATGATTGAATTTTGGAATTTGATAGGGAATGGATCAAATTTGGAACATTTTGTTTTGGGAATCCAAAGGAAGAAAGATAAGAGAAATTACGGATTCGAAGTGAACTTCGGTAATTTCCCGACTATCCTATTGTTTGGCTTGGATTTAGGAAAGTCCTAATGTTTATTTAGTATTTCAATCTCGCCAATTTTAATTAATTAGGGCTTATATTTGTATGATAAAATCACACAAATAGGCTTGAAGATGTGAGGGTTTATGTCGTATCAGACGACTACCTCAGAATCCTAAGACCGGTTAGGGCTTAATTTGCAATGCAAATGCCTAACGAAGAGTTGAGGATTTATGTTGCACTAGGAAAACTACCTCTAAATCCTATGGCTTTGTTATTTAGTTCTAGGAAAGTTTTGCTGAAGTAGACTCGGGTTTTGCTTGATGACGATGGCCGTGCTTGCCCACCATGCTCAGAGCTCCTTGTTGTTGCGAGTTTTAGTTTTAGAAGTCAAAAATCGGGGGATGAGAAAAGTATTTTGGTTTAGAGAAAATCTTAATTTCCGAGTGTTTTTTACGTTTTAATTAAAACAAATCTTAAAGTTGATTATAACGACACGGTTAAGATCCCGCGGTTCCATCCTTCAGGCATCATTATTTTTATCGGATTCACTTAGTCCGGATGAATTTGCTAAACTCAGCTGAATGAGTTCCACACTTTCATTTAGGCCGTGGGAAATCCATTAGCAACACGTAGGTTACATCATCAGAGGTATTCCCGATCATCCAACACAACGTTTTAATTTAATTGTAATTGTAGTTTTGTATTACGTTTGTGATTAAATTTTGAGTTGTTTTATATTTTGAAATGTTGTGGCGGTGAATTTTATCTTGCGATAACTTTTAACTTAGTTTTAGTTTCGGTTTTAGGGACTATCCTAAAGGTGTGGGTTTTCATGCAACAATTGTTTATCATGCGGGAAAAGTAAGTGCAATGCGATTAAATAAATTGCAATAAGGTAAATTGCAAGAAAGTAAATTGCAATAAAATAAAAGCTTACTGGAGGGTCTTCCCGTCATCCTAAGTTGCACTTAAAACACAATTAGAATATTTAAGCAAATTCCTAGGTAAAGCTAAGGTAAGGGTTATGGTTTTCTACCAAATTCCTAATCCTATAGCTAGTCATTTCCTATGACGTCTAGGTTCCTTGTGTTTTGGTTTGAAGACGATTTTCTTCATCAAAGAACAATTAAATTAATTTGTTCTTATAAACATCCTATCATATTGAGAAAGTGTTTTAGAAGAATCTTAAACATCTTTTCAATATTGCTAGAATTGCTTTAAGTCCGAATGAATTTAATTATACGAATGAATTAATCGTCCAAGAATCTCGAGTTTTGTTATCTTGCTCGATGAACTAGGACATTTGAATATCCTATAGGTGAAGTAACATTTCGTTTAATGTTACGTTTAGGAGTTATGATAACTAAAGCTTTCGAGGGTAAATTGGTGTTGAATGGTTTGTGATTTAGTTTAATTTCAATTAATGGGTTTAAATTTGGAATAGTGTTCGAGTTATTTTAGATTTATTTTAAATTCTTTATGTCTTTGGTGATGTTATATTTAATTCAACTTAATTTAATTTAATTTAATTTAATTGAGTTTTAATTTAATTTAATTCAATTTAATTCAATTTAGTTTGATTTGATGTTAACTTAATTTAGTTTGATTTGATTTAATTTTAATTTAATTTGATTTAATTTAATGTAATTTAATTTAATTTAATTTTTAATTTGGTTTAACTTAATTTAATTTAATTTTTAATTTGGTTTAACTTAATTTAATTTGATTTTATTTATTTAATTTAATTTAATTTAATTTAAGTCATTTAATTTAATTTAATTTGTTTATTTAATTTAATTTAATTTAATCTTTAATTTAATTCAACTTTTAATTTTAATTTAATTTAATCCAATTTAATTTACTTAATTTAATTTAATTTTTAATTTAATTTAATTTTTAATTTAAATTGAAATTTTTAAGAGAGTTTAATAATTTAATTTTAGTTTAATGATTAAGTCTTTTAATATTTTGAATTTGAGTTATCATTTTAATTAAGAATTGAATATTAATGAGATAATTAATTTAGGGATTTTTAAATTAAAGAATAAATCTCTTCCTAATAATATCCCTATTTTAATAATTCCAATTTTATTATTCTTCCAAATTTAATCAATTATTTAATTAAGGTTTAATTATTTTAAATTGCTTAATGGGTTTCTACCCTTTAATTATTTAAATTTCAATCATCCAAATCAGATTAGGATCAAATATTTTACTTATTAATTTTTTATTAAACCTAAAGTTTTAATTAAGGATTAAAATTTTAATTACCACTTTACCCTTTAAGCTTAATAATTTCATAACTCACTAAATTGAACTCAAATGAACTTGAAATTTTTATGTCAATTCACTCATATGTCAATAAAGACATGAGAGGAAAAAATGTGACTTTTCTGTATTTAATTTATTTATATAATTATTTTTGGTAGAAAATAGAGATTTCCAAGGAAAATTTAATAACATGACCAAGGGAAAGTTTCTGTCCTTAAGAAAATTAGGGGACATTCCTAATGACCGAGAGAACCACTTGGACCAATTTTGGTGATTTTTTGAATTATATTATTTTTATTATAATTATTTAAATTTTGGAATATTAATTAATTTAAAAATAAAATAAATGTTGAAAAATGAATTTTATATTTTTCAAAAATCTCTCTAATATCAAGGAAATCAGAGAATCAAATTTTGCAATTTTCTGATTTTTCTATGATTTATTATAATTATTTTAGTGAAAATGCTAGAAAATACATTTTTTTAATTTTAAAATTACCCTAGAGCTTTAAAATTTAATATCTCACTAAATAGACCTAAGAAAAATATGGGGTTTGTTCCTAAGTGATTAAAATTCAAAATGTGACATTTTTGTGAATTTTATTATTTTTGTGATTTTTATTATTTTTTAATTATTAAAATATTAAATACTATTAAAAAAATCAACTTTTTTAGAAAACTGAAATTTTAATTTTCTTAAATTCCCCTAACATCAAAGAGGCTCCAAAACCAATTTGGTGAATTTTTGAAAGATATTTTGAAAGTTATGAATTTTTAAAGTTTAAAATGACTAAGTGGCTTAATCGACCCATTTAGTAGGGCTAACTTAAGTCCGATTGACCTCAAATTTTTATGGTGGGTTCCTCTGATCCTAAAGGTCGAGTGGAGAATTGATTTCAAGTCAATTTGATGTATGGTTAGCTCTAATTAATTAGAGACCTATTTTGGGTGTTTAAGCCGATTAGGGTTGTTTTAAATGAGCCGACTCAAAACTTATTTTTCTAGGGTCCTGCGGTCGTAAGGAACATCACCAAATTTTTCTAGGATTTATTTCACAACATGCTATTTATTGGAATTAAAATACTCAAAATAGTAACATGAATTTGAAAAATCAATAACTTTTCATAGGGATGGCCTCGACTTTGGAAAATTCGGGGAATGTTCCCGAATTCGGAGGCTTAAGCCTCATGGTCTCATGCCATGGTGAATTGTATATATGCATGGAGAATTAAAAATATGCAGAGAATAAATAAATTATTAAAAATAAAATACTTGATGAATTTTTGAATTATTCTCCTCTGTTCACTGAGCAAGAGGGTATTTTTATTTTACTTTTATGATTTTCCTACACAAAGTTATGAATTTTTGAAGTTTAGGGAATTAAATAAATAGAAAATACCCCTAATTTTCTATTTATCCACGCGGCGCCGCGTCATCCTCGGCATCTCCGAACGCACACGCGTCGCGCTCCCATTCGACGCCGCCGCTTGAGTCAGCGGCCGGGCCGCGGTTCTCTTACCGTCTCTCGGTCCGACGCCATCCGAGCCGTCCGTCCGCGCGTGTATTGAATGGACGGCATCCGTTCATCGTCCCGAGCGTCCTCGCCGAGAGCCGTCCACACTAAATCCTACAGATCTCACTCGATACTCAATGGATTTTCATGTTCTTATGCTCTACGGATTCGTCTTGAGAAGACGAACACATCCATACGGTTTATGTGGGATGAAATTTACTCAATAAAAATGGAGAATGTTCAGAAACTCGGGAAGAAGAGTGAGGCCATACCTTTGCTCAGAGAAGTGTGGCTTCGATGCGAGGGTTGTTGCACCTTCGATTGGATCCCGACAAGCTCCGGATGAAGTCTTTTGGTGCGAGTGAATTGCACAGGTAGGATTTCGACCACGGCCGATCACAAAGCTTGGAGGTGGAGCAAGCTGGGTGGCTCGGAGATGGGGCTTTCGTTGGTGGACACCTTCCCTTGGTACGGTGAAGGTGTAGAACCAATCAATTTGGGGATTGGCTCCTTGTGGAGAAGTGTCCTGGTTTTGGGCTTGGATTTCGACTGCGAAATTGAGCTCGCATAGAAGAAATGGCGGGGGGATTTCGGTGGGGATCGAGTGCTCTATGTATGGGGAGTAGTACGGAACAATTTTGGCGGAGTTTCCTTAAGGTTTGTTTCGGCACCACTCTTGTCGAGAGGGGTGGTGTTTAAATAGGAGAGGGTGGAGGGCCTCCCGGGGAGAGTTAAGGCTTGGGATCGAGTTGCTCTTGGCAAGAGAAGAACAACTATAATGGCCGCTGGGGATGGGGCGGCTCGGCGAGGAGAATTCCAAAGTTGGCTCACATGTGAGCTCTCGGCCATGGTGTTTTCCGGCGGCACTGGTGGCCGGCCGGCCAGGCATGGGTCACCCTCAAGGTCAGGTGGGTCAGGGCTGGGACTTGGTGCAAGCAATTGACAAATGCCATGTGTAAAGGCTTTGATCCAAAGTGGAATGGGGCATGGCTAGTTTTGAGTCTAAATGGGTCAACCCACCCATTTGGGCTTGGTGCACCCCTCAAGGTGGCTTTGGATGCTTGTGGGGGATCAAAGGGATTAGGCTGGTTTGGCATGGAGAAGTCTCCATCCAAATATATTTGGATTAAATTTAAGTTTAGGTGAAACATGATTAAGGCTAATGAGCTTTAGGGATTAAGGAAAGCCCTCCCTCTTCTTACCCAATATGGCATGGTGGAGTGTCCAAGGCTCTCATGGCTCACATGTGGCTCATGCATGGCTTCATGGCTCACCTTTGGCTTGGCAAAAAGTTTGGTCGATTTCATGAAAATGGATTTTAGGAATTTTTGGTAATTTGATGGAAATTTGTATGAAACTTGATTTGGAATGATTTGATGATGAATTTAGGACTTAGGGAATGGCTTTTATTAAGTGGATGGCAAGTCGAGATGTCATGTGGGCTTTAGGGTAGATTTTGGGCTTTTTGAAATGGTTTTAGATGGGCTTTTAAGATGGTTTTAGGAAAGTGGGCTTTTGAATTTTAAATGGATTTTGGGATGAAATTTTGGTAAAGGCTTGGGCCAAATAATTGTTGGGTTTAGCTCATGGATGTGTGATGAGTGACTTGAAGAAAATTGGGGGTTATTTGGGTTTGAATTGGGTTGAATTTGGGCTCTTTTGGTGAATGGGCCAATATAGGTCCAAGTGGACCAAGTTGGGCCAATGTTGGGCTAGGGTTGAAATTGATGTAAAATTAATGTTGAGAAATGTTTATGGGAGTGTTTCAAAGAGGTTTTGACTTTGGTTGGGCTTTGATTTTGGGGTTTGGGCTCATTTGGGTTAAGTTTGGGTTTAGGTCAAAATTGGGCCTTTTAGCTTTGGGTTGAATTTGAGTGGGATTTGAGTCTAAATTTTGGGCAAATCATGTTAGTGTTTTGCTTGTGGGGATGCTAAGGAAGATTTAGAAAAGATTTGGGGTTAATTGGAGTTGAATTGAGTGAGTTTGGGTTAGGTTTGGGTCATGGGCCCAAATTGGGCTTTAAGGCCAAAAGTGAAATTGGATCCAAATGTCAATCAAATTGGACTTGGATTTGGTCTAGATTGGTATTGGGAATGTTGAATTGAAGTTTAGAATTGAATTGGACCAGAATTTGGGTCAATTGGATAGGTTTGGTTTGACATTGGGTTCACTTTGGGTTAAAATGGGTCAAATTGGGGGTTTTGATAAAAGTAGGGTAAATTGACAAAATTGGCCCATGGTGTAGTTGAACAAAATGAAATTGGAAATATTTGGGATTTTCTGGAGTTTTCTGGGAATTTTCTGAATTTTTGGATTTTTGGGTCAAGAGGGGTATTTTTGGTATTTGGAGGGTATTGGGAGGTATTTTTGGAATTTTTGGTATTTTTGGGTATGAATGATCAATTTGAGTAATGTGGGAATGCTTGGGATTGATTTTGAGGAATTTTGGGTGATTTGGGATTTTGCAAATTTTGGGTAGTTTCAAGGGTTTTGGGTAGGCTAAGCGGGTATAGGGTCCTGGGGGTCAAAAATTGAAAATTTGGAAAATTGAAGATTGGGTAAATTTGAATGGAATGAAATCATTTTGGTTGAGCCATGAAGCCACATCAAGCCCCCATGAGCCATGAAGGGACTCATTTGAGGCATTCATCATGTTGTTCTCAACCTCTGCTGCGAGGGCTTAGGGGTTAAGGACCATCCATGTGAATCACCTACATGAGTCGGGAGGTCGAGTTAGGTATGGGTGTGGTTTTAGGAGGTGTGTGAAAGTGTAGTGTATGAGTGTAGTGTATGTGTAAGTCAGCCCTTCACCGGACCGAGGCCACCGGGGCGGTCCTAAGGCCGAAAAGTCTATAGGAACTCATCCTTTAAACTTCCACATTTGATTTCGACCCTCTAGGTGATTAGGGGTCTACGGTCGAGTTTGTGGAGTTTGCGGGGAGTTAAGAAGTGGTTTGAAATTCTAGAAGGTGGATCCCGATTCTAGTCCTCTAAGATAGTCGAAAGGAAAAGCCTAAGGCTAGATCCTAAGCACTAAAAAGAAGAAGAGAAGACCTCATCAAAAATGAGGTCAACAATATTCAGATCCCTAAAAATAGTAGGCTAATAGTATCCATATTGTAAAATCTTAAATAAAGTTCTATCAACACCAAAATGTCCCCTAAACTTAGAATCATGATATTTCTTAATAATTTCCTGAGTTTATTCCAAGCATACACATCTTCTGATTACTTTATCCCTAAACCTCTTTTAGAAATATGGGTCATCCCAAACATATAATCTTGCATCATGAATGAACTTTTTTTTGTTGGTGACATCTTAATCTATAAGGCATTATATCACTTAAAAAGAAATTTAATATATCAGCATACCACATATTGTGTCATTCTGTTATAACAAACCGTTGCTCAACAAAAAAAATTCTCATTTATTTTATCTTCGTAAATGTATGAATTTCCATGATCCAGTCTGGATAAATGGTCAGCAACTTGTTTATCAGAACCCTTCCTATCCACTACTTCGACATCGAACTCCGTCATTAGAAAGACCCTTGTAATCAATCTTGGTTTAACATCATTTTTCAACATAAGATATCTAATAGCAATATGATAGGCATGAACAATACCTTTGGTTCTAATTATATAAGATCATAATTTAGCAAAAGCATATACTCTAGTCAATAATGCCTTCTAAGTTTTCGTGCAATTAATTTAAGCTTCATTAAGTGCTTTACTAGCATAATATCAAGCTTTGAACATTTTATCATATCTTTGTTCTAAAACTACCTGATAGCATAGTCACATAGTCAGGCGAGACTATAATAGGAGTACTAACTAACTTCTCTTTTAATATATTGAAGCAATTTAGGCAATCTTGATCAAAATTATATAAGACAACATTTTCTAAAAGATGGCTTAGAGGCTTTCTGATTTTGGAGAAATCCATTATATATTACCTATAGAATCCAACATGTCCCTAAAAACTAAGAAATCCCCATGTAGTAGTAAGTGAAGGTAGTTTTTCAATTACTTGAATCATTGCTGGGTCTATTTTCATTAATTGTTTAGATATTTATGTCCTAAAACAATACCATCTATGACCATGAATTGAAATTTCTCCCAATTTATACAAAGGATAGTCTATTCACTGCATTTTAGCACCTTTTCTAAATGATCTAAACATGACTCTAATGAACTTCCAAACACTGAGAAATTATCCATAAAAACTTTTATCCCTTTCTCAATAAAGTCACAGAAAATTGACATCAAGCACGTTTGAAAAGTTGTAGGTGCATCACTCAACCCAAATGGAATTCTTCTAAAAGCAAAAGTCCCATAAGGACTTGTTAATGTAGTCTTTTCTTGATCCCCAAGAGCTATATGTATTTGATGATATCCTGAATATCCATCTAGAAACCAAAATTATTGGTAACCAGCTAGCCTATCCAACATTTATTCCGAAAGGTTTAAAGAGAAATGATGTTTCCTTATGCTAAGTTTAATTTCTTATAATCAATACAAATTCGCCACCCAGTGACATGATTGGCACAAATTAACTCATTATGTTCATTTATCTTCACTGTAACTCCCTCATTCATAGGAAAACAATGTAAAGTGTTAACCCAAGCACTATTTGATATTGGATAGATAATACTTGCATCTAGCCACTTTAATATTTCCTTTTGACAACATTTTTCCTAATTGGATTTAGTCTCTTTTGAGGATCTGCCTGGGGTTTATGCTTATCCTCCATCAATATCTTATGTTTATGGATGAAATTGCACTACAAGAATGGTATTTCTATGTTTATTTTGCAAGTATAGAAAGCGATTGAAGTGAGGAAAGCAGGAGAGGACTTGGTGCTAAAAGGTGCAAAGTGGATATTGGGCGCCTAGGTGCAGAAACCTTCAGCACCTAGGTGTTAGACCCTGCTTCACCAAACCAAGAACTCAAATTTTGGGTGCCGACTCATGGGTGCCTAAGTGCCAGACCATAGAGAGATTAAGTGCTAGTTGGGCTCTTAAGCTCCAGAGAAATGTGTGCTTAAACACCCATTCATCCTTTATAAAAAAGAGAGCTTTAAACCTAGGAGCCAGACACTGACACTGGCATTTATTGTAGTTCAAGATTTCAGACATGGAGGATCATGTGGGGGATAGTGCAGGGCTATAAAGAAGTCGTGGATGCCAATTTAAGGAGCTATAATAACAGTGCATGACACGCTTGGATGGATTGATGCTCTTGGAAGTACTTAGTGGATTTGCTTGAAGCTCCCTGTTCTTCTTCCATTGAAGAGAAGGTGGAGTTCTTTTTGTGAAGAGACATAGGAAATCAAGAAGAGTGCTAATTAAGTCATCTTTTATTCATTGTATAGGAGAAATAGATAAATATTCTTGACTTTATTGTTGTATTTCTATTGTAGTAAACTGTTAGTGGATTTCTCCTCAATTTAAGGAAACAATATGGTGTATATAGTGTGCGTTATGAGTAAAATTTTTACTCTTCATTTTGATTGTTAAGTAAGATGAATAAAATTTTAATTACTAATTAATTTTATTAATTTATATGGTGATGATTAAGCTTAGTACTCAATTTTCTTTTTATTTTGGCCAAGTGAAATGCTAAAACCATAAGTCTTTTGAAAGTCTATGGTAGAATCAGCTAGGTCAATCACATTAGACAATGAGGTATAGGTGGATATACCTTGTAGGGAAATGTAAATGTTAATGAAATTTTCTTTGATGGTTTAGCTATGGGATTTATAGGAATAAAGTCATTTCTAACCGAGCTTCTTGATGCACCCAAGTGGGGTAAAAGAGTCCATTGCTCCTATTTATCAGTAGATTTTTCTACTTGCAATTTTCCATTTAATGAAATCCTCTTAATTCATTACAAGGAAGAATCACTAAGTATTTGATACTTTCAATATAATCTTGATGATTTATGATTACTTTATTGGACCTAAACATTATATTTGCTTGTGATACTTCAAGATTTCCTTGTAGGACTATAACGAAACCCAAATTTCAGGCTAGGGATAAAAATAAGTATGTTGAAACTAGTCCTAAATAGAAATCTCTCTTTCCCTATGGGATCGACATTCTAGACTCTAAATCTTATATTTCTAATTCAACATGTGCAATTGCATGAGCCCCCTGTGTGTCGTAGTACTTGGGATTGGTGGCGCCTAGGCTACAGTAATGTGGAACCTAGGTGCTCACATGTCAACTCCTAAATGCCGAGCTCACGGGTTGGTGAAGCAAGAACCGACTCCAAGACACCCAAGGGTCTAGTGTCTAGGCGCCAAATAGCTGACCTGACCCCGCAATTATGCAGTAATTTAGCTTCCAAATGATTTCTTTATACTACACAACTATATGTATCGTTTCAAGTAATATAGGGTTTTCTATTAAGACCAAGAGTATCGATCCCACAAAGAAGCGAAGTAAGAAATTCGGTAGGCTAATTCTTGTCTACTATTATCAGGCCTTCATTTGGAATGTTGATTAAAGTGATTTTTCTAACAACTACTTCTAAAAGAAAATCTTAATTTTATTGATAACTTATATGGATAAATTGGTATGGAGAATTTTGAGATATTAATGTCTAGCCTTCTTATGCAATGGCTTATATAATGTGTAGGATTGAAATGCTTAGAATTTAATGTAGCCAGTGACAAATAGGACCATACCTATTCTTTACCCCCTCTCGGTGCTAGCAAAGAACATTGGCTATCCTAGATTTCTTCACCGGCTTATGTAGTAGTGTGGAGTAGATTCCGGCATTTCACTTCCAGATTACCCACTGTGCCATCTCTATTGGACCTACTAGCCACCTTTGTGATCCAAATTCTAAACCAAATTCATAAAAGAATCCAGTCTGTCACCCTAGAAACATTAGTTCTACACCCATCAAATCTTATCTCCCTTTGTATTTGCACTCCCTCTCGGACGATCGCAAAGACTCTTTCCGAAGCTAGTGTGGCATTCACAAGTTGCGTGAAATCATAGCCATCCCGGGTCATTATGTTTCACAACGGATTTTAATCTCACAAGTGATCAGTTTACAAAGTAAATTAAAAGCTTGTGAAAATAACATCACAATAATTAAATAAAATATCTAAGAAAATCTAAATTCCTAAACATGCATCTATTTTATTGTAAAAAATAGTAAAATGAAGATAATGGAATAAACAGTAAAAGGATTAATAGAATTAAGTAATAAATCATGTGCCAACAAGGAACATATCTCTACCTACCCTATTTCTAGTGTATATGTACGCTTAGTATTCTATTTGTTTTATGCAACTATCTGTCACCTAGAAGCATCTAATTAAAAAATATCATTAAATTATATTTCCTTAAAAGTTGCATTGCTGCCTAAACTATCTTACTAGCCAACCGGTCAATGCCAATGTACTCAAGTGGTGAGATCACCTCTCTCCCGAGTCTTACTTTGACATGCAACAAATTTTAAAATGAATTATTGCCACTTTATTTATGTCAATGAAGCAACAAAAATATTAGTTATCACATGAAAATAAATATAATTCTATCATAATTTTTTTTTTCTACACATGCAACTACTTCATATTAAAAGAAAAGAGTAAAGAAGACTACTTAAGCAGCATTGATAAAACACAACAGGAAACCTTGATTAAATTAAGAAAATAAACTAGAAAGTTTTTACAAAAATTATAAGAAAATGGAGAACACAATACTTAGCTTTTTTCCTTTAAAGGAAAGATGAAAAATCTATCCAACAAAGCCTCCTGCAGACCCGTGCGTCACTGTTGACCTCACTTTTGTTGAGGCCTAGTCTTTCTTAGTAGGCTAGGATCTAGCCATAAAACTTTCTTCTTGACTATCCTAAACGACAAGTAATGGAACCCTACCCCATTAGAAATTCTAAATGCATCTTTGCTCCTCTTGGAGTTCTACATGTTTGGTCCTAACCTTTAGCACTTAGTAGGTGGGAGCCCAATATGAGGAAGTTTAAAAGGAGTCCCCTACAGAAAGGTCAGACCTTAAGGTCAACCCTGGGTGATCTGTTCTTAGGTGAACTTGCACACACACACTTGGACCCCTCACTTACACTCACAATCCAAACCCTACAACCAAACATGCTTAACCTGATTTCTTACTTCTTTTGGAAACTCATGTGGGTGGTCCCACAGCCCTTAGCCTTAGGCTAGGGTTTGGTTAGGACCAACACATGGAGGATCAAATATGGGATTTACCCTTGGTCCATGGCTCAAAAAGGGAAATTCTATGAGTATAATTCTCAATTAATCCTAATTTCACCAAAACCCCCAACTTTGGCCTCATAGCCCCATAGTTTCACCAATTTACCAAAATAAACCTAAACACTAGATTTTCCCAAAATTTTCAAAATTGACCAAATCCTCAAATTCTCTTTAAAAATAATTTCAAACCATTCAAAATCATTCGAATTACGCAAAATACCTCAAAACTCTCAATTTCTTAAATTCCCCCAAAATAAATAAATTACCAAAATGCCCTTCATGCCATAAAAATTCCAAAAGATACAAAAAATTACAAAATTTTCAAAATCACTTCAAATGATACCAAGCACAATTCAAACCCCTCCATTGAGCACAATTTGACCAAATTTACCAATTTTAACCAAAATTCTTAAACTACCTCTAAAGGCCCAAAATGCCCAAATCACCCCAATCTCCACCAAACTATCTTCAATTTCACCCAATTTAAATTATAAATCAAAATTATTCATGCTTAATCTCAATAAAAACCAAATTGAAGACAATTGAGCTCAATTTCAAAATTAATCTCAAAATACCCAATTTTGCCCGAAATTTACCATATCCTCAAATCCACCAAATTGAACATCATAACCTATTCAATTCCCCAAATTCGAAATCCAAACTCTTCATAACATTCCACTAAATCAATTTGAATCTTCAATTGATCCAAATCTAGACTCAAACCTAACCCAAATCCAACCCAAATCAAAATACCCAATTTTTCCCTGAAATCCAAAATATCTCAAACTGAACTCTATAACCCCTCAAATTTCCATCAAATTGAACCCTAAACTCCTCATGGCAATAATCCACATAAAATTGGTCAATCACTATACCAAAATCCTAGTCCAAACCCAACCTAGACCCGAGTCCAAGCGAAAAACCCTAAATTTAAACCCAAACCATAAAATTGGCTAAACCCATTCAAATTATCCAAACCATGGTCACCACCGCCAACTTTTGAACCCTAGGGACCAAGCTTGATCTACCTAGAGCAACGTAGTTGAGCTATGGATCAAGGGTACCTCAAAATATGGGATCCCATCCCATATTTGGCTAAACCAAAGAGATCGTTGTCGTCAACCATCCCCAAGCCATCTTGATCAACATTAAGCCTCCTCTGGCTCCTCTGACCACCCTAGCCACCCGCCATAACCTGGCCGGCTGGCCTAGTCGCCAAAAAACCCTAACTTGAGAAGGAAATCTCCACGATTTACATCCATTTGCACCCATCTAAGCTGTCTCACTTGAATCGGTCACTTGCCCTTTTCTGTCCTCGACCTAAGCACTTGAACACACCCACTGACCAGCCTAATTGGCCACCCCTTCACGATAAAAATGGGGAGAATAAAAAACCTGAACGAAACTCTACCAAATTATTCCCAGACCCTCTAGCAACTGAGAGAAGCTCATCCCCAGCATTCTCCAGCCATTGCCCCCACAAACTGAAGCTAATTTCATCACCCAAAATCAGGGTAGTAACAGGAAAATGCTCCAAACTCTATAAAAAATTAAATTGATTATTTCTTGAGCTTCCCCGGAGTAAAAAAAGTTCTCCACAGAAACTCTATCTCTAGAGGCCTCTACACTAGAATTTCCCTCAGTCTTTTGATCTGTTAGAGGAGTTCTGAACCAGACAATTCACCAGGCTGAAGTGACACATCTAGGAGGTTTGCTAGAATAAACTGAAGCTTCTGCAAGCATCCAATTAAGGCAACACCTGTTGTACAAAGGTATTAAACTCTTTCCCCTAAATCGAGTTCAGTTTGGAACATTGTGAAGAAAAGTTTGATTCCATGAATGATAAACTATATAGATAGGTTTGTCTTGACTATATGAAGGTGTAGAAATAACTAGAAGTGCTTTGGTTATGTTTAGTGAGAGATCTTATGTCTAGAAGGTGGGCAGCTTGCGGGATGAATCAGTTGGGGATGATGAAGGGTAGCCGTCCGATCGTGTGTGTAATGAATGGAGGATTAGGATTGTGTTGGATGGGATTTTGATAATTAAACAATGGAGCTGCATGACAGTCGAGTTAGATGGTACTGTCAAATGGGAGTGTGCCACATAGCAGTTCAGAGCTGCCTAGGATGACGTGGCGCCGAATCAGATAAACAGAAAAATCAAGTTATTTTTTTATTTATTATAATTCAGTTAACTTAGAGAATGCATAATTTAGTGTAGAAAAAATATTAGAAATAAAAGAAAAATACCATGTTGCTTCGTGAACAAAGGAAAATAATGTGGAATAAAAATCAAAATTAGTTATTATGTATTTTATTTTTGATTAATTAAATACTAAGAAATTTATTTAAATCATAACTTAATAAATATAAATAACCATGGAATGAAATTTTGAGGGCTTGTTGACTCTATCCTTAGGGGTGCCCTTTGATTTTTCTTTGGTTAGAGAGCATCTATAACTAGAGAACCCTATTTCTCAAGTTAAATCCCCTCTATTTAAATAAAAAATATAATAATTAAGATATAAATAAAAAAATAGAAAAATTATTTTGTTAGGTTTGATGTGGCTTGAGGACCCTAGGAAAAATATAAAATGGATTTTAATAATTAAAAATGTCATTAATTATAATTAACTAATTAAAAGCCTTAAAAATTAATTAATTAAAATATAAATAGAAAAACCATAAAAATTATCTGACACTGTAAATAATAATAATATCAACCCACTGTAAAATTTTGAACTCAATTTGAGTTAATTTAGGCACTAAATTTTATTTTTCAAGTGAAATGACATTTTTGCATTAAATATTCTAATAAATGAAATATAATGAATAAAATTACAAAAATAGTTTCGGGAGTTCTCTGTGAGTACGGGCACCAAAAAAAAAATTAGGCCCTAAGAAAAGACTTCATTATTAATCCATTTTCTTAATTTTTAAATAGTTAAATAATTAAAAATATTTAAAAAATCACAAAAATCACAAAATGTAAAAATGCACAAAAATGTTCCAAATTTCTTTTTGATCACTTGAGAGAAATTAAAATATTTTCCCTAATTTTCTAAGTGAAGTTATGAATATTTAAAGGTTAAAAATGTATTTTCCCTAATTTTGCCCTAAAATAATTACAATAAATAAAATAAAAAAAACAAAAAATATGAAACTTGCTTCGCTGAGTTCCCTGGACTCAGGGAGTTTTATGAAAAATATAAAAAGAAATTGTCAACTTAAATAAGATTTTATATTTAATTAATTTTCAAAAAAAATAAATAATCATAATAATTAAAATAAAAAAAATCATAAAAATTTTTCTAGGGTGTCCTTTGACCAAGTAGAACCTTCATTAATTTTTTTTAGGACATATATATTTTAATGAATTAATATTGAAAATACCTATTTTTGCTTTAAAAATAATTCTAAAAATAAAATAAAAAATGAAAAATCATATTTTCTCCTCTCATATTTTAATTGACCCATGAGTGGGTAGCATAAAAATTTCAAAGTTAATTGAGTCAAATTTAACGAATTATGAAGTGATAAGGCCTTAAAGGGAAAAATGGTAATTATGAAATTTAAGACCTAAGTAATATTTATGTTAGATTAAAAGGTGAATGAGTAACATGTGATCTTTATTAATTATCTAGATTATTGAAACACACGGGATTAAGAGGTAGAAACCAACTCTCTACTCTTCCATAACAAGGGTATATTGTGATTTCACCTTAAGTTTCTTAATTTGGAAGTTAATCAATTTAAATGAACCTATGGTGAGGGGTTTGACTCTGGAAGACTATAATTCACTAATTAAAGACCCTTAGCCAATGGTTGGATTATAACACAATCTTTATAAGTTCACCTAATTCAACATCCTTAAAATTATAAATCTTCCCGCGAAATCTTAAGGGCTTAGTAGTGAACTAGGCTGAATCCAAGCTTATTTAATGAGGCTTAGAAAAGACAATCTAACTAATCACAAATAATTTGGAAACACTACTAGCCCAACTCTAAGTCTAAATTGACTAAGTTCTTTAGCAAATCAATTTTCCCTTAAGGGCCTCCACTCACATAATTCATAAATGGAACATCAAGTGACGGTTACCCCACTCATAGGGAGAATTAAGACATCAAAGTTCATTGATAAACAATCAAAATATAATGGGTGGTTGATTAGCAACATAATAAATTCAAAAAAACTCGAGATGTTCCGAATGATCATAAAAGAGGAGTAGGGTAACACCCCACACTTCTTTATAGTCTTTTAGATATCTTGGAGGATAACTGAACCAATTATGTCTTGACACTAGAAATCAACCTCAAAATTTAAATGAGTATCAACACACCAAGTTATTGCTAAGACTTAGTAGGCATTCATCTTGAACTAATTTTCCTATTTTCCTTTCTACAATTAATTTATGTTCCTGCAAAATCATATATACACTACAAAGGCTAATCTTTCAGCTGGAGTGCGAGAAGATGACATGTACACTTTGATATTGTTGTATTGCAATTTGCTTTTACTTTGATTTTGCTGCATTTACTTATTTGCATTTACTTTAATACCTCTACTTACTTGCATATCTGCATGTCAAAACTAAACCAAAACAGAAATTGAAACTCTAAACAAAACTAAAGACAAAACAAAATTTCTTATCAAAATTAAACAACCTTTTCAAAACAAAGCAATAGATAATTAAAATTAATACACCTTCTTTGGACGATCGGGAATCCCTCATAGGAGGCAACCTATGGTTGCTAACGAGATTTTTCTCGGTCCGGATGAATGTATTGAAATCATTTAGTTGAGTTTGGTAAATTCATCTAGATTAAGTGAATCTAAATAAGATAATGATACTGAAATAAGGGAACTATGGGATCCTAACCGATATCACTTAATCAACTTAAACTCCCCCTATATGGCATCTAAAACAACAACAATAACAACAATTGTAAAACCTCTTGGACCTTCTCCGAACCTCTTGAGCATTGCACTTATAAAACTTCGAGGTTGTCTGCATAGTGCGACATAAATCCTCAACTGATCTTTTATGGTATTGCATAACCTTGTTGTACAATATAAGTCCTAACTCATCCTCTGATACGACGCAATTCCTCATATCTTCTAGGCTATATGTATTATTGATATCATACAAATGTAAGCCCTACATAATAAAATTGGCAAGATGAAACATTAAATAATATCTCTTCAAAATGAAATCCAAACCATAGGATGGTTTGAGAAGTCACTGGTGTTCACCTCAGGAACTGTGGCATCCCTTAGCATTCTCCCTTTGGATTCCACAATAACCGTTCCTAATTGCACCTTTCCCATTTGAAATTTCCTAAGTCCAGTATTGAAAATCCTAAACCTTTTGAATTCATGAAGACAATATTTCTTGATCTATATCGAGAGTTTTCTTAGGTGAATTCGGTCATTTATGATGTAATTAACTATAGGGACATGCCCTTATAGGAAACTTTAGGAAGCCAGGTAATATAAACCTTGTTTAATCTTTCATATTACATAGGGGAACATGCTGGTCAACATAAATGGTTTGCAGACTAAACAGATGTCATATATTCCTTAGTTATTTAAATGAGCCTCATCATTAAGTAATGTGTTTGTTTTTCATGGTAGATGCATAGCTTGTAATGTTGTTCTCTTTTATTTACATGTATGAGATCGGCTTGATTTCATATTTTCAAATTATAATTTTACTTTGAAAAATTACACACACACACACACACACACACACACACACGGATATATATATATATATATATATATATATATTAAATTGAATTGATTTAAAAATAGGTGACGGGATTTCCATTCTGGTGACCGACAATTTCAAATTTTTAACGATTGAAAATTTCTGATGACTCCACTAGGGATTAGTTTTTCTTTCCATTTTGATCAGGAAATTTTACCTTCATAAATCGGTAATGTGCATATGTCTCTCATAGGCCAGATTACCATTTGTTCGTTGATGTGCTTTACCTATTTCTTTCTTGAGAAAGTATAATGGACTCTTCTCATTTCCAGGACCGTCGGTTTAACTACCTTGAGATAGAGGGGTTCTTGAATCTCTTAGGATTTTCATTTGGTGGGGTCAAAACCCCAATAGGTGTGTTGGTGAACAAGTTTTACCAAAGGAAGGTGCATTGTGAATAGGGTCCCTTACAGGGTCCTGTACTTCGCTTTCTGCTTCATGTCTCTCGGGCTCGAGTTGCCTTTTGCAAATTGAGCCAACTCTTTTATGAGTTTTAAATTCTTATTAATTTTCAAAAATTAAGCATAAATTCTTTAATTTTATAACAAATTTGAAAATGCGCTGTGATAATTTGAAAGATAAGAGAACAAAACAAGATAAAATAAACACTTGAAAAATAAAATGAAATGAAATGAAAAAGATATACCCAGTCCACAGAGCAACACTTTGTTAATTCATAATGTTTGCACTACGATTAATTAAGCCTTTGCTAACTTTCAAAACTTTTTTGATAGGTGCAATGATGACCCAGACACTCACTTGCTCCACTCGCCTTACAGTACCTAAGATACAATTCGGGACCGACTTCAGTGAGTTTTAAGTCATGCTTAGTAAAGCCCCGTTCATTATCATAAAAGTTCCTACCTTAGATGTCCAAGAACCTTCCGTTGAGTTAGACTGTAGCTCCCACCAAAACTTCCGTTCTACAAAGAAGGCAAAAGTTACTGTCGCCCCATCAACTCAGTTGTTTCTGTACCGAGGAGGATTGTTACCCCTACTTCCACTGGATTCACTTTCTCTGCACCAGCCTTCCCATCTGCTAAAGGAAAGGAGGTTTTGTATGAAGAAGAATCCACTGATGCATCTCTTTTCCCATCATCAGTATTCAAGGTTTGTTCCAGTTCTAGAATTGCTCCGCCGACCACCTCCCAAAGGTGGAACCACAAACGCAGAATTCTGAGAGCTGCCGGGGCTCAAACTGCAAGTTTGTCCATCATTCAGGAGATTCCTCACTAGGAGGACTCGGTGTGTTGGAGACCTCTCCTCTCCTGCGAGGGAGTAGGTTCCATCTATTATCAGACACTAGTGGAGATAAGAGCCTCCACAGGATGGCCACCGCCTTACTGCCACTGCGTAGTCATGGTGAAAGTAAGGAAAAGCTCACTCGCATTACCCGAGTCCGTACTGTCTATGAAAGGTTAGCCGACAAAGAAAGATGTTTTGTTGCCAAGTTGCTTAAAACGATGGGTTGCGAAGTGTCACCGAAGATGAAGAATGATATTTTGAAGAAGAACAGATCTACTCATTAGTCACAAAAATCAATAGAAGTCCGGCCAGCTTGTATTCCCACTAGACTCCATTTAGGGAAACATGATGACACTGTCACTACCACTAAAGATAATACTACCATCGCTCTGACACTCACAAAGCGTAGTTTGGTTAAGTCGCGTCTGGGTCCGAGAGTACCATATGCTACCAGTCATGAGGAATTTCTGAGAAAACATATTGGGAGAGGGTTGATTACCTCTGTACTAGGTTTGCATCCTAGGGAGCACACTCCTCCTCATCATCCCAATGTCCCTACCACGACACTCCATCTCAAGGCTCCAACTTTAAAGAGGAGAGTGTGGATACTGAAGGTTGCTACAATAGTACACTCTGAGAAGCTCGTGGGGCATGTTCGTAAAATGGATCTTGAGTTTGATTTTCCTGTTACCACGACTGTTGTTTCCTCAGAATCATTTGTAGAGAGAAGAGATGTTCGAGAGAAGCCTACAGACCTTAAGTTGATAAAATAGAAAACAGTCGATGATAAATTTCAGAAGCTCTGGGCTGATATTTCAGAGTTAGCAAAAGAACAATGACTAGACGTCAACGGTGGGGATTACTACCTGTCAGACTTCATGAATGATGGGTTCATGAAGATCAATGTCGTCGAGATAATGGCCACTTCATCTACGCACGATGCTCCACCCCCTAATGAAGAGAACACCACAGATGAGCTCTAGAGGGCCATTCTATTAAGAGATGAACAAATCAGTCACATGGAAATGATGATAAAGAGATGGCTACCGCCATGACCGCCATGGCTATGATGTAAGGACATTCGCAGTCACGACATTATCTCCTCCATAAGTGAATCAACCCAAGATTATCCATATTACAGTTGAAAGAAGGGAAATTGCTTCTGCTAACGAAGGTGAGCCACTAAGGAAAGATCCAATTTAAGGTTTGGTGCCAGAAAATGATATTAAGAAGCTAGTAGAGCAGCAAGTAAAGAAAGCCTTAGCCCAATCCAAAATGGGGTGCATCGATTTCAAAGGGTAGACCTTACCCAAAGGAATTTGATGTTGTCCCATATCATAAAGGTTTTGTACCACCAACCTTTAAGACTTTCGATGGAACGAGAAACCCAAGACATCATTTTGTACACTTTCGAGCAAGTTGCTACAACACGGGAGGTAACGAGGCATTACTTTTCTGCCTGTTCTAAGTAGCCTTTCAAGTGTTATGTTCGATTAGTATGCAAAGCTGCCTAACGGATCGATGTAGAAATTTCCAAAATTAGAGAATTTATTTGTGAAAAGGTTTGCTGGAGTGCAGCAACACATCACCATTGGAGATCCTATAATGGAGCAACAGAAGCCCGACAAGACTTTGGTGGAGTACATTCTATGTTGGAGAAACATAATTATATCCCCAATTGTAGGAACAACATGTTATTGAAGTCTTACTCAAGAACATCCACAAGCTGATAGCTTTCATGTTGAAAGGAATTACCATCAAATTGTTAGGAAAGTTAATCAGCAAAACAAGCAGTCTGCAAGAGAAGGTCAAGTATATGGAGCCTCCAGAAAAGAGAGAGAAGCTCAGGCTAGCTAAGGCATTTGTGAAGAGGTCCAGCATAGTGGCAAAGGTCGATAAGGGCAAGCAGCCAATGAGGATTAAGCCAGAGCAGTCTCCACCATAGTACAGTTAGCCTTCTTAGTATTATGGTCAGTCTCTCCTACAATAGTATGGTTAGCAGTATGTTCGGTAGGCTCAGTAGTTGATGCACCAAAAATATATATGATTTTTGCTATATAATTTTACCCATTTTGGTGATATTGCACTTTAAAGAAAGATATTTTTCATGATTTGTTGCAGGTATGATGATTTTAGGTGATTGGGACGAAAATAAGCAAAAAGAAAAGAATTCGGAGAAAAAATGAGCAAAAAGGTAGAAAACATGTTCTGGCACCACCGACACCATTTTCTAGAGATTTAAACAATATTTTAATGATAGAGTGCTGTCGGCGCCCAATGTCGGTGGAAGTCAAATTTGAGGAGTTTTGGAGACTTTTTGAAGGGATTTCGTTTCTAACTTATAAGTAACTATTTTTGGACAGAAATAGTGCGGTTCTAGGAGGAGTTCAATGGTTCTAGTGAGAGTTTAGTGGCTTTTGAGTGGGTTATTTGTGTGTTACATGTTAGGGTTTAGGAGAAGAGTGTGTAGAAGTGAGAGTTTGAGAGGAATTCTTCTCTAAGGAGTGAAGGAGAAGGAGTAAAGTGAGAGATTGCTTCTTCCTTTCCATTCTAAAGAGGGAATCAAGTGTTGTAAAGAAGAGAGAAAAAGATTCAAAGGAACTTCAAGGGAATTGCATTGGAGAAGAGAATGAGATAAGTTGTATTTTCTTTTGTGGTTTTTATGTCTTTTCTTTTATATATAAAATCCATGTTTTATTGTATCTTCTTCATGAATTCTGAGTAGTCTCCTTTGTTTTTCTTCTTGCATAGAGATGTGATGATGGATTGATATGAATTTGACGTGCTTTTAATGCATTGAAGAAATTGTGATGGCTTTTGATTTCAAACTTAATTTACTTTTCGATTTGGCCAATTGAATTGTTAAAATATGTTGTTGAACAATAATTCTGAAAGGATTTAGTGTCCTACAATAATAAAAAAGAATCAATTCAATTTTCATGGATGAATTACGTAGTTCATGAAAATTGAGTGCAGATAAATAGGGAAATGTGTTTTGATGGACATCAATTTGAAGGTTTCAGGGTGACAAGCTGAGATCCCCAAATTGGTTCTAAAATTAGTAACTAAACTTGAAGGTTAGCATTCAGGTGAAGGGTGAGTGGGAGCGCCGTAGTGAGAGCCGGTATCCTCCTAACCTAGCCCAAAATTTAGTGACTAAACTTAGGATATGTCAATGTTCTTTTCATGCTTAGAAGAGGGGGTATTTTTTTAAGAGTAAAGGAACATCTATGCTCATATTTGGCACAATAACATAGATATTTGTTCCATATCAATCAACACATCATATTCTCATTGCAAGAGGAAAGATAATTTTCTCATATATATCAAAAACCTTTAAAATACATAGATTAGTGTGTCTGCTAGTTAATTATGTTTTCAAAGTTATTAGAAGTAATTGCAGTTTGATTAATTTTTACTGTTTTCTGCATAGTGGTATTAGAAGTAAGTAGTAAACTTTAAGTGCAATTTGAGTATTGGATTTCAGTGCTACATTATCTATTGTGAAACACTTTCTTCTACTTCATACTTCCCTATGGGATTGATAACCAGGACTTCATTAGAGCCCTGTATTACTTGATACGATACGTATACTTGCGTTGAGTGCTCGGACTTTACAAAATCATTATAAACATATATAAATTTGAGTTCATACATTCTTGCATATATAAAGTCCGCCGGTAAAGTTTTTAGCACCGTCACCGGGGAAGGTAATGAAATAACTAAGTAAGGAAGAAAGTATAAATGATATTTATTGATAATATAGTAATTGAAAACCTTTACTTTGTAGTGTGTAATTGTGTGTTTTTTTACTTTTTAAAAGTATTTGTGTAATTTTTTATGCGTCATAGTGGATCTATAGGTTTAGTGCCTTACGATTCGGAGTTAGAGCGTACTGTCAGAAAAGTTAGAAAACAACAAAGGCAAATTGAAAATCCTTGTGAAATGGCGAATAATCAAGATAATCAGAGAAATGATATTGGAAATTTGCCAAGACCTTTAATAGATTATGCTAACCCCACAGCAGATGAAATTCACATAACTATTCAAAATCCTGATGTTGCTGCTAATTCATTTGAATTTAAACATGCTATTATCTAAATGGTACAAAATAATCAATTCAGAGTAACACCTAATGAGGATCCAAATTTACATCTCACTAGCTTTTTAGAACTGTGTTCTACCTTTAAATATGATGGAGTGTCTAGTGATGCTGTCAGACTTAGACTTTTTTCTTTTTCATTAAGGGATAAAGCTAAGGCGTGGTTAAACTCGTTAGCACCTCAATCTATTAGAACTCGGGGAGAATTATCTCAGAAGTTTCTATCAAAATATTTCCCTTCATCAAAGACTGCTAAATTAAGAAATGATATTACATCTTTTTGTCAGTTTGAAGGAGAGTCAATATATGAAGCTTGAGAGAGATTTAAAGATCTTCTTAGGAAGTGCCCACATCATGCTTTACCAGATTGGTTAATTCAAACATTTTATAATGGTTTGGTGGGATCATTGAGATCTTTTATAGATGCTGTTGGTGGTGGATCGTTAATGTCAAAACCTTTTGATGAAGCATACACATTAATTGAAGAAATGACTACTAATAATTTTCAATGCCCCTCTGAACGGGTAAATCATAGGAGAGTAGCTAGTGTTCATGATTCAGATATGATGACTATGGTAGTGTCTCAAATTGTAGCCCTTTCTAAGAAAATATATCAATTTGGAATGAATTATTCTCAACCACCTCAAGTGTTAGAGTAAAATTCATTTAAACAGATAACAGAATCTCAAAAACCTTATGAGACTTTAAATGCTATTAATAGACCTAATAATCCTTATTCAAATTATTATAATATGGTTGGAAGAATCACCTAAATTTCAATTGGCATAAAAGCAATGCCAATGTTAACCCACATTGGAGGAACAGTTCTATAAATTCAATTGGAAATTTGAACAATCAAGGAAATACAAATTTTAGACCATCTTATCCTCCTGGATTTAATAGTAAATCACAATTTAAGGATATGAAGTTGACTAATGAAGAAATGATTCTGAATATGGGAAATCAATTACAAGCTCAAGATGTTGCTATAAAAAATATTGAAAATCAATTGAGACATATTTTCACTGCACATAATAATAGACCTTCTGGAACACTTCCAAGTAATGTTGAGATCAATCCAAAAAATCAAAACAAGGAATAACTTAAGGCTATTCAAATAAGGAGTGGAAAAGAATTGGAAACTAGAGTGCAAAAAGAAGTTGAAATAGAAAAGGAGAAGGTGAAAATTGAAAAAGGTTCAAACAAGATTTATTCAGACTTGGATTATCCTCTTGAGCCAATGAAGATAATTGTTGAAAAACCACCATCTCCATTTCCTCAAAGATTGAAGAAACAAAACATGGATAACAGATTTGGAAAATTTTTGGAGATCCTTAAGAAATTAAAGATAAATATTCCTTCTATTGAAGCATTAAAACATATGCATGTCTATGCCAAGTTTATGAAGGATATCCTGAGAAAGAAAATAAAGTTTACAGATCATGAAACTGTTGCACTTAGCGGAGAGTGTAGTGCAATTATTCAAAAGAAGCTTCCTGAAAAACTTAAAGATACAGGTAGTTTCTCTATTCCGTGTGCTATAGGTGAAAATTTTTTTGAAAAAGCCTTATGTGATCTGGGAGCTAGTAAATCTTACGCCTTTATCAAATTTTAAAAGGTTGGGAATAGGAGAAATTTCTCATACATCATGACTCTTCTGTTGGCTGATCGTTCCATTACTTACCTTAAAGGAGTGGTGGAAGATGTGCTAGTGAAAGTGGATAAATTTATCTTTCCTGTGGATTTTATTGTACTTGATATTGAGGAAGATTAATAAATTCCAATCATTTTGGGAAGACCATTCCTTGCTACAGGAAGAGCAGTATTGATGTTAAAAAAGGAGAATTAACTATGAGAGTTAATGATCAAGAGGTGACCTTTAATATTTTAAAATCTATGTAGTATCCCTCAGTGGAAAAAGATAATGATTTTTTTAGGATGCAAGTTTGTGAACATTTGAGAAATGATCATTTTGAGAATATATTTGAAAAATAAGTGGATTATTAAAATATGTTTGAAGAAGAAATTGAAGATGACAAAAATTCAAATAGTAGAAGAATGAAGATTTGGAGTATGTTCAGGAGAGATTCGAAGTACTAGACACTATGAAAGTGGAGATAAAAACTTGATTCCATCTATAATAAAATCTCCTGAACTTGAGATGAAAATTCTCTCTAATCATTTAAAGTATATGTTTTTAGGAGAATCATCTACCTTACAAGTTATTGTATCTTTGGAATTAAATGAATATTAAGAACAGAAGTTGTTGGAAACTTTAAAAAGATACGAGAAAGCTTTTGGATGGACTTTGGAAGATATTAAAGGATTTAGTCCTTCGATTTGTATGCAAAGAACTTTATTAGATGAAGAACATAAACTGAGAGTTGATTCGCAAAGGAGATTGAATTTTATAATGAAAAAAGTAGTTAAGAAAAAGATTTAAAAATGGTTGGATGCTGGAATTATTTATCCTATTTCGGATAGTTCTTGGGTGAGTCCAATACATTGTGTACCAAAAAAGGGAGGAGTGACTGTTGAAGTGAATGAATGTAATGAAATTATACCCACCAGACAAATTAATGGATGGCGAATTTGTATTGACCATAGGAAATTAAATGCAGCCACCAGAAAAGACCACTTTCCACTTCCTTTTCTCGATCAAAAGCTAGATAGACTAGCCGGACACAAGTACTACTGCTTTTTGGATGGATATACTGGCTAACATCAAATACCTATTGCTCCTGAGGATCAAGAAATGACAACATTTTGTAGCCCTTATGGAACCTTTGCTTTTCAAAGAATACCTTTTGGACTGTGTAATACACCTACAACATTTCAGAGATGTATGATGTATAACTTCTATAGTATGATAGATAATGGAATAGAATTTTTATGGATGATTTCTCTATATTCGGGACTTCATTTAAAAATTTCCTGGAATACTTAGCAAAAGTTTTGGAGCTCTGTGAGAAAACAAATCTAGTTCTTAATTGGGAGAGATGTCAATTTATGATTGCAGGAGGAATTGTGCTTGGGCATAAAATTTCTGAACATGGTATGGAGGTCAATCCTGCTAACACTAAAGTGATTGAGAGATTGCCGCCACCCACTACTGTGAGAGAGGGGAGAAGTTTCTTAGGACACGCTGGATTTTATAGGCAATATATTAAAGTTTTTCCTAAAATTACCAAACCTTTGTGCCGACTTTTATAAAATGATAGAAAATTTGATTTTAATGATGAATGCTTGAGTGCTTTCGAACTATTGAAAGAGAAATTAATCACTGCACCTATAATTGTTTCATCCAATTGGGAGAAACCATTTGAACTTATCTGTGATGCAAGTGATTATGCGATCAAAGTAACATTGGGCCAAAGGCATGAAAAGTTTTCAGAGTCATTTACTATGCTAGTAAAACTCTTAATGTGTCTCAAATTAATTATACCACTACTGAAAGAGAGTTATTAGCTATAGTATTTGCTTTTGAAAAGTTTAGACCTTATTTAATTAGAACTATAAGTATTGTGCATACAGACCATTCGACTATCAAATATTTAATGTAAAAGAAGGATGTGAAACCTAGACTAATTAGATGGATACTTCTTCTGCAAGAATTTGATTTTATGATAGTTGATAGAGAGGGAGCTGATAATCAAATAGCTGACCATCTGTTAAGATTAGACTATAATAAATTATCTGATTTTGAAAAGGAAATTACAAAAATTTTCCTTGATGAGAAACATTATACTATTATGGGAAGCAATTTGCCTTGGTATGCTGATATTGTGAATTATATTGTAAGTGAAATTGTATCACTTGATTTAACAAGGCAACAACAAATGAAGTTTAAATATGATGCAAGATTTTATTTTTGAGATGAGCCATATCTATATAAACAGTGTAAGGATCTAATTATTAGGAAATGTGTGCCACAAGAAGAAACAAATTTAATTATTCAACGATGTCATGATTTTGAATTTGGAGGTCATTTTGGTGCTGATAAAACTGCTTTTAAGATTCTACAATCTAGATTTTATTAGCCTACTTTTTTAGAGACTTTTATAAATATATTAAATCATGTGATCGATGTCAGAGAGTAGGTAATATCTCTAGAAGAAATGAAATGCCTCTAAATTATAATTTGGAAGTTAAAAATTTTGATGTATAGGGATTAGATTTTATGGGACTATTTACTCATTCATTTGGAAATTTATATATATTGGTTGTCGTTAATTATGTCTTGAAATGGATTGAAGCTATTGCTTTACCTAGATGTGATGCTCGGAGTGTTTCAAAATTTTTAAAGAAAAATATATTTAGAAGATATGGAATGCCGAGAGTGATCATAACTGATGGTGGATCTGATTTCAGGAATAATCAAATTAAGAGATTAATTGAGAAATATAATTTTATTCATAGAATCTTTATAGCTTATAATCCCAAGACTAGTGGTTTGACAGAAATGTCTAATCATGAAATTAAATGAATTTTGGAGAAAACTATAGATAATCATAAATTAGATTGGTCTGCTCGATTAGATACGGCTTTATGGGCTTATAGGACTCCTTTTAAAACCCCTATTGGAATGTCTCCTTATAGACTAGTGTTTGGTAAGACTTGCCATTTACCGGTTGAATTGGAGCATAAAGCATATTGGGCGATAAAAGAGTTGAATTTTAATTTGAAAAATGCTGGAGAAAAAAGATTTATGCAATTGAATGAATTAGAAAAGATTAGAAATGCATCTTATCACAATGATAGGATCTATAAAGAGAAAATGAAATTGTGGCATGATCGAAAGATATTGAAAAGTAAATTGGAATTTGGACAAAAAGTTTTGTTATCCAACAAAAGATTGAAGTTATTTCCTGGAAAGCTCAAGTCTAGATGGTTAGGACCTTTTACAGTTGTAAAAGTTCATTCTTTTGGAGTTGTGGACATTAAAGATCCTGATACTAGAAAGATTTTCAAGGTTAACGAGCATCGATTAAAGCCTTACTTTGATATGTCTCAACCTGACATCAAAGAGGTATTAATGCTAAGTCATCTCGATTAACTGAATGGTTTGTCGGGCTGACGACGTTAAACCAAGCGCTTTATGGAGGCAACCCATATGTATCTTTGTGGCGTGTTTGCTTATTTGTTGTAGATGTGCTTTTTAGATAGTTATTTTTAAATCCTAATTACTCCTAAATACTTTTAAAATTGATAAATAGTGGATCGAATTGAGAAATTAGAATATTTTGGGCCAAATGAAGTTTGGTGAGAATTTTTTACCACTGGCGCCGCCGCTGGCGCCTAAAACCTGTTGACTGTTTTTGAAGTTTTAAAATGCAAATTTTGGCAGTTTTGGGTGGGATTTTATCCTTATAACTCCCTAAACTCCATTTTTGACTTCCTAACTCCAGAAAAATGAAAACTATCATTCCCAATTCGCATCCTATGGATTCCTACTCCATAGAAACCCCTTGATCTCGTGTTTTCAACTCAAGGAAGTTCATAAGTTTTGAAGCGCAGTGATTGTTCAACAACGTGATGATGAAAAGTAGGATTATAAAGGAAAGAGGCTTCATAAATCAAGGTATGGATAATCCTACTACTAGAATTGAAGAGATAATTAAAGAGAGACTTTGGGAAGTGCTTTGCTACACCACCGCTGCCGTAGTTGTTCCTGTCGTGAAAGAATTCTATGCAAACCTTCACGGGATCAACCAAGGGTTCATATTTGTGCGAGGTAGGTTTGTGCAATTCACTCCTACAAGAATTAACGATCTTTTCATGATTGAGAAAGTACCTATTTGCCGTTATTCTAATTTCAATGCCACCGAGATAATATGAATGATGTGTATCGATATTTGACAGATGAGAATGAGGATTGGGAAATTAGAGAGAATGGATACATTACTTTCCCATCTGCATCTCTAAATCCAGTGTCAAAGAAGTGGCACTACTTTATTTTGGCAAAATTATTTCCAACATTGTAGATTAACAAGGAAACCAAGGAAAGTGCCATTTTGAATTTTTGTATTCAAACTGGGAGGCCGATTGACATTGGTAATGTCATTGTGAAATCAGTTTTGGGATTAATTGTTCATGGATCTAAATATGGGCTTGGACACCAGTCCACCATATTTTTGTTATGTAGTCATCGCAAGTTCCATTTGAGAGTTGGGAAAAGGTTCTTCTTCCATGGAGCACTATTGATCCAACTAATCCTTATGACTACCAGACAGTGGGAGATGAAGATGACATGAATTTGCTTGCTGATCAACTAACACAGACTTCACAACCAATTCAACCCTATTTTCCTGAAGGTTCCAAAATGATATTTAAGATGATCAAACAGTTAGAGAAACAGGTACATAACCTTATGAGTTCATTCAATAACATTTCTGATTTATTCAATCATACAGATTGGAGAATGAAGGAACAATTCAATCACACCGGTCGAATTGAGATGGGCTTGATTAATTTGATGAGGAAGAACGCGGTGATTGATGAGGAATCATCTAACAAATTTCCATTTCACCGATTTTATAATTTATTCGTGCATCAACAAACAGTTGGAGACATTAGAAAAGTGGTTGGTTCTGAAACTGATGTTGAGTAATTATTGGATTCTACTTATGTTTGTTGCATGTTTAATTTGCTTCGCTTAAATTGTGCTTGGTGTGTGTAGTATTTACTTTGCTTTGTAATTTGAATTTGGATTTGCATATGCTTACTTTCATTGTGTGCTTACATTTTAGTGTTTGCCTATCGTAGTGTACTTGTAAAACTAAACATCTAAGAGTTTTTGGTTTGAAAGAACATATTTGGTGTTTATATTGTATTTTGGATTATATATATATATATATATATATAAGTTTGTTGTGTATTGTTTGTGTAAAGAATTGTGTTAATTATTACTTGTGAGATGATGTAAATGCCTATTGAAGTGTTAAACACCATTGTGGAAGTAAAAACTATCAAAATTACGCAAAATTTTTCAGACACAGAAAAAAATATTGGACTGGCGCCGCAGGAACCCAAATCCAGATAGTTTGGCATTATTTTTAAATAGAGCACCGCTGACGCCCTTTCGAGGGTTGCTGGCGCTCGAACACAAAGAACTGCCTAAAACCCTTAATTTCGTAATTTTTACCATATGACCCACAAAATTTTCCATTGCTTTCATCTTCCTCTTCTATTTTCATGATTTTGAAGATCTAGGGCTTGCCAAATCTCAGATTTAACGTGTTTTCAAAGCTTTTCAAGGCTGTATCTACACTTCTCTTGGTAAGAGCTTCACTTCAAATTAAAAATATTTGATTTTCACCACGGAAATCTCTCACATTGCTTAGGTTGGAATTTTTGGAGTTTTAAAGAGATTTTGAGATTTCCATGATGAAATTTTGTCTTACTTGTTTCAAATAGTATTTGGAGTTTGTTACATTGTGAATTTGGGATTTATTGGAATTTTCTTGCAAATTTTAGAAATTCACATTGCTCCAAGAATGAGTAAAGGGAAGAGGAAATTGGATTTTGATGAGGAAAAGTTCGTTAATATTAAAGTACAATTTCACTCTAACTCTTACCTTTACAATAAGAAGTGTATCCAGGATTGAGCTTTTGATAGTCCTGGTGCATCTGTAGAATAGTTAATTGCAGAGCAAAATTGGGAACGATTTTGTTATTTTACTGCAAATCTTTGTTATGGGAGTTGTTAGAGAGTTCTATGCTAATGTGCCCTGGACTGAGACTGAGTATGTGCTAGTTAGAGGAAAAATGGTTGAGTTTGCTCCTCAGCGTATCAATGATTTCTATCAGACACGAGAACCATTTGTTTGTGAATATGAAAACTTTGATGCTCGAGGGGAGAATATGAGAGAAGTGATTTCTTTTCTGACTGATGGAAGAGGGGAATGGAAAGTAAGTAAAAAACGATTGATTAATTTACCCACTTTCACATTGAATGTTGCATGAAAAGTTTGACATTATTTCATCTTTGCAGTACTATTACCTTCTTATCACCACAGTAAAGTTACAAGGATTAGAGTAATTTTGAACTATTGTATTCAAAAGATCAAAAAGATTGATATTGGAAGTGTTGTCTATAAGAACATTCAGACTATTGCAAGAAGCGAGACCACTGGAGGATTAGGACATCCTGCCTTAGTTCATGCCCTATGTGTTCAGTCAGGAGTGGAGTTCAGTAGTTTTGAAGAAGTGGCTATACCGCTGAGAACAATTACAAAGACTATTATCTGTACTTACGAGTCTCATGTGGGAGCCTGAGTTGAGCGTTGGAGTACTGATATTCCTACTAAGCGTTATGATGTTCCATCTACATCTGAGCCGCCTATCTTATCTGATATTATGAAGCAACTGAGACTACAAAGTGCTAGTGTGGATAGACTCCATGGTAGGATGGATGTATTTGAGGCGAGGAGTGATGTGAATGAAGATTATCTGCAGAGGAGAGTTGAGTTCGATATTGCCTATTATGATGCTCAGGTCAGATTTATCAGGGGGGAGTCTGATGTGATTTTTCCTACTTTCCCCAGCTATACACCATAAAGACCTGACCCTGCTGATGACCCTGCTATTGATCCTGCTGATGATCCTGGTGATAGAGATTGGTAGATTGTTTGTTTCTTTTTCTGTTTTTTTGATTGTGTTGTGTTGTACTGTTGTGATGAAGTAGTTATTTGTAACCCTGTTGGTGTACTGTTAAGTTGTATTAAAACATTGAAATTGTTAAATGGACCGTGTAGTACTGTGATCGTTTGTTTAGTATTGTAGTGTTTTGTTGGATGTTTAGATGTTTAATGTTAATTTTTCTTTACCCGCGTAAATGTTTAAAATATTTATATCACTGTTACTAACTGTTTCATGTCTGGTAGTTGTAAATTTTGACTAATACCAGATAAATGATGAAAATTTCAAAATCCCAAAATAGAAAAGATAGTTTCTTTTACTCTCTACTGTTTAAAATTTTTTGAAAATTTTAAGTCTGGGGGAGGGTAGAGAAATATTAACTTTTATTTGTTCTGAATTATCGTATTTTCAGAAAATATTAGCATAATTTCTGGCAGTTGAACCTCACTGTAAGTAAATAAAACTTTTTATTTCAGTTGAATATTTTGGAAGGATAGGATGAAAATTTTAGTAATAAAGGTTAATTTTATAGAAGTAAGATATTCGGTATGAAAGAATTTGATTATAGTCAACTATTTAAAGTAAAGAAAACTGTAGTTTTGAAATGTTAAGGGACTTAAAGTATCGTGTGTTAAGAAGAGACTGTGACTTTTTGATGAATACTAAAGCTCATACCTAATTATAAAGTAAGGAGGTGTGTCAAGTTTGAACTTTAGTAAGAGGAGAGTGAAGTTCAAAATCATTAAAGGCTATCTAGATATAGTAATCCTCATTAAAAAAAGGAAAGAAAGAAAAAGGGAAGAAAAGAAAAGAAGGATTGAAAAACAATCCCGAAAAAAAGAAGAAAAATAAAAGAAAAAGAAAGAAAAATCATTATGAGGAGAAGCTTGAGGAGATGCCTAAGAAAAAATTGGCTTCACTTGAGTCACCCTAAAGGGAGAACTTGATTTCATTTCTGAATTTATATTTAAAGTATTGGCCTACATTATAATGAAGTTTGCATGAACTCCTTTTCACATAGTCTTTCAAGGCACTTTTGATGTGACAAATTATGGTTTATCATGAAATAAATAGAAGACTAGAGCTCTTAGACTTAATTGTTGAATATTCTTATACCTGTACTGTTAACCTGAGTTACTAAATTTATTTCTAAAAATCTAACTAATATAATCTTTTGAATGAAAAATTTTAGTGTCCCACAATTGAAATTACATCGCCTAGAGTTATATTTTTTGTAGTAAAAGGATTACTTGAGGACAAGTAATAACTAAAGTTTGGGGGATTTTGATGCACCAAAAATATATACGGTTTTTGCTATATAATTTTACCCAATTTTGGTGATATTGCACTTTAAAGAAAGGTATTTTTCATGATTTATTGTAGGTATGATGGATTTAGGTGATTGGAGCGAAAAGAAGCTAAAAGAAACGAATTTAGAGATAAAAGGAGCAAAAAGGTGGAAAACAAGTTCTGGCTCCGCCGGCGCCATTTTTCAGAGATTTCAGAAATATTTTGATCATAGAGCGCCGCCGGCGCCCAATGTCGGTTGAATTCAAATTTGAGGAGTTTTGACGAATTTTTGAAGGGATGCCTATGGAAACTCTTGAGATTTTATTATAAATTATAAGTAACTGTTTTTGGATGAAAACTATGTGGTTCTAGGAGAAGTTTAGTGATTCTAGAGAGAGTTTAGTGGCTTTTGAGTGGGTTGTGTGTGTGTTAAGTGTTAAGGTTTAGGAGAAGAGTGAGTAGAAGTGAGAGTTTGAGAGGAATTCTTCTCTAAGGAGTGAAGGAGATGGGGTAAAGTGAGAGATTAATTCTTCCTTTACATTCTAAAGAAGAAATTAAGTGTTGTAAAGAAGAGAGAAATGGATTCAAAGGAACTTCAAGGGAGTTGCATTGGGGAAGAGAAAGAGATAAGTAGTATTTACTTTTGTGGTTTTTATGACTTTTCTTTTATATATTAAATCCATGTTTTATTGTATCTTATTCACGAATTCTGAGTAGTCTCCTCTGTCTTTCATCTTACATAGAGATGTGATGATGGATTGATGTGGATTTGACGTGCTTTTAATGTATTGAAGAACTTCGATGGTTTTTCATTTTGAACTTAATTTACTTTTCGATTTGGCCGATTGAATTTTTAAAATATGTTGTTGAACATTAATTCTGAAAGGATTTAGTGTCCTACAACAATAATGAAGTATCCATTCAATTTCCATGGATGAATTGCGTAGTTCATGGAAATTGAATGCAAATAAATAGAGAAATGTGTTTTAATGGACTTCAATTTGGAGGTTTCAGGGTGACAGGTTGAGATCCCCAAATTGGTTCTAAGATTAGTAACTAAACTCGAAGATTAGACTTCAGGAGAAGGGTGAGTGGGAGCTCCGTAGTGAGAGCCGGTATCCTCCCAGCCTAGCCCTAAATTTAGTGACTAAACTTAGGATATGTCAATATTCTTTTCATGCTTAGAAGAGGGGGTACTCTTTTAAGGGTAAAGAAACATCTATGCTCTTATTTGACACAATGACATAGATATTTATTCCATATCAATCCACACATCATATTCTCATTGCAAGAAGAAAACTTCTTTTCTCATATATACCAAAAACCTTTCAAATACATAGTTTAGTGTGTCTGCAAGTTAATTCTGTTTTTAAAGTTATTAGAAGTAATTGTAGTTTGATTAATTATTACTGTTTTCTGCATAGTGGTAGTAGAAGTAAGTTGTAAACTTTAAGTGCAATTTGAGTATCAGATTTTACTGCTACATTATTTATTGTGAAACACTTTCTTCTACTTCGTACTTCCCTGTAATAAAGTCAGGACTCCATTAGAGCCGTGTATTACTAGATACGATACGTATACTTGCATTGAGTACTCAGAATTTGCAAAATCATTATAAACATATTCAAATTTGAGTTCATACATTCTTACATTAATAAATCCGCCGGCTAGTAGTCCAGTCAGTAGTTAGTCTAGTAGAGGCCTTACAGGGCAGAAGGGACATCGATCATGAATCGATTGAGCAGGGTCTACTCCTTAAAGGACGATGCCGTAGCGAAAGTGTTTCAAAGTTTAATGAAGAAGTCAAAGTTCAAGATGTCTGATTAAAAGAAACCAGAGGAGGTTGATAAGAAATATCAGCCCAACTACTGCTCGTACCACAGGCTGCTTTGACATACCATAGAGAATTGTGTCAGCTTCAAGTATTGGCTTTTGAAGAACTTTAAAGAGGGAAAAATAATGACACTAAAATATTTAAAAGAAACTATAAGAGTTTCTAAAAATATTATTTTTGTCGAGCCTATCACTTCGATAGATCCGTACGTAGAAGATAGTTGATGGAGCACAGTTTAGACCATATCCTCCAAGAAGATATTGGATCAGATTCAGGCTGCTTTGCAGCAAGCTGCAGTCCAGAGTCTGCTAACTACTAAGTTATATACCTATAATATATAATTTTTTTATACACATTATTATACTTATTTTTTATGATATTGCACTTTAATCGAAGATATTTGTGTGTTTTTCTTTTAGATGCAAATAAATGGATTAAATATGTCAAAAGAAGTGAAAAAGGATAAAATTTGGAGCAAAAATGAAGAAGTTGTTAAAATGAACTGGGGCGCTTAGGTGCCCAGATCTGGTCCCTAAGAACCCAGATCTGGCTTATAAGTGCTAGCATACAGAGAAGGCCGCACCTAAGCACTAGAAGCCCCGCGCTTAAGCGTAGGGTAGTTACTTTGCAATTTCATGAAATTTTTGGTGAATTTTGAAGAGGAGTTTATGGTACCCATTGGTACAAACACGGGTAACTGATTAAGAACACCAAAAAACATTCAAAATTCACTTGAAATGATGCTTCTCTTGGCTAGGTTCAATGAATATGGACACATTTTGATGAAAAACCAAGGAAAAATTTAAGAAAGTATAAATAAAAGGACTTGAAGAAGAATTAGGGATGTTGTTAGAAAGTAGGATTAAAGTAATTAGATAGAGTATTTATAGTAAGAAGTTGTAGAATTCTTCCTTAGGGTTTCTTCACACTTATCTCATTCCTAGTGAAAGGGAAGGGAATTTTGTTGTGGAAGTATCTGAAATGTGTTGTGCCAAATAGAAGCAATATATTATTTACCCTTACTTGGTTCTATAGAGAACATTGGTTTATTTGATGATTTGAAATCTTGTAGATGGGTTAGGCAAGGAAGATACTAGCTCTAACTTTAGAGTTCCCGCGATTCCCTCCACCCGGGAGCTAACATCTCATCACAAAATCTTTCACATCAAACCAAATTAGGGGCTTTAGCCTGTCACTCTAAATTCCTCTAATTTAACTCCCCATTATATGCATATCTTCCTATTTATTTTCACCCAACCATATGAACTAAAATTCTCATCCATACAATTGCATGTGATTCTTTCTAATTGTTGATTGAGACAATACCGCAATGGATCTTACATAATGTCCCAACAAGTTTTAACATCTTAATTGGCCAGATCAAGAAGTAAATGAAGTGCAAGGTAGTGAGTCATCACAACTTCTTCCAACATTGAAATCTTGTACTTCACACAACTTACTTCCATAATTTAATTACTTCATCATTTAAAAGGAAAAAGATAAAGAAAACCACTCAGAATCCATGGATAAAACATAATCACAACATGATTTGAAAGTAGAAATCATAGTGAAAAAATAGTAAGTCTTCTTTTAAAACCAAATGTAAAAAAAGTTGAACACTGATCTAAAAATCCTCTCCACAAGACTCTTGAAGTTCCTTTGAAACTTTGCTTTACCTTTACAAGACACAATAGATGTTGGCACCCAACTCTGTAGACTTCGAATCTCTATTATAATCTTAATAAAAAATATATACAATTGATAATAAAAGTAGTGAATTGGAAATGTGTGCTCTCTCTAACATAAACTTGACTGTTAACATTAATCACACCCTCCAACAATAACCAATATTCTGATTTTCAGGTCTTCTTTTTAAAATTTTTCAAAAGGTGCCTTGGTGTCTCTTAAGAATATGTCCAGATTCAATGTATCCATAAAGAATGCATCCATCCATTCAAATTTTAAATGAGTTTTGGCACTGATGGGAAGTTAGTGAAGCTTAAACCAAAGGATGCTTCAAAAACCCCTTCAAATTTGTGCCAAAATCAAATAAAATTCGTCACTTTAACTGTGGCTTCTATGCGCCCGCCATCCGACACATAGGCGCTAGAGGCTAAATTTCCACTTCTTTCTTTTTTTGCTCTAAATTTGATCCTTTATTGCTCCTTTCATCATAGTCACTCATTTTAATCATACCTATAAGAAAAACACAAAAATACCTTCCATTAAAGTGAAATATCATAAAAAATAGGTATAGAAATGTATTTAAAAAAGTTATATATTTTAGGCATGTCAAGTACCCCTAGTGTGAAAACTATTTTTCTAAATTTTCATATTATTTCAATTTTGCGCACAAGCCACTTAAATTGTTTGGGTCAAGTTTAGTCATTATTTTGAAAGTTTAATTGTCTGCGTAATTGCGTATCAGATCAAGTTTTTAGTGCATTTGCCGGAAAACACTAAATTGGAATTAAAATTTTTTTTATATATATCTGAATTTTAAAAATATAAAAATAATAATAAAATTAAATTAAAAATCAAAATTTTAAAATAAAAAAATATATTAATTAGTGTGCTAATTTATTTTTAGCAAATTAATTTTTACCTGCGTAGTTCAGGATCTGAAGGTATAGTCCTTACAATTCTGTATTAGAACGAACTACAAGAATAGTTAGAAAAGAAAAACAACTTAATAATATTCAAGAATTGGTGAACATGTCTCGTAATAGTACTGACATTATAAGATGATAATGAGTATCAAAATTTGCAAAAACCATTAAGGGAATACGTAACCCTAAAGCAGATGAAATTCATTTAAGTATTCAAATCTTTGCTGTAGCAAAAAACTCATTTGAACCTACTATAATACAAATGGTACAAAATAATTAGTTTGGAGGATCACCAATTGAGGATCCAAATTTACTTCTTGCATGTTTTCTAGAACTTTATGCTACTTTTAAATATGATGGTGTATCTTATGACGATATTAGACTTAGACTTTTTCCTTTTTATTTTAAGGGAGAAAGCTAAGCTATGCTTAAATTCATTAGCTACAGGATCTAGTAAAACTTAGGGAGATATGAGAAAAATTCCTGGCTAAATATTTTCTTCCTTCTATAATTGTGAAACTAAGAAATGATATAACTTTATTTACTTAATATGAGGGGGAGAAAATTTATGAAGTTTGGGAACAACTTAAAGAACTTCGTAGAAAGTGTCCACACTATTCTTTACCAGACTGGTTAATCATTCAAACATTTTATAATGGATTAATAGGTTTCTTTAGATTTATAATTTATGCTGCTGCTAGAGATTCTTTAATGGAAAATTGATTTGAGCTTATACTTTAATTGAAGAAATATCAACTAATAATTTTCAATGGTCTTCTAAAAGGGAATCCTAAATGGGTGGCTAATATTCATGATAATGATGCCTTTTGTATCTTAGCATCTCAAGTGGCTACGATATCAAATAAACTTGACAATTATGCTATGAATTTTTCCCAAATACTTCATGTGAATGATGAAAATTTAGGAAATATGAATTATTCTTAAACATTCGAAACATTATAGGCTTTTTCTAGTAAAACTAATAACCCATATTCTAACTATTATAACCTAGGTTGGAACAATCACCTAAACTTTAACTGAAATAATGGAAAGCCACAATGAGGAAATAATCAGGTAAACCCAACTGGGAATTGGAATAATCAAGGAAGTTCAAACTATCAACCTTCTTATCCTCCTAGTTTTAATAATCAGCAGATTAAGGAAAAGACACTGTCTATAAGAGAGCTAATTTTACAAATGGGTAATTAATTGCAAAGTCATAATGCTATAATTTGAAATATTGAGAATTAAATGAGTCAAATTGCTAATGTTAATTAGTAATAGACCAGAGGGAACACTTCCTAGTAATGTTGAAATAAATTCTAAAGATAATGGTAAAAATCATGAATAAATTAAAGCTGTGCAACTTAGAAGTGGAAAGGAATTAAATGATGGAATTCAAAATGAACTTGAAGATGAGAGAGAGATTGAAGAAATTGAAAAACCTAAAGAAATTGTTTCTAAAAAAGAAGAACAATTTGTATCTCCCACTAAAAATGTTTTAAAAATATTACCACCCCCTTTCCTTAAAGACTTCGACAGCAAAAGCTTTATCAATAGTTTCCAAGATTCTTTGAAATATTTAAAAAGCTTACAATCAACATCCCGTTTGTTGAAGTTTTAGAGCAAATGCCTAGTTATGCTAAATTTCTAAAAGATAATTCAAATAAAAAATATAAATTTGAAGCTTATGAAGCTGTTGCACTAAGTGAAGAATGCAATGCAATAATTCAAAAGAAGTTTTTTCAAAAACTTAAAGACCTTGGATGTTTCACTATAACATGTGCTATTGGAGAAATATTTTATGGAAAATCCTTATATGATTTAGGAGCTAGTATTAATCTCATACCTTTATTTGTCTTTTTTAAGATTAGATTTTGGAGAGATTTCTCCCACTACTGTAACCCTGCAATTAGCTGATCGATCTATTACTTATCCTGAAGGAGTTATAGAAGATGTACTTGTTAAAGTGGATAAATTTATTTCCCTATAGATTTTATTATACTTGATATGGAAGAAGATAAAGAGATTCTTATTATTTTAGGGATACTTTTTCTTGCTACGAGACTTGCTATGATTGATGTGCAAAAAAGGGAGTTAATCATGAGAGTTAATGATCAGGAAATAAAATTTAATGTTCTTAAATCAATGATATATCCTACTAAAGAAAATGTTACAGGGTGGATATTTTTAATTATATGATAACAAAAAAATATCAAGAAAAATGTGAAGTCATTTCTGAGGAAAAGGTTGAAGAGTTATTAGATCAAGAAGAAATAAGTAATGAAATTGAAAGTTATTCTGAAGAAAAACCATCAAAAATAAATTTTGAAAATACTAAATATATTCATGAAAATTGGTAAATTTAAAATACAAATTAAAATAATGAATCTATAGTACATTCAAATGAAAAAGGCTCCTGAACTTGAGTTGAAAGTATTACCTCCTCATGAATTCTTAGAAATTAATCAACTTTACTTATAATAATATCTTCTGAATTAAGTAAAGATTAAGAAAATAAATTATTAGAGATTTTAAGATGTTTTAAAAAATCATTGGTTGGATATTAGTTGATATAAAAGAAATAAACCCATGGTTCATCCTCAAAGAATATTAAATCCAATAATGAATGAGGTAGTGAAGAAAGAAATCTTAAAATAGTTAGATGCTAGAATTATTTATCCTATATCTGATAGTTCTTGGGTTAGTCTTATTCACTGTGTTCCGAAGAAAGGAAGAGTGATTGTAGTTGTTAATGAAAAGATGGAATTAATTCAAACAATTCAAGTCACTGGATGGTGAATTTGTATTGATTATAGAAAAATGAATGCCACCATTAGAAGGGATCATTTTCCTTTGCCTTTTTTAGATAAAATGTCTGATAGATTAGCTGGACATTCAATCTTTATTTTGGATTGATATTCTGATTACCACCAAATATTGATAACTCTAAAGAAATAAGAAAGACAACATTTACCAGTCCTTATGGAACTTTTTGTTTTAGAAGAATGCCTTTTGGGTTATGTAATGCACCTAAAACTTTTCAAAGGTGTATGATGTCTATTATTTGTGACTTAATTGAGAAATGAATTGAAATTTTTATGGATTATTTCTCAGTGTTTGGAACCTCTTTTGATTCTTGTTTATATCATATATCTAAGGTTTTAAAATGTTGTGAAGAAACAAATTTGGTTCTGAACTGGAAAAAATGTCAATTTATGGTTATACAAGGAATTGTATTGGGATATAAAATTTCTAAAAAAGGTAAGGAGGTCGACCAAGAAAAAATTCAGTTATAGCTGTAAGAGGTTTTCTCGAACATGCTGGATTTTATAGGAGATATTTTAAAGATTTTTTGAAAATAACAAAACCTCTATGCCATCTTTTAGAAAAAGACACTAAATTTGATTTGAATGAAAATTGTCAAAACGTCTTTAATTTATTAAAATTTTTAATAAAAAAGATTTTCACTAGATTTGGAATGCTAAGAATAATTATTACCGATGGGGGAAGTCACTTTAAGAATTATAAGATTAAAACATTACTTAGCAATTATAGAATTAAGAGTAGAATTACCACCCCTAAACCATTAATTACTAGAAGTTTGTAATCGAGAAATTAGAAGAATTTTAGAGAAAACTATAAATCCTAAAAGAACTGATTGGGTTGAAAGACTTGATTCTGTATTACGGGTTTACAAGACTGCTTATAAAAACTTATAGGAATGTCTCTATATAGGCTCATATATGGAAATCCTTGTCATTTATCAGTTGAATTGGAACTAAAAGCTTATTAGACAATAAAAGAATTTAATTATAAAGTAAAGGATGCTGGAGAAAAGAGATTATTACAATTAAATGAGCTTAAAGAAGTTAGAAATGAGTCTTTTGAGATTGCCAGAATTTACAAAGAAAAGATGAAGAATATGCATGATATAATGATTTTAAGTAAAAATTTTAAGCATGGAAAAGAAGTTTTATTATGTAATACCCGATTGAAATTATTTCCTAGAAAGCTGAAGTCCATGTGGTTGGGGCCATATGTTGTAGTAAATGTTTATTCTTGTGGAGCTGTGGGTATAAAAGATCCAAAATCAAATTATTTATTTAAAGTACAAGGGCAATGATTGAAACCCTATATTAGAGAAAACATGCCTTATTAAAAAGAATCATTAGAGCTGAGTCATTTCAAGTAAAAAATTTGGTTAAGTCAGGCTGATGACGTTAAACCAAGCACTTTGTGAGAGGTAACCCATATTCTATTGTTATGATTTAATTTGAGTTAGATTGTGAAAAGGAAGTGACCATCCTTTATTTTTTATCAATTATTTAAAAACAAATGAGGACTTAATTATGATTGGAACCTTTATAAATTTGACGATATGAGAATCAGTATTCTCAAGCATATTGGTGCCTAAGTGTCAGTGACCTGTGATACTGGTGCCTAGGCGCTAGAATTGGCGCATTAGCGCCACAGTTTTTGGACAAGGGAAATGCCACCTAGTTGCAGTTTTAACCACTGCTTTCCCTAAAGAGCACCCTATATTCGTTCCTAATCAGAAAGTCATCCATTAATCGACTAGATGAAACGAAATTGAGTTGGAAATTGAGATTTTCTTGATTCCATGGAGAATGGAAACAATGGAGAGGAGAGTAATGATAAGTTTGTGCATAAGGATTCACAAACTTATTTCAATAGATATTTAGCAATTAGTTTGGAGAAGATGATCAATCGATTATAGAAGATTGAAGAGGAGTTGCTACTTTTGGGCAATATGATGCATGAGATGTTCCATCAATATGAGCATTTGGAATGGCAAATAAAGCGGCAATCTGATCATATGACTATTTTTGAAGATTATCAGGTAACTATGTATGCCAAGAACAATTTGATTGATGAGAAAATGACCTTGGAATTTCATCGTGTCTCTTTCTTTCACTCCTTTGTTTGTAGCAATCTACCATATGATGGGGATAATGAAGGTTTAGACCACAATCCGTGAAGTCTAGAAATTTAAGTGTGTTATTTAATTGTGTTATTAGTGTGTTATTTAATTGTGTTACTATTGTGTTATCTATTTGAAATTTGTTCAAAAATGTATGTAATTGTTAGATCTTGTTTGTGAGTTAACCATGTGTTGATTCATCATGTTTGTATTTTATGTATTTGTTAAACGAAATATTAAATATCTGGAATGAAACTGAAGTGAATTGTGTAAATCTTATGTTAGAATGTTGGAATCTAATTTAGATTTGGAATTTTATTCGTTGATATTATTGAATAGATGGAATGACTTTGTTATAAATTTTGGGCTTAAAAAAATTAGACTTGATTAGTATAATTTTAAAATGAAATTTGAGAAATTTTAGAATTATAGTTAGTCTGGCGCCTAGGCTCCAATTCTCCTGAACCAGCCAAAACTCAGGATTTAAACCGCTTGTGGCCATTTTTAACTCTTAAGCTCCATCTTCTTCCTCTATTTCACGAAAATGAGAGCCTTATTCTTAGAGTTTCTTGGCTTGATATCACCTGATTTTATTATCTTAAGGTTAGATCTAAGATGATTGATAATTTTTGAAGCTTTTAGTTCTTCTACGAGGAATAGTACTATTTATAGTATAGGCTTTCAATCTCTCATTTTCTCCATATGCAAGAATTAACGTGTGATGTATAATCATTCAGAGGGACAGTTGAAGCCTCTGAAGCCTATTGGGAAGGCTAATATAGATGTTTATGGACGACCAAGAAGTAAAGTTCCTAGTGCCCCTTCTACTTCAGTACCTTCTACTTCTAGATCATCCACATCCACTGCTACTGAGCCTCCACCTGGATTTTGGGATGTTTTTAATGAGAGATATCTAGGTCATTAAAGGGATAGGAAATTTAATCATATGGCAGAATATGTTCATAGAAAAAGTGATTATGATGCTGAAGATGATGAGACTTTTGTGAAGTTTCTAAAGGGAGATCAGACTGTGAATTTTCCTAAATGCCCTAAATTTTCACCATATTCAGACCTGAAAGCAATGGATGAAGATATTTAAGTTGATTATGATGATGAGAAAGAAACTAAAGAAGATGATTAGACTTCTCTACTTTTATGTGTTTTCTATGCCTTATGTTTTCTATTTCCAATGTATTTTATTTTCTATGTTTAGACTATTGGTGACTATGTAGGATTGCTTGAGGACTTCTGTTATTTTTATCATTATTATTGTTTTCTCTTATTTATTTAGTATTGTATTTGTGTTAGAGAAAAATTTTAGCTTTTAATTGTTGTTCATTTTATTACTCTTCTATAATAATTTTTAAACCTATATTGTTCTCCTGCTTTTAATACTTTTAAAATTTTTTTCCTTCTTCATGCTTTTTATAAGCTTTATACTGCAAAGTAAATTAAAATTTTAAGTTTTGGGGGGGGGATAAAAATACACTTTAAAGTTAAACTTTACTTGTCCTCAAACGAAACTACAAAAAAGTTTTATTTTGAATTTTTGTTATGTGGAGTTATTTTAAGAATACTGAAAATTTTGAAGTATAGAAATGTAATAGGAAAACTTAGTAAGGACTTTAGTAATATGGATGAAGCTAAAGTTAAGATGTTTAGAAGAAAATAGAAGGAAAATGATTTTACTATTTATTGTAGAAAAAACTGATTTTTTGAAAAATTAATGAATATTAGAATAATACTCTTTTCTAAGAATTTATGCTTTTTTAAAATTTCTTTTCCTAATACTACTTTTTAAGTTAAGGAAAGAAATAAGTTTGTAACTTTAGAAAAGGGATAGTGAAATTCAATATCTTTAAAGGCTTATCCAGATATAGTAATCCTCGTCTGTTAAAAAAAATAGATAAAAGAAAAGAAAAGTATTAAAATGGGAGGAGAAGTTTGAGGAATAGAACCTAATCAAAAATTTATTTCACTTGAATCTTTCTAGGGAACAAAATTTAGGATCAATCCTAAGCTTAATTTCAGTAAGTGTTAGTAAAAGTTATTTTTTTTATATGTCATAAATTATGAATGAATATTTTTTTCTAAAAATTCAAGGTTTGGAAAATTTTCAATTATTTCTAATTTAAATAGAAATTCAGGATTCCTATGCTTAATACTACATATTCTGATACCTTAGATATCATCTAATTTACTATAAATTCTTCTGAGTTGGATTAAAACATTTCTAGAACAAAGTTTTATTATATCCTAAACCAATGCAGTCTCGGATGTAAAATCCCCAACCCCAAGAATTTGAATTTGATGTATTTCATTGCGACAGGGAAAGAATCCTAAAGCAATGCAGTCTCGGATGTAAAATCCTCAACCCCAAGAATTTGATTTTGATGTATTTCATTGCAATAGGGAAAGGATCCTAAAGCAATGCAGTTTCGGATGTAAAATCCTCAACCCAAAAGTTTGAATTTTGATGTATTTCATTGCAATAGGGAAAGAATCCTAAAGCAATGCAGTCTCGGAAGTAAAATCCTTAACTCCAAAAAGTTTGAATTTGATGTATTTCATTGCGATAGGGAAAGAATCGTAAAGCAATGCAGTCTCGGATGTAAAATCCTCAACTCCAAAAAGTTTGAATTTGATGTATTTCATTACGATAGGGAAAGAATCCTAAAGCAATGCAGTCTCGGATGTAAAATCCTCAACTCCAAAGTTTGAATTTGATGTAGTCATTGACTTTGCAAAGATTTGTAGTGTTGATTTGAAAAGTGTGGAATTTTGGTGTTTCGAGAATTTCATGAAAGTTGTAAAAGACTTTCATGGAAGGAAATAGATTAGGAGGGAATATGTAGATGTCACATATCCCGTTCAAAAGAGTTGATCGGAAGTCACTGGTTTGGATTGGATATAATCCCTCGCCATCAGCTTCGATCCGTGTCAATGGAATCAACCGCTTCCATCCCAGACAAGGGAGAGAGTAGAACGGATTGGATTTCAGATTTGGGAGGTTGAGTTTGAACTCAATTGAAATTTGATTTGAAATTTGGAAAGATTGAATTTGAATTTGATTGAGATCGGATTTGAAATTTGGAAGATTGAATTTAAAATTTGATTTAAAATTTGATTTGAAATTTGTGTTCATTTTGTCTGTCCTTTAACGATTCAAATTTATTTTATCGTTTATTTAATGTTCATGTGAATTTGGTGTTCGTCATTTTTAGATTTTTAAGGAAAGTTTTCTTTTATTCCTTTATTTTATTTCTTTTCTGTTCTTTGTTCGAAGTTCATTTAACTTTAATGGCGTTTCCCAGTCAATTTGCACAAAAGAGGTGATGGCCAAAAATGTGACATGGTCACTTTCATTCCAATCATGTCGAAGATACATCATACAACTTGATCTGGAATACATCTCATACAATCCATGTAGACTCAAAACGGACTATGTATGATCTTTGTGGACCCATCCAAAAAAGCATCTGTCAAAAATCCATATCTGAATAGTGAGGTACATGGTCAATAACATCACCTTCCAAGCCATCCTTGGCAAGGATGCCGGATGGATGTACGTTGGAGGTGTGATATTTTCCATGTAACTCACAGCTCGTAAGGCCGGAGGCTCTCTAGCTCCGGGTATGATCGGAAGTGGTAAGGTGTCTTCCTGTCGTCCATCCTTCCGAAAGTAGCGAGATCCGCTTCACTGGTACTCTGGTATGCAATGTTTAGCGACATCCGCTCCGTTGCCCTTCGATATCATGACGGAACCTACCGGTAATGGTATCTTCACCGGTCCTCGGAACTCACTCGGGCTGCTATCCGGAGGTCGGATCCGAACATGATGTTACACTCGTTTAGGAAAGAGAGCTGTGCGAAAGGTCGACAAAGTCGTGGTGATCTATGTGCGGGGGTATGCGGTCACCTCGCTTGTAAATGTTAATAATGCGGCTATTGGGTATGCAATCCGCGGCGGTACCCTCCATGTTATCAATCTCTTTACCATACTCTTGATGAATAATGGCATTGGATCCACTTGGCCATGACGGAGTATCCCTGGTGGGTTTCCCTTCCTGTCTTCTGTGAAATTGTAGCGACATCCACATTGTATTGTAATTCTACCTTTCCACGGCATCCATCTCCGGGGTTCGAGTAGGTGTTTTCTCTTAGGCGGCCCACTCGGCCCATTCTTTTGAAATCCGGATGCAATCCGGGATTTGTTGTTGTTCATATTCGAGAATACGTCTGTATGTAGCTCGAGGCCTTCTAGTATATTGATCCTTCTGCCTCTGATTCTCTCGAAGTATTCAAAAGTTTTCTTTTCGACATTCTGCATTCTTTCCAGCTCGTACTCTAGAATAATTTGCAAATGGCGGGGTTTGGTGACATATTGTGGGATATACGGCTCAATCCCTTCACATTCTCCTGCATACCTCGGCTCCTCGGGGATGATATCCGTTGGGACATCCTCCGGGGTTGCTTCTGCAACAAGGTTATGCATTACTGGTGGTTCTATCTGGTGACGTGGTAGCCTTCTTTCTTCTGATCTTCGTGAGATTTCCCTGGTCCCTTCTGTTATCCTAGGAGCTGGTCTCCCTTCTTCCGGTACACGGTGAGTCGGCGTCCTTGAAGTGTATGTGCGCGGTAGCAAGCTGCCTCGTCGCATCGGTCCGTTGCTAGTTTGGTTAACATCTTACGGATACGGCGATTCTTATTTCTTCGTTGCGTTGTTGTGAGAGTAGCTCTTCAAACTTCCTGAATCTCCGTGGGCGCGGAGGCGACAAGCTCGCCCTCTGCGCGTAGCGACTACGGACTTGATTTTCTTGTCTTCTTCGGTGTTTGTTTTTCTTTTCTTCTTCTTTGGATTGGTGGCTTGGGCCACCCACTTTCATCATTGTCCGCCCGGCGCGGTTCCTCTCGATCAACTGGGATCCAGTCACTTTCCTCGTACTGTAGGCCTGCTGGTGCGAAGTCCGAGTCAATCTCGATTATCACTCCATCTTTCACCATCTTCTCATCGAGTGCAAGGCTTACGCCATTTCTAAAGTTCAGGACCAACCGCCCGTTCGACATTTCCCTGCGAAAAGACAAGGAAAAGGATCAGGGGCTGTACTAAGAACAAGAACATTAAGAAAATGTTTATTAAAGACATTTTTTTTAAAATTTAACTGGAATGAAGTGGGATAAGATCAGGAAAAAGATCTTGATATGGAAGAGAAAACAAGGAAAACTTTATTATCATGATTTTATTTATTTTAGCACATTTTTTTTATTTTTGGGTTCGGACCCAGTCATAAGTAACTACTTCGCCCGTGCTTCTAGGGATGAAGAATTCAATCCTTCGAAACATCAGGTAGCGTAATACTTCTTCAAGTATCGTCCATTGATCGAAAGCATATGTCGTTCTCCTTGGCAATTCACTAGCTGGTAGGAGCCTCCCGAGTATCTTGCTTGACCACAAACGGCCCTTCCCGAGTGGGCTCAAATTTTCCTCCTATCTTGCGGTGTGCAAGGATAAGTCTTTTGAGAACGAGAACTAAGTCACCAATTTTGAAGGTTCTTGGGCGGACCAGTTTGTCATGGGCTTGAACCATCTTAGCTTGGTATAATTCTAAATTCTGCTGCGCTGCAAGTCTTTTACCTTCCAGGCTTTCTATTTCCTCCGGTCGTAATCTGGCATTTTCTTCGTAGTCATTTTATTTCCAATTGCAATTACGAGTGAAGGAAGGCTCGAACCTCTAAAGGTAACATCTGCCTCGGACCCATACACCGGAGCGTAAGGTGTAGGCTGGAGTAGGAGTTACGAAGGTTGTCCGGTAGGCCCATAAGGCTTCTAATAACTTCTCGTGCCAATTTCTCTTATTATCGTCCAAGGTTTTCTTTAAGATTTGAACGAGAGTTTTATTAAAAGCCTCGGCAGAGCCGTTTGCTCTTGGGTAGTAAATTGTTGAATATCGCCGGTCGATTCCGTGTCTCTCGACAAAATTATTGATTTGTGTGCTTCTGAATGCTGACCCATTATCTGAGATGATCCTGTGCGGCACTCCGAAACGGTAGAGAACTTGGTTCTTGAAAAACTGTAGCACGTGGTGTGCTTTCACTTCTCTAAGTGGAACTGTCTCTGCCCACTTGGAAAAATAATCTGTAGTCGCAAGAATGAAGCGATGTCCTTTTGAAGATGGTGATTCTATTGGACCCACTATATCTGTGCCCGAACATTCAAATGGCCACGATGCAATTGTCGGATGTAACACATTTGGAGGTTGGTGTAGAACCACTCCGTGCACTTGGCATTGGTGATAGCTCTTGGCGATTTTCATGCGATCGATCATCATCGAGGGCCGAGTAGTACCCTAGTCTTTTAATTTTCATTTTCATCTTCGGACCGGACCGTTGAGCGCCACGAGTCCCGAATGCACCTCTTTAACAATTTCACGGGCCTCGGACCCGCTTAGGCACCTTAGCCACATTTGATCAAAAGACCTTACGTACAATGTGTTGTTTATTAATGTGTAGGACGGAGTTCTTTTCATGATACGATGGGGCTAGCGACCTATCGTCCGGTAGCTTTCTGTTTGCGAGTAGTCTATTAATGGTCGTCACCAATCCTCTGTGTTTTTCGTCATCTGTTGCAGCTGATTCTTCTTCTTTTTCGATTTGTGTATTGTGTCTATGTCAAGCTGTGACAGGACCGACGTCCGTGAGCTGACACTTCCATCGACTCATCTTGCAAACGGAAAACTCTTTTGCGAGGCGAGCTAATGCATCTGCTAAAGCATTTTCTTTTACGGGAATTTTGTAGATCGTCACATTCGGAATCCGTTCCAACAATTGTATGGCATACTTGGAAGTATTGCTCGAGTCTTGGCTTTAAAATTACATGCTTGTCCGGCGATCCGTTGAATGATTAACCGTGAATCCCCGTAGATGTTGATGTCCGTTATCCCCATTTGAATAGCTAATTCCGGTCCTGTTATGAGGGCTTCGTATTCGGCTTCGTTATTTGTACACGGCTCCGTCGAGTGGTAGGAGTATCTTAACATCCCCCGCTCCGGTGTTATAAAGATTAATCCGATCCACCGCCTTCACGGGCACTATCACTTGCGATTCTTCGTCTTTGTGTGTTGAAGATGCTCCGTCGAAATATAATTCCCAACGTCGCTCATCGGGGTCTTCTAGGCTCATTATTTGTTCATCCGGCGGATCGTCATTGAGAGGAGATTCTGCCGGCAAAGGGTGTCTTTGCGAGGAAATCTGCTAAGACTTGTCCCTTTACGGCACTAAGAGGCACGAAAGTTATATCGAATTGCGATAATATAATCGACCATCCGGCAAGTCTGTAGGAAAGCGTTGGACGAGTCATCAAGTATTGCAATGGATTAAATTTCGAGATGAGGTTGACCTTATGAGAAAGCATGTAGTGCCTGAGCTTTTGAGCGGCGAAGATCAGGGCCAAACAATGCTTTTCGATTGCGGGATACCTTATTTCCGTCGGAAGTAAACGACGGCTTAAGTAGTAAAGAGCATTTTCTTTACCCTCATCATTGACACAGGCTAACGGGGCTCGAGAGAGTCGCCTAGAGCCGCGGTATAAAGTATCGACGGTCTACACGAGACCTGGGGCTGCTAAGACAGGAGGTGTCATTAAATATTGTTTAATGTCCTCGAAGGCCCTCTGGCATTTCTCTTCCCAAATAAATTTGGCGTCCTTTTTAACTAGTGTCGAGAAAGGCTGACACCTACCTGACAAGTTTGAGATAAAGCGTCGAAGATATGCTAGCTTCCCTTGAAAGGATCGTATTTGTTTTAAGGTTTTGGGAGGCGGCATTTCTAAGATAGCTTTAATCTTTTCCGGCTCGATTTCAATTCCACGATGTCGGACAACGAATCCTAAGAATTTCCCGGAGGTGACGCCGAAGGCGCATTTTAAGGGATTCATCTTAAGGTTAAATTGTCTTAATCGTTCGAAAATAATTCTCAAATCATACAGGTGGTTGTCCTTTACTTTGCTTTTGATGACCACATCGTCCACGTAGCATTCGACTTGATTGTGGAGGAGATCATCAAAAATTCTTGTCATCGCTCTACGGTATGTTGCTCCTGCGTTCTTCGATCCGAATGACATCATCGTGTAGCAATATACTCCGATCGGCGTTCTAAATGTCTGTAAGCTTTTCATCTTACGGAGCCATTTTTATCCGGTTGTATCTCGAAGATCCATCCATGAATGAGAATATTTCATGTGTCGAAGCAATGTCGATCATTATTTACGGGATCGGTAGAGGGAATTCATCTTTTGGACATGTCTTGTTTAAATCTCCGAAGTCCACACAAATTCGATCCGACCATTCTTCTTTCGATCGGCACCACATTGGCTAACCAAGTCGGGTATTGTTCTTCACGGACAAATTTAGCGTCTATTAGCTTTTTAACTTCAGCTATGACTTGTTGTTCAATTTCTAGACGCATTCTTACGGGACCTTGTACGGCCGGGACGAAGTAGGATCCACTCCTAGCTTATGGATTGCGACCTGCGGAGCTAAACACGGCATCTCATCGTAGTTCCAAGCAAAACAGTCTTTAAATTCCATTAATAACTTGATTATTTCTTCGGAGTCTTCTTTATTGAGTAAGGAGCTAACAAAGGTAGGTCTAGGCTCTTCTCTAGTACCTAAGTTAACTTCCGTTAACTCATCTATTGTAGATTTAATTTCTTCTTCGAATTACGGTGGAGCGTCTCCAATTTGTAAATCTTCAAATTCTTACGTGGTTTCCATGCGGGTTTCATTAGACTCGCAAGTGACAATCGAGCAAAATTCGGTATCGTCAGCTGATCCTACGTGCTCGAATCCGAGACCATGCTTTGAATTGGGTGGACGACCGAGTTATTCCATAATTTTTCAAAATGTTGTGATTGGCCTTTTGTCCATTGTCGAGGTAAGAAACCACGGTGAATTAAATTTTGAACACAGGGAGAGTACCACTCAAAAGGTAATTCCATTAATTCTGATGAAGTGACATCTTCAAATTGTACATTTTTTTTAGTTTTGGAGGAAGGAGCACCACGGTAGAATTTGATTGGCTTTGCACCGCCATTATGTACCTCTTTGACCACCATACCCTCGATCTTATTAGAATGGATCGGGGTCAGGGTCATAGTATGTACATAGTGGTTAATCTTCCCGTACATCGATTTGTATTCTTCGTTCTTCTCATCTTCGAGAGAGATCTTGAATTGTGGCCTCTTCCGACTTATTGTCTCTGCTTCTTGTTTGATCTCTTTTTCTTCTTCAGAACTGTCTTCCCAATCAACATTGATGGCTGGTTTCCTCTGTCCAACTGTCCTAACGTCTCTACCACGACTTCTTCCCCGGCCTCGACCTCGGATGCGAGTTGTGGAGAAACCTTCACCATCTCGCCGCAAGGGAGTGGTGAGTGACTGTTGGACTAGAACTTCAGGTTCTTCGTTGTCCCGAACATTCTTTGCTTCATTTGTTATGGTATCTCTGGAGAAGATTGTTTTCTTCGGTGGTGCATAATAAGCTGCATCTTCATGGATTCCAATCTCATGTACGGAGAATGGTTGTAAGTCACCTTTGATGCCTTTGTTTCCCTCCATCGTAGTATTTGATGCAACGATGTAGAGATGATGGTACCATCCGGTTTTCATGTATCCATGGTCGGCCCGATAGAGCGTTGAACGACGTTTCGAATCAATTATGTGAAATTTTGCGGTTGTCTTTGCTAAGTCACCGGTCTTCATTAGTAGTGTTATTGATGCGAGGGCTCTTTCTCCTTTACGGTTGAATCCTCTTAATAACATTTTGTCGGCTTCGAGCTCGCGAGCATCAATCTCCAAGTATGCTAGTGTTCGAAGACTCATTATATTGATTGATGCTCCTGGATCCACCAATACTCTGGAGAGTGTAAACTTCCCAATTGTAACTAAAATGTACAACAGTCGGTTGTGGTACTGTCATCCCAAGTAGTAGGTCATTGTCCGTGAAGGTAACACCTCGATGTTCCTTTAACGAACAAACCTCATCTAAGGAATCTCCGGCCATTTGAGCTAAGCAAATTTCTGGATCAAGTAAGGCCTTGATCAGAGCTTCTCTCATCTCCTTTGATAAGATGAGAGCGTTGTAGATGCTCAGTTTGGCCGGTAGTTTCCCAAGATGGGCTAGCACGTTGTAGTCCACTTTATTTTCATGTGTCTCGGCTTCTTCTCGAATGGGTATTTCTTCTGTCGGGGTTGGTTCTTCTTGAGCAACCACCTGCTTTCCTTTGTCCTTTGGACCCATTCTCGGAGGTAGAACTCTTCCACTTCTTAAGTTAACTTCTGTAATTTCTTCTGAATCTAGTGTTGAGTTTGTTGGTGTTTCTTCCTGAATCGGAATGACAGTTTCTTCTTGATTAGCTTCAGAGTCTGAAGGCTCTAACTCTATTGTGACTGGAGCTCCTCGAAACTCGCAGACAGATTCGTTGCTTGTTGAACTCTCGTAACCTCCTTGATGGATGTCTTCTTTGTCATCGTGATCGTCGAGATTGTGTATGATTTGAGAATTGTCATTGGTATCGAAATCGATGTCTGGATTGTCGCTAGTTACGTAATCGTTAGAAACAGTCAAAACGTGGCCGACGCCATCACCCTTATCATTATAAGATCCCACCGGAGTGAGCAAATAATCATACGAGTCGGAGGTTCGAGGATTTCTCCCCGAATCCGAAACAACTTTCCTAGGATAAGCGGCCCCTAGTCCAGCCTTAGGAGCCTCGGTCCTCTCTTCTTCGTCGATTTTCTTCTTCTCTTCGATCGTCTCCTGTTGAGGTGGTTCTTCTATCGCAAGTGATAGTGCCAACTTGATAGGTTTCGAACTACGAATTGAAGCTCGCACCGAAGCGGTTTGGATCTTTGTCTAAAATCTTTTTGAAGACCTTGTCCAAGCGGTAGTCCATCCATCGTCGGTCGCATAGGGATACTATCGGAACAATGAGATCGGTCGAGACAACATTGACGGAACCTCCTTTACGGGGTTCCTTCATGTACTCCTTCGGGATTGTTATATTCCCTTTCTGAAGGTTGTCATTGAGCCAACTTTTGAAGGTAATGCAATCTTCTATCTTGTGCTCAAGCATCCGGTGGTAGGGGCAAAAGTTGGGATCACCTTTCTTGTTAACTTCTTCTGGTCTCTTAGGCTGCGGCGGCTAGAAATGCTGGAGTCTTCATCGGACTAAGGAACATTTTTGGCCTTCGCCTCATTCTTGAATGGATATTCCACTGCTCGAAGCTCCCTTAATGTACGTTGCGGACGAGGCGGTTGTTCATACTTATTGAGATGACTGATAGTTGGGTCGGGGTTGTTGATAATTCTGTTGAGGTTCTTTGCGGCCGTTCGGACGATATTTGTATCGGTTGCTTGCCTTTGTCGACTGCTTGCAATGATCCGGATTTCTTTTCGAAAGTTTTCACGAGGCTTTTGCTTGTACGTCTTGTCGGCGAAACTTAATTGCTTCGCCTCCTCTTGCGAGCTTCCGGCCTTGCTTAACAACTTCTCGAAAGTCTTAATGGTAAATCCCTTGAGGAGAAGTGCTTATCGGGCCATGAATGCTTTTAAGTAAGATGCCGACTGCATCGTTGTTCTTGTAATTGTGGTTCACACTTCATACTTAGATTTCTCCATCGAAGTATGTAATCCACCAAAGTTTCGTTCGGCTTACGCTTCTCTACCACTAAATCACTTATAGTGATGTGGTGCTTGAGCTCCGGCGAATCGCTTGATGAAGGGGTTTTCTAGTTCGAGAACGTCTTCACTGAACCATTCGGTAATCGCATACCAATCAAGGCGATCCACGACGAGTGGCTGACGAACTGTCGGAAGAGTAATGCATCGCTCCCACCAGCATTACAACAACTGGCACGAAAGTGTGCAACATGTTGTCGGAGGTTCCCGGTTCTATCTAAGGTCTTGAACAGAGGTGGTACGAAGCCTTTTGGGTATTGGACAGCGTTGAATTCTTCCGGGTAAGGTCTACCCGTCCGAATGGATGTCCCGCTCTTTGATTGTGCTAAGGCTTCTCGCATCTCTTGTTCCACCAAGCTCTTGATATCTTTTTACGGAATCATACTTTGTGTTGTATCTTTCTTTAGGCGATCATCCCAGTTAACGGATGTAATCTCCTTTCCTCCGTCTACAATGTGAATGACCTGCAGGGGTGTTTCTCTTTGGGGTTGCACTTGACTCTGGAGAGTGGCTAGGGCTACAGCCATCTCTTCCATCCTCTTCGCCATTTGGGCGATCGTATCGTCTCTCTCTTGAAGCTGCCTCCTCATTACTTCTGGCTCCTCTCTTTCTGCTGCTGCAGGAGCACCTTGCGAAGCGGACGAAGCTCGCGTTTTGACCATGTTGATTTATGCATACTCATTGTCCATGAATTCCGATGAATCAATCTCATCTCCGAATTTCTCTTCTCTTTCTTTTGCTAGTCGTCGAATATCAGTTGTCAACTTTTCCATAGCGTCCTCTAGCGGTCTTTTCCGTGCATCCTCGTAGTTGTCGTGTGATAGGCTGCCGGGTTCCCTTCTCACGAGTCCCCTTTCTTTGCGGTAGCACTTTCTTCGATTCGAGTCTCCGACGAGACTTTCCTTCTCGAGTTCGTTGTTTCGATCTTAATTGTCCGGTAGTGGGACGCAACACCATCCTTATAGCGGCGAAGGTCCAGGACCGGATGGTGCATCGACCGAATGCTTTGGATGGTGGTATCCTCCCTAATCTGTAACCCTGGAACGACGACAGGCGGACTAGCCTTCATCCTTCTATTTGGCTTTTCTGTAACGATGGCGGGTTCTACTCGGGGCCCAAGATGGGATTTGACTGGCACCCGTCCTATCCTTCTTAGAATCTCCGATACGGGGCATTTCTCTTTCTTTGCTAGCTTCTCGATCACGGTACGTAGTCGGGCGAATGGTGTAATCCTAGCCCTTTTCTTTACTGCTTTCGTTGTAGTATGCTTGGTCGAGGTAATGTAGAAACGATCCTGCGGACATTTTCCTCGTCGAGTTTGCGGCGAAAGGGGTGGAATCTACTTTCTTCCAAAAGGGTGTATCTTCGAGGCAATGGTATGTATTCGGGTAGTGGTGTGTACTCGGGGATTTACGGGATTTCCTCCGGGAAAGCAACTTCGGCGGCTACGGCCTTCACGGCGATCTTCCTACTTCTATTCCTTCTTTGGGTCCGTGTTAGTGATGGAATTCTTGAGTTTGGACCCGATTTCAAAAACGAAGGTCTCACGGGAAAGTACGTACCCTCTACGGTAACGGAGTTCACCATAGTTACGGATTTCCTTCCCCTTTAATCTACCGAAAGCCGGGGTAGGTGCGGAGACAACTAGACCGGTGGGGGTAGCAAGAACGGTCCTTCGTGGACGGTGAGTACTCCTCTCGGTTGGAATCTTTTGCGGGGAGGAAACTCTCGAGTTGACCTAAGGTTTAACTCGATCGGCGGCTTCTTAGCTTCGGATACTTTGTTTGTCGGCGCGAAAAGGAAACGTCGGTGATCTTGACATTTGTGTTCTCGAATCCTTGTCTAAACCGGATGATCCCATTGTCGGGCGGCTCATCCTTGTAAACGGCGAAGTCTAGTCCATTGGTGAAGGAGAAAATCGGCTTTGTGGCTTCCATTTACGGGGGTAGATTCGATTGTCGGTCCGAAGTTATGCTTCTTCTCATCAGGACAAAAAGAAAGGAATCGAAAAGAGTCCGAACACATTCTTGTTCATGTATTTATAAGGAGGAGTTATTTGTTAAAAGAGTCATTCATTAGACGGTTTGTTTACTTAGAACGGAATGTTCAAAGGTGTAGAGAAGGTAATGAATCCGATTCAGAGTTGGAAAGGAAAAGAAAGTCTTATGCAAGACTTCTCGACTCGAAGGATTACTCCTAAACTAACACCTATTGTGGGTCCACCCCACCTCGGAAATGAGGTAAAAGGATCTCGAAACCTCTCTGTTTAGGGAGTCAAGCAGTGGCTCCTAAATCCGAGAGAATGTTGGCTATACTCGTTCGAGGTAGAAATGAACATAGTATTCCAACGGAAAGAAGGGTAGCTTGATCCACAAGGGACATGGATACACTACCGATTTTTGAAAGCAGAATTATCTGATTAAAATGGAGAGAGGAATTTTCCCCAGCGGAGTCGCCAGAAATTGTACGGCTTATTTTTAGGTTGTGTGTTTTATTTTGAAAAGGGGTCGCCTAACAGAAATTGTCGGCGAATTTTAGATTTTAAATTTGATTTAAATATACATATATAATTTAGAAAGTAGCATTTGATTTTGAAAATAATTTTAAGTTTGAAAATTTTATGATATGAAATCAAACTGATCTCACATCCCAAATAGTTTTATAAAAGAGCACCACATCACAAACCGTATATCTATCTCGAAGGACAAACACACTGCTTGACGATGGGGCTCGATTAAATAAACTAAAAGATTTGTGACATCCGTTTGGTCTGCGAACCAATTCTATAAGCCGACAAATTCCCCTGCTTAATATGAAAGCATCAAACAGGGTTTATATTACCTGGGTTCTTTAAATTCCCTATAAGGGCAAGCCCCTATAGTTAATTACATCTTAAGTGACGGGAATCACCTAAGAAAACTCTCGATAATAATCGATGATTCTGCTCTCAAGAATTTGAAAGTTTAAGCTTTCAAAGGATTGAATTTTGGAATTTCAATTGGGAATGGATCAAATTTGGAAGATTTTATTTTGGGATTTCAAAGGAAGAAAGGTAAGAGAAATTACAGATTAGAAGCGAACTTCAGTAATTCCTCGACTATCCTATTGTTTGGCTTGGATTTAGGAAAGTCCTAATATTTATTTAATGTTTTGATCTTGCCAATTTTAATTAATTAGGACTTATATTTATATGATAGAATCACACAAATAGCCTTGAAGTTATGAGGGTTTATGTCGTACCGAACGACTACCTCGGAATCTAAGTCCGGTTAGGGCTTAATTTGCAATGCAAATGCCTAACAAAAGGTTGAGGATTTATGTTGCACTAGGCGAACTACCTCGAAGTCCTATGGCTTTGATGTTTAATTCTAGGAATGTTTAGGCGATGTAGAGTCGTTTCTTGTGACGAAGATGGTCATGCTTGCCCACCGTGCTCCGAGCTCCTTGTTGTTGCGAGAGGTTTAGTTTTAGAAGTCATAAATCGGGGAGATGAGTAAAGTGTTTTGGTTTAGAGAAAAATCTTAATTTCCAAGTGTTTTTAACATTTTAATTAAAACAAATTTTAAAGTTGATTATAACGACAACTGGTTAAGATCCACGGTTCCATCCTTCGGCATCGTTATTTTTATCGGATTCACTTAGTCCGAGATGAATTTGCTAAACTCAGCTGAATGAGTTCCACACTTTCATTTAGACCGTGGGAAATCCCGTTAGCAACACATGGGTTACATCATCCGAGGTATTCCCGATCATCCAACAAGACGTTTTAATTTAGTTGTAATTGTAGTTTTGTGTTCTGTTTGTGATTAAATTTTGAGTTGTTTTATATTTTGAAATGTTGTGGCGGTGAATTTTATCTTGGAATGACTTTTAACTTAGTTTTGGTTTCAGTTTTAGGGACTTTCCTAAAGGTGTGGGTTTTCATGCAACAGTTGTTTATCATGCAATAAAAGTAAGTGCGATGCGATTAATTAAATTGCAATAAGGTAAATTGCAATAAAATAAAAGCGTACCTAGAGGATCTTCCCGTCATCCCAAGCTGCACTTAAAACACAATTAGAATATTTAAGCAAATTCCTAGGTAAAGCTAAGGGAAGGGTTATGGTTTTCTACCAAATTCCTAATCCTATAGCTAGTCATTTCCTATGACGTCTAGGTCCTTGTGTTTTGGTTTGAGGACGATTTTCTTCATCAAAGAATAATTAAGTTCAATTGTTCTTATGAGTATACTATCATATTGAGGAAGTGCTTAAGAAGAATCTTAAATATCTTTTCAATATTGATAGGATTTTTTTAAGTCCAAATGAATTTAATCATACAAATGAATTAATCGTCCGGGAGTTCAAGTTTTGTTATCTTGCTCAGTGAACTAGGACATTTGAATATCCTATAAGTGAAGTAGCATTTCATTTAACGTTACGTTTAGGAGTTATGATAACCAAAGCTCTCGAGGGCAAATTGGTGTTCAAATGGTTTATGATTTAGTTTAACTTCAATTAACGGGTTTAAATTTAGAATAGTGTTCAAGTTGCTTTATATTTAATTTCTTTATGTCTTAGGTGATGTTATTTTATTCAATTTAATTTAACTTTAATTTAATTTAATTTGGTTTAGTTTTAATTTTAATTTAATTTTGATTTTTAATTTTAATTTTAATTTTAATTTTAATTTTAATTTTAATTTTATTTGATTTTAATTTAATTTAATTTAATTTAATTTAATTTAATTTAATATGTTTTAATTTAATTAATTAATTATTTTTTTTAATTTAATTTAATTTAATTTAATTTAATTTATTTAATTTGTTTGATTTAATTTAATTTAATCTTTAATTTAATTTTATTTTTAATTTTAGTTTAATTGAAAATTTAAAAAGAGTTTAATAATTTAACTTTTTAATTTAATTTTAATGATTAAGTCCTTTAACATTTTAAAACTTAAATTTGAATTATCATTTTAATTAGGAATTAAATATTATTGAGATGATTAATTTAGGGATTTTTAAATTAAAGAATAAATCTCTTCTTAATAATATCCCTATTTTAATAATTCCAATTTTATTATTCTTCTAAATTTAATCAATTATTTAATTAAGGTTTATTTCAATTATTTTAAATTGTTTAGTAGGTTTCTACACTTTAATTATTTAAATTTTAATCATCCAAGTCAGATTAAGATCAAATATTTACTTGTTAATTTTATTAAACCTAAAGTTTTAATTAAGGGTTAAAATTTTAATTACCATTTTGCCCTTCAAGCTTAATAATTTCATAACTCACTAAATTGAGCTTAAATGAACTTGAAATTTTTATGTGACTTCACTCATATGCCAATAAAGACATGAGAGGAGAAAATGTGATTTTTCTGTATTTAATTTATTTATGTAATTATTTTTCGTGAAAAATACGAATTTCCAAGGAAAATTTAATAATATGACCAAGGGAAAGTTTCTGTCCTTAAGAAAATTATGGGACATTCCTAATGACCAGAGGACCACATGGACCAATTTTGGTGATTTTTTAAATTATATTATTTTTATTATAATTATTTTAAGTTTTGGAGTATTAATTAATTTAAAAATAAAATAAAGGTTGAAAAATGAAATTTATATTTTTCAAAAATCTCTATGATATCAAGGAAATCAGAGAATCAATTTTTGCAATTTTCTTATTTTTCTTTGAATTATTATAATTATTTTAGTGAAAATGCTAGAAAATACATTTTTTTTAATTTTAAAATTACCCTAGGGCTTTAAAATTTAATATCTCATTAAATAGACCTAAGAAAAATATGGGATTTGTTCCTAAGTCATTAAAATTCAAAATGTGACATTTTGGTGAATTTTATTATTTTTTAATTATTAAAATATTAAAATAATACCAAAAAATCAACTTTTTTAGAAAATTGAAATTTTAATTTTCTTAAATTCCCCTGATATCGAGAGGCTCCAAAACTAATTTGGTGAATTTTGAAAAGCATTTTGAAAGTTATGAATTTTTAAAGTTCAAATTGACTAAATGGCTTAATTAACCAATTTAATAGGGCTAACCAAGTCCAATTGACTTTAAATTTTTATGGTGGGTTCCTCTGATCCTAAAGATCAGTGGAGAATTGATTTCAAGTCAATTTGATAAATGGTTAGCTCTAATTAATTAAGGAGCTATTTTGGGTGTTTAAGCCAATTAGGTTTAATTTAAATAAACTAATCCAAAATCTATTTTTCCTAGGGTCCTCTGGTCATAAGAGACATCACCAAATTTTCCTAGAATTTATTTCACAACATGCTAATTATTGGATTTAAAATACTCAAAACAGTATCATGAATTTGAAAAATCTATAACTTCTCATAGGGATGGCCTCCGACTTTGGAAAATTCGGGGAATGTTCCCAAATTCGGAGGCTTCAAAGCCCTATGGTCTCGTGCAATGGTGAATTTCCTATATGCATGGAGAATTAAAACAATGCGAAGGGAAATAAATCATTAAAAATAAAATACTTGATGAAATTAAATAATTTCTTTTCCACATTATTCTCCTCGATTCCTTGAGCAAGAGGGTATTTTTATTTATTTTTCTGATTTTCCTACACAAAGTTATGGATTTTTGAAGTTTAGGGAATTAAATAAATCAGAAAATACCCTAATTTTCTATTTATCCACGCGGCGCAGCGTCAACCTCGGCAGCTCCGAAACGCCGCGTGGCGCTCTCCGATTCGACGCCACCATCTGACTCAGCGCTCTGGGGGCCCGCTGTGTCGTTCCATCTCCTGATCCGGCATGATCCTGGCCGTTCATCCGCGCGTGTATTAAATGAACGGCATCCGTTCATCGTCCCCAGACGTCCTTACCCGAGAGCCGTCCGTCTTCTAGGCCTAAGATCTCACTCGATACTTGACCAAATTTAATGTTCTTATGCTCTATGGATTCGTCTCGAGAAGACGAACACATCCATTTGGTTTATGTGGCATGAAATTGACTCAATAAAAATGGAGAATGTTCAGAAGCTCGGGAAGGAGAGTGAGGCCATACCTTTGCTCAGAGAAGTGTGGCTTCGATGCGAGGGTTGTGTCACCTTCGATTGGATCCCAACAAGCTCCGGATGAGGTCTCCGGTGCGGTGAATTGCACTAGGTAGGATTTCGACCACAGCCGATCACAAAGCTTGGAGAGCTGGAGCAAGCTGGGTGGCTCGGAGATGGGGCTTTCAGTGGGAAACTTCTCCTCTTGTTCCAGTGAAGGTGTAGGACCAGTCAATTTGAGGATTGGCTCACTATGACAAAGTGTCCTGGTTTTTGGTGAAATTTCAGTTGAGAAATTGGATTATGTTGGTAGGGATTAGGGCAAATTGACACTGGGGATCAACTGCTCTAAGGATGGAGAAGGATTTGGAACAATTTTGGCAGAGTTTCGGCAAGGTTTGTACAACTCTCCTCCCATGGCCGTGAGGGGGTCGGGTTTAAATAGAGGTGGATGGAGGGCCTCCCTGGGAGAGTTAGGGCTTGGGATCAGCTACTCTGGGCATGGAAAGAACAGCCATGGTGGCCATTGGGCATGGGGCAGCTCAGCAAGGTGGAATTCCAAAGCTTGGCTCCTCCCAAGGTCTCGGCCATGGTGTTTTCCGGCGACCCGGGCGGTGGCCGGCGAGGCATGGGTCACCCTCGGAGTCCGGGTGAGTCGGGGACTGGAGGTTTGTGCGATCGATTGGCCATGGACATGTGTAAAGGGTTTGAATCGAAAGGGTATGGGGAGAGGCTCATTTTGGGTCCAAATGGGTCAACCCACCATTTTGGGTTTGGTGCACCCTTCCAAGCTGCTGGTTTTGGGCTGGGAGGCTCATGTGAGTCAACCTACCAAAGGTAGTGAAGTCCACATCGAGGATTAGGTGGCAAAGTATGGTTTAGAGTGTATCATGTTTAAGGTAAAAAGGGCTTAAAAAGGGTTTAAGAAAGAGATCCCCTCTCTTACCATTAATGGTTTGGTGAGGTGGAAAGTGGATTCCATGGCTCTCATGGCTCCTATGGGGCTGATGCATGGCTTCATGGCTTGTCTTTGGCTTGGGGAAAAGCTTGGTCAATTTCATGAAAATGGATTTTATAAATTTTGGTAATTTGATGGGAATTTGTATGAAGCTTGATTTGGAATGGTTTAGTGATGATTGTGAAACTTAGGGGTGATATCAATTAAAGGTATGATGAAAAGAAATTGCCATGTGGGCTTTAGGGCCAATTTTGGGCTTTTGTATTTGGTGGAAATGGCTTTTAGAATGGTTTAGGAAAGTGGGCCTTTAGGTTTGAAAACAAATTGGTGGATGTAAATTTTGCAAAGGATTGGATCCCATTAGTGTTGAATTTAGTTTAAGAATGTTTCATGAATGATTTGGAATAAACTTGAAGTGTTTGGGCTAGGTTTGGGTTGGATTTGGACCTCTTTGGTGAATGGGTCAATGTAGGTCAAATTGGGCTAACTTGGGCCAATGTTGGGATAGGGTTGAAATTGATGTAAAATAAGTGTTGAGAAATGTTTATGGGAGTTTTTCAAAGAGGTTTTGGCCTTGGTTGGGTTTTGATTTTGGGGTTTGGGCTTATTTGGGTTAAGTTTGGGTTTAGGTCAAAATTGGGCCTTTTAGCTTTGGGTTGAATTTGAGTGGGGTTTTGGCCTAAATTTTGGGCAAATCATGTTATTTTTTTGCTTGTGGGAATGTTAAGGAAGATTTAGAAAAGATTTGGGGTTAATTAGAGTTGAATTGGGTGAGTTTGGGTTAGGTTTGGGTCATGGGTCCAAATTGGGCTTTAAGGACAAAAGTGAAATTGGATCCAAATGTTAATCAAATTGAACTTGGATTTTGTCTAAATTGGTGTTAGGAATGTTGAATTGAAGTTTAGAATTGAATTGGACCAGAATTTGGGTCAATTGGGTAGGTTTGGTTTGACATTGGGTTCACTTAGGGTTAAAATGGGTCAAATTGGGGGTTTTGACAAAAGTAGGGTAAATTGACAAAATTGGCCCATGGTGTAGTTGAACAAAATGAAATTGGGAATATTTGGGATTTTCTGGAATTTTCTGGGAATTTTCTGAATTTTTGGATTTTTGGGTCAAGGGGGGTATTTTGGGTATTTTGAGGGTATTGGGAGGTATTTTTGGAATTTTTGGTATTTTTGGGTATGGATGATCAATTTGAGTAATGTGTAAATGTTTAGGAATGGTTTTGAGGAATTTTGGGTGATTTGAAAATTTTGCAAATTTTGGGCAGGCTAAGCGGGTGTAGGGTCCCGGGGGTCAAAAATTGAAAATTTGGAAAATTGAAGATTGGGTGAATGTAAGTGGAATGAAATCATTTTGGTTGAGCCATGAAGCCATATCAAGCCCACATGAGCCATGAAGGGACTCATTTGAGGCATCCAATATGTTGTTCCTAACCCTCTTGCCGAGGGCTTAGGTGTTAAGGACCATCCATGTGAATCACCTACATGAGTCGGGGAGGTCAAGTTGAGTATAGGTGTGTGAAAGTGTAGTGTATAAATGTAGTGTGTGTGTGAGTCAGCCCCTTCACCGGACCGGGCCACCCGGGGTAGTCCTAAGGCCGAAGAGTCCTATAGGAACCCATCCTTTAAACTTCCACATTTGATTTCGACCCTCCAGGTGATTAGGGGTCTATAGTCGAGTTTGTAGAGTTTGCGGGGAGTTAAGAAGTGGTTTGAATTTCTAAGTGGTGGGTCCCAATTCTAATCCTCTAAGATAGTCAAAGGAAAAGCCTAAGGCTAGATCCTAAGTACTAAAAAGAAGAAGAGAAGACCTCATCAAAAATGAGGTCAACACTAAGTTAAGTTCTTCAAAGTATTTCCTCACAAGTTCCATTTTGAGATGCCCATATTGAAACTTGCATATGAGAGTAAACTTGACAGCTTCTGTTAAAGTATTAATCTCTTGTGTACTGAAAATGATGGCAGGCTTCCCATCTTTAATGCAATGAGTTCTAATAAACAGGTAAACTCCTTTACCAGCAGCTGCTCATGTAAGGCTTGAGGAAACACAAGATGATCAAAATTTTTATGAGTAGTTTTCCCTTTTCTAACTCCTCCAACATATGTTGCCTTTTCCCACTGTGTATTAATTTTCACATCAATGGGGTAGGTGGTGCGACTTTTTTAATTTGCCAAAATTTATGAACTCAGAAATATATATATCATAAAAATTTCCCCAGCATCCTTAGCACCCCTATCCCTGACCACCAGAAAAAAACCAAAATCATTCTCATCCATTAGAAGACTCCTACTCACCCCACAATTAAAGTGAACACTGATGGTGCTTTCAGTGATCAGGTTGCTGGTATTGGAGGCATTTTCAGGAACCATAAAGGTAAGTGCATAAGTTATTTTCAGTCCCCTATGTTGGCTGCTGATCCACTCCACTATTAGCTGGGTGCCCTCTCAACGATGACCTACCAGACGAGCATATAATGTAAGTAGAAAATCCCAAAGCCCAAATTTGGGAAATGTACTTCGATGGAGCTTCTTCAACTAGGAAAGATAAAGGATTACAAAGATTGACACTTAGAAAAGGAGGTATTAGTCTTATCTTTATTACACTATATCAAGCATTGCTAAGATTTTGTTACCACATGACAGAGCCGCGCATCAACAACGAAGCAGAATAAAAGGCCTTGGTAACTAGTTTGCAACTAGTACTATTAATGGAAATAACAGAAATTTCCATCTACAGTGATTTACAACTCATCATTCAACAAGTATTCTGACAAGATAAGATTTTGAAACCAAGACTAGCAAATTACCACCGATATATGATGAAGTTACCATAACAGATTAACAGCATGACGTTCTATAAGATCCTTCATGCGGACAATGCCCATGCAGACGCTTTAGCTAAGCTCTCCAAGGAATTGACATGCCCAACACAAGACTCAATTTACATTACTGTGCAAGGATGTCAGGTTCTGTCACAGATTGACCTCGATAGTTTACACAAACTCAAAAAAGAAGAAATAGTACCTACAATGTCAAATGATGCAGAGGATTGACATCAACCATTCATAGAATATTTGCAAACAGGAAAGCTACCAGAAGATAAATTAGTAGCACATCGATTCAGAAGATAGCACTATTTTTCAATTTGATCAACAATGTTTTGTACATAAGATTGTTTGATCAGATGTGGCTGAAGTGTTTAAGCAGAGTAGAAGAAAAAAGTATTATCAAAGAAGTACATGTCAGAATTGTGTGGTGCTGATCAGTCAGGTTGAAAATGAAGTAGAAGATTAAGAGGTTGGATATTATTGGCCAGCAATGATGTCTGACAGCATGGAAACATCAAAGAGGTGTCACCACTGCCAAGTGCATGGAGTGGTCCTACACCAACCTCTAAATGTTCTACACTTCACAGTCGCATCGCAGCTATTTGAGTGTTGAGACATGGATATAGTGGGTCTGATACACCCTTCGACTTTAAATGGACACATATTTATACTCGCAGCTTCATACTACTTCTCCATGTGGGCAGATGTAGTGCCATTACAAGAAGTCACATCGCATCAATTTCCACAGCTTTTCAAGACCAACATCATCAACAGTTTTGGTGTTCCGCACAGGATTATTTCAGTAGTGGGTCCGCTTTAAGGAGTATGAAGATCAACGGTTTCGTTAGATGCCATGTGATATAAGAAAACGGCTTGACAGAAGCATTTAACAAGATGCTCGTGTAGATTTTAATGAAGAAGCTGGACAACAACAAGACAAGGTGGCATGAGAAACTTCTAGAAGCTTTATAGGCTTACCTTATGACAGCTAGAATTGCGCCCTCATGTACGTATTTGAGGCAGTAATCCTGTTAGAAGTTCAACTACCATCTCTCAAAATTGTCGTTGCCAATCAGATCATAATTGAACATAATGTCAAGCTTCAAATTGTAGAATTAGAAAATCTCAAAGGAAAGCGGTTTCTCTTACAACAGAATTTGGAACTTTACCATGGAAAGATGATTCAATCCTACGATAAACTAGTTTGCTCAATGACTTTCAAAGTCGGTGACGTTGTTCTCCTTCTCCGGAGGCATATTCTTTCGCACCACAAGTTAGGTGTGAAATTTGAACCGACCTAGGAGGGACCATTCATGGTAGAGAAGCCTTTCCCTGGGGGATCATATCAATTGGTGTATTCTCAAGACGAAAGGCCCAGGTTGCCGATCAATGATCGATATCTGAAGAAGTACTATGCAATGTGACAAACTACAAGGATGACGTTCGTTCCAAAGATAGATATATAAATAGTGTCTGTGATGTCGGGTCCTAAGAAAATTTGTAAAAAAATTGGATGAAACAAGATAGATTTAAGTGAAATGAAATATGCAGCTTGAAATCTATTATTTAATTATATGTTTAATAAATTCATATTCAATAACTTAATGACATAAGTACACAATTTAAAATTCACAAAATAATAATTTTGTTTTTGTTCTTATTCGTTCAAAGTATCAATGCACTGATGATTCATCTATTTTATGCAGGAAAATGCTGGGATAGAAGTTGATTTTGATTTCAAAGAAGGCTTAAATCTCACACTGAATGAAGAGAAAGCACCAGAAGGGCGTGAGATAAATTTTGACATGGGTTTCACACAATTCAATGTGGATTATGAAGGCCCGCTAATGGACTTGTCAGTCAAGGAGAAACTGCGAGACCACTATTCATGATTAAAATCAGTCACAGGGAAGAGGGAGAGTCATGAAGATGGGAAAACACAAGAGGATTTACAAATGCACACCTCCCTACAAGAAAAATCAAGCAGGTATCGTCAATGATTACTACGCCAGAAGGAGAATTAATCACTACTACTTTGAAGAGAGCTCCAGATGAGCCACTTTGATGCACACAACATCAAAATGCTAATTGCCACAAGCATAGAGCTCTCGATTGGCTCGAAGGAAGACATGCTAAGGAGATAGATGCGGAGCTCACTCTAATCCCTGAAGAAGAATATTATAATCCGAAAATGAAAGTCTTTCGCCAGCTTGCAAGCCACAAAGGAGGAGCCAAAAATCGTTGGGGAGCCCGCATCGCTTTGAAATCCACTTAAGGAAATCTTCACTGGATGTCCGACATGCAGCGCAGGACTACCAAGACAGCCATCAGTGGGAGAATTTATAGAGCACCCAGCATGCAACATTCTTCATCTAGAAGAATATGGGACTTTTGAGTCATAAGAAGCTACCTCAATGAGGGTATAAAATAGGGATCATCTCGACGTAGAGTCATGCATACCACAATTTTTTTATCCCTAGCGATAGCAAAGTTTCTCGGACTATGAAATGCTAAAGATACGCAAGGTCTGAAATAAAGAATTTGAACACTATGAAGAGATTCAAGGAAGATGTTTTAACATTCTGAAAGGACTTGAATTATACACTAATGTATTTTCAAAGAGCGATGAAAGTAAAATCTTCGACCGCATCTTCAGCCTCAAGGACTTGGGCTGGGAAGGCCTTTTGATGGAGAAGACATACTCAGAGCCCCAGATATGGAAGAGGGGAAAGGGCATAATGATGTTACATTATGGTTACTGTTACAAGTTTGAAAAGAATGGACAGGGAAATCTCTCGAGAATGCTGAAGAATGAGAAAGTAGACCCCATTCCGTCCGCAATAAAGAAAATGGTCAAGAGGATGGTGGAGTGGTGTATATCACCTGTATTTTTCATTCCAAATAGGTGCTTCATCAACATCTATGAAGAAGGAGACAACATTCCCCCTCATATTGACCACCATGATTTCGTCAGACCTTTCGGCTTAGTCTCTCATTCATGAGTGAAAGTAATATCCTGTTTGGAAGAGAGATACCATTTATTGATCCTGGAGAATTCAGAGGTTCAATGGAGATTCTATTACCGGTTAGATCAATTCTAATTTTAAAATGAAATGGAGCAGACGTAGTGAAACATTGCATTCATGGATTCGCATGCTGTCGGCATATTTTTAGGTTTGTATGTTTTATTTTAAAAAGGGGGTCGCCTACAAAAATTGTTGGCGAATTTTTAGATTTTAATTTAATTTAAATATATATAATTTGGAAAGTAGTATTTAATTTTGAAAATGATTTTAAGTTTGAAAATTTTAAGATATGAAATTAAAACGATCTCACATCTCGAAATAGTTTATATAAACGAGCACCGCACCACAAACCGTGTATCTATCCCGAAGAATAGACACATTGCTTGATGATGGGGCTTGATTAAATAAACTATAAGGTTTGTGTCATCCGTTTGGTTTGCGAACCAATTTTATAAGCGGATAAGTTCCCCTGCTTAATACAAAGAAATTATGCAGGGTTTATATTACCTGGGTTCTTAAAGTTCCCTATAAGGGCAAGCCCCTATAGTTAATTACATCTTAAATGACGGGAATCATTTAAGAAAACTCTCGATAATGATCAGTGGTTTTGCTCTCAAGAATTTCAAAGTAAGGTTTCAAAGGATTGAATTTTGGGATTTCAATAGGGAATAGATCAATTTTGGAACAATTTGTTTCAGGAGTTCAAAGGAAGAAAAGTAGGCAAAGCTGAGGATCCAAGAAGAATCTTGGATACTTCCCAAACTATCCTATTGTTTGGCTTCGAGTTTAAGAAAATTATTTAATGTTGCAATCCTCCCAATTTTTTTTTTTTAGGACTTATATTTGTATGATAAAATCACACAAATAGCCTCGAAGATGTGAGGGTTTATGTCGTACCAAACAACTACCTCAGAATCCTAAGACCGGTTAGGACTTAATTTACATGACATGATCATGTAAATGCCTAACGAAGAATTAAGGATTTATGTTGCACTAGGTAAACTACCTCGAAGTCCTATGGCTTGGTTATTTAATTCTAAGGAAAGTTTTGCTGAAGTAGCTAAAAGTTTTGCTGATGACGATGGCCGTGCTGCCCACCATGCTCCAAGCTCCTTGTTGTTGCAGCGGTTTAGTTTTAGAAGTCATAAATCAGGAGATGAGAGAAGTGTTTTGGTTTAGAGAAAATCTTAAAATCCAAGTGTTTTATAGTGTTTTAATTAAAACAAATCTTAAAGTTAATTAAACAGAACCGAATAAGATCCCACGGTTCTGTCATCCCGGCACCGTTATTTTCATTGAATTCACTCAGTCCAGATGAATTTGCTAAACTCAACTGAATAAGTTCCACACTTTCATTTAAACCTCGGGAAATCCCATTAGCAACACGTGGATTACATCATCCGAGGTATTCCCGATCATTCAATGAGACGTTCTAATTTAATTGCAATTATAGTTTTATCGTTTTGTTTGTGATTAAATTTTGAGTTGTTTTATATTTTGAAATGTTGTGGCGGTGAATTTTATCTTGCAATGACTTTTAATTTAGTTTTGGTTTCACTTTAGGGGCTATCCTAAACGTTTTGGTTTTCATGCAACAGTCTTATTTAACATGCAAGAAAAGTAAAGTACAATGCATGTAAGTAAATTGCAAAAAAGTAAATTGCAATTAAATAAAAGCGAACCTGGAGGGTCCTCCCGTCATCCCAAGTTGCACTTAAAACACATGTCAAGGCATTTAAATATTTCAACAAGTACCTAGGTAAAGCTAAGGGAAGGGTTTTGGTTGTCTACCAAATTCCTAATCCTATAACTAGTCATCTCCTATGACGTCTAGGTTCTTGTGTTTTGTTTTAGGATGATTTTCTTCATCAAAGAACAATTAAATTCTATTATTCTTCTAAAACATCTCATCATATTCAGGAAGTGCCTAGGACAAGTCCTAAACATCTTTTCAATATTTCTGGGATTGTTTTGAGTCCAAGTAAATTTAGTTGTACAGGTGAATTAATCATCCAGGAGTTTAGTTAAACTTTATTTCTTGCTCAGTGAACTTAGGTATTTGATTACCTGATGAATGAAGTGACATCTCACTCAATACTCTATTTAAGAGTTATAACAATTGAAGCCTTTAAGGGCAAGTTGGTTTATCGAGATTTTTAATCATTCTTAATTAAAAATTTGAATTAATGGTTTAAAGTGTTTAATTTAATAATGAGGTTTTAATTAATAATTTTAAGTTTGGAATAGTGTTCAAATTATTTTAGAGTTAATTCTTAATGATTTCATTTAGGTTTGTTCTTAAATGATTTTAATTCAATTTGATTTTAATTTAATTTAATTTTAATTTAATTTAACTTTTTTTTAATTTTAATTTAATTTAAATTTATTTAATTTTTTAATTCAATTTAATTTTAATTTAATTTAAATTTAATTTGATTTAATTTAATTTAATTTTTTTTAATTTTAGTTTTAATTTAATTTAATTTAATTTAGTTTTAATTTAGTTTAATTTAATTTAATTTAATTTAATTTAATTTAATTTAATTTAATTTTAGTTTTAATTTAATTTAATTTAATTTAGTTTTAGTTTTAATTTAATTTAATTGTTAATTTTAATTATTAATTTGGATTATTATTTTAATTGTTAATTAAAAATTAAGTATTGTTAAAGTGACTTATTTAGGGATTTTTAAATTAAAGAATAAATATCATATTAATAATATCCCTATTTTAATGATCCAAATTTAAATATATTCTTTCCAAAATTTAAATTATTTAATTAATTAAAGTTTCATTTTTGATATTTTCAAAATTTTTACTGGGTTTCTTCCCTTAATTTTCCTAAGTTTCAATCATCTAAGAGAAAGTTAAAATCAAATATTTTACCCCCCCCCCCACCATTTTGATTAAATCTAAAGTTTTAATTAAGGGTTAAAATTTTTAATTATCTTTATGCCCTTTTAAACTTATTTATTTCATAACTCACTAAATTGAGCTCAAATGAATTTGAAATTTTTATGTCACCTCACTCACATGTCTATTAAGACATTATAGGAGAAAATGTGATTTTTCTGAATTTAATTTATTTATATAATTATTTTTAGTAGAAAATAGGGGTTTTTCAAAGAAATTTAACAACTTGACCAAGGAAAGGTTTCTATCCTTAAGAAAATTATGAGATATTCCTAATGACTAGAGGACCACTTGGACAAATTTTGGTGATTATTTTATATATATTTTATTTATTATAATTAATTTGATTTTTAGAGTATTAATTAATTATAAAATAAAATTAAAGTTGAAAAATAGATTTTATATTTTTCTTAAATCTCTCTGACCTCAAGGAGTTCAGAGAAATAAATTTTATAATTTTTTGATTTTTCTTTGATTTATTGGAGTTATTTTAGTGAAAAAGGTTAAAAACTCATTTTTTAATATTAAAAATTACATTAAGGCTTTAAAATTCAATATCTTACCCTAGGGACGTAGGAAAAATATTTGATTTGTTCCTGAGTGATTAGGAATCAAAATATGATATTTTTTTATTTTTAATATTTTTATGATTATTATTATTTTTTAATTATTTAAATAAAAAAAATAATATGAAAAATCAACTTTTTAAGAAAATTCCAATTTTAATTTTCCTAAACTCCCCTGATATCAGAGAAGCCCCAAAACCATTTTTGTGAATTTTTGAAAAGTATTTTTGGAGTTATGAATTTTTGATGTTCCATTTTGCTTGAGGCTTAATTAATCCATTTGATAGGGTTAATCAAGTCCAATTGATTTCAAATTTTATATGAGGTCTCTCTGACCCTAAAGATTAGTGGAAAATTGTTTTCAAGTCAATTTGATGTGTGGTTAACCTTAATTAATTCAAATTCAATTTTAGGGGTTTAAGCCAATTAAGGTTATTATGAATGAATTAACTCAAAATATATTTTTCATAGGGTCCTCTGGTCATAAGGAACATCACCAAATTTTCCTAGAATTTATTTTTCAACATGCTAATTATTGGAATTAAAATACCTAAAATAGTAACATGAACTTGAAAAATCAATAACTTTTCACAGAGATGACCTCTGACCTTGAAAAATTCAGGGAATGTTTCCAAGATCAGAGTTTTCAAAATCCCTATGGTCTCATGTCATGGTGAATTGTCTATGCAATTGAAGAATTAAAATACTGAAATCAATAAATAAATTATTAAAAATAAAATACTCATCCAATTAACTTGATTTCTTTTCCACATTTTCTCCTATGTTCACTGAGCAAGAGGGTATTTTTATTTTATTTTGTGATTTTCCTATGCAAAGATATGGATTTTTGAAGTTCTGGGCATTTAAATAATTAAAAAAAAACCCTATTTATCTACTTATCCACGCGGCACCACGTAATCCTCGGCAGCTCCGAAAGGCCATGCGGAGCGTTCTGATTCGACGCCGCCATCTGAGTCAGTGCTACGGGGGCCCGCCATTCAAGTACCATTGCGCTTTTCGGCTTGATCTCGACCGTCCGCTCGATATACACGCGATCCAACGGCTCCTGGTCATCGTCTACGACTGGTGTGCACCCGTGACCGTCCCCACTAAAACCCTAAGAACTCACTCGATTCTCAACGGATTTTTGTGTTCTTAAGCTCTATGGTTTCGTCTTGAAGAGACGAACACATCTATGCAGTAAACATGTATTGAAATTGACTCAAACAAAATTGAGAATCTCCAGAATCTCGAGAGGAAAAGTGAGTTCATACCTTTGCTCAGAGAAGTGAAGCTTCAATCTGAGGGTTGTGTCACCTTCGATTGAGTCCAAGCAAGCTCCAGATGAAGTCTCTCGCTCTTGGGAAATGCCTAGGTACAAAAGTGACCAAGGCCGACCACAAAGCTTGGAGGCTGGAAGCAATGGCTGGCCTGGTGAGGGGGCTTTTACTGGGGAACTTCTCCTCTTGGTCTGGTGAAGGTGTAGAGTGAATCAATTTCAGGATTGGTTCACTGTGGTGAAGTGTCCTGGTTTTTGTGTGGATTTTTAACTGAGAAATTGGGCTTTGTTAATGGGAATTAGGGCAAATGACACTGGGGATCAATTGCTCTAGGTTGGGAGAAGGTCCTGGAGCAAATTTGGCAGAGTTTTGTTAAGTTTTTGTTTAGCACCTCTCATGGCCGAGAGGAGGTGGTGTTTAAATAGGCATGGCTGGAGGGCCTCACAGGGGGAGTTAGGGCTTGGGATCAGCTGCTCCAAGCAAGAGAAGAACAACCATGTTGTCCATTTGGGTTAAGACAAGTCAGCAAGGGAGAATTGGAAAGTTTGGCTCACATGGAGCTTTCGGCCATGGCGTTTTCCGGCGACTGTAGTGGCTGGCCGGCTAGGCATTGGTCACCATCTTGACCAGTGAGGTCAGGGCTGGGATTTGTGCAAGCAATTGGCTATTTCCATGTGTAAGGAGGTTTAATTAAAATGGCATGGGGTAAGGGTCATTTTGGCTTGATTTTGGTCAACCAATGTATTTTGGTTTGGTGCACCAACCAAGGGACTGATTTGGGCTGAGGGAGGTCAAATGAGTCAGCTAGGAAAGGGTAGTAAAGTCACCATCCATGAATATTTGGATTAATCATGGATTAAGGTGAAGAATTAAAAGGGTTAAAACCTGTTTAAGGGGGTTTAAAAGAGGCTCCTCCTTTGCAATTAATGGTATGATGATGTGTAAAGTGATTCCCATGGCTTCATGTGGCTTGTGCATGGCTTCAAAGCTTGCTCATGGCTTTGGAATGGCTTGGCTTACTTGCATGAGAAAGGAATTTTGGGATTTTTGGCATTTAGGGGTGATTTGGCATGAGGCTTGATTTGGAATAATTTGATGATGGGATTGGAACTTAGGGAATGATTTTGATTAAATGGATGGCAAGTGAAAATGTCATATGGGCTTTAGAATAGATTTTGGGCTCTTTGAAATGGTTTTAGATGGGTTTTTAAAGTGATTTAGGGAAGTGGGCTTTTGGATTTTAGGATGAGCTTTTGGGTGAGAATTTTGTGAAGGACCATGCCAAATAAATGTTGCAATTGGTTTAGGGATGTTTCATGAATGGTTTGGAATCAATTTGGTGTGATTTGGAATATAATTGGGTTGAATTTGGGCTTTTTAGTTAAGGGGGCCAAAGTGGGCCAAATTGGGCTAACTTGGGTTAAGGTTGGGCTAAATTTTGATTTGATGTAAAATTAATGTTGAGAAATGTTCATGGGAGTGTCACAAAGAGTTTTCAACTTTGGTTGGGCTCTAATTTTGGGATTTGGGCCCATTTGGGTTAGGTTTGGGCTTAGGTCAATTTAAGGGATTTTGGTTTTGGGTTATGTTTGGGTGGAGTTTAGGTTCAAATTTTTGGCAAATCAAGTTAGTTTTTTGTTTATGGGGGTTTTAGGATGGCTTTAGAAAAGATTTGGAGCCAATTGGAGTTGAATTAGATGGGTTTGAGCTAGGTTTATGTCATGGGCTAAAATTGGGCCTTAAGCTTCAAATTGAAATTGGGCTCAAATGTCATTCACATTGGACTTGAATTTGGTCTAAATTGATATTGGGGATGTTTAATTGAAGTTTAGAATTGAATTAGATCAAAATTGAGGTCAATTGAAGTGGTTTGGTTTGACATTGGGTTCACTTGGGTTTAAAATGGGTCAAATTGGGGGTTTTGGTAAAAATGGGATAAATTTGCACAATTAGCCTATGGTGTAGTTAAACAAAATAAAATTGGGAATATTTGGGATTTTTTAGAATTTTTTTGGGAATTTTCTGAATTTTTGGATTTTTGGGCTAAGAAGGGCATTTTGGGTATTTGGAGAGTATTGGGGGGTACTTTTGTAATTTTTGGTATTTTTTGGCTGTGGATGATCAATTTGAGTGGGGGGGGAATGTTTAGGATTGATTTTGAGGAATTTTGGGTAATTTAGGTGATTTTGTAAATTTTTGGTAATTTCAAGGGCTTTTGGTAGGTTCAGTAGGAGTAGGGCCCAGAGGGTCAAAAATTGAAATTTTAGAAAAATGAAGATTGATCAAATTTGATCAAAATGAAATCACTTTGGTTGAGCCATGAAGCCATATTAAGCCCATATGAGCCATGAGAGGACTCATTTGAGGCATTCACTATGTTGTTCCTAACCCTCTTAGTCAGGGGCTTAGGGGTTAAGGACCATCCATGTTAATTACCTACTTGAGTCAGGAAGTCAAGTTGGGTGAGAGTGAGGTTTTAGGACTTGGAATGTGTGTGAGAGTGTAGTGTATGTGCAAGTCAACCCTCACAAGACCAGGCCATCCAGGGTATTCCTAAGGCCAAGAAGTCCTATGGGGAACTCATCCTTTAAACCTCCACATTTTATTTCAACCCTCTAGGTGATTTGGGGTCTACAATCAGGCTTGTGGGATTTGCAGGGAGTCAAGAGGTGTTTGAACTTCTAAATGGTGGGTTCCATTTGTAGTTGTTAGTGATAGTGCCCTAGGCCTATTATATGGATATGTATTTTGAACTTTTATGAATATTTTTCTATTTTAATTAGCATGTTTATGATAGAAGAAGAACCTTGAATAGTTTCATGTTTATTATGAAGATTATTCTAAATATCCATAATTGCTTATTGTTGTGGGAATGACAATAAATAAAGATTAATATAAAGTTTGATGGATATTCATGAGATGAATATATGTATGAGGATACACATCGGATTTATATGTATTTATTGGAGAACAAATATTGGATCGACTCGCTTTGAGATTAAATCATGGATATAAGTCATATGTTAATCTCAAGTTGTAGTGACATCGAATCCTCGACACTGAGATTGTCATGGTTCTCAACATGAGGAATATTATGTTTAGACATAACCTGACGTTGTCTTTGACGGATGACCATAAAGATTATGATTGGGCATAATGTGAATCATGTAGTGAGATATGAGTAATCAAGATGGAATTTATCCCTCTTATAATAAGAGAGATATCTGCGGGCCCCTCGAATGATTTAGGCGAGAATTGTGTGGCCACACTCAAATGAATTGTTGGAGATCAATTGCATTTATTTTATCAGTCTAATCAGGAGTCCAGAAATTAAAGATAGAGAGATATAAGATTGACATTATTCCATGCCTTATATTCTATCTTGATATCACGTGATAAAAGGCTTATGTCATTAACAATCAGGTTGTCTCGGATCTTGAGACTATTCATACTAACTTGGGTAGTTATAGTGTCTTGCTAGAGACCAACTATAACTTGTAGGTTTTTAAATGGTGATTTAAGCCTACTTGCCAATGTTAATTGAACCTATAGGGTCGCACAAAATTTGAATGGACTAGAATGGTTGATGAACACTCTCTCTCTTGAGTAATTTATAATAATAATGAAGAGGTGCCATGAAATGGTGCCACTTCGATTAAAAGGAGGGTCATGGCTTATGAAGTCAATTTTTTTATTCCTTTTGAACTCTTGCAAGAGAGGAAGAGAGTTCTTTTAGTTTTGGAGAAAACCCGTTTCCGATCTAGCGAGTTGGAAGCCATTTGGAAATCCGTTCGAGTGTGGATACCGGTAGAGGGCGGTGGTTTCGGCGCCTTAAAGATCCGAGGAAATCTAAGAGTAGAACTCTTGCATGGTATGATTTCTTGCACTTCTTTTTGGGTTTATGTTTTGATTTGTATGAGCACATGAGATCCTTGGTGGTTTTGGGGAAATGACTTTAATATGCGTTTTAATTAATTACGCTTCCGTTGCGCATGATCCCCAAAATCCAACGGTGGTATCGAGCCAACTTGTGTTTTCATAGAAATCGATTTAACGAGCGTTTTTGGACGTCGAGCTGCGGCGGCTATGGCCGCCGGCGGATTCGGCGGCGGTTGGCCGACGGCAGCGGTTGGCCGTTGGCAGGCGGTTATGGCAGGCGGTCAATGTGGAGTTGACACCAATAGGTGTCTAATGGGTTGGCACTTCTTGGTTTGTGAGGCCCAACTCCCTCGTGTCTATTCATTCGAATGGCACCTATTCGCATTAATTAATTTATATGATTAATTAAATTATGATTTAATGCGAATTTAAAATCTGGATTCAAATTTTAATTAGATTAAAGTGTTGAATTTATATCGCAATATTTATAATTTTTTGCATGAAATTCCTTTTAAATAATTTATGAAATTTTGGATTGTTTTTGGCAAAAATATAAAATTTTAGTATTGCGATGTACAGATTTTAATTAAGAAATTTTTTTTTAACAGGGGCGCTGCCCCTTGCAACCCCGCGGGGGCGTTGCCCCTCGACCCCGTCCGCTAATCGGAACCGCCGTTTTTATTCCTAACGCCTCATAAATTTAATTGTTTTAGAAACATCGAGCCAATTGTCAAGTAATTTTTATTATTATTATTATTATTTTTTTAGTTTGTCAAACATGGATGTATTAATTAGATTAATACATGATGTATTGACTTGCGTGACACATAATATTGCCCAGTGGCTTCTGTGAATTGCATGGTTGAAATATTTTTAATTTTTGAAATGGGATGTAATTATTAATTATGGCCTGCGTGCCATTTTGCTTTGTTGTAATTTATATTACATGTATTTATTCTTGGTGAGATAAATCGTGAGAAGACAAAGCAAGGCACTTGAAGTCCACTATCCACCATGATGATGGAGGAGCTAGAAGTCCATGCAGGAGATGGTGATCTCAAAGGCTTTAGAAGTTACTTTTTACCCTTAGATTGGACTTTTGATCTTCATAATTGGCTTATGAAGATCATTCAGGTTTTGGGGCCATATTTTGACACGCTTAATTATGCTTCAGATTTTGATATTTTACGTGATGTGGTTTAGTATATGATACTAAAATAAATCATAACATCATTATAATTTAAAATCTATAACGATCCCTCATTTGAAATTTTAAGTTTTTCATGCCATCCATTATCATTAAACACCTGTCAAAAACTAATATCACCATGATGTGGGTTCTACCAAAGTAGGAGTACATTAGATAATATTAGCATGGCAGGATGAGTAATGGTGCTACTCATGTGTTTAAAATGGTAAAACTTAATTAGGCTTACAAAATGGTTTTGGGCCTAAGGGCATGAGATGAGATTTAAACATGCTACGACATAAGATGTCAAAAATCCCATTAAGAGTTGCATTTGATGCAATTGGTAATAGTTACCTACCTAAATATACTTGATTTTAAGTGTCATGCCAAAGCTGACTTAAAATTAAGTATAATTATGGATCTTATACCACTAAAGTTAATATAATTTTAAAGAGGGATTATTAATTTAGTGGGAGTTTTTAATAATTAATATACTTAAACTTTGCATTTATTGTAGATGGCCAACAACAATAATAACAATTCTGCATTTTCATTGCAATCGGTCCTTGAGAAGGACAAGCTTACAGGGGCTAACTTCCTTGACTGGTTTCGTAATTTGAGAATTGTTCTCAAACACGAAAGGAAGTTATATGTCCTGGATGAACCTCACCCTGAAAAACCAGATGATAATGCCTCCAGAACAGAAAAGAATGCTTATGAGAAGCATCATAATGACTCTGTAGATGTTGCTTGCTTGATGTTAGTTGCCATGAGTTCTGAGATCCAGAAAGATTTAGAACATATGGAGGCTTATGATATGATCATAAACCTAAAGGAAATGTTCCAGCAACAAGCAAGGCAAGAAAGGTATGAAACTACCAAGGCATTGCATTCTTGCAAAATGACTGAAGGTAGTTCAGTTAGTGCTCATGTATTGAAAAATGAAAGGTTACATGGAGCACCTGGCAAGGATTGGATTTCCATTGAGCCAAGAATTGGCTACTGATTTGCTCCTGAATTCACTTCCTCGTAGTTATGACCAGTTTGTCATGAACTACAATATGAATGAGATGGACAAATCAATATCAGAGTTGCATACGATGCTTAAAACTGCTGAACAAAATATAAAATCCAAGCCTGGGCAAATCTTAATGGTTAAGTAAAAGGGTGAGGGTTTTAAGAAGAAAGGAAAAGGAAAAGGCAAAGGTTGGGGTGGAAAGTCCAATCCTAAACCTAAGCCCAATCTTAGTTCCAAGGCTAAATCCCAGAAGGATGATGTCTGTTTCTTTTGCAATGAACCTGGTCATTGGAAAAGAAATTGCAAACTTTATAAGGAAGATCAAATCAACAAGAAGACTGGTGGGACCAGTGCTTCAGGTATAAATGTTATACAGATTCATTATACTCCTTCTAGTTCTTGGATATTGGATACTGGATCTGCATCTCACATTTGTGCAAATGTGCAGGGACTAAAGGGGAGTAGAAAACTGAAACGGGGCGAAGTGGATCTTCACGTAGGCAATGGAGCAAAAGTTGTTGCTTTAGCTGTAGGAAGTTATGAACTTTCTTTACCCAGTGGGCTTTTGTTAGTATTGAACAATTGTTTTTATGTTCCTACAATGTGTAGAAACATTGTTTCAGTTTCTTGTTTGGATAATGATGGTTTTGCTTTTATTATTAGGAATAATATTTGCTCCGTTTATCATAAAGATATGTTCTATGCAAATGCTGTTTTACTAGATGGTCTTTATGTTTTGAACCTTCAAATATCCAATGATTTTTCTGTATGTAACATTCCTACCAAGAAATTTATGTAAAATGACTTGAATGTAACCTATCTTTGGCAATGTCGTCTAGGACACATAAATGAGAAACACATTTCAAAACTCCATAAAGATGGACTTTTGAATTCATTTGATTATGAATCATTTGATACTTGCAAATCGTGTCTTTTGGGGAAAATGACAAAGGAGCCTTTTACTGGACACGGTGAAAGGGCTAGTGAATTATTGGCCCTAATACATACAGATGTATGTGGACCATTAAGTATAGAAGCCATAGGAGGTTACAGGTACTTCATTACCTTTACTGATGATTTCAGTAGGTATGGTTATGTCTATTTGATGAGACATAAATATGAATCATTTGAAATGTTCAAGTATTTTCAAAATGAAGTACAAAATCAACTTGGTAAGACAATTAAGGTGCTTCGATCTGATCGAGGTGGAGAATATTTGAGCCAAGAGTTTGGTGATCATCTTAAGAGTTGTGGAATTGTTTCACAACTTACTCCTCCTAGAACACCACAATGGAATTGTGTGTCTGAAAGAAGGAATCGAACTCTATTTGATATGGTTCGATCAATGATGAGTGCATCAGATCTTCCACTTTCTTTTTGGGGTTATGCACTTATGACAGCTGCTTTTACACTAATAGAGTTCCATCCAAAAGGGTTGAAAAGACACCATATGAGATATGGACTGGGAAGAAGCCTAGTTTGCTTTTTCTTAAGATTTGGGGTTGTGAAGCTTATGTAAAGTGTTTACATTCTAATAAACTTGAACCTAAATCTGATAAATGAATTTTTGTGGGTTATCCTAATGAGACTAAAGGATATTACTTTTACAATCCCATTGAGAACAAAGTGTTTATTGCTAGAAATGGTTTCTTTTTGGAAAGGGAATTTATTTCTAAAGGAATCAGTGGGAGTAAAGTACAACTCGAAGAAGTTCGAGAGTCACAAAATAACATTGAAATGCCTTTGGATGATGGTGGTCAACAATGAGTTATTGACACACCAGTTGTAACACAAGAACTACGTAGATCTAATAGAATACATTATGAGCCTGAGAGATATGGATTTCTCATGAATAATGATCATGTTGTATTGTTAATGGATCATGGTGATCCTACTACCTATCAAGATGCTATGTTAGATCTAGACTCTGACAAATGGTTAGAGGCCATGAAATCTGAAATCCAATCCATGTATGATAATCAAGTTTGGAACTTGGTTGATCCACCAGATGATATTAAGATCATTGGGTGCAAGTGGGATTTCAAGAAGAAAACTGACATGGATGGTAATATGCATACTTATAAAGCAAGACTTGTTGCAAAAGGTTTTAAACAAATTCATGGTATTAACTATGATGAAACTTTTTCACCGGTAGCCATGCTTAAGTCTATTAGAATTCTCATTGCCATTGCTGCATATTATGACTATGAGATATGGCAAATGGATGTTAAAACTGTGTTTCTTAATGGAAACTTGTTTGAGGATGTGTATATGACACAACCTGAAGGTTTTGTTCATCCCGAGAATTCCGGTAAAGTGTGCGAAGCTTCTAAGATCCATTTATGGTTTGAAGCAGGCTTCAAGGAGTTGGAATCTTCATTTTGATGAGACAGTCAAAGAGTTTGGCTTTATCAAAAATGAAGATGAACCTTGTGTTTACAAGAAAGTTAGTGGGAGCACTATTGTTTTTCGATGACATATTACTCATTGGGAATGACATACCTACCTTGGACAATGTCAAAACTTGGTTGGGTAAATGTTTCGAATGAAGGATTTAGGAGAGGCATCCTATGTCCTAGGGATAAAGATCTATAGAGATAGATCTAAAAGGCTAATTGCTCTAAATCAAAGTACATATATAGACCTTATACTGAAAAGGTTCCGTATGGAAGAGTCCAAGAGAGGATTCTTGCCTATGTCACATGGCATAACGCTTAGCAATACTCAGTGTCCTAACACTAATGATGAGCGAGAGCGTATGAGTAAAATTCCTTATGCTTCTGCTATAGGATCTATCATGTATGCCATGTTATGTACTAGACCATATGTTTCTTATGCTTTAAGCATAACGAGCAGATACCAATCAGATCCCGGTGAAAGTCACTGGATAGAAGTCAAGAACATTCTTAAGTACTTGAGAAGAACTAAGGATGTGTTCTTGGTGTTTGGTGGATTGGAAGATGATCTGGTTGTAAGAGGTTACACAGATGCAAGCTTTCAATCACACAAAGATGATTATCGATCGCAATCGGGATATGTGTTTTGTTTAAATGGTGGTGCTATTAGTCTGGAAGAGTTCAAAGCAAAGCACCGTTGCCGATTCTACAGCTGAAGTCGAGTACATAGCGGCATGTGATGCGGCGAAAGAAGCGGTTTGGATAAAGAAATTTGTTTCGACCTTGGAGTGATTCCTAGTATCACAAATCCTGTTGAGATTTATTGTGACAACAATGGTGCTATAGCACAAGCAAAGGAACCTAGGTCACATCGGCGATCCAAACATATACTCGGGCGTTATCATCTCCTTAGAGAAATTATTGAGAGAGGTGACGTTAAAATATGTAAAGTTGCAACAGATGACAATGTTGCGGATCCATTAACTAAGCCTCTACCACAAGCAAAGCATGAGGGTCATGTAAGGTCCATGGGTATTAGATACATTGATAAATGGGCCTAGTGCAAGTGGGAGACTGTTAGTGATAGTGCCCTAGGCCTATTATATGGATATGTATTTTGAACTTTTATGAATATTTTTCTATTTTAATTAGCATGTTTATGATAGAAGAAGAACCTTGAATAGTTTCATGTTTATTATAAAGATTATTCTAAATATCCATAATCGCTTATTGTTGTGGGAATGACAATAAATAAAGATTAATATAAAGTTTGATGGATATTCATGAGATGAATATATGTATGATGATACACATCAGATTTATATGTATTTATTGGAGAACAAATATTGGATCGACTCGCTTTGAGATTAAATCATGGATATAAGTCATATGTTAATCTCGAGTTGCGAGTGACATCGAATCCTCTGACCTAAGATTGTCATGGTTCTCAACATGAGGAATATTATGTTTAGACATAACCCAACGTTGTCTTTGACCGGATGACCATAAAGATTATGATTGGGCATAATGTGAATCATGTAGTGAGATATGAGTAATCAAGATGGAATTTATCCCTCTTATAATAAGTGAGATATCTCCGGGCCCCTCGAATGATTTAGGTCGAGAATTGTGTGGCCACACTCAAATGAATTGATGGAGATCAATTGCATTTATTTTATCGATCTAATCGAGAGTCGAGAAATTAAAGATAGAGAGATATAAGATTGACATTATTCCATGCCTTATATTACTATCATGATATCACATGATAAAAGGATTATGTCATTAACAATCAGGTTGTCTCGGATCTTGAGACTATTCATACTAACTTGGGTAGTTATAGTGTCTTGCTAGAGACCAACTATAACTTCTAGGTTTTTAAATGGTGATTTAAGCCTACTGCCAATGTTAATTGAACATATAGGGTCGCACAAAATTTGAATGGACTAGAATGGTTGATGAACACTCTCTCTCTTGAGTAATTTATAATAATAATGAAGAGGTGCCATGAAATGGTGCCACTTCAATTAAAAGGAGGGGTCATGGCTTATGAAGTCAATTTTTTTATTCCTTTTGAACTCTTGCAAGAGAGGAAGAGAGTTCTTTTAGTTTTGGAGAAAACCCCGTTTCCGATCTAGCAGTTGGAAGCCATTTGGAAATCCGTTCGAGTGTGGATACCGGTAGAGGGTGGTGGTTTCAGCACCTTAAAGATCCGAGGAAATCTAAGAGTAGAACTCTTGCATGGTATGATTTCTTGCACTTCTTTTTGGGTTTATGTTTTGATTTGTATGAGCACATGAGATCCTTGGTGGTTTTGGGGAAATGACTTTAATATGCGTTTTAATTAATTTCGCTTCCGTTGCGCATGATCCCCAAAATCCAACAGTAGTCCGATAAGATTAGTCAAAGGAAAAGCATATGGCTAGATCCTAAGTACTAAGGAGAGAGAAGAGAAAAGATCTCATCAAAAATGAGGTCAACACATGCACTAGAGTTTCTGTTACCTTTCGAAGGATGGATGAGGTCAAAGTACCTTACAGTTACCAGCCCGAACCGGACATGGAGGGGCATCAGCCACTTTAGTTGTGCATAGCTTTACCTCTAAGTATACGTGAGGGGACTTTTGTTTCGGAGCATAGCTTAGGAGGTTAACTCGATCGTCGGGCGACCTTAGGAAGTAGAAAGACAGCTTGTAACTTTCTGTACTGCATCAGGTCAGGAATGCTTTCAACAAATTATAGATTATAGTTTTACTCAGATGTACTCGTGATGTAGTTTTGAAGATTCCAGTCTATGACCAGTTGTACAATGTTTGTAAATCAAAATAGATAATGTTCATTTCAGATTTCAAAACATGTTCTCGAGTTGCAACATTTGTGTGCTCGATTAAAATCCGTAGGACTATGCGTTGGTCTTGAATTTTATCTAATAAAGAATGAAACAAAATTTATTTTAGTATGAAGATAAAATATCAAATATAATAAAAATGAAAATGAAATTTAAAAATTTGGGAAAATCTAAAAATAAGCAAAGGAAAGAAAATCAACCCAACAAAGAAATAACAAAAATGATAAACAAAATTAATACTAAACAAGCGAAATTCAAATTTTCGTACTTTCTAAAATTGAATCTCCACGGATTCTAGACCCTTAAAGTTTTCACAATCTATGCATTTCATGAAATTCTTCATTCTCTACAGAATTTTCATAGATTGTACAAAAAATTTTAACAAAAACCCCAAATCTCTTCAAGTGAAGTTCTGACATCAATACCTAAATTATGATTCCTCTTGATCAACGCTTAAGTTGGATGTGAATCCCTGAGCTTTCCTTCTTAAACTGATCCTTGCATCACCTCTTAGGCTAGATGTGATTCTCTGATCTTTCCTTCTTAATGTGGCATTCCACTACCTCTTGAGTTGGATTTGAGTCCCTGAGCTTTCCATCTAAATGTAGTGAAATTTCTGCTAAGTTCCGTATTCATTCCAAAACGTATTCCATCTTCATGAAATTCTAGGATCAGTACCTAAATTTTGATTCCCATCTTTTGAGATTGGTATAAAATCTCTTTTAATGGAGCAAGGTGTCTGATCCTCTTCTCAGCACTTCTGCTACCTCTTGGGTTGGATGTGAGTCCCTGAGCTTCTCTCCCAATGTAGCTCACCACCTCTTACGATGGATGTGAGTCCCTAAGATTTCCTTCCTAATGTGACATTCTCAACATTATGAGGAAGGTATAAGCCCCCTTTAAATGGAGCAAGGAATCCTAGTTCTCATCTCTGCATTTTTAGATCAGTATAAGACCCCCATAAATGGAACAAGACATCCAATTCTCTTCTAAACACTTCTGCTACCTCTTGGGTTAGAGTTTTCCTTCCTAACATAGCTTGTCACCTCTTAGGTTGGATGTGAGTCCCCTAGCTCATCACAACGAGGCAGGTGTATGACCCCCTTAGATGGAGCAAGGCATCCAAGTCCACTTCTCAACACTTCTAGATCGGTAAGAGACCCTCTTAAATGGAGCAAGGAATCTGATTTTCTTCTTGGCACTTTCATTGCCTTGGGTTGGATGTGAGTCCCAGAGCTTTCCTTCCTAATGTAGCTCGTCAACACTTAGGTTGGTGTGAGTCCCTAAGCTTTCCATCGTGACACGCCTAAGAAATGAATGATTTTTCATATATATTTATGCTTAATTTTACTGATATTACACATTAAAGGAAGGTATTTTTTTTTGGTTTTAGGTAAAAAAAAATGGACTCCTTAAAAAAAAGCAAAAATAAGTGAAATTTTTAGCAAGAACTAGCAAGAAAGCAAATTTTTGATTGACACATTTCGATAAGTCTTTATAAGCTTACTCTCGTTTACATTTATTACATAGTTTCGAATGAGATTACTCTTTATATAAATGTTGCTTTATATTTATTTTGTAGTTTTATCAATTAGAAATGCAATGCAATATAATTGGGGCGAAACAGAGCTGAAACGGAGCCAAATGGAGCGAGATGGTGAAGCTGCGTAGACCGGCGTCGACAGTGCTCAAACCAGCACTTATGGCACCCAAACTGGCTCTATCAGTGCCCAAATCTAGAAAAGGACATGAAAACGGCACCGATGGCACCCAGACTGGCGATGACAGTGCCCGAGATGATTTGGACACGATTTTGGGCTGTTATTGGCCATATACATTGAATCTGGATGTTTTTTGGATGGTTTTTTAAGGCAACTCTTGAGAAATTTGTTAATACACTTAAGAAAAGTGATTTGATGTTAGAGAAAAGAGAGGAATGTTAGGAAAAACATGGAGAATTCTTAGAGATTTTAGAATTGGAGTAGAAATGTGGATTTCTACCTTTTTAGAGAGATTGGTGAGGGGATTTTGAGAGAGTTTGTAAGGGAATATTCTAGCATTGCATGGATCAGTGGGAGACTTAGTGGGAGACATTTTCATCTTTCTTTAAAGGGAAACAAGCTAAGTATTGTGTTCTTCATTATATTATGATTTTGTAAAGACTTATTTAGTGGATTTTCTTTGATGTAATGAAGTTTTTCGTAGTGTTTTATTCGTGCTTTGTGATGTGTTTCTCTTACACTTTGTTCCAATTTGGAAATATTGGCAAGAGAAGATTATGCTATTGTTTTCATTCTACTTTATTTGTAATGAGTAGGATTTATGTTTAGGATTTTGGGATGCATGCTAGAAGAAGTTTTAATTATAAATGTGATGGTTTTTACTTGCACTTCATTTACATTACAGTAAGGGCCAGTTGTAGTGTTAAAATTTATTGTAATTGCATTAAGTTCTGCGAGGGCTGTGTAATTCTTAACAAAGTGGAGACACATTCAATGCCCATGAATGAGTGATGTAGTTCATGAGGGTTGGGCGTAAATAAATAAGAAAATATGGTTTATTAGGAGTAAAATTGGAGATTTTAGGGTGGGTGACAGACTAAAATCCCCAATTTGGTCCTAATGTTTGGAAACTAAAGCAAGAGTTAGCCTTCAGGCGAATGGAAGTGGTAGCACTGTAGTGAGAACAAGTATCCTTCCAGCCTAACCATGGATTTTGGGACTAAACCAAGGATTTGCAGATGTTCTTTATGGCACACGGAAGAGGGTAAAGTATAGGATTGTTCCTTTTTGGCACATTAATATTTTTGTATCCCATTCCTAAAGAATAGTAGATTTTATTATCTAAAAATTCTACAAACCAATTCATCCAGAAATGGGTTATCTTTAGACTTAATATTTTCTTTTAGGAGTAGTTGTTAGTTGTTTTAAACTTAAGGCTTATATTTAGCTATATTTGTTAGAAAAACTACGTTAATAAACCTTCCAAACTATAGTAGGATAGTAGAAGACTACAATTTGACTAAGGACCTCTTACCTCGCTTCCCTATGAGATCAATAAACGGGACTCCACTAGAGCCCTGCAATACTTGAACGATACATATACTTGTATAGAACCTCTAGTGTGTGCTCGTACATATCAACATAAAACATGCAGAAAAATAGCACACGCTAGAGTCACATCACCTCCAAATGTTACATTCTTTGCACTTTGAGGTAGGTGTAAGACCCTCTTTAATGGAGCAAGGCATCCTAGTCCTCATCATTGCACTATGATATCGGTATAAGACCCCCTTTAATAGAGAAAGGCATATGATTTTATTCTCTATACGCTTGTTACCTCTTGGGTGGGATGCAAGTCACTGGCATTCCTTCCTAACATTACATTTATTCTCCGTGTCTTTTGCACATCTTATGCTTTACTAAAATCATAAGAATTTAAATAAATTTTATCTTAAATTTGAATTAAAACAAATCCAAAATTCTTTCGAGTTAAGTTCGTCCTGACTGTCATGATTTTTTATGAGAAATCCTGGTGTTCACCTTCGTCGATTCATGAGACAATCCGTCTTGTAAACCCCCAGTGAGCGTAGCTTCTTTCAAGCATGATGACTTGAATTCACAACTATAATTTGAGGATACACTTACGTTTTCCCCAGAGGATTCAAGTTTCACTCAATCCTGTGCTTTTTCTTAAGCTTGTTCGTTTAGTTGTTCATGTTGGTTATGTTGATCTCTTAGGTCAACAACAATATATGCGGTGTGCTTGTTCAGCACACCACACCTAATAGGGGTTCATTTGTTGACCACAATATTATTTAGGTCTAGTCTTTCTTAGAAGCCTAGGATCTAGCCTTAGGACTTTATTGTTAACTATCTTAGAGAACTAGTAATGAAACCCTACAACATTAAATATTCTAAATGCTTCTTTGCTCCTCTTAGAGTTGTACATGCTTATCCTAACCTCTAGCACTTAGTAGGTGGGAACTAAATATGAGGAGGCTCAAAATGAGTCTCCTTTAAGAAGGTCAGGCTTTAAGGTCAACTTTGGTTGATTTGGTCTTGGGAAAGCTTGCACACACATAATTGGACTCCTCACTTACAATCACAATCCAAACTCTAAAACCAAACATGCTTAACCTGGTTCCCTACTACTTTTGGAAACTCATGTGGGTCGTCTCTTAACCCTTAGCTTTAGGCTAGGGTTTGGTTAAGACCAAAACATGGAGGATAAAAAAAGGGATTTCCCTTGGTCCATGACTCAAATAAGGGTAATTGTATGATTAGAATTCTCAATTAATCTCAATTTCACAAAACCCCCAACTTTTGTGTCCTAGCCCAAAAACTTTCACCAAATTACTAAAATACCCCTATACTTTAGATTTTCCCAAAACTCCTAAAACTACCCAAATCTTTAAAGTATCTTCAAAATCAATTTAAAGCATTTAAAATCATTCAAATTAACCAAAATACCTCAAAATTCTCAAAATTTCCAAAATACCTACAAAATACCTAAAATTACCGAAATGCCCTTCATGCCCCAAAAATTTCAAAAATTCCCAAAATTCCAAAACTGTCTAAAATCACTTCAAATCATCCTAAACTCAATTCAAACCACTTCATTGAGCCCAATTTGACCAAATTGAGCAATTTTGACAAAAATTCTCAAATTACCCCTAAAGGACACAATGCCCAAATCACTTTCAATCTCCACCAAATTGTCTTCAATTTCACCCAATTTCAATTCCAAATCAAAATTAATCATGTTTAATCTCAATCAAAAGCAAATATAAGCCCAATTGAGCTAAATTTCAAGCTCCATCTTAAAATACCTAATTTTTCCCCAAATTCACCATATACTTGAATTCCACCATTTTGAAACTCATAACCTATTCAATTTCCCCAAATTTGAATTGTAAAAACTTCATAGCATTCCCCTAAATAAATTTGAATCATCAATTCATCCAAATATAGACTAAAAGCTAACCTAAATTCAACCCAAATCAAAATACTAGATTTTTCCCCAAAATAAAAAAATCTCTGAAATTGAACTCTATAACCCCTTATATTTACATCTAGTTGAACCCTAAGCTCCTCAGGACAATTATCCACATCAAATTGGTCAGTCACTTGACCCAATTATTTGTTTAAACATAACATAGACCCAATTCTAAGCCAAAACCCTAAATTTAAACTCAAACCCATAAATTTGCTAAACCATTTAAATTGACCAAACCATTGTCACCACAACAAACATTTGAACCCTAAGGACCAAGCTAGATCTACCTAGCCCAACCTAGTTGAGTGATGGACCAAGGGTCCCCTAAAAAGGGGATCCCTTCCCATATTTGGCTAAACTAAAGAGAACTTTTCCATCAGCCATCCCCAAACCATTTTGATCACCATTAAGCTTCCTCTGATTCCTCTGACCACCCTTGCCAACAGTCCTAGCCAGGCTTGCCAGCATAGTCAAAAAAAAAAATCTAACCCTAGAAGGCCATCTCCACCACTTAAACCCAATTACACCCATCCAAGCTATCTAACTTTGATTAGTCACTTGCACCTTTTTGCCCTCCACCTAAGCACTTAAGCCCACCCACTGGCCAAACCAATTGACCACCCCTTCTGTTGCTATTTAAGATCACCCCCTTCACAACCAACAGGGGGGAGAATCAAAAACTTAAAAGAAACTCTGCAAAACTTTTCCCAGGCCCTCTAGCAACTGAGAGAAGCTGATCCCCACAATTCTGCAGCCATTACCTCCACTTCTTGAAGCTAATTTCATCACCCAAAATCAGGCCACCTCTTAAAATTCCACAAAACCTTAAATTGATTGTTCCATGAGCTTCCCCAAAGCAGAAGAAGAAGTTCTTTACAGAAATTCCCATCTTCATAGGCCTCTACAACAGACTTTCTCCTCAGCCTTTCCATCTGCTGGAGGAGTTCTCAACCAAATTGTTTTCCTGTCCAAAGTGACATGTCCAAAAGGTTCTCCAGACTCCACTGAAGCATCTACAAACATCAAATTGAGACCACACCTCTTGGACAAAGGTATTGAACACTTTCTCTCAAATCGAGCTTGACTTGGAACATTGTGAAGAAAAGTTTGATTCCATGCATCATAAACTGTATAGATAGGCTCTTCTTGACTAGATGAAGGTGTAGGAACAAACTTGAAGTGATTTAATTAAGTGTAGTGAGAGATCTTAAGGCTATAAGGTGGATGGATCACAGGATGAACCAGTCAGGGATGATGAAGGGAAGCCATTCAATTGCGCGTGTAATGAATATAGGTTCAGATTGAGTCGGATGGGGTCTTGATACGTGAGTTGCAGACCGTCTGGTAGCTGAGTCAGATGGTGGTGTCAAATGGGAGTGTGCCAAGTAGAAGTTCAGTGATGCCTAGGATGACGTGGTGCCGATTCAGATAAATGGAAAAATAAGATTTATTTATTTATTTATTTTATTTTATTTAACTTAGAAAATGCATAACTTGGTGTAGAGAAGCTTTAAAATAAAAAAAATAACCTGTTGCTCACTAATAAAGAAGAATAATGTTGAAAAAAATATCAAAATTATTTTATTTTGTATTTTATTTAAAATTAATTAAATAATCTGAAACTTAAACGATAACTTAGAAAATGTAAATCACCATGGCATGAAATTTTGAGTGCTTGTTGGCTTTATCCATAGGAATATTCTCTAATTTTTCTAGGGTCAAAGAGCATCTCTAGCCAAAGAATCTAATTTTCTAAGTTAAATCTCCTCTATTTAATTAAATGATATAATAAATAAAATATAAATTAAAACAATAAAAAACTTTTTTTGGTATGTTCACCATGGTTAAAGGACCGTAGCAAAAATTTAAAATGGATTTGAGTAATTAAAAATGACATTAATTGTAATTAACTCTTTAAAAACCTTAAAAAATTAAATAATTAAAATATAAATAGAATAACCACAAAATTGTCCCACACTATAAATTAAAATTATATTAACCCACTGAAAAAATTTGAACTCAATTTCAGTTAATGTGGGCACTTAATTTGATTTTTCTAGTAAAATGGCATTTTTGCATTAAAATAATTATAATAAATGAAATGTAATTAAGAAAATTACAAAATTAGTTTTGGGAATTCTTTGTTACTAGGGGCACTGTTGACCTCATTTTTGTTGAGGTCTAGTCTTTCCTTAGAATAGTTTAGGGTCTAACCATAGGACTTTTCTGATGACTTTCTTAGAAGACTAGCAATGGAACCCTTACCCCATAAAAAATCAAAACTCTTCTTCACTTCACTTAGAGTTTTAAATGTTAAAGTCTAACCTCTAAGTGCTTAGTTGGATGAGACCAAGCATAAGTAAACTCAAGAGGAGTTTTATACAAGAAGGCTAAGCCTTAAAACTGACACTATTTGGTCTGTAGCTGGAACACACATTTGTACATTACACTCTCACACTACCTTACAACCCCATACCAAACATACCTATACTTGATTCCAAACTCTTTTGTAAACTAATGTGAGTGGTTTCCTCAATTTCTTAGCCCTAGGCTAGGCTTTGGACATGGAGGACCCAAATGGGGAATTCTCGTGGTCCATGGCTGATCCATGAAAAAAATAAATATTTTTATGCCTTAATTTTTATTAAATTTTTAAGGAAATTATGCTTTAATGAAAGGTATTTTTGTGTTTTGGATGTAGGTGATGTAAAAATGTTTAAAAAGGAAAAAAAGGATGAAAAAGAAGCAAAAAGGAGCAAAAATGGAGCCAAAATGCAAAATTGTCAAAATAATTGGCCTGGCGCCTAGGCACCAGAATCCGACTCCTAAGCTCCAGTTCGATACAGAATTCTGTAAGATTTTTGATGAAATTTGGACGGTTATTTTGACGGTGTTAGCGATTATTGGACCATTTAGAAGATTGGCAGTTATTCCTGGATTATAGGACATGTGATACATTATATTTGGACGCTTGGAAACGGTTAGGATCGCGAACAGGTGTGATCCAAAGTGATGAGGTGCGAAGAACTGGATGTAGAGTCCGGCGCCTAGTCGCCAGATTCTGGCTCCTAGGAGCCAGACACACCTTCCAGAAGATTCATTGAACATGGACACATTTTGAAGAGGTGCCTCATGGCAACCCTTGAAGCCTATAAATAGGAGGCTACTCCTTCAGAGAAAAATGGCCCAAAAACCACCAATGCCCAACCTAGTCCCTTAGCCCCATAGTCCATTTAGAGAGAGAAATTAGAGAAATATTTTAAGGGCCATATTTATAGTTTCTTTTATTAATTAGTGAGTTTATTTAGAGTTTGTATTGAGAGTATTTGAAGAGTCGATGCTTTTGAAGTTTATTTACTTTGGAGTCAGAAGGATTCAGAGGTTCTGTTGGAAAAACACTTGAGATAAGTATTTGTATTTGATTCAAAGTTTTATTTATATGTTTTGTAGTTTAAATTCAATGTGTTCTGAGTAGTTACTTTACTTTCTTCTTTCAATTATGAAAAGATAAATAAGATAATATAAAATTCGTTGGAGAATTAAAATCTATATATATTTTTTAAACATTGTGATGATATTAATACCGGATCTTAATTTACTATTTAAATTGGCCATTTAAATTGTTTAAATCTATTGAAGAGTTTTGAGACCTAGAAGGATATGAATTCTTAACTAGTAGATATCACATGGATCCTTGGGTAGTCGAAGGCCTTGAGCGGGTTATTCAAGGTGAAGTGCAAATAAATAGGAAGATATTACTTAATGAGCGTAGAATTGATAATTTTTAGAGTGACAGGCTAAATTCCTGTAATTTGGTTTATAGAGAAGGAAAGGGTCACTAGTAGGGCCAACCATAGCCACCCTTGGACATCTAGTAGTGTGAGCCTGGATTAACCCATTCTACTAACAATACAACCGGACCTGATCTATAGATTAGCCAATGTTCTTTATACTATCGAGCAAAGGTAAAAAATAGGAATGCTTCTATTTGGCACAATACCATAAATTTATATTCTCCACGAATATTACATTATCTAAAAGTCTTCGATTAATTGAAAGTAAGAAAGTTGTTTGCTTATTTTTATTTACATCAATCATTACTTTATTACTGCTTCATTTCTGCATCTAGTAAATTAAATATCATATTTTTAACTTTAAAAGAAATACATAAAAATAAAATCAAAATATTTTAAAAAAATCTATAATCCTCCTCGTGGGATCAATACTGGGGTCTTTATTTAAAGCCTTATATTACTTGAAACGATGCGTATACTTGCATAGTACCCCTAGTGTGTTAAATATTTTCTATAAAATTATATTTATATACACTAGCCGCTATTATTATTTGAGTCAAAGTATTGGCGATAACATATTTTTGATAGCATAAATTACTGCATTGTTTGGCGATTGCAAACCAAGTTTTTGGTGCATTGCTGCGGATCGAGGGTCAAGTTTTTGGTGCCGTTGCCGGGGAGGCAAAAATTTTAAATTTTAAATATTTTATTTTTTTTATTTCTTTTATTGTCAAAAATTTAAAATACAAAAACATTTATTTAAAGAAAAGAAAAACAAAAATAAAAATGAAAAAAATAATAATTTTATTTCTTGCTATTTTACTTTTTATTTACTTTTTATTTACTTTTTATGCGTAGTTCTAGATCTGAAGGATTATTACCTTTAGATTTTGAATTAGAAAGAATTGTTAGAAGAATTAAAAAAGAAAAATAAATTCAAAAATATCATGAGATGGCTAATTTACATAACAATTTACAAAATCCAATTGAAATTAATAAAAAAAATGTTTATAAAACATTAAGGGATTATGCTAACCCTACAGTTGATGAACTTCATAGTAATATTCAAATACCTACGGTAGATGCTAATTCTTTTGAGCTTAAACCGTCTATTATTAAAATGGTTCAAAATAATCAATTTGGGGGAACACCGAATGAGGATCCAAATTTACACCTTGCTAGTTTTTTAGAACTTTGTGCTACCTTTAAATATAACAATGTTTCTGATGATGCTATTAGACTTAAACTCTTTCCTTTTTCTTTAAGAGATAAAGCAAAGATGTGGTTGAACTCATTAGCAACAGGTTCTATTAAAACATGGGCTGAAATGGTACTAAAATTCCTTACTAAATATTTTCGTCCTCCTAAAACTGCTAAATTAAGAAATGATATTACTTCATTTAGTCAATTTGACCGGGAGACAATTTATGAAACTTGGGAAAGATTTGAAGAACTATTAATAAAATGTCCTCATCATGATTTACATCGATTGGTTAATTATTCGAACATTTTATAACGGATTAATTGGATCGCTTAAATCAATTATTGATGCTGCTTCTTTGGAGGTTCTTTAATGGCTAAATCATTTGAAGAAGCTTGTACTTTAATTGAAGAAATGGCTAACAATAATTTTTAATGGCCTTCTGAAAGGATTAATCCTAAAAGAATCACAAGTATTCATGATAACAAAGCCTTTTCTATCTTAGCTTCACAAGTAGCTGCAATATCTAAGAAATTAGATAATTTTGCTATCAATATTTTACATAACAACTCTGCTAATATTGAAGATTCTCAAACTATTGAAACTTTACAAGCTATTGCTAGTAAAAATAACCCATATTCCAATTATTATAATCCTGGATGGAAAAATAACCCTAATTTTAACTAGAATAATTGACAACAACAATGGGGTAATAATCAATCTCATCCAACTGAAAATTGGAACAATCAAGTAAATTCCAACTATAAACCACCTTGATTTAATAATCAAAAGAAAAAGTTATCTATAGAAGAATTAATTTTACAAATAAGTAATTAATTACAAAATCAAAACACTACTATTCGTAATATTTAGAATCAAATGGGACAAATCGCTAATTTAATTAATTACAGACCTCCAGGAACACTTCCTAGTAATGTTGAAGTCAATCCAAAAGAAACTGGAAAAGAATATGAACATGTTAAAGTCGTGCAACTTAGAAGTGGAAAGGAATTAAAAGAAAAAATGCAGAATGAAATTGAAAATGAGATTGAGGCTGAAGAGATTGAAAAACCTCAAGAAACTCCTTCTTCTAGTCAAGATTAGACTATTATTTCTATTAATGTGGAAGTTGAAAAACCACCACAACCTTTTCCTCAAAGACTAAAACAGCAGAAGCATGATCATCAATTTTCTAAGTTCTTTAAAATTTTTAAGAAACTTACCATTAACATACCTTTTACTGAAGCTTTGGAACAAATACCAACTTATGTAAAATTTATGAAGAAACAAAAATTTAAAGCTTTTGAAATTGTTCATTAAGTGAAGAATGTAGTGCAATAATTCAAACGAAATTACCTCGGAAACTTAAATATCCTGGAAGTTTCACTATACCTTGTCTTTATTAGAGAAAAATTTTGTGGAAAAGCTTTATGTGATTTAGGAGCAAGTATTAATCTCATGTCATTTTCTATTTTTCGAAGGTTGAAGTTAGGAGATATTACTCCCACCAATGTAACCCTTCAGTTAGCTGATAGATCTATCACTTACTCTAAAGGAGTTAGAGAGGATGTTCTTGTTAAAGTGGATAAATTTATTTTCCCCATGGTTTTAATTGTACTTGATATGGAAGAAGATAAGGAAATACCAATTATTTTAGGGAGACCTTTTCTAGCTACCAAACGAGCTATGATTGATGTGCAAAAAGGAGAATTAACCATGAGAGTTAATGATCAAGAGATTAAATTCAATGTTCTTAAATCAATGAAGTACCCTGATAAAGAAATATGCTATCGAATTGGTATTATTAATTATATAATTGAAAAACAATATCAAGAAAGATGTAAACTCATTTCTGAAGAAAAAATTGAATTTTTAACTGATGAAAATGAAGAACTAAAAGAAGAAGAATTATCTAATGAAACTCATTATATTAAAGTTAACTGGAAAATTTTGGACATAACACAAAATGATATACTTTTACCTTCAATTAAAAAAGCCCCTGAACTGGAATTAAAAATGTTACCTGCACATTTAAAGTATGCTTTTCTTGGAAATTCATTAACTTTACCTGTTATTATTTCTTCTAAACTAAATTCAGATCAAGAAGAAAATCTGATAGGAGTGTTAAAGAATTATAAGAAACCTTTTGGTTGAACCATTGCTGATATAAGAGGAATAAGCCCTTCCATTTGTATGCATAGAATTTTAATGGAAGAAGATTTTAAACCTACTATTGAACCTCAAAGAAGATTAAATCCTATCATGAAAGATGTTGTTAAAAAAGAAATTTTATAATGGTTAGATGCTGGAATTATTTATCCTATTTCTCATAGCCAATGGGTAAGTCCTATTCATTGTGTTTCGAAGAAAGGAGGAGTAACTGTCATTGTCAATGATAAAAATGAACTTATTCCTACAAGACACTGGATGACAAATTTGCATTGATTATCGAAAATTAAATGACACCACTAGAAAGGATAATTTTCCTTAAACTTTCTTGGATCAAATGCATGATAAATTAGCTGGACACTCATATTTTGGTTTTCTGGATGGATATTCTGGTTATCATCAATCACTTGTTGCTTCTGAGGACCAAGAGAAAACAACATTTACAAGTCCTTATGGAACATTTGCGTTTAGAAGAAAGTCTTTCAGTTTATGTAATGCACCTGTAACTTTTCAAAGATGTATGATGTCAATATTTTGTGATTTGATTGACAAAGGAATTGAAATATTTATGGACGATTTTTTATTCTTTAGAACTTCTTTTGAATCTTGTTTGGAAAATATTTCCAAAGTTCTGAAAAGATGTGAAGAAACAAATTTAGTTCTGAATTGGAAAAAATGTCAATTTATGGTCACAGAAGGCATTGTAATTAGTCACAAAATTTCACAAAAAGGGATGGAATTTTATCAAGCAAAAGTGAAAATTATTGCTGAACTGCAACCACCTACTGTTGTTACTGATATGAGAAGTTTTCTGGGTTATGCTGGATTTTATAGAAGATATATAAAGGATTTTTCTAAAATTTCTAAACCTCTTAGTCATTTATTGAAAAAGAAGCATAGACTGATAAGATGGGTTTTACTTCTACAAGAATTTGATTTTGAAAAAGTGGATAGAAAAGGAACTGATAACCAAATTGCTGATCATTTATCTAGAATTGAGAATGATGTCATTACTGAGGAAAATATAAATGAGAAATTTCCTGATGAACATTTATATGTTAAACGAGAATTTAATGAAGACTATGTTAATGCTTTCAATATTTTAAAAGAAAAATTAATAATTGCACCTATAATTATTGCGTAATTGGAATAAACCCTTTGAATTAATGTGTGATGCAAGTGATTTTACAATTGGAGCTGTATTGGGACAAAAATTTAAGAAAATTTTCAAAGTTATATATTATGCTAGTAAATCTCTTTCTGAAACTCAAAAAAATTACACTACTACTGAGAAAGAGCTTTTAGCTATAGTCTATGCCTTTGGTAAATTTAGACTTTATCTTCTTGGTACCAAATGCATAGTTCATACTGACCATTCTGCTATTAAATATTTAATGACAAAAAGAGATGCTAAGCCTAGACTGATAAGATGGGTTTTACTTCTACAAGAATTTGATTTTCAAAAAGTGGATAGAAAAGGAACTGATAACCAAATTACTGATCATTTATCTAGATTTAAGAATGATGTTATTACTAAGGAAAATATAAATGAGAAATTTCCTGATGAATATTTATATGTTATTCGAGGATGCCAACACCTTGGTATGCGGATATAGTTAATTATTTAGTTAGCAATATTCTACCTTTTGGACTGAAGAACAAATATATTAAGAAATTTAAAAATTATGCTAAATCTTATATTTGGGAAGATCCTCATTTATTTAAATTAGGAAGAGATTTTGTAATTCGAAGATGTGTACCTTATGAAGAAACTTTTTCTATTATTCAAAAATGTCATGATTCTGATTTTGTAGGAAACTATGGAGTAGATAAAACGACATATAAAATTTTAAATTCAGAATTTTATTGGCCTACCTTGTTCAAAGATGTGAGACATTATGTGAAAACATGTGATCGATGTTAAAGGATGGGATATATATCTAGAAAAGATGAAATGCCTTTAAACTATATATTGGAAGTTGAAATTTTTGATATTTGGGGTTTAGATTTTATGGGACCATTTGTACCATCATTTGGAAAGATTTATCTTTTATTAGCAGTCGATTATGTTTCAAAGTGGATTGAAGCTGTAGCTTTACCTAACTTTGATTCCAAAAGTGTTTCAAAATTTTTAAAGAAAATGATTTTTTCAAGATTTGGAATACCTATGGTAATTATCACAGATGGTGGAAGTCATTTTAAAAATATAGGAATTTAATTATTACTGGACAAATTTGGAATTAAACACAGAATTGCAACTGCGTATCACCCTCAAACAAGTGGAATGGCTGAAGTATCAAACAGAGAAATTAAAAGAATTTTAGAGAAGACAGTTAATCCTAAAAGAACTGACTGGGATGATAGACTTAATTCTGCATTATGGGCTTATAGAACATCTTATAAGACACCACTCAGAATGTCATCTTACTGGTTAATTTATGGTAAACATTGTCACTTACCTATTGAACTTGAACATAAAGCTTATTAGGTGATAAAGGAGTTTAATTTTGATTTGAATACTGTAGGAGAAAAATGATTATTACAATTAAATTAGATGGATGAAATAAAAAATGAATCATATGAAAATGTAAAAATTTATAAAGAGAAAATGAATATGTTACATGATAAAAATATTTTAGGAAAAATATTTGAGCCTAGACAAGAAGTATTATTATTTAATACTCATTTAAGACTTTTTCCTAGAAAATTAAGATCTAAATGGATGGGACCATATAAAATTGAGAAAGTATACCATTAAGGAGCTGTGGATTTTAAAGACCCCAAAACAGGAAAAATATTTAAAGTTAATAGATTAAGACTGAAGCCTTATTTGGGAGACATTAAAATGATTTATAAAGAGGCTTACGAGTTGAGTCTACCTGATTAAAGATTTAATTAAGTCGGGCTGACGACGTTAAACCAAGTGCTTTGTGGGAGGCAACCCATAATTATTTTTGTGTGTTTTTTACATTTTTAATGTAAGGTTATGCCTCGGTCTTGACTAATTTTATATAACTTTAGAAAATTGGATGCTAACAAGTCTTTATTGACTTTATCTAAAAATTATCTCGAAGTATATAAAGTTTGGACTTTGGATCACTCCATTTCATATGTGAGTAAAAAGGAGATCAAATTAACCTTCATTATGATTGTTTATAATTTTTTTTACTAAGTCTATATTGATCTTACCATTCTAATTTACCTATTTTGGAGAATGAAACTTTGAAATTTGATGATAGGCAAAACAGAGTCGAACATGGTTCTGGCTCCTAGGCGCCGAAATTTGGCGCCTAAGCGCCAGAGTAAAATTGTGTGTCGATGGGTCCTGCGCCTAGGCGCCAGATTTGGCGCCTAAGTGCCACAGTTACTGGATCATGTAAAAACCAAAAATTTTTCAGTTTTTCACTCGATATTATCCTTTAAATTACCCCATCTTCATCCCCAATCCATAAGAAACAAAAATTACGACCTAGTCACTTTATTCTTGAGAGATTAAAGAGGATTTTTGAAGAAATGGAGAGAAGAAATCTTGAAGAAGAGGCTAGAGATAAAGGAACCTCAACCCTACTTCAATGGTTTTATCGTTGTAAGTTTGGAGAAAATTTTAAGTCGTCTAGATAAATTTCAAGCCTCCATGAGATGTATCATCAAATTGAACATCTGGAATGGCAAGCGAAGCTTCAATTTGATCATCTAGGGCTTATCAAGATGCTTAAGTGGAGATGTATTCGAAGAACAAATGGATCGACGAGAAAACGACTACGGATTTTCTGAGGGCGTTAGTATTCTTCCTAATTAGGCCTAGTAATCTTCCTTGTGAAGAGAATGGAAATTTCTAATTTGAAGATTACATAGTTATTGTGGTGTGATCTAGACTTTTACTAGTTTCTCGTTGTATCGATTTGGTAAATCGATTGTATTGTTTGTGTGTTTGATTTATTGTTCAATGTGTTTTGTATTTGCTTTGAAATTGTGTAGTTTGATTATTTGTTAGGATATGAATCATATTACTATACTTATCTGTATTGTATTGAGATAAAATTGAAGATTATGAATGGAATTAGAAGAGTTTGATTTAAACCTTGGGTTTAATTGGTTGATTTAATTTTTAATTTTTAAAATTTTTGGGAAATATTTTGGAAGTTGGAAACTGAAGCACTATTCTAATATGAGTAATTGGAAGTTGAATTTTTTAGTTTTGGTGGAAAATAAATTTTTTAAAGTTATTTTCGTGAAAGGAGAGTCTGGCGCCTAGACGCCAGAATTAGGCGCCTAGGCGCCGGTTCAGCCTGTTTATCGAAAATTAGCATTTAAATCCCATTAGCCATGGTTGACGCCTAAGCTTCATCCCCTTCCTCTTTTTCTTTAAAATACACCCCCTAGATCCATCTTGAGGTCAATACATCAAGTTTTTGAGCCTGAAATCACTTGATTTCTTCATCTCGAGGTCAGATCTACCTTCTAATCCAATTATTTTTTATTCTTACCATAGTTTTTCCTATTTTTTTGCTAAAAACCAAAATTTTGAGAAACAATTTGATTTTTATAGTTTCTCCATGGATTTTTAAACTCATTTTAAGTTTCTCAAGCATAAAAAGAGTTTAAAAAATTGATTCCTAAATTTATTTGTGTTTTCTTTCACGTTTAGATGACACCAAAATCTAAGCGAGGAAAGGCAAAAGAAAATTTCGACAGCAGCAAGTTTTCGACTGCGGCAGCACATTTTCGTTATCACAAATTTGTGACATCAAGAAAGTTTTCTCGGAGCGCAGTTTTTACAATCCTGGTGAAATGATCGAGAACACGATCGTTGCACACAACTGGCAACGATTCTGTTATTTCATTGTTGTTGCCGTTATTCCTATTGTACGCGAGTTTTATGCCAACTTTTTGGATGCGGAAGACTACGAAGTCTTCGTTAGAGGTGTCGGAGTAGGATTTACTCCGGAATGGATCAATATTTTCTATGGTCTGCCACCTAACATCGAGTGCTACTATTCTTGTTTATCTCCATCTGAGGGAGATCTTGAGATGATTATTGCATATCTGACTGAACGACAAAAGGGTAAACTTCAAATCTTCTAATCTAAATGCTATTTCAAAGGCTTGGCATTATTTTATTTCTGCTAGACTTCTACCTTCCAAACACCCAAGTGAAGTTACCAGAGATCGAGCTATCCTGAACTACTGCATTCAGGAGAGAAAGCCGATAGATTTTGGCAGTATTATTGATGATTCAGTGGAATCAATTACTAGATCCATCACTTCTGTAGGATTAGGATTCTCATCCTTGATTCATTCTTTTTACATGAGCAATGGACTTTCTGCTGATATATCAGAGGAGAAGTTGAAGACTACAAAGCCAATTGGGAAGGAGAGTGTTAGCATTTATGATCGTCTTTGAGGGAAGAGATCTACTGATCCTTCTACTTCTGTACCTATTGCAGGTAGAGCTTCTACTTCTAGACTTTCTACATCTACTACTGAGCCACCATCTAGTTTCTGGGAATCGATGCATGATCAATTTCTGGAGCAGTAGAATGAGTTATTTCTAACTCACTGCAGAGTAGATACTAGACAAGAAGATTGATCATTTATCTGAGTTTACCCAAAGTAAAAGTGAGTATGATGCTGAATATTCAAAGTCTTTAGTGAGATTCTTGAAGGGTGAGCATGATGTTCAGTTTCCTACTTGTCCTAGATTTTCACCGTATGTTGATCCAAAGGATGTGGAGTTTTCTTTTGGTGATGACGATGACGATGACGAGGCTACAGATAGTGATTAGTAGCTTGATTTACATCTCAGATGTGCTGATTCTGTTGTTAGTTTATTTCTTGTTTGCTAGTGTTGTTTGTTGTTTGTTGTTTGTTAGTGTAGATTTTTTTATGAAACTTTGTGTGGATTGTTTGATGTTGAGACTATTTTAAATATTTAGTGTATTGTGTTGAAGACTGAAATTTGGATGAATTAATGTTTATTTCTGTTTCAGCCTACTGTTTAGTATTCTTAAATAGTTAGTAATGTTATTTTGTTTTGGTTACTATTAGTAGTATAGTCATTTAATTTAGCTACTGATATTAAAAAAAATGATGAGCCTGCTTACTTTTATATTGTTTCGTTATTTCAGAAATATTCATAAAAAGCATGTGTAGAAGTAAATTTTTCTTTTTAGACTGTTTTTACATACTTATAAAAATTCTTTTTTAAATTATACCTTTCTTTCTCTCATACTTCAAATTTTTTTTATGATATGCCGAAACATAAGTTTGGGGGAAGGGAAAATACATGCAAATTTAAATTTTATTTGTCCTTAATGAACTAATATTTTCTAAAAATATATATATAGCATAACATAAGGAATGAAGAATTTATTTAAGATCATTTAAATTTTTGAAATTATAAATAAATTAGTAAACTTAACCAAAATTTTAATAACTTTGATTGATTTTAAGAATAGAATTATTGAACTTAAAGAAGAGTAAGATTAAGAAATTTTTCTATTCATAGTAGAAATAAATAAATTTTAAAAGTATTAAGAAATCAAAGATTATAACTTAAAAAAGAAAAGATTGAAATTCTTTTTGAAATCTATTCATGTTATAGTAATTAAGTGAAAATGTATAAGTTTGAAAATATAAGTTAAGGATAGCGAAGTTCAAAACTATTAACTGGCTATCCAGATATAGTAATCCTCTCTGTAAATAAAAAAAAGAGAGAGAGGAGAAGCTTGAGAAGATGCCTAATCAAAAATTGGCTTCACTTGAATTAGCTTATAAAAAAAATCTGATTACATATTTTACTTAATTTTTAAGCATGTATCTTTATTACAAAAGATTTTCATGAAGATGTTTTTCTTGTAATTAATTTATGTGATCTTAATATAATAAACTACAATTAATTTCAAAGTGAATGAAAAATTTTTGAAATCTTATGATTTGGTAGTTAAATATTCTTTAAATTCTTATAATTAAACTTAGTTAAATTTGGTTAATGATTTACTAAAGCCTTTATAAAATAAAAAATTATAAGAAATCTTAAATATCTACCATTTAGTCCAATTGTTATACATTTTATACAGTAAAAAGGGTTACTTGAGGACAAGTAACGTTTAAGTTTGGGGGATTTTGATCCATGAAAAGAATACCTATTTTTATGCCTTGACTTTTATCAAATTTTTAAGGATATTATGCTTTAATGAAAGGTATTTTTGTGTTTTGGATGTAGGTAACACAAAAATGTTCAAGAAGTAAAAAAGGATGAAAAAGGAGCAAAAAGGAGCAAAAATGGAGCCAAAATGCAAATTCTCAATATAATTGTCCTGGCGCCTAAGCGCCAGTTCGATACAGAATTCTGTAAGCTTATTGACGACTTTTTGATGGTTATTTTGACGGTGTTAACTATTATTGGATCATCTAGAAGATTGGCAGTTATTTCTGGATTATAGGACATGTGATACATTGTATTTGGACGCTTGGAAACTGTTAGGATCGCGAAGAGGTGCGATCCAAAGTGAAGAGGTGTGAAGAACTGGACGCAGAGTCCAGCCCCTAGGTGCCAGACACACCTTTTAGAAGATTTATTGAACATGGACACATTTTCAAGAGGTGCCTCAAGGCAACCCATGAAGCCTATATATAGGAGGCTACTCCTTCAGAGAAAAACGGCCCAAAAACCACCAACGCCCAACCCAGTCCCCTAGCCCCTTAGTCCATTTAGAGAGAGAAATTAGAGAAACATTTTAAGAATCTTATTTATAGTTTCTTTTATTAAATAGTGAGTTTATTTAGAATTTGTATTGAGTGTATTTGAAGAGTCGGTGCTTTTGAAGTCTATTTATTTCGGAGTCAGAAGGATTCAGAGGTTCAGTTGGAAAAACACTTGAGATAAGTATTTGTACTTTCATTCAAAGTTTTATTTATATGTTTTGTTGTTTAAATTCAATGTGTTCTGAGTAGTTGCTTTACTTTCTTCTTTCAATTATTAAAATATAAATAAGATAATATAAAATTCGTTGGAGAATTAAAATCTATATATACATTTTAAACATTGTGATGATATTAATATCGGATCTTAATTTAATATTTAAATTGACCATTTAAATTGTTAGAATCTGTTGAAGAGTTTTGAGACCTAGAAGGAGATGAATTGTTTACTACTAGATATAACATGAATCCTTGGGTAGTCGAAGGCCTTGCGCAGGTTATTCAAGGTGAAGTGCAAATAAATAGGAAGATATTATTTAATGAGCGTAGAATAGATAAGTTTTTAGTGGGACAGGTTAAATTCTTGTAATTTGGTTTATAGAGAAGGAAAGGGTCACTAGTAGGGCCGACCATAGCCACCCTTGGACATCTAGTAGTGTGAGCCTAGAATAACCCATTCTACTAACAATACATCCAGACCTGATCTATAGATTAGCCAATGTTCTTTATACATTCGAGTGAAGTTAAATAATAGGAATGCTTCTATTTGGCACAATACCATAAATTTATATTCTCCACGAATATTACATTATCTAAAAAGTCTTGGATTAATTGAAAGGAAGAAAGTTGTTTGCTTATTTTTATTTACATCAATCATTATTTTATTACTGCTTTATTTCTGCATCTAGTAAAGTAAATATCAACTTTTTAATTTTAAAAGAAATACATAAAAATAAAATCTAAATATTAAAAAAATCTATAATCCTCCTCGTGGGATCGATGCTAGGGTCTTTATTTAAAGCCCTATATTACTTGAAACGATAAGTATACTTGCGTAGTACCCTTAGTGTGTAAAATATTTTCCATAAAATTATATTTATATACAATAGACGCTATTATTATTTGAGTCAAAATATTAGCTATAACATATTTTTGTTAGCATAAATTACTGCATTGTTTGGCGATTGCAAACCAAATTTTTGGTGCATTGCTGCGGATCGAGGGTCAATGGCTTAAATGGGTCATCAATCTCACTCAACCGAAATTTTACCAAAAATCCAAAATTTAATCCTTCAACTCCACCAAACTAACAAATTGCCCCTAAATCCCAATTTTAGCCAAAATCCCCAAAATTACTAAAATATCCCAAAAATCATCCCAAAATGTTGCTCACCACTAAAGATATGCAAAGCACGTCATATTTAACAAAATTCCCAAAATACCCCAAAACTAAAATGACCAAAATAACCTTCCTAGCCCAAAATTTCCAAAAAAAATTCCAATAAATTTTCAAAACCCTCCAAATATTCCCAGATTCAATTTTGAACCACGACATTGACCTAATTTGACAAAATTAACCTATATTTACCAAAAGCCCCAAATTGCCCTGTAAAGCCCAAAATGCCTAAATTACCTCCAATGTCTACTAAATTGACCTCGAGTCCCCACAATGTCAATTCTAAACTCAAATTCACTATGCTAAATCTCATCATAAATCAAATCTAAGTCCAATTTGACCAACATTTGAAGCTAATTTGAACCCAAACCAGAAGCCCCAATTTTGCCCATATGACCAAATCTCCCAAAATTGAACCCAATATCATTAAATTTCCCTCAATGTTTAATCCTAAACTCTTCATGACATTCATCTACACACAAATGAATTATCAATGGCCCCCAATTTGAGCCCAATCCTCACCCAAGTCAATCGTAACCTAAAATCTCCAAATTTCCCCTTAATGTGCCTCATGTAAAAAATCCAACAAATTGAATGTCCTAACCCTAAAATCTCCACCCAATTTATGTTAATAACTCTTCAAGACATCTCCTTAGAACATTTTAAGCCATCAATTGGCCTTTAAGCCCAATCTTTCCAAAACTAAATCCATGCCCAAAATTATTTAAATACCCAAATCAAGCCAAATTGATCCCCCAAACCTATTCAAAACCACTCCAATCCTCTTCTAAATTCCTTATGGCTTGCCCTTTGGCTCACCTGACAACTGGCCACCTCCACCCTAACCTTGGTAGCTAGCCTAGTCCCCAGAGGAGCTCAAATTAAGAGCCATTTTCTCCACTTTAAAGCCAAATTCACACATCCTAGTTGTCCACCTCTGATAGCTCAATAGAGCTCCTCTACACTCCACCTAAGCAGACAATTCCACCCACATTGGCAACCTGAGCTCCACCAGGCAGCCATGGACATAAATAGAGCCCTCCACTACCAAAGAGAGATTTTAAAAGTTTCTTAAGGAAACCCTGCCAAAACCTCACCAGAGCTTTCTCATACCTTCCTGAGTGAAATACCACTGCCTTCAGCCCTCATCCCCACTGCCCTGAGCAAATTTCTCCACTCAAATTTTAGCCAAAAGTAGAAACTTTCCACAACAGTTCCCTAGTGCACCAAATCCAAATTAATTGCACCCACACCGTCACCACACTGGAAGAAGAAGTTCCCCCATCAAAGCCCCATCATAGAGAGCCTCCACCCCAGACTTTGATCAACACCTGAAATCGGCCTTGGTTGAATTCAAGTCTAGACATTTCACCAAGCCAAGCGATTTTACCTAGTTGTTCATTGAGACCAATCGAAGTTGTTACAACCATCTGATTAAGGACTCCCCTCTCAAAGAAATGTATTGAACTCTCTCTCCCTCTTGAGCTTGTTTGGATCCTCCAAGCACATTGGGTTTATTTCAGACTATGTTAGCTGTATAGATAGGTTCTTCTAGGTGAGATGAGTTAATAAAATAAACCCCATGTGATTTGGTTAAGTGTAGAGGAAGATATTAGGGTTTAAGTGAGTATGGTTCATAGTTCACACCAGTTGGGGACGAAGGAGGAGCGCCGTTGGATCAAGCGTGTAATGCTTGGATGACTAGGAACACGCTAGATAGAAGATCCTATTATAAAGCTCAACCACGTGACAGCTAACTCAGAAGGCGGTGGGCAATGGGGAGACGATGCTTAGCTCTTCGGAGCACCATAGGATTGTGTGGCGCTGCGCTGGATAAGTAGGAAATTATGTATTAATTGATTTATTTAAATCATTGAACCTTAGAAAATAATAACTTGGTGTAGACACATGAGAAAAATAAAATAAGAAAACCCACTTGCTTAGTCAACTGAGGAGAACAATATGAAATTTATTCAAGATTACTTGATGTGCATTTTATTCTTAATAATTTAATACTATTTTGAGTATTTCAATTCTCCATTTGTATGCTCACTTCATCATGGCTTGAAATTTAGGGCTTTTGTTCTCTTTGTCATTGGGGATTTTCCTCGATTTTTTCAAGGTCAGGGGAGATCTCTATGTAAAGATCTTTATTTTTTACGTTATTGTGTTTGTTTTGGTATCAAAATTATAGTAATTAAACTATTGATCAATAAAATACAGAGTAAATTTTGGTAGATTTACTGTGACCAGAGGAACATAGAAAAAATGTAAACTTGGTTTAACTCATTTTGAATAACCCAAATTGTAATTAAGCCATAAATTCTAAAGAAAAATAAATTTGATTAAATATAAATAAAAATTACCTAAAAATAATTCTTCAGTTTAATTTAAGATTGAAGAAACTTACCATAAAATTTTCAATTCAATTGGAGTTAATTTAAACACTTAAATGAATTTTCCATGCTAAATCACACCTTTCACAATTATATAATTATAATAGTTAAAATGCACTTCAATAAATCACCAAAGTAATTTTGGGAGTTCTCTACGATTAAAGGAGTCCATGGAAAATAAAATTGTAATTAAAATAATTTTTTATTTTTAAACATTATTTTAATATTAAAATATTTAAAAATTAATAAAAATCACAAAATTAATTATATTAATGAAAATGTCCTAAATTACCTCCTCATAACTTCAAAACAATTAAGGTAATTTTCCTAAATCTCTAAATAAAGATATTAAATTTTAAAGGCCCAAAATTAATTTTTAAACGCTAAAATGAAATTTCCCTCATTTCCCATTAAAATAATTATAATAATTAAAATATAAATTAAAAAAAAACTTTAGTTCTCTAGGTTCCTTGGCCTTAGAGAAATTTAATAAATATATAAAACACAATTTTCATATTTAATTAATACACCAAAAATTGAAATAATTTTTATAATTTAATAAAGTTCAAAAAATCATAAAATTTGGTCCAAATGATTCTCTAGTCTATGTGAACTTCCATTAATTTTTTTTGGGACATATTTTTATTTTTATTGAATTTCTTTGAAAATCTTTATTTTTTATGAAAATACTTATATAAATTAAATTAATTTTTATGAAATCATTTTTTCTCCTCTAATGCTTTAATTGACCCATAAGTGGGGTAATATAAAATTTGAAAGTCATTTGAATTAAATTTAATGAATTATGAAAAGATAAGGTCATTAGGGGCCAAAGTGCAATTTTGATTATTTAGCTGTAATTAATTTAGGTTTGATTTAAAGTGTAAAAGGGTAATGGAAAATCTTAATGAAAGGATAAATTGTAACAACTGATCTCATTTTCGTCACATTAAAAGATAAGTTTATAATTTTATTAATCATACTAATTTGGATGAAAATTAAATTAAATGATACTTAAGGTTAGGGGTTGACATTGGAAGTTGACACCTCACTAATGCAACACCTCTAGTTGATGATAAAAGAATGATACAAAACAGTAACAAGAATCATGTTCATGTAACTTGACTTTTCTAAAGAGTTAAAAATATACCCACCTGTCTTAAGGGCTTGGAAGTGAGACTAGACTTAATTAAATATGACTAATGAGATTTAGAATAGAAAACACAATTAATGTTAAAGATATTTGAAACACCAGAGCCCATTAAAACTGATTAAATTCTTTCATAAATTAAATTACATTTAAAGGCTCCACTTACATAATTCATAAATAAAATATCAGGTGATATTTGTCCCACTTTAAGGATAATTAAGACATTAGCTCACTGGGCATAAGGGTATGAAATAGATGAATCATTTAATAATTATGATAAGTCGAAATGAAATCATGAAAATTTAAAAGGGTGGTGAAATATCTAGGTATTCCCAAGACCTTCTCACAAATCTTTAGGACACCTTTTGGGACAACTGAACTTTCCATATTTATTAAAGGAAGGCATCTCTCAAATGATTAAATAGGACCCACCAAGTTATGACATAGGACATAAATGGCCCATGACAAACCTGTCTATAGAATCTTTTTCCTGCGAATTATAAATGTTTACAGAAAAGATACTAAAGTTTCAGGTGGAGGAACGAGAAGGCTCGCCAGGTACACTTTTATAAATTGGCAGTACCTTCTTTTATGTACTTCTTTTACTATACTTTTCTTGCTTATGAGCTTGCATGATAAATAACAATGTCACCCTACATGAAAACAAAAAATTTTAGGATAGCCTCAAAACCAAAACCAAAACTAAAAATTAAAATTGAAAAAAGATAAAATTCACCTCCAGAACAATCAAAATATAAGACAACTCAAAATTTAAATCACAAACAAAACAATAAAATTACAATTGTAACTAAATTAAAACATCTCTTTAGATGATATGAAATACCTCGAAGGATGCAACTTACAGCTGCTAACAAGCTTTACCACGATTTAAATGAAAGCATGGAACTCATTAAGTTGAGTTTAGTAAATTCATCTGGACCAAGTGAATCCGATGAAAATAGTTGAGCCAGAACGAGGAAACCGTGGGATTCTAACCGGTGTCGCTATAATCAACTTAAGCCTCATGATACATTAGGACACCAAAATTTAAATATTTACAAAACATGAAAATTCTCTTTTCTTTTCAATTAACACTTCTTTAAACTGAACCTGCTACAACGAGGAGCTTAAATTACGCACAATGGGCAGCATGGCCATTTTCAACAGCAAAACTCCTTAGAATTATATAACAAGCCATAGGACTTCGGGTAGCTTGCCTAGTGCAGCATAAATCCACACTTTATCTCTTTAGGCCTTTGCATAACCATGTTGTGCAATTTAAGCCCTAACTCGTCTTAGGATTCCCAGGTAGTCATCAGATATGACATAAATCCTCCCATCTTCTAGGCTATTAACATGATTGGTATCAAGTGAATGTAAGCCGTAAATAATAAAATTGACAGGATGAAGCATTAAATAATTATCCCAAATTGAAGCCAAACCATAAGACAGTTTAGGAAAACACCAAGTTTTTTCTTGGATCTATCTTCTTCCCCTAGCCCTCTTTTTCCTTTGTATTCTTATAATAACTATTCCAAACATGAGCCACTCACCTATTAGATTTCCCATTATCACATTTTCTTGAACAATCTACCATTTGAAAGTCATGAATATAGATATTTCCTGATCTATATCAAGATTTTTATTAAGTGACTTTGGTTATCTAAGATGTAATTAACTATAGGGGCTTGCCCATATAAGAAACTTAAAGACCCCAAATTAATATAAACTTTATCTAGTTGCTTCATACTAGATATGGGAAATTGTCGGTCAACATAAGTTGTTTGCAGACCAAATGGATGTGATAGATTCTTTAGTTAAATATATCAAGCCTCACCATTTAGCAATGTATCTATTCTTTTGGATAGATACATATCTTGTGGTGAAGTGCTCGATTATTTAAACTATTGCATATATGTGATCAATTTGATTTCATATTTTTCAAAATTAAGATGATATTTTCTAAACTACACACGCGCACACACACACATACACAGATATATACATACATACATATATATATATATATATATATATATATATATATTGCAAAAGCTTCAAACTTTGTTAAGATCAAAAAGAGGGGGTACAAGATTAGGTAAGGGGGATCTCCAGCACAAAGAGATTACACCACTTAACCAATCAAAAACAAAACTTCATTAGCCTCCAAACGAAAGACAATAAAAGCTGTATATATATATATATATATATATATATATATATATATATATATATGTATGTATATTAGCAAAATATAAGAAGCATAATAAAGCAAGCGTTTAGTTACATCCGATAAAAGGAAGTGAAATCAAGTCACCAAAAAGTAAGCTCGTTTTAGGTGCCCAAAAGAGAGTGTAAAGCATTTAAATGTTGCAGTTTTTGTAGCCGTTTTAGCTAGGTAATTGGTTGGCTGATTCCCCTCCCTGTGCAGATGACTCCAATAGACTGTTACATCCTTTGTGAGAGCAATCAGGGTTCTGTGAAGGTATATTAGCATCCAAGGAACATCAGTAGTGCCAATCATAATATTAACCAGTTGAAGGGAATCGGATTCCATCCAAATGTGAGAATGCCCAGCAGCTTTTGCTGACTTTAGAGCCCATATAGCAGCAGTCATTTCAGATTCAAGAGGAGAACCAGAGACAATAGATGTTTGAAATCCCCACGATAATCTACCTTGATGATTTCTACACACTCCCCACATCCGGAAGAAAGAGGGGTATAACTCCCATCAATGTTAACTTTGACCCAAGACGTGGGGGAGGGATCCAGTGAAACAACTTAATTTGGATCCTGGTTTTGTTCTTCAGTTCATGTGTAGTATAATACTTGTGTATGTAGGTGCAGCAATTAGCAAAGATCTGGTTAATAGAGCATATAGAGTTCTCATACTTATTATTATTCCTTGCCATCCAAACGAACCACCAAATGATCAGTGGATAAAAAGAGAGCTTCGAGTCGAAGCCAATCGCCTGACGGTCCTCCACGAAATCCAGTCCCTGAAGTGTTGTGTAAGTTGAAAATGTTCCAGCACTCTATTCCATACCTCCCTAATCACAGGACAGTGAAGAAGTAGATGGTCATATAATTCCTCCTTAGCACAGCATAGATGGCATCTGGAAACGAGTCTAAGGCCCTTCAATTTCAGTATATCATCAGTAGGCAAAAATTTGTGAAACAATCTCCAGCAAAAGAATGACATAGAAGGGGTTAAATAATTATTCCATAGGTGACAACCCCAATTATTCTGGGGTCAATGATGTAAGGACTGGTAGATATAGGAGTTAATAGATTGAGAGGGAGGTTTCTTGACAATGAGCTGATCTGAATTCACCTGTGCACTGCTGATAGGGATCTCCTTGATAGTCTGAATAAAAGATAAATCCACTACCTCCTTTAATTTGTCTTCATCCCATTGATGATTTGTCCAGAAGTCAGCAACTCTAGAGTTATAATTCATATGAGTATTTGGGATGGGATACAACCGATCATCCAATAGCCAATTGTCAAGCCAAAAATTAACAAATCCATCTCTAATCTCCCAGCAAAAAAAATTGTTAGCTTCTCTCCTTACCTTCAGTAAGCTTTTCCATTGTTGAGAATCTCTAATTTTAGCCTTTACTACATCGGGGTGGCGAGGTTCGCGATATTTAGTCGATAAGAATTGAGCCCGAAAGGGTATCTTGTTTTACGAATTTCATCTATCGCTTACATAGGAAGATTTTTCTAATGTGTTGAAAACTCTTGAACCCCGGAGCCTCCGGAGTTAATGGGTTTACAAAGCTTATTCCATGTGACCCAATGTGTTTGTTTGTGTTGCCCCTCCCACAAAAATTTGTTAAAGGTAGTTTCCAACAGTCTTTGTATACTTTTCTTCATTCTGATCATCTGCATAGTAAACAATGGAAAGGTGGTGAGGATACTCTTGAGAAGTGTCACCCTTCCACCATTAGATAGAAAGTTGTTGGTCCAGCTGTTAATCTGAGCCGTAACCTTATGAACCACTTCATCATAATGGGTTTGTTTCTTCCTGCCTTTGATTAGTTGAACATCCAGATATTTTAAAGGTAAGTCAGTAGGAGAGAAGCCAGTAGTATCCTTAATCCAATTCTGATTTCTAAAATGTTTTCTAGCCATGAACTGACATTTGTGCTTGTTAAGTTCCAATCCTGAGACCTGATGTAGATGGTGCAATATATCTAAAGATTTTTTTATAGCTTCTTTGCCACCATTAGTGAAAAGGATCACATCATCTGCAAAGCAAGGTGTCTTATAATAGGTTTAGAACTTTGATGATAACAAAGATAGGGAAAATTTCTATGAGCCTTGTTAAGAAGTCTAGAAAAATAATCAAATGCAAGTATAAAAATCGTTGGAGATAATGGATCCCCCTGCTTCAGGCCCCTGCCCGGTTTGAAGAACCCATGATTTGTGCCATTGTGAAGAATAGTGTAGGAAGTATTGTTTAACCATCTCTGTATTAGCTGACAAAAAGCTGGGCTAAATCCTCTTGCCTGAAGCATGATAAGGATGAATTGCCAGCTGAGTGAATCATAAGCCTTCTTTAGGTCCAATTTAAATATTAAATTATGACCTCTGCAAGGCTTATCAATCTCCATAAGTAATTCTTGAGCAAGCAGTACATTATCAGTTATACTTACGTTCCGGATAAAAGCAGATTGATTTTCACTTACTAATAAATGGAGAGAAGGCTGTAACCTACTAACCATAATCTTACTAATTATCTTATTTAGTGTATTAGTGATACTTATAGGCCTGAAATCATTCCAAGAACTTCTCTTCTTATCTTTAGCAATCAGTGCAATGCTTGTAGCAGCAAAGTAGTTAGGTAAATCAGTCCCACTGAAAAAAGCTTGGACAGCCTGCACCACATCTTTTCCAACAATGTCTTAGGCAGTCAAGTAGAACACAGGAGTGAACCCATCGGGACCTGCAGTCTTGTTCCCATCAATTGATTTCAGAGCATGAAGAAACTCAGCTTCATCAGGTAAATGGAGCAGTTGCAGATTATGCACAATATCCATCTGGTCATTAAATAAATCACCCCTAAAGTCAGCAGATTCGATAGGGGTTGCAGCCAGGAGGCTCTGAAAGTACTGAACAACATTCTCCTTAATCAGGATAGGATCATCTAACCACAGTCCTTCCTGAGTTTTGATTTTGGTTATGGCATTGATTTGTCTTCTATATTTAATCACTGCATGGAAGTATTTGGAATTTCTGTCTCCAAAGAGTTGTTTGTTAATAGCGACCTTATGTGAAAGATATTCTTCTTCAACGATCAAGGCATGTAAGTACTTATCCTGGGCATCCATGAGTTCATTGAGATTGTCCAGCCCCTAGCCTGTTCAGCCTCCAGAAAGTGTATCTTATCAGCCCACTGCTTAACCTTCTCAAACACATTACCAAAGACAGCTTTGTTCCAAATTTTTAAATTACTGGATAGGTGTTTCTGTAATCTCCATAGCCTAATTAAAGGATTATCAGTAGAATATAAGGGGGATTTCCATCCCATCTTCACAGCTTTCAGGAAGTTACAGTGTTTAGCCCAAACATTTTGAAATCTGAAAGTAGGATGTCCATCATGCTGAAAGAGTGAGATCTTAATTAGAATGGGAGAGTGATCAGAGCAAGTTCTATGTAAGTGGTGCACTCTAGTAATAGAGATGGTGTTCATCCAATAGCTGTTGACTAGAAATCTATCCAATCTCTCTAATATTCTTCCTCTTTGCTAAGTGAAGGGAGTACCAATATGGCCCAAGTCAAACAAAAGAGCACTTTGGATTCTGGAAATAAATTGCAACATATTCTGAAGGTTAGGGGTTCTCCCCCCCAACTTCTCACTAGGGTAAGCAATACTGTTAAAATCGCCACCTATTATCCAATTTTCCTGGATATCACTGCTAATATTAATAAGATTATCCCATAGCATAGATCTATCTTGAGAAGAACATCCAACATAAATGAAAGTAGCCAGTCCAGAGAATTGAGCAATGTTAAAGTGCAGGTGAAGGAATTGATGATCATCAGCAAGAATCTGGTAATTAATCTCATGTCTACTATAGAGCCAAATTTTATTATTACTATTTGCATAAAAATTAAAACCCTTAAACTTATTGATAAATCTGTGAGTGTAGTTATTGACCATTGGTTCCAGCAAGACAATGATCCATGGCCTATAAGTCCTCTTAAGACTTTTGAGTCTGTTAAGGGTGTCAGGACTTGTCATACCCCTAACATCCAACACAATAAGTTAATCATGATGAGTAGCCTTACCTGCCCTAGTCAACCTAGGGGGAGGGGCCTTAGAAGTATCTGGATCCAAAGCATCAATGATGTTAGTGTGAGAAACGTATTTGAGTTTCATGACATCTTTCCTTTTTTTTTTACTTTTCTGAATTGTCCAGGCTCCTTCCATTTCTGAAGGCAAGTGATCTAAAGCCATATATATATATGTATACCCATAATAAAATTTGGGACAGAGATAAAAAATTGGCCAACCAAGGGCCAAACATGTCCAGCAGAAGCAAAAGAAGTGGAGGACACCCTGGACACCACAACAAGAAAATTCAGTGCACAATTCTTATATGAGGAGCAGGGAGATTGTCTCCATCAAGAAGGGTGGCAAGATGCGGGGGGGGGGGGGGGCAGATGATATGACCACAGAATTAGAGGTAGAGCCCAATTTGGCTAACCAAGTAGCCGGATGATTACCTTCCCTGTGAATAAAAGAGAACCTTGTATGAAGCTGGCTCTTTAAGTTCTGTATCCTGCATACCCAATGAAGATGATGCCAAGGGAGGGGGACATGGAACTCATTCAGCTTGATCTGTTGAATAACCAATTCAGAATCTCCTTCAATCTCAATGTAGTTCCACTTAAGGTTCTTAGCAATTTTCATAGCCCAGTATACAGCAATTAATTCAGCTTCCATAGAATCAACAGCTTCCACAGGAGCATGGAAAAATAACCTGCAGCTCCCTACACTGTTCCTGAACAGTCCACCAATACCAGCATTTCCAACCCAGCAACTTCCATCACAGTTTACTTTGAGGTAAGGGGGCAGGGGGGGTGCCAGGTCACCAGACCAATCATAAAGGATGGTCTACTGTAGGAAGTCTCAAAATAGAAAATGTTAGGGAATTTGGTGTACTTTATCAATTTTGGAATATAGGATAGACAGTTCTTGGTAACAGTATTCTCACTAGGTGTGGTTTCTTTAAAGGTAGCTTTGTTTCTTTCCATCCAGATAAACCAAGCAGATATAAAGGGAATAACACCAATACCAAGACCAGCCCAGCAAGGCCAACATGAATAGAGGCAATCCCACTCCAAATTTTGGGTGTTGATATGTAAATGATTGATAAGATTGCTCCAAACAAGTTGAGAAAAACTGCATCTGAAAAACAGATGGGGAGTAGATTCTTCCTCCCTCCAGCAAAGCCTGCAGCATGAAGGACCTCTAATTCCCTTGAGTTTAAGAATATCATCAGTGGGAAGCAGCTTAAGGAATGTTCTCTAGGAGAAAAAACTTATAGAGGGGGATAGAGATTTATTCCAGGGAACTTCTCCCCATTGAATAGTCTCCCAGTGGTACATTTTGGTGTAGATAACTTTGGACAGGATGAGGTGAGCACCAGACTGCCAATTAATAGAGTCTTTCCTGTGCCTATCAAATTTAATGGTGGCCACATGATCATAAGAAGCATTGCTCAATACAGCAAGGAGGGAAGGAAAAGACCAGTTATCCCTAGACCAGCAATTAGCCACTTTTAAGTTAAGATCATGGATGGCAGACCTAGGAGTGAGCCAATCGTGGGGCACCAGTGATCCAGCCTGAAGGATAATTCCCCATGCCCTAGTGTTCCAAATGTACATATTTTCAGCTTGGTTTCTGACTTTCAACATGGCTTTCCAAGTTTTGGAATCACCAGGTCTGCAGGTGATCTGGGATGGATGTGAATGCCTGCAATACTTGCTAGTAATAAATTTGGCCCAAAAGGAATCTTGGGATCTAAATTTGATCCACAGTTTACATAGATTAACTTGGATAATTTGTTGATGGTTCTTGAATCCCATCCCACCAGCCCAGATGGGTTTAGCCACTTTACGCCAAGAGGTCTAGTGGATTTGCTTCCTTTGGCCAGCTCAAAGAAATTGATTAAAAGCTCTTTTAAAGAGAATTTGGGTGCCTTTGTTCATAGTAGTCGTTTGAAGCACATAAGCAGGTAAAGTTGTGAGTATGCTCCTAAGGATGGTAATTCTGCCTTCATTAGATAGATAGTTATGATTCCAGTTAGCCAGATAAGAGCTTATCTTATTGAGGATATCATCAAATTGTCTTTGCTTGGTTCTGCCCATATTGAGTTGAACCCCAAGGTATTTTAGAGGCAAGGTAGTGCTAGAGAACCCAGTGAAGTCAGTAATCCAATGTTTCATCTCAGCAGAAAACTTCTGGGGGAAGAGAAGGTGGCTTTTAGTAGTATTGAATTCCATTCCAGAACAATGTTGGAAGGAGTGCAGACATTTGATAATTTGCTTAACAGCATTTTTGGAGGCATTGGAGAAGATCATAACATCATCTGCATAGATTAGGTGAGAAATAAGGATATTAGATTTCTGGTGGTACCTAATGGAGCAATGTGTGGTAGCAGTATGGTTGATGAGCTTAGAAAAGTAGTCCATGGACAAAATAAATAAACTGGGGGATAGAGGGTCCCCTTGTTTAAGACCCCTGGTAGCAGAAAAGTAGCCCCAACAAGAGCCATTAAGAAGAATGGAGTGAGCATTAGCCTTAAGCCACCTTTTAATGAGACTGCAGAAATTGTTTTGAAAGCCCCCAGCAACAAGGGTCTCAAGGAGGAAATCCCAGTTTATAATGTCATAAGCCTTCTTGATATCCAATTTATAAATAAGATTGCCACTCCTGCATTGTTTGTTCAGGTCCAACAACAACTCTTGAGCCAATAGGATATTGTCAGCAATAGATCTACCTTTGACAAATGTTGTTTAGTTGGGGCTAATGAGTTTGTCCAAAAGAGGTTGAAGTCGGTTAACAATGACTTTGCTGATGATTTTGCTTATAACAGATGTAAGGCAGATTGGTCTAAAATGGTCCTAGCTAGACTGCGTACTACCTTTAGGAATTAAGACAAAATTAGAAGTATGGAAGAATAGGGGAATATCCCCTCCCTGAAATAAATTGGTAATGGCTTCAATAACATCAGATTTGATAACCTCCCAAGCATTCTTATAGAAATCAGAGGTAAAGCCATGAGGGCCAGCAGTTTTGGAACAATTAATGGAAGAGAGAGCATGCAAGATTTCAGTTTCAGATGGAGGGGGATGAGGTTCTGCTCTTTAAGATACTGATAGTGCTCCTTTAAAAGATCAGAGTTAAATGGAGTTCTTTCCACATTAGGCTGCTGCATTAATTTGCTAAAATGTTAAGTAGCACTTCTACCAATCTCCAAATGTTGAGAGATCCATTCCCTAGACTCTTTTCTAATGTGATGAATATAGTTGCATTTTCTTCTATATTTGAGATAGGCATGAAAGTAGGCAGTATTCCTGTCCCCCTCAGCAAAGTGATTAATAGATGCCTTTTGCTTAAGATACATTTCCTAGATGTCAATGGAGTGCATCAATTTTGCTTCAGCAGCAAACAGTAGGGGGTTGGGTCACTGTTCTCCTGAATTTTCGCCTCCAGTGCCAAAACATCTTGTTCAGCCTTCTCCACCACAGAGAACACATTTCCAAACTGGTGCCAGCCCCATTTTTTCAGATGATGGCTCAAATTATGGTGTAGATAACAAAGCTTGATCCAGGGGTCCTGATGATGAGAATCCCTCCAATGATTTTTTACAAACAGTAGAAATTCATGATGGGAAGACCAGAAATTTTGATACCTGAAGGGGGGTTTAGTTGGGGGAGCAGGGGGAACAGTGAGAGAAATAAGGAGGGGCCTGTGGTCAGAAAAGGCAAGAGCAAGGTGGGTAATTTGAGTATGGAGGAAATGAGACTGCCATAGTTCATTTGACAGAAATCTGTCAAGTCTTTCCCTAATAGAGTTCCTTCTCCAAGTAAATGGGGGCCCTTAAACCCCAAGTCATATAACCCAGCAGCAAGAATATTATCTCTGAATCTAAGCATAGTCTTCACATTAGGCCTGATGCCACCAACCTTCTCAGCAGGAGTGGAAATACAGTTGAAATCACCTCCCACAATCCAGGGGGAGTTAGTGTTGGTGCTGATGGAATGAATTTGATCCCAGAGGAGGGTTCTATCAATACATCTACATCCAACATAAACAAAGGAAGCAAAAGCATGATGGCCAGCAAATTGGATGGAAAGATGGACTAGTTGTGGGTGGTACAGCAGCACAGTCCAGATAATCTCCTTCCTGTAGAAGATCCAGATTTTGTTGTTTGAATTGGCAAAGTGGGAGAAACCAGAAAATTTGTTAATGATTTTAGAAGGGTATTGATGTACTAGGGGTTCAAGGATAGCAAAGCACCAAATAGAGTGTTTTTTGGTATGGTAAACAAGTCTTTTAAGAGAGGGGGGATGAGCCACACCTCTAATATTCCAGCATAGGAGATTTATCATGAGATAAAAGGGGGGAGGTGGGTGGGTGAGATCTGGATCTGGTTCTACCCCTAGTAGAAGGGGGGGAAGGTCCAGGTAGTTGCTTTGGAAGGGGAGTGGTACCACAGAGGAGATCGGCTTTGTTTCTTCTCTTTTTTCTAGGAGTCTTGATTTCCCAGGCATTCTCCATGGAGTCTTGAGGTACCTCAGAGGGGAGAGCCTATGAAGTATCAGAAGAACCAGCCAGGGGAGGATCAATAAAATCAGGCTCAATAGGTGAACATGAGGGGATAATAGGTGGGGGAATAGGAGCAGGAGTTACACTGGATGTTAATGGATCAGGTGGGGGGTTCACAAAAATAGGAGTGGGGGGAGCATTCTAGTGGGGGTAACTAAGGCCAGAGGGGGAAGGGATGGGTTTAGGAAATAGAGCTTAGATAAGGTTGGTAGATAAAACTTTAGCATCAGAAGGGGGAGGGCGGGGTCAAATAGGAATTGGTAGCAGCAGCAGGAGAAAAAGGTAGAGCAAAATCCCTGTTGGCAGAGATAACAGTACCAACAATAGCTCTGGGATTAGTTTTCTTTAAGGATAGCTGGAGTCTAAAGCATATTCCAATGGTATGCCCAAACATTTTGCAATGAGTGCAATAGTATGGTTTTTTTTGCATTATAACTTCCTGCCAGTAACCATCAGAAGCTGACCCTACCCAGATCCTTTTAATCTCATGCAAGGAAATGTCTCCTTCAATTTGTATCCTGGCAGCATCAGGCAGACCTCTATTAAAAGTTATTGCATCCATCCTGAGGGGGTACCAATGGCTTTAGAAATTTGAAATAAAGTATTGTGATTAAAAAATCTATACGGGAGATTAGGGAACTTAAACCAGATTGGTACAATAGGAGATCAAAATCAAGTGTCCATTTAAGGAGTTTCATTTCCATTCCAGCTATGGTTACCATTTGCTTAGCAAAAATCCTAGCATAATCCTCCTCAGTAGAGAGGTGAATAAGGAGATGCCTCCCATCTAAGAGGCCCATTCTCTAACTTCCAATAAATGCTAAAGAATCAAAGAAGGCTCTAACAAGCTCTATTTTGGGGTGACCAATAGTGAATTTTCCAATAAGTGTTAGTTTAACTTCCTCATTTAAAGCATCTAGTTCAACATCAGAGAAGAAAACTGTCGGGCACCCTTCCTTCTCACCAATAGGATGAATATAAGGACATGAATCCTTTCCAGCAGCAGCTTCAGGAAAAACCTGAGGGAAGACCAGCTGACTAGTGTTCTGTAAGGGGGTGGGACCATTTCCCACCACCCCAGCATATGAAGCTTTGGCCCAATCCAGTCAAGTAGAAGGTTCCACAGGGTTAGCCATACAGGAAAATGAGACCCCAGCACAGCAGGCAGGAGGTCAAATCAAAGACAGCAAGTCAAAAAAACAGCCTGAAGCCACTAGAAGGAGACTGACAGCCCAGAAAACACCAGCTATCAGGACCACAAGAGGAGGATGAAAGGCCAGTAATAGAAAGAAGAGGGGCAGCAAGGTCCAGGCCAGAGGCAGACAGGAACCAGCAATGGAACAGTAGAATTTTGAAATATGAAAACCCAAGAAGAAGGAAGAGGAGGAAAAAAGGCCAAGCAGGAAAGCCACACTTCACCTGAGACCACAACCTTCAACAGAGACAACTTACCAGACACCAGTGCCGCCAGGGGGGTCATCCCTGACCCCCAAACCCTAGCAGAGCAAGCCTAGCCGCCACCATGGAGATATATATATATATATATATATATATATATATATATATATATATATATATATATATAAATTCAAAGCAAAAAAGAAAATTTTATTAAGTTTTGGCTGAAACTTTACATCTAACATCAGGTAAATTTATCAAATCCCCATGTAAAAGAGAACTAAAAACATTAAAAGAAGAAATATCAAACCCATGGAAAGACCCACAAAAGATATCTTTAGAAGAAGATGCTCTTGAGCAAGCCAATCAGCAGGTTTATTCCCTTCTCTTAGGATATGGCTCCAGATGATATTTAAGGAAGTAGTCATATTGAAGATATTATTTATCCAAATCTGTAGATCCCATGGAACAACAATTTGATGTAGTAAAATTTGAAGAAGTTGTAAGGAATCCATCTCTATGTGAATAAAAGAATGATTGAGATGAATGGCAATTTTCAGTCCCCATAGAACAGCCAAATTTTATGCTCTAAGAACAGAATTAGCAATAATGGGAGCTGAATAACACCATAAACAATGTCCTTTATGGTTTCTACAAATTCCACCAATTCCAGCATCAAGAAATTTGAAACTCCCATCTGTATTGATTTTGATCCAAGGAGAACTTGGTTTCCTCCACATAACTAACTGAATTCTGGTAGACATAGCAGCAGTTTTGTTGGATCTAATATTGTAATTATTAAGCTTCTCAACATAAGATAAGCAATTTTTCACAATGGTTTGAGAAGAGAAGGGCTTCCCATTAAAAATAGTATCATTCCTTGCCAACCATATGAACCAGAAAATAATTAGAGGGATATAAAAGAAAGCCGAACATTTTCGATCCATCCAAGAAGCATTCAATGTTGGTCCAACAACGTAATCGAGAAGTAAGGCCAATATGATTTAAGACAGAAAACCAGATGTCTTGTACAGCATGACAATGTAAGAAAAGGTGATTGATAGATTCTTCATTCAAGAAGCAAGATTGACAAATAGATGGACCACAAATACCTTTGAGCTTAAGTATATCATCAGTGGGCAATAATTTTCTGAATAACCGCCAACAGAAAAATGACATAGAGGGGGATAAATATTTGCTCCAAATCTTCTCACCCCAATCAGTCATAGACCAATTAAAAAAATTGTGATAAATATATTTGGAGAGATTTTGGCCATTAGGATTTTTAGTAATAATTCTGTCATTCTTAGAAGGTTGGATGGGGATGGATAATATTTTAGATTGAGTCTCCAAGTTGACAACAGAGCAGAGTTTGGAAATGTCCCAACAATTTTGGTCCAACAATCAGAGATTTTATGAATATTAGAAGAGTTACAAAATTGATCTTGAAGGGAATCATTGAAAAGCCAAGTATCAAGCCAGAAATCAATTTACCCCTTACCAACTTCCCAAACAAACAATTCTTCAGCCTGTAACTTAACTTTTAAAAGCTCTTTCCAAGTCTTTGTATCTTCTAGTTTAGGTTGAACTTGAATAGGGTGTTTGTTGTAGCAATATTTGCCATGCATGAAGTTAGCCCAAAGAGAGTTCTTGGACCTAAATTTAATCCTTTGTTTACAATAGAAAGAGAATGAAAGATGCTGAAAGTTTTTAAATCCCAAACCTCCACATGCAAGGGGTTTACATAATTTATCCCAATTAGTTCAATGTAATTGCTTATGATGGCCTTCCCATAAAAACTTATTGAAGATAGTAGATAACATTTTTTGAGTGCTTTTCTTCATTCTCACCATTTGGAGAGTGTAAAGAGGGAATGTTGTTAAAATGCTTTTTAAGAGAGTAATCCTTGCACCATTAGATAGAAATGTATTAGTCCAGCTTTGAATTTGAGAAGAAACCTTAGTAACCACATCATCATAGTGAGAAAGTTTTCTCCTGCCTTTAATTAAAGGAAATCCCAAATAAACAAAAGGATAACTAGCTTCCTTAAAGCTCGTGGTATCAAGAATCCAATTCCTGACCTGAGAAGATATTCTAGAACCGGCAAGAAATTTACATTTAGTTTTGTTAAAGACCATCCCAGAAACATCTTCAAAGTTCTCCAACATTTTCATCATACACCTAATAGAACCCTTGCTGCCATTAGAGAAGATGATTACATCATCAACATATGCTAGATGACTAACCAATATATTAGATTTGTGCTGGAACTGAGTGTAAGGATGAGCAAGCTGGGACTGATTAATCATTCTTGAAAAATAATCAAAAACCAAAATGAATATATAAGGAGATAGTGGATCCCCTTGCTTAATCCCACTACCAGCCTTGAAGAATCCATGACATCCACCGTTAAGTAAAACACTATAATAATTATTCTCCAGCCACTTAGAAATCAGGTTACAAAAATCAAGACTGAACCCTCTTGCAGAAAGCACATTATTTAATGAAGGACCAACTAATAGAGTCAAAAGCTTTAGTAAATCCAGTTTAATAATTATATTGGAGCCTCTACAAGGTTTATCAATATCAGCTATCAACTCTTGAGCCAACAGAACATTGTCACTAATACATCTGCCTTAAGCAAAAAAAAATGTGCAGACAAATTTCTAGCAATTCTGTTGGGGATCAGTTTCTCTCTTCATTAAGATCAAAAAATACTATATTCATACATCGGTAGTTGTTCATGTCCCTCATGGACCAGATTGCCATTCTTTCGTTGACATGCTTTACATATTTGCATCTTGGGAAAGTATGATCAACTCTCCTTAATTTCAGGACCATCAGTTTAGCCATCCTTAAACAGAGGGGTTCAGTAGTCTTTAGGTTTCTTCTTTATTTTTTGTAGGGTTGGACCCTGAATAGATGTGTTGGTGAACAAGTTTTGCCAAGGTAATATGCGTTGTGAAGGGGATCTCAGTTGGAGTTCCACACTTCACATTCCTTTTATGCCTCTAGGTTCGTGCTTGCTATTGGCAAATCAAACCAGTTCCTCTTAAATCTTAAAATCCTTTTAAAAAATATATGAAAATCAAAGAAGAGATAAAAATACTAAATTCAAATTGAAGTGAAAGTATTCCCAATTCATAGTGCAACCTTTTTTGTAGTGTTTGCACTATGATTAATGGGTTTAGGACTTCATTAACTTTCGAAACGTTTTTTCCTTCAACAGTCATGATGTAAGCCCATATGCTTGATTTCTCTTGCAACTTACTCATTTCTTCTGAGGCCCGACTTGCCGCTCCAATAATCAAATTAAGGACCTGCTTCAGTGAGTTCGAAATCGTACTTGGAAAAGCCCCATTCGTTGTTGTGAAAATTGCTACCCTTGAAGTTTAATAACAGTCTTCTGAGTTCAACCTGAACTCTCACCAGGATTTCCTTTCTGCTATGAAGGTGAAGGTTTCTACTGCCCCCGTCAAGTCAGTCGTCTCCTTGCCTAAGAGAGTTGTTACAACTACCGCTATCGGTTTTGCCATCACCATGCTTACTTTTTTGTCTGCCAAGGGGAAGGAAATTCTGCATGAAGAAGAATCTGATAATGCCTTTTTTGCCCCGCCATCAGCCTTTAAGATTTTTTCTAGTTCTAGAATTCCTTTGCCAATAATATCCCATTGGAGGAATCACAATCGTATGATTCTCAAAGCCGCAAGGGCACATGCTGCAAGACTGCCTGTGATTGATGAGATTCCTCAACAGGAGGAACTCGGTTTAATGGATACCTCTCTTCTCCTTCGAGGGTGTAAGTTCCACCTGTTGGTTGATACTACTTGAGATGAAAGCGTCCACATGATTGCTGCTACGCTTCCATCAACACATGGCCGTGATGAGGTGAGGGAGAGGCCCACACCCATCACCAGAGTTCACACCCTTTTCTAGAGATTCGCTCAGAAAGAAGGATGTTTTGTTGCCAAGCTTCTCAAGAGGATGGGATGTACGATATCCCCCAAAATAAAGAATGATATTCTGAGGAGGGATAGTCACATCCGAGTTTCCATTAAACATGGTTTGGGGAAGCATGTTGATGCCACTACCACAGATGCTGCTATTATCATTCAGACACCCGCAATGCGCAGATCAATCAAGTCTTAGCTGGGTCTGAGAGTACTATTTGCCGATGATTATGAGAAATTCATGAAAAGAAGGAATAAGAGAGGTTTGTTTCCCGCTGTACATGGTCTACACCCTAGGAAGCACACTACCCCTCACCACATCGATGTCCATGTCGAGACACTCCGTCTCAAGGCACTGACTTTTAAGAGGAAAGTGTGGTGACTGAAGGTCGTTGCACCAGTATGCTCTGAGAAGTTTTTGGGTCGCAAGATGGATCATTAGTCCGATGTTCTCATTGCCACTTCCGCCGTTGCTTCTAAGCAGTTGCAGAGAAAAGTGGCAGTCGAGAGAAATCTATAAATCTGAAATTAATTAAAGAGAAAAAAAATTGATAATAGAGTTCGAAAACTCCGAGCAAAACTTTAGAATTGACAAAATGACTTGAGGTGCACAAACTCCGTGCGGCGGAAACTTAACATAATTTTAATTTTTGTAACAAATATATAATATAATCTTTAATCACAGCGTTCCCTTTAACACAAGTATATGTATCGCTCAAGTAATACAGGGCTCTAGTGGAGTTCTGGATATCGATCCTACAGGGAATATTTTAGAGGCTACAAACTAAGATTATGGAAATCAATTAGGAATCACAACTAAATTGAAATTGCGTATCTGTCACTAATATGCAATCGACAATAATATGAAGTTTAAATTAAACTAGTTCTGCTAACTGATAACTAATTATATTAAAGTGAAGTTTAAATATATAAGCAAGAATCTTTCTCCTTTGTTAAGATATTTAAGTGAGTAGATAATTAAAATTAGTTTAAAATGGTTTTGTGCCAAATAGGTGCATACCTATTCTTTACCCTTTGGTCTAGACGTAACGAACATTGACTAATCCTATGCTTGGTTATTGAATCTGTAGGTAGGCTGGGAGGATACCAGCTCTCACGTCAGAGCTCCCATGTTACCCTCGCCTGAGGGCTAACATCTACACTTCAGCACTTAAACAATTGGACTGAATTGAGAATTTTAGCCTGTCACTCTAAAATCTCCAATTCTACACTAGATGAATATTATTTCCCTATTTATTTTCACCCTACTTCCAAGGAATTTGACCTCCCTAAATCTCAGATGTAATCTTTACTATAGTTGTTAAACTCAACATATTTTAACTATTCAATTGACCAGATTGAAAGTAAATTAAGAATTAAGTAAAAGATTATCACAACTTCTTTAAATTTTTATGGCACAATAATTTAATTTATCATTTCATAAAAATATCAAAACAAGGAGAAAGAAAGAAAAACTACTCAAATTTCATGGAGAAGATACAATAAAACTTGGATTTCATATATAAAAGTAAAATTCTACAACCTAAAGTAAATAAACACAACTTATCTTAAATTCCTCTCCAAGCAAACTCCTTGAAGTTCCTCTGAATCTCTTCACTTCTTTATAGTACGCAGAATTCTCCTTCGAAACAATAATGCAGAAGAGATCTCTCACTTTCCTTCCACTCTTACAATCCTTTGAAAAATTTCTCACCAATATCTCTATCAGAACTCACTATTTAACACTCACTAAATAACAACAATGATCACTAGTGGACTCTCTATTTGACACTAAGTGACTCTTAGAAGACACCAAATGGACTTGTTAAGAACTCTTAGTGACTTTTTGAGGACCCAAATAGGACACTTTTTCGGCCTAGAATTGTTCTTTTTAAAGAAGTTAAAGAGTCTCTAAGGGTTTTCCAAGCATCCCTTCAAAAATCGTCCACATTTGACATATTTTGTGAAAGAACCGTCGATCCCGCCATCGGCTGCCTTAAGCTCAGCTGTCGGCGGCCTTGAGCTCCACCGTAGGCGGCTATCTAGAAACACTACCTTGAACTGGCTCCACTGTCGGGGGCCTCGACCTCCATCGTCGGCGGCCTCCCTTGAAATATATTCTGAACTCTCGGTATAATCACGTCGTCGGTGCCATTGACCTCGCTGTCGGCGCCCTAGGTCAAATTTTCATATTTTAGTCATCTTTGCTCCAAATTCACACATTTTTGCATATTTTTGCTCCATTGTCCTTAAATCTTCATACCTATAGAAAATACCAAAAATACCCTTCTTTAAAGTGCAATATCATCAAAATCAGTATAAAATAAGCATGAAAATCTTATCATTTTTTCTTTGGGTCAAAATCCCCCAAACTTAACTATTACTTGTCCTCAAGTAATCTTTAGTGCTACATAAAAGTTATGATTCGTTGTGGTAAATTTTTAATTCAGAAATAGTATAATTTTGATTTAAATAAATATCATAGCAAGAACTCTTAGAGAGATTTCATGTAAAATTAATTCTGCATGTATAAGGCTATCTAGTCATCAAGTCTAAGAGTTCTAGTTTTCTATTCATCTTAAGAATGAAAATATGTTGCAATATCAATTCACATAGAATATTCAAAAGATAGGAACTTCATGAGGATACTATTAGTAAAGAACCTAGTCATAAATATAAGTTCAGAATCGTTTTTAGTTTTCCCTTTAGGTTAATCCAAGTGAAGCCAATTTTTGATAAGGCATCTCCTCGAGCTTCTCCTCACATACTTTTTTTTCTTTTGGATTGTTTTTCAATCCTATATATTTTTTTTCTTTTAAGGGAATTTTTTTATGCTTTTCTTTTTCTTTTTTTTTATTTTTCAGGTGAGGATTACTATATCTGGATAGCCTATTAATAATTTTGAACTTCACTTTTCTTTTCCTAAATTTGAAACTTTAAAACATTCTTTACCCTATATGTACTTCATAGTTTTTACATCATTGAATCCCAATCTTTTCTTTCTCAACTAAATTCCTAACATTCTTAATATTTCAAAATATAGTTTTCTTTACTTTAAATAGTTAATTATATTTTTATCCTCTTATACTAAATATCTTAACCTACAAAATTAATTTTTCATTACCAAAAATATTTCTTTGAATTTTCTTTAATCTTTAGATAAAATCTAAATATAGTTATCTAAATTAAATTTTATCACATAAATCATATTATAATTTTTGAAAATATGTTAATTAAGAACATATAATAGTTTATATTTTTCTCCCCCCCAAACTTAATGTTTTCTATATAATAAAGGGTGGAAAAATAATTCTAAATATAAAATTCATACCTTTGCACTTTAGGCATTTTTGTCTTTTTTTGAAATTTGCAGGTTATTCTCAAAATTTCTAATTTTAACTGACCTATAATATTGAAAAACCTTTCTACTCATATAACAGTTTAGAAAATTTTGCCGGGGTAATGAAATTTTAAAATAAGTATATAAAACTAAACATTAAACAACAACTAACTACACATGACATATGCATTCACAACGCAGAACAAATAGTTTACTATTTTAGACTATTCAGTTCACAATTACAATTGCAATCACAATTCATCATAGACATCAATAATTGAATGTACAAGTGCAAAAATAAACACATATTCCAGAAATAAAGCATAGTCCACAGAATATAATTAATAAAAATGAAAGTACTACAATAAAACTAAAATAAACACATACATCACATCACTATCAGGCATCAAAATCCCATACAATGTCTTCATCACCCTGGTCAACAGGAGGATTGGGCTGATACTGAGTATAACAGGGGCATTCTGGAAAAATGATATCAGGCTCTTCTCTGTAGTACCTAGCCTAAGCATCATAATATGCCATCTCAAAATCAGAGTGCCTCTAAAGATACTCACTATCGTGATCATGTTTTCTCTCTAATCCTTCAATCCTATGATCAATTCTTTCCAATTTTTCATCTAACATCTCAAAAATTTTCCGCTATAAGGTCATGTCATTCATCAAATCATATAAGGTAAGGGAACTAGAGGCAGGAGGGTCATAACTAGTAGAAGGGATGTCTTTACTAGTAGAAGGTGCCTTGCTCCTACTCCTAGATCTTCATTCCTCATGAGATACATAAGTCTTTATATTTGTTTTATAAATGGGGTTTCATGGGATACAACCATTCTTCATTATATCTTACTTATACTCCAGATAATTGAGAAAGTGCATAAATTAGGCCATGATGCCCAAAATATTCAATTGTCTCACTCTTTGTAGTAGCCATAATATTCTTATAAATTATTCTCCCCACATTTATACTTCTGTTGTTCTGAATACAGAAATTTAGAACAACTTTGTCTCTCGAGACTTCACTATGATGATAAGTGGGTAGCAGAGTAGAACAAATGAAGTAATGTCATGCCTTAGCAGTGGCATTTATCATGGAAAGTGGGAAGTTAATCCGTTCACGATTCTTAATGTTCCAAACTCCTTTCCCATCAATGAGAAAGTAAATAACATCGTTTAATGGACCTTCATTTTCCCAAAAGTTTCATACTCGCTAGAAAAATAGTTGTAAAGCTCGTAAAAAGAGTTAATGTGGTTAGCATTAAAATCTACAGAAAGTCCTATTACTTGGACAAGCTCATCCTCAAGTTGAGTCAGATTAGAGTAGAACTCTCTTAGAACTTCAATAACAGCATTATTTATTGTGTAACAGAAGTTCTCTCATCCTCTCTCTTTAATAACTCTTTCCACCTATTCTCCTGAATTTTCAATAACTCGATCTTGTATGCACATCTTGCTTGGAAAGATTGAAGTGTACCTCGATTGTGCTTTCGCGTTTATAAATCGAGTCTCGTCGTATTCGAGTCTTCTCTTTTCTCGTGGAGTCATTGTTTGATCTATCAAAATCACAAAAATCCAAACTAATCTCCAAAATAATAATATAATGGCTTATAAAGGGGGTTTTAAGAAATCTAAATCAAGTTCCATGAATTCCTTCTATGTCTTTTCTCCACATTTTCAAATTTTCCAAAATTTCTTAACGTGGAAAAAATTCATAGTGAAAATCAAAAATTTTAACATAGGAGTGAAGCTCTTACCAAGGGAAGATGACATCCGGTGTTAGAATGTGTTGAAATCGCTCCAAATCCGAGATCTATCAAGCTGTAGGTCGAATTTTTGGGTAAAACAGAGAAGAAAATGATAAATAGTGGCGTTTGACCGGTCAAAATCGCGGTTAAAAGGTAATTTTTGGGATCTCACCGTTGGTGGGGTCATTAGAACCATCGGCGGCCTCTATTGAATTAAATTTTAATACCCTCAGAAAAATCACGGCGTCGGTGGTCTTGAGCGCGCCATTGGCGAGATTCTCAAATATTGATCTTTTTTAAAATTTTTGCGATTTCAATCAATTTTAAGCCTCGTCGTCATCCGTTCGATCATCTTAGTCATATATTTTATGTGATTAAGTGATGTATTAACACAAATAAACATACACAGAACAATACTTCAAAATTATATGTTAAATCCAAGTGTTTACAATCCACAATACACAACACACATAAACAGGTATTTTCTCAACCTAAATCCATCTAATCAACGTCGCAATCCAAACCAAAACTCTCAAAATACTGAAAACAAACATTTCAATCATTATCTCAACTACACTGAGATTAAAAAGCAAACTAAAAAAGCAATCACACAAATAAAGTTCAAATTAAACACAACATAAAGAAACAAATAAAACAATTCTACTACTCTTCTGAATCAGTACTGGTTTCTCCTCTGATATCATCGATTGCTTGAACATGGACGAACATGTTATAAAAAGGTCAGAATGGGAATTCTTCAGTTGAATCTTCATCAATCCATCCCATCTTCTTCATTAAGCGTATCAAACTTTTTTCAAATTGCTCAATATGATCAAATGTTCTTTCATCCTCCAACCAATATGATAAAAGAAATCAGACATATTTTTAACTGTACTCATTAAATTTTGTACCTGCTTCTCCAGACTCTTAATTTGGTGTAAGATCATCGGTTTCTTATCCGCTACTAGAGGTTGAATAGGAACAGAATTCTGCAATGCTTGATCCATAATCACGCTCGTGTCATTCTCCTCATCATTGGATGGGAACATACGAGTTGGGTCTAAAGGTTTCCAGGGTAGCAGTATTTTCTCCCAAATCTCATACGATACTTTGAACAAACTGCATCTTGAGAAAATTGTTGAAGGATGTCCAAGCCCTTGAGATGATCCTTGAAAGATCAGGCCAAACACAGACTTCACAACAATTGATCCAATATCAATGGGCCATCCCATTTGAATGCAGTAGTTCAAAATTGCACTTTCTTTCATGACTTTGCCAATTTTCATCGTCATCAATAACTTTGCAGATATGAAAATGTGCCAATTTTTTGAAACAGGATTTAAAAGTGTTGTAGAAAACTAACGTACCCGTTTTCTCTAACTTCCCAGTCTTCGGTTTCATCCATCAAATATTGGAATATTTCATTCATCTTATCTCTCATCGGCATTAAATTTGAATAATGGTAGACAGGAACATTTTTAAGCATGTATAATTCATTAATCATTCCAGAATTAAATATTATCCGCCTACCTCGCACATAGACGCTTCCTTGGTTGATTCCATGTAAATTGGCGTAGAATTCCTTAACCACTCAAACGACTACTGTAGCAGTAGTATAGAAAAACACTTCCCATTTTGCCACACAATCATTTCTTCAATTGGTGACAAAGAATTACTTAATCCCCTATTGACGAATCCTCTTTCCTTGATTAGCCTTCTCTTGGACATTACCTTATTGAAAAGTCGTTGCGCCTTAGCACTGACGAACTTTCTTCGATTGTAAACTTGAAATATAGGGTAATCTACTGAATTGGAAGCCATTATAGAGGAATTGAAAGTAGTTTCCATTCATTTTTATGAGTTGGAGTATTTAGGAACCGTCCATGGAAGTTCATAATGGACGAATTCGCTAAAAAACGTAGAAATACGACATTTCGATCTAAAAAACTACCCACTCACCGATCCCACTGTAAGCGACCGCGATGGCGCCGTCGGCGAGCCTTGTGTAATTAAATTCTAGGGCCCTCTAAAAAAACTCACCTTCGGTAGCGTCGAGCGTGCCGTCGGCGCCCTAGGCAAAAAATTTGCACATTTACGCCGTGGTCAAATACGTTCAAAATTTTCTCTATGGATCCAAATTTTTCATAATTAAAGGTCAAATAAAAGTTATGGAATTAAATATTACTACAAACTAATGACAAACTCAAACAATCACTCAAACAAATAAAGATAACTATGGATTGCCTCCCATAAAGCGCTTGGTTTAATGTCGTGAGTCCGACTTATTCAGGTGTTTTTCAGGTTGACTGAGCATTAAAACCTCTTTAAAATTTGGTCTTTTGCCCTCAAAATATGCTTTTAATCTATGTCCATTTACTTTAAATCTATTCCCAGTCTTCTGATCTTCAATTTCAACAGCTCCATAAGTGTAAGCTTGAGTCATAGTAAAGGGTCCTAACCAACGATACTTTAATTTCTCAAAAAATAATTTCAGCCTTGTATTGTATAGCAAAACTTCTTATCCTGGTTCAAAGTTCTTCTGGTTAATCTTCCGATCATGCCTTAACTTCAGTTTTTCCTTATAAATTTCATCGTTATCGTAAGATTCATTTCTAAATTCTTCTAATTCATTCAATTGCAACATTCGCTTCTCACCAGCATTTTCAAATTATAGTTGAATTCTTTAATCACCCAATTTGCTTTATGCTCCAATTCTACTGGTAAGTGATAAGTTTTTCCATAAATAAGTCTGTAAGGAGTCATACCAATAGGAGTTTTATAAGCAGTCCTGTATCCCTATAATGCAGTATCTAGTCTCGTCGATCAGTCTACTCAAGTAGGATTTACACCCTTTTCTAAAATTTGTTTGATCTCACGATTAGAAACTTCAGCTAAACCACTGGTTTGAGGATGATAGACAGTAGAGAATCTATGAAAAATATTAATTTTTTCGGCCAATCTTTGAATGTCTTTATTCCTAAAATGGGATCCTCCGTCAGTGATAATCACCCTTGGCATTCCATTTCTTATGAAAATATTTTTCATTAAGAATCTTGAAACACTTTTAGCATCACACGAGGTAAAGCTTGTGCTTCTATCCATTTTGATACGTAATCAGCTGCAATTAAAATATATAAGTTACCAAATGAAGAAATAAATGGACCCATGAATTCTAAACCCCAAACTTAAAAAATCTCAACTTCTAACTTGAAATTCAAAGACATTTCATTTCTTCTAGATATATTACCTACTCTTTGGCATCTATCACAAGTTTTGATATATCTGTAAGCATCTCTAAAAAGGGTAGGCCAATAGAATCCAGCTTGCAAAATTTTATGCGCAGTTTTGTCAATCCCAAAATGTCCTCCAAATTCAGAACCGTGACATTTCTGAATAATCAGTTCAGTTTCTTCATAAGGCACACATCTCCTAATAGTAAGATAGTTACATTGCTTATATTAATATGGTTCATCCAAAAAATATGCTTTTGCATCATGAATGAATATCGTCTATTACTGCAGAGTTAGCATAGGTAGCAAAATATCGCTTACTATATAGTTAACAATTTGAGCATACCAAGGTATTTTTCACTCATTAATATTATAAAGTTTTTCATCAGGGAAACTACATGTAAATTCATTGTCGGTGTCAGATGATTCATGATATTCCAGTCTCAACAAATTATCAGCAATTTGATTGTCAGTTCCTTTTCTATCAATCACCACAAAATCGAATTCTTGCATTAAAAGTACCCATCTAATTAATCATGGTTTAGTATCCTTCTTTTGCATCAGATATTTAATATTAGAGTGATCAGTATGTACAATACATTTAGTTCCAATTAAATATGATCTGAATTTATCAAAAGCATACACAATAGCTAGTAACTCTTTTTCACTAACTGTGTAGTTAATTTGACCATCAATAAGAGTTCTACTAGCGTAGTATATAACTCTAAAAGTTTTATCTTATCTTTGACCAAGAGCAGCTCCAATAGTATAATCACTTGCATCGCACATTAATTCAAATGGTTTCTCCCAATCAAGTGGAACTATTACAGGTGCTATGATTAGTTTTTCCTTTAATAACTCAAAGGAATTTAAACAGTCTTTGATAAATTCAAATTTATTGTCTTTTTCTAAAAGTTGGCATAAAGGTTTGGTACTTTTTAAAAAATCTTTAATTTAGCTCCTGTAGAAACCAGCATGTCCAAGAAAACTTCTTACCTCTCTCACTATAGTAGGAGGTGGTAATTTAGCTATTACTTAAATTTTTGCAGGGTCTACTTCCATGTCATTTTCTGAAACTTTATGCCCTAAAACAATTCCTCCTATAACCATAAATTGAAATTTTTCCCAATTTAGAACTAAGTTAGTTCTTTCGCATAACTCCAAAACTTTTTCAAGATTATTTAAGCATGCGTTAAATGATATTCCAAACACAGAGAAAACATCCATAAATAGTTCTATTCTATTATCAATTAACTTACTAAAGATAGACATCGTACATCTTTGGAATGTTGCTGGTGCATTACATTGTCCAAAAGGCATTAAGATGAACTAGGGTTCCTAAGCACCAGTAGACATTGAAGGCCACGCCTAAGCGCTAGAAGCATCGTGCTTAAATGCAAGGTAGCTACTTTAAAATTTCAAAGAATTTTTAGTGATTGTTGAGGAGGTGTTTGAAGCACCCTTTTGTACAAACATGGGTAACTACTCAAGGGCGCCAAAGAACATTTCAATTTCACTTTAAAAGATGCATCTCTTGGGTAGATTCATTAAATATAGGCACACTTTCAAGAGATACCAAGGCACCTTTTGAGAAAGTATAAAAAAGAAGAATTAAAAAAGAGAAAGGATTCTGTTAGAAAGTAGAATTAGAGTAATTTGAGAGAGTAGTTATAGTAAGAAGCTGTAGAATTCTTACTTAGGGTTTCTTCACACTTTTCTCATTCCTGGTTAAAGGGATGGTAAGTAGAGATTTCTAAATAAAAATCCATTGTTTTAGAGAGTTTTAAACCCTCTTGGGTTGGGCGACCAGTCATAGGGAGTCTTGTAAGAGAAAGGAATAGATTCAATGGAATTTCAAGAGTTTGGTGGAGGGGAACTTGAGATACGTTTTCATCTTTGTACTTCATTTGGTTTTAATTTAGACTTCTTGTGTTTTCTACATGATTTCTACTTTTAAAATTACTTGATGTTATGTTTTCTTCATGAATTCTAAGTAGTTTTCTTTATCTTTTTCCTTACAATGAAAAGTATTTAAGTGTTGAATAGAAGTTTTGGAAGTATTGATCTTTAATTTTAGAAGAAGTTGAGCTAATTTAATCCTTGCACTTTATTTACTTCTTCATTTGGCCAATTAAGATGTTAATATTTCTTGTGATAATATGTAAGATCCTAGTACGTATTGTCTCAATCAACAATTAGTGGAAATCACATGAGATTTTAAAAATAAGAAAGTAATTCATATAAATTTGTGCAAACAAATAGAGAAATATACTTTTATGGGTGTAGAATTAGAGGAATTTAGGGTATAGACTAAAGCCCCCAACTTGTTTTATTGTTTTAGGTTTTGAATCAAGATGTTAGTCCCCACGTGGTGGGAAAGAAGGGAACCTTAGAGTGAGAGCTGGTTTCTTACCTACCTAACCTGTCTTCAAAACTATTCAAACTTTAAACTAGCCAATATTCTTTATAGCATTTCTAGTAAGGGTAAAGAATATTATTGCTATTATTTTTCAATTTTGCATACTTCCATAATAGGACTCCTATACTAATTACTTTTACATGATAAGGAAAAAGATATTTTCAACTATACTTCTTTAATCTTACAAAAATCTCGTTATAGTTAATTAATTTTTTACTTTATTTCATAATCTAACAAAATATAAAAAAGAATCACATTTTCAAGTTTTCTATTATCTAAAGCAGTTTAAGCAAGTATCCTTCCCTAAATAGATTTTGTGATCTAAAACCTTTTTATCTTTTAAATATCTAAAATGTTTTCCCATGAGATCAATATTTCGGGGCTTAGTCTGAAAGTGCTATATTACTTCATAACGATACGTATACTTGTGTAGATCCCCAAATTTAAATAAAACGGTTGAATTCTTATTTACATCGGAATCAAGTTTTTGGCACCGTTGTAGAAAAGGAAATTTTATATCACAATTATAATTTAAATCTTATTACCACAAATATAAATATACTAGTATTCATGTGGTGGGATCAGTAGGTTAAATATTACTTTGGTGTACCTGTTTCATTTATTCCTCAAATTTACTGATAACTACTCTAATGATAGATTATTCTCCTTAAATTTGGCTTTTAATGCGACTCCCAAGGTTAAGTTCACCTAATATGGTCTCTGCATTGTTTGTTGCAATTTTATACAAGTTTGGCATGAGTTATCCCCAAATATTGGCTTTCTACACAACTTTCATTAATGTTCCAATTAGAGTTTGGGTAAGTAGTCCAGTTGAGGTTCTAGGTTTTGGAAGAGGGGGGATCAAACCTAGCATCTATGTCAAGTGGATAAAGATTTCAAAGGGAAGCCATAAATGTGTGCTACATTCCTCAGAAGATCTATAATAATTTTCCCGAGGGTTTCACATATCAAAGTGTTGGAACACAATAAAAATATAGATGCAACAAAAAAATAAACAATGAAAAAATAAAACCAAGATAATAGAAGTTTCAATTCTTGATCCAATGTTTTTCAACTAAAGATTTCATAATAGTGAAAAAATTATTAATTTCTTTACCTGATAACTATGTAAAAAACTTATTGTGTCAAAACCTACTGGAAAACTGGTGGCTATACAACGCAAGTGCACTTATCAAGTAGTAAGAATTCTAGGATTTCATGTATTGATCCCACAGAGAAAGTTTGAGCAATTTATTTCCTAGAAAAATCTGTAGTCCAGTAATCTTGTCAACCTAGCTCAGCTTGTTCACAAACAAGGTTTTTCATCCTAAGATTTTATCAAGTAGGGAAATTAGTAGTGAATAGTAACAAAAAACAACATAATGATTATTGGGAGTTTATTCAAGATTTATTAGGCTTGTATCTCAATGATCTGGGGATCTTGGTGATCGTAACTTTTCAAAATGTTTTCCTACATGATTTTTATTAATTGGGGATATAGTACTCCTTATGCCAATATCTAGGTCAAAAGAAGTATAGAATCTATAAAGTTGAGGCTTCCTCGATCCTCATGGCTTTCCGTATAACTATAATGATGCCCTGAGATGATTGCAAACTCTACTATAATTTGTTTATCTTCTTAGAATTCTGTGGTTAACCCTTCATTTTCACTATGCAATGGTTAAATGTCATAGCTTCATGAAACATCTTAACCTCCGAGTAAGCCAGATATGGAGTAAATTAATTTCATAAGTACCAACAACATATGCCATGAAAAAAATAAGAAATCTCTAGTGTAAAAATACTACAGAAAAATCACAATCAAATCCACTAAGCTATATCATATAGGCAGGAAAAAGAAATTTAACCACGTTTTGTCGAGAAAACTATAAAAAGAATAATGATGAAGGAATTCATTGTAAGAAACAAAATCTTGTAAGACTTAAAAGAACTTATTTTCTACACAATTGCAACACTTCTTCCTCTCATAAAAGTCTTTCAAAACACACAAAATACAAGAAACAATCAACCTACATGATTTAAACCAAAAGAGGAAGAAGATATTAAGGAAAGATCTCATTTTCTCTCTAAACCTTGCCTCTAGCCCCATCCAATGACACTTGCATGCAGAACTCCCTCTATGGAGCCCTAAAATTCTCTATCAAGAATCATGACTTGAGCCATCAAATTTCTTTCTTAAAGTATTTTCTCCCTCATCAGCATAGTCACACCCTTAGGCTATAGGGGGTGTCGTGGTCACACCCGATATCACTGTGGCCACACCGCTCTAACCATGGTGGCGTTCTCACACTGCATTGCATCGATATCTAGCATGGTCATGCCACTTCCAGAAATGGTCAAGCTACTTCAAGGAACTTTTTCAATTGATTATTTTATTTTAAATTGTTCATATTCAACGTTGCAACTTGTATAACATCAATAGAAAACCTTTCTTAGGGATAAATATGTGAAAAATAGGTATGAATAGCATAAAAAATGCACAAAATATGCATGTAAAATCACAAAAAATGACACATGTCGAGATTTAAAAGGTATCCATGAACTTTCTGGTTGATGCCCCAAACATTTAATTTAATGGATTTAATTTCATATTGTACTTTATGAGAGTTTGATAAGTTTCTTTTAGGTTACTAATATATTTTTCAACGTGCTTATTTTTTACTAGTATATCATCCACATATAATTCAATATTTTTATTTCATTTCTACTCAAAAAAGATTACATTCATAAGATTTTGGTAAGTTGCCCTAACATTTCCTTTCCGAAAAGTCATTATAGTGTAAAAAAAATCATACACTCATAATAAAATCAGTCTTTCAGCATTGGTTGGGTGCATTTTTATTTAGTGGTAGTCGGAGACGGCGTATAGAAAATTCATTACTGAATTTTCAATTACAAAATCCATCAATTTGTTGATCATTGATAAGGATTAACCATCTTTGGGGAATGTTGCATTTAGATTTATGAAATCTATGCATATCCTCCAATTATCATTATACTTCGACACCAAGACTAAATTACATATCCATGTGAGGTATTGTACCTCACAAATGTAGTTCACAACCTTGAGCTTCTGTACTTCCTCATGAATCAAGCCGGCCAAGGTCATGTATGACATCTCATAAGTTGACCAGACAAATATGTTACAGTACCCTTGAAGAGTCTAGATTTGGGAATCATTGTGCTCAACATCAAAAGTCTAACTTATTGGAAAAACATTACCAAGCTTGTTAAGGTCGGCATGGATCTTGATGGTAGTTTCAACAATTTCAAGGCCCCCTTCTCGTTGGTGCGACATGTTAAACACCACTTGTTCCACGCCTTCTACTGCCCAAAGGTAACATGTTCAAGACTGCTTTAGGTTTCCATGCCCAATCATGTTTTTTCTTCACACAAAAATTTCACTACTACATGATATGTAGATACAACTTCTCGGAAGTTATTAAGCTATGTGTGACTGAAGATTACATTGTTGGTTGGTGGCACGTCCACCAACAAAAGTTCTAAATATTTGTAATTTTTTGTCTCCCTTTCCCTAGGTGACTAATAGCCTAATTATATTCAGTGCCTCTTTCTATACAACTGAATCCCCATATAGAGGGTGGATCGGTGCAACAAAGTGATCACTCAATAGGTTCATCTTGTTAAAATTAACTTTAAACAGTACAATCCCCGAACCTCCTATATCAACCAAAATACTAGAAACTTGGTAGTTGTCTTTCATCACTGTAACAATGATAATTTCATTGTAAGGATTCTTTGTACGGAGTAACTAAGCATTAGTAAAGATGATCTAGGGATGTTTCTTCCATTTTCAGATGGAAGCAACATTGCGGTACTCCCCCGCTTGGCAACTCTATCGGTCATCCCTTCTTACTGAGTCTCCTCTCAGTGTCACTGGAACTACCCTTGCAGAGTGGATAGTATTTGCTCAAAGTTCAAGTCATCTTTTGCGGACAGTTTTCCTTACAACTGAGCTTGTGTTTTAGGGTTCATGAACTCTTTAAGCTTTCCAATAAAAATCAACTCCTCAACCAGCATTTGAAGGTTTTTGCATTCCTTCGTGTTGTGTCCATGGTCTTTATAATACCTACATAAATTATTTGTATTCCGGTGAAAAGTTCAAATCCTCACGAGTGGAGTCTTCCAAAACTATTCTTTATGTTGCATATCTTCTAATAGCTTTGCTATCGAAACCCTTAATTGAGAAGGTTTCAATGTTCATTAGATACAAGTGGAAGAGTCATCAGATCGACTATGCATTTGTGAATTTTGGTTAGCCTCCCTATCTCGGCGGCACAACGACCCCTTTTTCGCTTTAGGTGAGGGCCATCTTTCTCCTTCCATCCATTATCACGCAAGTATTTTTTGTCAAGCAATGGTTAGACTTTTCACCTTTTGAGACAACTGCATGACATATTCCTCCATTGCAATGTGGTCAGTAGCTAACTCCAAGTGCTCGGCGAAAGTGTCGACTCTTCTTAAACTAAGTATCTAAAATGCATAATCCACTACCCTTGTGCTATCGAGGCCTTTGCAATTACTGGCTACAGATCTTGTATTTCTAGAATTTGCTTATGGAATGTCATGACGTATGTCTAGAGGCCCTCATTTGGCCCCTGCTTGACATGTCATAAGAATTCTAAACCCATTCGGATCTTCTGGGTGCTTGCAAACTACTTCGCAAAAAACTTCTTAAACTCTCCAAATGAAGTTATAATTCCACTGGGGATTCCATTGAACCACATGAGGACTAAATCCTTCATCCAGGTGTAAGATAGTGGTCACTTCAATGTGACAGAAACTTTGACAAGTCATATAGCCAACTCGAGGACACAATATGATCGGTCGGATCACTCCAGCCTTTGTATAGCTCTAAAAGTACCTTTAACTTCTTGGAGGGTTTTACATCAATATTCTTTCGGGAGAATGCATTCTTTAAACTGCAGTACATTTCCATTTTCTTCATTTGTTGTTTGATCCTTGGCATGGATTCAATACTATCCCGGTATTGGGATTCTTCCACCCATTCAGCCCGTGAGCTATTTGATGGCCTACGACTCGTGTGCTGGAGAATTAGGTTGTGGGAGAGGCTACCCTCTCCCCTCAAGCAACATGCAGGTCAGTTTCACAATCTGACTAACCATCCAATCCTAGAGTTTTTAATTCATCGTTACACGGATTCTCTGATGGAGTCAAAATTAAAAGTTTCTCCTATGTGTGTTACTTCTCGATGATGTGCTAATCTTCTTGATGAAGGAATAATTCCATGATTATTGCTCTTTTTGGTTGTTGAATCCCCAAATGTCCTTCGAGTCACGCCCAAGAGATAGAGCATTGGTCGGATGAGAGGAATGAGAAAGAAGACAGAGGGAGATTGGGATGGAATAAGAGAGTAAGCATTAGGTAATACTAATTCACTTTTAATAGATTTAGTAGTCATTCTCGAAGAAATGAGTCCTCTATTTATAGATTATATTAGGAGACTACTAAATTAGATGTATGTCACTCATTTAATATGAAAGTCACAAGTGGTTTATGTGTCGTTACACATTTATATATTTGTATCTGACTATGGTATCCTTTAACCTTGGTAACAGTCGGCTCAGTTTCATATTTTTAACTGCTACTGATACTGTTTCCTATTCATCTAACTTGGTTGCTTGATAATCGGTTAGTCAGCTAAAGTTCTTCGAGCAATGAATAGATCTTTGCTCGGCTTCCCTGAAAGGAATCCTTCGAGGAAACCCCCTTATCCTCAGGAAGGGTTTATTCCATGAGGCAGAGGTGCATCTCTGTAATCTGATTGGTAGTCTTCCTTCCAATTAGGGAGCTTCATAGAAGGTCGAGAGAGAATTCTGCTGAGCGATAGTTAATCTTCTTCGTGAGAGATCTAGCACGAAGTGGAATGCAAAAATTAAGTTAATAAATTTCGCTTTTAATCTGAATGTGATCGCGTTCAAGTAATAATGAGGTTCGATAATATTAGGATTTATTTGTAGCTGGAAAAATATATTTTTTTTAATTTTATTAATTAAATCAATTACGATAATCATTAAATTTTAGATTATTTTCTATACAAATGTCGATAGAATGATTAAGATCGTCAGTTTTTTTTTTTTTTTTTTTTTTTTGAGACGTTAAAATTTGAACTTCAGGTAACAAAAATATCTAAGAGTTTGCTAGTACGAAGCATCTTCTCATTTCCTTCTTTTTATCCTATCACGACTAATGCACAAAATAATAATTAAAATTGTAAAATCCTAAGTTGACATTAAATTTTTAAGGAAGTATATTAAGCCTATGTAGATCATAACGAAAGAAAATTATCAAGTAATGAAAATTAGAATCATAAAAAAGAAAATATGAATATTACATGAAGCCACTAATTGAATAGATAAGCTATAATCTGTAAAAATGATTTATCCAAACACATAGTCAAATCCTTCACAAAAAAGAGCGTGCTATTGTGACGGAGTACAGAAACTTAGAAATAAAGAAAAGGTGCTCTATTATTTAAGATTTGAGCAATAGATTATATAATTCACATGTTTTCATTATGTGTTTGTTCCCATATATATGTAATTCCAGAATTGGCAAGACAAAGCATGTTTCGGGTGTGACGACGCCGGAGCCTTGCGTACCATGCCACCGGATGTCCAGAACTCGTATTTTATGGGATTTCTTGCCGATTAGTGACCTATCGATGGATTTGAAAAGTTTGAATGTCTATTTTGGATCTCTAATGTAAAACCTAATTATAAATATGTATTTGTGTCATGAGATAGGTTTTCATGGCCTCTTGGAGGCTTGGACAAAGAGTTATGCCCTAGAAAATGTTGGAAGGCAGATAGAAGCGGATTTGGGAATGATTTTGGGGGCTCTCTAGAAGGCTTAATTTCTCTTTCGGGTGAAAACTTTTTAGAGGGGTTTCTTTGTTTTGTGAGTTGTGAGAGTTTGTATGAGAGGAAGAGCTACTGCTTTTGAATGAAGAACAAGTTATTGTAAGTATTTCATGTATTTGTTGCTTGCAATGTATTCCTGCATGATGTTTTTCGCTATGGTTTTCTTTGAAGGGAGCGGTTAATTTCTTCCTCTTATCTCTATGATATAGGGTAGTAAATTTTATTGAGGTTTTATTGTAATATTTTTTGTTATTAAGCATTTTTTCGAGCTTTCATAGCCTTATTCTTAGCTAATCTCTGATATTAATTTATTCGTAGTCTGGGCAACTGAGGATAAAATGTTTCATGAAACTATGACCCTTAACCGTTCCGTAGTGGAAATGAATGATTAACCACAAAATTCTTAGATTATAGATATATTTCAGTGGAATTCTTTAATCATTCCAGCGGATCAGAAAAGTCATGCAGAATGTGAGAAAGCCTCAACTTCATAGATTTTAGGTTTTCTTGAGTTAGACATAGGCAAAAGAGGACTTTGTCCATGATTGACAACAATCACGTATGAAAGCATTTAGGAAAAATCACGATTGCCACAATCTCTGATCACAGTGGCACGAGCCTCATCCATCTGGAAAAATTTTATAAATCAAGTTTTAGTTTTCTACTGTTTTCTACTTCTTTTGTCTGTCAAGTTTTTGTTTTTCTAGATCCTTAAGATTTAAAGCCATGTTTGAGATTATGTCATGGTAGTTTGATTAAATCAATAAACTAGAGATATTTCTTTGGAAACCACAGTTACACGTTCATTGTAAGATCGATGTGTGGTATTCTTGAACTGCATTACTACTTGACAAGTGTACTTGTGTTGTACGACTGACTTACATCTTGGTAAGTTCTGAAGCATAAAGTTTTTATCATTGTAGCAATAGAAAGGCTTAATAATAGTTTTTACTGTTAAGAAAACTTCAGTTAAAAATTTAGGATCTAAGTTTGACACATTTTTTCTGTTATTTTTATTTTTTAATTTTCTTTTCTTGGTATTGAATCTGTATTGTTGTTTTATCTCTTTGCAGGAGTTGATAATTTTAAACTGAAAAAAAAAAATTTAGTAAGCCAAAAAGTCTAAAAATATATTGTTGTCAATTTGTTTTATGTTTCTTGGAAAGCCAAAAATATTTTGTTATTTTTTAACTTTACTTTGTTTTAAGTTTTTATTTTGTGCTTGTGTTTAATTTTTTTTCAAAAAAATTGTTTCATCATTTCTGAATGGCTACTACTCAAGAAAAACAATTAGACCTTCTAGAAGTATACCAACCAATTGATGGCTAGCAGTCTCATAAATTTTAAATAACCTAACATAGGAACTTGTTTTAATCACCTCACATCCAATATTTACAATCCCAACTGGACTACTTAACAAAACTCCAATGGGAAAATTAATAATATTAATTTAGGAAACAAAGTTTGGGGGAGAAATCAAGTGAAACATGTACAAGATTGAAATAACTCGGGCTCGGACAACAATTATCAAACTCAACCTTGAGAAGTTGCCATGAAACACAATTTTTTTGAGGATAAACTATCGTTAGAAGAATTATTATTAAATTTGAGAAATGATCCAACACATACAACAAAGTTGGTCGACCCACTGACCCGACCGCCGCGCTTAACGCAGTAATTTTTGCTTTCAAAAGATAGCCAAAAAGCTTTAACTCGATTTATAAATAGCGGCTAGTGTATAAAATTAATATTATATAATTAATATTTTTACACACTAGGGGTACTACGCAAGTATACGTATCATTTCAAGTAATATAAGGTTTTTAAACAAAGACCTCAGTATCGATCCCACAGGGAAGATTTATAAAAATAAATTTTCTATAAAGCGAAAGTGAAATATAATAGTAAAAATATTTTTATTTTGATTATAAATTACTATTAATTTACTAGATGCAATTTAAAGAAAACAATAATAAGAAAATGATTTTATAAACTCTATATAAAATAAACAACTTTCTTTCCTTCAATTAATCTAATATTTTTAAGATAATTTAATATTCATTGGAGAATTTAATTTATGGTATTGTGCCAAATAGAAGCATTCCTATTCTTTACCCTTTGATCCAGGTGCAAAGAACATTGACTAATTTACAGAATAGGTCCGGATGTATTGTTAGTAGAATGGGTTAATCTAGGCTCACACTTCTAGATGTCCAAGGGTGGCTATGGTCGACCCTACTAGTGACCCTTTCCTAGTCTATAAATCAAATTATAAGAATTTAGTCTGTCATTCTAAAAACTTATCAATTCTACGCCCTTTAAATATTATCTTCCTATTTATTTGCACTTCACCATGAATAGCCCACACATGGCCTTCGACTACCCAAGGATTCATGTGACATTTACAAGTTAAGAGTTCTTCTCCTACAAGGTTTTTAAACTCTTCAACAGGTTTTAACAATTCAAACGACCAATTTAAAAAGTAAAGTAAGATGAGGTATTAATGTCATCACAATGTTTTGAAAATATTTTGAATTTTAATTCTCCATCGAATCTTTATATTATCTTATCTATCTCTTCATAATTGAAGTAAGAAAGTAACTAACTACTCAGAACACATTGAAAATAAATAACAAAACATGATAATTAAACTTTGAATCAAATGTAAAAATATACTTATCTCAAATATTTCTTCTACAGATCTTATGATTCCTACTGACTCCACAGTGTAATGAACTCCAGATGCAATAACTTGAAAATAAACACACTAAACTAAACAAAAATGGCCTTAATTTTCTCTCTCTAATTCTCTCTCTAAGGATGAGTGGTCCTAAAGTAGATAAGAGAAAGGGGTACAATGGGAGGGGCACGTTTTCTGAAGAATTGGACCTCTATTTATGGGCTTCAAGAGTTGCCTTGAGGCACCTCTTCAAAACATGTCCACATTCAATGAATCTTCAAGAAGGTCAGTCTGGCGCCTAGGCGCCGGATCCAGTTCTTCGCACCTCTTCACTTTGGCTCGCACCTCTTCGCGATTAAAACCATTTTGGAGCGTCCAAATGCAATGTATCACATGTCCTATTATCAAGGAACAACTGCCAGCCTTCTAGAATGTCCAATATTCGCTTACTCCGTCAAAATAACTGATCAAACGTTGTCAAAACCTTGACAGTTTTCGTATCGAGTCTGGCGCTTAGGCGCCAGGCCATATTTTTTTATACTTTTGGTATTTTGCTCCATCTTTGCTCCTTTTTGCTCCTTTTTCCTTCTTAGACCTTTTTACATTACCTACATCCAAAAATACAAAAAATACCTTTCATTAAAGCATAATATCCTTAGAAATTAATAAGAATTAAGACATAAAGAAATAGGTATTTTTTATAGATAAAAATCCCCCAAACTTAAATGTTACTTGTCCTCAAGTAACTCTTTTTACTACAAAAAATATAACCTTTGGAAATAAAAGATAAATATTTAAGATTCCTTATAATTTTTGATTTTATAAAGTCTTTAGTAAATTATTAACCTAATTTCACTAACTAGGTTTAATTTTAAGAATTTAAAGAATATTTAACTACCAAATCATAAGATTTCAAACTTTTCATTCATTTTGAAAATAATAGAAGTCTATTATATTATGTTTTCATAGATTATTTACAAAAAAAAGATCTTCTTAAAAAATCTTTTCTAAATAAATATTTATGCATAAAAATTAAGTAAAGTATGTAATTAGTTTTCTTCCTATAAGATAATTCAAGTGAAGCCAATTTTTGATTAGGCATTTCCTCAAGCTTCTCCTCTCTATCTTTTTTTTTTCATTCTTTTTTTTTTATAGAGAGGATTACTATATCTGGATAGCTTGTTAATGGTTTTGAACTTCACTATCTCTAACTTATATTTTCAAAACTTATACATCTCCACGTAATTATTATAACATAAATAAAAATTCAAAAAGAATTCCAATCTTTTCTTTTTTAAGTGATAATTTTTTATTACTTAATATTTCTAAAATTCTGTTATTTCTATCATGAATAGAAAATTTCTTTTTCTCATTCTTCTTTAAGTTAAATAATTCTATTCTTAAAATTAATCAAAGTTAGTAAAGTTTTGGTTAATTTTCACTAATTTGTTTATAATTTCAAAAATAAAAGTGATCTCAAATAAATTCTTCATTCCTTAAGTTATGTTAAAAAGTTTCTATTTTAAGAAATTATTAGCTCTTTAAGGACAAATAAAATTTAATTTTGAATGGATTTTCCCTTCCCCCAAACTTAAGTTTTGGTATGCTATGATAATTTGAAAGTATGAGAGAAAGAAAATCATAAGTATTTTTAGTAAGTATGTATAAAAAAAATCTTAAAAAGAGAAATTAACTTCTAAACATGCTTTGATGAATAATTAAGATAAAATTGAAGCATGTATATAGAAAGGTAAGCAGGCTAATTTTATGATGATATTAAATTTGAAACAGAATTAAAATAATGCAAAATAATAAAGTACTAAACATTAAACTAAAACAACATATAAACTAATTCTAAATTCAGTCTCAACACAACAAAATCCTAATACTAAACAGTCAACACACATCAAATACAAAACTAACAAACAATCCAAATAAAACAAACTAACAGAGTTACACATCAAAGAAATCGATAACAACTAATCACTAGCAGTAGCCTCATCATCATCTTCATCACCAAAGGAAAATTTTATGTCCTTAGGATCAACAAATGGTGTGAATCTAGAAAAAGTAGAAAAACTAACATCATGTTCACCCTTCAGAAATCTGACTAGGGCTTCATCATACTCAGCATCATAATTACTCTTCCTCTGGGTATAATCAGATAAATGATCTAGTTTTCTATCAATAGTATCAATCCCGCAGAGTGAGTTTGAAATAACTCCTGCTCGCTGTTCTAAAACCGATCATGCATTAATTCCCGAAAATCCGATGGTGGCTCGGCAGAAGTAGAGGGTTTAGAAGTTGAAGGTCTGCCTGAAGTATGTGTAGAAGTAGAAGAAGCGGTCGATCTCTTCCCTCGAAGACGATCATAGATACTAACACTCTCCTGCCCAATTGGTTTAGTAGACTTCAGCTTCTCCTTAGAAATATCAATAGTGACTCCATTACTAACACATAGTGAATAGATCAAAGATGGAAATCCCAATCCAACAGAGGTGTTGTATCTCGTAGTAGACTCCACAGAATCATAAATAATGCTTCGGACATAAATAGGCTTCCTCTCCTGAATGCAGTAATTTAGGATCGCTCGATCTCTAGTCACTTAATTCAGGTGGTTGGAAGGTAACAATCTTGCAGAAATAAAGTAATGCAATGCTTTAGATACACCATTTAATTCAGAGGACTTGAAGTTTGCCCTCTTTTCGTTCCTGATCTTCCAAGATCCAGTGCTGTTAGTTAGATAAGCAATAATCATGTCCAAATCTCCCTTAGATGGTGATAATCTGGAATAATAGAACTCAATAGTCGGTGGCAGGCCATAGAATATGTTGATTCTTTCTGGAGTAAATCCTACTCCGATTCCTCTAACAAAGACTTCAGAATCCTCGGCATCTAGAAAATTTGCATAAAATTCTCGAACAATCGGAATAACAACAATAGCAGTAAAGTAACAAAATCGTTGCCAGTTGTGCGCAATGATAGTATTTTCTATCATCTCCCCAGGATGATAAACACTTCGTTCCGAGATGAATTTTCTCGACGACGCAAGTTCGTAGAAGCGAAAATGCGCAGCCGCAGTTGGAAATTTGCTGCTATTAAAATTTTCTCATCCTTTCCCGCCCTTAGATTTTGGAGCCATCTAAACGTGAAAGAAAACAAGAACTAATTTAGGAATCAAAGATTTAAACTCTTTTTAAGTTTATAAAACTTAAAATAAGTTTAAAAATCCAAAGAAATAACTACAAATCAAATATTTTTTCAAATTTTTGGTTCTTAGCAAAACATAGGGAAATCTATGGTGAAAATCGAAAATAAATGGTTTAAAGTGTAGATCTGACCTTGAGACGAAGTAATCGAGTGGTTTCGCGCTCAAATCCTTGATGTTTTGTCCTCAAAATGGATCTAGAGGATGTATTTTTGCGAAAATGGGGAAGAAGATGAAGCTTATGCGTCAAAATGACTTTTGGGGGTTTAAATGGTAATTTTCGGGTAGCAGGCCAAATTGGCTCTCAAGCGCCGAATTCTGGCGCCCAGGCGCCAGAATCGCCTTTCACAAAAAATTTTTTTAAAAATTTATTTTTCCACCAAAATTCATAAATTCAACTTCCAATTACTCATATCAGAGTAGGGCTTCAGTTTCTAACTTCCACAACATTTTTCAAAAATTTATAAAAATTAAATATTGAATCCACCAATCAAACATAAGCTTTTCAATCAAACTCACTAATTTCCATTTAAAATCTTCAATTTTCACTCAATACATTCCAGATAAGTACTACATTTGATTCAAGTTCCTAATAAACACTCAATCATAACAAGTTCAAAGCAAATACAACACACATTGAACATTAAAGCAAATATACTAACAAACACAATCGATTTTCTAAATCGATACAACGACTCAACAAACCATAATAACAATCTCTTTACCAGAATATTCTAATCTTCACAAGGGAAATTGTGTATTGCACTTGGAAAGAAGACTAACGCTCTCGGGAAATCCGTAGCCGTCTTTTCATCAATCCACTTGTTCTTCACATACATTTTAACTTGAGCATCTTGATAAGCCGCAATATGATCAAATTGAAGTTTCATTTGCCATTCTAGATGTTCAACTTGATGAAACATCTCGTGAAGGCGATCTCCAATCCTTTTAAAATCTTCTTCAAACTTATCTAAACGACTAGAAGTTTTCTCTAAACTTACAGCGATGAAATCATTGAAGTAAGGTTGAGGATCCGTTGAGACCTTGTCCCTAGCCTCTTCTCCATGATTTCTCCTTTCCATTTCTTCAAAATTTTCTGAAATCTCTTAAGAATGAAATGTAAGGGATGAAATTTTGATTGTTTGGTGGTTAGGGAAGAAGATGGGTAGATTTAAAGGGGAAAATCGTGTAAAAAACTGAAAATTTTTAATTTTTGCACGACCTAGTAATCGTGGCGCTTAGGCGCCGAATCTGGCGCCTAGGCACCGGACCTATTGATACATAGTTGATTTTGGCGCTTAGGCACCGAATTCTAGCACCTAGGCGCCGGAACTATGTTCAACCCTGTGTCGCCTAATCGTCAAATTTTCAAAATTTCGTTCTCCAAGATAGGTAAATTATACTGGTAAGAGTAATTTAGACTCGATAACTCACATTGTAAACTATCATAATGAAGGTTAACTTGATCTCCTTTTTACTCATATTTAAAATAGAGTGATCCTATTTTTAAATCTTACATACCTCAAAATAATTTTCCGCCTAAGTCAACCAAGACTTATGAGCATCAAATTTTTCTAAAGTAATATAAAATTAATCAAGATCGAGGCATAACCTTACATTAAAACGCAAAAACACAAGATAATTATGGGTTGCCTCCCACAAAGCGCTTGGTTTAACTTCGTCAGCCCGACTTAAGTAAATCTTTAATCATGTTGACTCAATTCATAAGCCTCTCTATAAATCTTCTTAATATTTCCCAAGTAAGGCTTCGATCTTAATCCATTTACTTTAAGAATTTTTTCAGTTTTGGGATCTTTAATATCCACAGCTCCATAATAGTATACTTTCTCAATAAAAGAAGGTCCAATCCATTTAGATCTTAATTTTCCAGGAAAAAGCCTTAAACGAGAATTAAACAGTAAAACTTTTTGTCCAGGCTCAAAAATTTTTACTGAAATTTTCTTATCATGCAACATCTTCATTTTTTCTTTATAAATCCTTACATTTTCATATGATTCGTTTCTAATTTCTTCCATCTCATTTAATTGCAATAATCATTTTTCTCCTGCTTTATTCAAATCAAAATTAAACTCCTTTATCGCCCAATAAGCTTTATGTTCAAGTTCTACAGGTACGTGACAATGTTTACCATAAATTAACCGGTAAGGTGACATTCCGATTGGTGTCTTATAAGCCGTTCTATAAGCCCATAATGCGGAATCAAGTCTATCAACCCAATCGGCTTCTTTTAGGATTAACAGTCTTTTCCAAAATTCTTTTAATTTCTCTATTTGATACTTCAGCCATTCCACTAGTTTAAGGGTGATAACCAGTTGCAATTCTATGTTTGATTCTAAATTTTTGAAGTAATGATTGAATTCTTATATTCCTGAAATGACTTCCTCCATCAATGATAATTACCATAGGCATTCCAAATCTTGAAAATATCATTTTCTTTAAGAATTTTGAAACACTTTTGGAATCACAGTTTGGTAAAGCAACAGCTTCAATCCACTTTGAAACATAATCAACTGCTAATAAAATATAAATTTTTCCAGATGATGGAACAAATGGTCCCATAAAGTCTAATCCCCATATATCGAAAATTTCAACTTCCAATATATAGTTTAACGGCATTTCATCTTTCCTAGATATATTTCCCATCCTTTGACATCGATCACATGTTTTCACATATTGTCTCACATCTTTCAATAAGGTAGGCCAATAAAATTCAGAATTTAAAATTTTAAATGCAGTTTTATCTATGCCAAAGTGTCCTCCAAAATCAGAATCATGACATTTTTGAATAATAGCAAAAGTTTCCTCATAAGGTACACATCTTCGAATCATAGAATCTTTACCAATTTTAAATAAATGAGGTTCTTCCCAAATATAAAATTTAGCATCATATTTAAATTTCTTAATAAATTTGTTATCCAAGTCATAAGGTAAAATATTGCTAACTAAATAATTAACAATATCAGCATACCACGGTGTTTTGTATCTTTGTATAACATATAAAGATTCGTCAGGGAATTTCTCATTTATATTTTCTTCCGAAATAATATCATTTTTAATTCTTGACAAATGATCAGCAATTTGGTTTTCAGTTCCTTTTCTATCTACTATTTGAAAATCAAATTCTTGTAGAAGTAAAACCCATCTTATATGTCTAGGTTTAGAATCCTTCTTAGATATTAGATATTTAATAGCAAAATGATCAGTATGTACTATGCATTTAGTACCAAGAAGATAAGGTCTAAATTTATCAAAGGCATATACTATAGCTAAAAGCTCTTTCTCAGTGGTAGTGTAATTTCTTTGTGTTTCAGTGAGAGTTTTACTAGCATAATATACAACTTTGAAAACTTTCTCATATTTTTGTCCTAATACAAATCCAATTGCAAAATCACTTGCATCACACATTAATTCAAAAGATTTATTCCAGTCAGGTGCAACAATGATAGGAGCAGTTATTAATTTTTCTTTTAGAATATTAAAAGCATTAATAAATTCTTCATTAAAATCAAATTGTGCATCTTTTTCTAATAAATGACAAAGAGGTTTAGCAATTTTAGAAAAATCCTTTATATATCTTCTATAAAATCTAGCATGACCTAGAAAACCTCTCACATCAGCAACAATAATAGGTGGTTGCAATTCAGCAATAATTTTCACTTTTGCTTGATCTACTTCCATCCCTTTCCGTGATACTTTGTGTCCAAGTACAATGCCTTCTGTGACCATGAATTGACATTTTTCCCAGTTAAGAACTAAATTAATTTCTTCGCATCATTTCAGAACTTTGGCTATGTTTTCCAAACAAAATTCAAAAGAAGTTCCAAAGACTGAAAAATTGTCCATGAATATTTCAATTCCTTTGTCAATCAAATCACAAAATATTGACATCATACATCTTTGAAAAGTTGCAGGTGCATTACATAAGCCAAAAGGCATTCTTCTAAAAGCAAATGTTCCACAAGGACTTGTAAATGTTGTCTTTTCTTGGTCCTCAGGAGCAATAAGTAATTGATGATAACCAAAATATCCATCCAGAAAACAGAAATATGAGTGTCCAGCTAATTTATCGAGCGTTTGATCCAAGAAAGGTAAAGGAAAATGATCCTTTCTAGTGGCTTTATTTAGTTTCCTATAATCAATACAAATTTTCCAACCAGTAACTTGTCTTGTAGGAATAAGTTCATTTTTATCATTAACAATGACAGTTACTCCTCCTTTCTTCGGAACAAAATGAATAGGACTTTCCCATTGACTATCCGAAATAGGATAAATAATACTAGCATCTAACCACTTAATAATTTCTTTTTTAACAACCTCTTTCATAATAAGATTTAATCTTCTTTGTGATTCAATAGTAGGTTTAAAATTTTCTTCCATTAAAATTCTATGCATGCAAATGGAAGGGCTTATTCCTTTTATATCAGCAATAGTCCAACCAAAAGCTTTCTTATAATTCTTTAACACACCTAGTAATTTTTCTTCTTGATCTTTACTTAGTTCAGAAGAAATAATAATAGGTAAAGCTAACGAATTTCCAAGAAAAGCATATTTTAAATGGGAAGGTAACATTTTTAATTCCAGTTCAGGTGCTTTTTTAATTGAGGGTAAAAGTATATCATTATGAGTTATGTCCAATGTTTCCCAATTATCTTTAATAAAATGAGTCTCTTCTTATTCTACTATTTCATCTTCATTAGTTAAAAAATTCAAATTTTTCTTCAGAAATAACTTTACATTTTTCTTGATAATGTTTTTCAATTAAATAATCAATTATATTCATTCGATAACATTTCTCTTTATCAGGGTACTTCATTGATTTAAGAACATTGAATTTAATTCCTTGATCATTGACTCTCATGGTTAATTCTCCTTTTTGCACATTAATCATAGCTCGTCCAGTAGCTAGAAAAGGTCTTCCTAAAATAATAGGTATCTATTTATCTTCTTCTATATCAAGTACTATGAAATCTACAGGGAAGATAAATTTATCCACTTTAACAAGGACATCCTCTATAACTCCTTTAGGATAAGTGATAGATCTATCGCCTAATCGAAGAGTTACGAGTGGTGGGAGTAATATCTCCTAAATCCAATCTTCGATAGATAGAAAATGACATGAGATTAATACTTGCTCCTAAATCACATAAAGCTTTTCCGCAAAATTTTTCTCCAATAGCACAGGTATAGTGAAACTTCCAGGATCCTTAAGCTTTTCAGGTAATTTCTTTTGAATTATTGCACTCGCATTCTTCACTTAATGCAATGATTTTAAAAGCGTCAAATTTTCATTTTTTGCTTAAAATATCCTTCATAAATTTTGCGTAAGTTGGCATTTGTTCCAAAGATTCAGCAAAAGGTATGTTAATAGTAAGTTTCTTAAAAATTTCAAAGAACTTAGAAATTTGATGATCAAGTTTCTGCTGTTTAAGTCTTTGAGGAAAAGGTGGTGGTGGTTTTTCAACTTCCACATTAACGAGTATAACGATCGATCTTGACTAGGAGAGAGAGTTTCTTTAGGTTTTTCAATCTCTTCAACCTCAATCTCTTTTTCAATTTCATTATGCAATCTTTCTTTTAAATCCTTTCCACTTCTAAGTTGCACAGCTTTAACATGTTCATGTTCTTTTCCAGTTTCCTTTGGATTAATTTCAACATTACTAGGAAGTGTTCCTACAGGTCTGTTATTAATTAAAGTAACAATTTGCCCCATTTGATTTTCAAAATTACGAATAGCAGTATTTTGATTTTGTAATTGATTATTCATTTGCATAATTAATTCTTCTATTGATAACTTTTTTTGTTGATTATTAAATCCAGGAGGTTTATAATTTGAATTAACTTGATTATTCCAATTTCCAGTGGAAAGAGATTGATTATTACCCCATTTTTGTTCTGAATTGTTCCAGTTAAAATTAGAATGATTTTTCCACCCAGGATTATAATAATTTGAATAAGGATTATTTTTACTTGCAATAGCTTGTAAAGTTTCACTAATTTGAGGATCTTCAATATTAGCAGAGTTATTATGCGAAATATTAATTGTAAAATTATTATCTAATTTCTTAGATATTGCTGCAACTTGTGAAGCTAAGATAGAAAAGGCTTCATTATCTTGAATACTAGCCATCTTTTTAGGGTTAATCCTTTCAGAAGGCCATTAAAAATTGTTATTAGCCATTTCTTCAATTAAAGTGTAAGCTTCTTCAAATGATTTAGACATTAAAGAACCTCCAAGCAATGACATCAATAATTGATTTTAAAGATCCAATTAATCCATTATAAAATGTTTGAATAATCAACCAATCAGGTAAAGCATGATGAGGACATTTTCTTAATAGTTCTTTAAATCTTTCCCAAGTTTCATATATTGTCTCCCTTCAAATTGACTAAACGAAGTAATATCATTTCCTAATTTAGCAGTTTTAGAAGGAGGAAAATATTTAGCAAGGAATTTTTGTGTCATTTCAGCCCATGTTTTAATAGAACCAGTCGCTAATGAGTTTAACCATATCTTTGCTTTATCTCTTAAAGAAAAAGGAAAGAGTCTAAGTCTAATAACATCATCAGAAATATTGTTATATTTATAGGTAGCACAATGTTCTAAAAAACTAACAAGATGTAAATATGGATCCTCATTTGGTGATCCACCAAATTGATTGTTTTGCACAATTTGAATAATAGACGGTTTAAGTTTAAAAGAATTAGCATCTACAGTGGGTATTTGAATATTACTATGAAGTTCATCAACTGTATGGTTAGCATAATCCCTTAATGGTTTATAAACATTTTGATAATTAAGTTCAATTGGATTTTTTAAAGTAGCCATTTCTTGAAATTTTTGAATTTGTTTTCCCTTTTTAATTTTCTAATTGTTCTTTCCAATTCAGAATCTAAAGGTATTAATCCTTCATAACCAAATCTTCGCATAAAACAAGCAATAAAATTTAACTATTTTACTTCTTTCTTCCTTTGATTTCCTCCCCGGCAACGGCGCTAAAAACTTGACCCGACCGCCGCGCTTAACGCAGTAATGTTTGCTTTCAAAAGATAGCCAAAAAGCTTTGACTCGATTTATAAATAGCGGATAGTGTATAAAATTAATATTATATAAGTAATATTTTTACACACTAAGGGGTACTACGCAAGTATACATATCGTTTCGAAGTAATATAGGGTTTTTAAACAAAGACCCCATTATCGATCCCACGGGGAAGATTTATAAAAATAAATTTTCTATAAAGAAAAAGCGAAATATAATAGTAAAAAAAATTTTATTTTGATTATAAATTACTATTAATTTACTAGATGCAATTTAAAGAAAACAATAATAAGAAAATGATTTTATAAACTCTATATAAAATAAACAACTTTCTTTCCTTCAATTAATCTAAGATTTTAGGATAATTTAATATTCATTGGAGAATTTAATTTATGGTATTGTGTCAAATAGAAGCATTCCTATTCTTTACCCTTTGATCCAGGTGCAAAGAACATTGACTAATTTACAGAATTGCTCCGGATGTATTGTTAGTAGAACGGGTTAATCTAGGCTCACACTTCTAGAAGTCTAAGGGTGGCTATGGTCGGCCCTACTAGTGACCCTTTCCTAGTCTATAAATCAAATTATAAGAATTTAGTCTGTCACTCTAAAAATTTATCAATTCTACGCCCTTTAGATATTATCTTCCTATTTATTTGCACTTAACCATGAATAGCACGAACATGGCCTTCGACTACCCAAGGATTCATGTGACATTTACAAGTTAAAAGTTCTTCTCCTACAAGGTTTTTAAACTCTTCAATGGGTTTTAACAATTCAAACGGCCAATTTAAAAGGTAAAGTAAGATAAGGTATTAATGTCATCACAATGTTTTGAAAATATTTTGAATTTTAATTCTCCATCGAATCTTTATATTATCTTATCTATCTCTTCATAATTGAAGTAAGAAAGTTACTAACTACTCAGAACACATTGAAAATAAATAACAAAACATGATAATTAAACTTTGAATCAAATGTAAAAATATACTTATCTCAAATATTTCTTCTACAGATCTTTTGATTCCTACTAACTCCACAGTGTAATGAACTCCAGATGCAATAACTTGAAAATAAACTCACTAAACTAAACAAAAGTGACCCTAAAGTTCTCTCTCTAATTCTCTCTCTAAGGATGAGAGATCCTAAAGTAGATAAAAGAAAGGGGTACAATGGGAGGGGCACGTTTTCTGAAGAATTGGACCTCTATTTATAGGCTTCAAGAGTTGCCTTGAGGCACCTCTTCAAGAGTTGCCTTGAAGCACCTCTATTTTTGAATGTTAAGTTTGTAGATGAGGTTACCCCCCCTGCATGGTCTATCCAAATCAAGCAATAGCTCTTGTGCAAGGAGGACATTATCTGCTATGGATCTTCCTTTTACAAATGCTGATCAGTTAGGACTAATAAGTTTGTCCAGATGAGGTTGCAACCTTCCCCCAATGATTTTACTAATGATTTTACTAATAATAGTGGTAAGGCTGATGGGTCAGTAGTGATTCCAATTCTTGGGAGCATTGTTTTTAGGTATTAGAACAATAGTGGAAGCATGAAAATATTGTGGGATGTCATTGCCCTGAAAGAAGCTTTGGATAGCAGTAGATACTTCAGCCTTACAAGTAGCCCAAGCCTTTTTATAAAAATCAGCACTGAAGTCATCAGGCCCAGTAGTCTTAGAACTGTAAATTGCGTTAAGTGCCACCCAAATTTCCTCTTGAGAAGGTGTATCAGTTAATAGAAGAGAACTAGTAAATGGTACTCCCTTCTGAAAAGACCACCATCAATAGGAGGCCTAGAGCAAGGTGTGTAAGTGAGAAGCATATGGAAGTAAGTGACTGCATCATTAGCAGTAGTTGCTCCAATTCTTAGCAAAACCTCTTGGTCATTCATAATGGAGTGGATGGCATTACATTTCCTCCTGTATTTGATCCAAGCATGAAAGAATTTAGTATTTCTATCCCCTTCCTTGAATTTGTTGATAGCTGCTTTTTGTCTTAAAACTTGGTCCTGCCAATCAATTAAGGTAAGCAATTTCTCCTGAGCAGCCAGAAAATGACCATACATATCATCATTTGAATGTGTAGCAGCTTCAAATGCATTAACCTCCACTTCAGCCTTAGAAACAACATGGAAAATATCTCTAATAGACTCCCAGCTCCAATGTGAAAGAATACCAGACAATTTAAGTTGAAGGTTCTGTAATCTGATGAAAGGGTTAGGGTGTGAGCAACCTGTCCAATGTTCAGCAATAACAGATTGGAAACTAGGATGGGATGACCAAATGTTCAAGTATTTGAAGTTGGGGGGGATGTGGTTTGATTAAAGGGGGTAGTAATAGTTATAAGTAAAGGTCTATGATCAAACACAACAAAGTTGAGGTGGGTTATAGTGGTGTGTAGGGAATTTTGATGCCAAGCATTGTTTGCCAAAAATCTATCTAATCTCTCCCAAATTTTACCTCTCCTCCATGTGAAAAGATTCCCCTTGAAACCCAAGTCAAACAAAGCAGCTCTTTGTATGTTATCATTGAATTTAGTAAGTTTGGTAAGATGTGGGTGTCTTCCACCAACTTTTTCATCCGCAGAGGCAATGTTATTGAAATCACCACCCACAATCCAGCTGTGATCTTCCTTAGAATTAATACAATGGATCTATTGCCAAAGTTCTCTCCTAGCAGTTTTGGGTAGCCAGCATAGATGAATGTAGCTGCAAAATTGAGGCCATTCAAGGTGCAGTGGAGATGAACCAATTGAAGATGATCCACCACCACTTTCCACTAGATTTCCTTCCTGCAGATAATCCAAATTTTATTAGAGGAGTTAGCAAAAAAAGAACAGCCAGGAAACCTGGTTAATAACTTTGATTGATTCTTGTACACCATGGGCTCCAAAAGAACAATGCACCATAGTTGATGTTTTCTATAAAGATGTAAAAGTCTTTTAAAAGATAGGGGTGGGTCACTCCCCTAATAATCCAACATAAGAAGTTAAGCATCTAGTAGTTTGGTGTGGGGTGGGGAGTAAGCAGGAATAGATTTTGATCTTGATCTGGTTCTTCCCCTTCTGGTGCCAGGGGGATCCATGAGATCTGCATTCTACGTCAGAGATTTGTGGAGTATGGGTTAGCTTCTGCAGTTCAGAGATGACCCTTTACTTTTTCCTGGACTTCTGCTCATGCCAAACAACTTCCATTTTATTCTTCATTTTATCCAGTTGGTTTATGGAGGGGGTAGTCTCCTGTTCCAAATCTTCTTCATTTCTTAATTGTTCTTAGATCTCAGTTTCTGGAAGTTCAGGAACTGATTCTACTATTTCTTCATTAATTGATTTTTCTTGCTTATCAATTTCAGCATTGGTAGGAAAAGCTTCAACAGTTATTCTGGGATCCTCTGCCATTGTATCTTGCTCAATTGTTCCCCCATAGAGATTTCTTAATCTGAAACAGTGGCTTGTTTCTCCATTGTTTTGGATTTAGCTAGCTTTTTATAAGGAGTTTTTAGTCTGTAGCACTTCTCCTTAGAATTTCCAAACAATCTACAATGTTGGCAAAACAAAGGTTTGTTTTCTAATAGAACTTCTTTCCAGAAGCCTTCTCCATCATCAGATGTGGTGATCCAAATCTTATCTAACTCAGGAAGAGATACATCTCTCTCTATCAGAGCTCTAGCACCATTTGGATTTCCTATATCAAATGTGGAAGGGTCAAATCTTGAACGTGTACCCAAGGCCTTACTGATTTGGAATATGTCATGTGTGTGGTATGATTGGATGGGCGAATTGGGAAACTTAAACCATAGAGGTTTCGGTGGTTGTTCTTTAGCTGGATCAAACCCAGGATACCATTTGATAAATTTCATGTAGGTGTTGGCAATCTGAATTCCTTGCATACCCAGTAATCTGGCATAGTCTTCCACTCTTGAAAGTCTGATTAAAAGATGCCTACCATCCATCACACCTAGTTTCCATTGGCCCACAAAATTAATTTGCTCAAACTGGTTTCTGACAAGTTCCATTTTGGGGTGACCAAACTGAAACTGTCCCACAATAGTGAATTTAATGGCTTCAGCAAGTGAATTCATTTCCTGGGAAGTGAAAAGTATGGCTGGTTGGCCATCCTTAGACCCAAGAGGTCTTATAAATGGGCAGTTAGACTTTCTAGCAGCTGCATCATGAAGACATTGGGGAAAAATTAATTGTTTAGCTGTCTTGGTAGAAGGGAGCCCTTTACTGATAACTGAAGCATACGAAATTGTAGCATTAAAATTGCTGACACCAGCCATAAATGAAACTAATCCCCACCACCAAGCTAGATAATGGGGGCAAATAAAGCACCACCAATACCTTGCAGGAGGTCAGTAAAGAGACTGGAAGATCACACAACAGTGAAAATGTTCCAGCAGGTAGAGAAAATCAATGGAGCAGTAATTCCAAGAGTAAGAAAAGAGAGGAGCCAGAGCACTCCCTCCTAGCAGCACCACCAGAGATTCCAGCCAATGGAACAGTAGATCAATTCAAAAAGATTCAGCCTGAGAAAAGCCAAACCAGGGAGACCAACTACCTGCAGCACGACCAGAGAATCCAGCCAATGGAACAGTAAATCAATTCAAAAAAGGTTCACCCCGGGAAAAGCCAAACCAGAGAGAAACCTTCCACCAGCCACTACCAGACCCTTACCTGAGCACCAAGAGAGACCAGAACCAGTGGACCACCTCTAGAAGGAACCAGCCGCCGCCAAGGAGAATCCAGATATATATATATATATATATATATATATATATATATATATATATATATTTTTCCACAAAAAGGAAATTTCATTTAAATAAGAGAGTTACATACATCTAATGTAGGGGAGATCATCGAGATCACCAAAAGTAAAGGCTCAAGAGGCCCAAAAGGTGTGGCGAGAAAAAGAAATGGTACTAGTGGATGTAGCCTTTTTGGCCAACCAATTAGTCTGGTTGGTTACCTTCTCTATATATATGAGACCATTTTAAAGTTAAGTTGCTGGAGATATGGATAATTTTTCCGAACAAGTAAACCAACCGCCGGGGAGGAGATGAAAGACCTTGTGAAATGTTAACTAATGACTTAGAATCGGATTCAATCCGGATAAACTTGTAATTTAGAGCTTTAATCAGTTAGCAAAGCCCAATAAGTAGCTTGCATCTCGTAATCCAGTAGCCGAAACAGAAATAATGGGTATCATGAAGCACCACAAAAATTGACCCAAGGAATTCCTACACACGACTCAATACCAGCGGATGAAGGAGTATAGCTACCATCAATATTGATTTTTATCCATGGCAAGGAAGGAGGGAACCATTTCAAGCAAAACAGGTTTGCATTTAGGTGGGACATCTAACAATGAGTGCTTACTCAAGAAGCTACAACAGCTAGCCACAATTTGATTGATAAAAGCAAGTTTATTATCAAACTTTACTCTATTTCTAGCCATCCATATGAACCAAAAGATAACCATAGGAACCCGAAACCAATTTTCATTTTTCCAATCCTCCCAACGAAGCCTCCACAAGTGACCCGATTATATTTTAGATGAAATAAATTGAAATGCATTAGTACAACCTTCCAAACCTCGATTAGAGACTTCACAAACTTATGAAAAGGTGGGATACGGATTCTTCATGGGATTTGCATAACCAGCATCTAGAGGCAGCTTCTTAACCCTTTTAGCTTCGAATGTCATCCAAAGGGAGGTATTTATGAAAAAGTCGCCGACAAAAATAGGACATTGATGGAGATAGCCTGTCTGTCCAGATTTTCTTTCCCCAACTAGTGTGTAGCCAATAATTAAAGGAGCTGTAAATCATCTTGTTTAATGATTGATTGGTAGTTTGTTTCAAAACAATCCTATCAGCTTTGGTTGAATCAATTGGTATATGAAGTATCCGCTGCACACTCTCCTCATCCATCACCTCTCTAAGTAAGTTGGTATTCCATTGATCTTCAATCCGAAATCCGAAACCGATAGTTGTGTGTCAAAAGCAACGAGTGAAGGTTAAAGGGTTACCCATAGTCCAGTTATCATATTGGAAATTAATTTTCCCCTTTCCAACTTCCCAGACGTAAAACCGATTAGCAAGTATCTCTTATTTTCAAGCAAATGTTTCCGAGTGTTTGGAATCCCCCATTTTGGGCAAGACGAAGATTGGGATGGGACTTCCAAAGAAGACTTGTTCTTTAAATAAGTAGCCCACATGGTGTCTTGTTGTCTGAACTTAATCCATTGTTTGCAGTAAAACAGTTGGCTCATTTGTTGAAAGCATTTGAATCCCAGCCCACCAGCCTTGATAGGTTTGCAAACTTTATTCCACACAGTCCAATGGGGTTGCTTGTATTGGCCCTCCCAAAGGAATTTGTTGAAAATTGTTTCAATCATCTTCTGGGTGCTTCTCTTCATCCTTATCATTTGCAAATTATAAAGAGGAAAAGTTGCAAGGATACTTTTTAGCAAGGTTAGCCTACCCCCATTAGACAAGAAAGTATTGGTCCAACGGTTTAAAGTTGAGGTAATTTTCCGTACCACCCCATCATACTCGTGATCGTTTTCTCCTTCCTTTCATTAACCGTATGCCCAGTACTTCGGAGGGAGATCAGCTGCAGAGAAGCCGCTTACATCCTTCATCCATCGTTGATGTTTAAAGCCTTTACCGGCTAAAAATTGACATTTCTTGTGATTAAGCTCCAACCCGAGCAATCATGGCTAAGTGATTAGTTAATAACAATGTTTTCCTTAAAGCTTGTTTACACCCATTGGTGAAGATGATAATATCATCGGCATAGGCCAAATGGCCGATGCATCGAGAGGCTCCATTTTTGAAGTTGAGATAAGGGTAATGGAGATGTGCAGCATTTAGAATTTTAGAGAAATAGTCAAAAGCTAAAATGAATATAGTAGGGGAAAGTGGATCCCCTTGCTTTAATCCCCTTCCTGCTTGAAAAAAACCACAGCTGTTACCATTTAGAAGAATACTATAATAAGCATTAGCTAACCATCTCCGTATTAAATGACGAAGGAAGGATTAAAACCATGATCTTTAAGTACCATATCAATAAACTCGCCAGTTGATAGTATCATAAGCTTTTTTAAGGTCCAGTTTTAAGATTAAATTCCGTCCCCTACACTCGTTATCAAGATCAAGTAATAACTCTTGTGCAAGTAAGCAATTGTCAACAATGGATCTACCATGTACAAAAGTAGATTGGTTAGGGCTAATTAATTGATTGAGATGTGGTTGTAATCTTCCAACAATAATTTTGCTCGATTAGTTTAGAGAAAGTGGAGGTTAGACTGATAGGTCCGAAATCAGCCAATTTGGTTTTATGATTATCTTTGGGGATCAAGCACAATACTAGTGGCAAGCAAAGTATTTAGGTAAATCAGTCCCTAAGAAGTAAGATTGAACAGCCTTTATGATGTCTTGTCCCACAATATCCCAAGCTTTGAGGTAAAAATTGGAAGTGAAGCCATCGAGACCAGTTCGTCCCGTTACCATCAATATTCTTTAAAGCATTCCGAATTTCCAAGGCATCGGGAATGAAAGTCGATTAAGCCGATTGGCATAATTATAATTTTCGCAGAAAACTTCTCCATATAGACACTGGGAGGTGTTAGGTTGTGAAGCAAATAGTAGCTGAAAGTGCTGAATAGCACTATTAGAGATGAGAGTGGGGTCTGTAACCCAATTACCAGTTGAATCCTTTATTCTGAGAATAGCATTTATCTTCCTCCTGTGTTTGATCCTAGCATGGAAATACTTAGTGTTTCTATCCCCAAAAAGAGACCTTGTGGTAGCAAGCTTTTTGTTGCAGTAAAACTCTCTTCTCTATCTAAAGCTTGTGCAAGTTGAGAATGAGCAATCAACAATTCCTCGCTCCCGAATCTCTCCCAAAATCCGTCGAGCCTCCAATAGTTGGACTTTTATTTCAAGCATCCCCGACTTGTTGGAACACATTGCCAAATGTGTGCTTATTCCAATACCCGAAATGAAAAGCCGTATTCTTATGCGTCTCCAAAGTCCGATAATTGGATTGATATTATGACAATCGTGTACTTTCCAAGAGTGCTTGACCTCTTCCGTAAAGGTGGGATGATCACACCGGATGTTTAGAAATCGAAGGGAGAGTGTCCCGTATGAGTGCTGAAGGAGATCCGAATCAATAATGGAGAATGATCGAAGTAGCTCTATGCGGATGAAGTACTTGGGTGATGGGAAAAGTGTTCAACCGGGAATCATTTACTAGCACTCTATCCGAGTCTCTCCATTAGTTTGCCTCTCTGCCAAGTGAAGGGGGATCCAATGAATCCCAAATCAAAAAGCCCAGCAGAGGTTATATTGTGAGAGAATTGCATCATAGTTTGGAGATCGTGGGTTCCGCCTCCCTTTTTTTCACTAGGGTCTCTAATACAATTAAAGTCCCCACCCACTAACCAATTTGAGGGATTAGAAGCACCGATGCTCGCAAATTTCAGCCAAAGATTAGATCTCATCAATGGAAGAACAACAAGCATATAAGAAAGTGGCACGACCATGGAATTGGTCTAACCCAAATTGAATGTGTAACGGTTGATAGTTATCAATAAGAGTAGTACAATGCAATTCTTTTCTGGTAAAAACCCAAATCTTATTATTACAGTTTGATTGGAAGTGAAAACCTGGGAATTTTTTTGTAATTTTAGTAATATTAGTGTGAACCAAAGGTTCTAAGAGAGCAAAAATCCAAAGTTTATAAGTCCTGTTCAAATGTAGCAGCCTGTTGAGGGTGCCAGGACCTGCAACACCCCTAACATTCCAGCAGAGAAGATTAATCATGATGGAGTGCCTTACCGACCCTAGTAAGCCTGGGGGAGTGGTCGAAGATTGACCCATACCAATGATGTTATCTTGTGATAAATTTTGTAGTTCCATAAGATCTTTCCTCCTTCTTCTACTCTTTTGCATAGACCATGCTCCTTCGCTTCATTATTCAATTCGTAGAGTATAATTTGGGCTGACTCACTCGTTATAGGTTCGAAGGGGGAAGTAACACCGTATTTATTGTAGGCTCTATGGGAGTAGCAAAGGTACCACCTGCAGCAGAATCGTCGAGTAGTTCCCGTACAAAAGTAGTAGGGGGTTCTTCAGACATTAACTTGGAGTGAGGGACTTTTATCGGGGGGTCTCTTATCTCAATAGCTTGATCAAGCATATTTCCCAAAGAATCGAGAGGTCAAAACCAAGTTGCAGGTCCCATCCTTCCTGTGTTCGGATACGAACTGTAGTTATAACTCCGAGCAGGAATAAAAGGAAGAATTGGAGTGTGGTGATTGTGTATTACTTGAATAGTGGAAGTATTCTCCATATTTTTTGTGCCTTTCTTCTCAACATTATATGGTCCGAGTTCGGGATGTAGTTTGAAGCACCGCTCCATTGTATGGCCAAAAAGATGACAAGTGTTTACAATATAATGGTTGGTATTCCATTACAATAGGTTGCCAGTACCCATTGTTGGTCGTACCAAGCCAAACCCCATCAATGTATGGTTGAGTTATATCCCTTTCCACTAAAAATCTTGCATTTGAAATTCTTGTAGCATTAGCCGATGGTATATCAAGTTTTAATGGTCCGCCCATAGAGTCGGCAATGTCATAGATGATCCTATGATTGTTGAAAGGAAGTTTCGAGTTGGGTAAGCCGAACCAAACAGGAACAATTGGAGGTTCTTTTGTTGGATCAAAATCTAAAGTCCATTTCGGTAGTTTCATAGGCTTCCCATCTATCATGATTACCTTTTTGAGAAAATCCGAGCATAGTCCTCTTCCAAAGCTAGCTCGTAACATGATATGGCGACCGTCAAAGACCCCAATCTTCCAACTGCCCACCAATTTGAAGTCATTAACGGCTTTCCTAAGAATGTCAAGTTTGGGATGTCCAACCGGAATTTTCCCACCAAGTGTGAATCCGTATGGTTCGGATAACTTTGGCATCTCCTCTTCGGTAAAGATAAGAGCGAGCTTGCCGACCTTTTTAGTACACTTTCTAATAAATTCACACTCTACCTTACCTTCCATTGCATCATGAAACAAGTTGGGGAAAAACTAACTTGTCTCCAATGGTGGTACCTCCTTCTTTTCTAACTATCACTTCAAAGAACGTGCCCCTTCCAACAAAATGTGGATCGGCACTAGTAAGTGCCGTAGCCATCACCAATGAAACAAGAAATCACAAGAAAAATTCAAATAAGCAAACACCCGGAAGGGAGAAAACTAATTTCCCTTCCAAAACCAGAGAAAGACCACAAAAGGAAATCCTTCTTCTTGCACCCGACTACTCTCCTCCTCACTAGCAAAGCAGCCGCCGCCACCACCTCCGTGTATTAGCTCCATAGAAACCCTAGCGAGCACCTACAGACCGCCACCACCATCATAAAAAATTATATTATATATATATATATATATATATATATATATATATATATATATATATATATATATATATATAAGAAAAAGAGCATCATTAGCTCCTTACATGTTATAATAGAAAGGTAGTACAAAAGAGAAGGGAGAACCACCAAAGGCCCCTATGGTTCTCGGCCACATACAACAAAGCCCCTACAGGAAAATACAAAAGGTTAAACACTGATTACAAGAAAAATGGAGGGCTTTGGATGTGAAAAGACTTCCCACCAGGAATCTGCCAGAGGCCAAAACAATCTGATAGCTGTCCCAACAGGAATGGCTAGGAAGATCAGTCCATGAGATGGGCTAAAGAGAAGTAAACTTTATCAGTCTAAGTTGGGGGAGGCTCAGCTTGTCCCCAACAATGATCAAGTTTAACTCATGTGTGGGGGTAGTAGATACCCTCACCTGCTGAGAAGATGCACCCTTACTTGCCAGCCAGTGGGAAACTTTATTACCTTCTGTGCGGCTTATTTTTTAGGTCGTGTTTTATTTTGAAGAGGGGTCGCCTAACAGAAATCTGTCGGTGAATTTTTAATTTAATTTAAATAAATAATTTGAAAAGGTAGTATTTGATTTTGGAAATAATTTTAAATTTGAAGATTTTAAGATATGAGATTAAACCGACCTCACATCCCAAATAAGTTTATATAAACGAGCACCGCACCACAAACCGTGTATCTATCCCTAAGGATAGACACACCGCTTGATGGTGGGGCTTGATTAAATAAACTAGAAGATTAGTGACATCCGTTTGGTCCGCGAACCAATTTTATAAGCCGACAAGTTTCCCCGCTTAATATGAAAACATTAAACGAGGTTTATATTACTCAGGTTCTTTAAAATTCCCTATAAGGGCAAGCCCCTATAGTTAATTACATCTTAAGTGACGGGAATCACCTAAGAAAACTCTCGATAATAACCAATAATTCCGCTCTCAAGAATTTCAAAGTTTAAGGTTTTCAAAGATTGAATTTTGGAATTTCAATAGGGAATGGATCAAATTTTGGAACATTTTGTTTTGTGAATCCAAAGGAAGAAAGGTAGGAGAAATCACTGATTCGAAGTGAACTTCGATAATTTCCCGACTATCCTATCGTTTGGCTTGAATTTAGGAAAGTCCTAATGTTTATTTGATATTTCAATCTTACCAATTTCAATTAATTAGGGCTTATATTTGTATGATAAAATCAAACAAATAACTTCAGAAGATGTGAGGGTTTATTGTCGTATCGGACGACTACCTCGGAATCCTAAGACCGGTTAGGGCTTAATTTGCAATGCAAATGCCTAACGAAGAGTTGAGGATTTATGTTGCACTAGTGCAAGCTACCTCGAAGTCCTATGGCTTGGTTGTTTTAATTCTAGGAAAGTTTTGTTGAAGTAGACTCGAGGTTTTGCTGATGACGATGGTCGTGCTCGCCCACCATGCTCCGAGCTCCTTGTTGTTGCAGAGGTTTAGTTTTAGAAATCATAAATCGTGGGATGAGAGAAGTGTTTTGGTTTAGAGAAAATCTTAATTTCCAAGTGTTTTTTGTGTTTTAATTAAAACAAATCTTAAAGTTGATTATAACGACACCGGTTAAGATCCCACGGTTCCATCCTTCCGGCATCGTTATTTTTATCGGATTCACTTAGTCCGGATGAATTTGCTAAACTCAACTCGAATGAGTTCCACACTTTCATTTAGACCGTGGGAAATCCCGTTAGCAACACGTAGGTTACATCATCCGAGGTATTCCCGATCATCCAACAGGACGTTTTAATTTAGTTGTAATTGTAGTTTTGTGTTCGTTTGTGATTAAATTTTGAGTTGTTTTATATTTTGAAATGTTGTGGCGGTGAATTTTATCTTGCAATGACTTTTAACTTAATTTTGGTTTCGGTTTTGAGGGCTATCCTAAAGGTGTGGGTTTTCATGCAACTGTTGTTTTATCATGCAAGAAAAGTAAAATGCATTTGCAATAAAGTAAATTGTAAGAAAGTAAATTGCAAGAAAGTAAATTGCAATAAAATAAAAGCGTACCCGGAGGGTCTTCCCGTCATCCCAAGCCGCACTTAAAACACAATTAGCATATTTAAGCAAGTTCCTAGGTAAAGCTAAGGGAAAGGTTATGGTTTTCTACCAAATTCCTAATCCTATAGCTTAGTCATTTCCTATGACGTCTAGGTTCTTTGTGTTTTGGTTTAAGGGCGATTTTCTTCATCAAAGAACAATTAAGTCCAATTGTTCTTATAAATATCCTATCATATTGAGGAAGTGCTTAAGAAGAATCTTAAACATCTTTTCAATATTTCCAGGATTGTTTTAAGTTCAAATGAATTTAATTATGCAAATGAATTAATCGTCCAAGAATTTCAAGTTTTGTTAACTTGCTCGATGAACTAGGACATTTGAATACTCTATGAGTGAAGTGACACTTCATTTAATGTTTTATTTAGGAGTTATAATAACTAAAGCTTTCAAGGGTAAGTTAGTATTCAAATGATCTGGTTTAAGTTAAAGAGTTTAAATTTGGAATAGTGTTCAAGTTGTTTTATATTTAATTCCTTTTATGTCTTAGGTGATGTTATATTTAATTTAACTTAATTTAATTGAGTTTTAATTTAGTTTAACATAGTTCAATTTAATTTGATTTGGTGTTTAATTAATTTGATTTGATTTAACTTTAATTTAATTATTTAATTTAATTTAATTTAATTTTAATTATTTAATTTAATTTAATTTAATTGTTTAATTTAATTTAATTTAATTATTTAATTTAATTTAATTTAATTTTAATTAATTTAATTTAATTGTTTAATTTAATTTAATTTAATTATTTAATTTAATTTAATTTAATTTTAATTAATTTAATTTAATTGTTTAATTTAATTTAATTTAATTATTTAATTTAATTTAATTTAATTTTAATTAATTTAATTTAATTGTTTAATTTAATTTAATTTAATTATTTAATTTAATTTAATTTAATTATTAAATTTAATCTTAATTTAATTTATCTTTAATTTACTTTATTTTTAATTTTAATTGAAATTTCAAAAGATTTTAATAATTTAATTAAGTCTTTTAATATTTTAAATTTGAGTTATCATTTTAATTAAAAATTGAGTATTAGTTGATATAATTAATTTAGGGATTTTTAAATTAAAGAATAAATCTCTTCCTAATAAATATCCTTTATTTTAATAATTCCAATTTTATTATTCTTCCAAATTTAATCTATTATTTAATTAAAGTTTAATCATTTTAAAATTATTTAATGGGTTTCTACCCTTTAATTATTTAAATTTCAATCATCCAAATCAGATTAAGATCAAATATTTTACTTGTTGATTTTTTTATTAAACCTAAAGTTTTAATTAAGGATTAAAGATTTTAATTACCATTTTACCCTTTAAGCTTAATAATTTCATAACTCACTAAATTGAACTTAAATGAACTTGAAATTTTTATGTGACTTTACTCATATGTCAATAAAGACATGAGAGGAGAAAATGTGATTTTTCTGTATTTAATTTATTTATATAATTATTTTTGGTGGAAAATAGAGATTTTCAAGGAAAATTTGATAACATGACCAAGGGAAAGTTTCTGTCCTTAAGAAAATTAGGGGACATTCCTAATGACCAGAGAAGCACTTGGACCAATTTTGGTGATTTTTTGAATTATATTATTTTTATTATAATTATTTTGAGTTTTGGAGTGTTAATTAATTTAAAAATAAGATAAATGTTGAAAAATGGATTTTATATTTTTCAAAAATCTCTCTGATATCAAGGAAACCAGAGAATCAAATTTTGCAATTTTCTGATTTTTCTATGATTTATAATAATTATTTTAGTGAAAATGCTAGAAAATACATTTTTTAATTTTAAAATTACCCTAGGGCTTTAAAATTTAATATCTCACTAAATAGACTTAGGAAAAATGTGGGATTTGTTCCTAAGTGATTAAAATTCAAAATGTGACAATTTGGTGAATTTTATTATTTTTGTGATTTTTATTATTTTTTAATTATTAAAAATATTAAAATATTATTAAAAATCAACTTTTTTAGAAAATTGAAATTTTAATTTTCTTAGGTTCCCCTGATATCAGAGAGGCTCCAAAACCAATTTGGTGAATTTTTAAAAAGTATTTTAAAAGTTATGAATTTTTAAAGTTTAAGATGGCTAAGTGGCTTAATCAACCCAATTAGTGGGGCTAACCAAGTCCAATTGACCTCAAATTTTTATGGTGGATTCCTCTGATCCTAAAGGTCAGTGGAGAATTGATTTCAAGTCAATTTGATGCCTGGTTAACTCTAATTAATTAAAGACCTATTTTAGGTGTTTAAGCCAATTAGGGTTAATCCGAGTGAATTAACTCAAGTCCTATTTTTCCTAGAGTTCTCTGGTCATAAGGAACATCACCAAATATTTCTAGAATTTATTTCACAACATGCTAATTTTGGAATTAAAATACTCAAAACAGCAACATGCATTTGAAAAATAAATAACTTTTCACAGAGATGGCCTCGACCTTGGAAAATCTGGGAATGTTCCCAAGTTCGGAGGCTTCAAAAGCCCTATGGTCTCATGCCATGGTGAATTGTATACATGCATGGAGAATTAAATGTATGCAGAGAGTAAATAAATCATAAAAAATAAAATACTTAATTAAATTAAATGATTTCTTTTCCACATTATTCTCCTCTGTTCACTCGAGCAAGGGGGTATTTTTATTTTATTTTTGTGATTTTTCTACACAAAGATATGGATTTTTGAAGTTTAGGGAATTAAATAAATAAGAAAATACCCTAATTTTCTATTTATCCACGCGGCGCCGGCGAAACCTCGGCAGCCTCCGAACGCACACGCGTCGCGCTCCCATTCGACGCCGCCACCCGAGTCGGCAGCCGGGCCCCGCGGTTCTCGTACCGTCTCCCGGTCCGACGCAATCTCGGCCGTCCGTGCGCGCGTGTATCGAATGGACGGCATCCGTTCATCGTCCCCAAGTGTTCTCACCCGAGAGCCGTCCACACTAAATCCCTAAGATCTCACTCGATTCTCAATGGATTTTCATGTTCTTATACTCTATGGATTCGTCTTGAAGAGACGAACACATCTATACGGCTAACATGCATTGAAACTAAGGCATTTGAAATGGAGAATCTCCGAAGCTCGGGATGGATAGTTAACTCATACCTTAGCTCGTAGAAGTGTGGCTTCAATCCGAGAGTTGTTGCACCTTCGATTGGGTCCCAGCGAGCTCCGGATGAAGTCTCCCGGTCCAGTGAATCGCCTAGCTATGAAAGTGACCACGAGCCGATCACAAAGCTTGGAGGCCGGAGCAACCGGGTGGCCCGGAGATGGGGCTTTCGGTGGGAAACTTCTCCTCTTGGTCCAGTGAAGGTGTAGGACCGGTCAATTTGAGGATTGGCTCACCGTGGCAAAGTGTCCCGGTTTTGGGTGGAATTTCGGCCGAGAAATCGGGCTCGTTGGTGGGGATTAGGGCAAATCGACACTCGGGGATCAACTCGCTCTAAGGATGGTGAAGGGTTTGGAACAATTTTGGCAGAGTTTCGGCAAGGTTTGTGCTTGGCTCCTCTCATGGCCGAGAGGGGTGGAGTTTAAATAGCCGGGCCGGGGGCCTCCCGTGGAGAGTTAGGGCTTGGGATCACCTGCTCTGGTGAGGAGAAGATCAGCCATGGTGACCACTAGGGATGGGGCAGCTCGAGCAAGTGAGAATTTCAATGTTGGCTCACATGTGAGCTCTCGGCCATGGTGTTTTCCGGCGGCTCGGTGGCCGGCCGGCCGTGCATGGGTCACCCTCAAGGTCGGGTGGGTCGTGGCTGGAGGTTTGTGCAATCAATCGGCCATGGACATGTGTAAAGGCTTTGATCCAAAGTGGAATGGGGCATGGCTAGATTTGGACCTAAATGGGTCAACCCACCCATTTGGGCTAGGTGCACCACCCAAGGCCTGGTTTAGGCTGAGGAGAAAGTGATTTGGGTCGGCTTGATTAGTGGGGTCAAGTCACAATCCAAGTACAATTAGGCTTAAGCATGGTTTAGTGGAATCATGGAAGTGGTTAACCACCTTTAGGAGTTAAGGAAAGAGCCTCCTCCTTTTGCCCAAAATGGCATGGTGACATGTAAAGAGGCTCTCATGGCTTGCATATGGCTTATGCATGGCTCCATGGCTCCATTTGGCTTGGGAAAAGTAAAGTCAATTTCATGGAAATGGATTTAAGGAAAATTTTGGTATTTAGGGGTGATTTGGCATGAGGCTTGATTTGGAATTATTTGATGATGAATTTAGGACTTAGGGATGATTTTAATTGAAAGTATGATGAGGGGAAATGTCATATGGGCCTTGGAAGAATTTTGGGCTTTTTTTGAAAGGGTTTTAGATGGGCTTTTAAGATGGATTAGGAAAGTGGGCTCTTGAATTTTAAAATGGATTTTGGGATGAAATTTTGTAAAGAGGTTGGGCCAAATAATTATTGGGTTTAGCTCATGGATGTGTCATGAGTGACTTGAAGCAAATTTGGGGTAGTTTGGACTTGAATTGGGTTGGATTTGAATTCTTTTGGTGAATGGGCCAATGTAGGTCAAATTGGGCTAACTTGGGCCAATGTTGGGCTAGGGTTGAAATTGATGTAAAATAAATATTAAGAAATGTTTATGGGAGTGTTTCAAAGAGGTTTTGGCTTTGGTTGGGTTTTAATTTTGAGGTTTGGGCCTATTTGGGTTAGATTTGGGTTTAGGTCAAAATTGGGCTTTTTGATTTTGGGTTGAATTTGAGTGGGGTTTGGGTCAAAATCTTGGGCAAATCATGTTAGTGTTTTGTTTATGAGGATGTTAAGGAAGGTTTAGAAAAGATTTGGGGTTAATTGGAGTTGAATTGGGTTAGTTTGGGCTGAGTTTGGGTCATGGGTCCAAATTTGGGCTTTAAGGCCCAAAGTGAAATTGGATCCAAATGTCAATCAAATTGGACTTGGATTTGGTCTAAATTGGTATTGGGAATGTTGAATTGAAGTTTAGAATTGAATTGGACCAAAATTGGGGTCAATTGGGTATGTTTGGTTTGACATCGGGTCCACTTTGGGTTAAAATGGGTCAATTTGGGGGTTTTGACAAAAGTAGGGTAAATTGACAAAATTGGCCCATGGTGTAGTTGGACAAAATGAAATTGGGAATATTTGGGATTTTCTGGAATTTTCTGGGAATTTTCTGAATTTTTGGATTTTTAGGCCAAGAAGGGTATTTTTGGGTATTTGGAGGGTATTGGGGGGTATTTTTGGAATTTTTGGTATTTTTGGGTATGGATGATCAATTTGAGTGATGTGGAGGTGTTTGGGATTGATTTTGGAAAATTTTAGGTAATTTGGAGATTTTGCAAAAATTTGGGTAATTCAAGGGTTTTGGGTAGGTTTAGTAGGTGTAGGGTCCCGGGGTCAAAAATTGAAAATTTGGGAAATTGAAGATTGGGTGAATTTGGGTGGGGTGAAATCATTTTGGTTGAGCCATGAAGCCATTTCAAGCCCATATGAGCCATGAAAGGACTCATTTGAGGCATTCACTATGTTGTTCCTAACCCTCTAGCCAAGGGCTTAGGGGTTAAGGACCATCCATGTGAATCACCTACATGAGTCGGGAGGTCAAGTTGGGTATGGGTGTGGTTTTAGGAAGTGTGTGGAAATGTAGTGTGTAAGTGTAGTGTATGTCAACCCCTTCACTGCACCGGGCCACCTGTAGGCGCTCTAAGGCCAAAGAGTCCTATAGGGACTCATCCTTTAAACTTCCATATTCGATTTCAACCCTCTAGGTGATTAGGGGTCTATAGTCAAGTTTGTGGAGTTTGCAGGGAGTTTAGAAGTGGTTTGAATTTCTAAAAGGCGGGTCCCAATTCTAGTCCTCTAAGATAGTCAAAGGAAAAGCCTAAGGCTAGATCCTAAGCACTAAAAAGAAGAAAGGAAGACCTCATCAAAAATGAGGTCAACAAATGGACCCCCAATAGGTGTGGTGAGCTGACGGAGCACACCGCGCGTATTGGTGTTGACCGAAGCGATCAACAAAACCAACACAGATGTCCAAGTGACGAACTTAGGACGAAGTAGAAGAGTTTCTGCTGGGGAGTGTCGAGTATATCTCTGGAACTGGAGATTCTTGAACTCTCGCTGGGGAAAGGAAAAGGAGGTAAATCCCAAATCACATGATCTGAGGGAATTTTGATTTAGATTTTATTTTGTTTCAATTTATGTTTTGATGTGTGAGTTTAAATTTTAGTTTGGAGTTTCAATTTAGATTGAAGTTTTGTCAAAATTAATTTGAGGGATTCGATTTGAAATGAAAATTAGGATTTTGAGGTTTTAGATGTAACATCTCCAACCTCGAAAGAAAATTGAATTGATTAGATTGAATCGTTGCAATGAGAAGATATCTCAGAGCAAAGTGGTGTTGGATGTAAAATCCTTAACCTCAAGAGTTTGATTTTGATGTGATGTATTTCATTGCGATAGGGAAAAGATCCTAAAGCAATGCAGTCTCGGATGTAAAATCCTCGACCCAAAGGTTAAATTTGATGTATTTCAGTGCAATAGGGAAAGAATCCTAAAGCAGTGCGGTCTTGGATGTAAAATCCTCGACCCAAAAGTTTGAATTTTGATGTATTTCAAGTGCGACAGAAGAGAATCCTAAAGCAGTGCAGTCTTGGATGTAAAATCCTCGACTCAAAAGTTTGAATTTTGATGTGATGTACTTCATTGCGATAGGGAAATGATCCTAAAGCAATGCAGTCTTGGATGTAAAATCCTCGACCCAAAGGTTGAATTTTGATGTATTTCAGTGCAATAGGAAGAGAATCCTAAAGCAGTGCAGTCTTGGATGTAAAATCCTCGACTCAAAAGAGTTTGATTTTGATGTATTTCAGTGCAATAGGAAAAGGATCCTAAAGCAGTGCAGTCTTGGATGTAAAATCCTCGACCTCAAGAGTTTGATTTTGATGTGATGTACTTCATTGCGATAGGGAAATGATCCTAAAGCAATGCAGTCTTGGATGTAAAATCCTCGACCCAAAGGTTGAATTTTGATTTGATGTATTTCAAGGTGCAATAGGAAAGAATCCTAAAGCAAGTGCAGTCTTGGATGTAAAATCCTCGACCCAAAAGTTTTGAATTTTGATGTATTTCAGAGGCAATAGGAAGAGAATCCTAAAGCAATGCAGTCTTGGATGTAAAATCCTCGACCCAAAAGGTTTGAATTTTGATGTATTTCAGTGCAATAGGAAGAGAATCCTAAAGCAGTGCAGTCTTGGATGTAAAATCCTCGACTCAAAAGTTTGAATTTGATGTGATGTACTTCATTGCGATAGGGAAATGATCCTAAAGCAATGCAGTCTTGGATGTAAAATCCTCGACCCAAAGGTTGAATTTTGATTTGATGTATTTCAGTGCAATAGGAAGAGAATCCTAAAGCAGTGCAGTCTTGGATGTAAAATCCTCGACCCAAAAGTTTTGAATTTTGATGTATTTCAGTGCAATAGGAAGAGAATCCTAAAGCAGTGCAGTCTTGGATGTAAAATCCTCGACCCAAAAGGTTTGAATTGAATTTTCGATTGAGATTTGATTTGAGATCTAGAAGATCGGATTTGAGATTTGATAGAGATTGAATTTGAACTTGATTGAGACTTGAAGCCTGGAAAGATTGAATTTGGAAATTTGGAAATTTGGAAGGATGAGTTTGAACTCGATTGAAACTTGATTTAAGATTTGATTTGAAATTTGAAAGATCAAGTTTGAAACTTGATCGAGATTGGATTTGGATTTTGATTAAGAATTTGATTTGAGATTTGGGAAGATCAAATTTGAAATTTGATCGAGAGTGGATTTGGAATTTGATTGAGATTTGATTCGGAAGTTTGGAAGAATAGAATTTGATTTTGAAGTTTGAAAAGATTGAAATTTGATTCGGAATTTGGAAAGATTGAATTTGAGATTTGTGTTGATTTCGTTTATCTTTTAATGGTTCAAATTTTATTTTGTTGTTTATTTAATGTTCATGTGAACTTGGTGTTTGTCATTTTTCAGATTTTCTTTTTTTTAAAAAAAATTTTCTTTTATTCTTTTTTTTTTCTTTTCTGCTCTTTGTTCAAAGTTCATTTAACTTTAATGGCGTTTCCCAATCAATTTGCACAAAAGAGGTGAAGGCCAAAAACGTGACATGGTCACTTTCATTCCAATCATGTTGAAAATACGTCGTACAACTCGATCCGGAATATATTTCATACAATCCATGTAGACTCAAAACGGATCGTGTATGATCTTTGTTGATCCATCAAAAGAATCATCTGTCAAAAATCCATGTCTGAATAGTGAGGTACATGGTCAATAACATCACCTTCCAAGCCATCCTTGGCAAGGATGTCGGCTGGATGTACATTGGAGGTGTGATATTTCCCATGTAACTCACGACTCGTAAGGCCGGAGGTTCTCTAGCTCCGGATCCGGTTGGAAATGGTAAGGTATTTTGCTCGTCGTCCATCCTCCCGAAAGTAACCGAGATTCGCTCCACCGGCACTCCGGTATGCAATGCTTTGCGATATCCGCTCCGTTACCTTGCAATATCATGACGGAACCCACCGGTAAAGGTATCTTTACCGGCCCTCGGAACTCGCCCGGGCCTCGCTATCCGGAGGTCGGATCCGAACATGATGTTGCACTCATTCAAGAAAGAGACCGTGCGTAAAGGTCCGACGAAGTCGTGGTGATCAATATGTGGGGGTATGCAATCACCCTGTTTGTAGATGTTGATAATGCAGCTATTGGGTATGCAATCTGGCCGCGTACCCTCCATGTTATCAATCTTTTCACCATTCTCTTGATAACTAATGGCATCGGATCTACTTGCCCATGACGAAGTATCCCCGGTGGGTTTCCCTTCCCGTCTTCGACGAAGTTGTAGCAAGCATCCGCATTGTATCGTGATTCTTCCTTTCCCCGGCATCCATCTCCGGGGTTCCGAGTATGTATTTTCCCTCGGGCGGCTCGCTCGGCCCATTCTTTTCGGATCCCGGATACGATCCACGATTTGCTCGTTGTTCATACTCCGAGAATACGTCGGTGTGTAGCTCGAGGCCTTCTAGTATGTTGATTCTTCTTCCTTTAATTCTCTCGAAGTATTCGAAAGTTTTCTTTTCAACATTCCGCATCCTCTCCAGCTCGTATTCCGGAATGATCCGCGGATGGCGAGGCCTTATGACATATTGTGGGATATATGGTTCAATCCCTTCACGTTCCCCCGCATACCTCGGCTCCTCGTGGATGATGCCCGTCGGGACATCCCCCGGGGTTGCTTCGCAACAAGGTCATGCACCGCTCGGTGGTTCTATCCGATGGCGTGGTAGCCTTCTTTCTTCCGATCTTCCGGAGATTTCCCCGGTTCTTTCGTTATTCTAGGAGCCGGCCTCCTTTCTTCGAGTTCCCGGTGAACCGGTGTCCTTGAAATGTGAGTGCCGGCATTAGCAGTGTCTCGTCGCGCCGGTCCGCAGCTAGTTTTGTTAACATTTTACGGATGCGGCGATTCTTATTTCTTCGTTGCGTGGCCGTGAGAGTAGCCCTCCGAACTTCTTGAATCTCGCGGGCGCGGCGCCGACAAGCCCGCCCTCCGCCGTAGCGACTACGGACTTCATTTTCTTGTCTTCTTCGGTGTTTGCTTTTCTCTTCTTGTTGTTGGATTGGTGGCTTGGGCCACCCACTTTCATCACCTGTCCGTCCAGGCAGTTCTTCTCGGCTAACTCGGGACCCAGTCACTTTCCTCGTACTCGTAGGCTCCGCCGGTGCGAAATCTGAGTCAATCTCGATTATCGCTCCATCTTTCACCCTCTTTTCATCGAGTGCAAGGCTTACGCCATTCTTAAAGTTCAAGACCAACCGCCCGTTCGACATTTCCCTGCGAAAAGACAAGGAAAAGGATAAGGGGTTGTACTAAGAACAAGAACATTAAGAAAATGTTTATTAAAGATACATTTTTTATTATTCTTATATTTTGAAATTTAACAGGAATGAAGTAGGATAAGATGAGGGAAGAGATCTTGATTTGAAAAAGGAAACAAGGAAAACTTAATTATCATGATTTTATTTATCTTAGCACATTTTATTATTTTTGGGTTCGGACCCAATCACAAGTAATTACTTCGCCCGTGTTTCTTAGGGATGAAGAATTCATTCCTTCGAAACATCGAGTAGCGTAATACTTTTTCAAGTATCGTCCGTTGATTGGAAGCATATGTCGTTCTCCCCGGCAATTCACTAGCCGGTAGGAACCTCCCGAGTATACTCGCTTCAACCACAAACGGTCCTTCCCAAGTGGGTTCAAATTTTCCTCCTATCTTGCGGTGTGCAAGAATAGGTCTCTTGAGAACGAGAACTAAATCACCAACTTTCAAGGTTCTTGGGCGGACCCGCTTTGTCATGGGCTTGAACCATCTTAGCTTGGTATAGTTCTAAATTCCGTTGTGCCGCAAGTCTTTTCCCTTCCAAGCTTTCTAATTCTTCGAGTCTTAATCCGGCATTTTCTTCTGTCGTGATCTTATTTGCAATTGCAATTCCGAGTGAAGGAAGCTCGAACCTCTAAAGGTAACACTCGCCTCGGACCCATACACCGCAGCGTAAGGTGTAGCTTGAGTAGGGGTTCGAAGGTTGTCCGGTAGGCCCATAAGGCTTCTAACAATTTCTCGTGCCAATTTCTCTTATTATCGTCCGGGGTTTTCTTTAAGATTTGAACGAGAGTTTTATTAAAAGCCTCGCCGAGACCGTTTGCTCTTGGGTAGTAAATTGTCGAGTATCGCCAGCCGATTCCGTGTCTCCCGACAAAATTGTTGATTTGTGTGCTTCGAATGCTGACCCATTATCCGAGATGATCTCGCGCGGCACTCCGAAACGGTAGACAACTTGGTTCTTGAAAACCGCAGCACGTGGTGTGCTTTCACTTCTCTAAGTGGAACCGCTTCGCCCACTTGGAAAAGTAATCTGTAGCCGCAAGAATGAAACGATGTCCTTTTGAAGATGGTGGTTCTATCGGACCCACTATATCTGTGCCCCAACATTCAAACGGCCACGACGCAATTGTCGGGTGTAGCACATTTGGAGGTTGGTGTAGAACCACTCCGTGCACTTGGCATTGGTGACAGCTCTCGGCGATTTTCATGCGGTCGGTCATCATCGAGGGCCGTAGTACCCTAGTCTTTTAATTTTCATTTTCATCTTTGGACCCGACCGGTGAGCGCCACGGAGTCCCGAATGCACTTCTTTAACAATTTCACGGGCCTCAAACCCGCTTAGGCACCTTAGCCACATTCGATCAAAAGACCTTCCGTATAATGTGTTGTTTATTAATGCGTAGGACGAGTTCTTTTCTTGATCCGATGGGCTAGCGACCTATCCTCCGGTAGCTTTCCGTTTGCGGTGTAGTTCATCAATGGCCGTCGCCAATCTTCTGTGTTTTCCGTCACTCGCCGCAACCGATTCTTTTTCTTTGGTCGATTTGTGTACTGTGTCTATGTCGAGTCGTGATAGGACTCGACGTCCGTGAACCGACACTTCCATCGATTCATCTTGCAAACAGTGCAAATTCTTTTGCGAGACGGGCTAAAGCATCCGCTAAAGCATTCTCTTTTCTAGGAATCTTGTAGATTGTCACATTTGGAATCCGTTCCAACAACTGTATGGCATACCGGAAGTATTGTTCGAGTCTTGGTTTAAAAATTCCGTATTGTCCGGCGATCCGTTGAATGATTAACCGTGAATCCCCGTAGATGTTGATGTCCGTTATCCCCATTTGAATGGTTAATTCCAATCCCGTTATGAGGGCTTCGTATTCTGCTTCGTTGTTTGTACACGGTTCGTCAAGTGGTAGGAGTATCTTAACATCCCCCGCTCCGGCGTTATAAAGATTAGCCCGATTCCCGCCTTACCGGACACTATCACTTGCGATTCTTCGTCTTTGTGTGCTGAAGATGCTCCGTCGAAATATAATTCCCAACGTCGATCGTCAAGGTCTTCTAGGTTCATTATTTGTTCATCTGGCAAATCATCATTGAGAGGAGATTCGGCCGGCAAAGGGTGTGCTGCGAGGAAGTCTGCTAAGACTTGTCCCTTTACGGCACGCAGAGGCACGAAAGTTATATCGAATTGCAATAATATCATTGACCATCTGGCAAGTCTGCCGGAAAGTGTTGGACGAGTCATCAAGTATTGCAATGGATTAAACTTCGAAATCAAGTTGACCTTGTGAGAAAGCATGTAGTGCCTGAGCTTTTGAGCGGCGAAGATCAGGGCCAAACAATGCTTTTCAATTGCGGGATACCTTACCTCCGTCGGAAGTAAACGACGGCTTAAGTAGTAAAGAGCATTTTCTTTACCCTCATCATCGACTCCGGCTAACAGGGCTCCGAGAGAGTCGTCTAGAGCCGCGGTGTAAAGTATCGGCGGTCTACCCGAGACTCGGGGCTGCTAAGACAGGAGGTGTCATTAAATATTGTTTAATGTCTTCGAAGGCCTTACGGCATTTCTCTTCCCAAATAAATTTGGCGTCCTTTTTAACTAGTGCCGAGAAAGGCTGACACCTACCTGACAGGTTCGAGATAAAGCGTCGAAGATATGCCAGCTTCCCTTGAAAAGATCGTAGTTGTTTTAAGGTTTTGGGAGGCGGCATTTCTAAGATGGCTTTAATCTTCTCCGGGTCGATTTCAATTCCACGATGTCGGACAACGAATCCTAAGAATTTCCCGGAGGTGACGCCGAAAGCGCATTTTAAGGGATTCATCTTAAGGTTAAATTGTCTTAATCGTTCGAAAACAATTCTCAAATCATACAGGTGGTTTTCCTTTACTTTGCTTTTGATGACGACATCGTCCACGTAGCACTCGACTTGATTGTGGATGAGATCATCAAAAATTCTTGTCATTGCTCTTTGGTAAGTTGCTCCTGCGTTCTTCGATCCGAATGGCATCACCGTGTAGCAAAATACTCCGATCGGCGTTCGAATGCTGTAAGCTTTTCATCTTCTCGGAGCCATTTTTATCCGGTTGTATCCCGAAGATCCATCCATGAATGAGAATATTTCATGTGTCGAAGCAATATCGATCATCGCTCTGGAATCGGTAGAGGGAATTCATCTTTTGGACATGCCTTGTTTAAATCTCCGAAGTCCACACAAATTCCGATCCGACCATTCTTCTTTCGACCGGCACTACGTTGGCTAGCCGAGTCGGGTATTGTTCTTCACGGACAAATTTAGCGTCTATTAGCTTTTTAACTTCGGCTATGACTTGTTGTTCGATTTCCGGACGCATTCTTCTCGGGACCTTGTCCGATCGGAACGTAGTAGGATCCACTCCTAACTTATGGATCGCAACCTCCGGGGCTAATCCCGGCATTTCATCGTAGCTCCAAGCAAAACAGGTCTTTAAATTCCATTAACAATTTGATTATTTCTCCGGAGTCTTCTTTGTTGAGTAAGGAGCTAACAAAGGTAGGTCTAGGCTCTTTGCTAGTACCTAAGTTAACTTCCATTAACTCATCTATCGTGGATTTAATTTCTTCTTCGAATTCGGTGGAGCGTCTCCAATTTGTAAATCTTCGAGTTCGTCCGTAGTTTCCATGCAGCTTTCATTGGACTTGCAAGTGACAACCAAGCAAAATTCAGCATCGTCAACCGACCCTACCGTGCCGAATCCGAGTCCATACTTTGAATTGGGAGGACGGCCGGAGTTATTCCATAACTTTTCAAAATGTTGTGATTGGCCTTTCGTCCATTGTCGAGGTAAGAAACCACGTTGAATTAAATTTTGAACACAGGGAGAGTACCACTCAAAAGGTAATTCCATTAATTCTGATGAAGTGACATCTTCGAATTGTACATTATTTTCAGCTTTGGAGGAAGAAGCACCACGGTAGAATTTGATCGGCTTTGCACCGTCACTACGTACCTCTTCGACCTCCATACCCTCGATCTTATTAGAATGGATCGGAGTTAGGGTCATAGTATGTACGTAGTGGTTAATCTTCTCGTACATCGATTTGTATTCTTCGTTCTTTTCATCTTCGAGGGAGATCTTGTATTGCGGCTTCTTTCGACTTATTGTTGTCGCTTCTTGCTTGATTTCTTTTTCCTCTTCGTAACTATCTTCCCAATCAACATTGATGGTCGGTTTCTTCCGTCCAATTGTCCTAGTGTCTCTACCACGGCCTCGTCCCCGGCCTCGACCTCGGATGCGAGTTGTGGAGAAACCTTCACCATCTCGCCGGAAGGGAGTGGTGAGTGATCGTTGGACTAGAACTTCAGTGTTCTTCGTTGTCTCGAACTTTCTTTGCTTCATTTGTTATGGTATCTCTTGAGAAGATTGTTTTCTTTGGCGGTGCATAATAAGCCGCATCTTCATGGATTCCAATTTCATGTACGGAGAATGGTTGTAAGTCTCCTTCGATGCACCGTTCCCCCCATCGTAATACTTGATGCACCGGTGTAGAGATGATGGTACCATCCTCGTTTTCATGTATCCATGGTCGGCCCAAGTAGAGCGTTGAACGACGTTTCGAATCGATTATATGAAATTTTGCGGTTGTCTTTGCTAAATCACCGGTCTTCATTAGTAGCGTTATTGACCCGAGGGCTCTTTCTCCTTTACGGTTGAATCCTCTTAATAACATTTTGTCGGCCTCGAGCTCACGAGCATCAATTTCCAAGTATGCTAGTGTTCGAAGACTCATTATATTGATTGATGCTCCCGGATCCACCAATACTCCGGAGAGCGTAAACTTCCCAATTGTAACTCGAAATGTACAACGGTCGGTTGTGATCCGTCGTCCCAAGTAGTAGGTCATTGTCCGTGAAGGTGACACCTCGTCGTTCCTTTAACGAGCAAACCTCATCTAAGGAATCTCCGGCCATTCGAGCTAAGCAAATTTCCGGATCAAGTAAGGCCTTGATCGAGCTTCTCTCATCTCCTTTGATAAGATGAGAGCATCGTAAATGCTCGGCTGGTCGGTAGTTTCCTAAGATGGGCTAGCACGTTGTAGTCCACTTTGTTCTCCTCGCGTCCCGCTTCTTCTCGAATGGGTATTTCTTCCGCCGGGGTTGGTTCTTCTTGAACAACCACCGCTTTCCTTTATCTTTTGGACCCATTCTCGGAGGTAGAACTTTTCCACTTCTTAGGTTGACTTCGTAATTTCTTCGAATCTAGTATTGAATTTGTCGGTGTCTCCTCCCGAATCGGAATGATCGGCTCTTCCGGATTATCTTCCAAATCCGAAGGCTCTAACTCTATTGTAACCGGAGCTCCTCGAAACTCGCGTATAGATCCGTTGCTTGTTGAACTCTCGTAGCCTCCTCGATGGATGCCTTCTTCGTCATTTTGATCGTCGAGATCATGTATGATTCGAGAATTGTTGTTGGTATCGAAATCGACGCCCGGATTGTCGCTAGTTACGTAATCGTTAGAAACGATCAAAACGTAGCCAACGCCATCACCCTTATCATTATATGATCCCACCGAAGTGAGCGAGATAATCATACAAAATCGGAGGTTCGAGGGATTTCTCCCCGAATCGGAAACAACTATCCTAGGATAAGCGACCCCTAGTCTAGCCTTAGGAGTCTCGGTCCCCTCTTCTTCGTCAATTTTCTTCTTCTCTTCGATTGTCTCCTCGTCGAGGTGGTTCTTCTATCGCAAGTGATAGTACCGGCTAACGGGTCTCGAACTCGAATTGAAGCTCGAACCGAAGCGGTTCGGATGTTGTCTAAAATCTTCTTCGAAGATCTCGTCCGAGCGGTAGTCCATCCATCGTCGGCTGCATAGGGATCTATCGGAATGACGGGATCGGCTGAGATAACATTGACGGAACCTCCTTTCGGGGTTCCTTCATGTACTCCTTCGGGATTGTTATATTTCCTTTCCGAAGGTTGTCGTTGAGCCAACTTTTGAAGGTAATGCGGTCTTCTATCTTGTGCCCAAGCATCCGATGGTAGGGGCAAAAGTTGGGATCACCTTTCTTGTTGACTTCTTCCGGTCTTTTGGGCTCGGCAATCGGAAATCCGGAGTTTTCATTAAGCTACGGAACATCTTTGGTATCGCTTCATTTTTGAACGGATATTCTCCGCTCGAAGCTCCTTCAATGTACGTTGCGGACGAGACGGTTGTTCATACTACGGAGACGATCGATAGCTGGACCGGGGTTGCTGGTAATTTTGTTGTGGTTGTTGCGGCCGTTCGGTGGTATTTGCATCGGTTGTTTGCCTTTGTCAACTCGCCGCAACGACCCCGCATTTCTTTTCGAAAGTCTTCACCGGCTTCGCTTGTCCGTCTTGTCGGCAAAACTTAATTGCTTCGCCTCTTCTTGCAAGCTTCCGGCCTTGCTTAACAACTTCTCAAAAGTCTTAATAGTGAATCCCTTGAGGAGAAGTGCTATCGGGCCGTGAATGCTTTTAAGCAAGATGCCGATCGCATGTTGTTCTTGCAGTTGTGGTTCACACTTCATGCTTAAATTTCTCCATCGAAGTATGTAATCCACTAGAGTTTCATTCGGCCTTTGTTTCTCTACCACTAAATCACCTATAGTGATGTGGTGCCGAGCTCCGGCAAATCGCTTAATGAAGAGGCTCTCTAGCTCGAGAATGTCTTTACGGATCCGTTGGGTAATCCCGCATACCGGCCGAAGGCGATCCCCGACGGATCGCTAACAAACCGTCGGAAGAGTAGCGCATCGCTCCCGCCGGCATTGCAACAACCGGCACGAAAGTGTGCAACATGCCGTCGGGGTTCCCGGTTCCGTCGAAGGTTTTAAACGGAGGTGGTACGAAGCCCTTCGGGTATTGGATAGCGTCGAATTCTTCCGGTAAGGTCTACCCGTCCGAATAGATGTCCCGTTCTTCGATTGTGCTAGGGCTTCTCGCACCTGCTGTTCTACCAAGTTCTTGATATCCTTTTCATGGATCATACTTTGTGTTGTATCCTTTTTCAGCTGGTCATCCCCATTGACGGATTTAATTTCCTTCCCTCCGTCTACGAGGTGAATGACTTCGGGGGTGTCTCTCATGTGGTTGTACTTGACTTTGGAGAGTGGCTAGAGCTATGGCCATCTCTTCCATCCTCTTCGCCATTCGAGCGATCGTGTCGTCCTTTTCCCGAAGCCGTCTCTTCATCGCTCCGGCTCCTCTCTTTCGCGGCTGCAGGAGCACCTCGAGAAGATGATGAAGCTCGTGTCTCAACCATGTTGATTTCTCGCATATTCGTTGTCCATGAATTCCGATGAGTCGATCTCATCTCCGAACTTTTCTTCTCTTTCTTTTGCCAACCGTCTGGATGTCGGTTCTCAACTTTTCCATGGCATCTTCTAGCGGAGCTTTCGTGTATCTTTGTGGTTGTCATGCGATGGTTGCCGGGTCCTTTTTTCACGAGTCCCCTTCATCGCAAGTAGCACTTTCTTCGCATTCCAGCCTCCCGGCGAGACTTTCTTTCTCGGGCCGTCGTTTCGGCCTCAACCGCCCCGTAGTGGGACGCCACACCATCCTTCTAGCGGCGAAGGTCTAGGACCGGATGATCTATCGGCCGAATGCCGGAAGGTGGTATCCTCCCTAATCTGTAACCCTGATACTACGACAGGCGGGCTAGCCTTCATTCTCTTGCTTGGCTTTTCTATCATGACGGCGGGTTCTACTCGGGGCCCAAGACGGGATTTGACTGGCACCCGTCCTATCCTCCGTAGAATTTCCGACACGGGGCAGTTTTCCTTCTTTGCTAGCTTTTCTACCAAAGTTTGCAGTCGAGCAAACGGCGTAGTTCTGATTCTTTTCTTGCGGCTATCGTTGTAGTATGCGGGCTGTGGTAATGTGGCAGCAATCTTTCGAACATTCTCTTCATCCTCTGCGGCGGAGAGGGGATGGAACCCGCTTCCTCCCAAAAGTGGTATGTAGTCGTGCGATGGTGTATATTCCGGTAGCGGTGTATATTCCGGTAACTCCGGAATTTCTTCCAGGAAGGCAATCTCGGCAGCTCTCGGCTTCCCGGCGATCCTTCTATTTCTATTTCTTCTTTGGGTCTTTGTCGGCGACGGAATCTTCGAACCGGACCCGATTTCGAAGACGAAGGTCTTACAGAAGATCCGTACCCTCCACGGTAACAGAGTTTATCATAGTTCCGGATTCCTTTCCCTTTGATTTGGCGTGAGTCGGGGTAGGTGCGAAACAACTAGACCAGGTGGGGGTAGTGAGAACGGTCCTCCCGCGGACGAGCGAGCATCCTCCTAGTCGGGACCCTTTGCAGGGGAGGAAACTCTTGGGTCGACCTAAGGTCGAACTCGAGCGATGGTTCCTCGGCTTCGGATACCTTGTTCGTCAGTGCAAAGAGGGAGACGTCGGTGACCTTGACGTTCGTGTTAGCAAATCCTCGTCCAAATCGGATGACCCCATTGTCGGGCAGCTCATCCTTATAGACGGCGAAGTCCGATCCGTTGGTGAAGGAGAAAATCGGCTTCGGGGCTTCCATTTCGCAAGGTAGATTCTCGGTTGTCGGTCCCAAGCTATGCTTCTTTTCTTCGGGACGAAAAGAAAGGAATTGAAAAGAGTCCGAACTCATTCTTTGTTCATGTATTTATCATTTGTTAAAAGAATCACTTATTAGAGGGTTTGTTTATTTAGAACGGAATGTTCAAAGGTGTAGAGAAGGTAAGGAATCCGATTCGGAAAGGAAAAGAAAGTCTTAAGCAAGACTTCCCGACTCGAAGGATCACTCCTAAACTAACACCTATTGGGGTCCACCCCACCTCGAAATGAGGTAAAAGGATCTCGAACCTCTCCGTTTAGGGGTGTCTAAACAGTGGCTCCTAAATCCGAGAGAATGTTGGCTATACTTGTTCAAGATAGAAATGAACATAGTATTCCAACGGAAAGAAGGGTAGTTTGATCCATTAGGGACATGGATACACTACCGATTTTTGAAAGCAGAATTATTTGATTATAATGGAGAGAGGAATAGTCCCCAGCGGAGTCGCCAGAAATCCTGTGCGGCTTATTTTTTAGGTCGTGTTTTATTTTGAAGAGGGGTCGCCTAACAGAAATCTGTCGGTGAATTTTTAATTTAATTTAAATAAATAATTTGAAAAGGTAGTATTTGATTTTGGAAATAATTTTAAATTTGAAGATTTTAAGATATGAGATTAAACCGACCTCACATCCCAAATAGTTTATATAAACGAGCACCGCACCACAAACCGTGTATCTATCCCTAAGGATAGACACATCGCTTGATGGTGGGGCTTGATTAAATAAACTAGAAGATTAGTGACATCCGTTTGGTCTGCGAACCAATTTTATAAGCCGACAAGTTTCCCCGCTTAATATGAAAACATTAAACAGGGTTTATATTACTCGGGTTCTTTAAAATTCCTATAAGGGCAAGCCCCTATAGTTAATTACATCTTAAGTGACGGGAATCACCTAAGAAAACTCTCGATAATAACCAATAATTTCGCTCTCAAGAATTTCAAAGTTTAAGGTTTTCAAAGATTGAATTTTGGAATTTCAATAGGGAATGGATCAAATTTTGGAACATTTTGTTTTGTGAATCCAAAGGAAGAAAGGTAGGAGAAATCACTGATTCGAAGTGAACTTCGATAATTTCCCGACTATCCTATCGTTTGGCTTGAATTTAGGAAAGTCCTAATGTTTATTTGATATTTCAATCTTACCAATTTCAATTAATTAGGGCTTATATTTGTATGATAAAATCAAACAAATAGCCTAGAAGATGTGAGGGTTTATTGTCGTATCGGACGACTACCTCTGAATCCTAAGACCGGTTAGGGCTTAATTTGCAATGCAAATGCCTAACGAAGAGTTGAGGATTTATGTTGCACTAGGCAAGCTACCTCGAAGTCCTATGGCTTGGTTGTTTTAATTCTAGGAAAGTTTTGTTGAAGTAGACTCGGGTTTTGCTTGATGACGATGGTCGTGCCGCCCACCATGCTCCGAGCTCCTTGTTGTTGCAGAGGTTTAGTTTTAGAAATCATAAATCAGGGGATGAGAGAAGTGTTTTGGTTTAGAGAAAATCTTAATTTCCAAGTGTTTTTTGTGTTTTAATTAAAACAAATCTTAAAGTTGATTATAACGACACCTGTTAAGATCCCACGGTTCCATCCTTCCGGCATCGTTATTTTTATCGGATTCACTTAGTCCAGATGAATTTGCTAAACTCAACTGAATGAGTTCCACACTTTCATTTAGACCGTGGGAAATCCCGTTAGCAACACGTAGGTTACATCATCCGAGGTATTCCCGATCATCCAACGAGACGTTTTAATTTAGTTGTAATTGTAGTTTTGTGTTCTGTTTGTGATTAAATTTTGAGTTGTTTTATATTTTGAAATGTTGTGGCGGTGAATTTTATCTTGCAATGACTTTTAACTTAATTTTGGTTTCAGCTTTAGGGGCTATCCTAAAGGTGTGGGTTTTCATGCAACTCGTTGTTTTATCATGCAAGAAAAGTAAAATGCATTTGCAATAAAGTAAATTGCAAGAAAGTAAATTGCAAGAAAGTAAATTGCAATAAAATAAAAGCGTACCCGGAGGGTCTTCCCGTCATCCCAAGCTGCACTTAAAACACAATTAGCATATTTAAGCAAGTTCCTAGGTAAAGCTAAGGGAAAGGTTATGGTTTTCTACCAAATTCCTAATCCTATAGCTAGTCATTTCCTATGACGTCTAGGTTCTTTGTGTTTTGGTTTAAGGGCGATTTTCTTCATCAAAGAACAATTAAGTCCAATTGTTCTTATAAATATCCTATCATATTGAGGAAGTGCTTAAGAAGAATCTTAAACATCTTTTCAATATTTCCAGGATTGTTTTAAGTTCAAATGAATTTAATTATGCAAATGAATTAATCGTCCAAGAATTTCAAGTTTTGTTAACTTGCTCAGTGAACTAGGACATTTGAATACCCTATGAGTGAAGTGACACTTCATTTAATGTTTTATTTAGGAGTTATAATAACTAAAGCTTTCAAGGGTAAGTTAGTATTCAAATGATCTGGTTTAAGTTAAAGAGTTTAAATTTGGAATAGTGTTCAAGTTGTTTTATATTTAATTCCTTTTATGTCTTAGGTGATGTTATATTTAATTTAACTTAATTTAATTGAGTTTTAATTTAGTTTAACATAGTTCAATTTAATTTGATTTGGTGTTTAATTAATTTGATTTGATTTAACTTTAATTTAATTATTTAATTTAATTTAATTTAATTTTAATTATTTAATTTAATTTAATTTAATTGTTTAATTTAATTTAATTTAATTATTTAATTTAATTTAATTTAATTTTAATTAATTTAATTTAATTGTTTAATTTAATTTAATTTAATTATTTAATTTAATTTAATTTAATTTTAATTAATTTAATTTAATTGTTTAATTTAATTTAATTTAATTATTTAATTTAATTTAATTTAATTTTAATTAATTTAATTTAATTGTTTAATTTAATTTAATTTAATTATTTAATTTAATTTAATTTAATTATTAAATTTAATCTTAATTTAATTTATCTTTAATTTACTTTATTTTTAATTTTAATTGAAATTTCAAAAGATTTTAATAATTTAATTAAGTCTTTTAATATTTTAAATTTGAGTTATCATTTTAATTAAAAATTGAGTATTAGTTGATATAATTAATTTAGGGATTTTTAAATTAAAGAATAAATCTCTTCCTAATAAATATCCTTTATTTTAATAATTCCAATTTTATTATTCTTCCAAATTTAATCTATTATTTAATTAAAGTTTAATCATTTTAAAATTATTTAATGGGTTTCTACCCTTTAATTATTTAAATTTCAATCATCCAAATCAGATTAAGATCAAATATTTTACTTGTTGATTTTTTTATTAAACCTAAAGTTTTAATTAAGGATTAAAGATTTTAATTACCATTTTACCCTTTAAGCTTAATAATTTCATAACTCACTAAATTGAACTTAAATGAACTTGAAATTTTTATGTGACTTTACTCATATGTCAATAAAGACATGAGAGGAGAAAATGTGATTTTTCTGTATTTAATTTATTTATATAATTATTTTTGGTGGAAAATAGAGATTTTCAAGGAAAATTTGATAACATGACCAAGGGAAAGTTTCTGTCCTTAAGAAAATTAGGGGACATTCCTAATGACCAGAGAAGCACTTGGACCAATTTTGGTGATTTTTTGAATTATATTATTTTTATTATAATTATTTTGAGTTTTGGAGTGTTAATTAATTTAAAAATAAGATAAATGTTGAAAAATGGATTTTATATTTTTCAAAAATCTCTCTGATATCAAGGAAACCAGAGAATCAAATTTTGCAATTTTCTGATTTTTCTATGATTTATAATAATTATTTTAGTGAAAATGCTAGAAAATACATTTTTTTAATTTTAAAATTACCCTAGGGCTTTAAAATTTAATATCTCACTAAATAGACTTAGGAAAAATGTGGGATTTGTTCCTAAGTGATTAAAATTCAAAATGTGACAATTTGGTGAATTTTATTATTTTTGTGATTTTTATTATTTTTTAATTATTAAAAATATTAAAATATTATTAAAAATCAACTTTTTTAGAAAATTGAAATTTTAATTTTCTTAGGTTCCCCTGATATCAGAGAGGCTCCAAAACCAATTTGGTGAATTTTTAAAAAGTATTTTAAAAGTTATGAATTTTTAAAGTTTAAGATGGCTAAGTGGCTTAATCAACCCAATTAGTGGGGCTAACCAAGTCCAATTGACCTCAAATTTTTATGGTGGATTCCTCTGATCCTAAAGGTCAGTGGAGAATTGATTTCAAGTCAATTTGATGCCTGGTTAACTCTAATTAATTAAAGACCTATTTTAGGTGTTTAAGCCAATTAGGGTTAATCTGAGTGAATTAACTCAAGTCCTATTTTTCCTAGAGTTCTCTGGTCATAAGGAACATCACCAAATATTTCTAGAATTTATTTCACAACATGCTAATTTTGGAATTAAAATACTCAAAACAGCAACATGCATTTGAAAAATAAATAACTTTTCACAGAGATGGCCTCTGACCTTGGAAAATTCAGGGAATGTTCCCAAGTTCAGAGGCTTCAAAAGCCCTATGGTCTCATGCCATGGTGAATTGTATACATGCATGGAGAATTAAATGTATGCAGAGAGTAAATAAATCATAAAAAATAAAATACTTAATTAAATTAAATGATTTCTTTTCCACATTATTCTCCTCTCGTTCACTCGAGCAAGGGGGTATTTTTATTTTATTTTTGTGATTTTTCTACACAAAGATATGGATTTTTGAAGTTTAGGGAATTAAATAAATAAGAAAATACCCTAATTTTCTATTTATCCACGCGGCGCCGGCGAAACCTCGGCAGCCTCCGAACGCACACGCGTCGCGCTCCCATTCGACGCCGCCACTCGAGTCGGCAGCCCGGGCCCCGCGGTTCTCGTACCGTCTCCCGGTCCGACGCAATCCCGGCCGTCCGTGCGCGCGTGTATCGAATGGACGCGCATCCGTTCATCGTCCCCAAGTGTTCTCACCCGAGAGCCGTCCACACTAAATCCCTAAGATCTCACTCGATTCTCAATGGATTTTCATGTTCTTATACTCTATGGATTCGTCTTGAAGAGACGAACACATCTATACGGCTAACATGCATTGAAACTAAGGCATTTGAAATGGAGAATCTCCGAAGCTCGGGATGGATAGTTAACTCATACCTTAGCTCGGAGAAGTGTGGCTTCAATCCGAGAGTTGTTGCACCTTCGATTGGGTCCCGCGAAGCTCCGGATGAAGTCTCCCGGTCCGGTGAATTGCCTAGCTATGAAAGTGACCACGCCCGATCACAAAGCTTGGAGGCCTGGAGCAACTGGGTGGCCCGGAGATGGGGCTTTCGATGGGAAACTTCTCCTCTTGGTCCAGGTGAAGGTGTAGGACCGGCCAATTTGAGGATTGGCTCACCGTGGCAAAGTGTCCTGGTTTTGGGTGGAATTTCGGCTGAGAAATTGGGCTCTGTTGGTGGGGATTAGGGCAAATTGACACTGGGGATCAACTGCTCTAAGGATGGTGAAGGGTTTGGAACAATTTTGGCAGAGTTTCGGCAAGGTTTGTGCTTCACTCCTCTCATGGCCGAGAGGGGTGGAGTTTAAATAGAGCTGGCTGGGGGGCTCCGTGGAGAGTTAGGGCTTGGGATCAGCTGCTTCGGTGAGGAGAAGATCAGCCATGGTGACCACTAGGGATGGGGCGACTCGGCAAGTGAGAATTTCAATGTTGGCTCACATGCGAGCTCTCGGCCATGGTGTTTTCCGGCGGCCTGGTGGCCGGCCGGCCGTGCATGGGTCACCCTCAAGGTCGTGGGTCGGGGCTGGAGGTTTGTGCAATCAATTGGCCATGGACATGTGTAAAGGCTTTGATCCAAAGTGGAATGGGGCATGGCTAGATTTGGACCTAAATGGGTCAACCCACCCATTTGGGCTAGGTGCACCACCCAAGGCCTGGTTTAGGCTGAGGAGAAAGTGATTTGGGTCAGCTTGATTAGTGGGGTCAAGTCACAATCCAAGTACAATTAGGCTTAAGCATGGTTTAGTGGAATCATGGAAGTGGTTAACCACCTTTAGGAGTTAAGGAAAGAGCCTCCTCCTTTTGCCCAAAATGGCATGGTGACATGTAAAGAGGCTCTCATGGCTTGCATATGGCTTATGCATGGCTCCATGGCTCCATTTGGCTTGGGAAAAGTAAAGTCAATTTCATGGAAATGGATTTAAGGAAAATTTTGGTATTTAGGGGTGATTTGGCATGAGGCTTGATTTGGAATTATTTGATGATGAATTTAGGACTTAGGGATGATTTTAATTGAAAGTATGATGAGGGGAAATGTCATATGGGCCTTGGAAGAATTTTGGGCTTTTTTGAAAGGGTTTTAGATGGGCTTTTAAGATGGATTAGGAAAGTGGGCTCTTGAATTTTAAAATGGATTTTGGGATGAAATTTTGTAAAGAGGTTGGGCCAAATAATTATTGGGTTTAGCTCATGGATGTGTCATGAGTGACTTGAAGCAAATTTGGGGTAGTTTGGACTTGAATTGGGTTGGATTTGAATTCTTTTGGTGAATGGGCCAATGTAGGTCAAATTGGGCTAACTTGGGCCAATGTTGGGCTAGGGTTGAAATTGATGTAAAATAAATATTAAGAAATGTTTATGGGAGTGTTTCAAAGAGTTTTTGGCTTTGGTTGGGTTTTAATTTTGAGGTTTGGGCCTATTTGGGTTAGATTTGGGTTTAGGTCAAAATTGGGCTTTTTGATTTTGGGTTGAATTTGAGTGGGGTTTGGGTCAAAATCTTGGGCAAATCATGTTAGTGTTTTGTTTATTAGGATGTTAAGGAAGGTTTAGAAAAGATTTGGGGTTAATTGGAGTTGAATTGGGTTAGTTTGGGCTGAGTTTGGGTCATGGGTCCAAATTTGGGCTTTAAGGCCCAAAGTGAAATTGGATCCAAATGTCAATCAAATTGGACTTGGATTTGGTCTAAATTGGTATTGGGAATGTTGAATTGAAGTTTAGAATTGAATTGGACCAAAATTGGGGTCAATTGGGTATGTTTGGTTTGACATTGGGTCCACTTTGGGTTAAAATGGGTCAATTTGGGGGTTTTGACAAAAGTAGGGTAAATTGACAAAATTGGCCCATGGTGTAGTTGGACAAAATGAAATTGGGAATATTTGGGATTTTCTGGAATTTTCTGGGAATTTTCTGAATTTTTGGATTTTTAGGCCAAGAAGGGTATTTTTGGGTATTTGGAGGGTATTGGGGGGTATTTTTGGAATTTTTGGTATTTTTGGGTATGGATGATCAATTTGAGTGATGTGGAGGTGTTTGGGATTGATTTTGGAAAATTTTAGGTAATTTGGAGATTTTGCAAAAATTTGGGTAATTCAAGGGTTTTGGGTAGGTTTAGTAGGTGTAGGGTCCCGGGGTCAAAAATTGAAAATTTGGGAAATTGAAGATTGGGTGAATTTGGGTGGGGTGAAATCATTTTGGTTGAGCCATGAAGCCATTTCAAGCCCATATGAGCCATGAAAGGACTCATTTGAGGCATTCACTATGTTGTTCCTAACCCTCTTAGCCCGAGGGCTTAGGGGTTAAGGACCATCCATGTGAATCACCTACATGAGTCGGGAGGTCAAGTTGGGTATGGGTGTGGTTTTAGGAAGTGTGTGGAAATGTAGTGTGTAAGTGTAGTGTATGTCAACCCCTTCACTGCACTGGGCCACCTGTAGGCGCTCTAAGGCCAAAGAGTCCTATGAGGACTCATCCTTTAAACTTCCATATTTCGATTTCAACCCTCTAGGTGATTAGGGGTCTATAGTCAAGTTTGTGGAGTTTGCGGGGAGTTTAGAAGTGGTTTGAATTTCTAAAAGGCGGGTCCCAATTCTAGTCCTCTAAGATAGTCAAAGGAAAAGCCTAAGGCTAGATCCTAAGCACTAAAAAGAAGAAAGGAAGACCTCATCAAAAATGAGGTCAACACCTTCCCTAAAAATTGAAGAGAAGGTAGTCTGATGGGATGAGAGCTGTTAAATCTGGTAGATCCAGTAGTTGTGCCTCCAAGAGGAACCACACTCCTGATGTAAGCTGTGAACAAGAGCAGTAGAGTCAACTTCAATCCAGAGGTTAGACCAGTGAACAGACTGTGCAAGCTGCAGGGCATAAAGGATAGCTTTGTATTCAGCTTCCAGAGCATCCAAAGCTAGTACAGGAGCATAGAAATAGAGAAGATAGTGGCCATGGTAGTTTCTGAAAATGCCCCCAACACCTGCTCTCTCATTTGAGAAGCTGCCATCAGTGTTAATTTTTATTGTTGGTCTAATGGGGGGAAGCCATCTTACCAATAAGACCTTGAGGGTGGAGTAGAGGTAGTAGGTAAATCAATGTTTAACAGATTAGTGAAGCCTTTGTGACTAATGATTTTGTGTAGATAGGCTTTGCAGTTTTTTGCCACTTTGGTAGAAGAGGCAACAATACCATTAAACTTGGCATTGTTCCTGGCCATCCACAGAAACCAGATGACAATGAGATGGATGGTTTGAATATGCTGGTTGTTCCCCTCTAACCAGAGATTACTAAAATCTTCCCAGTGACAATTCTTAATTTGCCTGCTGTCAGATAACTGCTGCCAAATAGAACTGGAGAAGGGGCAGTTGAAGTATAGGTGGGGGATGGATTCCTCTTGAGAATTGCATAAAACACACTTGGAAGGGCCTCTAAGCCCTTTTAGCTTCAAAATGTCATCAGTAGGAATTAATCTATGGAAGGTTCTCCAACAAAGGAAGGCCATAGAGGGGGACAAAAATTGATTCCATACAGCAAGATGCCAAGGCACAGGAGTCCACTGGTATAAGGTGTTATAAATGACTTTAGAGATGCTCTGATGTTGATGATTGGGCCTGCAGATGGAGTCAGGAACTGCTCTAGTAAATTTGATAGTAGATATCAGTGAGGTTGATTGATCTTGAAGAATGGCTTTGAGGTGGGGAAGGGACTAGTTGTGCCCATCCCAGAAATCAGAGACTTTAGAGGAGTGCTCAATATGTGGGCTTCTAGCAACCAACCATTCTTTGGGACACCAATTATCAAGCCAGAAGTGGATTTCTCCCCTTCCCAAATTCCAAATATATTAATCTTCAGCTGTCTTTCTAACATTGAGAAGTTTGACCCAGGTTCTGGAATCCCCCAATTTTCTTTCCACCTGGGAGGGGTGAGAAGACCTGCAGTATTTCCCCATCATGAACCTTGCCCATAATGAGGTTTGGGCTCTGAAATGTACCCAGAGTTTATAGAAGTTTACCTGTTAGATGTGTGGGAGACCTTTCAGTCCCAGGCCACCTGCAGCTGTTGGTTTGGCAACAGTTTGCCAAGAGGTCCAGTGGGGTTGCTTAGTCTGGCCAGACCAAAGAAACCTGTTAAAAGCCCTCTCCATCTGTAATTGGGTACTTTTCTTCATAGTGACCATTTGGAGTAAGTATGAAGGGAAAGTGGTCAGGATACTCTTGAGAAGAGTGATCCTACCTCCATTGGATAAAAAGGAGATGGTTCAGCTGCTAAGTTGTGAGTTAATCTTGGCTATGATATCATCAAATTGTATCTGTTTGGATCTGCCCATGGTGAGGAATGCCCCAAGGTATTTCAGAGGAGGAGAAACACATTTGAAGCCAGTGTAGTTCAAGATCCAGTGCTTGATTGGGCTAGTTGTCAAGTTTGAGAAAATCAACTGACATTTATCAGTATTGAACACCATACCTGATTGTTGTTGAAAGGAATCCAAACATATTTTGACCTTCTTAACAGCTGATTTGTGAGCACTGGAAAATAGTAAGATATCATCAGCATAAATCAGGTGGGTAATGGAGATGTTGGATCTGTGGTGGAAACTTGCATAAGGTTTGTTCAGCGACTCATGATCAACCATCTTGGAGAAATAGTCCACTGCAAGAATGAAGACAGTGGGAGATAATGGGTCTCCTTGCTGTAAACCTCTAGTAGCTTTGAACTTGCCTCTAGCAGAACCATTGATTAAGATGGAATGTTCATTGGAATGGAGCCACCTCGAGATAAAGTTGCGTAGTGGTGATTAAATCCTCTAGCAGTCAATACTTCAATGATAAAATCCCAATTTATAGTATCATAAGCTTTTTGTATATCAAGCTTATAAATCAGGTTGCCCCCCCTATGGGTTTTGTTTAAATCCAATAGGAGTTCTTGTGCCAGCAAAACATTATCAGTAATTAATCTGCCTTTGACAAAGGCAGATTAATTCAAACAGATAATCTTATCCAAATGAGGTTGGAGTCTCCCCACCATGATTTTGCTGATTACTTTGCTAATCATAGAAGTAAGGCTGATGGGTCTATAATGTTCCCATCTTTGCAAAGTAGAGCTTTTTGGAATCAGTACCATGCTAGAAGCACAGAAATAGCTAGGCAGAGATTGTCCATGGAAGAAGCTTTGGACTGCAGCAACAACATTAACCCCCACTAGATTCCACTCCTTCTTGTAGAAGTCAGCAGTGTAACCATCTGGGCCTGCAATTTTAGATGGGTCAACTGAATTTAAAGCCATCCAGATCTTCTGAGCTGAGGGTATGGCAGTAAGGTGTAGATTACTGGTATATTGGTAATTCTCTTGGAACAAAGAACCATCAATGGGTTTCCTGCACAAGGGGTTGTGATTAAGGAGCTTTTCAAAGTATGAGACAGCATCCAGTCCAATCTCATTATCATCAAGGAGCTTTCTTCCATCAGAGGATAAAATGAAGTGAATAGTGTTGCATTTTCTTCTTTATTTGATACAGGCATGGTAGAATTGAGTATTTTTGTCCCCATGAAGTAAATGATTAAATGCAGCTTTCTGTTTAAGATACTGATCCAGCTTTTTAGTAGCAGTAAGGAGATTCAGTTGTGCAGAATAGAACAGATCTTCAGGTTCAAGTCCAGCTTCAACAACAGCTTCCACTGCAGTCAATTCCTCTCGACTTTCCTTAACGGCAGCTAGAAAAATCCTCGATAGATGTCCAGCTCCATTTTCTAAGGGCTTTGCTTAAATTTTTCTGCAGCATACTTAGCTTAATTAAGGGATCAGACTGGTCCTCACAGAGCCAATGATCCTTTACCACATTATGAAACCCCTCATAAGTGGACCAAACATTTAAGTATCTGAATGGAGGGGGAGTATTGGAGCAGCTAGGGGAGGTTATGGAGATGAGAAGGGGCATGTGATCAGATCCAGAGAAATTTAGATGAGTAACATAGGTTTGAAGCCAATTTGCAAGCCAATCATTATTCACCAGGACCCTGTCAAGTCTCTCCCAGATTTTACCCCTCTTCCAAGTGAACTCAGATCCTCTAAAACCAATGTCAAAGAGATTGGCAGCAGTAATATTATCATTAAACATAGTCATTTCAGAAAGCTTGGGGGCTCTGCCTCCTTTCTTCTCACAGGTAGACCCAATGCTATTGAAGTCACCTCCAACTAACCAAGGTGAATGCAATTGTATGTTGATCTCATGAAGCTGGTCCCATAGTTGTTTTTTATCATCTATATTGCAGCCACCATAGACAAAGGTTGCAGTGCCTTGTCTCCCATTAATCTGAAAAGAAGAGTGAATAAATTGTCTGTTGTCTATGAGAACAGTCCAGGAAACCTCTTTTCGCGTAAAACTCAAATTTTGTTATTGCAATTAGCATAATGAGAGAATCCATGTAATTTGTTGATAATCTTCTGTGGACACTTGTGAACCAGGGGTTCCAAAATTGAAATGCACCAAAATTTATATTTTTTATTAAGATACAAAAGCCTTTTGAAAGTTAGGGGATTGGCAATACCCCTAATGTTCCAAATTAGGAAACTAATCATAGATTAGGTAGGGGGTGAGGGAAGACTGAGATCTAGATCTAGATCTACCCCTAGTTAAAGAGTTGCTAGCCAGTTCCCCCACAGAAAGAGGAGTACCCAGCTTCTGAACTTCAGAAAGAGCCTTTTTTTCTGTTTCTTGGAGATCTGTGTGAGCCATTTGCCTTCCAAATTAGATTGCATCTGGTTAACTTCAACTTGAGTGAGGACCTATGGGTCAGTTAGCTGCTCAGTTGATGGAGTGGGTGTGATCATTCTGACTTCCGGTTCCTCCCTTCTACACCGCGTCGGTGGAGCATGCGCAGATAGGGGAAACTGAGTCATCATCTGGTAAGGAGGGGAAGGTTGATCTAAGGAGGACATTGCCAACACCAGTATTAGGAGTAGCAAGATGAGTTGGAGCCTGTGGAGGAGAGAGACCAGCTGGTCCCCGTAAGCTGGAAGTAATTCAGCAGGCCTGGAGGCCCCCAGATCCTTATGAGCAACAGTAGCTTCATGTGAGGTAGTATCAGCTGTGGCTTTTCCAGAGTTCTGTACTTTCCTGCTAGGAGGTTGGAGTCTAAAACATCTCTCATTGGTATGTCCAAACATTTTACAATGAGAGCAGAAATAGGGCTTTTGTTGCATAATGACTTCTTGCCATTGTCCTTCACTGGCTGAACCAATCCAGATCTTGTGAATCACAGGCAAGGTAATGTCCCTTTCAACTTGGATTCTAGCTGCTTCGAGTTTAGCCTTATTTAGAGTTTCAAGCATCAAGTCTTAGGGGTGTGCCAAGAGATCTACCAATTTGGAATAGTGCTGTTTGATTAAAGTATCTATAGGGAAGGTTTGGTAATTTGAACCAAATAGGAACAATAGGTGGGTCTTTGCTGGGATCAAAATTGGGGGTCCACTTGATGAATTTCATTTCCACCCCAGCTATATTAACCACTTGTTTAGCAAACAGGAGTGCATAATCTTCTTCATTAGAGAAATTGATTAGCAAATGTCTCCCATCTAAAAGCCCAATTTTCCAATTACCCTTGAAGTTGAGGGATGCAAAGAAATTTCTGACAGTTTCCATCTTGGGGTGTCCCAGCATGAATTTTCCAATCAGAGTAAGTTTCACCTCATCATCCAAAGCTAACAGTTCTTCATCAGTGAAAATAACAGCAAGGCATCCTTCTTTTACTTCAAGAGGGTGGATGAAAGGGCAGGAGATCTTCCCAGCAGCAGCCTCATGAAGATTTTGGGGGAAAATGAGTTTAGAGGGGTCAGATATAGAAGGGGCATTGCCAACCACTCCAGCATAAGTGGCTTTAGCCCAATTTAAGTTGGCTTCCAAATCTATTGGACAGGCCATAAGGGAAAGCCCAGTCAGGAAAGCCTCAACTAGCAGAAGACAGGAGATAAATCCAGGTGTGACAAACCAGACCAGTGAAACAGAGATAGCCTCAGAAACAAAGAGAACCTTTGCAGACAGGGACAGCAGGAGGTGGAGCTCAGCAAGAAGGCAATGGAACAGTAGAATTCAAATAAGGAAGAGCCCGGGAAGACTCAAACAGCCAGAAGAGTAACCAAGGCTCTGAACTACACCTCGCTAGAGACCAAAGGGGGATATATATATATATATATATATATATATATATATATATATATAATTTTATTTTATTTTATTTTATTTTTCTGAAGGAGCACCATTCAACTCTTTATTTGAATAAAAAAATAAGTACAAAAAGGTGGTGGAGGAGGATCCCCGCAACTAAAAGGCCAAAAAATACATTGCATTGACTCAAAGGGGTTTCACCTCAAAAAATTACAACTTTACCCCAAAAAGCTCAAAAAACACCTACAAGTATACTGATCCCCGATAAATATATGTTCACCAAAAACTTGATTCCACACCGAATATATGTGCTCATGATTTAGATATGAAAATTATGATTTTATAAAATGGGATACTACGCATGTATACATATCATTTATCAAGTAATATAGGACTTTCTGATTAAGCCGCGAGATATCGAACCCACAAGGAAATGTAATAACACTTTAAAGAATTAAGAAAATTATATTTTTTATTTTTCTTAATGACTTTTGAAAGTTTGTTTTGATTTGAAAAGCTTGAAAAATTTTTTTGGTATTTTTAATAAAAGCTAAGCAGAAAACAAAAATTATCAGAACTTTAAAATTTGGTATAAAATACTAGGAAATAAAATATCTTTCTCTTTCTCTTATAAAGCAGTAATAATTTTGAAAGTATTGTTGTGGAAGTATTTAAATGTGTTGTGATAAATAGGAGCAAATTTATTCTTTACCCTTACTTTGTTATATAAAAAACATTTGTTAATTTTAAATTTTAAAATCCTGAACATGGTTAGGCAGGGAAGATACCAGCTCTCACTCTAAAGTTCCCTTGATTCCCTCCACCTGCGGGCTAACATCTCATAACAAAATTTAAAATATCAAACCAAATTAGAGGGTTTTAGCCTGTCCCTCTAAAGACCTCTAATTTTACTTCCCATTAAAAACATATCTCCTATGCATTCAATTATATGGACTATAATTCTCATCCATATAATTGCATGTGATTTATACCATTTATTGTTTGAGATAATACTGCATTGGATCTTACATAATCTCACAACAAATTTAACATCTAAACTAGCCAAATTAAGAAGCAAATTAAGTTAATGGAATTAAATCTTCACAACTTATTCCAACGTTAAACACTTATACATTCCACAACAATTCTACGTAATTTAATTACTTCTTTGAAAGACAAAGATAAAGAAAACTACTCAGAATTCATGGAGAAAACACAAGCACACATTGATTTGAAAATAGAAAACATAAAGAAGACATAACAAAAAAAAACTAAATATAGAAAACAGAAGTAAACACTTATCTGAAAATCCACTCCACAAGACTCCAGAAGTTCCTTTCAAACATGACCTTCCATAGGACAACACTACAAAGGTTGGCACCCAACTTTGTTGACTCCAACTCTGATTTTAGACTTCAATAAAAACTAGATAAATAGATGAAAGAAAAATTGGTGGAAAAAAAGTTTCACCCCAACCCTTTCTCCTCTAAAACTAAACTAACTAAACTAAAAACAATAAAAGATTGAAAGTAAAAACTCTTTGAACTAGAAGAAAACTCTAAAAATTAGAAAATACTCTTGAAAACTAGACTCACTAAAAGCCTCTCTTACACACAAACACACACACACCAAAGACTCTCATGACATAATTTTAATAATAATCCAAAAGGTGTCTTGGGGTCTTTTCAAATCATGTCTCGATTCAATGTATTCACCAAAAGATGAATCCCTTCATTCAGATTTGCCGCCCATGGAAAGTTAAGGAAGTCACCACCAAAAGTTGCTTCAAACACCCCTTGAAACTGGCACCAAAAATGAATAAAATTTGACTTTTAACTGTGGCAGCTAAGCGCCGACTAGGTAGCGCTTAGCCTCCAAGGTCCAATTTTTTCATTTTTTTGCTCCAAATTTGATCCAATTTTTCTCCTTTCATCATAATCACTCATTTTCATCATACCTGCAAGAAAAACACTAAATAACTTTCAATAAAGTGCAATATAATCAAAAATAGGTATAAAAATATGCATAAAAACACTTATACATTTTAGTTGTTTCAAAATCCCCCAAACATAAAATGTTACTTGTCCTCAAGTGACTCTAAATCACATAGAAAATTTAGCATGCAAATTATGTAATGAGTTTCTTAGAAAGATAACAAAATTATGTTCTAGAAATGGAACTGTCTTAATTTAGAAAAAAATTCAGTAATTAAGAACAACTTAAAGTTTAGAAAGTTCTTAGGTAAAGGATAATGTAAAATATAGGTTCTCTATCTAATTTAGAAAGACTTGTAGTTTTTTCAAAATATAGCATTCACACACTTATTTTGCTCACTTAAAAATATTTATTTTAAAATAATTTTATTTACTATATTATAACCTTAAGCTTTAGATTTCTCAGATCTTATATCTTATACTTTAGGTATGAAACCAATTTTTGATTAGGCCCTTAAATCCTCAAGCATTTCCTCTCTTCTCACATACCATTTTTCACTTTTTTTTCATTTTTTTTCTTTTTCTTTTCTTTTCTTCTCTTCTTTTTCTTCTTTTTTTTATAAGATAATGATTACTATATCAGGATAGGCCTTTAATGATTTTGAATTCCACCATTCCATTTAAAATAAAGGTCTGATATACATCTTTCACTTAAAAAATCATAACAATAGTATTTGAAAATTCCTCTTCAATAAAAGAAATTTAGGCTTTGAAGAATAAAAGTCAAATCTTCTATTTATCCAAAAATATAATAATCTTACTAAAGATAGTTAAACTATATTTGACATTTCTTTACTAAGAAAATTTTAACTTTAAATTTTTCATTATTACTAAAAATTTTAACTAAATTCTCTTATTCATTTCTATATTCAAAATTTTGTTCCCCTAATATAACTTCATATACAAAATCGTTTTCAATCAAAAATCAAATTTATTTTAAGTTTTCTTGAGAATAAATAAAATTTTAGGTTTTTGAAAAATTTTGGTTTTTAAAATTCCCCCCAAAAATTAATTTTTAGTTAGGATAAAACATTTAAGCATAAGAAATGATACATGGGTGAGAATTAAAAACTAATATAACATGCTTGCAGGAGTCTTAATATCCTAAATATGCAAGTATAACAATTTAAAAATAGGAGTAAAAAGAAATCAAATTCAAATTTTTCAGTTTTTCATTAAATAGAAATTCAAATTTTCAAAGGACTTCTACAATAGTGGAGGTTTTCAAAGCAAATACACACCAACTGAAAATAACTGAAATCACACCAATACTAGATAACAAACGGTAGTAGTAGATTTTGAAAAGTTTTAAACATGCAGTTTAAATAATAGTTTTTAATAGTGTTCCAAATTCTCCTAAAAATTTTGGAATTAAAGTACACACTATAAATACTCTGACACAACATATACATTAAAACATTTACTACTACACAAATATCACACAAAGCAACATATAGAATATCAATCCAACACAGATACATCTGAATATGTAAAAATAGTCTAACTACAATCAACATATTACCAAAGTTCACACAACAAACACAATATCAAAATAAATCACAAAAACTCAGTAACACATAAAAAAAATCAACTAATCATCCTCATCATCATCTTGCTCGTTCCAATCTCTGGATGGCACATAAGGTATGTGGAATGGATGAGGGGGCATCTCAGCACTCATATCACCTCTGATCAATCTATCCAATTAATGCTGATAATTCTCCTCATATTCATCATTTTTTATAATACATCTTTCCATATTATCCATTTTACCATCCATGTCTCTAATATGCTTACGAGTAAGACTCACCTTCTTCAAAATCATTCTTAACAAACTAGTCTGTGAATCTCTAGATGATGAAGCTCTCGAGGTAGTAGTACGGGAAGTAGAAGTAGAAGAAGCAGAAGTAGAAGCCTTACCAAATCCTCCTCTTCAGCCAAACTCTGAATGTACAGTGTAATCTCCAACATTTACACTGGTAATTGGTTTTAAAGGCTGAATGACCTCTTCCTAAGTTTCAAATTTCACTCCAGATCGTTCCCATAATGAATGGATCAAGGAAGGAAATCTCAAACCTACAGTAGTGGTAGATCTGGTGCAATTCAAAATGTAATCATAAATGATTGCTCCAATATCTATAGGCTTCTATTGCTGAATGCAATAGTTCAGAATAGCTCTCCCCCTTGTAACTTCACTAGTATGGCTTGAAGACAACAACTTAGATGAGATAAAATAATGCCATGCTTTAAAAATAACATTTAACTTAGAGGCTTGAAAATTTACTCTTCTATCATTTGTGATCTTCCATAAACCTCTTTCATCAGTCGGAAATGCCATAATCTCAACTAACTCTCCCTCAGTAGGATGATAGTTCGAATAAAAACAAAACATATTAAGAGGTAGTCGAAAAAAGACATTGATTACCGCAGATGTAAAATGTATTTCTTGCCTTCTCACCATAACTAAATTTTCTTCTACTGCAGGTAATTTTGCATAAAACTCTCTGACCACAGAAACAACAGCAACAACAAAGAAACAACAGTAATTTTTCCCATTCCTTTTAGTAATCATCTCCTCAATAACCTCTCCTGGCTTACTAAACACAGGTTCAGGAATCAATTTATGTGACTGTAGTGCGTCAACGTATCATTCCTCAGCCCTTGCACTAACAAACTTTTCAAAATCAAATTTCGTCTTTTCTCTCGAGTGATTTGACTTTGGAGCCATTTCTAAAAATTCATGAAAAATTCACCATAAATTCCAAAATCAAACTAAACTTGCTAAATTAATATCTAAATGTAATTTCCACTAAATTCAAGCAATTTCTCATCTTTTCCTCAAATTTTAACCATGAATAGTGATTTTAGGATTTTCCAAAATGTACTCAAAATACATGGTGAAAATCAAAAAAAATTTATTTAGGAGTAGTGCTCTTACCTGAAGGAATCCAAATCTAACAATTTTTTGTTGAAATTGGCCTTCAAACGATCCAAAATGTTGATGCCCTAGGCTCCTTTTCACGAAAGTTAGAGTTTGAAGACGACAGGTAAGTTAAAAATGGCGATTTCGGGTTTTAACTGCTGAAAATCAATTTTCGCGAACCGGTGCCTAAGCGCGAGGCCTTTGACGCTTAGCCGTGAAATCTGGTGCTTAAGCGCCAGCAATCTAGGGCTTAGCCGCTAGTGCCAGGATTTTCACTATTAAGAAAATGCAATAAACCACTTAGTTAATCACCTATAATCATCTCAAAATACTTGTCTCTTAATCAATAATCTCCAACACTCCAATTTCAAACTTTAATATCCATTAATTCAATCAAATTTAACACAAACACAAACTTATATTCATTAAAATCAAAACACACTTAATACAAACTAAAACTTTGTATCCAAACACTTTGGATGAAATTCTAAGAGTAATCATAACTGATGGGGGAAGTTATTTTAGAAATGCGATTATTGGGAAGTTAGCAAAGAAATATCATATTAATCAACGTATTGTTACTGCTTATCATCCACAGACAAGTGATTTGGTTGAATTATTCAATCATGAAACTAAAAGAATATTGGAAAAAACTGTTAATCCAAATAGAAAGGATTGGTCAATCAAATTGGATTATGCTTTGTGGGCCTATAGGACTGCTTACAGAACACCTATAAGAATGTTCCCTTATAGGCTAATTTTTGGAAAAGCTTGTCATTTACCTTTTGAACTTGAGCATAAAACATATTGGGCTATTAAAACATTCTATTATAATTTGAAAGATGTTGCTGAAAGGAGATTATTGCAATTGAATGAGATTGAAGAAATAAGGAATGAATCTTATGAAAATACTAAAATTTATAAGGAAAAGATTAAGATATGGCATAATCGGAAGATTCCTACTAAAAATCTAGTACCAGGACAAAAATTTTTATTATATAATGATAGATTAAGAATATTTTCTGGAAAACTTAAGTCCAGGTGGATGGCTCCATTTATTGTGATAATAGTTTATTCTTATGGAGTTGTAGATATTCAAGATCCTAAGACTGGAAAAATATTTAAAGTTAACGGACATAGACTTAAACCATATTTTTCATTCAATAAATCTAAATCTGATAATAATTTGATTGTTGGGTCACTCAGAATGAGTTCTGGGTATGTCAGGCTGAAGACGTTAAAACAAGCGCTTTGTGGGAGGCAACTCATAAATATTGGTGTGCTTTGCTTTATGTTACTTTGTGTGCTTAATTTGCTTTGTTTGATTTGTTTTTATGTTTTTAGTGGTAGTAATTTGGAGTTTTTAAACTATAGTGGATTTTATTTGACCTTAATTGATGACTTAGAGAAGTCAGAAGAAAAATTTGAACACTTAGCAGACCTGTGCTAAATTGAGCACTGGCGGCTAAGCGCCGCCTGGTTGGCGCTTAGGAACTGCAGACGCTTAGGCACCTTCTCCTTTTCAACTTTAACGTCTTTTTGCACTCTTAATTCTAATTTTATTCTACTTCTTATCTTGTAGCCTTAAGTTTTTTTTAATTCTAATATTTTGGGTTAATTTCAACATTATTAGGAAAAGTTCTTGAAGGTCTATTATTAAGTGCAGAGCAATATGCACCAATTGATTTTCAATATTTTTAATGGCAGCTCTATTACTTTGCAATTGGTTCGCTTGACTTTGCAACTAATTCCCTTGACTTTGTAATTAATTACCCATGTTTAATATCAATTCTTTCATAGACAACTTCTTCTCCCTAAATTTTGGATTATTATTGAAGCCTGGAGGATAAGAAGGTCTATAATTAGTGTTTCCCTGGTTATTCAAATTTCTTAATTGGTTCATAGAATTGTTCCCCCACTGCGGGTTAACAACAGCAGTGTTAATATTCCATATTAAGTCTGGGTGATTTTTACAACTAGGATTATAATAATTAGAATAAGATAATTGAGAATCTACTATCAATTCCAATGAATTTTCTTCTGACACCTGAGGTATTTGAGAATAGTTCATTCTGAATTGATCTATTTTCTTTGAAATCATAACAATTGAGAAGCCAACATAAATATTCTATCAGAATCATGAATACTAGCTACTCTTTTTTCATTTACCCATTTAGAGGGCCATTGAAAATTATTAGTAGCCATCTCTTCAATTAAAAAATATGCCTCATGATCAACCTAAAAATGTACTACTTTTTATGCTATATTTTATAATGATATTGCACTTTGAAGGTATATTTTCTTGTGCTTTTGGTTGTAGGTACATCAAATTAAAGAATTTGGAGTGATTGGAGCAAAAGGAACAAAAATGCACCAAAATGTAGCATACCAGAGCAAAACGGGTCAAACCGGATGCTTTTATACCTGTGTCTGGCGCTTAGGCACCACCATTTGGCACATAGCTGCCAGGCAGTGGCGCCTATGCACCAAACTGTCGGTGCATAATCGCCAGCGATGGTCTTTACCATAACTTCTAGAAGAAATGTAGGATTTGGAAAATTTTAGAAGCGTTTTCAAGTGTGTCGCATGGGTAATTCATCGAAAATGATAAATAAACTTTCTAAAAGATTTTGAGTCCATTAGAAAGAGTTATTATGGAAGAGATGTGTCTCTTAAAGTGAGAAAGCTCTTAAGGCACCCTTTGGAAGATTCATTGAATGTGGACTCTTTTTGAAGAGACACTTAAGAATCTCTTGGAAAATTATAAAAACACTCTTAAACACTTGGAGGAAAAGATAATAAGGAAAAGAATAGAAGAGGAGAAGAAGGCTTAGAGAAGAAGTGAAGGCTTGGGCCCAAGTGGGACGATAAGGTGAGAAAGAAAAAGAGAGCGTGAGAATTTCTTCTTTTCCTTTCACTTTGTTCTTGGAGAGGATTGGAAGGAGATTTCTTTTGCTATACAAGGAGAGTTTTTTTTCCATCAAAGATAAGTATCTTAATTATACTTTGGTTTGAATTTGGTACTGTAAGGATTCAAAGTGTTGTTCAATTAAAAGTTGTTGTTGTTTCTCCATTTGTATTGAGTAGTTTTCTTTACTTTTCCCCTTTAAAATTAATTAGTATGCATGTGTAGGATATAGAATTGAGTAGAGTGACAATATATTGTGATGATTTTACTTTGATCTTCATTTACATGTAAACTTCATCAACTTGCTTGTTAAAATTTGTTGTGAGAACATGTAAGAACCAATGCGGTATTGTCTTAGTCAACTATTGGTAAAAATCACATGCGATTATATGGGTGAGAATGTAGTCCATATGTTTGAGTGCAAATAAATAGGGAGATATGTATCTTTAAGAGGTGTAGAATTAGAAGTCTTTAGGGTGACAGACTAAAGCCTCTAATTTGGTTTGATGTGAAAAGTTTTGTTATGGGATGTTAATCCCAGGTGGAGGAAGAAGAGGGAACTCTAGAGTGAGAGCTAGTATCTTCCCTGCCTAATCCATCTACGAATTTCAAATCATGAAATTAACCTATGTTCTTTATAGAATCAAGTAAGGGTAAAGAATATAATTGCTCCTATTTGTCACAATCTCTCTCGCTAATAGTTTTACTTTTACACATGTCACTAATTTCAATGGATGAGGAAAAGTATTTTTAATATATCCAAACCCACTTTCTAAGCTTCTTTAAGTACTTTAGATTAGGAGTAGAAGTAGGATTGTAGTGATAATTTTATGGTTTAATTAAAACTAAACTTTTATCTACTATCCAAGCAAAGGTGAGTTATTATAGACTAGAACCTCTCTTGAAAGCCACCACTATTAACCACGAACTCTGTGGGATCGATATTTGGGGCTTAATCAGAAATCTCTATATTACTTGATAACGATACATTTACTTTCGTAAAATTCCTTCAATTTAAAGACATAGTTAAAATCTTACTTTATTTTGGAGTCAAGTTTTTGGCACTATTGTAAAAGAAGAAATTTAAACAAGGAAATTAAAGGATTAAACTCTTATATATTGTAATCAGGGATCAAGTTTTTGAATCATAACATTTAATCTTGACTTTTATGTGTATTTTAGTTGAATTATTTAGTCTTGGACTTAGAAAATTGTAGTGTCGTAAAAACTGTTTTGTGTGAAAGGTTTTTTTTTGTATGAAAAAGTGTTGTAAAGAAACGATTTGTGTGAAAAACAAGGTGTTTGTTAAAATGTTTTCTTGTGCTAAAAATATTTTTGTTTGACTGTTAATGTATTGTTTGTGGTGTTATGTATGCAAACTAAAGGATCTGGAGGACTTGTGTCTTATGATCCTGAGTTAGAAAAAAAGAAATAAAATCAACAAATACAAAGTACTTGAAAACTAGAAATGGAAATGGAAAACATTAAAAAAAATAACTTGGAAAAACATCATAAATCATTGAGGGATTATGTAAATCCTATGCAGATAAAATTAACTCAAGTATACAAATCTCTGTCAAGGAAGCTGACTCGTTTGAACTAAATCCAGAGATGATCCAATTGATGTAGAACAACCAGTTTGAGGAAACTCTTTCAGATGATCCCTATTTACACTTATCAAATTTTCTAGAACTTTGTGCTATATTTTGTTATAACGGCATGTCAGACGATGATGTTAGATTACTGTTTTTTTCCTTTTTCACGAAGAGATAAGGCTAAAATGTAGTTATACTCATTATCACCTTGCTCTATTAAAAACTGGGAGGAGTTAACTCAGAAAATAGAAATTCCTAGCTAAGTATTTTCTACCTTCAAGGACTATTAAACATAGAAATGATATTATCTCATTTTGTCAGTATGAAGGGGAATCAATATAGGAAGTCAGGGAAAGATTTAAATAACTATTAAGAAAGTGTCCACACCATGCTCTGCCCAATTGGTTAATCGTTCAAACTTTTTATAAAGAGTTAGTTGGATCCCTTAGGTTGATTATTAACACTTCTACTAGTGGATCGTTAATGTCAAAACCATTTGATGAAGCGTATGCTTTAATTGAAAGAATGGCTACAAATGTATTTCAATGGTTGTCTGAAAGGTTAAATTCTAAAAAGGTAGCCAGTGTTCATGATACAAATGCAATTTCAATTCTTGCATCTCAGGTTGTTGCAATATCAAGGAAGTTGGATCAATTTGGAATGAACCGGCCTCAATTTACTCTAGTAAGTGAGGAAAGTTAATTAGAGCATATGATAGATTCTAACCTATCATATGAGACTTTAAACACCATAAACAACCCACATTCTAACTTTTACAAGCCAGGTTGGAAGAACCATCCTAATTTTAACTGAAATCATATCACTGAGCGTGGAAACCAACAATGGAAAAGTAATCATGCAAATCCTAATGGATGTTGGAATAATCAGGGGAGCACAAACTATAGACCTTCATATCTACCGTACTCTAACAATGATCAACAATTTGAGGATAAGAAGGTGTTCATAGAAAAAGTGGTTTTGCAAATGGGAAACCAGTTACAAAGTCAAAATGTTGTGATTAGAAATAAAGATAATCAATTGGGACAAACTGCTAATTCACTTAGTAATAGACCCCAAGAAACACTTTCTAGCAACATTGAGATTAATCCTAAAGAGAACACTAATGAACAAGTAGAAGCTGTCTGATTAAGGAGTTAAAGAGAGATTGAGGATGTGCTTAGAAAAGAGAATTAAGTTGTGAGAGAAACAAAGAAAACTAAAAGACATGAAGAACATGTTTATAAGAATCAAGAAAAATTAATATCTCCAACTAAAATTAATTTAGAAAAACCACCACCTCCATTTCCTCAAAGACTTAGACAGAGTTGGATAAACAATTTTAAAAATTCATGAAAATACTTAAGAAGTTAAGGATAAATATTCATTTCGCAGAAGATTTGGAATAGATGTCAAGTTATGCAAAGTTTATGAAGAAGATATTAAACAAGAAAAAGAAACTTGGGGATTATGAGACAGTTGCACTAAGTGAGGAGTGAAGCGCTATACTTCAGAAAAAGCTTCCTCAGAAACTTAAAGATCTTTGTAGCTTTACAATTCCTTGTGTAATAAAAGAAAAATTATGTGGAAAAGATTTATGTGATTTAGGAGTGAGCATTAATGTGATGCCTCTATCAATATTTAAAGGGTTAGGTTTAACTGATATAACTCTTACTAGGGTAACCCTTTAGTTAGCCGATCGATCTATCATTTATTCAAAAGGTGTTATAGAAGATGTGCTAATTAAAGTGGATACACTTATCTATCGCTTAGAATTTATTGTATTAGATATGGAGGATGATAAAAATAATCTAATTATTTTGGAAAGACCTTCCCTTGTTATTGGACAAGTAATGATAGATGTGCAAAAAGAAGAGTTGACTATGAATATTATTGATCAGGAAGTAACTTTTGATGTATTAAAGGCTATGAAATATCCAACTGAAACAAAAGATGATGATTGTTTTTGGATGGATGAAATTGACTATCTAAGTAAAGACCATTTCCAAGAAAGTTTTGAGAGTAAGTTAACAGATGTGATTGAAATGGACTTTCATGATGAGTTGAAAACATTATTTAAATAAGACTGTATGTATGTTCAGGAGAGGTGTGAAATGATGGACTTTAGTGAAAATTGTAAACTTTTAATTCTATTTGTTGAAAAATCTCATGAACTTAAGATGAATGTACCCTATACAATTTTAACGCCTACCTATTTAGGGAATTCATCTGCACCACTAATCTTTATATCTTCAGATTTGACTCAATCACAAGAAGAACATGAAATGAATGATGAAATCAGTAAAATATCTCCTAAGAAAGAGTTAATCAAAATCCTCGAATGGCATATTCCGTGGTATACATACAAAATGAATTAGATTCTAATGTTGGGGCAACCAAAGTAAACATTGGATACATCGGGTCGTTGATGTTAGACCAAGCGCTTCGTGAAAGTCAACCCATGGTATCTTTATTATCTGTTTAGTGTGATTATTATTATGTTGAATTGAATAATAGTGAGATGTTGGACTTTGATCCATGTTTGATGTGTGAGAGTGGTTTGGGTTAATTTTGTGAGGTTATGACTTGGTCTTAACTAAATTTTTATATGAATTTTGGTAGTAGCAGGCTAATGAGTCTGTTAAGAATTAGTTTTGAACCAGAATTGAGCATTACCTTGAAGCATGTAGAATTTGGACTTGGACCACTCCATGTCAACTCTATTACTTTCTTTATCTAACTTTGTCTTTACTTAGTAAGGTCATGAACTTACGTAGTGAACAACATCTGGATGAACTGCACTACTTTATTTACCAGATTGTGTATACCTTAGACTTAGAGTAAACCTGAAATTGGAAACACATGAGTTTTTATAATAGGGGAATTTTGGTCCAATGGTGATAACCATATAAAATTTTTTTATAATACACCCACGTTATTAGTGTATTTTCTTCCGTTAGAAATTGAAAGTAAGGAGGAAAAATGTGAGTATAAGGGATATTAAATTAACCTCAGTTGATATCTGTTTATGAAATATGTGAGTCTATGTATTGGAGTTTGTGTGTCTATGTTTATGAGTCAAGTTGAATGAGTCATTGGAGACAACATAACTTATCTTAATATTTTAAACTTGTTAGCATCAGCAATTCCTTTATAAAGTTCAAAATGTGTTCCTGTTTAATCTTCAGTTTGTACCTATTCTACAATTTAAAATTCCTTTATAGTGTTATGTCAAGCATGTTTAGGATAGATTTACTTTCTACTGCAATATTCTACCAAGTGTTATTTGTTAATATTTTTGTATGATGTGTAGTAAATTGTAAAAGTGATCTTTCTCTGCCGCATATTTTTGTACTTCATTGTTACACATGTTTGACTAAAGTTTGGGGCGAGAGAAAAATGTTTCAAATTTAAACCTTACTTGTTTTCAAAACTACTACAAATAAATTTGTATTTTATTTCTAATGATTTTTGTTATGTGGAGTCATCTTAAGAATGTTAGAATTTTAAGTATATAAATGGAGTAGGAAAACTTAGTTGATATTTTTAGTGAAAAGGTGAACTAGAGTCAAGGATATTTAGTGGAGAACATAGTAAAATTAATAACTATCTTTAGTAGGAAGAAATGTATTTTTGAAAAATTAAGGATTCCTAGAATTTTTATTTTCAAACATTTAAGGCTCTTTTAGAAAGTATTTTAAAAAATACATCTTTTCAAGTGAAGGAAAGTAATAGGTTTTAACTTTAGAGGAGAATAGTGGAATTCAAAATCATTTAAGGACTTCTCCAGATATAGTAACCCTCACATTTATTAACAAAAAATAATGAAAAGAAAGGATCACAAAGATCCTGAAAATGAAAAAAATGGATCAAAAAGATCTCGAAAAAGAAAAAAATGTGAGGACAAGCTTGAGGAGAGGTCCTAATCAAAAATTTGTTTCACTTAATTCTTTCTAGAGGAAAGAAGATAGAACTCCTCAGCTTGTTTTTTACACTTATATTAGTTAAATTGTTTTAAGAGAGTTCTTAAGTCTAGAAAGTAAAGTTCATAGGATCTGAAGTTTGAAAAATATGCATGTTTTTCTGAATGAGATAGGAAAACAAATTCCCAAGTTTGATGATAATTATTTTAGACCCTGGGCTAGTCTAATTCACTAGAAGTTCTTCTAGGTTGAACTATCCATTTTTAGAACAATATTTTAGCAATTCTAAAGGATGACCCATTAACTCTAATCTACAAAAATTATTTTAAATGTGTAGTATTACTTGAGGACAAGTAATGTTTAAATTTAGGATATTTTGATCAACCTAAAAATGTACTACTTTTTATGTTACATTTAATAATGATATTGCACTTGAAAAGTAAGTTTTCTTGTGTTTTTGGTTGTAGGTCCATCAAATTGAAGAATTTAGAGTGATTGGAGTAAAAGGAACAAAAATGGACCAAAATGGAGCATACTGGAGCAAAATGGGTTGAATCGGAGCATATCAGAGAAAAACAGTTCAAACCAGACACATTTATACCTTTTTTTGGCTCCTAGACCCCACCAGTTGGCACATAGACGCCAGGCAGTGGTGCCTATGCACTAAAATGTCGGCGCATAGCCGCTAGTGACGGTTTTTGCCATAACATCTAGAAGAAACGTCAGATTTGGACGATTGTCGAAGCGTTGCAAAGTGTGTCTCATGGAAAATTCATTGGGAATGATAAAGTAAACTTTCTATAAGATTTTGGGTTGATTATAAGGAGTTATTATGGAAGAGATGTGTCTCATGAAGTGAAAAGGCACTTAAGGCACCCTTTAGAAGATTCATTGAATGTGGACTCTTTTTGAAGAGAAACTTAAGCAACTCTTAGGAAATTATAAAAACACCCTTGAAATCTTGGAGGAGAAGATAATAAGGAGGAGAAGATTTGAAGAGGAGAAGAAGGCTTGGATAAGAAGTGAAGGCTAGGGCGTGAGCCCCAAGTGGGGCGACAAGGTGAGCGAGAAAGAGAGAGTGTGAGAATTTCTTCTTTTCTTTTCACTTTGTTCTTGGAGAGAACTAAAATGAGATTGCTTTTGCTATACAAGGAGAGTTTGATATCCATCAAAGATAAGTATTTAAGTTGTATTTTGGTTTGAATATGGTACTTTTTTTTGTATGGATTCAAAGTGTTGTTCAATGAAAAGTTGTTGTTATTTCTCCTTGTGTAATGAGTAGTTTTCTTTACTCTTCCCTCTTACAATGAATTAGAATGAATGTGTTGGATATAGAATTGAGTAGAGTGAGAATATATTGTGATGATTTTACTTTGATCTTCATTTACATGAAAACTTGATTAACTTGCATGTTAAAATCTGTTGTGAGAACATGTAAGAACCAATGTGGTATTGTCTCAATCAACTATTTGTAAAAATTACATGAGATTATATGCCTGAGAATGTAGTCCATATGGTTGAGTGTAAATAAATAAGGAGATATGCATCTTTAAGAGGTGTAGAATTAGAAGACTTTAGGGTGACAGACTAAAGCCCCTAATTTGGTTTGATGTGAAAAGTTTTGTTATGAGATGTTAGCCCTCAGGTGGAGGGAGAAGAGGAAACTCTAGAGTGAAAGCTAGTATCTTCCCTACCTAACCCATCTATAAGATTTCAAATCATCAAATTAACCTATGTTCTTTGTAGAACCAAGTAAGGGTAAAGAATATAATTGCTCCTATTTATCACAATCTCTTTTGCTACTTTTTTTACTTTTACACATGTCACTAGTTTCATTGGATAAGGAAGAGTATTTTTAATACATCCAACCCCACTTTCTAGTTTCTTTATGTATTTTAGTTTAGGAGAGAATTAGTATTGTAGTGATAATTGTAGGATTTAATTAAAACAAAACATTTATCGACTATCTAAGCTAAGGCGAGTTATTATAGACTAGAACCTCTCTTGAAAGTCGTCGTGATTAATCGCGATCTCTGTTGGATCGATATTCGGGGCTTAATCAGAAAGCTCTATATTATTTGATAACGATATGTATACTTGCATTAAATCTCATCAATTAAAAGACATAATTGAAATCTTACTTTACTTTGGAGTCATGTTTTTGGCACTGTTGTAAAGGAAGAAATTTAAACAAGGAAATTAAAGTATTAAACTCTTATACATTGTAATCGAGGATTAATTTTTTGGCATCGTTGTTGGGGATCACAATGGCTAATCTTGATTTTTAGGACTATTTTAGTTGAATTATTTAGTCTTAAACTTAGAAAATTGTAGTATCGTAAAAACTGTTTTGTGTGAAAAGTGTTTCTTTGTATGAAAAAGTGTAGTGAAGAAACAATTTGTGTTAAAAATAAGGTGTTTGTGAAAATGTTTTCTTGTGTTGAAAATATTTTTTATTTAAATTTTAATGTATTTTTTGTTGTGTTATGTATGCAAACTAAAGATTTGCAAGACTTGTGTCTTATGATCCTGAGTTAGAGAAAAAGAAAAAAAATAAAAAAATAGAAAGGACTTCAAAAACTAGAAATGGAAATGGAAAACATTCAAAATAATAACTTGAAAAATCAACATAAATCATTGAGGGACTATGTAAATCCTACGACAGATAAAATTAACTCAATTATATAAATCTCTATCGTAGAAGCTGACTCGTTTGAACTAAATTGAGAGATGATTCAATTGGTGCAGAACAACCAGTTTGGGGGAACTCCTTAAGAGGATCCCTATTTACACTTATCAAATTTTCTAAAACTTTGTGCTACAGTTCGTTATAACAGCATGTCAGACGATGTTGTTGGACTAATGCTTTTTCCTTTCTCACTAAGAGATAAGGATAAAATGTGGTTATACTCATTAGCACCTGGATCTATTAAAAATTGGGAGGAGTTAACTCAAAAATTCCTAGCTAACTATTTTCTACCATCAAGGACTACTAAACTTGAAAATGATATTATCTTATTTTGTCAGTATGAAGGAGTATCAATATACAAAGCCTGAAAAAGATTTAAAGAACTTCTAAGAAAGTTTCCACACCATGCTCTGCCAGATTGGTTAATCATTCAAACTTTTTACAATCGGTTAGTAGGATCCCTTAGGTTGATTATTGACGCTGTTGTTAGTGGATCATTAATGTCAAAACCATTTGATGAAGCGTATGCCTTAATTGAAAGAATTGCTACAAATGAATTTCAATGGCCGTCTACAAGGGTAAATTGTGAAAAGGTAGCCAGTGTTTACGATACAAATGCGATTTCAATCCTTGCATCTCAGGTTGCTGCAATATTAAGGAAGTTGGACCAATTTGGAATGAACCAGCCTCAATTTACTCCAGTAAGTGAGGACAGTTCATTAGGGAATATGATTGATTCTAACATATCATATGAGACTTTAAATACCAGAAACAACCTGCATTCTAGATTTTACAACCCAGGTTAGAAGAACCATCCTAATTTTAACTAGATTCATACTACTGAGGGTGGAAACCAACAATGGGAGAATAATCATGCAAATCCTAATGAAAGTTAGAATAATCAAGGGAACACAAACTATAGACTTTCATATCTACTGTACTATAACAATGATCAATAATTTGAGGATAAGAAAATGTCTATAGAAGAAGTGGTATTGCAAATGGGAAACCAGTTGTAAAATCGAAATGTTGTGTTTAGAAACACAGATAATCAATTGGGACAAATTGCTAATTCACTTAACAATAGACCCCAAGGAACACTTTTTAGCAACATTGAGATCAATCCTAAAGAGAACACTAATGAACAAATAGAAGCTGTCTGATCAAGGAGTGGAAGAGAGATAGAGGATGTTATTAGAAAAGAAAATGAAGTTGTGAGAGAAACAAATGAAACTAAAAGACCTAAAGAACATGTTTCTAAGGATTTGGAAAAATTAATATCTCCAACTAAAATCAATTGACAAAAACCACCACCTCCATTTCAACAAAGACTTATAGAGCATGAGTTGGATAAACAATTTTTAAAATCCTGAAAGTACTTAAGAAGTTAACGATAAATATTCCTTTCTCATAAGATTTAGAACAGATGCCAAGTTATGCAAAGTCTATGAAGGAGATATTAAACAAGAAAGGGAAACTTGGGGATTACGAGACAATTGCACTAAGTGAGGAGTACAGCGCTATACTTCAGAAAAAAGTATTCTCAGAAACTTAAAGATCTTTGTAGCTTTAGAATTCCTTGTGCAATATGAGAAAAATTATGTGGAAAAGCTTTATGTGATTTAGGAGTGAGCATTAATGTGATGCCTCTATCTATATTTAAAAGGTTAGGTTTAACTGAAATTACTCCCACTATGGTAACCCTTCAATTAGCTGATCAATCTATCATTTATCCAAAAGGGGTTATAGAAGATGTGCTCATTAAAGTGGATAAATTTATCTTACCTTTGGACTTTATTGTATTATATATAGAGGACGATAAAGATAATCTAATTATTTTGGGAAGATCTTCCCTTGTTAATGGACAAGTTATGATAAATGTGGCAAAAGGAGAGTTGACTATGAATATTAATGATCAGGAAGTAACTTTTGATGTATTAAACGCTATGAAATATCCAACTGAAAGAAAAGATGATGATTACTTTTGGATGGATGAAATTGATTATCTAAGTAAAGACCATTTCCAAGAAAGTTTTGAGAGTAAGTTAACAGATGTGATTGAAATGGACTTTCACGATAAGTTGAAAACTTTCTTTAAAAAAACTGTGTGTATGTTTAAGAGAGGTGTGAAATGATGGACGTTACCCAAAAAAGTAAACTTTTAATTCTATCAGTTGATAAATCTCATGAACTTAAGATGAATGTACCCTGTACAATTTTAAAGCCTACCTATTTAGGGAATTCATCTACACCACCAGTCTTTATATCTTCAGATTCAACTCAATCACAAGAAGAACCTGAATTGAATGATGAAATCAGTAAAAGATCTCCTAAGAAAGAGTTATTCAAAATTACTGAATGGCATATTCTATGGTATACATACAAAATGAATGAGATTCTAATGTTGGGGCAACCAGAGTAAACATTGGATACATTGGGTCGTCGATGTTAGACCAAGTGTTTTGTGGGAGTCAACCCATCATTATATTTGTTATCTGTTTAGTATGATTGTTGTTAGTTTGAATTGGATAATAGTGAGATGTTGGACTTTGACCTTTATGTAATGTGTAAGAGTGGTTTGGGTTAATGTTGTGTGGTTATGCCTTGGTCTTGACTAAATTTGTATATGACTTCTAGTAGTAGCAGGCTGGCGACTTAGTTCTCAACCAGAGCTGAGCATTACAATGAAGCATGTAGAGTTTGGACTTGGACAACTCCATGTCAACTCTATTACTTTCTTTATCTAACTTTGTCTTTACTGAGTAAGATCATGAACTTACTTACTGAACAACATCTAGGTGAACTTCACTTCTTTTATTTACCAGATTGTGTATACCTTAGTCTTAGAGTAAACCTAAAATTGGAAACACTTGAGTTTTATAATAGGGGAATTCTGGTCCAAGGGTAATAACCATATAAAAATTTTTATAATACACCCACGTTATTAGTGTAGTTTCTTCTGCTAGAAATTAAAAGTATGAGGGGGAAATGTGAGTAGAAGGGAGATCATATTAACCTCAGTTGTTGTTTGTTTATGAAATTTGTAAGTCTATGTATTGGAGTTTGTGTGTCAATGTTTGTGAGTCAAGTTGAATGAGTCGTTCGAGAAAACATAACTTATCTTAATATTTTAACTTGTTAACATCAGCAATTCCTTTATTGTGTTCCTGTTTAATCTTCGATTTGTACTTATTCTACAATTTAAAACTCTTTTATAGTGTTATGTCAAGCATGTTTAGGGTGATTTACTTTCTACTGCAATATTCTACCAAGTGCTATTTGTTGATATTTTTGTAGGATGTGTAGTAAATTGTAAAAGTGATCTTTCCTTGCCGCATATTTTGGTACATCATTGTTAAACATGTTTGAGCTTAAGTTTGCGGGGAAAGAAATATATTTCAAATTTAAACCTTACTTGTTTTCAAAACTACTACAAATAAATTTGAATTTTATTTCTAATGATTTTTGTTATGTGGAGTCATCTTAAGAGTGTTAGAATTTTAAGTGTATAAATGGAGTAGGAAAACATAGTTGAGTGAAAAGGGTGAACCTAGAGTTAAGGATATTTAGTGGAGAACATGAGAAAATGAATAACTATCTTTATTAGGGAGAAATATATTTTTAGAAAATTAAGGATTCTTAGAATTTTTATTTGCAGACATATAATGCTCTTTAAGAAAGTATTTTAAAAAATACATATTTTCAAGTGAAGGAAACTAATAAGTTTTAACTTTAGAGAAGAATAGTAGAATTCAAAATCTTTTAAGGAATTCTCCACATATAGTAATCCTCACATATATAAAAAAAAAAGAAAGAAAAGAAATAATCAAAAAGATCCTGAAAATGAAAAAAGAATGTAAGGAGAATCTTGAGGAGAGGTCCTAATCAAAAATTGGTTTCACTTGAGTCTTTCTAGAGTAAAGAACTTTGAATAATCCTAACCTTACTTTTTATACTTATATTAGTTAAACTATTTAAAGAGAGTTCTTAAGTCTAAAAACTAAAGTTCATAGGATCTGAAGTTTGAAAATCTGCATATTTTTCTGAATTAGATAGGAAAACAAATTCCCAAGTTTGATGATAAATATTTCAGACCCGGCTAGTTTGATTCACTAAAATTTCTTCTAGGTTGAACAATCCATTTTTAGAACAAAATTTTAGCAATTTTAATGGATGACCCATTAACTCTAATCTACAAAAATTATTTTAAAAGTGTAGTATTACTTGAGGACAAGTAATGTTTAAGTTTGGGGATTTTGATCAACTTAAAAATATACTAATTTTTATGCTATATTTTAAAATGATATTGCACTTTAAAGGTATGTTTTCTTATGTTTTTGGTTGTAGGTACATCAAATTAAGAATTTGGAGTGATTGGAGCAAAAGGAACAAAAATGGACTAAAATGGAGCATACCGGAGCAAAATTGGTCGTGTTGTAGCATACCGGAGCAAAATGGGTCAAACCATACACTTTTGTACTTTTTTCTGGTGCCTTGGTGCCACCAACTGGTACATAGCCGCTAGGAAGTGGCGCCTATGCGCCAAACTGTCGGCGCATAGCTGCCAATGACGGTTTTTACCATAACTTCTGGAAGAAATGTTAGATTTAGACGATTTTAGATGCGTTACAAACTGTGTCTCATGAGGAATTCTTTTAGAATGATAAAATAAACATTTTAAAAGATTTTGGGTCCATTAGAAAGAGTTTTTATGGAAGAGATGTGTTTCTTGGAGTGAAAAGGCACTTAAGGACCCTTTGGAAGATTCATTGAATGTGGACTCATTTTGAAGAGTCACTTAAGCATCTCTTGGGAAATTATAAAAACACACTTGAACTCTTGGAGGAGAAGATAATATGGAGGAGAGTATTAGAAGAGGAGGAGAAGGCTTGGAGAAGAAGTGAAGGCTTGGGCGTGAGCCCCAAGTAGGGCGACAAGGTGAGAAAGAAAGATAGAGTGTAAGAATTTCATGTTTTCTTTTCACTTTGTTCTTGGAGAGGATTGGAAGGAAATTGTTTTTTCTATATAAGGAGAGTTTGACTTCCATCAAAGTTAAATATTTTCATTGTATTTTGGTTTGAATTTGGTACTTTGTTTGTATGGATTCAAAGTATTGTTCAATGAAAAGCTGTTGTTGTTTCTCCATGTGTAGTGAGTAGTTTTATTTACTCTTCCCTCTTACAATGAATTAATATTTATGTGTAGGATATAGAATTGAGTATAGTGAGAATATTTTGTGATGATTTTACTTTGATCTTCATTTACATGTAAACTTGATCAACTTACATGTTAAAATCTGTAGTGAGAACATGTAAGAACCAATGCGGTGTTATCTCGGTCAACTATTGGTAAAAATAATATGAGATTATATGGGTGAGAATGTAGTCCATATGGTTGAGTGTAAATAAATAGGGAGATATGCATCTTTGAGAGGTGTAGAATTAGAAGATGTTAGGGTGACAGACTAAAGCCCCTAATTTGGTTTGACGTCAAAAGTTTTGTTATGAGATATTAGCCCCCAAGTGGAGGGAGAAGAGGGAACTCTAGAGTGAGAGCTAGTATCTTCCCTGCCTAAACCATCTATAAGATTTCACTTCATCAAATTAACCTATGTTCTTTATAGAACCAATTAAGGGTAAAAAATTTAATTGCTCTTATTTTTCACAATCTCTCTCGCTACTTGTTTTACTTTTACACATGTCACTAATTTCATTGCATGAGGAAAGGTATTTTTAATATATCCAACCCCACTTTATAATTTTCTCTAAGTATTTTTAGTTTAGGAATAGAAGTAGTATTATAGTGATAATTGTAGGATTTAATTAAAACCAAACTTTTATCGACTTTCCAAGCTAAGACGAGTTATTATAGACTAGAACCTCTCTTGAAAGCCGCCATGATTAACGCGTTCTCCATGGGATCAATATTCATGGCTTAATCAGAAATCTATATATTACTTGATAATGATAGGTATACTTGTGTAAAATCCCTTTAATTTAAAGACAAATTTGAAATCTTACTTTACTTTGAAGTTATGTTTTTGGCACCGTTGTAAAGAAAGAAATTTAAATAAGGAAATTAAAAGATTAAACTCTTGTATATTGTAATCGGGGATCACTTCATCAAAATGTTTTGACATTAATGATCCACCAGCAGCAGAGTCAATAATCGATCTAAGAGATCCAACTAATCAACTCAAAAAGTTTGAATTTATAACCAATCTAGCAAATTATGATGTGGACACTTTCTATGGAGATCTTTAAATCTTTCCCAAAGATCATATTTTGATTCCCCTTCAAATTGACAGAAAGATGTAATATTGTTTCTAAGCTTAGCATTTTTTTATGGGGGGAAATATTTCGACAAAAATTTTTGTGATAGTTCTCCCCAAGTTCTAATAGATCTATATGCTAATAAATTTAACCACACATTAGCTTTATCCCTTAATGAAAAAAGAAAAAATCTAAGCCTGCAGCGTCGTTTGACTCTTTGTTATATTTAAATGTAGTACATATATTTAAAACACAAATAAGATGCAAGTTAGGATCTTCGTTCAATGTTTCACTAAATTGGTTATTTTGTACCATTAGGATAATAACAGGTTTAAGCTTAAATGATTTAGCAGCTACATCAGGATTTTGAGCCGTAAGTGAATTTCATCTATTGTAGGGTTAGCATAATCTCTTAAAGGTCTAGGTTGATGTTCATTTTCATGTCTTTGGTTTTCTAGATTGTTCGTCATTTTACATAAATTTTAATTTTTTTTGTTTTCAAATTTTTCTAACATAACGTTCTAATTTCAAATCGTAAGGTAATAAACCTTCGGATCTAAAACTACGCATACACAAATACAAATTAAAGGTTTTATGATACTACTAAATTTACTACTACCTCCCCGGCAACAGTGCCAAAAATTTAAATGCAGGCTACTGATTTATGGTAATATTTTAAAAGTATTTTCAATTCAGTCACAAAGTATAATCAGTTTAATAAGAAAGCAGCCAGTGTACGCAAGTATACGCATCGCTCAAGTTTTAAAGGGCTCTAGCAACGTCTTGGTTATCGATCCCACATAGAGGAAGAAAACCTTAAAGAGCATCACAAAAATCCAATATTCAAATTTGCAAAACACCAAAAGTAAATACTGAAGTTACTAAAGTTTGCAAGAGAATTTAAAATTGCCAATGTACTTTCTAAATTTCATATTAATGTTAACTATTAGTACACTAAATTTTGTAATGCAAGGTTTAAGTTTAGAGAAAGTGTCCTTCCCCTTAGAATGATATTATGGTGAGTGAATGATATAGATTAGTATAATTATTGTATTAGGCCAAATAGAAGCATACATATTCTTTACCCTCTTCCGAGTTCTATAAAGAACATTGGCTAATCCTAGGTTTAGTCCCTAAATCGGTGGTTAGGCTCGGAGGATACTGGCTCTCACTCCAGAGCTCCCACTTCCCTTCGCTTAAAGGCTAACTCTCGCTATAATTTCCAAACACTACGACTAAGTTGGGATTTTAGTCTGTCACCCTAAAATCTCCAATTCTACGCCTAACAAAGCATATTTCTCTGTTTATTTGCACTGAACACCCATGAACTACATCACTCATTCGTGGACATTAAATGTAATCTTCTCTTTTGTTGTAAAAAGCATAGCCCTTTTGAACTATATATTTCACAACATATCTTAACAATTCAATTGGCCAAATCTAAAAGTAAATGAAGGATGAAGTGAAAAATCATAACAATTTCTTATCTTTCATAAGTCATATCGAATTTAAACCATCACTTCAGCATTTATCATTGCAATGAGAAAGACAAAGAAATCTTCTTAAAATTCATGAGGAAGATATGACAAAATAAAGATTTTATATATAAAAGAAAAGTCATACAAACAATGAAAAGTAAATACAACTTATCTTAATTTCTTCCCCAAGCAAATCCCTTAAAGTTCTTTTGAATATCCTTCTCTCTTCACAACAACACAGAATTCTCTCTTGGAATAGTAGGGAAGAAGTAATATCTTACTTTTCCTCTCCACCTACAACTCCTTTGAGAATAATCCATCACAAACAACACTTAACACCAAACCCTAGACTCTAAACTCTCTCTAAAGACTTCCTATCCACTCAAATACACTTTACTTCACTTACATAAAAACACGCACTACTAATATGGCACCCAAAACAAGTTAAAATAGTCTAGAAACAAATTTCCCAAGAGTTGCCCCAAGAATCCCTCCAAAAAGTCGTCCAAATATATTAAATTTGGCCTCGACCGACATTAGGCGCCATTGGCACTGGATAGGGCACCCTCGATGCCCTATTGTGTGATTTAATTCTGATCTCTCTAGAAAACCTCACCGTCGGCACTGGTTTGGGCACCATCGGCATTAGAACTTCAAATTCTTGGTTTTTGCATCCTTTCGCACTAAATTCATTCTTTTTCGCTTCTTTTTTCTTTGTTTTCCTAAAATCAGCATATCTGCAGCAAAACAAGAAAAATACATTTCATTAAACTACAACATCACAAAAAATGAGTACCAAATGCATATGAAAAATCAAATATATTTTTGGTGCATCCCCTACCCATCATCATAGAGAAGTTTCAAGAGATAGAGCTATTATAAATTTTTGTATTAAAAATATTAAGATGATTAACATTGGTGTTAATATTTATAAAAGTATCCAAACCATTGATAAAGGAGATACCACTAGAGGATTCAAACATTTTGCCTTAATTTACACATTACGCGTACCATCAGGAGTTGAGGTTTATAATAGTGAAGAGTTCATTCATCCTTTAGAGCATATCAGTAAGGCCAACATTCTCACTTATGAATCTCATGTAGGATGGAGAGCTGGAAGTAAGAGTAGTGAGGTTCGCTCTACTAGTCATGATATACCTTCTACCTCCGGAACTCTTACTATTTCTGATGTTATGGAGCGTTTGATGATACATTAGGGTGATACTGTGAGGCTTCATAACATAATTGATAGATTAGAAACAAGAAATAATACTAATGATGATTATTAAAGGAGAAGAGTGGACTATGATAAAACTTATCATGATGCTCAGATGAGATTCATGAGGGAAGAATCTGGTTTGATATTTCTTACTTGCCCCCGCTATATTCCATACCAGCCTAAAGAGGAAGAGAAAGTAGAAGAAGAAAGAGAAGATGATTGGTAGAGTAGTATTCTTTTAATTTGTTATTGATGTGAAAACTTATGTGTTTGTTATTTGCTTTTATGTAGTTGATGTGTGCAGTGATTATACTCTGTTAAGTTGGTTAAATTGTAATAAAACATGTGTTAGTTTGTTTATTAGTTGTATAGAAATTGTAATGGATGTATATTTGTATTAGGTGTTTAAAATTATGTTATAAAATTTTCTTCACCCTACAAATCTCTGATATATTTGTTAAACAATGCTTCTAACAGTTTTATGCCTGCTAGTTCAATTTTTTATTAATTCCTACATGGTTCAAAAGTATCAAAAGCCAGGCACAAAAAGGTTAGTTTCTTTTCCTTTTCTCTCTCATTTATTAATTTGATATACAGTAAAAACTAATGTTTGGGGGAGGAAAAATTCACTTTTTTTTCTTCTCAATTAAAATATATATTCATAAATATTTTAACGTGATTTAAAATAGTTGAGCTCAACCTTAGATAAGTAAATTTTTTTTCTTATTTAAATATCATAGTAGATTGGAATGAAAATTTTTAGTAATGAAGGTTATCTTTATGGGACTAAGATATTTAGTATAAGAGGATTATACTATAGTTGATTTTTTAAAGCAAAGAAAACTGTATTTTTGAAATATTAAGAGTCTTAAAGGTTTATGTGAGGCAAAAAGATTTGGACACTATGATGAATCATTTAAAAGTTAATATATATCTATAAATTAAAGTGATGTTTCAAGTTTCAGCTTTAGGGGGAGGAAAGTAAAGTTCAAAATTATTAATAAATATCAAGTTATAGTAATCCTCACAAAAAAAGAAATATAGAAAAAGAAAAAGAGGATTGAAAAGCAATCCCAAAAAGAAAACAGAAAAGAAAGAAAAAGAAAATATATGTGAGGAGAAGCTTGAGGATATGTCTAACAAAAAAGTGGCTTCACTTGAATCAACTAAATGGCAGAGCTTAGTTACATTTCTAAATTTTTATTTAAGTATTATCATCCTTACTAATAGAGTTCTCAAGAGCTTCTATTTAATATGATCCTTCAAAGAGCCCTTAATGTTACAAATTATGGTTATTCTTGAAATGAATAGGAGACTAGAACTCTTCAACTTAATTACTAAACGTTCTCACCCTATTATTTTAACCTATGTTACTGAAAAGCTTTCTAAAGGTCTCGCTATTACATTTATTTAAATCAAAACTCATAGTATTCTTTAAGTAAAGGTCCTTACTAGGAGTTATATTTTTATGTAGTAAAAGGATTACTCGAGAAAAAGTAATAGTTAAGTTTGGGGGATTTTGAAGCACCAAAAATATATTAAATTTTTCATATATATTTTGTACTCATTTTTGGTGATATTGCCTTTTAAAGGAATGTAACTTCATGTTTTGTTGCAGGTATGATGGTTTTAAGCAATTGGAGCAAAAAGAAGATAAAAGGAATGAATTCGAAGGGAAAAAAGCCAAAAACCAGACAATTGTGTTATGGAGCCGATGAGACCAAAATGGGCGCCGACGGCGCCTTTTCCAGAGACATCAGAATATTAAGTGTGATAGGGCGTCGACGGAGCCCAAATAGCACACAAATGTCGATGGAGGCCAGATTTAATGTATTTGGATGGCTTTTGAAAGGATTGAGGCATCTCTAAGGGAATTTGTCCCTAGGCTATTTTAAAATGAATTTGGCGCTAGAAAACAGTAGTAGATCAGTGGGTAGATTAGTGTGTGAGTGCTTTGTGAGTATAGAGAAAGGGTGTAGAGATTTTAGAGTCTAGGGTTTAGTGTAAGAGTGTTGTTTTTTAAGGGATTATTCTCAAAAGAGTTATAAGAGTAGAGGGAAAGTGAGTGATTGCTTCTTCCTTACTATTCTAAGAGAGAATTGTGTGTTGTTGTGAAAAGAGAAGAAAATTCAAATGAACTTCAAGAGATTTGCTTGGGAAAGAAATAAAGATAAGTTGTGTTTACTTCTTATTGTTTGTATGACTTTGTTTTTAGAAAAACTCCTTGGTTTAATGTCTCTTTCTCATGAATTCTGAATAGATTTCTTCGTCTTTCTCCTGGCATTGATAAATAGTGAAGTGATGAATTAGATTTAATATTAAGAAATTGTGATGATTTTTCACTTTGTATTTTATTTACTTTTCGATATGGCTAATTCAATTGTTAACATATGTTGTGAAACATACGATCCGAAAGGACTATGTGTTCTACAACAAAAGTGAAGATTATATTTAATGTCCATGAATGAGTGATGTAGTTCATGGGGGATGGGTGCAAATAAATAGAGAAATATGGTTTATTGGTTGTAAAATTACAGATTTTAGGGTGACAGACTAAGATCCCCAATTTGGTCCTAGTGTTTGAAAACTAAAGCGAGAGTTAGCCTTTAGATGAAGAGAAGTGGGAGCTCTGGAGTAGGACCCAGTATCTTCCCAGCCTAACCATGAATTTAGTGACTAAACCTAGGATTAGCCAATATTTTTTATAGCAGTCAGAAGAGGGTAAATAATAAGTATTTTCCTAGTTGGCACAATACAATAATTATACTAATCTATATCATTCACTCACTATTATATCATTGTAAGGGGAATGACACTTTTTCCAAATTTGAACCTTTTAATACAAAACTTTGTATAGTAGTAGTTAACTTTAATTTAAAGTTTAGAAAGTACTTTAGTGATCTTAAAATATCTAGCATCTCTAATGTTTAGTAACTTTGGTATTTACTTTACGTGCATTGTAATTTGAATATTGAATTTCTATGCTATGTTTTAAAAATTTGCTACCTCCCTGTGGAATCGATAACCAGGACTCAACTAGGGCACTATATTACTTGAGTGATACGTATACTTGACTATAGATAGCTACTTTCTTATTAGACTGATTATACTTTGTGACTAAACTGAAAATAGTTATAAATACTTATTTAAGACAGTCATCATCAGGTGTCCAAAGCTTTAGCTTCAAATTTAAAAGGGTTGCTTTGCCCACTTTATTTCGAGCCTTATTCACAAAAAAGCAGTTGCCTTTGCCATGCAAGTTTTCATCATAATGTTGAGGGAAAACCAATCTATCAACATATATTGGCTAGTTTGAATGACTAACCTCCTCAGAAAAAGAGACCTTCTTAGAAACACTGAAATCATAAGTTAAAGGGTTAGCAAGAAAGTTGGGGATAGTAGGGGGAATAAGATCCATTAAAGCTAATGGAACAATAAAAACACACATACAATTCAAAATGTAGTGAGCCCGGGAAAACCAAAACACCAAAAAACCAGTTAAAAACAAGAGAAGTTTCCTAGCATGAGATCAGAAGTCAGTGTACGATAGAAAACATCACTGAATCAATGCAGGGGAGGAGGGGAACCTTAGAGGTGGCGCCTCCAGCAACACCATTGTTGTATATATCATTATCATATATATATATATATATATAACATTAACATAATAGTCACAAATTATATCCAAAATGTCTTTAGAAAATTTTATAATGAAATCATTAAGATCTAATAGTTTGCCACTTCCCAACTTTAAATGGCATCTTAGTGTATTGCCCACAAAAAAAAAATAGTTATCTCAAGGATTATGAGAGAATATGGGAATATAGATAACAACAATGTTAAATTAATTAGGAAGAGAGAAAAATGTGTAATTTTAACTGAAAGGTTAGGAAATAGGGTGAAAATAACATTGACATTTTGGACTCCTTAATATAATTGAGATTACAGTTCTGTTTGGGGCAACTAAAGTTTTTTTAAGAAGAAGCTATATAGTAACTTCAAAAGAAGCTATTGTAGGGGAAACAATTGTGGGTGAAGCTGTATGTTTAATTGTTTAGTTTATCTATGCAGCAGTTATGCTGCAACTATTTCTAAAATAAAGGCCACAATACCCTTTTATACATATGGTTATGTATTTTATTTATATGAATGTTTTCCGGAAATATCACAAAATATGCATTTAAATATCTAACAACTAAATAGCAAACATTTGCATGATATTATAAGTGAAAGTACAACAAAACAATTTTAGTTATACCACACAATTTTGATTTATTTTTATTTTTAAAACTTAAATACCACAATACTGCAAAGGATTGTAAGAAAATATGAAGGGCTTCAAAAGAGAATTATGTTCATACCACATAATTATGATATTTACAATTATATCATCTAAATGCTACAGTATTGTATAATATTAAAAAAATGGAGGGCTTAAATAGAAAATTTTGGGCTACCACAAAATTGCAATGTATTTTTTTTCAACACTTAAATAACACAATGTTGTACAACAATGTAAGAAAATAGAGAGGCCTTAACACAATGAAAAAGAACCACGATAAAATCAAATTCAATCCCAAGCTTGCAATTGAGCATTTGAAATAATATCCAAGGCTCAAAAAATCAAACAACGAATGATTAAAGAGATGCGACAATTTAAAATTGTAAAATCACATAGAAAACATCTCAGAAGAGTATCAGATAAAAATCACCCAAAAGTTAGACAAAAGTTAAGCTTATATGAAGCCAAAGGATCAAAGGCAGACCAAGGTCTATCCAAAGGAGCAACTACCCCGCTGAATTTTAGGGCTTAAACTAATGAGTGTGGGGTTCCATCTTTTTCCCCACCTAAATATTACTTTGCCCCCTTACATTTCCTTTGCCTCTTCGACTCTTCTACAAACTGATGACAAAAATCTTGGCAAAGCATTAAAGCAAGGCAATGGTTAGAAAGATGGATAGGTGTGATGAGAGATGAAAGTACATCAAGGAGGAGAGGAGATCATAGGCATGGAGATGACCAACATTGTAGTGACGTGGTCAATAAAAGAGCAAACAGATGAGTTACTTGTATCGATGGCGTGTTTAATTGAGAATTACTTATGCCATCAGACAAAGCTGTCATTTGTTGGGAATAGATATAATATATTGAACTAAGAGAACGAATGACTACTCCAAGTGTACAACTCCTAATAAATTAACATTTTTGTTATTCTTGTGCTTATAATGCATGGGAAAAAAATTAGGAAATGACCATTTTAAAAAAAGGAAGGTTAATTACACCCACTTAATTCTAATGTATTAACATATCTAACAACTAAACATCAATTTTTATGCACATACTGCCTTATATATGCAAGTCATAGTGTATTTCACTTTCTGGAAATTAAAATATTGGTATTTTTCATTTGATATTAAAGATTTCAATGGTATGAATGTGTTAGATATTTAAATAAACAAAAATTTGGCGATATAACAAGAATTATCATTTCGTGGTCATAATGAATCATCGAAATCAATTAATCAAAGATATTTTTTGGAATTGTTTCATTTTCTTGTGAATCATAATAAAGAAATGAAAAAAATTTGCCACCGTGAAAAACAAAGATGGCTCCACACTTTTAATGGATAGTCGTAGAGAGAAAGTAAGCTCTCCCATAGAGAGATAGTGAAAGAGAAATATGGGTATAAGCATGAGAAAAATAGAAGATTAGCCTAGAGAAAAGGAACCACAGTCGTATAGAGAAGACACCGAAGCAAGAACCATGATGCTGTGGGAAGATTTACTTTTGATATGATATATCATATAAAAAATAATTGATGGGTAAACATAAAATAATTTATAAAGAATACAGGAAATGCAATACGCTGTGGAACGAGGGATGATAATCTGTCATCTACAGCGAGATTTTTATTTGTTACAGGCGCGTCACCCATCCCAAACAATCAGATGGTGGGTTCAGAGATTGCACAAACCCGGCACTGCCATCGAACTGGCACGTACATCTTTCTTTGATGTTTGGATAACAAACCCGCTCTTTATCTTTTATATTGGAAATGCACTTCAGTTTAACTCATGGAAATTCCAGTTAAACTCTTTAGAAGAAGCTCAATTTTGTATATCATCTTGATTGATGTTAGAGTAAGAAAATAAGATCCAAATTCAAAGGCCGAGACTCGAGAAGTTGACATGAACTTGAGATGCTGACATGAATCACATCTCTCTTTTTTGAAAATTTTAACTTGAGTTGTTTATGTAGTTAAATTTTTTCAAAATCAACTTCCTTCATTGTTTGTTTAACCACCTTTAAGATCTTTCAAAAGACAAAAAAATAACATAAAAAATAAAAAAGATAGCATCATGATTAATATATGAATCCTAAATATTTGGGATTATCAAAAAAGTATACATAATTGATGTAACAATTTCAAAACAAATCAATACTTAGATTAAAGAATACTATTCATGATAATAAGGATAGGAGAGAGACTACAACAAAGAATGTATTGAGTTAAAATAAAAAGATAGAAAATAGTCATAATTAATACCAGCAGATCATCAAACCTATGGTTAAATCAATGAATAAATATTAAATCTCATATTAAAAAGATAAAGAAGCATTGTAAAATTTATCATTTTGAAGTGTAGAATTAACACAATCTAACATTTTTTCTTCATTAATTCTTTCTCTGTAAAAATTTCTCATCATAATCAAAAAATGCCATTAAAAGTAACATTGGATAAAAATAAATAAACAGCCATTAGAAGAAGCTCAATCAGGCTTATCAAAAAATCTAATCATATCATAAAACAATTGAGTCTGAATTAGAATAAAAAAAAAATCATGTAAAAACACCAAAGAAAAATCCATTTAAAAAAAGAGGAAATATCCCGCAGGCAGCTCATCCAGATCCGACACGCGCCTGCGCGCATCCGCAACATTAAGCGTATAAATAAACAGGTACGGCACGTGGCCCCACTTGTCCTATTGGGTAAAATGGGTGAGATTTATCGGGTGACGCTTAGTTTTAATCCTTCATTTTCATCCATAAAAAAAAAACTGAGCCTGCATTGAACATGCTATCAAATTTGTATTTGTTCTCTGCATAGAATACGACGAGTGGGCGGCAACTACACCGTCTTATCATACTAATAGTAATTACTTTTCTTTGGTCAGCGACGGAAAGCGAGTAAGACGTAGAGAGAGATTACCGTCTTAGGCGTCACCGCCATTTGCCATCTTAAAATTCATCGTCAGATTTATTTTGTAATGTGAATGTTTGCTTCTGTTTTATCTTTCCGATTTTCCGGGTGGGCCATACTTTTATTCGCTGACCGGATAAAGGATCCAGCCAGCTGTTAGATTCCAAATTTCCAATTACCTGGAAAGCTAGTTTGGAAAATAATTAATGTAAATAAGCCTAGTATTCTTAATATCACGTAAATAGTTATAAAATTTTAAATACGTAGCACAAAATTCTTGATGTTTCACTTCTCAGACAAAAATTCTAATTTTATTCCGGCACAGTACCTTTTATAAAATTTGACCATTAAAAAGAATCATTAGTATCATTTTAGATGTGATGTGAAAGAATCAAGGGGTATGTGTGTAAAAATGAAATTTCTTATTTAGTTTTTAAATTTAACATATATCTTAATAGAGTGGTAGTTTAATGTATTAATATTAAACAGCAATCCAACACGCATAAATCAATAAAATGTAGTAAGACGAGGCATCAATATTTTCACAGGAAAAAATAATGAAAAGAAAAAATCACGGGGCCTAGTCTAGCTAAAATAATCAACTATGTAATTGTAAATACATATGTTTACTATTCTCCTTAATTAGAGAAGAATAAATTACATAGCTGATGATCAGGAATGTATAATAATAATTTAGATATAATAGCCATAATTGACCTGTTACTAAGTGTGATTCCTGATTGTAATAACAATATTTAGCCACAAAGATTGTAGTTTGTTGCTACAAATATATAATTAACTGTAAAAACATATAGTTGTTGGTTATAATTACAGCAGTTGATTATAGAGGTTGTAACTGAAAATTATACTAGTAGTAGTGGCCAGAATGATTATACATATTTGCAAAAGTTGTAGTAGTTGGTCATAAATGCTATATTTGGAAGCTGTAAAAGTAGTAGTTGTCAGAGATGTCGTAGTTAGAAGTTACAATTATAGTAGTTGATTACAAATGCCATAGTTGTTGATGTCATAGTTAGAAGTTACAATTATAGTAGTTGATTACAAAGGTCATAGTTGCTTGTTATAAATGTTATAGTTGACTACAATAGGCTTAATTAGACTACAAGAATTGCAAATAAAGGGTTGCTGGTGGTTGGTGATTAGCAACGAGAAGTGGTGATGATCAAAGGTGGTTGAAGGTGGTCGATGGACAGCATTGATAGTGGTCTCTTGTTATAGAGGATGGTGGTTGATCCACCTAAAAATTACATATTTGTAGTGCATATTTTTTTAGCATTTTATGTATATTTTTGTTGATATTGTACTTTAAAGAAAGTATTTTGTATGTTTTTTATTTTAGGTACATGTAATGGGCATTTTGAGAAAATGAAAGCAAAATTAAGAAAAATAGAAGTATTTTGTGTGGCGCTATAGCGCCATTTGATGAGCAAAGTGGGCACTATAGCGGCCCAGACTGGCGCTATAGCGCCAGTAACTACCTTTCTAGAAGATACATTGAATTTGACTGAATTTTAAAGTGGTGTTTGAAGCAACCATTGGTTTCTAACAAAAATCCATTAAATGTGCAAGTTTGTGCATGAAAAGGGAGGACTTTGGGAGAGATTTTAAAGAGGTTTGGTAGATTTTTAGTGTTCTTTTTAGTGTGTGCAAGTGTGTATGAGTAAGAGTTGTGTAATAGTTTGGAGTTTCGCTGGAAAGAGACCACAAAATTTGTTTGGGGAGAAGACATAAGGTATCTTGTATTTGTGTTTTAATTTTTTATTGATAAGACTTGGATTTCAACACAAATTATTTGTGTTTGTTTTATCTCCATGAATTCTAAGCATTTCCCTTTCTTTCTCCTTGCATATGTGAATTAATCTTGTAGGATGATAATGATTTAAAATCCTTTTTTATTCTAAAAAATGTGATGGTATTTTCACCGATTCTTTATTGACTATGCAAAATGAGCATTTATGAGGCTAAAATCTGTTGAGAAACATAATGATCTGGGAGGGCTATAATTTCACCCAATTTGTGAATGCCACACTTCACTTTGGAAAGTGTCGTTGTGTTCATCCGAGGGGGAGATAAGTTTTGTTGGGCATTAAATTAATGTTTCTAGATTGTTGAATTAACTAGATTATTTACACTAGCTGCTAAATAAAATTTGGGATAAGTTTTTGTCAATTTTAAGGAAGATAAACTTTAACGTAATTGTGGATCGGGTCAAATTTTTGATGTCATTGTCAAGAAAGGAGTGCGACGAAACATTTTAAATTTGAAATTACACTTGAAATCGTAGATTTATTTTTAGGAGAATTAAAAAATAAAGTTTAGTGATTTTTTATTTCCAAAAATCCAAAAAAAATTAAAAAAATTTAAAAATTAAAATTTTTAAAAATATTTTATTTTGAGTGCACAATTTTATTTTCTAAACTTTTATCTTTTGCATGCGTAGTTTTGGATCTAAAGGTTTAGTGTCTTAGGATTCTCAATTAGAACAAACTATAAACAAAATTAGTAAGCAAGGAAGACTTCAGAGTTTACAAAAAATGGCAAACACATCGCAAATTAACATCGACATTCAAGCTGTTGAAAAGGAACAACATAATGTATAAAGACTATTAAGGAAATGTGTGAACCCTACAACATATCAAATTCATTTATATATTCAAACCCCTCCAAAAAGGGCTAACTCATTTGAACTTAAACCTGTAATTATACAAATGTTACAAAATAATCAATTTGGGGGAACACCATCTGAGGATCCAAATTTACATTTAACAAGTCTTTTAGAACTGTGTGTTACATTTAAATATGATGGTGTATCAAACAATGCTATTAGTCTTAGACTTTTTCCTTTTTCATTAAGGGATAAAGCTGAGATGTGGTCAAATTCATTAGCACATGGATCTAATAGAACTTGGGTAAATTTAGCACAAAATGTTTTTACTAAGTACTTTCTACCTTCAAAAACTGCTAAGCTTAGAAAAGACAGTACTTCTTTTACTCAGTATGAAGGAGAGTCAATTTACAAAGCTTGAGAAAGATTTAAGGAACTCCTTAGAAAGTGTCCACATTATGATCTACCAGTTTTTTTAATCATTCGAACTTTTTATAATGGGTTAGCATGATCCCTTAGATTTATTATTGATGCTGCTGCTAGAGGTTCATTGCTCTTTAAACCATTTGATGAAGCTTATTCATTAATTGAGGAGATGGCTAAAAATAATTTTTAATAATCCTTTGAAAGGGTAAATACTAAGAAACTAGACAGTACTCATGATAATGACGCTATTTCAATGGTTACATCTCAAGTTGTTGCATTATTTAGGAAGATAGACCAAATTGGAATGAATTTTTCTCCTAACACCTCATATGATTGAAGAAAATTCATTTTGATGAATGATTGATTATCAAACTTCATTAGAAACCATAAATATTATTAATAGACCAATAATCCAGATTTCAATTATTACAACCTAGGTTGGAAAAACCATCTCAACTTTAACTTGAATAATAATTCTTGTTGTGGAAGTCAAAAATGGGGGAACAATCAAGTAAACCCATTAGGAAACTTGAACAACTAGGGTAGCTGATCACAGAAAAATTCATTAAAAAATTCATATCTATTTTTGATGAAATTGCACTTTAAAGAAAGGTATTTTCTTTATTTTATTGCTGGAATGAATATTTATAAAAGATGGAAACAAAAAACATGAAATGGAGCGAATTTGGATCAAAAAGGAGGAAATTCATGCAAATATAACTACTTCACCGACGGCGAGATCGAGGCCGCCGACGGCGAGATCGTGAAGAGAATTTCTGAAGGAATTATAACTACCTCGCCGACAGCGAGCCCGAGCCCGCTGACAGCGAGATCACGCGGTTCGAAGATCTTCTATAAGTCCCGCTGACGGCGAGGTCGTTTCTCGCCTACGGCGAGCCAGTTCAAAATTCAAATACATTGAACCTGGACACTTTTTGAAGAGATGTTTAAGCACCCCTTGGACCTTTGCTTACCTCTATAAATAGAGGTCGAATTCTAGTGTCTTAGTGTGTCTTTTGAGTCTTAAAAAAGTTTCTCTAGAGTCTTTTATGTAAGTCCGATCGTGTTTAGTGAGTTTCTTTAGTTTATTTGAGTGCAATTTGAAGTTGTTGTACTAGAAGGAAAAAGTCAAAGGAACTTCGATGAGTCTCGTTGGGAGAAAATTAAGATAAGTATCTTTGTTTATTGTTGTTAACTTTAAATGAAATCCATGTTTTGTTTTATTCCCATGCATTCTGAGTAGTTTTCTCAGTCTTTCTACTTGTTATTGAAAATTATGTGGATTGATGAAATTAAATAGAAGCACCTAATATATTAAAATAAATTATGATAATTTTTACTTAAAACATAATCTACTTTCAATCTGGCCAATTGAGTTGTTAAAATATGTTGAATTATCAACTATAGTAAAAATTACATCAAATATTCAAGGAAGTCAAAAGCCTTGGAAGGCGGGTGCAAATAAATAGTGAAATATTAATTATCTGATGTAGAATTGGACATTTTAGTGTGACGGACTAAAATATTCAATTCGCTCCTACTCGTTTCGAGAGCCGAAGTGTAGATGTTAGCCCTCGAGTGAGGGGAACGTGGGAGCTCTAAAGTGGCAACCAGTATCCTCCCAAACTCTAGCCGCGATTCGCAATCAAACATAGGATTAGTCAATGTTCTTCGCACCTGGACTAAAGGTTAAAGAATAGTGAATGCTCCTATTTGTCACAATACAGTTTAAAAATTTTATTTAAATTCATCATTCACTTAATTTTCTAAAAACAAGGAGAAGGATACTTTTTCTGAATTATTTAAATCAACTTATTTCAAGCATTAGTTTACTTTAGTTTGTAATAGTTACTTTTAATTACCGTTTACTATATTAGTAAGTAATTCCTTTTAATTTAGCTGATAACAAATCTGTTAAAAACTTCCCTGTGGGATCGGTAACCGGGCCTCCACTAGAGCCCTATATTGCTTGATGCGATACGTATACTTGCGTAGAATCCATATTATACATTAAATCATAACTCTAAATTTAAAGCGGGATCAAGTTTTTGGTGCCGTTGCTATAAACATAAATTGCATAAATATTAAAAGTGGGTCAAGTTTTTAGCGTCGTTTCCGGGGAAGTAAAGAAATTATTTACTAGAGTAACGGACTAATTTATAAAATTGTATGCGAAAATTTGGAAACGAAAATTTAATATCTTACGATTCAGAATTAGAGCGTACAATTAAAAGAATTTGAAAACAAAAAAAAGAAATTATAAATTTAACATAAATGACAAATATTACTGAAAATGAAAATATCAATCAACCAAGACCATTACGAGATTATGCCAACCTTACATTAGATGAAATTCATTTAACTATTCAAAACCCCGATGTAGCTCGCTAATTCATTCGAACTTAAACATGCAATTATCCAAATGGTACAAAATAATCAATTTAGTGGTTCACCTACTGAATATCCTAATTTACATCTTGCTAGTTTTTTAGAACTATGTGCTACTTTCAAATATGAGGAAGTATCTAACGATGCTATTAGACTTAGACTTTTTCCTTTTTCTTTAAGGGATAAGGCTAAAATGTGGTTAAATTCATTAAGACTCTGGATCTATTAAAACTTGGGGGAGAATTATCACAAAAATTTCTATCCAAATATTTTCCACCATTTAAAACTCGTTAAGCTTAGAAATGATATAACTTCTTTTATTCAGTTGATGGAGAGTCAATATATGAATCTTAGGAAAGATTTAAAGAACTTCTTAGGAAATGCCCACATCATGTGTTACCAGTATCAGGTTAATTATTCAAACTTTCTATAATGGAATAGTAAGATCTTTAAGATCAATCATCGATGCCGCTCGTCGGAGGACCATTAATGTCAAAACCATTTGATGACGCCTATGCACTAATCGAAGAAATGACAACCAATAATTTTCAATGGCCTGCTGATAGAATGAATCCGAAGAAAATAGCTAGTATTCATGACAATGATGCAATATCTATATTAGCCTCACAAATTGATGCTATATCTAAAAAATTAGATCATTTTGGAATGAATTACTCTCCAAATATATCAGAAGAAAATTCATCTGGACAACTTATAGAATCCCAATCTCAATATGAAACTATTAATGCAATTAACAACGTACCCAATAATCCTTATGCAAATTATTATAATTCTGGATGGAAAAATCATTCTAATTTTAATTGGAATAATAACATAACTAATCAACCATGGATGAATAATATGACACAACCATTAGGAAATCCATCTAATCAAGGAAATTCTAATTATAAATCTAATTATCCACCTGGATTTAATAACCCACAATTTAAAGATAAGAAATTATCTATAGAAGAATTAATATTAAATATGGGTCAACATTTACAAAATCAAGGAAATCAATTATAAATACAAGGAAACCAATTACAAAATCAAGGAACAACTATCAAAAATATTGAAACTCAACTTGGACATATCGCTACTGCACTTAATAATAGAATACCTGGAACATTTCCTAGCAATGTAGAAATAAATCCTAAAGACAAAGGAAATGAACAAATTAAAGCGATACAATTACGAAGTGGAAAAGAATTAGAAACTCAAATTCAGAAAGAACTTGAAAGTCAAAAAGAGGAAGTGGAAATTGAAAAGGAAAAGAATCAACAAGATCCAAACTTAGAAAATCCTTCAATACCTATGAAAATTTCTGTTGAAAAACCTCCACCACCATTTCCTCAAAGACTAATTCAACATAAAAAAGATAAACAATTTGCTAAATTCCTTGAAATTTTAAAGAAATTAAAAATAAATATTCCCTTCGTAGAAGCTTTAGAACAGATGCCAAACTATGTAAAATTCATGAAAGATATTCTAAATAAAAAAAGAAATCTTACCGATAATGAAATGGTCGCACTTAGTGAAAAGTGTAGTGCTATTATTCAGAAAAAACTTCCTGAAAAATTAAAAGATCCTGGTAGTTTCACTATACCCTGCTCTATTGGAGAAACATTCTATGGAAAAGCTTTGTGTGACTTAAGAGCAAGCATCAATCTAATGTCTCTATCAACTTTTAAAAGGTTAGGATTGGGAGAAATTTCACCTACTTCAGTAACTCTTCAGTTAGTTGATCGTTCTGTTACATATCCTAAGGGAGTTATTGAAGATGTATTGGTAAAAGTGGACAAATTTATCTTCCCTCTAGATTTTATTATTCTAGATATGGAAGAAGATAAAGAAATTCCTATCATTTTAGGAAGACCATTTTTAGCCACAGGAAAAGCTATGATTGATGTTCAGAAAGGAGAATTAACTATGAGAGTAAATGACCAAAAAGTTACTTTTAATATTGCTAAATCAATGAAATATCCTGCGCTAGAAAAAGATGATAAGTGTTTTCGAATGGAAATACTTGATCATTTACAAAAAGAACATTTTAAAGAATATTATGAAGAAAAATTAGAAAAAGAAAATATTGAATTAATTGAAAAAGCTGATATAAAGGAAGAACTAGATTATATTCAAGAAAAATTTGAATTTTTAGATAACACAGAAAACACTGAAAAAAATATAGTTCCATCAACTATTAAACCTCCTGAACTTGAGTTAAAAATGTTACCTAATCATTTAAAGTATGCTTACTTAGGTAATTCTTCAACTCTACATGTTATTATTTCATCTGAATTAAATGAATCTCAAGAAAAAAAAACTTTTAGATACATTAAAAAAATATAAAAAAAATTTTGGTTGGACTTTAGCAGATATTAAAGGAATTAATCCTTCAATTTGTATGCACAGAATTATTTTAGATAATGAATATAAACCTAAAGCAGATCCACAAAGGAGATTAAATCCAATAATGAAAGAAGTGGTCAAGAAAGAAATTTTAAAATGGTTAGATAATGATATTATATATCCTATTTCTGACAGTGCTTGGGTAAGCCCAATTCACTGTGTACTTAAAAAAGGAGGGTGATCGTCAAAGCTAATGAAAATAATGATCTTATCCCTATAAGACAAGTTACCTGGATGGTGAATATATATTGATTATAGAAAATTAAATACAACCACCGGAAAGATCACTTCCCTTTACCATTTCTAGACCAGATGTTAAATAGATTAGCTGGACATAAATATTTTTGTTTCTTAGATGGATATACCGATTATCATCAAATACAAATTGCTCCTGAGGATCAAGATAAAACTACATTTACTAGTCCTTATGGAACTTTCGCTTTTCGAACAATGCCATTTGGATTATGTAATGCACTTGCAACATTTCAAAGATGTATGATGTCTATATTTAGTAAATTAATTGATAATGGAATAGAAGTATTTATGGATGATTTCTCTGTATTTGGAACAACATTCGACACATGCTTAAATCATCTTGAAGTATTTGAAGTTCTTAATTGGGAGAAATGTCAATTTATGGTTACAAGCGGCATTGTATTAGGGCATAAAATTTCGGAAAAAGGCATGGAAGTAGACCCTGGAAAAATTCAAGTTATAGCTAAATTACCACCTCCAACAACGGTGAAAGGGGTAAGAAATTTTCTTGGACATGCTGGATTCTACAGACGTTATATTAAAGATTTTTCAAAAATTACTAAACCTCTATACCAACTTCTTGAAAAGGACAAGAAATTTGAATTTACAACTGAATGCCTGAATGCTTTTGAATTATTAAAAGATAAATTAATTACAAGCACCTATAATAGTTTCACCTAATTGGGAGAAACCATTTGAGCTTATGTGTGATGCTAGTGATTATGTTATAGGAGCAGTTCTTGGGCAAAGATATGATAAGATTTTCAAAGTTATATACTATGCTAGTAAAACTCTAAATGATGCTGAAATAAATTATACAAGCTATCGAAAGAGAATTATTAGCAGTTGTATATGCTTTTAATAAATTTTGGCATTATCTAATAGGAACTAAATGTATTGTACATACTAATCATTCTGCCATTAAATATTTAATGCAAAAGAAAGATTCTAAACCAACATTAATCAGATGGATATTATTAATGCAAGAATTTGATTTTGAAATCATTAACAAAAAGGGAACTGATAATCAAATTGTTGATCATTTATCAAGATTAGAAAATCATGAATTATCTAATATTGATAATGATATTTTAGACAGCTTTTCCCGATGAACAACTTTATAATATTAATGAGTCGAAAATACCTTGGTATGCCGATATAGTAAATTATATTGTAAGTGAAATTATACCACCTATGTTAACTTTGCAACAATGAGAAAAAATTCATTCACGACACTAAAACATACTTTTGGGTTGAACCATACTTATATAAGCAATGTAAGGATCTAATCATTAGAAGATGTGTGCCTTATGAAGAAATAGAACCAATTATTCAAAAATGTCATGATTCTGATTTTGGAGGACATTTTGGGACAGATAAAACTGCATATAAAATTCTACAATCTGGATTCTACTGGCTTACTCTATTTAGAGATGTATATAGATATATAAAAACCTGTAATAAATGTCAAAGAGTAGGAAACATATCAAGGAAAAATGAATTGCCTCTGAATTTTATATTAGAAGTTGAAATTTTTGATGTTTGGGGATTAGATTTCATGGGACCTTTTATTCCTTCATTTGGAAACTCATACATATTAGTAGCTATTGATTATGTCTCCAAATGGATCGAAGCACAAGCTTTACCTAGGTGTGATGCTAAAAGTGTTTCAAAATTTTTAATGAAAAATATTTTTACTAGATTTGGAATGTCGAGAGTGATTATCACTGACGGAGGAACTCATTTTAGAAACAAATATATTCACAAACTAGTAGAAAAATATAATATTATGAATAAAATATCAACTGTTTATCATCCACAAACTAGTGGATTAGCTGAAGTTTCTAATCGAGAGATTAAGCGTATATTAGAAAAATCTGTAAACCCTAATAGATTAGACTGGTCTATAAGACTAGATAATGCATTAAGGGCATACAGGATCGCTTATAAAACTCCGATTGGAATGACTCCTTACGAGCTTATATATGAAAAAACTTGTCACTTACCAGCTGAATTAGAACATAAAGCATATCGGGCGATTAAAGAATTTAATTATAATATGAAAGAAGCTCAGTGAGAAGAGATTGTTGCAATTAAATGAATTGGAAGAATTAAGAAATGAATCAAATAATAATCATAGGATTTATAAAGAAAGAATGAAATTATGGCATGATCGGAAGATTAATCAGAGAAATTTTGAACCAGGACAAGAAGTTTTGCTTTATAATACTAGATAGAAATTATTTCCTGAGAAATTTAAATCTCGATGGTTAGGACCTTTCACCATAACTCAAATATTTTCATATGGAACTATAGAAATTGAAGATCCAAAAACAAGACATAGATTTAAGGTAAACGGACATAGATTAAAACCATATTTCGAAAGTAGAAGACCAAATTTTAAAGAGGTTTTAATGCTTAATCAACTCGAACACTAACTAAATTAGGTCGGGCTGACGACGTTAAACCAAGCGCTTTATGGGAGGTAACCCATAATAGTCTTTTATTTTAATTGTCTACAAATTAGTGAGTCTATATTATTAAAACAAATCTTACTACTCAAATTTTTAATTAGAATCATCACAAAGTTGAACTTATATGATGAAATCAAAAAATATTCGGACTAGAGCGAAATTGGGCGATTTTTACGAATCTCGCCGACAGCGAGCCCGAGCCCGCTGAGAGCGAGATCGTGTGCCATGACCTGAGTCAGTTTTATAACTAAGTCGCCGATGGAGAGGAACTTCCCACCGACGGCGAGGCAGTTAAAAATTTGGTTTCTTAAAGATTTTTCGTGCAGTTTTTGACAGATCTAAGCCATTCCTTCGTAAGAAACTATTCCAAATCCAATTTTACACCATTTTCTTCCTTATGAACAACTAGAGACCAATCCTTTCCATCCAAAATGGCCACCAAATTCTTAGAAACCACAAAAACTGAAGTTTTCAACCGAAGAAAATTCGTCAGTTCGGAGGCACAGCGTATCTTCAATAAAAGCTTGATGAAGAAAAGACTTATTAAAGAAAGAGGATTTGTCAATAGAGGTGTAGAGAATTCTACTACAAAAATCAAAGAAATGATCGCACAGCGGCATTGTGAGGTATTTTGTTATACAACATCTGCTGTAGTTATTCCAGTAGTTAAAGAGTTTTACTCTAATTTACATGCGATCAACAATGGAAATGTGTACATTAGAGGAAGATGGGTAACATTTACTCTTTCAAGGGTAAATGAATTATTTTCTATAGAGAATACCTCTGTTTGTCATTATTCCAACTTTGTGCCTTCAAGATACAATATGAACGAGATCTACGTATACTCGACCGACGAACCGGATGATCGGGAGTTACGAGAAGACGTGTATGTCGGCTTTTCCGCATCACTTCTAAACCCTGTCTCGAAGCACTGACATTTCTTTATATCATCGAAATTATTACCTACCATGAGAGTAAATAAAGTTTCAAAGGAATGTGTTATATAAAACTATTGTATTCAAATTGGATTACCTATTGATGTTGGATCAAAAATAGTAAAGTCTGCGTTGGGATTAATTGTGCATGGGTCATTGCATGGACTTGGACACCCATCTACTATATTTGCTTTATGCAGTCAGTACCAAGTTTCTTATAAGGCTTGGGAAAAAGTAGTTTTACCATGGAAACCACTAGATCCTACTGACATGTTTCCCACTTTGGATAACAATGATGAGATTACCATTATTTCTAACAGAGCATCACAGAACAATCCTTTAGCAAGGCCCTTTACTGATAAGACTAACTTCATTTTGAAGAAGATTAAAGGATTGGAAAAAGAGTTGTAAAATGTGATGAATTCCATAGACAATATCTCTGATATGTTTGATCATATTGATTGGAGAATTAAGGAGCACTTTGATCATACTGGACATCTAGAGGCCAGTTTTATTCATCTACTAAGACAGAAATGATAGATTAATGAAGAATATACTGCAGAATTCCCTTTTAGGCCTTTCTACAATTTATTTGTGCACCTGCGTCGCATCGGAAATATCAGAGAAGATTGTCGGCATATTTTTAGGTTGCGTGTTGAATTTTGAAAAGGGGGTCGCCTAACAGAAATCTGTCGGCGAATTTTTAATTTAATTAAAATAAATAATTTGAAAAGTAGTATTTGATTTTGAAAATAATTTTAAATTTGAAGGTTTTAAGATATGAGATTAAACCGATCTCACGTCCCAAATAGTTTATATAAACGAGCACCGCACCACAAACCGTGTGTCTATCCCTAAAGATAGACACACTGCTTGACGGTGGGGCTCAATTAAATAAACTAGAAGATTTGTGACATCCATTTGGTCTGCGAACCAATTTTATAAGCCGACAAAATTCCTCTGTTTAATATGAAAACATTAAAGAGGGTTTATATTACCTGGGTTCTTCAAAATTCCCTATAAGGGCAAGCCCCTATAGTTAATTACATCTTAAGTGACGGGAGTCACCTAAGAAAACTCTCGATAATAATCGATAATTCCGCTCTCAAGGATTTCAAAGTTTAAGTCTTCGAGGGATTGAATTTTGGAATTTCAATAGGGAATGGATCAGGTTTGGAACATTTTGTTTTGTGAATCCAAAGGAAGAAAAGTAGGAGAAATCACAGATTCGAAGTGAACTTCGGTAATTTCCCGACTATCCTATTGTTTGGCTTGGATTTAAGGAAGTCCTACTATTTATTTAAATGTTTTGATTTTGCCAATTTTAATTAATTAGGACTTATATTTATATGATAGAATCATACAAATAGCCTCGAAGATGTGTGGGTTTATTGTCGTACGGACGACTACCTCGGAATCCTAAGACCTAGGTTAGGGCTTAATTTGTAATGCAAGCGCCTAACGAAGAATCGAGGATTTATGTTGCACTAGGCAAACTACCTCGAAGTCCTATGGCTTTGTTATTTAATTCTAGGAAAGTTTTGCTGAAGTAGACTCGAGTTTTCTTGATGACGATGGCCGTCTTTGCCCACCATGCTCCGAGCTCCTTATTGTTGCGGAGGTTTAGTTTTAGAAATCATAAATCGAGGAGATGAGAAAAGTGTTTTGGTTTAGAGAAGTCTTAATTTTCCAAGTGTTTTTTGTGTTTTAATTAAAACAAATCTTAAAGTTGATTATAACGACACCGGTTAAGATCCCACGGTTCCATCCTTCCGCATCATTATTTTTATCGGATTCACTTAGTCCGGATGAATTTGCTAAACTCAATCGAATGAGTTCCACACTTTCATTTAGACCATGGGAAGTCCTGTTAGCAACACGTAGGTTACATCATCCGAGGTATTCCCGATCATCCAACGAGACGTTTTAATTTAATTGTAATTGTAGTTTTGTGTTCTGTTTGTGATTAAATTTTGAGTTGTTTTATATTTTGAAATGTTGTGGCGGTGAATTTTATCTTGCAATGACTTTTATCTTAGTTCTGGTTTCAGTTTTAGGGACTATCCTAAAGGTGTGGGTTTTCATGCAACAGTTGTTTTATCATGCAAGAAAAATAAAGTACATTTGTAAGAAAGTAAATTGCAGGAAAGTAAATTGCAAGAAAGTAAATTGCAATAAAATAAAAGCGTACCTGGAGGGTCTTCCCGTCATCCCAAGCTACACTTAAAACACAATTAGAATATTTAAGCAAGTTCCTAGGTAAAGCTAAGGGAAAGGTTATGGTTTTCTACCAAATTCCTAATCCTATAGCTAGTCATCTCCTATGACGTCTAGGTTCTTTGTGTTTTTTTTTTTTTTAAGGACGATTTCCTTCATCAAAGAATAATTAAATTCAATTGTTCTTATAAACATCCTATCGTATCGAGGAAGTGCTTAAGACAAATCTTAAACATCTTTTCAATATTGCTAGAATTGTTTTAAGTCCAAATGAATTCGATTATATAAAAGAATTAATCGTCCGGGGATTCAAGTTTTGTTAACTTACTCAGTGAACTAGGACATTTGAATATCCTATAAGTGAAGTAACATTTCATTTAATGTCCTATTTAGGAGTTATGATAACTAAAGCTTTTGAGGGTAAATTGGTGTTCAAATGGTTTGTGATTTAGTTTAATTTCCATTAATGAGTTTAAATTTGGAATAGTGTTCAAGTTATTTTAGATTTATTTTGAATTCTTTATGTCTTTGGTGATGTTATATCTAATTTAATTTAATTTAATTTAATTTAATTGAGTTTTAATTTAATTTAATTCAATTGAGTTTGATTTGATGTTAAATTAATTTAATTTGATTTGATTTAATTTTAATTCAATTTGATTTAATTTAGTTTAATTTAATTTAATTTAATTTAATTTAATTTAATTTAATTTAATTTAATTTAATTATTTAATTTAATTTAATTTATTTAATTTAATTTAATTTTAATTTAATTTAATTTAATTTAATTTAATTTAATTTAATTTAATTTATTTAATTTAATTTAATTTATTTAATTTAATTTAATTTATTTAATTTAATTTAATTTATTTAATTTAATTTAATTTAATTTAATTTAATTTATTTAATTTAATTTAATTTATTTAATTTAATTTAATTTTAATTTAATTTAATTTAATTTAATTTAATTTAATTTATTTAATTTAATTTAATTTAATTTAATTTTTAATTTTAATTGAAATTTTTAAAAGGGTTTAATAATTAAGTCTTTTAATATTTTAAATTTGAGTTATCATTTTAATTAAGAATTGAATATTAATGAGATAATTAATTTAGGGATTTTTTAAATTAAAGAATAAATCTCTTCCTAATAATATCCCTATTTTAATAATTCCAATTTTATTATTCTTCCAAATTTAATCCATTATTTAATTAAAGTTTAATCATTTTAAAATTGCTTAATGGGTTTCTACCCTTTAATTATTTAAATTTCAATCATCCAAATTAGATTAGGATCAAATATTTTACTTGTTAATTTTTTTATTAAACCTAAAGTTTTAATTAAGGATTAAAATTTTAATTACTATTTTATCCTTTAAACTTAATAATTTCATAACTCACTAAATTGAACTCAAATGAACTTGAAATTTTTATGTGACTTCACTCATGTGTCAATAAAGACATGAGAGGAGAAAATGTGATTTTTCTGTATTTAATTTATTTATATAATTATTTTTGGTGGAAAATAGAGATTTCCAAGGAAAATTTAATAACATGACCAAGGGAAAGTTTCTGTCCTTAAGAAAATTAGGGGACATTTCTAATGACCAGAGAAGCACTTGGACCAATTTTGGTGATTTTTTTGAATTATATTATTTTTATTATAATTATTTTAAGTTTTGGAGTGTTAATTAATTTAAAAATAAAATAAATGTTGAAAAATGGATTTTATATTTTTCAAAAATCTCTCTGATATCAAGGAAACCAGAGAAGCAAATTTTACAATTTTCTGATTTTTCTATAATTTATTATAATTACTTTAGTGAAAATGCTAGAAAATACATTTTTTTAATTTTAAAATTACCTTAAAGCTTTAAAATTTAATATCTCACTAAATAGACCTAAGAAAAATGTGGGATTTGTTCCTATGTGATTAAAATTCAAAATGTGACATTTTGGTGAATTTTATTATTTTTTTGATTTTTATTATTTTTTAATTATTAAAAATATTAAAATATGATTAAAAATCAACTTTTTTAGAAAATTGAAATTTTAATTTTCTTAGGTTCCCCTGATATCAGAGAGGCTCCAAAACCAATTTGGTGAATTTTTGAAAGGTATTTTGAAAGTTATGAATTTTTTAAGTTTAAAATGACTAAGTGGCTTAATCAACCCAATTAGTGGGGCTAACCAAGTCCAATTGACCTCAAATTTTTATGTTGGGTTCCTCTGATCCTAAAGGTCAGTGGAGAATTGTTTTCAAGTCAATTTGATGCATGGTTAACTTTAATTAATTAAAGACCTATTTTGGGTTTTTAAGCCAATTAGGGTTGTTTTAAATGAACTAAGTCAAAACCTATTTTTCCTAAGGTTCTCTGGTCATAAGAAACATCACCAAATTTTCCTAGAATTTATTTCACAACATGCTATTTATTGAAATTAAAATACTCAAAACAGTAACCTGAATTTGAAAAATCAATAACTTTTCATAGGGATGGCCTCTGACTTTAGAAAATTCAGGGAATGTTCCCAAATTCAGAGGCTTCAAAAGCCCTATGGTCTCATGCCATGATGAATTGTATGCATGCATGGAGAATTAAAATAATGCAGAGAGTAAATAAATTATAAAAAATAAAATACTTGATGAAATTAAATGATTTCTTTTCCACATTATTCTCCTCTGTTCACTCGAGCAAGAGGGTATTTTTATTTTATTTTTCGATTTTTCTACACAGAGATATGAATTTTTGAAGTTTAGGGAATTAAATAAATAGAAAAATATCCTAATTTTCTATTTATCCGCGGCGCCGCGTCAACCTCGGCAGCTCCGAACGCACACGCGTCGCGCTCCCATTCGACGCCGCCACCGAGTCGGCGGCCGGGCCCCGCGGTTCTCTTACCGTCTCCTGGTCCGACGCCATCTGAGCCGTTCGTCCGCGCGTGTATTGAATGGACGACATCCGTTCATCGTCCCCGAGCGTCCTCACCCGAGAGCCGTCCACACTAAATCTCTAAGATCTCACTCGATACTCAATGGATTTTTATGTTCTTATGCTCTATGGATTCGTCTTGAAGAGACGAACACATCTATACGGTTAACATGCATTGAAAATAAGGCATTTGAAATGGAGAATCTCCGGAAGCTCGGGATGAAGAATTAGCTCATACCTTTGCTCGGAGAAGTGTGGCTTCGATCCGAGAGTTGTTGCACCTTCGATTGGATCCCGGCAAGCTCCAGATGAAGTCTCCTGGTCTAGTGAATTGTCTGGATGTGATTTCGACCAAGCCCGATCACAAAGCTTGGAGGCTGGAGCAACTGGGTGGCCTGGAGATGGGGCTTTTACTGGTGGACACCTTCCCTTGGTCTGGTGAAGGTGTAGAACCAATCAATTTGGGAATTGGCTCACTGTGGAGAAGCGTCCTGGTTTTGGGTGGAATTTCGACTACGAAATTGAGCTCGCGAGAGGAGAAATGGCAGGGGGATCTCACTGGGGATCAAGTGCTCTGTATATGGGGAGGAGTCTGGAACAATTTTGGCAGAGTTTTGGCAAGGTTTGTGCTTAGCTCTCCTCATGGCCGAGAGAGGTGGAGTTTAAATAGGAGAGGGTGGAGGGCCTCCCAGGGAGAGTTAGGGCTTGGGATCAGCTGCTCTTGGCAAGAGAAGAACAGCTACAATGGCCACTGGGGATGGGGCAGCTCAGCAGGTGAGAATTTCAAAGTTGGCTCACATGTGAGCTTTCGGCCATGGTGTTTTCCGGCGGCACTGGTGGCCGGCCGGCCGAGCATGGGTCACCCTCGAGGTCGGGTGGGTCGGGGCTGGGGCTTGGTGCAAGCGATTGGCCATTGCCATGTGTAAAGGCTTTGATTCAAAGTAGAATGGGGCATGGCTAGTTTTGAGTCTAAATGGGTCAATCCACCCATTTGGGCTTGGTGCACCCTTCAAGGTGGCTTTGGATGTCGTGGGGGATCGAAAGGGATCGAGCTGGTTTGGCATGGAGAAGTCTCCATCCAAATATATTTGGATTAAATTTAAGTTTAGGTGAAACATGATTAAGGCTAATGAGCTTTAGGGATTAAGGAAAGCCCCCCTCTTCTTACCCAATATGGCATGGTGGAGTGTCCAAAGCTCTCATGGCTCACATGTGGCTCATGCATGGCTTCATGGCTCACCTTTGGCTTGGCAAAAAGTTTGGTCGATTTCATAAAAAAAGATTTTAAGGATTTTGGATAATTTGGTGGAAATTTGGATGAAGCTTGATTTGGAATAATTTGATGGTGAATTTAGGACTTAGGTAATGGATTTAATTAAGTGGATGACAAATGGAGATGTCATGTGGGCTTTAGGGTAGATTTTGGGCCTTTGGATGTGGTGAAGTGGGCTTTTAGGAAAGTTTAAGGGAAATGGGCTTTTGATTTTAGGATGGGCATTTGGATAAAAATTTTGTGAAGAACTTTGTCAAATAAATGTCATAATCGATTTAGGGATGTTCTATGAAGGGCTTGGAATCAATTTGGTGTGATTTGGAGTTGAATTGGTTTGAATTTGAATTTATTTGGTAAGTGGGCCTATGTAGGTCCAAGTGGGCTAAGTTGGGCTAATGTTGGGCTAGGGTTGAAATTGATATAAAATCAATGTTGAGAAATGTTTATGGGAGTGTTTCAAAGAGGTTTTGACTTTGGTTGGGTTTTGATTTTGGGGTTTGGGCTCATTTGGGTTAGGTTTGGGTTTAGGTCAAAAATGGGCCTTTTAACCTTGGGTTGAGTTTGAGTGGGGTTTGGGTCTAAATTTTGGGCAAATCATGTGAGTATTTTATTTTTGGTAATGTTAAGGAAGATTTAGAAAAGATTTGGGGTTAATTGGAATTGAGTTGGGTGAGTTTGGGTTAGGTTTAGGTCATGGGTCCAAATTGGGCTTTAAGGCCAAAAGTGAGATTGGATCCAAATGTCAATCAAATTGGGCTTGGATTTGGTCTAGATTGGTATTGGGGATGTTGAATTAAAGTTTAGAAATTAATTGGACCAAAATTGGGGTCAATTGGGTAGGTTTGGTTTGACATTGGGTTCACTTTGGGTTAAAATGGGCCAAATTGGGGGTTTTGACAAAAGTAGGGTAAATTGACAAAATTGGCCCCATGGTGTAGTTGAATAAAATGAAATTGGGAATATTTGGGATTTTCTGGAATTTTCTGGGAATTTTCTGAATTTTTGGATTTTTAGGCCAAGAGGGGTATTTTGGGTATTTGGAGGGTATTGGGAGGTATTTTTGGAATTTTTGGTATTTTTGGGTATGGATGATCAGTTTAAGTGATGTGGAAATGTTTGGGAATGATTTTGGAGAATTTTTGGTAATTTGGAAATTTTTGAGAAATTTGGGTAATTTTAAGGGTTTTGGGTAGGTTTAGTAGGTGTAGGGTCCCGGGGGTCAAAAATTGAAAATTTGGGCTATTGAAGATTGGGTGAATTTGGGTGGAAAGAAGTCATTTTGGTTGAGCCATGAAGCCATATCAAGCCCACATGAGCCATGAAGGGACTCACTTGAGGCATTCAGCTATGTTGTTCCTAACCCTCTTGCTGAGGGCTTAGGGGTTAAGGATCATCCATGTGGATCACCTACATGAGTCGGGAGGTCAAGTTAGGTATGGGTGTGGTTTTATGAGGTATGTGGAAGTGTAGTGTGTAGGTGTAGTGCATAAGTGTGGTGTGTGTAAGTCGGCCCCTTCACTGGACCAGGACCGCAGAGGCGTCCTAAGGCCAAAGAGTCCCATAGGAACTCATCCTTTAAACTTCCACATTTGATTTCGACCCTCTAGGTGATTAGGGGTCTACGATCGAGTTTGTGGAGTTTGCGGGGAGTTAAGAAGTGGTTTGAATTTCTAAAAGGTGGGTCCCGATTCTAGTCCTCTAAGATAGTCGAAGGAAAAGCTTAAGGCTAGATCCTGAAGTACTAAAGAGAAGAAGAGAAGACCTCATCAAAAATGAGGTCAACAAATGGACCCCCAATAGGTGTGGTGAGCTGACGGAGCACACCGCGCGTATTGGTGTTGACCGAAACGATCAACAAAACCAACACAAACATCCAAGTGACAAACTTAGGATTAAATAGAGGATTTGATTTGAAATGAAAATTGGAATTCTGAGGTTTTAGATGTAACATCTTCAACCTCGAAAGAAAATTGGATTGATTAGATTGAATCGTTGCAATGAGAAGAGATCTCGAGTAATGCGGTGTTGGATGTAAAATCCTTAACCTCAAGAGTTTGATTTTGATGTATTTCGGTGCGATAGGAAAAGAATCCTAAAGCGGTGCGGTCTTGGATGTAAAATCCTCGACCCAAAAGGTTTGAATTTGATGTATTTCGGTGCGATAGGAAAAGAATCCTAAAGCAGTGCAGTCTTGGATGTAAAATCCTCGACCCAAAAGTTTGAATATGATGTATTTCAGTGTAATAGGAAAAGGATCCTAAAGCAATGCAGTCTTGGATGTAAAATCCTCGACCCAAAGGTTTGAATTTGATGTATTTCAGTGCAATAGGAAAAGAATCCTAAAGCGATGCGGTCTTGGATGTAAAATCCTAGACCCAAAAGTTTGAATTTGATGTATTTCGAGTGCAATAGGAAAGAATCCTAAAGCGATGCGGTCTTGGATATAAAATCCTCGACCCAAAAGTTTGAATTTGATGTATTTCGATACAATAGGGAAGAATCCTAAAGCGGTGCGATCTTGGATGTAAAATCCTCGGCCCAAAAGTTTGAATTTGATGTATTTCGAGTGCAATAGGAAAAGAATCCTAAAGCGATGCGATCTTGGAAGTAAAATCCTCGACCCAAAAGTTTGAATTTGATATATTTCGATGCAATAGGAAAGAATCCTAAAGCGAGTATGATCTTGGATGTAAAATCCTCGACCCAAAAGTTTGAATTTGATGTATTTCGAGTGCAATAGGAAAGAATCCTAAAGCGAGTGCGGTCTTGGATATAAAATCCTCGACCCAAAAGTTTGAATTTGATGTATTTCGAAGTGCAATAGGAAAGAATCCTAAAGCGAGTGCGATCTTGGATGTAAAATCCTCGACCCAAAAGTTTGAATTTGATGTATTTCGGTGCAATAGGAAAAGAATCCTAAAGCGGTGCGGTCTTGGATGTAAAATCCTCGACCCAAAAGGTTTGAATTTGATGTATTTCGAGTGCAATAGGAAAAGAATCCTAAGCGATGCGAGTCTTAGATGTAAAATCCTCGACCCAAAAGTTTGAATTTGATGTATTTCAGTGCGATAGGAAAGAATCCTAAAGCGATGCGGTCTTGGATATAAAATCCTCGACCCAAAAGTTTGAATTTGATGTATTTCAGTGCAATAGGAAAAGAATCCTAAAGAAGTGCAGTCTTGGATGTAAAATCCTCGACCCAAAAGGTTTTTATTTGATGTATTTCAGTGCAATAGGAAAGAATCCTAAAGCATTGCAGTCTTGGATGTAAAATCCTCGACCCAAAAGTTTGAATTTGATATATTTCAGTGCTATAGGGAAGAATCCTAAAGCAGTGCAGTCTTGGATGTAAAATCCTCGACCCAAAAGTTTGAATTTGATTGAGATTTGAAATCTGGAAAAATTGAATTTGAATTTGATTGAGACTGGATTTGGAATCTGGAAAGATTGAATTTGGAAATTTGGAAGGATGAGTTTGAACTCGATTGAAATTTGATTTAAGATTTGATTTGAAATTTGGAAGATCAAATTTGAAATTCGATCGAGATTGGATTTGAAATTTGATTGAGAATTTGATTTGTGATTTGAAAAGATCAAATTTGAAATTTGATCGAGAGTGGATTTGGAATTTGGAAGGATGGAATTTGAGATTTGTGTTGATTTCGTTTATCTTTTAATGGTTCAAATTTTATTTTATCGTTTATTTAATGTTCATGTGAATTTGGTGTTTGTCATTTTTAGATCTTTAAAGAAAGTTTTCTTTTATCCCTTTTTTTATTTCTTTTCTGTTCTTTGTTCGAAGTTCATTTAACTTTAATGGCGTTTCCCAATCAATTTGCACAAAAGAGGTGAAGGCCAAAAACGTGACATGGTCACTTTCATTCCAATCATGTTGAAAATACATCATACAACTCGATCTGGAATACATTTCATACAATCCATGTAGACTCAAAATGGACTATGTATGATCTTTGTTGGTCCATCAAAATAAGCATTTGTCAAAAAATCCATGCCTGAATAGTGGGGTACATGGTTAATAACATCACCTTCCAAGCCATCCTTGGCGAGGATGCTGCACTGGATGTACGTTAGAGGTGTGATATTTCCCATGTAACTCACGGCTCGTAAGGTCGGAGGTTCTCTAGCTGCGGGTGCAGTTGGAAATGGTAAGGTATCTTCTTGTCGTCCATTCTCACGAAAGTAGCCGAGATCCGCTCCACTGGCACTCTCGGTATGCAATGCTTAGCGATATCCGCTCCGTTGCCCTTCGGTATCATGACGGAACCCACCGGTAAAGGTATCTTTCTCGGCCCTCGGAACTCACCCGGGCACGCTATCCGGAGATCAGATCCAAACATGATGTCACACTCGTTCAAGAAAGAGACTGTGCAGAAAGGTCTAACGAAGTCGTGGTGATCTATATGTGGGGGTATGCAGTCACCCTGTTTGTAGATGGTGATAATGTAGCTATTGGGTATGCAATCTGCTGGCAGTACCCTCTAAGTTATCAATCTTTTTACCATTCTCCTGATGACTAATGGCATCGGATCTACTTGCCCATGACGGAGTATCCCCGGTGGGTTTCCCTTTCTGTCTTCGACGAAGTTGTAGTAGCATCCGCATTGTATTGTGATTCTTCCTTTCCCTGGCATCCATCTCCGGGGTTCCGAGTATGTGTTTTCCCTCAGGCGGCCTGGTTGGCCCATTCTCTTCAAATCCCGGATACAATCCACGATTTGCTGTTGTTCATACTCGGAGAATACGTCGGTATGTAGCTCGAGGCCCTCTAGTATGTTGATTCTTCTTCCTTTAATTCTCTCGAAGTATTCAAAGGTTTTCTTTTCAACATTTTGCATCCTCTCCAGCTCGTATTCGGAATGATCTGCGGATGGCGAGGCCTTGTGACATATTGTGGGATATATGGTTCAATCCCTTCACGTTCCCTCGCATACCTCGGCTCCTCGGGGATGATGCTCGTCGGGACATCCCCGGGGTTGCTTACGCAACAAGGTCATGCATCACTTGTGGTTCTATCCGGTGGCGTGGTAGCCTTCTTTCTTCCGATCTTCCGGGGATTTCCACGGTCCTTTCGTTATCCTAGGAGCTGGCCTCCTTTCTTCGAGTTCTCGGTGAACCGGTGTCCTCGAAGTGTATGTACTTGGCATTAGCAATTGTCTCGTCGCGGTCGGTCAGCGCTAGTTTTGTTAACATCTTACGGATACGGCGATTCTTATTTCTTCGTTGCGTTGTTGTGAGAGTAGCTCTTCGAACTTCTTGAATCTACGTGGGCGCGGCGCTGACAAGCCTGCCCTCTGCTGTAGCGACTACAGACTTCATTTTCTTGTCTTCTTCAGCATTTGCCTTTCTTTTCTTGTTGTTGGATTGGTGGCTTGGGCCACCCACTTTCATCACTTGTCCGCCGGGTAGTTCTTCTCGGTTAGCTAGGACCCGGTCACTTTCCTCGTCTGTAGGCTCGCTGGTGCGAAATCCGAGTCGATCTCGATTATCGCTCCATCTTTCACCCTCTTTTCATCGAGTGCGAGGCTTACGCCATTCTTAAAGTTCAGGACCAACCGCCCGTTCGACATTTCCCTGCGAAAAGACAAGGAAAAGGATCAGGGGCTGTACTAAGAACAAGAACATTAAGAAAATGTTTATTAAAGACACATTTTTTATTACTTCTTGTATTTTAAAATTTAACAGGAATGAAGTAAGATAAGATCAGGGAGGAGATTTTGAATTGGAAAAGAAAGCAAGGAAAACTTTATTATCATGATTTTATTTATTTTAGCACATTTTATTATTATTATTTTTTTGGGTTCGGACCCAATCATAAGTAATTACTTTGCCCGTGTTTCTTAGGGATGAAGAATTCATTCCTTCAAAACATCAGGTAACGTAATACTTTTTCAAGTATCGTCCGTTGATCGGAAGCATATGTCGTTCTCCACGGCGATTCACTAGGCGGTAGGAACCTCCCGAGTATCTTGCTTCGACCACGAACGGTCCTTCCCGAGTGGGTTCGAATTTTCCTCCTATCTTGCGATGTGCAAGGATAGGTCTCTTGAGAACGAGAACTAAGTCACCAACTTTGAAGGTTCTTGGGCGGACCGGTTTGTCATGGGCTTGAACCATCTTAGCTTGGTAAAGTTCTAAATTACGTTTGCGTCTGCAAGTCTTTTCCCTTCCGGGCTTTCTAATTCTTGTAGTCGTAATTTGGCGTTTTCTTCGTCGTGATCTTGTTTGCAACTGCAATTACGAGCGAAGGAAGGCCGAACCTCTAAAGGTAACACTTGCCTCGGACCCATACACCGGAGCGTAAGGTGTAGCTTGAGTAGGAGTTACGAAGGTTGTCCGGTAGGCCCATAAGGCTTCTAACAACTTCTCGTGCCAATTTCTCTTATTATCGTCCAAGGTTTTCTTTAAGATTTGAACGAGAGTTTTATTAAAAGCCTCGGCGAGGCCGTTTGCTCTTGGGTAGTAAATTGTCGAGTATCGCCGGTCGATTCCATGTCTCTCGACAAAGTTGTTGATTTGCGTGCTTCGAATGCGGCCCATTATACGAGATGATCTGCGCGGCACTCCGAAACGGTAGACAACTTGGTTCTTGAAAAGCGTAGCACGTGGTGTGCTTTCACTTCTCTAAGTGGAGCTGCCTCGCCCACTTGGAAAAGTAATCCGTAGCCGCAAGAATGAAGCGATGTCCCTTTGAAGATGGTGGTTCTATCGGACCCACTATATCTGTGCCCCAACATTCAAATGGCCACGACGCAATTGTCGGATGTAGCACATTTGGAGGTTGGTGTAGAACCACTCCGTGCTCTTGGCATTGATGACAACTCTTGGCGATTTTCATGCGGTCGGTCATCATCGAGGGCCGATAGTACCCTAGTCTTTTAATTTTCATTTTCATCTTCGGACCCGATCGGTGAGCGCCACGAGTCCTGAATGCACCTCCTTAACAATTTCACGGGCCTCGGACCCGCTTAGGCACCTTAGCCACATTTGATCAAAAGACCTTCGTACGATGTGTTGTTTATTAATGCGTAAGACGAGTTCTTTTCTTGATCCGATGGGCTCAGTGACCTATCGTCACGGTAGCTTTTCTGTTTGCGGGTAGTCTATTAATGGTTGTCGCCAATCTTCGTGTTTTTACGTCACTTCATTGCAACTGATTCTTCTTCTTTTTCGATTTGTGTATTGTGTCCATGTCGAGTCGTGATAGGACTCGACGTCCGTGAGCTCGACACTTCCATCGATTCATCTTGCAAACAGGCAAATTCTTTTGCGAGACGGGCTAAAGCATCTGCTAAAGCATTCTCTTTTCTAGGAATTTTGTAGATTGTCACATTTGGAATCTGTTCCAACAACTGTATGGCATACTGGAAGTATTGTTCGAGTCTTGGTTTAAAAATTCTGTATTGTCCAGCGATCTGTTGAATGATTAACTGTGAATCCCCGTAGATGTTGATGTCTGTTATCCCCATTTGAATAGCTAATTCCAGTCCCGTTATGAGGGCTTCATATTCTGCTTCGTTGTTTGTACACGGTTACGTCGAGTTGGTAGGAGTATCTTAACATCCCCGCTCCGGTGTTATAAAGATTAGCCCGATTCCTGCCTTACCGGGCACTTATCACTTGCGATTCTTCGTCTTTGTGTCTTGAAGATGCTCCGTCGAAATATAATTCCCAACGTCGATCATCGGGGCCTTCTAGGTTCATTATTTGTTCATCCGGCAAATCATCATTGAGAGGAGATTCTGCCGGCAAAGGGTGTCATTTGCGAGGAAGTCTGCTAAGACTTGTCCCTTTACGGCACGCGGAGGCACGAAAGTTATATCGAATTGCAATAATATCATTGACCATCCGGCAAGTCCGCCGGAAAGTGTTGGACGAGTCATCGAGTATTGCAATGGATTAAACTTCGAGATCGGGTTGACCTTATGAGAAAGCATGTAGTGCACGAGCTTTTGAGCGGCGAAGATCGGGGCCAAACAATGCTTTTCAATTGCGGGATACCTTACTTCCGTCGGAAGTAAACGACGGCTTAAGTAATAAAGAGCATTTTCTTTACCCTCATCATTGACCTGGGCCAACAGGGCTCCGAGAGAGTCGTCTAAAGCCGCGGTGTAAAGTATCAGCGGTCTACACGAGGCCGAGGTCGCTAAGACGGGAGGTGTCATTAAATATTGTTTAATGTCCTCGAAGGCCTTCTTGCATTTCTCTTCCCAAATAAATTTGGCGTCCTTTTTAACTAGTGCCGAGAAAGGTCGACACCTACACCGACGGGTTTGAGATAAAGCGTCGAAGATATGCCAACTTCCCTTGAAAAGATCGTAGTTGTTTTAAGGTTTTGGGAGGCGGCATTTCTAAGATAGCTTTAATCTTTCCGGGTCGATTTCAATTCCACGATGTCGGACAACGAATCCTAAGAATTTCCGGAGGTGACGCCGAAGGCGCATTTTAAGGGATTCATCTTAAGGTTAAATTGTCTTAATCGTTCGAAAACAATTCTCGAATCATACGGGTGGTTTTCCTTTACTTTGCTTTTGATGACCACATCGTCCACGTAGCATTCGACTTGATTGTGGATGAGATCGTCAAAAATTCTTGTCATTGCTCTACGGTAGGTTGCTCCTGCGTTCTTCGATCCGAATGGCATCATTGTGTAGCAAAATACTCCGATCGGCGTTCGAATGCTGTAAGCTTTTCATCTTCTGGAGCCATTTTTATACGGTTGTATCTCGAAGATCCATCCATGAATGAAAATATTTCATGTGTTGAAGCAATGTCGATCATTAATTCTGGGATCGGTAGAGGGAATTCATCTTTTGGACATGCAGATTCTGATCTGACCATTCTTCTTTCTGACTGGCACTACATTGGCTAACCAAGTCGGGTATTGTTCTTCACGGACAAATTTAGCGTCTATTAGCTTTTTAACTTCGGCTATGACTTGTTGTTTGATTTCTAGACGCATTCTTCTGGGACCTTGTCTCACTGGGACAGAAGTAGGATCCACTCCTAGCTTATGAACTGCGACCTCTGGAGCTAATCCTGGCATCTCATCGTAGCTCCAAGCAAAACAGTCTTTAAATACCATTAATAATTTGATTATTTCTTCGGAGTCTTCTCTGTTGAGTAAGGAGCTAACAAAGGTAGGTCTAGGCTCTTTGCTTAGTACCTAAGTTAACTTCGTTAAATCATCTATTGTGGATTTAATTTCTTCTTCGAATTCCGGTGGAGCGTCTCCGATTTGTAAATCTTCGAGTTCGTCCGTAGTTTCCATGCGGTTTTCATTGGACTTGCAAGTGACAACCAAGCAAAATTCGGTATCGTCAGTCGATCCTACTCGTGCCGAATCCGAGTCCATACTTTGAATTGGGTGGACGACCGGAGTTATTCCATAATTTTTCAAAATGTTGTGATTGGCCTTTTGTCCATTGTCGAGGTAAGAAACCACGTTGAATTAAATTTTGAACACGGGAGAGTACCACTCGAAAAGGTAATTCCATTAATTCGATGAAGTGACATCTTTGAATTGTACATTATTTTCAGTTTTGGAGGAAGAAGCACCACGGTAGAATTTGATTGGCTTTGCACCGCCGCTATGTACCTCTTTGACCACCATACCCTCGATCTTATTAGAATGGATCGGGGTTAGGGTCATATTATGTACGTAGTGGTTAATCTTCTCGTACATCGATTTATATTCTTCGTTCTTTTCATCTTCGAGGAGATCTTGAATTGCGGCTTCTTTCGACTTATTGTTGCTTGCTTCTTGCTTGATTTCCTTTTCTTCTTCGGAACTATCATTCCAATCAACATTGATGGCTGGTTTCCTCCGTCCAAGCTGTCCTAACGTCTCTACCACGACCTCGTCCCGGCCTCGACCTCGGATGCGAGTTGTGGAGAAACCTTCACCATCTCGCCGCGAGGGAGTGGTGAGTGAGCTGTTGGACTAGAACCTCGGGTTCTTCGTTGTCCCGAACTTTCTTTGCTTCATTTGTTACGGTATCTGCGGAGAAGATCGTCTTCTTTGGCGGTGCATAATAAGTCTGCATCTTCATGGATTCCAATCTCATGTACGGAGAATGGTTGCAAGTCGCCTTTGATGCACTTGTTCCCCTCCATCATAATATTTGATGCATCGGAGCGAGAGATGATGGTACCATCCTGTTTTCATGTATCCATGGTCGGCCCGATAAAGCGTTGAACGACGTTTCGAATCGATTATATGAAATTTCGCGGTTGTCTTTGCTAAGTCACCGGTCTTCATCGATAGCGTTATTGACCCGAGGGCTCTTTCTCCTTTACGGTTGAATCCTCTTAATAACATTTTGTACGCTTCGAGCTCGCGAGCATCAATTTCCAAGTATGCTAGTGTTCGAAGACTCATTATATTGATTGATGCTCCTGGATCCACCAATACTGCGGAGAGCGTAAACTTCCCGATTGTGAGCGAAATGTACAACGGTCGGTTGTGATCCGCTGTCCCAAGTAGTAGGTCATTGTCCGTGAAGGTAACACCTCGTCTGTTCCTTTAACGAACAAACCTCATCTAAGGAATCTCCGGCCATTTGAGCTAAGCAAATTTCCGGATCAAGTAAGGCTTTGATCGAGCTTCTCTCATCTCCTTTGATAAAATGAGAGCATCGTAAATGCTCGGTTGGCGGTAGTTTCCTAAGATGGGCTAGTACGTTGTAGTCCACTTTATTTTCATGCGTCTCGGCTTCTTCTCGAATGGGTATTTCTTCTGTTGGGGTTGGTTCTTCTTGAACAACCACCGCTTTCCTTTGTCTTTCGGACCCATTATTGGAGGTAGAACTCTTCCACTTCTTAAGTTGACTTCGTAATTTCTTCGAATTTAGTGTTGAGTTTGTCGGTGTCTCCTCCTCGAATCGGAATGACGAGGCTCTTCCGGATTATCTTCAGAATACGAAGGCTCTAACTCTATCGTAATCGGAGCTCCTCGAAACTCACAGATAGATCCGTTGCTTGTTGAACTCTCGTAGCCTCCTTGATGGATGTCTTCTTCGTTATTTTGATTGTCGAGATCGTGTATGATTTGAGAATTGTTGTTGGCATCGAAGTCGATGTCCGGATTGTCGCTAGTTACGTAATCGTTAGAAACGATCAAAACGTAGCCAACGCCATCACCCTTATCATTATATGATCCCACCGAAGTGAGCGAGATAATCATACAAAATCGGAGGTTCGAGGGATTTCTCCCCCGAATCGGAAACAACTATCCTAGGATAAGCGGCCCCTAGTCCAGCCTTAGGAATCTCGGTCCCCTCTTCTTCGTCGATCTTCTTCTTTTCTTCGATCGTCTCCTGTCGAGGTGGCTCTTCTATCGCAAGTGATAGTACCGGCTTAACGGGTCTCGAACTACGAATTGAAGCTCGCACCGAGGCGGTTCGGATGTTGTCTAAAATCTTCTTTGAAGACCTCGTCCAGAGCGGTAGTCCATCCATCGTCGGTTGCATAGGGATCTATCGGAATGACGGGATCGGTTGAGATAACATTGACGGAACCTCCTTTACGGGGTTCCTTCATGTACTCCTTCGGGATTGTTATATTTCCTTTCCGAAGGTTGTCGTTGAGCCAACTTTTAAAGGTAATGGAATCTTCTATCTTGTGCCCAAGCATCCGATGGTAGGGGTAAAAGTTGGGATCACCGTTCTTGTTGACTTCCTCTGGTCTTTTAGGTTATGGCGAGTGGAAATCTGGAGTTTTCATTAGGCTACGGAACATTTTCGATCTTGCTTCATTTTTGAACGGATATTCTCCGCTCGAAGCTCCCTCGATGTACGTTGCGGACGAGGCGGTTGTTCATACTTGCGGAGACGACCGATAGCTGGACCGGGGTTGCTTGGTAATTCTGTTGTAGTTCGTTGCGGCCGTTCTGGTGGTATTTGCATCGGTTGCTTGCCTTTATCAACTGCTGCAATGATCCCGGATTTCTTTTCGAAAGTCTTCACCGACTTCTGCTTGTCCGTCTTATTGGCAAAACTTAATTGCTTCGCCTCTTCTTGCAAGCTTCCGGCCTTGCTTAACAACTTCTCAAAAGTCTTAATAGTGAATCCTTTGAGGAGAAGTGCTTATCGGGCCGTGAATGCTTTTAAGCAAGATGCCGGTCGCATGTTGTTCTTGCGGTTGTGGTTCACACTTCATGCTTAAGTTTCTCCATCAAAGTATGTAATCCACCAAAGTTTCATTCGGCCTTTGTTTCTCTACCACTAAATCACCTATAGTGATGTGGTGCCGAGCTCCGGCAAATCGCTTGATGAAGAGGCTCTCTAGCTGCGAGAATGTCTTCACCGAGCCATTGGGTAATTCCGCATACCGGTCGAAGGCGATTCTCGACGGACTGTCGACGAACTGTCGGAAGAGTAATGCATCGCTCCCGCCGGCATTGCAACAACTGGCACGAAAGTGTGCAACATGCTGTCGGGGGTTCCAGGTTCCGTCGAATGTCTTGAACAGAGGTGGTACGAAGCCTTTCGGGTATTGGACAACGTCGAATTCTTCTTGGTAAGGTCTACCCATCCGAATGGATGTCCCGTTCTTCGATTGTGCTAAGGATTCTCGCACCTGCTGTTCTACCAAGTTCTTGATATCCTTTTCAGGGATCATACTTTGTGTCGTATCCTTTTCGGTGGTCATCCCCATTGACGGATGTAATCTCCTTTCCTCCGTCTACAATGTGAATGACCTGCGGGGTGTCTCTCTATGTGGTTGTACTTGACTGCGGAGAGTGGCCGAGCTACGGCCATCTCTTCCATCCTTTTCGCCATTTGAGCGATCGTGTCGTCCTTTTCTGAAGGCTGTCTTCTCATCGGTTCCGGCTCCTCTCTTCTGCAGGCTGCGGGAGCACCTTGAGAAGCCGATGAAGCTCGTGTCTCGACCATATTGATTTCTGCATATTCGTCGTCCATGAACTCCGATGAATTGATCTCATCTCCGAACTTTTCTTCTCTTTCTTTTGCCGACCGTCGGATGTCGGTTCTCGGCTTTTCCATGGCATCTTCTAGCGGAGCTTTACGTGTGTCTTTGCGGTTGTCATGCGATAGGCTGCCGGGTCCCTTTTCACGAGTCCCCTTTATCGCGGTAGCGCTTTTTCGGATTCCGGCCTTCCGGCGAGACTTTCTTTTTCGGGCTGTCGTTTCGATCTCAGCTGCCCAGGTAGTGGGACGCCACACCATCCTTCTAGCGGCGGAAGGTGCTAGGACCGGATGGTCCGTCGGCCGGATGTCTGGAAGGTGGTATCCTCCCTAATCCGTAATCCCGAGACTACGACGGGCGGGCTAGCCTTCATTCTCTTGCTTGGCTTTTCCGTCATGACGGCGGGCTCTACTCGGGGCCCAAGACGTGATTTGACCGGCACCCGCCACTATCCTTCGTAGAATTTCCGATACGGGGCGGTTTTCCTTCCTTGCTAACTTTTCTACCAAAGTTTGCGGTCGAGCAAACGGCGTAGTTCTAGTTCTTTTCTTGCGGCTATCGTTGTAGTATGCGGGCTTAGGTAATGTGGCAGCAATCTTGCGAACATTCTCCTCATCCTCTGCGGCGGAGAGGGGATGGAACCTGCTTCTTCCCAAAAGTGGTATGTAGTCAGGCGAGTGGTGTATATTCGGTAGCGGTGTATATTCAGCGGCGGTGTATATTCGAGCGATTCGGGATTTCCTCCGGAAAGCAATTTCGGCAGCTACGGCTTCTGCAGCGATCCTTCTACTCCGGTTTCTTCTTTGGGTCCTTGTCGGTGACGAAATCTTTGAAGCTGGACCCGATTTCGAAAACGAAGGTCTTACGGGAAGATCCGTACCCTCCACGGTAACGGGTTTACCATAGTTACGGATTTCTTTCCCCTTTGATTTGGCGGAAGTCGGGGTAGGTGCGAAACAACTAGACCGGTGGGGGTAGTAAGAACAGTCCTCCTGCGGACGGCAGTACTCCTCCTAGTCGGGATTCTTTGCAGGGGAGGAAACTCTTGGGTCGACCTACGGTTGAACTCAAGCAGTGGCTCCTCAGCCTCAGATACCTTGTTTGTCAGTGCAAAGAGGGAGACGTCGGTGACTTTGACGTTCGTGTTTTCAAATCCTCGTCCGAATCGGATGATCCCATTGTCGGGCGACTCATCCTTATAGACGGCGAAGTCCGATCAGTTGGTGAAGGAGAAAATCGGCTTCGGGGCTTCCATTTGCGGGGTAGATTCGGTTGTCGGTCCCAAGTTATGCTTCTTTTCTTTAGGACGAAAAGAAAGGAATTGAAAAGAGTCCGAACTCATTCTTGTTCATGTATTTATAAGAGGGAATCATTTGTTAAAAGAGTCACTTATTAGAGGGTTTGTTTATTTAGAACGGAATGTTCGAAAGGTGTAAAGAAGGTAAGGAATCCGATTCGAGTTGGAAAGGAAAAGAAAGTCTTAAGCAAGACTTCTCGACTCGAAGGCTCATTCCTAAGCTAACACCTATTGGGGGTCCACCCCACCTCGAAAATGAGGTAAAAGGATCTCGGAACCTCTCGTTTAGGGGTGTCTAAGCAGTGGCTCCTAAATCCGAGAATGTTGGCTATACTTGTCCAAGGTAGAAATGAACATAGTATTCCAACGGAAAGAAGGGTAGTTTGACCCATAAGGACATGGATATACTACCGATTTTTGAAAGCGAAATTATTTGATTAAAATGGAGAGAGGATTTATTCCCCAGCGGAGTCGCCAAAAATTTGTCGGCATATTTTTAGGTTGCGTGTTGAATTTTGAAAAGGGGGTCGCCTAACAGAAATCTGTCGGCGAATTTTTAATTTAATTAAAATAAATAATTTGAAAAGTAGTATTTGATTTTGAAAATAATTTTAAATTTGAAGGTTTTAAGATATGAGATTAAACCGATCTCACGTCCCAAATAGTTTATATAAACGAGCACCGCACCACAAACCGTGCTGTCCATCCCTAAAGATAGACACCACTGCTGACGGTGGGGCTCGATTAAATAAACTAGAAGATTTGTGACATCCGTTTGGTACGCGAACCAATTTTATAATCCGAACAAAATTCCCTCGTTTAATATGAAAACATTAAACGGGGTTTATATTACCGGGTTCTTCAAAATTCCCTATAAGGGCAAGCCCCTATAGTTAATTACATCTTAAGTGACGGGAGTCACCTAAGAAAACTCTCGATAATAATCAATAGTTCTGCTCTCGAGGATTTCAAAGTTTAAGTCTTCGAGGATTGAATTTTGGAATTTCGATAGGGAATGGATCAGGTTTGGAACATTTTGTTTTGTGAATCCAAAGGAAGAAAAGTAGGAGAAATCACGGATTCGAAGTGAACTTCGGTAATTTCCCGACTATCCTATTGTTTGGCTTGGATTTAAGGAAGTCCTACTATTTATTTAAATGTTTTGATTTTGTCAATTTTAATTAATTAGGACTTATATTTATATGATAGAATCATACAAATAGCCTCGAAGATGTGAGGGTTTATTGTCGTACCGGACGACTACCTCGGAATCCTAAGACCGGTTAGGGCTTAATTTGCAATGCAAGCGCCTAACGAAGAATTGAAAATTTATGTTGCACTAGGCGAACTACCTCGAAGTCCTATGGCTTTGTTATTTAATTCTAGGAAAGTTTTGCTGAAGTAGACTCGAGTTTTGCTTGATGACGATGGCCGTCTTGCCCACCATGCTCGAGCTCCTTATTGTTGCAGAGGTTTAGTTTTAGAAATCATAAATCAGGAGATGAGAAAAGTGTTTTGGTTTAGAGAAGTCTTAATTTTCCAAGTGTTTTTTGTGTTTTAATTAAAACAAATCTTAAAGTTGATTATAACGACACCGGTTAAGATCCCATGGTTCCATCCTTCGGCATCATTATTTTTATCGGATTCACTTAGTCCAGATGAATTTGCTAAACTCAACTGAATGAGTTCCACACTTTCATTTAGACCGTGGGAAATCCAGTTAGCAACACGTAGGTTACATCATCCGAGGTATTCCCGATCATCCAACAGGACGTTTTAATTTAATTGTAATTGTAGTTTTGTGTTCTGTTTGTGATTAAATTTTGAGTTGTTTTATATTTTGAAATGTTGTGGCGGTGAATTTTATCTTGCAATGACTTTTAACTTAGTTCTGTTTCGGTTTAGGGACTATCCTAAAGGTGTGGGTTTTCATGCAACGAGTTGTTTTATCATGCAAGAAAAATAAAGTACATTTGCAAGAAAGTAAATTGCGGGAAAGTAAATTGCAAGAAAGTAAATTGCAATAAAATAAAAGCGTACCTGGAGGGTCTTCCCGTCATCCCAAGCTACACTTAAAACACAATTAGAATATTTAAGCAAGTTCTAGGTAAAGCTAAGGGAAAGGTTATGGTTTTCTACCAAATTCCTAATCCTATAGTTAGTCATCTCCTATGACGTCCAGGTTCTTTGTGTTTTTTTGTTTTTAAGGATGATTTCCTTCATCGAAGAATAATTAAATTCGATTGTTCTTATAAACATCCTATCGTATCGAGGAAGTGCTTAAGACAGAATCTTAAACATCTTTTCAATATTCTCTAGAATTGTTTTAAGTCCGAATGAATTCGATTATATAAATGAATTAATCGTCCAGGATTCGAGTTTTGTTAACTTACTCAGATGAACTAGGACATTTGAATATCCTATAAGTGAAGTAACATTTCATTTAATGTCTATTTAGGAGTTATGATAACTAAAGCTTTTGAGGGTAAATTGGTGTTCGAATGGTTTGTGATTTAGTTTAATTTCCATTAATGAGTTTAAATTTGGAATAGTGTTCAAGTTATTTTAGATTTATTTTGAATTCTTTATGTCTTTGGTGATGTTATATCTAATTTAATTTAATTTAATTTAATTGAGTTTTAATTTAATTTAATTCGATTGAGTTTGATTTGATGTTAAATTAATTTAATTTGATTTGATTTAATTTTAATTCAATTTGATTTAATTTAATTTAATTTAATTTTAATTTAATTTAATTTAATTTAATTTAATTTAATTTAATTTAATTTAATTTAATTTTTTAATTTAATTTAATTTATTTAATTTAATTTAATTTTAATTTAATTTAATTTAATTTAATTTAATTTAATTTTTTTAATTTAATTTAATTTTTTTAATTTAATTTAATTTATTTAATTTAATTTAATTTAATTTAATTTAATTTATTTAATTTAATTTAATTTATTTAATTTAATTTAATTTATTTAATTTAATTTAATTTTAATTTAATTTAATTTAATTTAATTTAATTAATTTAATTTAATTTAATTTAATTTAATTTTTAATTTTAATTGAAATTTTTAAAAGGGTTTAATAATTAAGACTTTTAATATTTTAAATTTGAGTTATCATTTTAATTAAGAATTGAATATTAATGAGATAATTAATTTAGGGATTTTTAAATTAAAGAATAAATCTCTTCCTAATAATATCCTTATTTTAATAATTCAATTTTATTATTCTTCCAAATTTAATCCATTATTTAATTAAAGTTTAATCATTTTAAAATTGCTTAATGGGTTTCTACCCTTTAATTATTTAAATTTCAATCATCCAAATTAGATTAGGATCAAATATTTTACTTGTTAATTTTTTTATTAAACCTAAAGTTTTAATTAAGGATTAAAATTTTAATTACTTATTTTACCCTTAAAACTTAATAATTTCATAACTCACTAAATTGAACTCAAATGAACTTGAAATTTTTATGTGACTTCACTCATGTGTCAATAAAGACATGAGAGGAGAAAATGTGATTTTTCTGTATTTAATTTATTTATATAATTATTTTTGGTGGAAAATAGAGATTTCCAAGGAAAATTTAATAACATGACCAAGGGAAAGTTTACTGTCCTTAAGAAAATTAGGAGACATTTCTAATGACCGAGAGAAGCACTTGGACCAATTTTGGTGATTTTTTTGAATTATATTATTTTTATTATAATTATTTTAAGTTTTGGAGTGTTAATTAATTTAAAAATAAAATAAATGTTGAAAAATGGATTTTATATTTTTCAAAAATCTCTCTGATATCAAGGAAACCAGAGAAGCAAATTTTACAATTTTCTGATTTTTCTATAATTTATTATAATTATTTTAGTGAAAATGCTAGAAAATACATTTTTTTAATTTTAAAATTACCTTAAAGCTTTAAAATTTAATATCTCACTAAATAGACCTAAGAAAAATGTGGGATTTGTTCCTATGTGATTAAAATTCAAAATGTAACATTTTGGTGAATTTTATTATTTTTTTGATTTTTATTATTTTTTAATTATTAAAAATATTAAAATATGATTAAAAATCAACTTTTTTAGAAAATTGAAATTTTAATTTTCTTAGGTTCCCCTGATATCAGAGAGGCTCCAAAACCAATTTGGTGAATTTTTGAAAGGTATTTTGAAAGTTATGAATTTTTTAAGTTTAAAATGACTAAGTGGCTTAATCAACCCGATTAGTGGGGCTAACCAAGTCCAATTGACCTCAAATTTTTATGGTGGGTTCCTCTGATCCTAAAGGTCAGTGGAGAATTGATTTCAAGTCAATTTGATGCATGGTTAACTATAATTAATTAAAGACCTATTTTGGGTTTTTAAGCCGATTAGGGTTGTTTTAAATGAACTAAGTCAAAACCTATTTTTCCTAAGGTTCTCTGGTCATAAGAAACATCACCAAATTTTCCTAGAATTTATTTCACAACATGCTATTTATTGAAATTAAAATACTCAAAACGAGTAACTTGAATTTGAAAAATCAATAACTTTTCATAGGGATGACCTCGACTTTGGAAAATTCGGGGAATGTTCCCAATTCGGAGGCTTCAAAAGCCATATGGTCTCATGCCATGATGAATTGTATGCATGCATGGAGAATTAAAATAATGCAGAGAGTAAATAAATTATAAAAAATAAAATACTTGATGAAATTAAATGATTTCTTTTCCACATTATTCTCCTCTGTTCACTGAGCGAGAGGGTATTTTTATTTTATTTTTTCGATTTTTCTACACGGAGATATGAATTTTTGAAGTTTAGGGAATTAAATAAATAGAAAAATATCCTAATTTTCTATTTATCCACGCGAGCGCCGCGTCAACCTCGGCGAGTCCGAACGCACACGGGTCGCGCTCCCATTCGACGCCGCCACCTGAGTCAGCAGCCGGGCCCCGCGGTTCTCGTACCGTCTCCTGGTCAGACGCCATCTGAGCCGTTCGTCCGCGCGTGTATTGAATGGACGGCATCCGTTCATCGTCCTCGAGCGTTCTCACCCGAGAGCCGTCCACACTAAATCTCTAAGATCTCGCTCGATACTCGATGGATTTTTATGTTCTTATGCTCTATGGATTCGTCTTGAAGAGAAGAACACATCTATATGGTTAACATGCATTGAAAATAAGGCATTTGAAATGGAGAATCTCCAGAAGCTCGGGATGAAGAATTAGCTCATACCTTTGCTCGGAGAAGTGTGGCTTCGATCCGAGAGTTGTTGCACCTTCGATTGGATCCCGCGAAGCTCCGGATGAAGTCTCCGAGTGCAGTGAATTGTCCGGATGTGATTTCGACCAAGCCCGATCACAAAGCTTGGAGGCTGGAGCAAGCTGGGTGGCTCGGAGATGGGGCTTTTGCTGGTGGACACCTTCCCTTGGTGCGGTGAAGGTGTAGAACCAATCAATTTGGGAATTGGCTCACTTGTGGAGAAGCGTCCTGGTTTTGGGTGGAATTTCGACTGCGAAATTGAGCTCGCGAGAGGAGAAATGGCGGGGGGATCTCACTTGGGGATCAAGTGCTCGTATATGGGGAGGAGTACGGAACAATTTTGGCGAGTTTTGGCAAGGTTTGTGCTTAGCTCTCCTCATGGCCGAGAGAGGTGGAGTTTAAATAGGAGAGGGTGGAGGGCCTCCCGGGGAGAGTTAGGGCTTGGGATCGAGCTTGCTCTTGGCAAGAGAAGAATAGCTACAATGGCCAGCGGGGATGGGGCGGCTCGGCGAGTGAGAATTTCAAAGTTGGCTCACATGTGAGCTTTCGGCCATGGTGTTTTCCGGCGGCACAGTGGCCGGCCGGCCGGGCATGGGTCATCCTCGAGGTCGGGTGGGTCGGGGGCGGGGCTTGGTGCAAGCAATTGGCCATTGCCATGTGTAAAGGCTTTGATTCGAAAGTAGAATGGGGCATGGCTAGTTTTGAGTCTAAATGGGTCGATCCACCCATTTGGGCTTGGTGCACCCTTCGAGGTGGCTTTGGATGCTTGTGGGGGATCGAAAGGGATCGACTGGTTTGGCATGGAGAAGTCTCCATCCAAATATATTTGGATTAAATTTAAGTTTAGGTGAAACATGATTAAGGCTAATGAGCTTTAGGGATTAAGGAAAGCCCCCCTCTTCTTACCCAATATGGCATGGTGGAGTGTCCAAAGCTCTCATGGCTCACATGTGGCTCAAGCATGGCTTCATGGCTCACCTTTGGCTTGGCGAAAAGTTTGGTCGATTTCATAAAAAAGGATTTTAAGGATTTTGGATAATTTGGTGGAAATTTGGATGAAGCTTGATTTGGAATAATTTGATGGTGAATTTAGGACTTAGGTAATGGATTTAATTAAGTGGATGACAAATGGAGATGTCATGTGGGCTTTAGGGTAGATTTTGGGCCTTTGGATGTGGTGAAGTGGGCTTTTAGGAAAGTTTAAGGGAAATGGGCTTTTGATTTTAGGATGGGCATTTGGATAAAAATTTTGTGAAGAAATTTGTCAAATAAATGTCATAATTGGTTTAGGGATGTTCTATGAAGGGCTTGGAATCAATTTGGTGTGATTTGGAGTTGAATTGGTTTGAATTTGGATTTATTTGGTAAGTGGGCCTATGTAGGTCCAAGTGGGCTAAGTTGGGCTAATGTTGGGCTAGGGTTGAAATTGATATAAAATCAATGTTGAGAAATGTTTATGGGAGTGTTTCAAAGAGGTTTTGACTTTGGTTGGGCTTTGATTTTGGGGTTTGGGCTCATTTGGGTTAGGTTTGGGTTTAGGTCAAAAATGGGCCTTTTAACCTTGGGTTGAGTTTGAGTGGGGTTTGGGTCTAAATTTTGGGCAAATCATGTTATTTTTTTGTTTGTGCGAATGTTAAGGAAGATTTAGAAAAGATTTGGGGTTAATTGGAATTGAGTTGGGTGAGTTTGGGTTAGGTTTAGGTCATGGGTCTAAATTGGGCTTTAAGGCCAAAAGTGAGATTGGATACAAATGTCAATAAAATTGGGCTTAGATTTGGTCTAGATTGGTATTGGGGATGTTGAATTGAAGTTTAGAATTGAATTGGATCAAAATTGGGGTCAATTGGGTAGGTTTGGTTTGACATTGGGTTCACTTTGGGTTAAAATGGGCCAAATTGGGGGTTTTGACAAAAGTAGGGTAAATTGACAAAATTGGCCCATGGTGTAGTTGAACAAAATGAAATTGGGAATATTTGGGATTTTCTGGAATTTTCTGGGAATTTTCTGAATTTTTGGATTTTTAGGCCAAGAGGGGTTTTTTGGGTATTTGGAGGGTATTGGGAGGTATTTTTGGTATTTTTGGGTATGGATGATCAGTTTAAGTGATGTGGAAATTTTTGGGAATGATTTTGGAGAATTTTGGGTAATTTAGAAATTTTTGAGAAATTTGGGTAATTTTAAGGGTTTTGGGTAGGTTTAGTAGGTGTAGGGTCCCGGGGGTCGAAAATTGAAAATTTGGGAAATTGAAGATTGGGTGAATTTGGGTGGAAAGAAGTCATTTTGGTTGAGCCATGAAGCCATATCAAGCCCACATGAGCCATGAAGGGACTCACTTGAGGCATTCATTATGTTGTTCCTAACCCTCTGCGCGAGGGCTTAGGGGTTAAGGATCATCCATGTGGATCACCTACATGAGTCGGGAGGTCAAGTTAGGTATGGGTGTGGTTTTATGAGGTATGTGGAAGTGTAGTGTGTAGGTGTAGTGCATAAGTGTGGTGTGTGTAAGTCAGCCCCTTCACCAGACCAGGCCACCCAGGGCAGTCCTAAGGCCAAAGAGTCCTATAGGAACTCATCCTTTAAACTTCCACATTTGATTTCAACCCTCTAGGTGATTAGGGGTCTACAGTCAAGTTTGTGGAGTTTGCGGGGATTTAAGAAGTGGTTTGAATTTCTAAAAGGTGGGTCCCAATTCTAGTCCTCTAAGATAGTCAAGGGAAAAGCCTAAGGCTAGATCCTAAGTACTAAAGAGAAGAAGAGAAGACCTCATCAAAAATGAGGTCAACAAAGATGTTAGTTCAGACACTGAAGAGTAGGAAAGATTTCTATGTTTATCATATATTTATGTATATATGTGTTGATTTGGATCTAGATTTTATTATGAGTCGAAGTTTGATTTGATCATCTCAAATTTGATGAGATTTTATGTAAATTGTTATGTCTCAGCATTTAGAGTGTTGTGGTGTGGATTGCGATGTTGAGTATTTTGGATTTGAACATTTAGGTTAAGTATGTGTTAAAGTTGTTAGTGTGAAAATTATAAGTTTCATGGATTTCATATATAAAGTTATATTGTTTGTGTTGTGTGACTTTTTGTGAGTATAAGTATCTAATCTTCATATTATTATTAAATTAAGTGATCGGAAGATTAATTAAAGGCAAATCGAGGTTAAAAATAATTGATGAATTTAAAAAATTTAAAATTTTTTGGAACCTCGCCGACGGCGAGAATTATCTGGCCGACAACGAGAAAACCCGCTGACAGCAAGACCGAGCTCGCCGACGGCGGATTTTTCCTGAAACTTTTGCCTTATGAAATTAATTAGCTCGCCGACGGGGAGAAAAATCTCGCCGACAGCGAGATCACGAAAAGACCTATATTTGACTAGTCAACCGACACTATTCATCATCCCCTTCCTCAAAACTTCGAAAAAACCGACCTAGGGCTTGAGAGATCTCGGATTTGAGGCGATTTCAACACTTTTTGACACCGGATTTCATCTTCCCTTGGTAAGAGCTTCACTCCTATGCAAAAATTTTTTATTTTCACCATGAATTTCTTCTACATTGGGGAATTTTGAAAAAAAAAATCTGAAATGAGGAGAAAATACTTGGAAGAATTTCATGGAAATTGATTTAAATGGATTTTAGATGTTGTAGGAAGCCTTCTTAGTAATATTTTAGACTTTAGTTAAGATTTTTGCAAATTTCACAGCACGAAAAATGGCTCCACGACAAAAGTGACGATTGGATTACGATGAAACTCATTTCGTGAATGCAAGGGCACAATCCAGATATTTCCACAACATTCAAGCAAGAAAGTGCATACAAGATCGAGTTTTTAAGAATTCCAGGAGGAGAAGTTGAGCGAGTTATAAAAGAGCGAGGATGGGAAAACTTTTGTTACGTGACCAACAGAGCCGCGGTGGAAGTTGTGAAGGAATTTTATACAAATTTAACACAGGTTGAAGATGCCCCGGTTAAGGTTAGAGGATTTTTTGTAGATTTCAATGCTTCTAGAATAAACGCTTATTATGAAGTACGAGACACCTACACCAGCTGAGTATGAAACTTTTGGAACTATGGAAGGACCACCTGGAAGAGGTGATTGACTTTCTCGTCGATGGGAAAGGAGTCCGGAAGATAAAGCTGACGGGAACGGGTAAACTTCCTCTTTCTATGCTAAATGCAACATCTAAAGCTCGGCATTATTTTATTTGTTCTACTTTGATAACTACCTACCACCATAGTGAGGTAACAAGAGATAGAAGCGATTCGAATTTACGTATTCGGAACCGGAAGAGTATTAATGTGGGAAATGTTATTTATAAAAACATATTAGCCATTTGCTAGAAATGAAAGTGGAGGAGGACTAGGACATCCTGATCTTATCTATGCACTTTGTCGATTATACGGGGTAGAAGCAAGAGAGAATGAAGAATGGATTGAACTTATGAAACCCCTTACTCGAAGCTAATATAAAGAAATATGAATCCCACGCAGGATGGAGATGCGGAACGAGGGATTATGTACCTTCTTCAAGTAGAGATATACCTCTACTTAGTTATGATCAACCCCCTTAGTACACCACTCCTACCCTTTAAGATCTGATGAATGAATTAACCCTGAGTAGAAAAAGTTTTGAATTATTTGGAGAAAATATGGAAAGAAGATTTGAGCATATAGATCAAAGGATCGGAGGCTTGGAAAGAAGACACGATTATGATAGCGAATATCTCCAGCGACATTCAGAGTACAAGATTGCATACTATGAAGCTGAACGTCGATATAGGAGTGGTGATTTAGATGTTGTCTTTCCTGAGTGCCCCCGATATTCACGATACCGACTCGCTCGACCTTCTCAGCCTGGAGATCAGGGAGATGACATAGCTTGGGATTTTGATGCAGAAGATTAGAGCTTTTGTTCAGTTTATTTAGTTTGTTTAGATTTATTGTTTTGCAAACTTTATTATTCTGTGTGTAATATTTCAGTACTCTTTGTGGACTTTGGACTTGGTATGTTTGTTTGTTTGCTTGAGCCGTGATATTAGATTTCTTATGTGTTAAATTAGTTTGCAAAATTTTAAATATAGGATGTTAGTTTAAAGTTTTTATAAGTTATGAATATTAAATATTGTTTAGGGTGATTTAATATGTTTGAAAGTAGATTAGTTAATTGTATGTGTAGTAATAGATTAAATTTTCAATTGTTATGTTTGATACTTATTTTAAAATTTCCATCCCTGCACTTTCTTTTAAATATTATATATGTATGGAAGAATATTAACAGTACTGGTTCTGTAAGTAATGAAAAAGCCTTCAAAAATTTCAAAGAAAAGAAATACCTAAAGCTCAAAGGTATGATGAATTTTATTTATATTCTTTCCCTTTTTGACTATATAGTATAGATAGAAAGATTTAAGTTTGGGGGAGAGTAAAAATACAAATTTAATTATTAAAATTGTTCTCAATTTCTATTTTCAAAAATTATTATTAAATGATTTTATATCGTAGTTTTTCAATTCAATAAACATGAGTTACTTTATTTAATTATTATATAAAGTTAAAGAAAATATTTCTAGTAATTCAATTAATTAATGGAATAAGATATTTGGTTAAAAGGAATAAGAATATAGTAAATTATTTAAAGTAAGGAAAACTATATTCTAAAAATTGAAATTTCTTAAGTATTTAAGTGAAAAAGAATGGATAGAAACTTAATGAAGTAAAGGCTATGAAATATATAAAATCAAAGAAATATTTTAAGTTTCAAAATTTAGGAAGAGAAATTGAAGTTCAAAATTATTAACAGGCTATCTAGATACAGTAATCCTCACTTGAAAAAGAAAAGAAAAATAAAAGAAAAAGAAAAGAAAAAGAAATGGAGGAGATGCCTTATCAAAAATTGGCTTCAATGGAATCAACCTAAAGAGTAAAACTTAATATATTTCTAAACTTATATTTATGGATTGGTACTTTACTAAATAATATTTTCTCGAACTTCCTATCATCTAAATATCTTAAGTAATTCTACTATTTTAAATATAGTCATTCACGAAATAAATAGAAAGTTAGAAATCTTAGACACGATAACTAAATAATCTTATATCTATAAAGTTAATTTAATCACTCGAAATATTTATATTTAACTCTATTATAATGTTATTTAAATTTAATTCAAATTATACGAATTGAAAAATTCTATTATAGGAATAATTATTTTTTATTTCGTATCAAAATTACTTGAGGACAAGTAATAATTAATTTTGGGGGATTTTGATCACAGAAAAATTCATTAAGAAATTCATAACTATTTTTGATGAAATTGCACTTAAAAGAAAGGTATTTTCTTTATTTTATTGCAGGACTGAAGATTTATAAGTGATGGAAGCAAAAACCATGAAATGGAGCGAATTTGGATCAAAAAGGAGGAAATTCATGCAAATATAACTACTTCGCCGATGGCGAGATCGAGGCCGCCAACGGCGAGATCGTGAAGAGAATTTCTGAAGGAATTATAACTACCTCACCGACAGCGAGCCTAAGCCCGCTGACAGTGAGATCGCGTGGTTTGATGATCTTCTAGAAGCCCCTCTGACGGCGAGGTCGTTTGTCGCCTACGACGAGCCAGTTCAAAATACAAATACATTGAACCTGGACACTTTTTGAAGAGATGTTTAAGCACCCCTTGGACCTTTGCTTACCTCTATAAATAAAGGCCGAATTCTAGTGTCTTAGTGTGTCTTTTGAGTCTTAAAAAAGTTTCTCTAGAGTCTTTTATGTAAGTCTAAGTGTGTTTAGTGAGTTTCTTTAGTTTATTTGAGTCTTATTTAGAAGTTGTTGTACTTAGAAGGAAAAAGTCGAAAGGAACTTGAGGATACGCTTGGGGAGGAAATTAAGATAAGTATCTTTGTTTATTGTTGTTAACTTTAAATGAAATTCATGCTTTGTTTTATTCCAATGCATTACGAGTAGTTTTCTCGGTCTTTCTCCTTGTTATTGAAAATTATGCGGATTGATGAAATTAAATAGAAGCACCTAATATATTAAAATAAATTGTGATAATTTTTACTTAAAACTTAATTTACTTTCAATCGACAATTGAGTTGTTAAAATATGTTGAATTATCAACTATAGTAAAAATTACATCCAATATTCAGGGAAGTCAAAAGCCTTGAAAGGCAGGTCCAAATAAATAGGGAAATATTAATTATCAGACGTAAAATTGGACATTTTAGTGTGACAGACTAAAATATTCAATTCGGTCCTACTTGTTTGAGAGTTGAAGTGTAGATGTTAGCCCTCGGGTGAGGGGAACGTGGGAGCTACGAAGTGGCGGCCGGTATCCTCCCGTGCTAGCCTCGGATTCGGTAATCGAACATAAGATTAGTCGATGTTCTTTGCACCTAAACCAAAGGGTAAAGAATAGGAATGCTCTATTTGTCACAATACGGTTTAAAAATTCTATTTAAATTCATCATTCACTTAATTTTCTAAAAATAAGGAGAACGATACTTTTTCTGAATTATTTAAATCAACTTATTTCAAGCATTAGTTTACTTTAGTTTGCAATAGTTACTTTTAATTACCGTTTACTATATTAGTAAGTAATTCCTTTTAATTTAGTTGATAACAAATCTGTTAAAAACTTCCCTGTGGGATCGATAACCAGGCCTCCACTAGAGCCCTGTATTACTTGATGCGATACGTATACTTGCGTAGAATCCACATTATACATTAAATCGTAAGTCTATATTTAAAGCGGGATCAAGTTTTTGGTGCCGTTGCTATAAACATAAATTGCATAAATTTTAAAAGTGGGTCAGTAGCACTATCTATAGACCTACTTATCCTCCTGGATTTAGTAGCAACCAACAAGCTAAGAAGAAGAAATTATCTATAGAAGAAGTGGTGTACAAATGTGAATCAATTAAAAAGTCAAAGTGTTGTTATTCAAAATGAGAATCAACTAGGAAAAATTGCTAACACACTTAGAAATATTCCTCAGGGAACACTTCCTAGTAATGTTGAGATCAATCCTAATGACAAAAATAAAGAACAAGAACAAGTTAAATCTGTCCAACTAAGGAGTGAAAAGGATTAAATGTTGGAGTTTAGAAAGAGATTGAAGTCGAGAGAGAATATAAAGAGACTGAAAAACCTAAATATATTGTTAATGAGGAAGTGGAAACACCTGTCTCTCCAATTAAGATTAACTTTGAAAGACCACACCTCATTTTCTTCTAAGACTTAGACATCAAAAATTGGATCAATAATTTTTATAATTTTTTGAGATATTTAAGAAACTTACAATTAATATCCCTTTTTTCAGAAACATTGGAATAAATGCTAAGTTATGCCAAATTTATGAAAGAAGTTTTAAATTAAAAAAGGAATTTTGAAGATTATGAGACTCTTGAACTTAGTGAAGAATGTATTGCAATAATTCAGAAAGTGCTCTGGTAGCTTCACCATATCTTGTGCAATTCGAGAAAAATTTTATCAGAAAGCTTTATATGAATTAGAAGCAAGCATTAATCTCATCTCATTATCCATATTAAGAAGGTTAGGTTTAGGAGAAATATCTCCCACTACTATAACCCTACAGTTAGCTGATCGATCTATCAGTTATCTTAAGTGGGTTATAGAAGATGTTTTTGGTTAGAATGGATAAATTTATCTTCCTCGCTGATTTCATTGTTATAAATATGGAAGAAGATAAAAAAATTCCTATTATTTTGATGAGATCTTTCTTTTCTGTCGAACGTGCAATGATAAATGTGCAAAAAAGAGAATTAATCATGAGAGTGAATGATCAGGAAGTTACATTTAATGTGCCTAAATCAATGAATTATCGTGATAAAGGAAAAGATGGTAAATACTTTAGAATGGACATCATCAATTACATGATTTTTAATCATTTTCAAGAAAGATGTGAAGTCATATCGGATCAAAAATATGAAGTTATATTAAATCAGAATGAACTTAAGAATGAAACTGAAATAAATTTTGAGAACGAATCAAATGAGATAATCACTGAGGATTTAACATATGCTAAGGAAAACTTTGATATTCTAGACACTATTGAGAAAAGTATACCTCTGATTCCTTCTATTAAAAAACATCCTCAACTTGAGATGAAGGTTCGACCTACTCCTTTAAAATATTTATTTTTAGGAACTCATCTAAATTACTAGTTATCATATTCTCTTATTTGACTAAAGAACAAGAAGAAAAATTATTGGAGGAATTGGAAAATCATAAGAAAGCCTTTAGATGAACATTAGCTCATATTGAAGGAATCAGTCCTTTAATCTGTATTCATATAATTTTGCTAGAAGATAAGCATAAGCCTAAGGCTAATCCTCAAAGGAGATTGAATCCTTTTATGAAAGAAGTTTTTAAGAAGGAAATTTTAAAGTGGTTGAATACATGAATTATTTATCTGATTTGTAATAGTTCTTGGGTTAGTCCTAATCATTACTTCCTAAGAAAGTAGTTGTTAATCAATGGAATGAATTATTTCCTACAAGAGAAATTACTGGATGACAAATCTGTATTAACTATAGAAAATTAAAATTAGCCACTAGGAAAGACCACTTTCCTCAACATTTCCTGGATCAAATGTTGGATAAACTAGATGTGCACCACTAGTTTTGCTTTTTGGACAGATGTTTCGGATACCACAAAACCCCATAACTCCTTAAGATCAAGAGAAGACAACAGTTAGTAGTCCATATGAGCCTTTTGCTTTTAGGAGAATGTAATTTGGATTATGTAATGGGTCTGCAACTTTTCAAATATGTATAATGTCAATTATTTGTGATTTAATTGAGAAAGAAAGTGAAGTTTTCATGGATCATTTATCAATTTTTGGAAACTCTTTCAATTCATGTTTAGATCATTTAAACAGGGGTTTTAAAACACTGTGAAGAATCAAAGTTCGTTCTTAATTGAGAAAAATTCCAGTTTATGCTTGCAGGATGAATTGTGCTAAGTCATAATATTTTTGAGAGGCATGAAAGTAGATCCAACAAAAATTCAAGTTATTACTGAATTGCCACCTCCTACTAATATGAGAAGAATAAGAAGCTTTCTAGGACATGTTGGATTTTATAGGTGTTATATTAAAGTTTTTTTTCAAATTTTTGAAGGTTTTATGTCATCTTTTGGAAAATGATATTAACTTTGATTTTAATGAAGAATACTTGAATTCTTTCAATTTATTAAAAGAAAAATTAATCACTGCACATATTATTATTTCACCTAATGGGAAAAAATCTTTTTAATTAATGTGTGCTAGTGATTATGCTAAAGGGGATGTTTTAGGCAGAGATATGATAAAATGTTTAAAGTGATATACTATGCTAGTAAAACCCTTAATGAACCTCAAATTATTTACACTACTACTGAAAAGGAGTTATTAATGATATTTTAAGCTTTTCATAAATTAAAAAATAATCTTATTGGAGCCAAATGTATCGTGCATAATGATCATTCTGTTATAAAGTATTTAATGATAAATAAGGATGTAAATCCAAGATTAATCAGATGGACCCTTCTGATGCAAGAATTTGATTTTCAAGTTGTGGATAGGAAGGGTACTGATAATCAGATAGTTGATCATTTGTCAAGACTTGAATAGGAAAATAATGTTAACTTTAATGGTGAAATAAATAAAAATTTTCTTGATGAGCAATTATATGCAATTAATGAATGGCAATTTCCATGGTATGCTGATATAATTAACTACTTAGTAACATTTTACCCTATGGATTAGATAGCCATCTAAGTAAAAATTTCATTCATGATTTAGAGCTTTACTTTTGAGATGACACTTTTTTATATAAACAATGTAAGGTCATTGTTATTCAAAGGTGTGTACCGATATAAGAAACCTAATAAATTATACAAAAATGTCATATATAAGATTCTAAATGACATTTTGGGGTTGATAAAACTACATTTAAGATATTACAATATTGATTTTATTACCCTACATTATTTAGGAATGTTACTACTGTCAAAAAATCATGTGATTGATGTCACAGAGTAGGCAATATTCTAGAAGAAATGAAATGTCCCAAAATTTTACTTTGGAAGTTGAAATTTTTTGATGTTTGGGATTTAGATTTTATGAGACCATTTATAACATCTTCTGGAATAGTTTATATTTTGATAGTTGTAGATCATGTTTCTAAATGGATTGAAGCAGTTGCATTACCTCGCTGTGATTCTAACTGTGTTGCAAGATTTTGAAGGAAAAATATTTTTACAAGGTTTGAAATGCCTAGAGTAATCATACAGATTGAGTAAGTCACTTTAAATCTAGAATAATTGAAACAAACTAAAAAATTTGGAATAAAGAACAGAATTGCAACAACTTATCACCCTTATATTAGTGGTTTAGCAGAGGTATCTAAACATGAATTTAAAGGAATATTTAAAAAAACTATAAATCCTAATAGGATAAATTGGTCTGCTAGACTTGATAGTCCTTTATGGGTCTATAGGACTGCTTACAAAGCTAATATAGGATAGTTACGATATAGGCTCATGTTTGGGAAAGCTTGTCATTTGCCAGTTAAATTGAAGCATAAAGCTTATTGGGCAATTGAAGAGTTTAATTATAAATTTGAAAGATGCTGGAGAGACACAATTATTACAATTAAATGAGCTTTATGAGATACGAAATGAATCTCATGAGAATGAAATAATTTATAAGGTGAAAATGAAGATGAGGCATGATCAAAGAATTTGGAAAAACCATTTTGTGCCTAAAAAAGAAGATTTATTATATAATACTAGATTGAAATTATTTTCAGGAAAAATTAAGTCTAGTTAGTTAGAAAAATTTATTATGGTAAGAGTTTATCCATATGGAGCTATTGATAGTAAAGATCCTAAAGCTAAAAGAGTGATTAAGCTAAATCAACATAGGTTAAAGATTATATAAGAGGAGATAGTCCAAAATTTGAGGAGATCATCATGTTGGTTCAACCAGATTAAAACATTAGATATGTCAAGCTGACGACGTTAAACCAAGTGTTTTGTTGGAGGTAACCCATGGTTATCGCTGTGGATAGGAGGTAACCCATAGTTATCGTTGTGGATAGATTTGATTAGTACTTGTTGTTTTGATGAGTTTTTGAAGTGATAGAAAGTCTTACACTATTAGGACATCACAAAACAATATTTTATTAATGTATTTATGGAGGGGGTGAAAGAAATTAAACATTTGAAGATTTTGGTTTGTCACTTTAGCGCCACAGTTTGAGTAACACCCCTAAACAGCTGAAAATTTGGTTTTCTGCCATATTCTTCTCAATAAAACTATGTAGAACAGGAGTATATGCATCCCTTCAACATTTCTATGCATTTTAGAGAGAAATGAGAATAGAAAATCCATTCCTATTTATTGATCAAAAAGAGTAATAGAAATGGAAAATTTTAAGACAAGAAGATGACGCGTAAGGATGCTTGGGTCAACTTCAATGAATTTCTGACTTTGAGTTTTGAGCGGCTTATGAAAAAATTTGGAAAGATTGAGGAGATATCTCAACTAAAAACCAAGTACCAAGATATGTTCAACCTTTTTGAGAATTTGGATTGGCAGATGAAACTCCAATTCAATAATCTGGGTTTCTTCCAAGAATACCAAGTATGTACAACTAAAATAAATAGATTGATAAAAAGGTTGCATCAAATTTTTCTCACACTCAATTTTATCACTCTTTTGATTGTAATTTTCTAGAGGGTGAAAAGGAGGGTGACAACATTGTTCACAACTACTCCTCGATGGACTCTTAGATAAATAAATATGTTATTATTAAGTGTTTATGTGTGGTGTGACAAATTTTTTTTGAGAATGGCTCAAACACTTCATATTGTTTGTGTTTGATTGTATTGACATTGAATTAAATCTATCTTGTATCGTTTTTATGAAACATATGATTAATATAAGAAAATCAATTTTCTTCTTTGGCTGAAGGTTATTTTTATGTGTTGGAAATGATTGGATTAGTAGTTGCGTAATTAAAATTTGAATGATGATGAACTCAATAGCATTCAAAATGGCCATTAAAGCTGAAATATTAGACTTTGAACATCTTAGATTTGTTTGTTCTCTTTGAAAATATAAATTTTTTTTAAAAATCTGGATTGGTATGAATGGTGCTATAGCGCCACTCATTAGACTAAGCAATCGAACCAACCCGAGAGCAGTATAATTGCCTAGGCTACCACTTTTTGCCATTTTTGCACCTAGTTTAGAGCAATTATTTATACAGCAAGGGGATATATTGGCATTACAGAATCAAGTGAAAAGCATAGAAGCTCATATGTACCATAATGATGAGTAAACGCAAAGGAAAGCAGATTATGATATTGGTTTTCATGAGACTATGATGAGCTTCCTGATGGGTAATCATTCAGTAAAATTTCCTACATGGCCCAGTTTTACACCATATGGGACTAGTGAGATGGATGAAGAGGTAGGTTTGGATGATGATGATGATGTTAATGATGATGATGATTAGGAAGATGATTGGCAGTATGCTGTTTTCTTTCTTTTTCTCTATTTTTTATATTTGGACTTACTTTTTTTAGTGATTTATTGTATTTTTGTTGAAGTGTTGTGCTTGTATTTTGTTTGTGTTTAGATGTAAATTTGTATTAAAGTGATGTGTTGTACCATTTTTGTTCTATTTTTCTACTGTTTGTCTTTTTCTCTAATTTATATGCTAGAGTAGTCTTTTGTTGTATGTATTTATGGTTATACATGCTAAACTTAGATTTACTACTACTCAGCACCTGTCATTTCTAGGTGTACCTGCACTATTCTCTTGTTTTGAATTTTAAAAATTTTCTCCTTCTTCATGAACTTTCTTGTTTTAAATTAACTAAAAATTTAAGTTTTTGGGAAGGGAGAAAAACTTTTTAAGAACATAACCTGGTTTTTCCATAGAGAATTATATTTTAAAAATTATTTTAACATAACTTGTGGTATGTAGGGTTAGCTTTAAATAACTATATTTTTGATTTTATGAATGTCATATAAGACATAAGTAGAAGTTTTTAATAATAAAGGTTATTTTTAGAGTTAAGATATTTAGCATAAAAGTATAAGATCATACTTTTACTATTTAAACTAAACAAAAGTGTTTTTTTAGACATATTAAGGATCTTAGATTTACACTTAAAAAGAAAGAATTGAGACTATAATATCATACCTAATACAAATATGCCAAATAATGAAATGTAGAATGTTTTTAACTTTAAGTAGATGATTAAATCATTAAAGGCTATCCCGATATAGTAATCCTCACATGACATGAAAAGAAAAAGAAAGGATTGAAAATGATCCTAAAAGAAAAAGAAAAGAAAAATAAAAGAAAAGCAAAAAAGGAAAATATACGAGGAGAAGCTTAAGGAGATGTCTAATACAAAATTGGCTCCACCTAAATCACTTAATTACATTTCTAAGGTCAGGCTTAAAGTATCAATACCCTGTCGGCCGCTAATAAATTTAGTAGGTCATAATTAGAAATTATATATATATATATATATATATATATATATATATATATATATATATATATATATATATATAGTTTTGAAAGTAGGGTTTTAATTTAGAATGGTAGTACAAACAAGGTTCCATATATTTGATAGTTTGGATGAAACGAGCACCACTAGCAAACAATGCATCATTCTAGAAGGGTGAACAGATCATTTAAATAGTGAGACTCGATTAATTAAACTAAGGAATTTATGACATCCATTTGGTCAGCGAAACCATATTTTTTAAGCCAATAAGTTATCCTATTGAATATAAAGATTAAATAAGATTTATATTAAGTTGGATCACAAGTTCCCTATAGAGGCAAGCCCCTATATTTAATTACATCTTAAATGACCGAAGTCACCTAAGAATACTCTCGATTAAGATCAGTGATTTTTCTTTCAAGAATTTCAAAGTTTAGGCTTTCATGATTGACTGTAGAGGTATCAAATGGGAATGAATCTGTAATGGAACAATTTATTTTGGGAATCCAAAGGAATAAGGGTATGAGATATCATGGATCTGAAGCGAAATTCGGTGACTTCGCAACAATCCTATTTGTTTGGCTTTAATTTTTAAAAGTTGTTATTTGATGTTTCATCCATCCAGTATTGTTATTCAAGATATACACTCACACGATACACAATCATGCAAATAGCCTAAGAAGATAGAAGGAATTAAGTAGTACCGCACAACAACCTTAGAATCATAAAGTGTTAGGATTTATATTGCACAAGAGATTCACCTCGATGCACTACCTTAGCTTACTAGAAAAATGACGTACTAAAGGTGCCCCTTAAATCAATGATCAAAGTCACGATCTTTTCTCTTATTTCAAGAGTTAACCCTTTACAAGACTTGATAACACAACCGAGACTTTCTAGAAGATTAGCAAAATGGGCAATGATACTGCTCCAATTCAACATAAAATTAGTATCACTACGTGCTATTAAAAAACAAATCTTGACATATTTCTTAGCAGCACACCCAATCCTGACCGAATCACCTTTTAATGATGATTTACTTAATGAACAGATATTAGAGACAAAAAATTCAAACACACAATGATGGGAATTATACTTTGATGGAGCGTCATCCGCTCGAAAAGATAAAGACAATCAAACAATCATACCAAACAAAGCTGGGGTAGAATTAATTTTTATTAATCCAGACAGAGCAATGATGTCATTTTCATATCATCTGACTGAACCATGCATGAATAATGAAGCTAAATATGAAGCGCTCATTACCAATCCGGAATTGATAATACTAATGGAAATTAAAATTATCGACATCTTCGAAGACACTCAATTGATATTTAATCAAATTGTAGGAAAATACAAGACTTTGAAACCTTGATTAGAACAATACTTCCGTTACACTCTAAAATTACTTCAACAAATTTCTGATGTATTTTTCTTGTTAATTCTTAGAAAAGACAATTCTTTAGCAGATGCCTTGGCAAAACTTGCAAACAAATTCGCTTGTCTAGAAGAAGATGAGATTCTGATTTCTATAAAAGGACGACAAGTTCTTTTTCAGATTGACATGGACAATCTACACAAAATTGGTGAAGAAACAATAATGACAATAATTAATTAAGAAAAGGATGATTGGAGTCAACCAATTATTCAATTTTTACAATCTGGGAGGTTAGCCGAAAACAACTCTTTTTCAATTTAAATCAAACAAAGAGCATTGTTCTATGCTCTAATGAACAATATTCTTTACAAACGATTTTTTGGCCAAATGTGGTTAAGATGTTTAAACTATTCTGAAGCTCAAGAGATTATTAAAGAAATTTATTCAAGTCTATGTGGTATAGACCAATCTGGACCTAAAATGAAGTTGAAAAATAAAAGGAATGGGATATTATTTGCCCATAATGATGACCGATTGTCTTGAAATCACGAAGAAAGGTCATCAATGTCAAATACATAGAGTGGTCTTACATCAGCTGCCAAATGTATTATATCCAACTATCACATCTTGGTTGTTTAAATGTTGGGGCACAGACATAGTGGGCCCTATAGACCCTACATCATCGAAAGTTCATCGATTCAATATAGCAGCCACTGATTACTTCTTCAAATAGACAGAAAAAATACCGCTCAGAGAAGTTAAGGCAGAACAAGTTCTCTATTTCTTCAAGACTCATATTGTCTATAAATTTGGAATTCCTCAGTTTCAACAAACAATGGAGTGGCTTTTAACCATACAAAAATGAACAACTTTACTTAGTAACATAGGATAGATTGGAGATATTCTACAATCTATTATCCTAAAGCTAATGGCTTAGCTGAAGCCTTCAACAAAAAGTTGGTATAAATTTTGAAAAAGACATTAGCTAACAGTCCAAGATAGTGGCATGAGCGATTGATAGAAGCTTTATGGGCCTATAGGACTACATACTGAACACCAACACGGTCAACACCGTTTGCCTTGGTATCTAGTTCAGATGCCATCTTACCACTTGAAGTGAAAATTCCTTCTCTCAAAATTGCGGTTGCCAGCAAAATAACTGAAGAAGAAATTGTTAAATTACGACTTGAAGAACTTGAGAGTTTAGAAAGCAAGTGTCTGCAAAATCAATATAAATTGAATTATATCAAGCAAAAATGATACAGGCCCACAAAAAATTGGTTTGTCGTAGAACATTTCAAATCGGTGATTTAGTTTTTGTTCTCTGAAGACCTATCTTTGCTTATCGAAGAATGGGTGGAAAGTTTGAACCAATATAAAGGGTCTATATGTAATAAAAAAGACATATTCAGGAGGATCTTACATATTAGTAGTCTGTCAAGGAGAAAGAGTCTTACCCCCAATCAACGGAAGTTTCTTGAAAAAATATTATGCAACATTAACATGATAACTTGTTAATAAATTGGGAAAAAAATGAATAAAATGACAACTAAAATTTTTTACAATCAATATCTTTCTTTGAAAATTCGTTTCTATTCACATAACATGTGTTTGTAGACATCATTTCTAGACAATAATGAATTTCATATTAACAAATTACGTTAACACTTGGTCTGATATGTTTCCATTAACCGGTTGCTTACAGGAAAATGTCAAACAACAGACTCATATTCACTTTTCAAAGAGGTGTGTGTTTGGCATTGGACCGCTGATGTATCGAGAAAGGATCAAGGATCCATGTTGACTTTGACATGACACAGATCAAACTATTATATAATGGACCGTTGTTGTCTATTATGGATAAAATGGTAGCTGAAAAAGGGATTGCTTGTACAAGAGTTCAGGACCTGACAACCAGATATCTCTGAGAAAAGAGCAAAACCAATTAGTTAAAAACAAAAACCTGACTCTGGAAAATTGAAGTCAGTAATAGTAGTTGCAACTCATGAAATCCTAGAAGCATCTATTACAGGAGCCAACAAATTGACATATGGGTTGACTCGAGCCCAGAGACGCAACTGAAATAAACGACTAAAGCGACTTGGAAGGAAAGAACAACATGGCATGAAATTTATGGAAGAAGTTACTTCTAGATTTATTTTCCTGATCCCTGAATACACACCTAGAGAGGTATATCATGTTCTAGGAGTGGAGAATTTAGATCCCGAAGAAGAAGAATCCATAGAAAGAACAGTCCTCATGCTAACCCCATATGTATCAGCTCTCGATCTTACAACACCAGATGAACCGACCAACAGAAAAATTATTTATGAGGAAGAATTAAGACACCTTTTGTATCTTAAACGACATTCCTTTGAATAATTTAAACATATCGATGTTCGGACTATTAACATATTCATGTGAATTTTTTATATGTAAGAATTTATGACCTTAGATTTATATATTTATAATGATTTTGTAAAGTCACAATTTCAAACGCAAGTAAACGCATCGTATCAAGTAATACAAGGCTCAAATGGAATCCTGTTTATCGATCCCACAGAGAAGCGATGTAAGAGGTTCTTAGTCAAATTCTAGTCAACAATTATTAGACTTTAAATTGGAATGTCAATATAAGTGGTTTTTCTAACAAGTACTCCTAAAGGCAGACAATTAAATGTAAGAATAGTAACTACTCCTAAATGCAAATATTACTTCTAAAGATAACCCTTTTTTGATAAATTGGTTTGGTGAATTTTTAGATAATAAAATCTATTATTCTTATTTAATGAATTGAATAAAGTTTAGGAATGAGATGCATTAAATATTGTATGTGCCAAATAGGAGCATAAATGTTTCTTTACCCTCAAAAGATTACCCCCTCTTCCAAGCATGTAAAGAACATTGACATATCCTAAGTTCAGTCACCAAATCTAAGGCTAGGTTGGGAGGATACCGACTGTCACTACGGAGCTCCCACTCACCCTTCACCTGAAGGCTAATCTTTGACTTTAGTTACCAATCTTAGGACCAAATTGGGGATCTCAGCCTGTCACCCTGAAACCTCCAATTCGACACCCATGAAACAATATTTCCCTATTTATTTGCACTCAATCCCCATGAACTACAAAATTCATTCAAAGACATCGAATGTGGTTCCACTTTATTGAGAATTACACTGCCCTTTCAAAACAATGCAATTATAACAAATTTTAACAATACAACAGGCCCTTTTTGTAATGTAAATGAAGTGCAAGTAAAAACTATCAAATTTATAATTAAAATATATTTTAGCAAGCATCCCAATATACTAAACATGAATCATACTCATTGCAAATGAAAAGTAGAGTGAAAAAAATGGCATAAACTTCTTATGCCACTATTTCCATAGAAGAAGAACGAGTAAGAGAAAGACATCACAAAGCACGAAGAAAACACAACAGAAAACATCATTTTAGAGCAAATCCACAAAATAAGTGTTTACAAAATCATAAGATGATGAAGAACACAATACTTAGTTTTTTCCCCTTGAAAGAAAGATGAAAATATTTCCCACAAAGGCACCCGCCGATCTATGCAATGCTAGAACATTCCCTTACAGATTCTCTCAAAGTCCACTCACCAATCTCTGCAAAATAGTAGAAATCTACATTTCTACTCATATTCTAAGATCTTTAAGCATTCTCCAAGTTTTCCCTAACATTTCATCTAATTCTTTGGCTTCAAATTCGGTTTAAAATAGTGTAGGGATGAATTTCCCAAGAGGTGCATGAAGAAACCCTCCAAAAAGTGTCCAAATTCAATGTATATGGCCAATAACCGTTCAATTTCGCATCCAGACCATCTTGGGCGCCACCGACACTAAATAAGGCACTACCGGTGCCTTATTTTTTGTGGTCTCGGATTTCTAGCGCCACCGACGTTGGTTTTGACACCCACGCGCCCATCCTGCGCAGCTCCACCATCTTGCTCCGTTTGGCTCCATTTCAGCTCTGATTCACCTCGTTTCATATGCGTTGCATTCCTAACAGATAGACCTACAAAATAATCATAAAAAAACATTTCTTTAATGTGAAATATCATTCAAAAATATGCAAGAAATGTAAAACAGATTAAACATAGAAAGACTTATCAAAAGGTGTTAAGTCAAAATTGGCTTTCTTGCTCGTTTTTCCTCCAAATTGCTTCATTTTGCTTCTTTTTGCTCCAATTACCATTTCTTGTACCTAAAAAAAACATACAAAATACCTTCCTTATAAAGTGTAATATCAAAAAAAATGAGTAAAATCATATAACAAAAACTGTATATATTTTTAGTGCATCAAAATCCACCAAACTTAATTGGTACTTGTCCTCAAGTAACATCATAACTTTAAAAATAAAATATTTGACTTGTGGTTTTGGGTTTCAATAGAGTTTTTTATAATTTCTTCTCAGAAATATTATAGTATAACATAGGAGAAATTCTAGCAAATCAACATTCTACACAAACTTGATCAATCTTCATTTTTTTTAATTTTAATTTTTGACCCCCGGGGCCCTACAACCAAAAAATCTACCAAATGTCCTCGAAGATGCCCAAAATTTGCAAAAATTACCTAAATTAGCAAAAATTCCTCAAAACCAATCCTAAACATTTACCACCATTCAAATTGATTATCCTTAGCTAAATATACCAAAAATTCCAAAAAAATACCCCCCAATACCCTCCAAATACCCAAAATGCCCTTTTTAACCAAAAAATCCATAAATTCCAAAAATTCCCAAAAAATTCCAGAAAATCCCAAATATTCCCAATTTCATTTTGTTCAACTACACCATAGGCTAATTTGTCAATTTAACCCACTTTTACTAAAAATCCCCCCAATTTGGCCCATTTTTAACCCAAGTAAGCTCAATGTCAAACCAAATCAACCCAATTAACCTCAAATTTGACCCAATTCAATTCTAAACTTCAATTAAATATCCTCAATATGAATTTGGACCAAATTCAAGCCCAATTTAATTAACATTTGGATCCAATTCCAATTTGAAGCTTAAAGCCCAATTCTGGCCCATGACCTAAACTTAGCCTAAACTAACCCAACTCAACTCCAATTAACCCCAAATCTTTTCCTAAACCTTACAAATATCCCCAAAAATAAAAAACTAACAAGATTTGCCTAAACTTGAACCTAAACTCCACCCAAACCTAACCCAAAACCAAAATCCCCATTTTTGGTCTAAACCCACCATAAACCCAAATGGGCCCAAATCTCAAAATCAAAGCCCAACGAAAGTTGAAAACTCTTTGTGACACTCCCATAAACATTTCTCAACATTAATTTTACATAAATTTTAACATTAGCCCAACCTTAGCCGATGTTAGCCCAATTTGACCCACTTTGGCCCCTTTACCAAAAAGTCCCAAATCAAACTCAATTCAACTCCAAATCACCTCAAATTTGTTTCAAATTACTCATGACACATCTCTAAACTAAACCCAATATTTATTTAGCATGGTCCTTCACAAAATTTCCATCCACCAATTTGTTTTCAAACCTAAAGGTCCACTTTCTTAAACCATTCTAAAAGCCCATTCAAAATGATTTCAAAAAGCCCAAATTTGGCTCTAAAGCCCACATGACAAATTCTCCTCACCATACCTTTAATTGAAATCATCCCTAAGTCTTAAACCAATGATCAAATAATTCGAAATAAAGCTTCCTCCAAATTTCCACCAAAATGCCAAAAATCCCTAAAACCTACTTCCATGAAATTGACCAAACTTTTTCCAAGCCAAATGTGAGCCATTGAGCCATGTACAAGCCACATGGAAGCCATGGAAGCCACTTTCCACCACACCAAGCCATTAATGGCAAGACGAGTGGATTCTTTCCTAATCCTTCATTAAGCCCTTTTAAACATATTCATGTCATACTCTAAACCAAGCTTAGCCACCTCACCATGGAAAGAGTCCTCACCACTCTCTCTTGGCTGACCCAAATGATTCCTCTCAGCCCAAAGTCAAGCATTGGGGAGGTGCACCTAGCCTAAACCATGCCTTGGACCAAATCAAGCAAAAATTAGCCTCCGCTCTTTCCATTTAAATCAAACCTTAGACACTTGTCCAAAGCCAATTGACTGCACCAAACCCCTGCCTTGACTCCCCTGAGTCAGATGATGACCTGACCCTGGCCGACCAGCAATCAGGCCGCCGGAAAACACCATGGGCGAGGAGATTGGAATGAGCCAAAATTCAAATTCTCATCTGCTGAGTTGTCCTATGCCCAATGGCCACCACAACACTTCATCTCCTCCCCTAAGCAGCTGATCCCAGTCATCAATTATCCCTGGGAAACTCTAGCCATGGCTATTTAAATAAGCCACCCCCTCTCGACCAAAAGGTTGGTTGAAATCGACCTTGACAGAATCCCTCCAAACTCCTCACAGAGCTTCCCCTAGCCAAAAGCAATTCATCCCCACTATTCTCCTGCCCTAAACCCCACTGATTGAGCTCAATTTTGGAGCTCAATTCTCGGCTCCGAACGAGGACATCCCCGGAACCTCCACCAAAATCAAATTAAACTCACCCACACCTCGCACAGGACCAAGAGAAGGAGTTCCCAGTGGAAGCCCCCTCACCAGGCCAGCCATTCTCTCTATCGACCAAGCTTTGAAATCGGGCTTGGTGGAAGTTGTACTTAGACAATTCGACAAGGCTGAAGGCTTCATCCCCAGGCTCCTCCAACTCCAACGAACGTGCCGAGCACATTCAGTTGAGGCCTCACCTCCTGAACCAAGGTACGGACACTCCTCCTCCCCGAGAGCTTCCAACAATTCTCCATTTCGTTTGAGTTGATTTTAAAGCATGTAAACCATATGGATGTGTTCATCTCTTTAATACAAATCCATAGAGTATAAGAACACGAAAATTTGTTGAGAAATGAGAGAGATCTTAGGGTTTTAGTGTGGATGGTCACGGGTGCACAGCTGTCGGAGACGATGACCAGCCGCCGTTGGATCGAGCGTGTATTTACTGGACGACTCAGATTGCATTGGACCAGAGAACGGTACGTGAACCGCGGGCCCCCGGAGCGCTGAGTCAGATGGTGGCGTCGAATAGGGTAGCGACACGTGGGCTTTCGGAGCTGCCAAGGATGAGTCGGCGACGCGTGGATAACTAGATAAATATAGATTTTTTGATTTAATTAAATACCTCAAAATTAGAAAATCCATATTTTTGTGTAGAAAAATCACAAAAATAAAATAAAAATACCCTCTTGCTTAGTGAACAGAGGTGAATAATGTGAAAAAATAATTGAGTTAATTTGATGAGTATTTTATTTTTAATTAATTATTTACTCATTTTAGTATTTTAATTCTCCATTTGCATAGACAATTCACCATGGCATGAGACCATAGGGCTTTTTAAGCTCTGATCTTGGGAATATTCTCTGAATTTTTTAAGGTCAGAGGCTATCTCTATGGCAAGTTATATATTTTTCAAGTTTATGTCACTATTTTTAGTATTTTAATTCCATTAATTAGCACATTTCTTAGAAAATTCTAGGAAAATTTGGGAAGATTTCTTAGGACTCTAGGATAATTATGTTTTGAGTTAATTCATTAAGAATAACCCTAATTGGCCTAATTACTCAGAACTGAACTTTAATTAATTAAGGTTAACCACACATCAAAAGAACTTGAAAATAATTTTCCACGGATCTTTAGGATTAGAGGGACCTCACATAAAAATTTGGAATCAACTGGAAATTTTTAACCCCACTAAATGGATTAATTAAGTTACATGTAAAATTAAACTTTAAAAATTCATAACTCCAAAAATACATCTTAAACATTCAAAAAATTGGTTTCGTGGGCTCTCCGATATCAAAGGAGTCTAAAAAAATTAAAATTGGAATTTTCTAAAAATCTTCTTTTTTCATCATATTTTAATATTTTAAATAATTAAAAACTAATAAAAATCACAAGAATAATTAAAATCACAAAAATGTCATATTTTAACTCCTAATCACTTAGGAACAAACCAAATATTTTTCCCAAGTCTCAAAGTACAGAAATTGAATTTTAAATGCTTAAGACAATTTTTAATATTGAAAATGGATTTTTCAACCTTTTCACTAAAGTAATTCTAATAAATAAAAAAAATCATAAAATTATAAAATTTATTTCTCTGAACTCCTTGAGGTTAGAGAGATATATGAAAAATATAAAACTTAATTTTCAACCTTTATTTTATTTTATAATTAATTAACACTCTAAAACTCCAAATAATTATAATAAATAAAATATAATTCAAAAAATCACCAAAATTAGTCCAAGTGGTCCTCTAGTTAGTATTAACATCCCATAATTTTCTTAAGGACAGAAACCTTATCTTGATTATGTTGTTGAATTTTCATTGAAAACCCTTATTTTTCACAAAAAAAATTATATAAATTAAATTAAATTCAGAAAAATCACATATTCTCCTCTAATATCTTAATTGACATATGATTGAAGTGACATAAAAATTTCAAGTTCATTTGAGTTTAATTTGATGAGTTATGAAACAAATAAGCCTAAAAGGGCATAAAGGTAATTAAAGAATTTTAACCCTAATTAACATTTAGGTCTAATCAAAATGGGGGGGGGTGAAATATTTGATTTTAAAATTTTCATTAGAAGATTGAAACCTAGAGAATTAAGGGGTACAAACCCATTAATCATCTTGAAAATATTTAAAGTAAATTTTAATTAATTAAACAATTTGAATTTTGGAAGAATAAGTTAAAATTTGGAGTATTAAAATGGGGATATAATTTAGAGAGACTATAATAACTTAAACTAAAATCCCTAAATTGAATCACTTTAATAATATTTAACTTTTAATTAAATTTAAAGTGATAATTAAAATTAATAATTAAATAATTAAAAGGAAAGTGAACCTTAATTAAATTAAACCTTAAAACATTAAATAACTGGATAATTAAATTGAATCAAAAAGAAAAAAATAATTTCAAAAATCACTTGAAAGCAAATTTAAAGCAAACTTGAAACATCAAAATCAATTTAAAAAAAAAAGAAAAATAATTCTTAATTAAAAAATCAAACCAACTAAAAGTTAATCTAGATTATTGCAATTAAATCATTAAAGTCTAAATTAAAAAAAAAAGTTTAAACTCCTCTTTCAATTCAAATGGTTTAAAACGTTTGAGAATGAAACAATTTGAACACTATTCCAAACTTAAAATTATTAAAATTTCATAACAAAATTAAATCACTTTAAATCACCAATTCCAATTTTAAATCATTAAATTCATTAACAAACTAATTTGCCCCCTAAAGGTTTCCATTATTATAACTCTTAAGTAAAGCATCAAGTGAAATGTCACTTTACTTGTAGGATAATCAAATATCCTAATTCACTGAGCAAGAAACAAACTAAACTAAATTTTGGGATGATTAAGTCACCTGTGCAATAAAACTCATTTGGACTCAAAAAATAATCCCAAAAATATTGAAAAGATGTTTAGGACTCGTCCTAAACACTTCCTCAATATGATGGGATGTTTTAGAAGAACCATTGAATTTAATTGTTCTTTGATGAAGAAAATCATCCTTAACAAAATGTAAAGAACATAGACATCATAGGAATTGACTAGCTATAGGATTAGGACTTTGGTAGACAACCAGAACCTTCCCTTAGCTTTACCTAGGTACTTGTTATAAATATTTAAATGCCTTAAGATATGTTTTAAGTGTAGCTCAGAATGACGAGAAGAATCTCCAGGTACACTTTTATTTTATTGCAATTTATTTATATGAGCTACACTTTACTCTTCTTGCATGTTAAACAAGATTGTTGCATGAAAACTGAAACTTTTATGATAGCCACAAAACTAAAAACCAAAACTAAATTAAAAGTCACAACAAGATAAAATTCACCACCATAACATTCAAAAGATAAAATAATTCAAAATTTAATCACAAACAGAACAACAAAACTACAACTATAACTAAATTAAAATGTCTTGTTGGATGATCGGAAATACCTCAGATGATGTAACCTACGTGTTGCTAACGGGATTTCCCACGCTCTAAATGAATGTGTGGAATTCATTTAGTTAAGTTTAGAAAATTCATCTGAACTAAGTGAATCCGATAAAAATAACGGTGTCGGAATGATAGAACAGTGGGATCTTAACCGGTGTTGTTATAATCAACTTTAAGATTCCCCTAATAAAACATTAAAGACATTTGAACCTTAAGACTTCTAAACCAAAAAACTTCTCTTATCCCCTAATTTTCGCCTTCTAAAACTAAACCTCTGCAATAACAAGGAGCTTGGAGCATGGTGGGCAGCAGGCCATCGTCATCAGCAAAACCTGGGTCTACTTCAACAAAACTTTCCTTATAATTAAATAACCAAGCCATAGGATTTCGAGGTAGTTTGCTTAGTGCAACATAAATCCTCAACTTTTTGTTAAGTATTTGCACAATCATATTATACAAATTAAGCCCTAACCAGTCTTAGGACTCCAAGGTAGTCGTTTGGAACAACATAAACCCTCACATCTTCGAGGCTATTTGTATGATTATGTCGTACAAATATAAGTCTTAATTAATTAAAATTGGCATGATTGAAACATTAAATAAATTCCCAAATTGAAGCCAAACAATAGGATAGTTTAGGAAGTTGCCAAGATTCTTCTTGGATCCTCAGCTTCTCCTTCTTCTCTTCCTTTGGACTCTTAAAATAAACTGTTCCAAATTTGAGCTAATCCCTTTTGAAATTTCCAAAATACAATCCTTTGAAAACCTTAAACTTTGAAATTCTTGAGAGCAAAACCACTGATCATTATCGAGAGTTTTCTTAAATGATTCTCGTCATTTAAGATGTACGTAACTATAGGGGCTTGCCCTTATAGGGAACTTTAAGAACCCGAGTAATATAAACCTCGCTTAATTCCTTTATATTAAGCGGGGAATTTGTCGACTTATAAAATTGGTTCGCGGACCAAACGGATGTCACAAATCTTTTAGTTTATTTAATCGAGCCCCATCATCAAGCGAGATGTCTATTCTTCGGGATAGATACATGGTTTGTTGTACGGTGCTCGTTTATATAAACTATTTGGGATGTGAGATCGGTTTGATTTCATATCTTAAAATTTTCAAACTTATAATTATTTTCAAAATCAAATGCTACTTTCTAAATTATATATCTATATATATATATATATATATATATATATATATATATATATATATTTAAATTAAATTTAAATTTTAAAATTCACCGACAATTTTTGTAGGAGACCACTTTTTCTAAAATACAACACAACCTAAAAATAAGTTGTACAATGACTATCAAGCACACTAAATCAAAGCACATTGATAACTATGGTTTGCCTCCCATAAAGCGCTTGCTTTAATGTCTGCAGCCCGACAAATGATTCCTCCTAGATCAAAATTTTAATTAAGTAATCCTCAATCAATCGCCCAGTATTTTTCAGATCCAGGAACTCCTATAAAATTCTCAAATTGTAATTTTTCTTTTAGCTCTTCTTTTTCATATTAATTCATACCATTGTTTATAATATTTATTTCTATATCTAATATTCTTCTATTGATTTTCTCAATCTGCATATTAATATCATTGTTGAAATTCATAAGAAATGGATCTGTATATGATAAATCAAGATCTCCCAAATTTTGGATCAGATTCTCTCTAAATAATTTAGATTCTGGATCAAATTCTTCTATGTCCCTCTTCTATTTTAAGTTATCTTCCAATTCTTCCCATTTATAATTATTAAATGATGGAGGATCTATCTTAGTTGAAGAAATATGTTTTTCTAAATCCTTAGGAATTTCTTCCAATGGTATTCCAATATCCTTATCCACTTTTCTCAACTCAAAGTTATTTTGAAATTTATCCTCAAATTCTCTTCTAAGTCCTAGTTCAATAACTTTATCTTGTTTATCATTCAATTCAGGTTTTTCTTGTAATTGAGTTGAATATGAAGATATAAAGATTGGTGGTGTAGATGAATTCACTAAATAGGCAGGCTTTAAAATTGTATGGGGTACATCCATCTTAAGTTTATGAGATTTTTCAACAAATGGAATTACAAGTTCACTATTTTTGGCAGCTTCCATCATTTCATACCTCTCTTGAACATACATACAGTCTTTTTAGATAACGTTTTCAACTCATCATGAAAATCCATTCCGATCTCATCTGTTATCTTATTCTCAAACTTTTCTTGGAAATGGTCTTTACTTAGATAATCAATTTCATCCATCCAAAACATCATATTTTCTCTCCGCAGGATATTTCATAATCTTTAACACATCAAAAGTGACTTCCTGGTCATTAATATTCATAATCAACTCTCCTTTTTACACATCTATTATAGTTTGTCCAGTAACAAGGAATAGTTGTTCATTATCATTCTCTTTAGTTTTGATCTCAATGTTGCTAGGAAGTGTGCCTTTGGGGCTATTGCTAAGTGAGTTAGCAATTTCTCCCAGTTGATTCTCTATGTTTCTAATCACAGTATTTTGACTTTTCAACTGGTTTCCCATTTGCAATACCACTTTGTCTATAGACATCTTCTTATCCTCAAATTGTTGATCAATATTATAGTCCAGTGGATGTGAAGACCTATATCTTGTGATACCCTTCCTATTTCAACTTCCATTAGGATTTGCATGATTGTTTTCCCATTGTTGGTTTCCACCCTCAGTAGTATGATTCCAATTAAAATTAGGATGGTTCTTCCAACATGGGTTGTAAAAGTTAGAATATGGGTTGTTTATGTTATTTAAAGTCTTATATAATAAGTTGGAATCAATCATATGCCCTAATGAACTTTCCTCACTTACAGGAGTAAACTGAGATTGGTTCATTCCAAATTTGTCTAACTTCCTTGATATTGTAGCAACCTGAGATGCAAGAATTACAATCGCATCTGTATCATGAATACTAGCTACATTTTTTTGATTAACCCTTGCAGAGGGCCATTAAAATTCATTTATAGTCATTTCTTCAATTAACGCATACGCTTCATCAAATGTTTTTGACGTTAATGAATCACCAGCAGCAGCATCAATAATGGACTTAAGGGATCCTACTAACCCATTATAAAAAGTTTGAATGATTAACCAATCTCTGGCAGAGCATGATGTGGACACTTTCTTAAGAGTTTCTTAAATCTTTCCCAGGCTAAGTATATTGATTCCCCTTCATACTGACAAAAAGAGATAATATCATTTCTAAGTTGAGTAGTCCTTGAAGGTGAAAAATACTTAGCTAAAGATTTCTGAGTTAACTCCTCCCAGGTTTTAATAGAACCAGGTGCTAATGAGTATAACTAAATTTTAGCCTTATCTTTTAGTGAGAAAGGAAAAAGCCTTAGCCTAACAGCATCATTTGACATGCCATTATAACTAAATGTAGCACAAAAATCTAGAAAACTAGATAACTGTAAATAGGGATTCTCTGAAGGAGTTCCCCCAAACTAATTATTCTGCACCAGTTGGATAATCATAGGATTTAATTCAAATGAGTCAGCTTTTACAATAGGGTTTTGTATACTTGACAGAATTTTATCTATCGTAGGATTTACATAATCCCTCAATCATTTATGACGATTTTCCAAATCAGTATTTTAAATGTTTTCCATTTCCATTTTTAGTCTTTTAAGTCCTTTCGATTTTATTATTTTTTTCCATTTTTCTAACTCGAGGCCATAAGGTACAAGTCCTACAAATCCTTTGTTTTGTATACATAACACAACAAACAATACATTAACAGTAAAACAAAAAAAACTAAAAATATATTCAATACAACAAAACATTTTCACAAACAACTTATTTTTCACACAAACAGTCTTTTTTCAACACTAAAGTTTTTCAATTCTAAACCTAATTACTACAACTAAAATTCTCCTAAAATTCTTACCGAAGCTTTCCCTGCAACGACGCTAAAAACTTGATGCGACTTTTTTTATATGTAAAATTTTTTGACCTCAGATTTATAAATTTATATTGATTTTATAAAGTCACACTTTCAAACGCAAGTATACGTGTCATATCAAGTAATACAGGGCTCTAATGGAGTCCCGTTTATCGATCCCAAAGAGAAGCGGGGTAAGAGGTACTTATTCAAATTCTAGTCTACTATTATTAGACTTTAGATTGGAAGGTCGATATAAGTGGTTTTTCTAACAAGTACTCCAAAAGGCAGATGACTATATGTAAGAATAATAACTACTCCTAAATGCAAATATTACTTCTAAAGATAACTCTTTTTGGATAAATTGGTTTGGTAATTTTTTAGAGAATAAAATCTACTATTTTTATGTAATGAATTGGATAAAGTTTAGGAATGAGATGCATTAAATATTATATGTGCCAAATAGGAGCATAAATGTTTCCTTACCATCAAGAGAGCACCCCCTCTTCCAAGCATGTAAAGCACATTGACATATCCTAATTTCAGTCACCAGATCTAAGGCTAGGCTGGGAGGATACCGGCTGTCACTACGGAGCTCCCATTCACCCTTCACCTGAAGGCTAACCTTTAACTTTAGTTACCAATCTTAGGATCTAATTGGGGATCTCAGCCTGTCACCCTGAAACCTCTAATTTGACCCCCATGAAACCATATTTCCCTATTTATTTGCACTCAATCCCTATGAACTATACAATTCATTCACGGACATTGAATGTGGTTTCACTTCGTTGAGAATTACACTGCCCTTTCAGAACAATGCAATTACAATGAATTTTAACAATACAACGGGCCCTTTTTATAATGTAAATGAAGTGTAAGTAAAAATCTTCACATTTATAATTAAAACATCTTTTAGCAAGCATCCCAATATACTAATCATGAATCCTACTCATTGCAAAAGAAAAGTAGAGTGAAAACAATGGAATAAACTTCTTATGCCACTATTTCCATAGAAGAAGAAAGAGTAAGAGAAAGACATCACAAAGCACAGATAAAACACAATGGAAAAATTTATTTCAAAGCAAATCCACAAAATAAGTGTTTACAAAATCATAAGATAATGAAGAACGCAATACTTAGCTTTTTCTCCTTGAAAAAAGATAAAAATCTCTCCCACCGATCCATGCAATGCTTGAACATTACCTTACAAATTCTCTCAAAATACCCTCACCAATCTCTCCAAAAAGGTAGAAATCTACATCTCTACTCCTATTCTAAAATCTCTAAGCATTCTCCATGTTTTTCCTAAAATTTCATCTTATTTTTTGGCTTCAAATTCGGTTTAAAATAGTGTGGGGATGAATTTCCCAAGAGGTGCACAAATAAATCCTCAAAAAAGCGTCCAGATTCTATGTATATGGCAAATAACCACTCAATTTTGCATCCAGGCAGTCTTGGGCTCCGTCGACACCAAATGTGGTGCTGCCGGAGCCCTATTTTTTGTGGCCTCGAGTTTCTGGCACCTCCGGTGCCGGTTTGGGCTCCCCCGACACCCATCCTGCGCAGCTCCACCATTTTGCTCCATTTGGCTCCGTTTCAGCTCTTATTCACCATGTTTCAGTTGCGTTGCGTTCCTAACAGATAGCCCTACAAAATAAGCATAAAAACAACCTTTCTTTAAAGTGTAATTGACCCGACCAGCGATTATGCAGTAAATTAACTTTCAAAAGATGGCAAAAAACTTGCCCCTATTTATGAATAACGGCTAGTGTGCAAAATCTTAAATTATATAAAAATTAAAAAATATTTTACACACTAGGGGTACTACGCAACTATACATATCGCTTAAAGTAATATAGAGTTTTCTTTAAAAACCCCAGTATAGATCCCATGAGGAAGTGAAGTAAAAGGTCTTTAGTCAAATTCTAGTCTACAACTAATAGTCCTTAGTTTGGAATGCTGATTAAAATTATTTTTTAGCTAGCAACTACTTCTAAATGCAAGTGTTAAATGTAAAGATAGTACCTACAACTAAGTGCAAATAATGATTCTAAAGATAACCCTTTTGGATGAATTGGTTTAGAGAATTTTGAGATATTAAAAACTAATATTCTTATGTAATGAAATAGATAATGTATAGGAATGAGATGCATTAAATATTGTATGTGCCAAAATAGGAGCAATCCTATTCTTTACCTTTTGGTTCAGACATAAAGAACATTGACTAATCCTATGCTTGGTTACTAAATCTGCGGCTAGGCCGGGAGGATACCGGCTCTCACTTCGAAGTTCCCACGTTCCCCTCGCCTGAGGGCTAACATCTACACTTCAGCGCCCAAACGATAGGACCGAATTGAGGATTTTAGCCTGTCACTCTTAAATGTCCAATTCTACGCTCGATTAATATTATTTCTCTATTTATTTGCATTTAATCCCCATGAACTTCACCATCCAAGGAATTTGAATGTGTTTCCACTTTGTTGAGAATTACACAGCCCTTTCGGGTCAATGCAATTACAACAAATTTTAACACTACAACAAGCTCTTTTTGTAATGTAAATAAAGTACAAGTAAAAACCATCATGTTTATAATTAAAACTTCTTTTAGCAAGCATCCCAATATCCTAATCATGAATCCAACTCATTGCAAAAGAAAAGTAAAATGAAAAGAATGACATAATCTTCTCATGTCACTATTTCCAAAGAAGAAGAAAGAGTAAGAGAGATGCGTCACAAAGCACGAAGAAAACACAAAGAAAACTTCATTTAAACAAAGCAAATCTACTATGTAAGTGTTTACAAAATGATAAGAAAATGAAGAACAATACTTAGCTTTTTTCCTTTTAAATAAAGATGAAGATCTCTCCCATAAAGTCTCCCGACGATCCATGCAATGCTAGCGAAATCCCTTACAAATTCTCTCAAAATCTCCTCTCCAATCTCACCAAAAGGGTAGAAATCTACATTTCTACTCTTAATCTAAGAACCCTAAACATTCTCCAAGATTTTCCTAACATTCCTCTCTTGTTTCTCTTCTTTTTCTCTCCTCTTTTCCTAACCTAAATTCGTCATTTCAAAGAGTATGGACGAAGTTTGAAGAGTTGCTACAAGCACCCCTTCGAAAAAGCATCCAACTATGTTGAATTTATGCTTGAACCAACCTTCTCATCATCAGCGAGCTTACTGGCACCTTCAGCGGGCTTCTAGAACATAGGCCAACTGCTCAGGCTCGCTGTCGGAGGGCTCGATCTAGCCGTCGGCGGGCTCCGTTATAATATATTCAAATGCTCTTGGCAAAAAGACGCTGTCGACGGCCTATTCCTCGCCTTCGGCAGCCTAGTTTAATTTTTGTCTTTTTTACTCCTTTTTGTTCCAGATTTGCTCCTTTTCTCATCTTTTTGCTCCATTATCTATAAATCTTCATTCCTGCAATAAAACATAGAAAATACCTTTTTTTAAAATGCAATATCATCAAAAGTTAATATAAAATTGGTAAGAATTTCTCAATACATTTTTCTTTGGTCAGTAATCTCATTCAAAAATATGCAAGAAGTGTAAAAGAGATTAAACATAGAAAGACTTATCGAAAGGTGTTAAGTTAAAATTTGCTTTCTTGCTTGTTTTTCCTCTAAATTGCACCGTTTTTTTTGCTTCTTTTTGCTCCAATCACCATTTCTTGTACCTAAAACCAAAAAACATACAAATACCTTTCTTTTAAAGTGTAATATCACCAAACATGAGTAAAATCACATAGTAAAAATCGTATATATTTTTAGTGCATCACATACTAGAAGATATTAAATTAGTCACGAGAGTCTTTGATGAGGATGAACAGGCTACCACTGTTAAGCATATAATGGAAGCCTGAGATCTTGCACGAGCTGGAAGATTGAAGTAAAGGACATTTTTTTAGCCCTATAATTGGATACGCGGTAAAGGATGGGTGACTATCTACTATAGACGTTGTTACAATTACACCAAAGACCAAGATGGGAATCTTCCCAAGTTCTACAACATGAACAGGTAGACCCGATGCCCATAGTCATTGTTTAAATCATCAGGCGACTGGTTGGTTGGGATATAATATTGCATAGTTGCATTCCCAAAAGCTGCATTGTCATCATTGATGAAGAAGGGGATTGCATACCACCACATATTGATAGTCGTGACTTTGAGAGACCTTTCTCCACGTTATCACTCTTAAAAAGATGCTCTATCATGTTTGGAAGAGAGATAAGGATTGTGGGACCTAGAGAATTTCATGGATCTTTTCATATTCTCCTTCTACGTGGATCAATTATGCTCTTACAAGAGAATGGAGCCGATATTGTTAAACATTGCATACCTAGTGTAAGTAGACAATTGATCTCGATTACATTACAAAGAGTGTGTCCTGACAAACGTCTGATCGGTTATAAACCTGTGCTAGAGCTTGAGGGATTAAAACCTTTAGAATTACCATGACTCTATGGATATCCAAACACCTAGGATGTACTTGATAGACAATGTCTTGGAGAGTTAAATATTTGTAGTAGGTCTAGCAGTATCCAGGGTTACAAGGATGGAAAAAGAACAATCTGATAACTTCTTACGTGATGTTATATCAAGAGTTTATAATGTGTGTTGTATGACGTATGATGTACTATTGAGTTTTATCATCAATGTACAATATCTTTGGTAGAGGAATAAAATTTTGTAAGCTATTCCCCAACAGTCAATTACATATCGGCAAGTCCAAAAATGGCAAAATAAACACTTTAAATTAAAAATGACATAGTAAACAACTCAAAAAAATTAACACGAGATTTATCCTTTGACCTATAAAGGTCAAACCAGTGGATACGATCTTATTCATGTGTTTTTCACACATAATTTCAGCTACTGGATATAAGACATTTCCAAACATGGAAACATGACATTCTTGCAGCTCTTTCTTTGAGAAAGGATACAAGTCATATAGCATCCCATTCTCAAAATAGACATATCAACAATTGAAATTTCTGAGAGATGGTATGACATCCACTCTCTCTTCGGCTATTGGATCTAAGACCCTTCCTGACATGGAAACATGTCATTCCAGCAGCTCTTTCTTTAAGAAAGGCTATAAATACTATAATATTCCTTCTCAAAATCGACATATCGACATTTGACATTTCTAAGAGATGGTATGACATCCAATCTCTCTTCAGCTACTGGAAATAAGACCCTTCCTGACACGATAACATGGCATTCCTGTAGCTCTTTCTTTGAGAAGGATATAAGTCGTATAGCATTTCTTCTCAAAATCGACGTATCGATATTTGACATTTCTAAGAGAAGGTATGGCATCCACTCTGTCTTCAACTATTGGATATAAGACCCTTCTTGACATGAAAACATGGCATTCATGTAGTACTTTCTTTGAGAAAGGATATAAGTCGCATAATAGTCCTTCTAAAAAAATTGACATTCCGACATTTAATATATTTGAGAAGCGGTGTTAGACCTCCTTTAATGGCATATGACATTCATCTTCTCTTTAAATATTGAAAATAAGACTTATTTGACATTAACATTACTCTTAAATTGATAATTATGTTGGGCTATCCATACCGTTTCGATCAACGCCAATATGTGTGGCATACTTGTGGAGTATTTCACACATATTGGGGGTCAATTTGTTGACCTCACTTTTGTAAGGATCATTTACAAATCAACTTGAGAAAGGAAGTTTATCAATATTGACCTCCTGTCATATTAATGGAAACTAAAACCCTAATGTCTTAATGAAGCCTTTTTAATCCAAATCTTAATGACATCTTAAAATGATCAAATTAGCAATGACAAACCCTGATTTGCTCAACCTTTGACCCAAATGGTCAAATTAGGTCAAAATAGTCAATCCATGACCCAATGACCACCCCATTGACCAAACTAGCCAACCTTTGACCCAAATGGTCAAATTAGGTCAAAATGGTCAGTCCTTCACATTGACCAAACTGGCAAACCTTTGACCCAAATGGTCAAACTGGGTCAAAATAGCTAATCTATGACCCAATGGCCACCCCATTGACTAAACTACTTAAACTTTGACCTAAATGTTCAAATTAAGTCAAAATGGTCAATCCTTGACCCAACGATCAATACATTGATCAAACTGGTCAGCCTTTGACCCAAATGGTCAAATTAGGTTAAAATGGTTAGTACTTGACCCAATGACCAAAACAATGACTATATTGTTCAACCTTTGACCCAAATTGTAAAATTAGGTCAAAAAGGTTAATCCTTGACCCAATGACCACCTCATTGGCCAAAATGATCAACCTTTGATCTAGATGGTCAAACTAGATCAAAATGGTTAATCCCTGACCCAATGACCACCTCATTGACCAAAATGGTCAACCTTTGACCCAAATGATTAAATTAGGTCAAAATGGTTAATGCTTGACCCATTCACCACCACATTGACCAAACTGGTCAACGTTTGACTGATATGGTCAAATTAGGTCAAAATGGTCAATCCATGACCCAATTAACATCACATTAACTCAATGACGACCCCATTAAAGACTGACCCGACCCATAATTACGTAGTAAATTAACTTTCAAAAGATAGCGAAAAACATTACTCAATTTATAAATAGCGGCTAGTGTGCAATCTTAAATGATATAAAAATTAGAAAATATTTTACACACTGGGGGTACTACGCAAGTATACGTATCATTTCAAGTAATATAGAGTTTTCTTTAAAACCCCCAGTATCGATCCCACGAGGAAGTGAAGTAAGAGCTCTTTAGTCAAATTCTAGTCTACCACTAATGGTTCTTAGTTTGGAATGTCAATTAAAATTGTGTTTTATCTAGCAACTATTCCTAAATGCAAGTGTTAAATGTAAAGATAGTAACTATATCTAAATGCAAATAACAATTCTAAATATAACCCTTTTTGGATGAATTGGTTTGGAGTATTTTGAGATACTAAAAACTACAATTCTTATATAATGAAATAGATAATGTATAGGAATGAGATGCATTAAATATTGTATTTGCCAAATAAGAGCAATCCTATTCTTTACCCTTTGATCCAGACAAAAAGAACATTGGCTGATCCTATGCTTGGTTACTGAATTCGTGGCTAGGCTACATTCCCCTCACATGCGAGCTAACATCTCCGCTTCAACACCCAAATGATAGGACCGAATTGAGGATTTTAGCCTGTCACTCTAAAATCTACAATTCTACGCCCGATAATTATATTTCTTTATTTATTTGCATTCAATCCCCATGAACTTCACCATCTATGAATTTGAATGTGGTTTCACTTTGTTGAGAATTACACCACACTTTCAGGTCGATGTAATTACAACGAATTTTAACACTACAATGGGCCCTTATTGCAATGTAGATTACGTGCAAGTAAAAACCATCACATTTATAATTAAATTTACTTCTATCATGCATCACAAAATCCTAAACATGATTTCTACTCATTATAAAAGAAAAGTAAAATGAAAATAATGACATAATCTTCTCATGTCACTATTTTCAAAGAAGTAAAAAGTGAAAGAGAGATGCGTCACAAAGCACGAAGAAAACACAACAGAAACTTCAATTAACCAAAGCAAATCCACTAGGTAATTGTTTACAAAATTATAAAATAATGAAGAACAATACTTAGCTTTTTCCCCTTGAAAGAAAGACGAAGTTCTCTCCCATAAAGTCTCCCGGTGATTCACGCAATGCTAGCGAAATCCCTTACAAATTCTCTCAAAATTTCCTCTCCAATCTCTCCAAAAGGGTATAAATCTACATTTCTACTCCTATTCTAAGAATCCTAAACGTTCCTCAAGTTTTTCTCCACTTTTTCTCCCTAAATTTCTTCTCAAATTCGTCTCTTTTTAAAGAGGTAGAAAAATCCCCAAAGGTTTCTTAAGCACCTCTTCAAAAAGCGTCCAGATTCATCCAACAATTGCTTGAACAGACATTCTCGCAGTTGGCGGGCTCGATCTTACCGTCGGCGGGCTTCTAGAAGAATGGATAACTGCTCATGCTCGCTGTCGGCAGGCTCGAGAGCAATGTCGGTGAGCCTTTCGGTCATATTTTGGCCTTCTCAGGAAAATCCAGCCGTCGGCGGGCTCGAGGCCGCCATCGGCGAGATTCTTGCGCAGCTCCACCGTTTCGCTCCGTTTGGCTCCATTCTAGCTCCAATTCACCCCGTTTCAGTTGTGTTGCATTCGTAACTGATAGCCCTACAAAATAAACATAAAAACAACCTTTCTTTATAGTGTAATATCATTCAAAAATATGCAATAAGTGTAAAATAGATTTAACATCAAAAGACTTATCGAAAGGTGTCAAGGCAGAATTTCATTTTTTGCTCGTTTTGGCTCCAAATTGCACCGTTTCTGCTTCCTTTTGCTCCAATCTCCATTTGTTGTACCTAAAACCAAAATAAACATTAAAAAATACCTTCATTTAAAGTGTAATATCATCAAAAATGAGTAAAATGATATAGCAAAAATCGTATATATTTTAGGCATGTTAAAATCCCTCAAACTTAACTATTACTTGTCCTCAAATAACACTTTTACTACATAAAAATATAACTCAAGGCAATGTACTGTTCACCTGTAAGACACTAAAATTTTTCATTCAAAAGAATATATTAGTTAGATTTTTAGAAATAAATTCAATAACTCAGGTTAACACTACAAGTATAAGAATATTCAACAATCAAGTCTAAGGGTTCTAGTCTTCTATTTATTTCAAGATAAACCATAATTTGTTACATTAAGAGTGCCTTGAAAGATTATGTGAAAAAGGAGTTCTTGCTAACTTCATCAGAGTGTAGGCCAATACTTTAAATATAAATTCTGAAATGAAATCATGTTCTCCCTTTAGGGTGACTCAAGTGAATCCAATTTTTTATTAGGCATCTCCTCAAGCTTCTCCTCATAAATATTTTTCTTTCCTTTTTCTTTTTCTTTTTTTTCTTTTTAGGATCACTTTCAATCCCTTTTTTACACTCTCTTTTCTTTTTGTTTTTTTTAAAATGAGGATTACTATATCTGGAGAGCTTGTAATGATTTTGAACTTCACTCTCCTCTTTCTAAAGTTCAAACTTGAAACACATCCTTACTTTATAATTAGGTATGAGCTTTATTATTCATCATAAAGTCACAATCTATTCTTAACACACAATACTTTAAGTCTCTTAACATTTCAAAAATACAGTTTTCTTTACTTTAAATCGTTAACTATAATCAAATTCTTTTATACTAAATATCTTATCCTTATAAAATTAACCTTTATTACTAAAAACTTTCATCCAATCATTCCATAATATTCAACTGAAATAAAAAGTTTTAGTTATCTCAAGCGAGGTTTAATTACCAGAAGTTATGCTAATAATTTTTTGAAAATATAATAATTGAGAACAAATAATAGTTAATATTTTTCTTCCCCCAAACTTAAATTTCAAAAATATATTTTAATTAATTCCATAAAATGTAGCAGGAAGAAAAATTAAAGGTTGAATATGCTTACTTCTACAACATCCTATCAAATTCATATACATGCATAATCAGGATAGAAAGACTGTAAGAGAAAGTAAAGCTAACCTAAAACATGCTTGTAATAAAATTACACTAAAAGGAAGCATTTTCACTTTAAAATTTTACTTTTCTTCCTACCCCCAAACTTAATTTTTAATATATATAGCATTCAGTACAGAAAATATAAGCAGGAAGAATACAATTTAGAAATTTTATCTACCACAAATGTCTATCAAAACCATTTACAAGTATTCATTAGGACAGAACAATATGCAGTAGAAAGTAAATCTAAACTAATCATGTCAGAATGAAATTAACTAAACCAAAGTCTAACTAGCGTAGCATGTATCAGCATGGGAATATAAAAATGTTCTTCAAGACTTAAATAAAGTTGTAACACAAATATAAACACACATATGATAAATGAGATTAATTCATCCTTTAACTCATCCAATCTCATTGATTTACTTCCAATTTCTAATGGAGTCACTATACTAATAAATTAGGTACATTTAAATGATTATATAGATTATAATCCCAAAGATAAGATTTCCCCTGATATATTGGCTCCTAGGCACCAATCTCAAGCATCATCTAATCCTTATCATTAATCACCTTTAACAATTATAAAGATAGTGTAAGATCATCCACATGGTATTCATCAAATAAGTTCATGACTCCTACCTAAAGAAAATAAAGTTGCAGAAATGAAGTAACAAATTAAGATGGAACTATCAATGTTTGAAATTCATGATTTCTCTTGTAAAACTCAAGTCTGGGTGAGACGCAAGTCACAGTGGACTCATTAATCTAATTACTACAAGAGATCAAGTCTAGCCATAATAAGAAGTTTAGGAATCACCTCCCTCATGACACACAAAGATCAAACTACTAACAATCCAAACATCAACCAACAACAATCATACTTATCAATACATAAAGTCAATCCACTAATCTGAATACCATACAACACTAACAATCATAACTCTCAAGCACACTGATAACTATGAGTTGCCTCCCATAAAGCGCTTGGTTTAACGTCGCGGGCCCGACAAATGATTCCTCCTGGATCAAAATTCCAATTAAGTAATCCTTGAATAATCGCCCAATCTTTTTCAGATTCAGGGATTCCTATAAAAACCTCAAATTTTAATTTTTCATTCAGCTCTTCCTTTTCAGTTGGATTTATATCATAATTCTTCGTATTTCTTTCTAGATCCAATATTCTTCTATTGATTTTCTGAATTTGCATATTAATATCATCCTTGAAATTTATTAGAAATGAATCTTTATAAAATATTTCAATATTTGCCAAATTTTGGATCAATTCTCTCTAGATAATTCAGATTCTGGATCAAATTCTTCTATGTCACTCTTATGATTCCCCTTTAAAATTATTAAATGATTGAGGATCTATCTTAGTTAAGGAAATAGGTTTTTCTAATTCCTTAGGAAGTTCTTCCAATGGTCTTTCAATATCCTTATCCTTTTTTCTTAACTCAAAGTTATTTTGAAATTTATCCTCAAATTCTCTTCCATGTCCTAGTTCAAAAATTTTATCTTGTTCATTATTCAATTCAGGGTTTTCTTGTGATTGAGTTGAATCTAAAGATATTAGGACTAGTTGTGTAGATGAATTCCCTAAGTAGATAGGCTTTAAATTTGTATGGGTTCATCCATCTTAAGTTCATGAGATTTTTCAGCAAATGAAATTAAAAGTTTACTATTTTTGGTAGAGTCCATCATTTCACACCTCTCTTGAACATACATACAGTCTTCTTTAAATAATGTTTTCAAATCATCGTGAAAGTCTATTTCAATCTCATCTGTTAATTTAATCTCAAAACATTCTTGGAAATGGTCTTTACTTAGATAATCAATTTCATCCATCCAAAAACATTCATCTTTTCTCTCAGCTGGATATTTCATAGTCTTTAATACATCAAAAGTGACTTCATGGTCATTAATATTTTTAGTTAACCCTCCTTTTTTCACATCTATCATATCTTGTCCAGTAACAAGGAAAGGTCTCCCAAAAATAATTGGAATTTCTTTATCTTCCTCCATATCTAATACAATAAAGTCCAAAGGAAAGATAAATTTATCCACTTTAACAAGCACGTCTTCTATAACTCCTTTTGGATAAATGATAGATCGATTGGCTAACAGAAGGGTTACAGTAGTGGGAAAAATATCGACTAAACCTAACCTTTTAAATATAGATAGAGGCATCACATTAATGCTCACTCCTAAGTCACATAAAGCTTTTCCACATAATTTTTCTTCAATTGCATAAGGAATTGTAAAGCTACGAGGTTCTTTAAGTTTCTGATGAAAATTTTTTTGAAGTATGGCACTGCACTCCTCACTTAGTGCAACTGTCTCATAATCCCCAAATTTTCTTTTCTTGTTTAATATATCCTTTATAAACTTTGCATAACTTGACATTTGTTCCAAAGCTTCAGTGAAATGAATTTTTATCATTAACTTTCTAAGTACTTTGATGAACTTTAAAAATTTTTTATCGAACTCATGTTGTCTAAGTCTTAGAGGAAATGGAGGTGGTGGTCTTTCCAAACTGATTTTAGTTGGAGATATTAATTTTTTCAGATCCTTAGAAACATGTTCTTCAGTTCTTTTAGTTTCTTTCGTTTCTCTCACAACATCTTCCTCTTCTGTAACCACATCCTCTATCTCTCTTCCACTTTTTAATTGGACAGCTTTTATTTGTTCATTAGTGTTCTCATTAGGGTTGATCTCATTATTGCTAGGAAGTGTTCTTTGGTGTGTATTGCTAAGTGAATTAGCAATTTGTCCAAGTTGATTCTCTATGTTTCTAATCGCAGCATCTTGACTTTGCAACTGGTTTCCCATTTGCAATACCACTTCTTCCATAGACATTTTCTTATGCTCAAATTGTTGATCATTGTTGAAGTCTGATGGATATGAAGGTCCATAGTTTGTGTTCCCCTAATTATTCTAACTTCCATTACGATTTGCATGATTATTTTCCCATTGTTGGTTCCACCATCAGTAGTATGATTCCAATTAAATTTAGGATGGTTCTCCCAACATGGGTTGTAAAAGTTAGAATACGGGTTGTTTATGGTATTTAAAGTCCATATGATAATTTAGAATCAATCATAGGCTCTAATGAATTTTCCTCACTTACAGGAGTAAATTGAAGTTGGTTCATTCTAAATTGGTCCAACTTCCTTAATATTGCAGCAATCTCAGATGCAAGAATTGTAATCGTATCTGTATTATGAACACTAGCTACATTTTTATGATTTACCCTTGTAGAGTGTCATTGAAATTCATTTATAGCCATTTTTTCAATTAATGCAGACGCTTCATCAAATGACTTTGACATTAATGAACCACCAACAGCAGCGTCAATTATAGAACTATGGGATCCTACTAACCCATTATAAAATGTTTGAATGATTAACCAATTGGACAGAGCATGGTGTGAGCACTTTTTTAGGAGTTCCTTAAATCTTTCCCAGGCTTTGTATATTGATTCCCCTTCACATTGACAAAATGAGATAATATCGTTTCTAAGTTGAGTAGTCCTTGAAGATGGAAAATACTTAGCTAAGAATTTCTGAGTTAACTCCTCCCAATTTTTAATAGAACCAGGTGCTAAAGAGTATAACCACATTTTAGCCTTATCCCTTAGTGAGAAAGGAAAAAGCCGTAGTCTAACAACATCGTCTGACATGCCATTATAACGAAATGTAGCACAAAGTTCTAGAAAATTTGATAAGTATAAATAGGGATCCTCCGAAGGAGTTCTCCCAAACTGATTGTTTTGCACCAGTTCGATAATCTCAGGATTTATTTCAAACAAGTCAGCTTCTACAACAGGGTTTTGTATACTAGAGTGAATTTCATCTGTCGTAGGATATATGTAATCCCTCAATGATTTATGATGATTTTCTAAGTTATTGTCTTGAAAGTTTTCCATTTCCATTTCTAGTTTTTCGAGTCCTTTCTATATTTTTATTTTTTTATTTTCTTCAAACTTGGGATCATAAGGTACAAGTCCTGCAGATCCTTTGTTTCGCATACATAACACAACAAACAATACATTAACAATTAAACAAATAATAGATGAAATATATTAAATACAACCAAACATTTCACAAATACCTTATTTTTTACACAAACAGTTCTTTTTTCGTTTTTCACAACACTTTTTCATATTAAAACACTTTCCACACAAAATAGTTTTTACGACACTACAGTTTTCTAAGTCTAAGACTAGTTATTTCAACTAAAATTCTCCTAAAGTTCTTAGCGAAGCTTCCCCGGCAACGGGGCCAAAAACTTGACCCGACCCGCAATTACGCAGTAAATTAACTTTCAAAAGATGGCAAAAAACTTGACCTGATTTATAAATAGCGGCTAGTGTGCAAAATCTTAAATGATATAAAAATTAGAAAATATTTTATACACTAGGGGTATTACTCAAGTATACGTATCGTTTCAAGTAATGTAGAGTTTTCTTTAAAAACCCTAGTATCGATCCCACGAGGAAGTGACATAAGAGGTCTTTAGTAAAATTTTAGTCTACCACTAATGGTCCTTAGTTTGGAATGTCGATTAAAATTGTGTTTTATCTAGCAACTATTCCTAAATGCAAGTGTTAAATGTAAAGATAGTAACTATATCTAAATGCAAATAACAATTCTAAATATAACCCTCTTTGAATGAATTGGTTTGGAGAATTTTGAGATACTAAAAACTACAATTCTTATGTAATTAAATAGATAATGTATAGGAATAAGATGCATTAAATATTGTATGTGCCAAACAGGAGCAATCCTATTCTTTACCCTTTGATCAAGGCATAAAGAACATTGACTAATCCTATGCTTGGTTACTAAATCCGTGGCTAGGCTGGGAGGATACCGACTCTCACTTCGAAGCTCCCACGTTCCCCTCGCCTGAGGGCTAACATCTCCGCTTCAACACCCAAACGATAGGACCGAATTGAGGATTTTAGCATGTCACTCTAAAATCTCCAATTCTACGCCTGATAATTATATTTCCCTATTTATTTGCATTCAATCCCCATGAACTTCACCATCCATGGAATTTGAATATGTTTTCACTTTGCTGAGAATTACACTGCCCTTTCGGGTCGATGTAATTACAATGAATTTTAAGATTACAATGGGCCCTTATTGCAATGTAAATTACGTGCAAGTAAAAACCATCACATTTATAATTAAATTTACTTCTATCATGCATCACAAAATCCTAAACATGATTTCTACTCATTATAAAAGAAAAGTAAAATGAAAATAATGGCATAATATTCTCATGTCACTATTTTCAAAGAAGAAGAAAGAGTAAGAGAGATGTGTCACAAAGCACAAAGAAAACACAACAGAAATTTCATTTAACCAAAGCAAATCCACTAGGTAATTGTTTACAAAATTATAAAATAATGAAGAACAATACTTAGCTATTTCCCCTTGAAAGAAAGACGAAGATATCTCCCATTAATTTTCCCGGTGATCCATGCAATGCTAGCGAAATCCCTTACAAATTCTCTCAAAATCTTCTCTCCAATCTCTCCAAAATGGTAGAAATCTACATTTCTACTCCTATTCTAAGAATCCTAAACATTTCTCAAGTTTTTCTCCACTTTTTCTCCCTAAATTTCTTCTCAAATTTGTCTCTTTTTAAAGAGGTAGAAAAATCCCCAAAGGTTGCTTAAGCACCTCTTCAAAAAACGTTCAGATTCATCAAACAATTGCTTGAACTGACATTCTCGCCGTCGGCGGGCTTCTAGAAGAATGGATAACTGCTCATGCTCGCTATCAGCGGGCTCGAGGGCACTGTCGGTGAGCCTTTCGGTCATATTTTGACCTTCTCGGGAAAATCCCGCCGCCGGTGTGCTCGAGACCGTCGTCGGCGAGATTCCTGCGCAACTCAACCGTTTCACTCTGTTTGGCTCCGTTCTAGCTCTAATTCTCCCCGTTTCAGTTGTGTTGCGTTCGTAACTGATAGCCCTACAAAATAAACATAAAAACAACCTTTCTTTAAAGTGTAATTTTATTCAAAAATATGCAAGAAGTGTAAAAGAGATTTAACATCAAAATACTTATCGAAAGGTGTCAAGGCAGAATTTCATTTCTTGCTTGTTTTTGCTCCAAATTGCACCGTTTTTGCTCCAAATTGCACCGTTTTTGCTTCCTTTTGCTCCAATCACCATTTATTGTACCTAAAACCAAAAAAACATACAAAATACCTTCCTTTAAAGTGTAATTTCATCAAAAATGAGTAAAATGATAAAACAAAAAGTGTATATATTTTAGGCTTGTCAAAGACCAAGTAAATCTAGATAGCAAATTGGTCAAATTTAACTTAATTGATCAATTTAAGACATTAAAATTATCAAACTTGATCATTTGGTTAACCCTAGTCAAACCAAGGTCCCATTACAAAAATTAATGACCCCATGATTAAATTAACCATGACAAGGTTAAGTAAATCACCTGGGTCAACCCTAGACATTGACTGGTCAATTATGGTCAACCCTGGTCAACCATAGTCAATTATTGTCAAATTTGGTTAAAATATTCAATTTTAACCAAGTTAATAAAATTAGTCAAATAATTACCTTCAAAATTATGTTGATTAGCTTATGGGTTAATATTATAATTTTTAACATTTTTAATTATATACATAATTAATTAAAAATGAAATTATGATTAAATAACACTAAATTGAATTTAAGATTATGACATTACCCATGTCATAGAAATTCCATAATTAATTTTAAAATCAAATTCAGTTTATGGAAAATCACCCATGCGTCACTAATGACCCATGAAACTTATCATGACATGATAGACACTTATGAAAAACCCATGACACATGACATTTAACCAATGTTAAAAGCCATCATGACACCATCCATGATACCTTTGAAGGATGATGTAGGTGAGTCACCACTCACCCCTCCTCTCATCCTATCAATGAAAAGCTTATCCTAACCATCTTTTTCACCATGGAAACTCCATCATGACATTTTTTATGAAAAATGACGAAGAAGGAGAATATGTGTCACCTTCTTCAAACCCCATTAAGTAAAGGATGAAACTATATAAAGAAGGTGAATTTGGCTCAATTTAACTAACCATATCAATCTCCAAAATTAGCCAATAGAGACAAGCCAAATTTTGAACCCAATCCTCACCTTTGTTGGGTCAAATGTTTGTTAAGCTAGTGAGGGTCAATTGAACTTTTCCTTTAGCATAAATCTCATTCATAGGCCATCATTGAACTACTTAGAAACTTCCCCAGATGAACCCAAGCCTATCTAAGCTCAGACATGGCCATCCATGGCTATAAATAAGGCTAAACCCATGTGCTTCACCCAAGAGAGATGACCCATCTACACTGCCCAATTCCAAAATCTTTGAACATCAAAGTTCTTCCCTAGGACCTAAGCAACAAATTCCCCATATAATTAGGTCCTGAAACCCGCTAGTTTGCCCTAATTTCCCTTCCCAAAACAGTATAATTTTTGGGTTAGAAATGAAGTTTCTCAAAACTTCAAATTAACTCCTCTAAAAGCTTCTTAGAGTTCTATGAAGACAAGCCATATCGAAATTGACCCTTCCCATATGCTCTAACCCACTGTTCCACCTTTATTTTCCAAATGATAAACCACTTTGATCAAACTTATACCTAGACCCGATTTCACCTCAAATTGAGTTGGGGACATGTTCTCTAAGGTCAAGACGAAGCTTCCAAACCATTCAAATTGAGCTTTCATCAATTAAGGCAAGGGTATGGCTCATTTGACCTAGCTTAGGCTCGAATTTGGTACTTTATGAAAGAAACGCCTTCACAACCCTAACATCACCGTATGATGGGTTCTGATCTAAGAAAAAAATACCTATTTTTATGCCTTGATTTTTATTAATTTTTAAGGATATTATGCTTTAATGAAAGGTATTTTCGTGTTTTTGGATGTAGGTGATGCAAAAATGTTCAAGAAGGAGAAAAATATGAAAAAGGAGCAAAAATGAGCAAAAATGGAGCCAAAATACAAAATTTTTGAAATTATTGGCATGGCGCCTAGGTGCCAGAGTCCGGCGCCTAAGTGCTAGCTCGATACAGAAAACTGTTAAGTTTTTGATGACTTTTGGGTGATTATTTTGACTGTGTGAGCGGTTATTGGACTTTCTAGAAGACTGGCAGTTGTTCCTGGTTTATAGGAAATGTGATACAATGTATTTGGACGTTTCAAAACGGTTTTAATCGCGAAGGGGTGCGATCCAAAGTGAAGAGGTGCGAAGAACTGGACGCGGTGTCCGGCGCCTAGGAGCCAGATTCTAGCGCCTAGGCGCCAGACACACCTTCTAGAAGATTCATTGAATGTGGACACATTTTGAAGAGGTGCCTTGAGGCAACCCTTGAAGCCTATAAATATGAGAGTATTCCTTCAGAAAAAAGGCCCCATCTACCACTCTCTATCTAGAGTCCTATCTAGAGAGAGAATTGGAGAGATCATATTAGCGCCACCTTTTTACTTTCTTTCATAAATTAGTGAGTTTATTTTAGAGTTTGTATTCAGGGTTTGAAAGAGTTGGTGCATCTGTAGTTCATTACGCTGTGGAGTCAGTAGGAATCAGAAGTTCAGTAGGAGAAACATCTAAGATAAGTATTTTTATTTTGATTCAAAGTTTATTTATTATGTTTTTTTATTTAATTTCAATGTGTTCTGAGTAGTTACTTTACATTCTCCTTTCAATTATGAAAAGATAAATAAGATAATACAAAATTCGTCGGAGAATTAAAAATTATATATTTTCAAAACATTGTGATGATATTAATACCGGTTCTTAATTTACTATTTAAATTGGCCATTTAAATTGTTAAAACCTGTTGAAGAGTTTTGAGACCTAGAAGGAGATGAATTCTTAACTTGTAGATATCACACGAATCCTTAGGTAGTCGAAGGCCTTGTGCGGGTTATTCAAGGTGAAGTGCAAATAAATAAAAAGATATTATATAATGGGCGTAGAATTGTTAAGTTTTTAGAGTGACAGACTAAATTCTTGTGATTTGGTTTATAGAAAAGGAAAGGGTCACTAGTAGGGCTGACCATAGCCACCCTTAGACATCTAGTAATGTGAGCCTAGATTTACCCATTCTACTAACAATACATCCACACCTGATCTATAGGCTAGCCAATGTTCTTTGCACCTGGATCAAAGGGTAAAGAATATGAATGCTTCTATTTGGCACAATACCATAAATTTAATTTTCCACTAATATTATCAGTATCTTAGAAAATCTTGGATTAATTGAAAGGGGGAAAGTTGCTTTCTTATTGCTATTTACATCAATTATTTTATTCCTGCTTTATTATTGCATCTAGTAAGTTAAAGATATTCTATTTTTTTATAAAAGAAATAATTTAAAATAAAAATATTTAAAAATCTATATCTCTCTCCTCGTGGGATCGATCTGGAGTCTTTGTTTCAAAGCCCTATATTACTTGAAACGATACGTATACTTGCGTAGAACCCCTAATGTGTAAAATATTTTCCATAAAATTATATTTATATACACTAGTCACTATTATTATTTATAACATATATTTTTGAAAGCATTAATTAGTATGTTGATCTTCAGAGGACTTCGGGTCAAGCCTTTGGTACCGTTGTCAGGGAAGAAGATTTTAGTACTCATATATTTATATCGGGTCAGGTTCACCCTCCTCAGATGAAGCTATAAGAACAAAAATCACTCAAATCCATCAAGAATCGAGTGAGATTTTGTCCCTAAAGCATGGTCGGTCCGTTGGTTATAACACCTTTGGGATGATGACCCAATGTCGTTCATTTCTGTGTTTTCAAAATGGACAGCTCTGATTTAATCCCAGCCGATCAGCTTTTCTAAATCCCGGAGTGGATCAGTAGCGTTTCGATGAATCCGAGGACACGCGGTGTCGTCTGGAAAATTCTTGTTAATTGGATTTAAGTAAATCCAGATTAACCATAAAATAATAAAAAATTCATATTTTTGCATAAAAAAATCACAAAAATACAACAAAATTATTCGTGAACTCATAAAAATGAGGAGAATAATGTGGACACAAAATTTTGATTTAACAAGAAAAATTTAATTAATTAAATACATGGAGTAATTTAATTATTAAAAATTAATTATAATTCCAAAAATAATGAAATTTTTAGGGATCATTCTTCTCATCATTAAAAACATTCTCTGATTTTTTCTATGTCTAGGGGAAGTCTTAATGTGAGATATCTAATTTTCAGCTTACTTTATGATTATTTTCCAAAACAATTATAAAAATCAGTAAGTCGGAAGATAAAATTTGAAGATGGTTAGTAATTTTTGGGTGATGAATTTAAACCTTAAAAATAACATTTCCTAACCTCTAAAAATTTAAAATGACATTTTAAACTTTTAGGCCAAAATTTGTAAAATTAGAAAATTAAAAATTGAACCCTAAAATATATATCTCTCATAAAAGAAATAATTAGGATTAATTAAGTCTTAACACATAAGTTTAAATCACTTTAAACTTATGATAAATTTGTATGACTTAAATAGGTTAGGTTTAAAAATAACTTAAACCTTCAACAATCCTAAATAAAATTAATCTTATTAAACCTTTATTAAATTAGGTTTAATAAAACCTAATTAGGTCTAACACACTATTTAGACCTAATTAAACCAAGTTAGACCTTAATCACATTGGTTTAACTTAATAAACAATAATTAGGTCTAAGACACCATTTAGACCTAATTAAACCAAGTTATATCTTAATTACATTAGGTTTAACTTATAAACCCCAATTAGGTCTAAGAAACTATTTAAACCCAGTTAAACCAAGTTAGACCTTGATAATCATAGGTTTAACTTAATAAACCCTAATTAGGTCTAAGACACCATTTAGACCAAGTTAGACCTTAATCAGATTAAGTTTAACTTAACATACCCTAATTAGGTCTATGAAACTATATAGACCTAATTAAACCAAGTTAGACCTTGCTCACATTAGTTTTAACTTAACAAACCATAATTAGGTCTAAGACACTATTAACACCTAATTAAAACCAAGTTAGACCTTAATCACATTAGATTTAACTTAATAAACTCTAATTAGGTTTATGACACCATTTAGGCCTAATTAAACCAAGTTAGACCTTAATCACATTAGTTTTAACTTAATAAACTCTAATTAGGTCCAAGACACCATTTAAACCTAATTAAACCAATTAAGAACTTAATCACATTAGGTTTAACTTGTAATTAAAGTCTAAATTGGTTTAATTAGGTCTAAATGGTGTCTTGGACCCAATTAGGGTTTATTAGATTTAACTTAATAAACCCTAATTAGGTTTAAGGCACCATCTAGACCTAATTAAACCAAGTTAAACCTTAATCACATTAAGTTTAACTTAACAAACCCTAATTAGGTCTAAAACACCACTTACACCTAATTAAACCAAGTTAGACCTTAATCACATTAGGTTTAGCTTAATAAATACTAATTAGGTCTAAGGCACCATTTAGACCTAATTAAACAAAGTTAGACCTTAATCACATTATGTTTAACTTAATTAATCTTAATTAGGTCTAAGACACCATTTAGATCTAATTAAACCATAATAGACCTTAATCATTTTAGGTTTAACTTAATAAACCCTAATTAGGTCTAAGACACCATTTAGACCTAATAAAACCAAGTTAGACCCTAATCACATTAGATTTAACTTAATAAACCTACTTAGGTCTATGACACCATTTAGACCTAATTAAACCAAGTTAGACCTTAATCACATTAGGTTTCACTTAATAACCCTAATTTGGTCTAAGACACCCTTCAGACTTTATTAAACCAAGTTAAGTCTTAATCACATTAGGATTAACTTAATTAAACCTAATTAGGTCTAACCTAATATTAGACCTAATAAACATCAATTAAACCTTTGCCAAATTAGGTTTAATTAATCTTAACCTAATTAGACTTAACCACAATTAAGTGTAATTAATCAATTAAACATTACCCAAATTAGATTTAATTAACTTAAACCTTTAGGTTCAACATACATTGAACCTAATCTTAACCTATAATTAGGTTCAACCCAACTTGAACCTAAGCCCATTTAAGTTCAACATACATTGAACCTAAACTTAACCTACACATAGGTTCAACCCAACTTCAACCTAAGTCAAAACTTAAACCTTTTTGGTTCAACATACATTGAACATAATCTTAACCCATACTTAGGTTCAACCCAACTTGAACCTAAGTCAAAATTTAAACCTTTAGGTTCAACAAATATTGAACCTAACCTTAACCAATACTTAGGTTCAATCCAACTTGCACCTAAGTCAAAACCCTTTAGGTTCAACATATATTGAACCTAACCTTAATCTATATTTAAGTTCAACTTAACTTGAACTTAAATCTTTTAGATTCAAACTACATTGAATCTAACCTAAACCCAGATTCAATCCATTTTGATTATAATTAATTCCTTAACTTAGGTTAAAACCACATTGAACCTAAAATCAAAATTTTAACTTAAGAACAACCAAAAGTTGAACATAAGATAAAACCAAACCATCTTAAAAGTCAACATTTTAACTTAAAATCAACCCAAAAGGCAAACTTAAGTTAAATATCAACCTCAGGTTCAAACTTACATTAAATTTAAATAATATGAATCAACCCCAACCAAATCTTTAGGTTTAAATTGGCATCAGTACCTAAAACCCTAAGTTTAATCTATATTAGACTTAACCAAATTTCTTCAAGTCCAACTAACATTGGGACTTAAACATTAAGTCTAATTTACATTAGATATAATATAAAATATTAGATTCAAACTATGCTAAATCAAAAATCTCAAGTCTAATTTATATTAGACTTAACTCAAAATCTTTAGATTAAAAAGACATTGAATCTAAATTCTTAAATCTAATTCATATTAGATTTAACTTGAAAAAATTAGATTCAAATGACATTTAATCTAAATTTCCAAGTCTAAATAGACTTTAGATTAAAAAGGCACTGAATCTAAATTCTTAAATCTAATTTATTTTATATTTAACTTAGAATCATTAGATTTAAATGAAACTAAATCTAAAATTTTCAAGTTTAATTAGATCTTACAATTATTAGATCTAAGTAAATTTGAATCCTTTCTTTAAATCTAAATTACATTAGACTTAAATAAAAAAATCGACAATGACACATGGAAAATTGGTTAATAAATCATAAATAACTTAAAATTTTCCAATCTAAAATCCAAGAAAACATTAAGACTTGAAATAAACCTTAAAGAACAAAGATCACAAAATGCAATTTAAACCTCAGAGTTCTTGGTTTAAACACCTTCTGTACTAAGTAGATCAATGCATCTGATGACCCTGGGATGATGGAGCCATGTACATCTTGACCGGGTTATCTAAAAATTAAAATTTAATCAACAATTTAAGAAATAAAATCAATATTATTTCTTTTTTCAAGAATAATCCTGACATTATTTTTTTGCAGGTTCTAGACAAGTTCCGTTTTGATTTACTTTACATGTTATTAGGATGTGCTAACTCTATTTTGTAGAAAGACATTTTGAAGATGGGACAAACAAAAAAAAAACTGACATAATTGACATTAAAAATAAAACTAAAATGACATAATCGAGATAAACAACGAAACAAAACCTAATCCTTTAGGATAATCACAAATCATAAACTTTAAGGATAGTCACCAAACAAATAACAAACTATAAGACAAAAAGACAGTAAAATAACAAAGAAGAAAGCAAAAATAAAAACTAACATAATAAATGACATTGACAAAATCAAATCTTTAGGGTAGTACGTAACACTTAGAAACAAAGTTACCCCTAGGATTGACCATTGATGTTTCTTTCCTTATTCTAGAAATCTCTTAGAAAACAAGTGTTCATATTTATCAGAAGTTTTCTTAGATAAACTTAATTATCTAAGATGTAATTCGCTATAGGTGCTTGCTCCTATAGAAGATTTAAGAACTCAGATAGAAATCTCTAGTTATCAAATTTCAAGCATGATCCTCCTTAATTAAAATTTTCTAGAATAAGGTTTTCTAGAATCTCCTTGTGCAAGAAATATCACTGACATTTCTTATTCTACTGTTTTCTATTTTATAAACCTTATTTTCTTCAAATTTTTTAATATCTGAGGATCCCGTAAATAATCCGAAGAAATAAAATCTCTTGAAGATTAGGGCAATAAAATAGACAAACAGAATGACAACTTCAAACATTGACGTTGATATCGACATGAGAAAATCTTGGCGGTGATGGGCCGGTGAAGAGCTGCCATCTCACGACTCCGGATGCCTCCAACCACCCCACCCAGGGTTTACTGATCCATGAAAAGAATACCCATTTTTATGCCTTGATTTTTATTAAATTTTTAAGGATATTATGCTTTAATGAAAGGTATTTTTGTGTTTTTGGATATAGGTGATGGAAAAATATTCAAGAAGAAAAAAAAGTGAAAAAGGAGCAAAATGGAGCAAAAATGGAGCCAAAATGCAAAATTGTCAAAATTATTGGTTTGGCGCCTAGGCGCCCGAATCCGGGGCCTAAGCGCTAGGTCGATACGGGATCTATCAAGATTTTTGACGACTTTTGGACGGTTATTTTGACTGTGTTAGCTGTTATTGAACCATCTAGAAGACTGACAGTTGTTCCTGGTTTATAGAACATGTGATACAATGTATTTGAACACTTGGAAACGGTTTTAATCGCGAAGAGGTGCGATCCAAAGTGAAGAGGTGCAAAGAACTGGACGCAGAGTCCGGCGCCTAGGCACCATATTCCGGCGCCTAGGAGCCAAACACACCATCTAGAAGATTCATGGAATGTGGACACATTTTGAAGAGGTGCCTCAAGGAAACCCTTAAAGCCTATAAATAGGAGGGTACTCCTTTAGAGAAAACCACCCCCATACATCGCCCTATCTAGAGCCTCGTCTAGAGGGAGAATTAGAGAAATACTTTAGGGCCACTTTTATTAATTAGTGATTTTGTTTAGAGTGTGTATTGAGAGTTTAAAGAGTTGGTGCTTTTGATGTTTTTTGCTTTGGAGTCAGAAGAATTCAGAGGTTCAGTAGGAGAAACACCTGAGATATGTATTTGTAATTTTATTCAAAGTTTTATTATCATGTTTTGTTGTTTAAATTCAATGTGTTATGAGTAGTTAGTTTACTTTCTCCTTTCAATTATGAAAAGATAAATAAGATGATATAAAATTCGATGGAAAATTAAAAACTATTTATATTTTAAAACATTGTGATGATATTAATACCAGATCTTCATTTACTTTTCAAATTGATTACTTGTATTGTTAAAATCTGTTGAAGAGTTTTGATACCTAGAAGGAGATGAATTCTTAACTAGTAGATATCACATGAATCCTTGGGTAGTCGAAGGCCTTGTGCGGGTTATTCAAGGTGAAGTGCAAATAAATAGGAAGATATTATATAATGGGCATAGAATTAATAAGTTTTTAGAGTGATAGACTAAATTCTTGTGATTTGGTTTATAGAGAAGGAAAGGGTCACTAGTAGGGCCGACCATAGCCACCCTTGGACATCTTGTAGTGTGAGCCTAGATTAACCCATTCTACTAACAATATATCTGGACCTGATCTATAGGCTAGCCAATGTTCATTACACCTGGATCAAAGGGTAAAGAATATGAATGCTTCTATTTGGCACAATACCATAAATTTTTATTCTCCACGAATATTATCATTATCTTAGAAAATCTTGGATTAATTTAAAGGAAGAAAGTTGTGTTCTTATTGCTATTTACACCAATCATTTCATTACTACTTTATTATTGCATCTTTCATTACTACTTTATTATTGCATCTCGTAAATTAAAAATATCAAATTTTTAAACTATAAAAGAAATACATAAAATAAAATTAAAATATTTAAAAATCTATAACTCACTCCTCGTAGGATCGATACTGGGGTCTTTGTTTGAAAGCCCTATATTACTTGATACTATATGTATACTTGCGTAGTGCACCTAGTGTGTAAAATATTTTTAATAAAATTATATTTGTATACACTAGTTGCTATTATTATCTATTACATATATTTGAAAGCATTAATTATTATATTTATCATCAGCGGATTGCGGTCAAGTTTTTGGCGCCGTTGCCGAGGATTGAATTTTTAGTATGCATATATATAGATTTGGGTCAAGTTTTTGGAGCCATTGCCAGGGATTGAATTTTTAGTACGCATATATATAGCATTGGGTCATTCACCTTGAGGCAAGGCAATACTATGGGCACCTTGCTTAAGTTCCCTCATATTTGGCACCCATCCTACAAGATGTTAGATGTTAGAACCAAACATATGGAACTCCAAGAAAAGTAAAGAAGCATTTGGAATTTCTAATGGTGTAGGGTTCCATCACTAGTCCTCTAGGATAATCAACAGAAAAGTCTTATGGCTAGATCCTATGCTCCTAAGTAAGAAATACTAGACATCAATAAAAGTGAGGTCAACAGCCACTTCCCTAGATCACCACAGCTCAAAAACCTCCTTCATGTTGTCTTTTATATCAAACCACTACTTATTGTCACCATCGAGTAGCCACCTTCACTTAGCCACCATCAACATGTCATAGCCATCGCTGTATGGCCACCACTACTAAAGACACTAGCATTAGAGTTTCTAGAGCAAGATACCAAAGTTATTACGTAGATTTGAAGAAGAATATTTTATCCCTGGATGTATAAATATTACCTTAAAATGGATCAAATTAGTCAAATGAGGTAAATCTTTAGGATTTATGAGTCTAAATAACCAAATATTTTTTTGTTACTGGGGTCTGATATCCATTAGAGGGTAAGCTTTTTGAGCTAATTACTTCTCGAGAGTTGTTGCTCCCAAGAACATTCAATTAAAGTATTAGATTATATCAATTGGGATTATAGGGTAAGTGTCTTGATGATTGATGTTTCAAGATCCCGAGTTGATGGATAAATATGAAAATATTTATTTGAATTAAAATCATAGAACTTAAAGCCCAATGATGGAGTGTCTCAATTATGACGAGGAAGAGGCTTAGCCAACCAAATGAAGAAGGCATGTCCTGCGAATTGAAATTAATAATTTGTCTAAAATAGATTTGTTTATTATTTTAGAGATTAAATTTGAATTGAAAGAGTGATATTTAGGTGATTAACTTAAGATGAAAACTTAAGTTGGTTGGATTTGATTTTAGTTGATTTATTTGACTTGAGAAGGGTTTCTATAGTTTGTTTAAGGGTTTTAAAGTTGATTCACGAAATTTTGTTAACTTTTGAAGAAATTAAAATATTTTTTTTAAATTATCAAGATGTTTCTTTGAATTTTTAGGTCTTTTTGAAGTTTATTTGAATAATTTAAGATTTGATGTTGAAATATTGAAACTTGAAGTTTTGAATGTTTGAGTTATTTTTTTTCTTTTTCTTTAAATTTTTTGAGGTTTTAAGTTTTGAACTATTAAAATTTTAAATTTTGAAGTTTAAAATATTTTAGGAAAAACTATGTTTCTGAAGTTTTAAAAATTTTGAAGGTTTAAATTTTGAAGTTTTTTTTTTAAGAAAAAAGTTTGATGTTTTAAAAGGTTTGAATTGTGAATGTTTTGAATGATCTAAGAATGACAAGATTTGAGTTGTGAAAATTTTAAAAGTTTTATTTGTTTAAGTCTTTAAGTTTTAAAAATTTTAATTTTTAAAATTTTAAAAAATTAAATTTTATAAATGGATTGAAGTTTGAAATGTTTTTAGAATTTTGTGAAGCTTCAAAATTTAGAAAGAAATGTTTTGTTTGGATTTCTTTATATGTTGGTTTCAAATTAAGTGTGTTTGTCGACATATTTTTAGGTTTGTGGTGTATTTTGAAAAGGAGGTCGCCTACAGAAATTATCGGCGAATTTTAGATTTTAAATTTGATTTAAATATATATATATATATATATATATATATTTTAGAAAGTAGCATTTGATTTTGAAAATAATTTTAAATTTGGAAATTTTAAGATATGAAATCAAACTGATCACACATCCCTAAAAGTTTATATAAACGAGCACCGCACCACAAACTGTATATCTATCCCGGAGAGTAGACACACTGCTTGATGATGGGGCTCGCTTAAATAAACTAGAAGATTTGTGACAATCGTTTGGTCTGCGAACCAATTTTATAAGCCGACAAGTTCCCCTGCTTAATATAAAGGAATTAAGCAGGGTTTATATTACCTGGGTTCTTAAAGTTCCCTATAAGGGCAAGCCCCTATAGTTAATTACATCTTAAATGAAGTGAATCATTTAAGAAAACTCTCGATAATGATCTGTGGTTTTGTTCTCAAGAATTTCAAAGTTTAAGGTTTTCAAAGGATTGGATTTTTAAAATTTCAAAAGGGATTAGCTCAAATTTGGAACATTTATTTTCAGGAGTCCAAAAGGAAGAGAAATAGAAGAAGCTGAGGATCCAAGAAGAATCTTGGCAACTTCCCAAACTATCATATTGTTTGGCTTCGAGTTTAATAAAATCCTAATATTATCTGATATTTCAATCTTGCCAATTTTGATTAATTTAGACTTATATTTGTATGATAAAATCATACAAATAGCCTTGAAGATGTGAGGGTTTATGTCGTACCAAATGACTACCTCGGAGTCCTAAGACCGGTTAGGGCTTAATTTACATAACATGATTATACAAATGCCTAACGAAAAGTTGAGGATTTATGTTGCACTAGGCAAACTACCTCGAAGTCCTATGGCTTGGTTATTTAATTCTAGGAATGTTTAGTTGATGTGGGGTTGTTTTGCTGACGAAGATGGCCGTGCTGCCCACCGTGCTCCAAGCTCCTTGTTGTTGCAGAGGTTTAGTTATAGAAGGTGAAAATCAAGAGATGAGAAAAGTGTTTTGGTTTAGAAATCTTAAAGTCCAAGTGTTTTTAATATTTTAATTAAAACAAATCTTAAAGTTGTTTAAACGGAACCGATTAAGATCCCACTGTTCCGTCATCCCGACACCGTTATTTTCATTGAATTCACTTAGTCCAGATGAATTTGCTAAACTCAACTAATTGAGTTCCACACTTTCATTTAGACCTTGGGAAATCTCGTTAGCAACACGTGGGTTACATCATCCAAGGTATTCCCGATCATTCAACGAGACGTTTTAATTTAGTGAAAGTTGTAGTTTTGTTGTTCTGTTTGTGATTAAATTTTGAGTTGTTTTATATTTTGAAATGTTGTGGTGGTGAATTTTATCTTTCAGTGATTTTTAATTTAGTTTTGGTTTCAGTTCAGGGAATACCCTAAAGGTTTTGGTTTTCATGCAATAGTTGTTTATCATGCAAGAAAAGTAAAGTACACTGCATGTAAGTAAATTGCAATAAAATAAAAGCGTACCTGGAGGGTCTTCCAGTCATCCCAAGCTGCACTTAAAACACATGTTAAGACATTTAAATGTTTCAACAAGTACCTAGGTGAAGCTAAGGGAAAGATTTTTGTTGTCTACCAAAGTCCTAATCCTATAGCTAGTCATCTCCTATGACGTCTAGGTTCTTGTGTTTTGGTTTAAGGACGATTTTCTTCATCAAAGAAACAATTAAATTCAACTGTTCTTATAAACATCCTATCATATTGAGGAAGTGCTTAAGATGAGTCTTAATCATCTTTTCAATATTTCTAGGATCGTTTTAAGTCCAAGAGAATTCAATTGTCCAAGAGTTTAAGTTTTGTTCTTTTGCTCAGTGAACTAGGACATTTGAATGTCCCATGAGTGAAGTAACACTTCACCTGATACCTCATTTAAGAGTTATAAGGGCAAATCAAATTATTAAGTATTTTAATGATTTAAACTTAATAATTTAATTTTAATTTTGACTTAAAAAAAATAAAAATAAAAAATAGTTTAAGTTTGGAATAGTGTTCAAATTATTTTAGATTTAATTCTTAATGATTTCATTTAGGTTTGCATTTAAATGATTTTGATTTAATTTAATTTAATTTAATTTAATTTAATTTAATTTTAATTAAATTTGATTTAATTTTAATTTAATTTAATTTTAATTTAATTTAATTTAATTTAATTTAAATTTTGATTTAATTTAATTTAATTTTAATTTTAATTTAATTTAATTTTAATTTAATTTTAATTTAATTTGATTTGATTTTAATTTAATTTAATTCAATTTAATTTAATATAACTTAATTTAATTTAATTTAATTTAATTTAATTTAATTTAATTTAATTTAATTTAATTTAATTTAATTTAATTTAATTTAATTTAATTTAATTTAATTTTAGTTTAATTTTAATTTGGATTATTATTTTAATTAATTTTTTTAATTAAGAATTAAGTATTATTTAAGTGATTTATTTAGGGATTTTTAAATTAAAGAATAAATATCTTCTTAAATAATTTCCCTACTTTAATAATTACAATTTATATTATTCTTCCAAAATTTTAATTAATTAATTTATTAAGGTTTTATTTTAATTATATTTGAAATGATTAGTAGATTTCTACCCTTAATCATTTAAGTTTCAATCATCCAACAATCAGTTTAAAATCAAATATTTTACCCTCCCCTTTGATTAATCCTAAAATTTTAATTAAATATTGAAATTTTTAATTACCATTTTGCCCTTCAAGCTTAATAATTCTATAACTCACTAAATTAAGCTCAAATGAACTTGAATTTTTTATGTAACCTCACTCACATGTCAATTAAGACATTAGAGGAGAAAATGTGATTTTTCTGTATTTAATTTATTTATGTAATTATTTTTAATGGAAAATAGGGGTTTTCAAGGAAAATTCAATAACATGACCAAGGAGATGTTTCTGTCCTAAAGAAAATTATGGGATATTCCTAATTACTAGAGGACCATTGGGACCAATTTTGGTGATTTTTTGAATTATATTTTATTAATTAGAATTATTTTTGTGTTTTGAAGTATTAATTAATTTTAAAATAAAATTGAAGTTGAAAAATAGATTTTATATTTTTCTAAAATCTCTATGACCTCAAGGAGTTCAGAGAAAGAAATTTTGTATTTTTTTATTTTTTTTTGATTTATTAGAATTATTTTAGTGAAAAGGTTGGAAAATACATTTTTTAATATTAAAAAATTACATTAAGCCTTTAAAATTCAATATCTCACCCTATGGACTTGAGCAAAATATTTGGTTTGTTCCTAAATGATTAGTATTCAAAATGTGACATTTTGGTGATTTTTAATATTTTTATGATTTTTATTATTTTTTAATTATTAAAAATATTAAAATATTGATAAAAATCAACTTTTTTAGAAAAATGCAATTTTAATTTTCCTAAGTTCCTCTGATATCAAAGAAGCTCCAAAACCATTTTTATGAATTTTTTAAAAGTATTTTGTGAGTTATGAATTTTTAAAGTTTAATTTTATCCATTTTTGCTTAAGAGGCTTAATCAACCCATTTGGTGGGGTTAATAAAGTCCAGTTGGTTTCAAATTTTTATGTGGTGTTCTCCTATCCCTAGAGGACAGTGGAGAATTGTTTTTAAGTTAATTTGATGTGTGGTTAACCCTAATTAATTAAAGTTCAATTTTTGGTATTTAGGCCAATTAGGGTTGTTCCAAGTGAATTAACTCAAAACTTATTTTTCTTAGGTCCCTCTGGTCAAAAGAAACATCACCAAATTTTCCTAGGATTTATTTCTCAACATGCTAATTATTGGAATTAAAATACTCAAAACAGTAACATGCAATTAAAAAATCAATAACTTCTCATAGGGATGGCCTTTGAAGGGAATGTTCCCAAGTTCAGAGGCTTCAAAAGCCCTATGGTCTCATGCCATGGTGAATTGCCTATGCAAATGGAGAATTAAAATAATGCAGAGAGTAAATAATTCATTAAAAATAAAATACTTAATGAAATTACTTGATTTCTTTTCCACATTATTCTCCTCCGTTCACTAAGCAAGAGGGTATTTTTATTTTATTTTTAGGATATTTATACACAAAGTTATGAATTTTTGAAGTTCTGGGAATTAAATAAATAGAAAAACACCCTATTTTCCTACTTATCCACGCGACGCTGACTCAACCTCAGCACCTCCGAAGCTCCACGAGTCGCCTCTTGATTCGGCGCCGCCATCTGACTGGGATGCCACGTGGCCCGTGGTTCATGGCCCGTTGCTCCGTCCGACTCGATCCTGGCCATCCATCCGATACACGCGCGATCTGACGGCTCCTGGTCATCATCTACAACTGGTGTGAACCCGTGACCGTTGACCTTCTAACCCTAATTTCTCACTCGATTCTCAACGGATTTTTGTGTTCCTATGCTCTATGGGTTCTTCTTGAAGAGACGAACACATCCATATGGTAAACATGCATTTAAATTGATTCAAATTAAATGGAGAATCTCTGAAAGCTCGGGAGGAAGAGTGAGTCCATACCTTTGCTCAGAGAAGTGAAGCTTCGATATGAGAGTTGTGTGACGTTCGATTGGGTCCAAGCAAGATCCAGATGAAGTCCCTTGGCCTGGTGAATTGTCTAGGTATGAAAGTGCCCACAGCCGATCACAAAGCTTGGAGGCCAAAAGAAATGGCTGGCCTGGAGAGGGAGCTTTTGCTGGTAAACTTCTCCTCTTGTTCTGGTGAAGGTGTAGAGCCAATCAATTTGGGGATTGGCTCACTGTGATGAAGTGTCCTAGTTTTTGTGCTGAAATTTGAACTCAAAATTGAGCTCAGCTAGAGGGAATTGGGGTTGGAATCCAGGGGGAATCAGGTGCTCTATGTGTAGAGAGTGGTCTGGGATGATTTTGGCAGGGTTTTAGTAAGGTTTGGTTCAGCACCTCCCTTGGCCGAGAGGAGGGGTTGTTTAAATAGAAGAGGCTGGAGGGCCTCCCAGGGGGGTTTAAGGGTTGGGAGCAGCTGCTCTGGTGAGGAGAAGAACAGCTGCAATGGTCATTTGGAGTGAGGCAGCTCAGCAAGGTGGAATTCCAAAATTTGGCTCCTCCCAAGGTCTCGGCCATGGTGTTTTCTGGAGATCCAGGCGGCTGGCCGACAGGCATGGGTCACCCTCAGGTTCAGGTAAGTCAGGCCTTGGGTTTAGTGTAGGCAATTGGGCTTTGCCATGTGTAAATGGGTTGGATTAAAAGGGCATGGGGGGAGGCCATTTTGGCTTGATTTGGTCCAAGCCATGATTTAGGTTGGGTTCACCTTCCCATGACCTGGTTTTAGGCTGAGAGGATCATGTGAGTCAACCTACCAAAGGTAGTGAAGTCCACATCAAGGATTAGGTGGCAAAGTATGGTTTAGAGTGTATCATGTTTAAGGTAAAAAAAGGTTTAAAAAGGTTTAAGAAAGGGATCCCCTCTCTTGCCATTAATGGCTTGGTGAGATGGAAAGTAGCTTCCATGGCTCTCATGGCTCCCATGTGGCTCATGCATGGCTTCATGGCTCATATATGGATTGGGAAAAGTTGTCTCACTTGCATGAGAAAAGGTGTTGGAATTTTTTATTGATTTAAGGAGAATTGTCATAAGGCTTGATTTCGATTTATTTGGTGATGAATTTTAGAACTTAGGAAGTGTTTTAAATCAAAGGGATGATGAGAGGAATTTCATGTGGGCTTTGTCATGGACTTTGGGCTTTTGAACTTGCTTTGGATGGGCTTTTTAAGAAGGCCTAAGGAAGTGGGCCTTAGGTTTTTTAGAATAAGTTTATGGATAAGAATTTTGTAAAAGGTTGGGCCAACTAATTGTTGGGTTTGGTTAAGGGATGTGTCATGAGTGATTTGAAATGAATTTGAGGTGGTTTGGGTTTGAATTGGGTTGGATTTGGGCTTTTTTTGGTTAAGGGGCCAATATAGGTCAAATTGGGCTAATTTGAGCCAATGTTGGGCTAGGGTTGAAATTTATGTAAAATTAATGTTGGGAAATTTTTATTGGAGTATTTCAAATAGGTTTCAACTTTGGTTGGGTTTTGGTTTTGGGACTTGGACTTATTTGGGTTAGGTTTGGGTTTAGGTCAAAATTGTGCTTTTGGTTTTGGGTTGAATTTGAGTGGGGTTTGGGTCAAATTTTTGGGCAAATTATGTTAGTGTTTTGTTTTTGGGGATGTTAGGGAAGGTTTAGAAAAGGTTTGGGGTTAATTGGAGTTGAATTGGGTTAGTTTGGGCTAAGTTTGGGTCATGGGTCCAAATTGGGCTTTAAGGTCAAAAGTGAAATTTGATTCAAATGTCAATCAAATTCGACTTAGATTTTGTCTAGATTGATATTGTGGATATTAAATTGAAGTTTAGAATTGAATTGGACCAAAATTGGGGTCAATTGGGTAGGTTTGGTTTGACATTGGGTTCACTTGGGTTAAGAATGGGCTAAATTGGGTGTTTTGGTAAAAGTGGGGGTAAATTGACAAAATTGGGCCATGGTGTAGTTGGACAAAATGAAATTGGGAATATTTGGGATTTTTTGGAATTTTCTGGGAATTTTCTGATGTTTTTGCATTTTTGGGTCAAGAGGGGCATTTTGGGTATTTGGAGGGTATTGGGGGGTACTTTTGGAATTTTTGGTATTTTTGGCTATGGATGATCAATTTGATTGGTGAGGAAGTGTTCAAGGTTAATTTTGGGGAATTTTGGGTGATTTGGAAATTTTGGAGGATTTGGGCAATTTTAAGAGCTTTTGGTAGGTTTGATAGGTGTAGGATCCCCGGGGTCAAAAATTGAAATTTTGGAAAAATGAAGATTGATCAAATATGAGTGAAATGGAAGCGCTTTGATTGATCCATGAAGTCATATTAAGCCTATATGAGCCATGAGAGGACTCATTTGAGGCATTCACTATGTTGTTCCTAACCCTCTTAACCGGGGCTTAGGGGTTAAGGTCCATCCATATGAATTACCTACATGAGTCGGGGAGTCAAGTTGGGTATGGGTGTGGTTTTAGGATTTGGATTGTGTGTGTGAGAGTGTAGAGTATTAGTGTAGTGAGTGTGTAAGTCGACCCTCACTGGACCAAGCCACCTGGGGTGGTCCTAAGGCCAAAGAGTCCTATAGGGAACTCATCCTTTAAACCTTCACATTTGATCTCAACCCTCTAGGAGATTAGGGGTCTTCAATCAAGCTTGTGGGGTTTGTAAGGAGTCAAGAGGCGTTTAAACTTCTAAAGGGTGGGTTCCACTTCTAGTCCTCTAAGATAGTCAAAGGAAAAGCCTAAGGCTAGATCCTAAGTACTAAAGAGAGAAGAATAGACCTCATCAAAAATGAGGTCAATAGTGTTCGATTCAAATCAATAAAGTTTGATCTAATTAGAAAATGGTTATTTGAAAAGGATAATTTCAGTCGATTGAATTGGATTAAAAAGGGGTTGATCACAAAGAATAACTAAAATACCTTAATTTTTGAATAAGCAGAGGATAAACTAGAAGGATTTCTTTATGGTGGAGAAAACTTAACCCTAAAATATAGACTTTACAATGACACAAGATGGGTGGATTGACCTAATGTTTTAGTATAATACCCCTAGCCAAGAGGCTCATGACTTTTCATCATCTCAAGTGCAATAGTATCCTTAAATTATTGACTAATCAGATAGTAATAGGCCTCTACTAATACTATAAGGATGGTGAATGCAAACATTCTTATTATTAGGTGGTTCAAGGTGCCTTCATTAGTAACCATGGGTTACTTATCGTGGAGCACCTACGTAGTCTTACGGGGTAGTACTATTTATTCTATATGTCATAGTCTTTCGTATTAACTAGAGATACCCATTAATCTAACTAAGGCTTCTAGACTTGACTATTCAAGATTATGTGATTATCTTTGATATTTTTCTCTACTGACTAGCCTAAGTTTCACAGTTGATCGACATAATAGTGGATTATGTGATTTAAGTTGGTCAATTTAAGAGTTATTTTGAGGTCTAATATTTAATTTATGATTTAGTTTATTCCCTAGATTTTTCAATCAATTTGGAAATAAAGTTCTTCTAGGATCAAATTTTAAAAGTTAGTTTTTTATCTTAGGTGTTTTCTATTATTTTCCTCCTAGGTTTAACTTCTTTTGTTTGGTTTCCTATTTTATGTTGGAACTTGTATTCTAAAAAGGGTTTCATTCAAGCCTTTCATATTTACTCCCTTCATACTTAAGTTTCATTCGCATACTCTCAAAATTGTCACACATATGAATAGGTAATTTTATAAAACACTTATTGTCACACAATGATAAGATACATTATAGCATGTGAGTGAATCTTATTTGAGAAATGCATAAATATGGAATTACCCAAAACTGGTACGCTTATAAGTTTCTCAATCACATTATTGAAAGGGAACTTGTTCACTTATGGGCCAAACTTATAAACATGCATAAGTATGGTATGAGTTAGCTATTTATGAGGATTTACAAAGTCATATAATTTTAGTACGAGAATTTATACAATTTGTGAGCTCCTGAGAGGGTTTTGCCTTAGTCTTTAGAAAATAGCTGTGTTTAGACTTGTATTATTTTTGAAAATTTTTTATTTAGGTTTTGAAAAGCATTGTATTTTGGTTATTTAGGTTTTTATAAGATTTACTTATGTTCCATTTTAAAAGATTTATGTTTTTTTAAAGTTTTTTTTAAAAGAAGAAATTGCTTTGTTTTTGAAAAAGTTTAGTTTTAGTTTAATGAGTATTTCATTTAACTTTCACTTTGAAAAGGTTTGAATTTGAGATTTGAATAGGCTCAAGTTATCATTAAAAACTTTATTTAATTTTTTTCATTTTTTTAAACAAGATTTTATTTTTATGTAGAAAAAAAATTATATCTTGAAAAGTTTTCATATTTAAAACAAATTGTTAAAAAATTAATATTTTAAGGAGATCTTTTGTTTTTGAAAATATTTTCTCTAAATTTTGTTCAAAGAGATTTTTTTTTCTGAAATTATTTTATTTGAGTTTTCTCTTATAATGGTTTTGTTAAGTTTTAGAGAGGGTTGTTTTGTAAGTTTTATTTACTTTAATTTAAAATTTAATTCCATCTTTAAGGACTTAAGCTCATAATAATTCAAAATTGAAAAAAATAAGTTTAACAAAATATTAGAAATTAGAGCATGCATAACTTATTTTAATTTCCTCTCATTGAGTGCTCATTTAAATTTAAGTAAATATAATACTTTCTTGCACATTATTATTCCACCACCAACTATTTTTATTTATAGAAAATTTTTCTTTTGATTCTCCAAGTACATCTTTTGTCACTTATTTAATAGTATTTGTTACTTTTTCACACATAGCATTTGCTTCTTCATGAACATTCCAAATATTTAAATCTTGAATTTAACTCATAAAAATAATATTAATTGTGTCTTTTAGGTACCTTCATCTAATTCTACGATGTTGAATCCTAGAATTCTTTATTTTATAACTCTTCATCATAAATCTTGAACTAATAATCGATATTTGGTACTTAATTCCTCACTTAGAATGACCTAATAATCCTACAATCTCGACACCGCCTCGTCTCATAAGAACATAATAAATTTTTTCCTTATTAGATACATTCTTATAAGTCGTAAGAAGCTCATCTCTTTTCATGAATAAAGTATTAGAAATAATCAAATTATACGCTAAAGCATAAACTAATATGACTCTTACCTTCTTCATCAATTGCTTTATAACTGTAGCAAATATGAATATTGCAGAAATCTTTTGCCACTCTACCGATATATCCATTTAAATATCCTCCAATAAGAAATCTTTCTTTAAAAGGTATCATGTGTATTATGTCTTCTAAGTCATTATTGAATTTATCTTTAGAGCTTATATCTAAACCTACTTGAGGAGCATAAGCACTTATAATATTAAAAATCTTAGTGTCATCTCCAACTCTTTTAAGTTATACAACATTATCTTTCAAACTCATATCAATAATTACACCAACACCATTTCTAGTGCGACTCTTACCAGAATACCATAGCTTAAAACCTAAGTAATCAATCTCCTTAACGTTTTCTCCAACCCATTTAATTTCTTGAATACTTAAGATATTTATCTTTCTATGAATCATAATATCAACTAATTTAATTAATTTACCATTGAGAGTAACAATAATCCAAGATCCTATCCTAATACTAGTATCATGGAATAAATTCTTTAACCGCATCTGTCCGTAATGTGGGAACCCTTGCTTAATTGACACTACACCTAGGCGTCGTGTAGTAGCCCTGCACACTTTTCACTGTGTTCAGGTCATACAATGTGTTGCTTCCAGTGGACGCCCTAGCACTAACATAATGATCAAAAGGATTCATGTCATGACTTTTTTTCAACTAGTTTTACGCTGGTTGTCGACTACTTAACACAACCCTCCACTTTTCACATCCGAGCATGAGACAGGCAATGGTAGTATTAATTTAGTTAAAGCATCTTTATATATATATATATATATATATATATATATATATATATATATCATTAAAAATTTTGTTAAGACATATATAAATTAACGTCCTCAACTAATATAGACTTCGCAAGTCACTCTCTAAACACTAAACTTATGTAGATAACCAATTTCAAGCATATAAGCACAATTATTATCTGTTTAACCATATATTCTAAGCAAGATTTCCTTCAACCAATAAATCCACAATGTGCTCACTTGCTTGGGCATAAACCCAAGTATGGAAATTTGAATGAACATGAAGTTACCACATCAAAATTTTTGCATGAAAGTACTAAGACTAACCAAGGAGCATGAAACTAACAAATGAATATTTTTGATGGTTTATATGACTAAAACTTAAAAATTTTTCTTGGAAGACATAAGATTATAACATGATTTTGCATGGAAAAATACAAATAAGCACATGGATATATTTTGCATTTAACGATGCATGCACCTAAAACTTGAATTTCTTATTTGCATGGTATATAATTCACATACAAAAAAATTTTCCTATTTACATGGAATATATGCCACAATACACACGAGTTTTCTAGCATGAAATATACAGATAACACATATGTTTACTCTTTACATGAAATATAAATTAAAACTTATGTTTTCTAGTTTGAAATATAACATAAAGGCATACATAATATTGTATGAAACATACACAGAACACATAGGTTTTACTCATTGCATGAAATATAACCTAGGATAGATGGATTTACTCTTTGCATAGAAGATACATGAATTTACACTTTTCATGGCACATGAGTACTAACCACATGATTTTTCTTTCTTTCTTTTTCTTTTTTTTTGTAATGAAATAAAACACAATATATAGAAGAAGTTATGGCTTATGATTTGGTCATAGGAAATCGTTGATATGCACCTTTAGGTGAGAGTTGGTTTCAGGTAGGATGAAAGAGGAGAGAAGGTGAGGGAATTAGGGTGGCATTTCAGCCTGAGCGAAAGCCAAGATAGCATAGGAGTTTGGATTTAGGGTTTTGGAAATTGGTGGAGGATGAAAAAGTGAGTTTGTCAATTAGAATTTGGCTAGGCTAAAGAGGAATGATGAGTCGTTTTGGCAAGGTTTTAGCTAAGATAGAGAGGAAGGGTGAATAAGTGCTTTAGGCTAAGGTTTGGTAATGCTAGAGAAGATGGGTTAGTGAGTAGTTTAAGCTAGGATTCGACTAGGCTTAAAAGGAAAAGGTGGGTTAAGTGTGAGGATTTTGGCATGAGAGAAGGTGGTATAGAAAAGACAAAATGCGGAGTTTCAAGTAGTAGAAGGAAAAGAGTAAATGATGGATTTAGTGTGAGGTTTTGGATATGAGTGAAGGTGCATTGAGAGGATGGTGAGTTTAGGATTTGTGTTATGAAGAAAGAGGGAGAGATAAGCCAAAAGTCTTATCCATCTAAAAAGCAAGAGAGAAGGCGGGATTTATATAGTAATTCACTAAACTAACTCATATGAAAACTTTCAAAACGAGAAGAAGGAGATAGTTTATACCTTCGCTTGAAGATTTCTTTAGCTCCTTGCTTGGATGTGCCTTCCTTAGTGTAGAGAGTATTGGTATTGGTGTGAGGATGAGAGGGAGATGGATTTCAGACTTGTGTGGAAGAGAGGAAGAAAAGGAGAGCGGGAGAAAGTGTATCAATTTGGAGAGGAGAAGAGTTTGTGGAGTATCAGACAAGATAAAGAATGGCAGGAGGAGGGACAGTGGATGGAGAGCTTTTGAGCAAGGGAAGAAATGAAAGGGAGAAATGGAGGGCTTGGCCAAGAGAGGAATGAGAAGGGAATCAGTTGGATGAGGGCTTTACGTTTGAGGAAAAAAGGGAGGAATTATGGAGAAATAGAGGGAGTATTCTAAAATGGGGGTAAATTTGAATTTTGGTATGTGTTTAGGGCTAAAATAACAAAATACCTACAATTAGTTTTATATGAAGTGGTCTCTAGCTCAAGATTGTTCAATTTGAAATGGGAAGGTGCTTATGGGTGGTTAGAGGTTGTTATGACCAGCATTTTGACCTTGGCTCACTTATTAGAGAAAAATGCATGGAACTTAGTGGTTCAATAGTTTTGGTTAGACTAGGCCCTAGCTCAAATATTTTAAGTCAAGATGAGGGCCCCATCTTAGGAGAGATTTTTTAAGGAATTTTTAATGAAATGTTTAGTGGGTTTTTACTATTTAAATTAAGTATTTTTAGATCACATTTACTTTTGTTGAAGTTTTATTTTGATTTAAGTTCATTTTGAATGAATTAATAGGATTATTGTTTTTCTTATCAAAATTATTAACCAAATTATCATAGGCTTGATAAACTACTCCCTAAGAGAGTATAATTTAATCACCAAGGGCTCCATTAATCTAGATACACTCGTGTAGTCCATTTTTTAAAATGATGATTCATTAAGAAAATTTTATGTAGGACCATTTTTTATGCATGAAACTCTAAAATATAAAATTTTAAGTATATATAGTGCCCAATCTTTGCCAAATGGTTTATAAGCTCATTATATGTATTATGAACATCATGTAACTTACAGGATAACATTTTGATTACTAAATTGGTCTTATGATGAAAACGATAATTTCATGATGCTTAAAGCACTATTTAAGCATGAAAACTTGAAGTGAATTATGTTATACAATATTCAAATTTTTTTCCATTTCCTTTATATATTATATAAACATCATGCAACTTTCAGAATGCATTTAAAAGCTATATAGTGATTTATAGAGAAAACAATAATCTTAGTATGCAAGATAGATAATACCGATTTTTAGGTAAACTTTATGATTTGTCTAAAGTTCATAATATTTAGCTCTTTTTTGTTATGGGGTATTTAAATCTTTGTTTAGTAATTATTTAATTTTTAAGTTAAATTAGGATTTATTGGATGTTTCAGCTCAAGTGAGGTCTAAGTTATAGTTTATCCAAGTTCAATTCAGCTATCTAGTTATGTTTGGAGAGAGGCTCTATTTCCCGATAATATTAGATGTAAGCTATAGAAAATGCTTAATGAAAAATGAGGTCAAACACGATAAGACTATTCTATTGCATAATGAGTGATAAATTTACCTTATACATAATTTTACAAAAAACAAAATTGTGGAAGTAGGTTTCATTTCCAATAGTGGCATAACAGTGGTTCCTGAAAGTTAGCTCTTTCATTTGTGAGCTAAATTTTATGAGGCTCTAATTCCTAAAACACAAACATTCAATTCATGTATATCTCACAAACTTTAGATGTTATGTATCCAATTGCATAAAAATTAATGATTAGATGTTAGATATGTAGTGCAAAGTGCACCTTAATCCTTAGAAGAAGAAAAGCTAAATTTTAGATTAAAAATATAGAAAATGTTTTTTAAGCCACATAATCGTAATTAATTGGCATAACTCTAGCTAGATGCTTTCGGTTTGCATGCCTAAGCATTTTCAATAACTTTCAACAATTCCCACTCCCTTCACTTAATCATCTCATCCTCCATAATTTTACTTCTTTCAATGTTAGAATCCATCCAAAATAGAAGTCCAACTAAAAAGATGTAGAAGATAACCAATTCCACAACCTTCCATAAAAATAACTTTGAGCTGAAATAAATGAAGAACATGCCACATGTAGCAAGAAGGTAGAATAAGATGCCACGGATGAAGGGAGATGGCTTAGGGGGAGAAGAACTGAGGGAGATAGTGGCTACGATATCAACGAGAAAGGCAAAGACAAAGGCATTAGTCGAGATTACAGCCCCAAGGCTAGTCTGCACCTGACCTATGTGGAGGGCGGTGGTATAGGGCGAAGAGGTTAGGGGTATCATTATTGTGAGATTGAAGAGTGATAATGGCCGTTTATGGTGAGGGATGAAACGTGAGGGGGGAGGGAAATCATAGAGATGAAGAGATCTGATGTGGTTCGAAAAATGAAGTAAAAAAGAAGGAAGAGAAGGAGCGACATGGAGTGTAAGAAAATGAGCGAGAGTACTAGAGAAAGCAGAAGTGGAGGGAGGAGTAGTTGACAATGTAAGAAATTCATGTTTGAACCTTATAACACAAATTTCAAAAACAAAATACATAATAGCCAAGTTCTTTTAAATTCATGATTTTACATATCTATAATAAAGTAGCGCATACCTGTATTCATGACGAAGAAATTTGATCTTGAAGAGATGGAGTTTCTCTCTCTAATCCCTTAAAACTCTATGTACTTTCTGATGGAGGGAAATGTATGTGGTGTGTTGGGTAGAGTGATGACCCATTCTCAATTTCATGCTCTATTTAACCATCATCCATCAAGGGGGTTACTAACCAATAGGATTTATGACAATTTAAAAAATTAATTGATTATTATTATTAAAATCAATGACATAAGTTAGTAACATTTATTTATTTTAGGGGTTATTTGAGTTACAAAAATAAATATCATGAGTTGTCATAAGTTATGACATAAGTTATGAGTTAAGAAAATAAATAACTTAAGTTATCAAAATAAATATTATAAGTTGTCATAATTTATGATGTAAGTTATGAGTTAAGAAAATAAATAACTTAAGTTATCAAAATAAATATCATAAGTTATCATAATTTATGACGTAATTTATGAGTTAAGAAAATTAATAACTTAAGTTATTAAAATAAATCTCATAAGTTATTAAAATAAATGTGAGCCATAAAAAATATAACATTCTCTCACTTGGCTCACTTAATTTTAATAGTGCATAACATATTGCAAGAGAAATCCTTCTTTATATTGGTTAAATCATAATTTATTTAATAAGTATGAAATTAAAATGAGTCATAAAGGTTGTGTATCAATTTATCGACATAGTCCCTTCCATGTATCACAATATCAATTACATACTTAGCATAATGAGAATTAATATCATGGTCCCATAATGTTTATTAGATGAAAACTCTTGTTGAACATCATGCAACATAAAGTGTACACTAATGATAAAAACAAGATTTATAAATATCAGAAATAAAAAAAATTGAGCTCAATGTGTCAAAATACGAAGAGCATAAAAGTAATAAAGGGTTTCTAGAATGCCCATTCTCTTGACATGTTCGTTAAATATCTTCGGTGGCAACCCTTTCGTTAAAGGATCTGTAATTATGAGATTGGTGCTAATATGCTTAATTTGACACCCTATGTTTCTGAAATTCTTCCTTAATGGCAAGGTATTTTAATTCCATGTGTTTAGCACCTTTCGAATACTTGTCGTTTTTAGAAAGGAAGACTAATGCAGAGTTATCACAATAAATTTTCAACAGCTTCGAAATACTGTCGACAATTCCAAGTCCTGAAATAAAATTCTGTAGCCATAAACCCTGAATTGTAGCTTCGAAGTAAGCCACAAATTCAGCTTCCATAGTGGAAGCAGCTATGATTGTCTGCTTCGCACTTTTCCATGAGATCTCTCCTTTAGCCAAAAAGGAACAGATAGCTAAATGTTGATTTTCTGGTATCAACACATCCAGCAAAATCTGAATCTGAATATCCTATCACTTCAAGATCTTTAGATCTTCTATAAGTAAGCATGTGGTCCTTCGTTCCTTACAGCTTTCCAATGATCTATTTCTGGATTACTTTGATACCTGTCCAGCATCTTGACAACAAAACTGATGTTTGGTCTGGTACAAGTCTGAGCATACATTAAGCTTCCAACAATAGATGCATAAGGAATTTGTTCCATTTGTTTACGTTCCAAATCATTCTTTGGACACTACATAAGGCTGAATTTATCTCCTTTTTGAATTGGAGCAACACTTGTTGAACACCCTTCCATATTGAATCTCTTAAGAACTCATTCGATATATGTTTTCTGAGACAGCCCTAACAATCCTTGTGATCTATCACGAAATATTTCAATTCCAATTACATAGGATGCCTCATTCATATCTTTCATTTCAAAGTTCTTAGAGAAAAAATTCTTGGTTTCATATAATAAACCAAGATCATTAATAGCCAGCAAGATGTCATCAACATACAGAATGAGAAATATGATCTTGATCCCACTGACCTTTAGATATATACACCGATCAACAGTGTTTTCTTTAAATCCAAAGGACATCATGGTATCATTGAACTTAAGATACCATTGTCATGAAGCTTGCTTAAGTCCGTACATTGATTTCTTAAGTTTACACACCATGTGTTCTTTGCCTTCAACCGAAAATCCTTCAGGTTGACTCATGTAGACCTCTTCATCTAATTTCTCATTCAGAAATGTAGTTTTCACATCCATTTTGGTGTAACTCCAAATCAAAATGAGCTACTAGTGCCATGATAATTCTAAATGAATCTTTCTTAGAAACCGGAGAAAATGTTTCTTTATAGTCTATGTCATCTTTTTGAGTGAAACCCTGGGCAACAAGCTGGCTTTATATCGTTCAATATTGCCCTTTGAGTAGCGCTTAGTCTTAAGGTACATTTGGCACATTACGGCTTCTCGACTTTGCAGTACATGCTGTCTGTAGAAGTAGTGCAAGGAAGCAATTCAAGGGAAAGCTGGCTATCTGTTTAGTTCTGTATTGCGAGAAAACAGTTTGTGAGGCGATTTTTCTGTAAAAATGACCAAACTGCCCTTGTTTGTTAAAACTGTTAAAAAATTATTATGTATTTATATGTGGAGGTTTAATATATGTAAAATTTTAAAAATATTATGTATTAATTATTCCTATGAAATAAATTAAAGTTTTATATATGTGTGTATATATATTTTTGAAATTCCTATAAAAATATTTAAATGTATGATATTATGTGTTTATATATATTTTTTGGAGAAATTTAAAAGTGTAATTAATTTACTATAAAATTAATTTTTTTAATTTGTAAACATATATGTTTTGAAATCTCTTTATGTATATATGTTTGTTTAAAAATTTTATGTATATATGTATAAAAAAATTTTAAATTTAAGCATATAAGAACAATGCTAGTACAAGTAAAGCATGGAGGACACAACAATTAACCAAACAGTATAAATAACCACAGAAGGACACAACAATTTACGTGGTTTGGTCAAACTGACCTACATCCATGGGAAAAGAATAATATATCTTTATTACGACAATACAAAATGATTTACATGAAATAACAAAAACTAGAACAAAAAACGATTGGGCTCTTTCCCACATACAATCATAGTTGGCTCAGAAAAACAAAAAAAGAGTGAAGCACCTCCATATAAAATAACCACATACAGACTAAGAACAGATAAAACATATGCACTTAGATAACATGCCTGAGATAAAATTTTGAAATCTTTGAAAAGCATCATTCAAAACATCTCAAATTCTCCATGACAAAGCTCAATGCAAAATATTTCGTGAGGTTGTATGAAATTTTCTTGAATCTTCGAATTAAACACTAATTAAAGTGTTAGTAGTATATGTTATTGAGAATGGTAAATGACAATTCGAGATGCTGTCAATTCCGGAAACATGGAAGAGGAGGAGAAACACAAAATTTCCCAATAATCATTACAAAAAACTGTAAAAAAGTAAACTGAAGTGTTATATACATAAATATATGGATCATTTTATATGTAAATAAATAAGAAATAATTATAATGGATTACATAAGAAATGCCTCTAACAAAAAATAATAGCTAAATGCCTCGAACAAAGAATTTATAACTTCACAATCTTCATGTGAAGAATATTGTCATAAAGAGCAAACAAAATTTACAAGACGAGCAATGTTTCCCCAAAATTTTACAAGACGAGCTATTCTACCTTAAAAACTCGACAGTGTCCATATAAAGGACCTATAATGGAATGATGCATCCACTATTGCATTTAACACCTGAAACAAATATCGAACAATGGAAGGATGCATATAACACCTGAAATTCCAATTTGAGTTGAAGAATGTAATGATGCATCTAACCACTGAAAATGATGCATCCACTATTGTCAATTGTCATACTAAAGTTAGAAAAGTTCTTTCAAATTAATTAAATATCACCAATTTCAGAAATAAAATGAATTCTAAAGCATCAATGCATGGAATCTGGTTGTCTGCATGCAGACCTTCCAAGATTTCCAAGCCACATTTTCTTTGCAAATCTCACATTTTATCCGTTTTTATAGGTAACAGAATAATGTAATTACATAGGAAGTAGGTGTGTTGACCTCATTTTTGATGAGGTCTTCTCTTCTTCTTTTTAGTACTTAGGATCTAGTCTTAGGCTTTTCCTTTGACTATCTTAGAGGACTAGAATTGGGATCCACCATTTAGATTTTCAAACCACTTCTTAACTCCCTGCAAACTCCACAAACTTGATCGTAGACCCCTAATCACCTAGAGGGTTGAAATCGAATGTGGAAGTTTAAAGGATGGGTTCCTATGGGACTCTTTGGCACTTAGGACCGCCTACAGGTGGCACAGTGCAGTGAAGGGGGCTGACTTACACACACACTACATTTATACACTACACTTTCACACACCTCCTAAAACCACACCCATACCTAACTTGACCTCCTGACTCATGTAGGTGATTCACATGGATGGTCCTTAACCCCTAAGCCCTTGGCTAAGAGGGTTAGGAACAACATAATGAATGCCTCAAATGATGTGGCTTCATGGCTCATGTGGGCTTGATGTGGCTTCATGACTCAACCAAAATGATTTCATTCCACTTATATTCACCCAATCTTAAATTTTTCAAATTTTCAATTTTTGACCCCCGGGACCCTACACCCGCCTAACCTACCCAAAACCCTCGAAATTACCCAAAATTTTCAAAATTTCCAAATCACCCAAAATTCTCCAAAATCATTCCCAAACATTTCCACATCACTCAAGTTGATCATCCATAGCCAAAAATATCAAAAATTCCAAAAATACCTCCCAATACCCTCCAAATACCCAAAATACCCCTCTTGACCCAAAAATCCCAAAATTCAGAAAATTCCCAAAAAATTCCAGAAAATCCCAAATATTCCCAATTTCATTTTTTTCAACTACACCATGGGCCAATTTTGTCAATTTACCCCACCTTTGTCAAAACCCCCAATTTGACCCATTTTAACCCTAAGTGAACCCAATGTCAAACCAAACCTAACCAATTGACCAAAATTTTGGTCCAATTCAATTCTAAACTTCAATTCAACATTCCCAACACCAATCTAGACCAAATCCAAGTCTAATTTGATTGAAATTTGGATCCAATTTCACTTTTGGCCTTAAAGCCCAATTTGGACCCATGACCCAAACCTAACCCAAACTCACCCAATTCAACTCCAATTAACCCCAAATCTTTTCTAAATCTTCCTTAGCATCCCCACAAGAAAATCACTAACATGAGTTGCCTAAAATTTAGACCCAAACCCCACTCAAATTCAACCCAAAGCTAAAAGGCCCAATTTTTACCTAAACCCAAACCTAACCCAAATGAGGCCAAACCCCAAAATCAAAGCCCAACCAAAGTCAAAACCTCTTTGAAACACTCCTATAAACATTTCTCAACATTAATTTTACATCAATTTCAACCCTAGCCCAACATTGGCCCAACTTGGCCCGAGTTGACCTACATTGGCCACTTTACCAAAAAAACCCAAATTCAACCCAATTCAAACCCAAATCACTCCAAACTTGTTTCAAATTACTCATGGCACATTCCTAAACCAAACCCAACAATTATTTGGCCCAAAATTTTACAAATTTCCCATCCACCAATTTATTTCCAAGCTTAAAGCCCACATCCCTTAAACCTTCCTAAAAGCCCATCCAAGACAAATTCAAAAGTCCAAAGTTCATGACAAAGCCCACATGGCACTTCCCCTCATCAATCATTTAATCAAAATTACCCCTAAGTTTCAAAATCATCAATTAAACCATTCCAAATCAAGCTTCATACAAATTTCCATCAAATTACCAAAAATTCCTAAAATCCATTTCCATGAAATTGACTTGACTTTTCCCAAGCCAAAGGTGAGCCATGAAGCCATGCATGAGCCACATGGAAGCCATGAGAGCCTCTTTACATGTCACCATGCCATTAATGGCAAGAAGAGGGGACCCGTTCCTAACCCTTCTTTAAGCCTTTTTAACCATACTCATGTCACACTCTAAACCATGCTTTGCCACCTAATCCTCGATGGAGACTCCACCACACATGGGAGGTTGACCCACCCGACCTCCTCGGCCCAAAACCAGGTCTTGGGGAGGTGCACCCAACCCATTTGCATGGGTTGACCAAAATAAGCCAAAATGACCCCTTCCCCTTTCTACTTTGATTCAACCACTTTACACATGTCAAACCTCGATTGAATGCACCAAACCCCAGCCACCGACTCACCGAACAAGATGGTGACCAATGCACGCCGGCCACGACCACCGAGTCGCCGGAAAACACCATGGCCGAGAGCTCACATGTGAGCCAACTTTGGAATTCTCACCTGCTGAGCTGCCCCATCCCCAGTGGCCATTGCAGCTGTTCTTCTCTTGCCAAGAGCAGCTGATCCCAAGCCCTAACTCTCCCTGGGAGGCCCTCCACCCTCTCCTATTTAAACACCACCCCTTCTCGGCCATGAGAGGTGCTGAAAAAAACCTTAAGGAAACTCTGCCAAAATTTTTCCAGACTACTCCCCATACATAGAGCATTTGATCCCCACTGAATTCCGACCCAATTCCCTCCAGGTCGAGCTCGATTTTGAGTTCAAACTTTAGCCTAAAAACCGGGACACTTCTTCACGGTGGATCAATCTTCAAATTGATTGGTCCTACACCTTCACCGCGACCAAGAGAAGAAGTTTTCCACCGAAAGCCCCATCTCCGAGGCCACCCGGTTGCTCCGACCTCCAAGCTTTGTGATCGGCCATGGTCGAAATCCTACCTGAGCAATTCACCGGACCGGGAGACTTCATCCGGAGCTTGATGGGATCCAATCGAAGGTGAAACAACCCTCGGATCGAAGCCACACTTCTCGAGCAAAGGTATGGCCTCACGCTTCTTCCCGAGCTTCCGAACACTCTCCATTTTTATCGAGTAAATTTCATCCCACATAAACCGTATGGATGTGTTCGTCTTCTCGAGACGAATCCATAGAGCATAAGAACGTTAAATTTGGTCAAGTATCGAGCGAGATCTCAGGCCTAGAAGATGGACGGTTCTCGGGTTAGGAGGCTTGGGGACGATGAACGGATGCTGTTCATTCAATACACGCGCGGACGGACGGCTCAAATGGCGTCGGACCAGGAGATGGCACGTGAACCGCGGGACCCGGGCTGCTGACTCAAGCGTCGGCGTCGAATGATAGCGCGCCGCGTGGCCGTTCGGAGATGCCGAGGATGACGCGGCGCCGACTCAGATAAATAGAAAAATCGGGATTTTTCTATTTATTTAATTCCCTAAACTTGGAAAATTCATAACTTTGTGTAGGAAAATCATAAAATTAAAATAAAAATACCCTCTTGCTCAGTGAATAGAGGAGAATAATGTGAAAAAGAAATCATTTAATTTCATCAAATATTTTATTTTTAATGATTTATTTACTCTCTGCATTGTTTTAATTCTCCATGCATATAGGAAATTCACCATGGCATGAGACCATAGGGCTTTTGAAGCCTCTGAACTTGGGAATATTCCCTGAATTTTCCAAGGTCGAGGCCATCCCTATGAGAAGTTATTGATTTTTCAAATTCATGTTGCTGTTTTGAGTATTTTAATTCCAATAATTAGCATGTTGTGAAATAAATTCTAGGAAAATTTGGTGATGTCTCTTATGACCAGAGGACCCTAGTAAAAATAGGTTTTGAGTTAACTCATTTAAAATAACCCTAATTGGCTTAAACACCCAAAATAGTTCCCTAGTTAATTAGAGCTAACCATACATCAAATTGACTTGAAATCAATTCTCCACTGACCTTTAGGATCAGAGGAACCCACCATAAAAATTTGAAGTCAATTGGACTTGGTTAGCCCTACTAAATGGGTTGATTAAGCCACTTAGTCAATTTGAACTTTAAAAATTCATAACTTTCAAAATACTTTTCAAAAATTCACCAAATTGGTTTTGGAGCCTCTCTGATATCAGGGTAATTTAAGAAAATTAAAATTTCAATTTTCTAAAAAATTTAATTTTTTGCATTATTTTAATATTTTAATAATTAAAAAATAATAAAAATCATAAAAATAATAAAATTCACCAAAATGTCACATTTTGAATTTTAATCACTTAGGAACAAACCCCATATTTTTCTTAGGTCTATTTAATGAGATATTAAATTTTAAAGCCCTAGGGTAATTTTAAAATTAAAAAATGTATTTTCTAGCATTTTCACTAAAATAATTATAATAAATCAAAGAAAAATCAGAAAATTGCAAAAATTAATTCTCTGATTTCCTTGATATCAGAGAGATTTTTGAAAAATATAAAATTCATTTTTCAACCTTTATTTTATTTTTAAAGTAATTAATACTCCAAAACTTAAAATAATTATAATAAAAATAATATAATTCAAAAAATCACCAAAATTAGTCCAAGTGGTCCTCTGGTCATTAGGAATGTCCCCTAATTTTCTTAAGGACAGAAACTTTCCCTTGGTCATGTTATTAAATTTTCCTTGGAAATCTCTATTTTTCTACCAAAAATAATTATATAAATAAATTAAATACAGAAAAATCACATTTTCTCCTCTCATGTCTTTATTGGCATATGAGTGAAGTCACATAAAAATTTCAAGTTCATTTAAGCTCAATTTAGTGAGTTATGAAATTATTAAGCTTGAAGGGCAAAATGGTAATTAAAATTTTAACCCTTAATTAAAACTTTAGGTTTAATAAAATTAACAAGTAAAATATTTGATCTTAATCTGATTTGGATGATTGAAATTTAAATAATTAAAGGATAGAAACCCATTAAACAATTTAAAATAATTAAAATAAACCTTAATCTAAATAATTGATTAAATTTGGAAGAATAATAAAATTGGAATTATTAAAATAAGGATATTGTTAGGAAGAAATTTATTCTTTAATTTAAAAATCCCTAAATTAATCATCTCATTAATATTTAATTTTTAATTAAAATGATAACTCAAATTTAAAATATTAAAGGACTTAATCATTAAACTAAAGTTAAATTATTAAACTCTTTTAAAATTTCAATTAAAATTAAAAAATAAATTTAAATTAAAAATTAAATTAAATTAAATAAATCAAATTGAATTAAATTAAATTAAATCAAATTAAATTAAATTAAAGATTAATTAAGTTAAATTAAATTAAATTAAATTAAATTAAATTAAAAAAAACAAATTAAATAAATTAAATTAAATTAAATAAATAAATTAAATTAAATTAAATAAATAAATTAAATTAAATTAAATTAGACTAAATTAAATTAAAACAAATTAAATTAAATTAAATTAAATTAAATTAAAACATATTAAATTAAATTAAATTAAATTAAATTGAATTAAATTAAATTAAATCAAATTAAATTAAATTAAAGGAAATTAAATCAAATTAAACTAAATTAATTTAACATCAAATCAAACTAAATTGAATTAAATTAAATTAAATTAAATTAAATTAAATTAAAGTTAAATGAAATTGAATTAAATAACATTACCTAAGACATAAAGAAATTAAATATAAGGCAACTTAAACACTATTCTAAAATTAAACCCTTTAACTAAAGTTAAACTAAATCTTAAACCATTTGAACACCAATTTGCCCTCGAGAGCTTTGGTTATCATAACTCCTAAACAGAACGTTAAATAAAATGCTACTTCACTTATAGGATATTCAAATGTCCTAGTTCACTGAGCAAGATAATAAAACTTGAATTCCTGGACGATTAATTCATTTGTATAATTAAATTAATTTGGACTTAAAACAATCTTAGAAATATTGAAAAGATGTTTAAGATTTGTCTTAAGCACTTCCTCGATATGATAGGATGTTCATAAGAACAATTGAACTTGATTGTTCTTTGATGAAGAAAATCGTCTTCAAACCAAAACACAAAGAACCTAGACGTCATAGGAAATGACTAGCTATAAGATTAGGAATTTGGTAGAAAACCATAACCCTTCCCTTAGCTTTACCTAGGAACTTGTTTAAATATTCTAATTGTGTTTTAAGTGCAGCTTGGGATGACGGGAAGACCCTCCAGGTACGCTTTTGTTTTATTGCAATTTATTTAATCGCATCGCACTTACTTTTCTTGCATGATAAACAACTGTTGCATGAAAACCCACACCTTTAGGATAGTCCACTAAAGCTGAAACCAAAACTAAATTAAAAGTCATTACAAGATAAAATTCACCGCCACAATATTTCAAAATATAAAACAACTCAAAATTTAATCCAAACAGAACACAAAACTACAATTACAACTAAATTAAAACGTCATGTTGGATGATCGGGAATACCTCGGATGATGTAACCTACGTGTTGCTAACGGGATTTCCCACTGTCTAAATGAAAGTGTGGAACTCATTTAGTTGAGTTTAGCAAATTCATCTGGACTAAGTGAATCCGATAAAAATAATGATGCCGGAAGGATGGAACCGTGGGATCTTAACCGGTGTCGTTATAATCAACTTTAAGATTTGTTTTAATTAAAACACAAAAAACACTTGGAAATTAAGATTTTCTCTAAACCAAAACACTTTTCTTATCCCCTAATTTATGACTTCTAAAACTAAACCTCTGCAACAACAAGGAGCTCGGGGCATGGTGGGCAGCACGACCATCTTCGTCAGCAAAACAACTCTACATCAGCTAAACATTCCTAGAATTAAACAACAAAGCCATAGGACTTCGAGGTAGTTTGCTTAGTGCAACATAAACCCTCAACCTTTGTTAGGCATTTGCATGATCAGGTCATGTAAATTAAGCCCTAACCGGTTTTAGGATTCCGAGGTAGTCATCCGATACGACGTAAACCCTCACATCTTCCAGGCTATTTGTATGATTCTATCATATAAATATAAGTCCTAATTAATTAAAATTGGCAAGATCAAAACATTAAATAGACATTAGGACTTTCCTAAATCCAAGCCAAACAATAGGATAGACGGGGAATTACCGAAGTTCGCTTCGGATCCGTGATTTCTCCTACCTTTCTTCCTTTGAATTCTCAAAACAAAATGTTCCAAACTTGATCCATTCCCCATTGAAATTCCAAAATTCAATCCTTTGAAAACTTAAACTTTGAAATTCTTGAGAGCAGAATTATTGATTATTATCGAGAGTTTTCTTAGGTGATTCCCGTCACTTAAGATGTAATTAACTATAGGGGCTTTCCCTTATAGGGAATTCTAAAGAACCCAGGTAATATAAACCCTGTTTAATGTTTCTCATATTAGGCAGGGGAATTTGTCGGCACATAAAATTAGTTCGCAGACCAAACGGATGTCACAAATCTTTTAGTTTATCTAATCGAGCCTCACCATCAAGCAGTGTGTCTATCCTTAGGGATAGATACACGGTTTGTAGTGCGGTGCTCGTTTATATAAACTATTTGGGATGTGAGATCGGTTTGATTTCATATCTTAAAATCTTCAAATTTAAAAGTTATTTTTAAAATTAAATACTACTTTTCAAATTATTTATTTAAATTAAATTAAAAATTCGCCGACGATTTCTGTAGGCGACCCCTTTTCAAAATACAACACAACCTAAAAATAATGCCAACATATTTCTGGCGACTCCGCTGGGGAAAATTCCTCTCTCCATTATAATCAGATAATTCTGCTTTCAAAAATCGGTAGTGCATCCGTGTCCCTAATGGATCAAACTACCCTTCTTTCCGTTGAGGTACTATGTTCATTTCTACCTCGAACAAGTATAGCCAACATTCTCTCGGATTTAGGAGCCACTGTTTAGACACGCCTAAACGAGAGAGGTTCGAGATTCTTTTACCTCATTTCGAGGTGGGGTGGACCCCGATAGGTGTTAGTTTAGGAGTGATCCTTTGAGTCGAGAAGTCTTACATAAGACTTTCTTTTCCTTTTCAACTCTGAATCGGATTCCTTACCTTCTCTACACCTTTGAACATTCCGTTCTAAATAAACGAACCCTCTAATGAATAACTCTTTTAACAAATAACCCCTTCTTATAAATACATGAACAAGAATGTGTTCGGACTCTTTTTAGATTCCTTTCTTTTCGTCCTGATGAGAAGAAGCATAACTTGGGACTGACAATCAGGATCTGCCCTGCAGAAATGGAAGCCCCAAAGCCGATCTTCTCCTTCACCGATGGACTCGGACTTCGCCGTTTACAAGGATGAGCTGCCCGACAATGGAATCATCCGGTTTGGACAAGGATTCGAGAACACAAATGTCAAGATTACCGACGTTTCCCTTTTCACGCCGACGAACAAAGTATCCGAAGCCGAGAAGCCGTTGCTCGAGTTCAACCTTAGGTCAACTCGAGAGTTTCCTCCCCTACAAAAAGATCCCGACTGAGAGGAGTACTGCTGTCCGCAGGAGGACTGTTGTTGCTACCCCCGCTGGTCTAGTTGTCTCTGCACCTACCCCGGCTTCTGCCAAATTAAAGGGGAAGGAGATCCAGAACTATGGCGAACCTGTTACCGTGGAGGGTACAGACCTTCCTGTAAGACCTTCTGTTTTTGAAATCGGGTCCAGCTCAAGAATTCCATCACAAACACGGACCCAGAGAAGGAACAGAAGCAGGAAGATTGCCAGGAAGGCCAGGCTGTCGAAGTCGCTTTCCGGAAGAAATCCGCGAAATCCCTGAGTACACACCACTACCCGAATACATACCATTGCCTGAAGATACACCCTTTTTGGAAGGAAGTAGATTCCATCCCCTTGCCGCCGCAGCTGATGAGGAAAATGTCCGCAGGATTGTTTCTACATTACCTCGACCAGCATACTACGACGACAGTAGAAAGAAAAGGGCTAGGATCACGCCATTTACCCGACTACGGATCGTGATCGAGAAGCTAGCAAAGAAAGAGAAATGCCCCGTATCGAAGATTCTACGAAGGATAGGTCGGGTGCCAGTCAAATCCCGTCTTGGGCCACGAGTAGAACCTGCCGCCGTTACGGAAAAGCCAAATAAAAGGTTGAAGGCTAGTCCGCCTGTCGTCGTTTCGAGATTACGGATTAGGGAGGATACCACCTTCCGAGCATTTGGGTCGACGGACCATCCGGTCCTAGACCTTCCGTCGCTAGAAGGATGGTATGGCGTCCCACTACCTGGGCGATTAAGATTGAAACAACGGCCCGAAAAGGAAAGTCTCGTCGGGAGACTTGAATCCGAAGAAAGTGCTACTGCAATGAAGGGGACTCGTGAGAAGGGGACCCGGCAGCTATCGCACGACAACCGCGAGGATGCACAGAAAGGCCCGCTAGAAGATGCTATGGAAAAGTTGAGGACTGATATTCGACGGCTAGCAAAAGAAAGGGAAGAGAAATTCGGAGACGAGATTGATTCGTCAGAATTCATGGACGATGAGTATGCAGAAATCAACATGGTCGAAACACGAGCTTCGTCAGCTTCACAAGGTGCTCCTGCAGCCGCAGAAAGAGAGGAGCCGGAAGTGATGAGAAGACAGCTTCAAGAGAGACACTATACGATCGCCCAAATGGCGAAGAGGATAGAAGAGATGGCTATAGCTCTAGCCACTCTCCAAAGTCAAGTGCAACCCCAAAGAGAGACACCCCCAGAGGTCATTCACATTGTAGACGGAGGAAAGGAGATTACATCCGTCAACGGGGACGATCAGCTGAAGAAAGATACGACACAAAACATGATTCCAGAAAAGGATATCAAAAGCTTGGTGGAACAGCAGGTGCGAGAAGCCTTAGCACAATCAAAGAGCGGGACATCCATTCGGACGGGTAGACCTTACCCTGAAGAATTCGACGCTGTCCAATACCCAAAAGGCTTCGTACCACCTCTCGTTCAAGACATTTGATGGAGCCGGAACCCCGACAACATGTTGCACACTTTCGTGCCGAGTTGTTGCAATGCGGCTGGAGCGATGCATTACTCTTCCGACGGCTTGTCGGCGCACTCGTCGGGGATCACCTTTGATTGGTACGCAGAATTACCGAATGGTTCGGTGAAGACGTTCTCAGAACTAGAAAACCTTTTCATCAAGCGGTTCGCCGGAGCTCAGCACCACATCACTATAGGTGATTTAGTGGTAGAGAAGCAGAAGCCGAATGAAACTTTGATGGATTACATACTTCGATGGAGGAACTTAAGCATGAAGTGTGAACCACAATTACAAGAACAACATGCAATCGGCATCTTGCTTAAAAGCATTCACGGCCCGATAACACTTCTCCTCAAAGGATTCACTATTAAGACTTTCGAGAAGTTGTTAAGCAAGGCCGAGAGCTTGCAAGAGGAGGCGAAGCAATTAAGTTTCGCCGATAAGATAGACAAGCAAAAGCCTGTGAAGACTTTTGAAAAGAAATCTGGGATCGTTGCAGCAGTCGACAAAGGCAAGCAACCGATACAAATATCGTCGAACGGCCGCAACGAACCTCGACGAATTACCAGCGAACCCCGACCCAGGTTATCGGTCATCTCCACGATGATGAACAACCGCCTCGTTCGCAACATACATTAAGGGAGCTTCTGAGCAGGGAATATCCATTCAAGAATGAAGCAGTGCCGAAGATGTTCCGTAGTCTGATGAAGACTCCAGATTTCCAGCTGCCAGAGCCTAAGAGACCGGAAGAAGTCAACAAGAAAGGTGATCCCAACTTTTGCCCTTATCACCGGATGCTTGGACACAAAATAGAAGATTGCATTACCTTCAAAAGTTGGCTCAACGACAACCTTCGGAAAGGGAATATAGCAATCCCGAAGGAGTACATGAAGGAACCCCAGAAAGGAGGTTCCGTCAATGTTATCTCGACTGATCCCATCATTCCGATAGATCCCTATACAACTGACGATGGATGGACTACCGCTTGGACGAGGTCTTCAAAAAAGATTTTAGACAACATCCAAACCGCTTCGGTGCGAGCTTCAATTCAGAGTTCGAAACCTGTTAAGCCGACACTGTCACTTGCGATAGAAGAACCACCTCAACAAGAGACGATTGAAGAGAAGAAGAAAATCGACGAAGAAGAGAAGACCGAGGCTCCTAAGACTAGACTAGGGGCTGCTTATCCTAGGATAGTTGTTTCGGATTCGGGGAGAAATCCTTGAACCTCCGACTCGTATGATTATCCGCTCACTTCGGTGGGATCATATAATGATAAGGGTGATGGCGTTGGCTACGTTTTGACTGTTTCTAACGATTACGTAACTAGCGACAATCCGGACATCGATTTCGATACAAATGACAATTCTCAATTCATACACAATCTCGACGATCAAAATGACAAAGAAGACATCCATCAAGGAGGCTACGAGAGTTCAACAAGCAACGAATCTATTTGCGAGTTTCGAGGAGCTCCAGTCACAATAGAGTTAGAGCCTTCAGACTCCGAAGATAATCAAGAAGAACCTGTCATTCCGATTCAGGAAGAAACACCAGCAAGCTCAACACTAGATTCAGAAGAAATTACAGAAGTCAACTTAAGAAGTGGAAGAGTTCTACCTCCAAGAATGGGTCCAAAGGGCAAAGGGAAGCAGGTGGTTGCTCAAGAAGAACCAACCCCAGCAGAAGAAATACCCATTCGAGAAGAAGCTGAGACACATGAAAATAAAGTGGACTACAACGTGCTTGCCCATCTTAGGAAACTACCGACCAACCGAGCATCTACGATGCTCTCATCTTATCAAAGGAGATGAGAGAAGCTCGATCAAGGCCTTACTTGATCCGAAATTTGCTTGGCTCAAATGCCCGGAAATTCCTTAGATGAGGTTTGCTCGTTAAAGGAACGGCGAGGTGTTACCTTCACGGACAATGACCTATCGCTCGGGACGACGGACCACAACCGACCGTTGTACATTTCGATTACTAATTGGGAAGTTTACGCTCTCCGGAGTATTGGTGGATCCAGGAGCATCAAACAATATAATGAGTCTTCGAACACTAGCATATATTGAAATTGATGCTCGTGAGCTCGAAGCAGACAAAATGTTATTAAGAGGATTCAACCAGAAAGGAGAAAGAGCCCTCGGATCAATAACGCTACTAATGAAGACCGGTGACTTAGCAAAGACAACCCCAAAATTTCACATAATTGATTCGGAAACGTCGTTCAACGCTCCTGCGGGCCGACCATGGATACATGAAAACAGGATGGTACCATCATCTCTACATCAGTGCATCAAATACTACAATGGAGGGGAACAGTGCATCAAAGGTGACTTACAACCATTCTCCGTACATGAAATTGGAATTCATGAAGACGTGGCTTATTATGCACCACCGAAGAAAACAATCTTCTCTAGAGATACCATAACGAATGAAACAAAGAAAGTTCGAGACAACAAAGAACCTGAAGTTCTAGTCCAACGATCACTCAAGCACTCCCTTCCGGCGAGATGGTGAAGGTTTCTCCACAACTCGCATCCGAGGTCGAGGCCGGGGACGAGGTCGTGGTAGAGACGTTAGGACAAGTTGGACGAGAGGAAACCGACCATCAATGTTGATTGGGAAGATAGTTCTGAAGAAGAAAAAGAAATCAAGCGAGAAGCAGCGACAATAAGTCGGAAAAAGCCACAATTCAAGATCTCTCTCGAAGATGAGAAGAATGAAGAATATAAATCGATGTACGAGAAGATTAACCACTATGTACATACTATGACCCTAACCCCGATCCATCCTAATAAGATCGAGGGTATGGTGGTCAAAGAGGTACATAGCGGCGGTGCAAAGCCAATCAAATTCTATCGTGGTGCTTCTTCCTCCAAAACTGAAAATAATGTACAATTTGAAGATGTCACTTCATCAGAATTAATGGAATTACCTTTTGAGTGGTACTCTCCCTGTGTTCAAAGTTTAATTCAACATGGTTTCTTACCTCGACAATGGACAAAAGGTCAATCACAACATTTTGAAAAATTATGGAATAACTCCTGTCGTCCACCCAATTCAAAGCATGGCCTCGGATTCAGCACAATAGGATCAGTTGACGATACTAAATTTTGCTTGGTTGTCACTTGCGAGTCTAATGAAAACTGCATGGAAACTACAGACGAACTCGAAGATTTACAAATTGGAGACGCTCCACCAGAATTTGAAGAAGAAATTAAATCTACAATAGATGAGTTAATAGAAGTTAACTTAGGTACTAGAGAAGAGCCTAGACCTACCTTTGTTAGCTCCTTACTCGATAAAGAAGACTCCGAAGAAATAATCAAGTTATTAATAGAATTTAAAGACTGTTTTGCTTGGAACTATGACAAGATGCCGGGATTAGCTCCGGAGGTTGCGATCCATAAGCTAGGAGTGGATCCTACTTCTGTCCTAGTCAGACAAGGTCCCAGAAGAATGCGTCTAGAAATTGAACAACAAGTCATAGCCGAAGTTAAAAAGCTAATAGATGCCAAATTTGTCCGTAAAGAACAATACCCGACTTGGTTAGCCAATGTGGTGCCGATCGAAAGAAGAATGGTCGGATCGGAATTTGTGTGGATTTCGGAGATTTAAACAAGGCATGTCCAAAAGATGAATTCCCTCTACCGATCCCGGAATTAATGATCGACATTGCTTCGACACATGAAATATTCTCATTCATGGATGGATCTTCGAGATACAACCGGATAAAAATGGCTCCGGAAGATGAAAAGCTTACGGCATTCGAACGCCGATCGGAGTATATTGCTACACCTGAGATGCCATTCGGATCGAAGAACGCGAGGAGCAACATACCGAAGAGCGATGACAAGAATTTTTGATGATCTCATCCACAATCAAGTCGAATGCTACGTGGACGATGTGGTCGTCAAAAGCAAAGTAAAGGAAAACCACCTGTATGATTTGAGAATTGTTTTCAAACGATTAAGGCAATTTAACCTTAAGATGAATCCCTTAAAATGCGCCTTCAGCGTTACCTCCGGGAAATTCTTAGGATTCGTTGTCCAACATCGTGGGATTGAAATCGACCCGGAAAAGATTAAAGCTATCTTAGAAATGCCGCCTCCCAAAACCTTAAAGCAACTACGATCTTTTCAAGGGAAGCTGACATATCTTCGACGCTTTATCTCGAACTTGTCGGGTAGGTGTCGGCCTTTCTCGGCACTAGTTAAAAAGGACGCCAAATTTATTTGGGAAGAGAAATGCCGAAGGCCTTCGAGGACATTAAACAATATTTAATGACACCTCCTGTCTTAGCAGCCCCAGATCTCGGATAGACCGGCGATACTTTATACCGCGGCTTTAGACGACTCTCTCGGAGCCTTGTTAGCCTGAGTCGATGATGAGGGTAAAGAAAATGCTCTTTACTATTTAAGCCGTCGTTTACTTCCGACGGAAATAAGGTATCCCGCGATTGAAAAGCATTGTTTGGCCCCGATCTTTGCCGCTCAAAAGCTCGGAGCACTACATGCTTTCTCATAAGGTCAACTCGATCTCGAAGTTTAATCCATTGCAATACTTGATGACTCGTCCAACACTTTCCGGCGGACTTGCCGGATGGTCGATGATATTATTGCAATTCGATATAACTTTCGTGCCTCTTCGTGCCGTAAAGGGACAAGTCTTAGCGGACTTCCTCGCGGCACACCCTTTGCGGCAGAATCTCCTCTCGATGACGATTTGCCGGATGAACAAATAATGAGCCTAGAAGACCACGATGATCGACGTTGGGAATTATACTTCGATGGAGCATCTTCAGCACACAAAGACGAAGAATCGCAAGTGATAGTGCCCGGTAAGGCAGGAATCGGGCTAATCTTTATAACACCGGAGCGGGGGATGTTAAGATACTCCTATCACTTGACAGAACCTTGTACAAACAACGAAGCAGAATACGAAGCCCTCATAACGAGGCTGGAATTAGCTATTCAAATGGGGATAACAGACATCAACATCTACAGGGATTCGCAGTTAATCATTCAACGGATCGCCGGACGGTACGGAATTTTTAAACCAAGACTCGAGCAATACTTCCAGGTATGCCACACAATTGTTGGAACAAATTCCGAATGTGACAATCTACAAAATTCCCGAGAAAAGAAAATGCTTTAGCGAGATGCTTTAGCCCGTCTTGCAAAAGAATTTGCTCGTTTGCAAGATGAATCAGTGGAAGTGTCAGTTCACGGACGTCAGGTCCTATCACAGCTCGACATAGACACAATACATAAATCAGAAAAAGAAAAAGGATCAGTTGCAGCAGTGACAGAAAACACATAAGATTGGCGACAGCCATTAATAGACTACCTACAAACAGGAAAACTACCAGACGATAGGTCGCTAGCTCATCAGATCAAGAAAAGAACTCTGTCTTACGCATTAATAAATAACACGTTATATAGAAGGTCTTTCGATCAAATGTGGCTAAGATGCCTAAGCGGGTCCGAGGCCCGTGAAATTGTTAAAGAGGTGCATTCAGGACTCGCGTGGCGCTCACCAGTCGGGTCCGAAGATGAAAATGAAAATTAAAAGACTAGGGTACTACTGGCCCTCGATGATGACCGACTGCATGAAAATCGCCAAGAGATGTCACCAATGTCAAGTGCACGGAGTGGTTCTACACCAACCTCCAAATATGCTACATCCGACAATTGCGTCGTGGCCATTTGAATGTTGGGGCACAGATATAGTGGGTCCAATAGAACCACCATCTTCAAAAAGACATCGCTTCATTCTTGCGGCTACGGATTACTTTTCCAAGTGGGCGAAGCGGTTCCACTCGGAGAAGTGAAAGCACACCACGTGCTACGAGTTTTTCAAGAATCGAGTTGTCTACCGTTTCGGAGTGCCACGCGAGATTATCTCGGATAATGGGTCGGCATTCGAAGCACGCAAATCAACAATTTTGTCGGGAGACACGAGAATCGATTGGCGATACTCAAAAATTTACTACCCGAGAGCAAATGGTCCAGTCGAGGCTTTTAATAAAACTCTCGTTCAAATCTTGAAGAAAACTTTGGACGATAATAAGAGAAATTGGCATGAGAAGTTATTAGAAGCCTTATGGGCCTACCGGACAACCTTCAGAACTCCTACTCAAGCTACACCTTACGCTCTGGTGTATGGCTGCGAGGCGAGTGTTACCTTTAGAGGTTCGGCTTCCTTCACTCGAATTGCGAGTTGCAAATAAGATCACGACGAAGAGAATGCCAAACTACGACTAGAAGAATTAGAAAGCCCGGAAGGTAAAAGACTTGCGAGCACGGCGAATTTAGAACTATACCAAGCTAAGATGGTTCAAGCCCATGACAAACTGGTCCACCCAAGAACCTTCAAAGTTGGTGACTTAGTTCTCGTTCTCAAGAGACCTATTCTTGCACACCGCAAGATAGGAGGAAAATTTGAACCCACTTGGGAAGGGCCGTTTGTGGTTGAGGCAGTCTACTCAGGAGGTTCCTACCAGCTAGTGAATTGTCAGGGAGAACGACATATGCTTCCGATCAACAGATGATACTTGAAAAGTATTACGCTACTCGATGTTTCGAAGGAATGAATTCTTCATCCCTAAGAAACACGGGCGAAGTAATTACTTATGACTGAGTCCGAACCCAAAAATAATAAAATGTGCTAAGATAAATAAAATCATGATAATAAAGTTTTCCTTGTTTCCTCTTCCAAATCAAGATCTCTTTCCTGATCTTATCCCACTTCATTCCTGTTAAATTTGAAAATACAAAAGAAAAAAATATAATATAAAAAAAATGTCTTTAATAAACTTTTTCTTAATGTTCTTGTTCTTAGTACAGCCTCTGATCCTTTTCCTTGTCTTTTCGCAGGGAAATGTCGAACGGGCGGTTGGTCCTGAACTTTAGAAATGGTGTAAGCCTTGCACTCGATGAAAAGAGGGTGAAAGATGGAGCGATAATCGAGATTGACTCGGATTTCGCACCGAGCAGGCCTACGATGCGAGGAAAGTGACTGGGTCCCAGTTGACCGAGAAGAACTGCCCGAGCAGACAGTGATGAAAGTGGGTGGCCCAAGCCACCAATCCAGCAGCAAAAAAGGAAAACAAACACTGAAGAAGATAAGAAAATGAAGTATGTAGTCACTACAGCAGAGGGTATGCTTGTCAGCGCCGCGCCCACAGAGGTTCAAGAAGTTCGAAGAGCTACTCTCACAGCAACGCAACGAAGAAATAAGAATCGCCGCATCCGCAAGATGTTAACCAAACTAGCGACGGACCGGCGCGACGAGACGAGTCTTGCTACTGCAGGTACATACACTTCGAGGACGCCAATTCACCGAGTGCCGGAAGAAAAGAGGCCGGCTCTAGGATAACGAAGGGACCGGGGAAATCTCACGAAGATCGAAGAAAGAAGACTACCACGCTACCGAGACGGAACCACCGGTGATGCATGACCTTGTTGCGAAGCAACCCCGGGGGATGTCCCGACGGACATCATCCCCGAGGAGCCGAGGTATGCGAGGAGAACGTGAAGGGATTGAGCCGTATATCCCACAATACGTCACTGGGCCTCGCCATTTGCAAATTATTCCAGAGTACGAGCTGGAAAGAATGCAGAATGTCGAAAAGAAAACTTTTGAATACTTCGAGAGAATCAGAGGCAGAAGGATCAATATACTAGAAGGCCTCGAGCTACATATGGACGTATTCTCAGAATATGAACAACAACAAATCGTGGATTGCATCCGGGATTTTAAAAGAATGGGCCGAGCGGGCCGCCTAAGGGAAAACACATACTCAGAACCCCGGAGATGGATGCCAGGGAAAGGAAGAATCACAATACAATGCGGATGCTGCTACAACTTTGCGGAGGACAGGAAGGGAAACCCACCGGGAATACTCCGTCATGGGCAAGTGGATCTGATGCCATTATTCATCAAGAGAATGGTAAAGAGATTGATAACATGGAGGGTACTTCCAGCGGATTGCATACCCAATAGCTCGCATTATTAACATCTACGAGCGGGGTGACCGCATACCCCAACACATAGATCACCGCGACTTTGTCGGACCTTTCGCACGATCTCTTTCCTGAATGAGTGTAACATCATGTTCGGATGCGACCTCCGGATAGCGAGCCCGAGTGAGTTCCGAGGGCTAGTGAAGATACCTTTACCGGTAGGATTCCGTCATGATGCGAAGGGCAACGGAGCGAGATATCGCTAAGCATTGCATACCGGGAGTACCGGTGAAGCGGATCTCGGTTACTTTCGGAAGGATGGACGACAGGAAGACACCTTACCATTTCGAGCCAGACCCGGAGCTAGAGAGCCTCCGGCCTTACGAGCTGTGAGTTACATGGAAAATATCACACCTACAACGTACATCCATCCGGCATCCTTGCCAAGGATGGCTTGGAAGGTGATGTTATTGACCATGTACCTCACTATTCGTACATGGATTTACGACGAGTTACCCTTTTTGGATGGATCGACAAAGATCATACATAGTCCGTTTTGAATCTACATGGATTGTATGAGATGTATTCCAGATCGAGTTGTATGATGTATCTTCGACATGATTGGAATGAAAGTGACCATGTCACATTTTTGGCCTTCACCTCTTTTGTGCAAATTGACTGGGAAACGCCATTAAAGTTAAATTAACATCGAACAAAGAACAGAAAAGAAAAAAAAAAGGAATAAAAGAAAACTTTCCTTAAAAATCTAAAAATGATGAACACCAAACTCACATGAACATTAAATAAACGATAAAATAAATTTGAATCGTTAAAGGACAAACAAAATGAGCACAAATCTCAATCAAATTTCAAATTCAATCTTTCCAGATTCCAAATCAAATCTCAATCAAATTTCAAATTCAATCTTTCCAGATTTCAAATCAAATTTCAATCAAATTCCAAATCCAATCTCGATCAAATCTCAAATTTGATCTTCCAGATTTCAAATCAAATCTCCATCGAAATTAAACTTTCGGGGTTGAGGATTTTACATCCGAGACTGCATTGCTTTAGGATTCTTTCCCTATCGCAATGAAATACATCAAAATCAAACTTTTGGGGTTGAGGATTTTACTTCCGAGACTGCATTGCTTTAGGATTCTTTCCCTATTGCAATGAAATACATCAAAATTAAACTTTTGGGGTTGAGGATTTTACATCCGAGACTGCATTGCTTTAGGATTCTTTCCCTATTGCAATGAAATACATCAAAATTAAACTTTTGGGGTTGAGGATTTTACATCCGAGACTGCATTGCTTTAGGATTCTTTCTCTTTTGCAATGAAATACATCGAAATTAAACTTTTGGGTTGAGGATTTTACATCCGAAACTGCATTGCTTTAGGATCCTTTCCCTATTGCAATGAAATACATCAAAATCAAATTCTTGGGGTTGAGGATTTTACATCCGAGACTGCATTGCTTTAGGATTCTTTCCCTATTGCAATGAAATACATCAAAATCAAACTTTTGGGGTTGAGGATTTTACATCCGAGACTGCATTGCTTTAGGATTCTTTCCCTATCGCAATGAAATACATCAAAATTCAAACTTTTGGGTCGAGGATTTTACATCCGAAACTGCATTGCTTTTGGATCCTATCCCTATTGCAATGAAATACATCAAAATCAAACTTTTGGGGTTGAGGATTTTACATCCGAGACTGCATTGCTTTAGGATTCTTTCCCTATCGCAATGAAATACATCAAAATTCAAACTTTTGGGTTGAGGATTTTACATCCGAAACTGCATTGCTTTAGGATCCTTTCCCTATCGCAATGAAATACATCAAAATTCAAACTTTTGGGTTAAGGATTTTACATCCGAAACTGCATTGCTTTAGGATCCTTTCCCTATTGCAATGAAATACATCAAAATCAAATTCTTGGGGTTGAGGATTTTACATCCGAGACTGCATTGCTTTAGGATCCTTTCCCTATTGTAATGAAATACATTAAAATCAAACTTTTGGAGTTGAGGATTTTACGTCCGAGACTGCATTGCTTTAGGATCATTTCCCTATCGCAATGAAATACATCAAATTTAAATCTCTTGGGGTTGAGGATTTTACATCCGATACCGCATTGCTTTAGGTTCTCTCCCTATTACAATGAAATACATCAAATTCAAATTCTTGGGGTTAAGGATTTTACATCCAATACCGCATTGCTCTAAGATCTCTCCTCATTGTAATGATTCAATCCAATCAATTCAATTTTCTTTTGAGGTTGAAGGTGTTACATCTAAAACCACAAAATTCCAATTCTCATTTCAAATCAAATCCCTTCAAATTAATTTTGACGAATTTCAATTTAAATTAAAGCTCCAAACTCAAAATCTAAACTCACACATCAAAACTTAAATTAAAATAAAATGAAATCTAAATCGAAATTCCCCCAGATCATGTGATTTGGAATTCACCTCCTTTTCCTTTCCCCAGTGAGAGTTCAGGAATCTCCAGTTTCAGAGATATACTTGACACTCCCCAGCGGAAACTCTTTTACTTTGTCCTAAGTTTGTCACTTGGACATCTGTGTTGGTTTTGTTGATCGCGTCGGTCAACACCAATACGCGCGGTGTGCTCCGTCAGCTCACCACACCTATTGGGGGTCCATTTGTTGACCTCATTTTTGATGAGGTCTTCTCTTCTTCTTTTTAGTACTTAGGATCTAGCCTTAGGCTTTTCCTTTGACTATCTTAGAGAACTAGAATTGGGATCCACCATTTAGATTTTCAAACCACTTCTTAACTCCCTGCAAACTCCACAAACTTGACTGTAGACCCCTAATCACCTAGAGGGTTGAAATCAAATGTGGAAGTTTAAAGGATGGGTTCCTATAGGACTCTTTGGCCTTAGGACCGCCTCCGGTGGCCCGGTCCAGTGAAGGGGGCTGACTTACACACACACTACATTTATACACTACACTTTCACACACCTCCTAAAACCACACCCATACCTAACTTGACCTCCTGACTCATATAGGTGATTCACATGGATGGTCCTTAACCCCTAAGCCCTTGGCTAAGAGGGTTAGGAACAACATAATGAATACCTCAAATGATGTGGCTTCATGGCTCATGTGGGCTTGATGTGGCTTCATGGCTCAAACAAAATGATTTCATTCCACTTTTATTCACCCAATCTTCAATTTTCCAAATTTTCATTTTTGACCCCCAGGACCCTACACCCGCCTAACCTACCCAAAACCCTTGAAATTACCCAAAATTTTCAAAATTTCCAAATCACCCAAAATTCTCCAAAATCATTCCCAAACATTTCCACATCACTCAAGTTGATCATCCATAGCCAAAAATATCAAAAATTCCAAAAATACCTCCCAATACCCTCCAAATACCCAAAATACCCCTCTTGACCAAAAATCCTAAAATTCAGAAAATTCCCTAAAAATTCCAGAAAATCCCAAATATTCCTAATTTCATTTTGTTCAACTACACCATGGGCCAATTTTGTCAATTTACCCCACTTTTGTCAAAACCCCCAATTTGACCCATTTTAACCCTAAGTGAACCCAATGTCAAACCAAACCTACCCAATTGACCCAAATTTTGGTCCAATTCAATTCTAAACTTCAATTCAACATTCCCAACACCAATCTAGACCAAATCCAAGTCCAATTTGATTGACATTTGGATCCAATTTCACTTTTGGCCTTAAAGCCCAATTTGGACCCATGACCCAAACCTAACCCAAACTCACCCAATTCAACTCCAATTAACCCCAAATCTTTTCTAAATATTCCTTAGCATCCCCACAAGCAAAGCACTAACATTATTTGCCCAAAATTTAGACCCAAACCCCACTCAAATTCAACCCAAAGCTAAAAGGCCCAATTTTGACCTAAACCCAAACCTAACCCAAATGAGCCCAAACCCCAAAATCCAAGCCCAACCAAAGTCAAAACCTCTTTGAAACACTCCTATAAACATTTCTCAACATTAATTTTACATCAATTTCAACCCTAGCCCAACATTGGCCCAACTTGGCCCAGTTTGACCTACATTGGCCACTTTACCAAAAAAACCCAAATTCAACCCAATTCAAACCCAAATCACTCCAAACTTGTTTCAAATTACTCATGGCACATTCCTAAACCAAAGCCAACAATTATTTGGCCCAAACTTTTACAAATTTCCCATCCACCTATTTATTTCCAAGCTTAAAGCCCACATCCCTTAAACCTTCCTAAAAGCCCATCCAAGACAAATTCAAAAGCCCAAAGTTCATGACAAAGCCCACATGGCACTTCCCCTCATCATCCATTTAATCAAAATCACCCCTAAGTTTCAAAATCATCAATTAAACCATTCCAAATCAAGCTTCATACAAATTTCCATCAAATTACCAAAAATTCCTAAAATCCATTTCCATGAAATTGACTTGACTTTTCCCAAGCCAAAGGTGAGCCATGAAGCCATGCATGAGCCACATGGAAGCCATGAGAGCCTCTTTACATGTCACCATGCCATTAATGGCAAGAAGAGGTGACCCTTTCCTGACCCTTCTTTAAGCCTTTTTAACCATACTCATGTCACACTCTAAACCATGCTTTGCCACCTAATCCTTGATGGAGACTCCACCACACATGGGAGGTTGACCCACCTGACCTCCTCGACCCAAAACTAGGTCTTGGGAGGTGCATCCAACCCATTTGCATGGGTTGACCAAAATAAGCCAAAATGACCCCTTCCCCTTTCTACTTTGATTCAACCACTTTACACATGTCAAACCTCAATTAAATGCACCAAACCCCAGCCCTGACCCACCTGAACAAGATGGTGACCAATGCCCGGCCGGCCGATCACTGTGTCACCGGAAAACACCATGGCCGAGAGCTCACATGTGAGTCAACTTTGGAATTCTCACTCGCCGAGCCGCCCCATCCCCAGTGGCCATTGCGACTGTTCTTCTCTTGCCAAGAGCAGTCGATCCCAAGCCCTAACTCTCCCTGGAGGCCCTCCACCCTCTCCTATTTAAACACCACCCCTTCTCGGCCATGAGAGGTGCTGAAAAAAACCTTAAGGAAACTCCGCCAAAATTGTTTCGTACTACTCCCCATACATAGAGCATTTGATCCCCACCGAATTCCGAAGCTCCAATTCCTCCAAATTCGAGCTCAATTTTGAGTTCAAACTTTAGCCTAAAAACCCGGACACTTCTTCACATTGGATCAATCTTCAAATTGATTGGTCCTACACCTTCACCAGACCAAGAGAAGAAGTTTTCCACTGAAAGTCCCATCTCCAGGCCACCCAGTTGCTCCAGCCTCCAAGCTTTGTGATCGGCTGTGGTCGAAATCCTACCTAGGCAATTCACTGCGACCAGAGACTTCATCCGGAGCTTGCCGGGATCCGATCGAAGGTGAAACAACCCTCGGATCGAAGCCACACTTCTCCGAGCAAAGGTATGGCCTCACTCTTCTTCCCGAGCTTCGAACACTCTCCATTTTTATCGAGTAAATTTCATCCCACATAAACCGTATGGATGTGTTCGTTTTCTCGAGACGAATCCATAGAGCATAAGAACGTTAAATTTGGTCAAGTATCGAGTGAGATCTTAGGCTTAGAAGATGGACGGTTCTCGGGCTAGGAGGCTTGGGGACGATGAACGGATGCCGTTCATTCAATACACGCGCGGACGGACGGCTCAGATGGCGTCGGACCAGGAGATGGCACGTGAACCGCGGGACCCGGGCTGCTGACTCAAGCGGCGGCGTCGAATGATAGCGCGCCGCGTGGCCGTTCGGAGATGCCGAGGATGACGCGGTGCCGACTCGGATAAATAGAAAAATCGGGATTTTTCTATTTATTTAATTCCCTAAACTTGGAAAATTCATAACTTTGTGTAGGAAAATCATAAAATTAAAATAAAAATACCCTCTTGCTCAGTGAACAGAGGAGAATAATGTGAAAAAGAAATCATTTAATTTCATCAAGTATTTTATTTTTAATGATTTATTTACTCTCTGCATTGTTTTAATTCTCCATGCATGTAGGAAATTCACCATGGCATGAGACCATGAGGCTTTGAAGCCTCCGAACTTGGGAATATTCCCTGAATTTTCCAAGGTCGAGGCCATCCCTATGAGAAGTTATTGATTTTTCAAATTCATGTTGCTCGTTTTGAGTATTTTAATTCCAATAATTAGCATGTTGTGAAATAAATTCTAGAAAAATTTGGTGATGTCTCTTATGACCAGAGGACCCTAGGAAAAATAGGTTTTGAGTTAACTCATTTAAAATAACCCTAATTGGCTTACACACCCAAAATAGTCCCCTAGTTAATTAGAGCTAACCATACATCAAATTGACTTGAAATCAATTCTCCACTGACCTTTAGGATCAGAGAAACCCACCATAAAAATTTGAAGTCAATTGGACTTGGTTAGCCCTACTAAATGGGTTGATTAAGCCATTTAGTCAATTTGAACTTTAAAAATTCATAACTTTCAAAATACTTTTCAAAAATTCACCAAATTGGTTTTGGAGCCTCTCTGATATCAGGGGAATTTAAGAAAATTAAAATTTCAATTTTCTAAAAAATTTAATTTTTTGCATTATTTTAATATTTTAATAATTAAAAAAATAATAAAAATCATAAAAATAATAAAATTCACCAAAATGTCACATTTTGAATTTTAATCACTTAGGAACAAACCCCATATTTTTCTTAGGTCTATTTAATGAGATATTAAATTTTAAAGCCCTAGGGTAATTTTAAAATTAAAAAATGTATTTTCTAGCATTTTCACTAAAATAATTATAATAAATCAAAGAAAAATCAGAAAATTGCAAAAATTGATTCTCTGATTTCCTTGATATTAGAGAGATTTTTAAAAAATATAAAATTCATTTTTCAACCTTTATTTTATTTTTAAATTAATTAATACTCCAAAACTTAAAATAATTATAATAAAAATAATATAATTCAAAAAATCACCAAAATTATTCCAAGTGGTCCTCTGGTCATTAGGAATGTCCCCTAATTTTCTTAAGGACAGAAACTTTCTTTTGGTCATGTTATTAAATTTTCCTTGGAAATCTCTATTTTTCTACCAAAAATAATTATATAAATAAATAAATACAGAAAAATCACATTTTCTCCTCTCATGTCTTTATTGGCATATGAGTGAAGTCACATAAAAATTTCAAGTTCATGGTGGGCAGCACGACCATCTTCGTCAGCAAAACAACTCTACATCAGCTAAACATTCCTAGAATTAAACAACAAAGCCATAGGACTTCGAGGTAGTTTGTTTAGTGCAACATAAACCCTCAACCTTTGTTAGACATTTGCATGATCAGGTCATGTAAATTAAGCCCTAACCGGTTTTAGGATTCCGAGGTAGTCGTTCGATACGACATAAACCCTCACATCTTCCAGGCTATTTGTATGATTCTATCATATAAATATAAGTTCTAATTAATTAAAATTGGCAAAATTAAAACATTAAATAGACATTAGGACTTTCCTAAATCCAAGCCAAACAATAGGATAGACGGGGAATTACCGAAGTTCGCTTCGGATCCGTGATTTCTCCTACCTTTCTTCTTTTGAATTCTCAAAACAAAATGTTCCAAACTTGATCCATTCCCCATTGAAATTCCAAAATTCAATCCTTTGAAAACTTAAACTTTGAAATTCTTGAGAGCGAATTATTGATTATTATCGAGAGTTTTCTTAGGTGATTCCCGTCACTTAAGATGTAATTAACTATAGAGGCTTGCCCTTATAGGGAATTCTAAAGAACCTGAGTAATATAAACCCCGTTTAATGTTTTTCATATTAGCGGGGAATTTGTCGGCACATAAAATTGGTTCGCGGACCAAACGGATGTCACAAATCTTTTAGTTTATCTAATCGAGCCTCACCATCAAGCAGTGTGTCTATCCTTAGGGATAGATACACGGTTTGTAGTGTGGTTCTCGTTTATATAAACTATTTGGGATGTGAGATCGGTTTGATTTCATATCTTAAAAATCTTCAAATTTAAAAGTTATTTTTAAAATTAAATACTACTTTTCAAATTATTTATTTAAATTAAATTAAAAATTCGCCGACGATTTCTGTAGGCGACCCCTTTTCAAAATACAACACAACCTAAAAATAATGCCGACAAGGTGGTACAACTGTAAATTCTATTATAAAAAAACAGCTTATAGTGGAATACAAAAAGAATACCACATTTTATTTGCAAATCCCACATTTTAAGGAATTATATGTCATCAAAAGCTTTAAACCAAAACAAAAAGAATCACTATAACTGTGGCATCCAATGTAAGTCATGTATATTATACACTGACTATTTTGAACATAAAGAGTAGCATCCAAATCCAAACTGTTTAAACAATAGTGTAAAACTTATATAAGATCTCATCCATATGAAATAGCTACTGTCCATCCACATGCCAACTCGTAGAACTTATATAAGATCTCATCCATGCTAAAAATGACATGTACAAGCAATAGCTGAATCGTAGCACAAATACTTAAACTTGTATGAAATTAAAGTTCAGGCCTTAGATAAGTAAATACATAAGAATTAAGTGGTATGTATATTTATGTATGTGAATCTTAAAAATTGCCCAACTCCGTTTGGCACGGGGGAATATGCAAGCGTAAGAACCAAACATCCTCCACCACCGATGTAAGGAAGTCAAACCTTTTTAATAGGCAAGGGCATTATTCATCGGATGTGGGGAACCATAATAGAAACATAAGCCCAAATCACGTAGGTAGAACAACAACTACCTAAAACCTTTTCCAAAATATTTGGTTTGCGTAGAAGTCGTTGGAATTAAAGAATAATTGTCATAAAGCTCCGCACATATGAAGAGTGCATAACTCTATGGGTAGATAGAAAGACAAAGGGAGAGAGGGAGAGAGGGAGAAATAGAGAGGAAGAGAGAACGAAAGTGCTAGAATAATCCTTTCAAACACATTCAGATCTGCGAGTTTTATCTTCTCATGTAATTTTGCAGTGTGAGCCTCTCCAGCATCTTCACATTTTCCAGAAAATGTATCTTTAATTTGTGCAGCTTACTCATATGTTCCAACTCCCCAATTCTATAACCATTCTCATCCCTAACACTAAACTCATTTAGTTCTTGGAGACAATTTTAAGCGACGAAGATTAGAAAGATTACTCACATGGCCAGGAAAGAAATCATCATAGCAAGATCCCAAAACCACATTGTTATAGATTATGAACCGCAAATGATAGAGACTAGAGATCTTGGCATCTTACAGCAGGATTCTCTATGCTTACTGTATAGATGGCGGGAGATTTCTAAGCGAGGTCGACAAAGCAAAGGTGCGGGACAGAGCCTACGCTGCAGAAGGTGCGGGACGGCGAGGGAAACAACGAACAAGCGAGACAATGATTTCGAAGAAGATGTCGCAGGACGACGAGGGAAGGATCGCTAGGGCTGCGGGGTTCGATTCCTGGATGACGGGCTTGGGGCGGAACGCTTGGAGTTCGCGAGGGCAATCATAGAATATTGGCGCGGTGAAAGCTGGGCCGCGGGGTCAATCCCGCGGCCGTCTTTTCGGCTGCTGCAGCTACGAATGGACGTGAAGCTGTAAAGCAAACAGTGCCACGAAAAAAACATCGCGGCAGATGGCTGTGCCACACCAAAAAAAGATCAAACAAACGAGCCCTTAAAGACCCATTTACACCTGATTCTTTTACAACCTTCAGGCAATTCAACGATATCCCAGACTTTGTTGTGTTCCATCGATTTCAACTCATCTTTCATTGCATCTAACCATTTAGAAGAATTTGCACTTTCTATGGCTTGTGAATATGAAACTGGATCTTCATTGACTCCTAAGTCAAATTCAGACTCGTATAGATAAACCACACAATCATCAGAAATAGCAGACCATTTTTATCTTTGAGACTTTATAGGTGCTACTTCATGTGGTTCATCTAAAACAACTTCATTAGTGACAATTTCATTGTGGGGTGTTTGATCATTTATTTGTTGTTTCTGCAAGTTGTCAAACTGTTCAACAATTGTAGGAATAACACTTTAGAAGAAATTTTGCGTAAAGGAACTTGAACCGTAATTTCTTGGATCTCCACTTTACGTGGTTCCAAACTCCCACTAACTTCACCATTTTCAATGAACTTAGCATTTTCAGCTTCAATGATTCTTGTACTATGGTTAGTATATAAAATCTATACCCTTTAGATTTTTTTGGATAACCAATGAAAAAACCACTGATTGTTCTTGAGTCCCGTTTCTTTTCATGTGGATTGTATATCCTTATTTCTGCCGGACAACCCCAAACACGGAGGTGCCTTAAATTAGGTTTTCTTCCTGTCCACAGTTCAAAAGGAGTCCTTAGAACTGCTTTACTAGGAATCTTGTTTAACAAATATGCAGCAGTCTTTAAGGCATGCATCCACAATGATGAGGGTAAAGAAGAATTATTCATCATACTCCTAACCATTTCTATTAGAGTACGGTTTCGTCTTTCTGCAACACCATTTTGTTGTGGTGTTTGTGGCATAGTGTATTGAGCACATATGCCATTAGTTTGAAGGAATTTAGCAAATGGACCTGGACATTGTCCAGATTCATTGTAACTTCCATAATATTCACCGCCTCTATCAGACCTGATAATTTTCACTTTTCTGTCTAATTGTCTCTCAACCTCAGTTATATATACCTTTAAGGCATCTATAGCTTAAGATTTTTGATGCAATAAATAGACATAACCATAACGTGAAAAGTCATCAATAAAGGTTATAAAATATTTTTCTTCACCAAAAGATGAAACATCAAAAGATCCACAAATATCAGTGTGTATAATTTAAGGAGCTGTGTGCTTCTTGTAGCAGCTTTCTTAAGTATGTGATTTGTGTGCTTTCCTTTAATACAATCCACACAGAGGCCAAGATCAGTAAAATCCAATTCATTAAGAATTTCATTCTTTACTAATCTTTCAATTCTTTCTTTAAATATAAGACCCAAACGTGTATGCAACAAATAAGCTGAATTTTCATTCATAAAACCAAGTTTAGTACCAATATTATGATGCAAAGTTATCAGAGTCTCAGCGAAAAGGTTATCAAGTTTAAGCTTATATAGACCATCACAAAGAATACCAGAACCTATGAGATAATTGTGTTTAAGTAAACTGAAACAACCATTTCCAAATTTAAAGGAGTATCCAATAAAATCAAGTTTAGATAATGAAATCAAATTACGAGAAACAGAAGGGACATAAAGTGTTTGAAAAAGGTATAAATGATGTTCAGTATCTAAAATTAAACGGTGGGTTCCAATGGCTTTAACTGGTGCTTTGACTCGGTTTCCCATGAAGACAAACTTTTCATTTGGGTTTATGATTTTGGTTGTAAGGAATCCCTGCATCGTATTAGAAACATGAGTGGTACAACCAAAATCAATCCGCCAGGTATTATAAGGAACTTCTGCCAAATTTGATTCGAAACATACAAAAACACAATGTTTACCTTTTTTTCGAACCGCTCTTGCGCTTTTGACACTCATTTTGATAAGTGTCCGGACTTTCTGCAAACCGACACATAATTCCTTTTTGTTCCTCTTTGTGAATCGGGGCGTAAGACACATTAATCTTTAGTGGTCCTTGCTTGCCCTTTCCATTCTTCTTTCCGAGTTTCTTTACAAGCACTTCTTTGGTGACCCATAAGATTAATGGAGTGATTTGCTCCTTTCTTAAGCCTTGCTTCCTCTTGAATGAGCATACATTGTAGTTCATTCACATTCAACTTCTCTTTCATAGTATTGTAGTTCATGTGAAATTGACCATACTCAGGGGGCAAGGAGTTAAAGATAAATTGCACAAGGAAATTGTCATTCACTTCCATTCCCAAGGTCTTAAGTCGTGCTGCTATGTTCGTCATTTCAACGATATGCTTATGCATAGTACGAGAACCATTAAATTTCATGTTGGTTAACGTACTCAATAATATTCCAGCAAGAGACTTATCAGAAGTGTCTGATTGAGAACAAATCTCAGCAAATTTCATAAATTCCTTAGCACTTTTAGTGTTAGAAAATGTACACTTAAATGTTGTTTGCTACAGTCATTCGCATAAAAATCAAGCTCAATCTGTTTGATTTTCCCCAAGCTTTATAGAAAGATACTTGCTCAGTACTGCTAGAATCAGTAAGAGCAGGGGGTTTTTCGGTCGTGAGTGTCAAATCAAGATCGAGAACACCAAGGTGAAACTGAACTTGTTCACGCCATTCAGAGAAATTAAACCCATTGAATGTTTGAACAGATGTAGCTTGCAAATGAAGAGAAACATGAGTGGTTACTGCAAATGAATAAAACATACTCGCACATTAATGCTTCGAACATTAAACTCACATAGATATTTGTATAAAAATCAAATTAAAATAATAATAATAATAATAATAGTGTATTGAAATCTCCTTTGAGTGATATAACAATACATAATAATAAATATAATTGTTTATACTCGAATTAGATATGTCTAATATCTTTGGATATATAAACACATCTTAACTAAGTATATAAATATGCTACAATTATATTCAAAGATTATAAAACAAATAATCAACCTTTGCGCGATCCAGAAATATTTTATAATCAATGCATTTTAATATTTTTTGATAAAATATTAAATTATTTCACAAGAAGCATCACAAATTCATGAGTAATTGAATTTATTTAGCGGAAATTTAATACAATTAACATAAATAAAATTATACGAAAAATCATAAATTTAGTAATCAAGGCTCTGATACCACATGTAAGAAATTCATGTTTGATCTTTATGATTCAAATTTCAAAAACAAAATACATAATAGCCAATATCTTTTAAATTCATAATTTTTATATATCTATAATAAAGTAACACATACATGTATTCATGACGAAGAAATTTGATCTTGAAGAGATGGAGTTTCTCACTCTAATCCCTTAAAATTTTATGTACTTTCGATGGAGGAAATGTACGTGGTGTGTTAGGTAGAGAGGGACCCATTCTCAATTTCATGCTCTATTTAACCACCATCCATAAATGAGGTTACTAACCAATAGGATTTATGACAATTTAATAAATTAATTGATTTTTATTATTAAAATCAATGACATAAGCTAGTAACATTTATTTATTTTAGGGGTTATTTGAGTTATAAAAATAAATATCATGAGTTGTCATAAGTTATGACATAAGTTATTTAAGAAAATAAATAACTTAAGCTATCAAAATAAATATTATAAGTCATTATAATTTATGATGTAAGTTATGAGTTAAGAAAATAAATAACTTAAGTTATCAAAATAAATATCATAAGTTGTCATCATTTATGACGTAAGTTATGTGTTAAGAAAATAAATAACTTAAGTTATCAAAATAAATCTCATAAGTTATTAAAATAAATGTGAGCCATTAAAAATATAACAGACAATGCCACATGAGGGGGAGTTGCGGGATAGAGAAAAGCATAACGCTCATCCGGAGGGATGCGAATGATGGTAGAGTATGTTAGTGAATGAGAGATCGACGAAGATGTGTGCAGGTTTTGACGGTGGGCGAGATCGACGTTGAAGCAGGAGAAATGAAATAGAAGGAAGTGAAAAACATACGAAAGGCAAATAGCTGAAATAAATATGGCCCTTAGAGAAAAATGATTAGAAGGGTTACGCCATGCCATTTGATCGCACAAGCATAGTAAAAATTAGAAGATAGAGGGAGGCCAAGCTTATTAAAAATGCGCTTTTGCTGGAAACAAGCTCGTGGAAGCAACGCGTGACGCCTAATTTGGACACAATTAATTTACATGCAAAATTAACTTTATGGTAAATATCAAATACGCTCTAAATTCATTATATTTTTATTTTACAGTATATCAAATATTACCTTTTTTAAGAAGTCGTGTATTTTATTTTACAACTTTCAATCAAATAGCCCTTAATGATTTCATCATTTTTATAAATCAAGAATAATTGAAATCAAGCAAAATTAAGAATTTTCTTATTCAAATTGTTGTATTGAATATATTGATTTTACATATTCTTTCCTCATAGGTGAATAGATAGATTTGGAATATGTATTATTACAAATTATTATATTTTATTAGGATACTTAAATTAGATTGTCTGGACTATTATTTATTGGAGGAAAATCAAAGGAACAAGGCAAAGAGTTTATTTGATCAAAATTATTAATAATTTTCACTATCATCTTATAATATATAAGAATAATGAAATCAAACAAAATTAAAGTGGCCAAACGAGGGGCGGAGTGTCGTATTTGAGGATAAGGATTAAGAATGATCACACATGTTTAAACATGTGGCATAACGTTAACAAAGTTTTTATTTTGTTAATATTAGGGAATACTTTTGGTAACGCAATATTAGTTTGGAAAAACAAAAATACTAAAGCAAAACCATATATAAACAAAAAAATTATATATAAAATATTTCAAAATTCAAAATTTTAAATAATTCAATATTTTAAATAGTTTTTCTTTCTTTATTTTGGATGAAATATTAAATTTATTCAATTTTGCGTTCGGTTGAGGCTACTTATAAGACCCCGAATAGCTCCACTTTTCCTCTGCTTGCTCTTAGGCTCATCTTTCAGCTCTTCCTTCCCAGTCAACCTCCGCTCCTCTCTCCAGAGAGACAAACTAGGTGACCAGCCTCTCTCACTCTGTCCCACTTTCTCTCTAGGAACTTCTTCTGCATAACAGAAGCAGTTTTGTTTCTGAAAACCTGTTAAAAAAATTCTATTTTTAACAAAACCTGATGCGTTTTTCTTTCCCTTGTAACGATTTCAGCTTTAAAGCTTCAGATCCGTTAGAAAATTTCTTCTATTTTACCTCTGATGTTCTGCTTTTTGAAGGTGTGAAGTTGATATCGTTTAAAATTTTTTTCTTTTCTGTTTTTATCATGGCAGGTTCTTAAAGCTATGGCAAACGGCTGTGCGTTGCTACAGAATACCTTTTCCGCGGGCGACCGTCAGGTCATCTGTCCGAGGCCTCGAAGACTTTTTGCCGCTGCCGCCGCCGTTCGCCCTTTCCGATGGAGCGCCGTTTTTCCCTCGGAAGCATCGGATCCAAAGCCTGCTAACGATGCCATAGATTTTCTTTTTCCAAAGGTTCAATTTCTAACTCGTTTTAGTTTCGTCTGCACGATCAGATCTATAACCAGAGTTATCTGATGAGCTGATCTTCTTTTACAGCAAACGGATTCCACGCCACCCTTTTTTTGTGGCTCGCCGCCTTCCAGATCCGATAACCCTGTTGTACACGACGCCCGTTTCGGCGAAGCGGTTCCCGTCGGTCCTGTTCCTCTTGCTCCGGCGTTGATCGGATCCGGATCCGGATCTAGTTCCTCGTCTTCTTCCTCGAGGAGTGGGTGTACCCGAGTCCGATATGGTCTCATGCCCGCCGCTGTCCGCGTTGAGGGTTTTGATTGCCTTGACCGTGAGAGCAGCCGAAGCCGCGGCATCCCGGCCTTTGCATAGGTGCTCCCGCATGGTTATAACCTGCGGTTACTTTAAAAAATATTTAAATCAGTTTCTTTGAAAAGGGAAAGAGATCCGAAGAGATAATTAACTTAATTTGGTGAGTCAAAGATAAAATTTGAGATTAGTTATATATTTACTTGTAAATCTCAGAAGTTTTTAAACATCTTTGAGAGAATTTTGTGTATGTAAATATTATGACGAAAGCAAGGTGAGATTTTTAAGAGAATTTCATGCGCTGTGTTTATTAGTTTTTGTTTTAGATTTTATGTAGAATTTAAGGTTTTAAGAGTCATTAAGTCTGTAATTATGTATATATATGTTTTATTCAATGTAAAAAAATTTAAGGATGGATGGCTTGCTCAATGGTTTTTGTCTTTTTGGCATTTACATAACATACCGACATATTGTTTTGGTTTTACATATGGTTTTTTCATGAGATGTATATAAATTTTGCAGTTTATGTATTAGAGATGTAAGTATTTAGGAATGAATTGGTAGTATGAAATTATTTATTTTGTTTTTGACCATTTTCATAACATATCTCAAAATTCTTACTTATTCACATATCCATCACCTAAACTTTCATTTTTAGGTATTCACTTAAAACATTTATTATAAATTTATTAAAAGTAAAATACTTTTATATGTATAAATTTATGACATCAATTATTATAAATATAAATATAAAAACGAAAGTATTTTTTTCTATTATGGCGGTGCTCTTTTTTTTTTTTTAATTTTTAATTTTACTTTGATTATTAAGTTGCGTGTTATAGTGGAGATAATACATTATTGATCGATCGTGGAAAGGTTGGGTAGTGGTTGACAACACGTGATTCTTGACTTTATTTGAATGGCCTATATTTATATGCGCTTGTTTAGTTATAAAAATGGTAATTATTATTTAATATAAAATTATGAAAGGTTAGGTTCGCTGCCAAAAGTAGGTTGCTCATCGATATCCCACCTGTTCTTCATTTATGATGTAAAGTAATTCGTTGCAGAATATTTTAATTTAAATTAATTATGCTGGAAATATTTTGGATTTATTTTGAGATATTGCCTAGTTTAAATAAATAACTAGTTATGTAAGTTAGATTTAAGCATTTTGAGACTATTTTAATTAAAGTTCTAATTAGAACATCTTAAGAAAATTTATTTCTATCTTGATATTTTATGATCGATGAAGATTTTGTAAGGGCAGGTAAGTAGAAAGTATTATATAGAAGTGGGTTAAATTAATTTTTTTTTTTGTAATTTAGTATTACAAAGTGTTTAATGGTTAAATAGCATGTTAATAATACTTAATATAATGCATTCTATGGAACATAAAGAGACAGCTTGTTTGATTGTATAAAATTTGAGTAGTTATTGAGCAGAGAAGTTTTAGGTGACCACTCAGTGAGGAAGGGTGGTTGACTTGGTTGTTTTAGGTGACCACTCAGTGAGGAAGGGTGGTTGACTTGGTTGTTTTGGAAGGACCTGATAACCATGCAATCAGGAAGATGGACTTCAATTGATGAATGGACTTATGTTGATTAATAATGGTCAATATGGCATATCAGAAGTTTTACATCTCAATAAATGGATGTTGATTAAAAAATGTCACATTTGAAGTTGGATGATTGTTCTTTCATAATAGAGGAAATTAAAGTTAATATTAGTCGCTAGTGGTTATTACATGTTAACTCTTGGCACACATTAAGCAATGGTCAGAGAGATTATATGAATCAAGTGATGGTAAATGATGTATAGTAGATGTTGGTGTTGGTGCAAGTTTGACAATGATAAGTGTTTGACTTGGTTTTTACCTTTAAAGGAGTGGATATCAAGTCATAATAGGCTTTAGGAGATGGTTGTCATATTGTTTACCAGTTCCTAGTGAGCAATTGGCTTGGCTATTCTTCTAGTAGATGGGTGAGTTGCAATTTGAGAAAAATACCTTCTAAAGTGGTTAGTAACACATATCAATCAATCCATCCAATGGACTGTACGTGCTGTGAGTGCTTCTATGAAAATGACCCCATCTGGTGGGGGGCCTATACAAATTATTAGTTAATGACTCATATCAATCAATCCGTATAATGAGGTGTTTGTGGTGTGAAGCTTCTTTTATAAAGATGACTCCATCTGGTGGGGGTACATGTGTGGATCATCCATATATCTTTAGTGGTGGGGGAGCATCTATAGCTTGAGGAATATGATATGGCAGAATGTTTGCACTTGTTAAGAAATATGTAAAAGCAAATCTAATAATAAATTTGCTACCCCCACAGGCTTGCTAATATATAATAAATCATCTAGATGTTCACATATCAAGTGCAATTAATAAAAAAAAAGAATAAAGAACATGCCATGGGTAAAAATTATTAAATAAATTGATTGACCATGTTTCTTATGCAACATGCTACATTTGGTGGTTGCAAACTAAGGGGAATACTAATATAGGATAACATAAGCTTTTCACTATTATCATGATGGACATTTTTTACAAAAGAGAATAATTTAGTGATTTTAGTACCAATTGGTACCAAAAAAATGAGCATTTTGAGTTATATATTAGATCAAGAGGTCCCAAAGATATCATCTACATCATCATATTTCTTAGGATTATAGTTAGGTTTATTATATTTTATAATGGCAATTTTGGAGTTGAAATAATTCACACTATATGAAACTAAAAGGAGATACCTCATTAATAAGCTCATCAAACGTTGTCAAACAGAAAAATATCAGTATCTAAGGTCATAAAGGTTATGGTTAGCTTAGGTGCAAGTACATTTTTATTCTTCTTAAGGAGTGAGGTCTCATTAGGCATATAAATAAAAGATAAATAACAAAACATTGAGAAGAAGATCTTGGACCGTAATAAGTATTTATATTTTAAAGGGAAAAGATGGAATAAGATGCACATTAGTGAGCTATCCAAGATATGTGTTGCATAACTCACTCGACTGACTTGAACGAACAACATGTATATGACTTTAAGCAGGAAAATATCAAACTTTTCTTTCATGAAGGGTTTTTTGAGCAAGTAGAGCAATGTGGGATTTATCAGGTACATCATTGTTGACCTCACTTTTGTGAGGATCCATTTTAAATGACATTCATGATCCATCCCGAGAAAGGATCTACAAACATTAACTCCTTCAACTTATCAGGGATCCCCAAAACCCTAAAATTAAAGCAAACTCAAATATATCTCCTTTTGACCAAAAAATTGAATGACAACTTACATATACCTAGTTTGAACCCCATGGTCACCATATTGACCATTTAGTCAAACCTGGACCTAATAATCACCTTGTTGACCGCTTACTCAACTTTGGTCCCTATGATCACCACTTTGACCTTATAATTGACCCAATCACCCTATGATCAAGACATTACCATTTGAACAACCCAACCATCACCTTGGTCAACCCTAAGGCTCAATTGGTCGACCTAGGGAGCCAATTCTCAAAAAGTTAATATTGGCTCATATGATCAAACCCATTGACCCTATGATCATCTTATCCACCACATGGTTAGGACACCACTATATGGTTAAATTGATCACCTTGGCCAATTTATGACCCTATAGCTAATACATTGAACACAGGGTCAATCCAACAATACATGACCAATCTTCTACCCAAATGGGTTCAAATAATCAATCTTATGACTTTGACCTAATTAATTAATTAATTAATTAAGCCATTAAACTGCCACATGAAGGACTTTGGGCCAAGGGCTACATGTTGGGATCCAAGCCTATTCATGAAAGCCCAAACCCATAACCTCATTTACCCATGACCCTTGAGTCACCTACAACTCAAAAAGATCATTCATAACACAATTAACCTTTGAAGACCCATTAGGGCATCCAAAGCCACTATTTTTAACCAAATACTAAAAGCCATCATAAGGGAGGGATACTTGGCTACCCACATAACATACACTTCAGCCTCATTGGATTAGCTTGAAATGTTCAAGCCAGCTCATCTCTGGGGTCCTTATCCACGTCATCACCCCTTAAATGGGAGGAAGCCATGACCATAGCCACCATCTTCAACATCTCTGAAGCTATGATGAGCCCACCTTAGGAATGCTAAAATTAATCACTTCACCCAAATTAGTTGACTCACTTCATCCAAATTACTTGGGTTCAACCCAAAAAACCAAAGTTCAATCCAAATACCTTGGGTTCAACACAAGTGAACCCAAGTCCAATTTAAATCACTAGGGTTAAATCCAAATGGACTCAAGACCAATCCAAATCGTTGGGTTCAATCCATTTGAACCCAAATCTAATTCAAACCCTTGAACCCAATTAAACTTAAAGTCAACTCAACCTTAATTATGTCTAACACTAGTTAGACCTAATTAATCTTCTTAAGCCTTACTTACATTAGGCATGATCAAAATTCAACATTAATTAGGTCTTACCCTAATTAGACCTAATAAAACCCCTTAAGCCTTACTTACATTATGCTTATGCATACATAAACCCTAATTTGTTCTAACCCTAATTTAACCTAATTTAACCCCTTAAGCCTTACTTACATTAGGGTTAATCATACACAAAACATTAATAGGTCCAACCCTAATTAGAATTAATTAATATTCTTAAGCCTTAATTACATTAGAATTAAACAAAATTCAACCTTAATTAGTTCTAACCCTAATTAGATCTAATTGAACCCCTTATGCCCTACGTACATTAGGCTTAAGCACACACAAACCTTAATTAGATCTTACCCTAATTAGAACTAATTAATCTCATTAAACCTTATTTATATTAGGCTTAATCAAATTTCAATCTTAATTAAGTCTAACCCTAATTAGACCTAATTAAACCTCTTAAGCCTTACTTACTTTAGGCTTAAGCATACACAAACCGTAATTAGGTCTATCCCTAATTAAACTTAATTAATATTCTTAAGCCTAACTTACATTAGGCTTAAGTATACACAAACCTTAATTAGATATAACCATAATTAGAATTAATTAATCATCAAGCCTTACTTACATTAAGCTTAATTAATCTTAATCAACATTTACCCTAACTAGACAAAATCAGTAAGCTTTACTTACTTTAGGCTTAATCAATACACCCTAATTAAGTCTAAACCTAACTAGACTTAATTAATCATTAAGCTTTACTTATGTTAGGCTTAATCAATCATAATCAACATTAAAACCTAATTAAGTCTAACCCTATTTAAACTTATTTAATCATTAAGCCATACCTACATTAAACTTAATCAATCTTAATCAACATAAATCCTAATTAGGTCTAACCCTAATTAGCCCTAATTAGACCTCTTAAGCCTTACTTACGTTAGGATTAAATAAACTTAACTGTAGTTATGTCCAACTCTAATTAGACTTAATTAAACTCATTAATCCTTACTTATGTTAGACTTAATTAACCATAAACGCTAATTAGATCTAACCCTAATTTGACCTATTAATCTTATTAAGCCTTACTTACATTAGGCCTAATCAACCACAAATCACAATTAAGTCTAATCATAATTAGACTTAAACAAACTTTTAAACCATGTTGAACTTAAGTTAACATAAACCTTAGGTTCAAACCAAATTGAACCTATGTCAACCTAAACCTTGGGATCAACCCAAATTAAACATAAGTTAACCTAAACATTGTGTTCAACCAAAATTGAACCAAAGTCAACCAAATCTTTGGGTCTAACCCAAATTGAACTTTAGTTAACCTAAACCTTGGGTTCAACTCAAATTGAACCTATATTAACCAAATTCTGTAGGTTCAACCAACATTGAACCTAAATACCTTAAGTCTAACTTACATTTGACTTAACCAATTTCCTTAGGTCTAACTTACATCGAACATAAACCTTAAGTCTAACTTACATTAGACTTAACCAAAATCCTTAGGTTCAATCGAAACTGAACCTAAATACCTTAACTGTAACTTACATTAGACTTAACCAATTTCCTTCGGACTAACCTACATCAAACATAAACCTTAATTCTGGCATACATTAGACTCAACCAAAATCCTTAAGTTAAACTGATACTAAACCTAAAATTTAATTCTAACCTAAAATAGACCTAACCAAAATCCTTAAGTTCAACTGACACTGAACCTAAGAATTAAGTCTAACCTATCATATATTTAACTCAACTCCTTGAGTTCAACCTAAATTGAACTAAAGCCATCTCAAGCCTAAGGTTCAACCTAAATTGAAGCACCAAACCTAAATTTCATTAGGTTTAACCTACATCAAATCTAAAGCTTTACTCATATCTAAGATTAAATAAATAAGAACCAACATAATACTCAAACCTACTCTAAAATCCACCCTAAATAAAAACATAAAAACTTAAACTTCAATCTTAAAATGCAACTTAGTTTGAGAAGATATTTTGCAGGAAATAACCCATGATTGCTAACAAAATGCCTTCTAGTCATTTGCAGCTAATCAAACCACAAACATAATGATCTGGGATGACGGAATGATGGGATCCTGATCGGGTCATCCCAAACAAAATAAAAATAAATGAAAAAATAACAAAAATAATTGGTTAATAAATCATAAACAAAATGAAAATTTCTAACCCTTAAAATTTGAAAAAGACACTAAAACCTAAATGGAACCCAAATGAACAAAGATCATTAAATGCAACTTGAACCCTAGTGTTTAGATTTAAGAAGATCCTTGGACTATGTAATCTGTGGTTGCTGACAATAATCTTCCAGTCCTGTTTTAAACACTGCTGACCTCTCTTTTGTGAGGATCATTTCAAAATCAGCTTGAGACAGGGAGTCTACCAATATTGACTTCCAAAATTAAATTGAGGGTCAGTAAAACTTAATGTCTAAGCTAAACCCTAATAAATTCCTTTTAACCAAAATTTTACTGACGTACTAAAATGATTAAACTAGTAATGACAAACTATGATTTGATTAAATATTTACCAAACTAGTCAACCCTTGACTCAAATGGTCAAATTAGATCAAACTGGTCAATCCATGACCCAATGACCATCCTATTGACCAAACTGGTCAACCCTTGACCCAAATGGTTAAACTAGGTCAACATGGTCAATCGATGACCCAATAACCACCCTATCGACCAAACTGGTCAACCCTTGACCCAAATGGTCAAACAAGGTCAAAATGATCAATCCATGAACGAATGACCATCACATTGACCTAATAGGTCAACCTCTGACCAAACTGGTCAAATTTTTACCTAAATTATCAAAATAGGTCAAAATGGTCAGTCCTTGACCCAATGACCATTACATTGACCCAATGCCAACCCCATTGACCACCAAGCCAATCTAAACCTCAAATTGGTTAAATTTGACTCATTTGATTAACTTGAGACATTAAAATGATCAAACATGGTCATTTAATCAACCCTAATCAAACCTTGGTCTTATTACCAAAATTAAAGATGTCATGATTAAATTAACCATAACAAGGTTAAGTAAATCAGCTGGGTCAACTCTGGACCTGGACTGGTCAACCATGGTGAACCCTGGTTCACCATGGTTAACCCTGGTCAACATTAGTCAAATTTGGTTAATATATTCAATTTTGAACCAAATTAATAAAATTAATTAAATAATCAATTTTCAAAATAATTTTGATTAATTTATGGGTTAATATTATAATTTCATACACTTTTAATTAATTACATAATTAATTCAAAGTGTAATTATAAGAAAATAACTCTAAATTCAAACAAAAATATGACATGACAAATGGCCTCTAAATTTAAAATTCCATCATGACATCATAAAGGACATCATGTGAAGTCATCAATGGGTCACCCATGACCCATGAGACTCATCACACATGAGTTAACAGATTGAATAACCCGTGACCCATCACTTTAACTATGGTTAAAAATGCCATCATAACACCATCATTATTGTGAGGTATATGTGTCATTCTCTCTCAAAATTGAGGTGTGACTTGGATGCATAAGTGGAGAGCACCTCTACCCTTAACCAACAGAGAGAAGAGCTTATTCAAATCAATTTCTTCCATGATTAAATCTATGATGACAAGCCATGGGAAATGCAGGAATACAGAGCTTAAGTGTCATTCTCCTTTAGCCTATGGAAGAAATTAATAAATTTACATGGGGGAGGTGAATTCAGCTTAACTTAGCTAATCCTACGCACCTCTTAAGCTTGCCAACAGAGGCAAGCCAAAGTTTAAACTCATTCTTCACCATGGTTAAATTTAATGATGGTTAGCCCAGAAGGGAACAATGGAACTTATATCCCACCTAATAAAACCCTAGATGAATTTAAGCTTGCCTATAGCCTCCCATGGCTATAAATAAGCAGAGCCCGAGAAGGCTGAGGAGAGAGTAATGATCCACTAAAAATTTGATAGCTTTTTACTATTCATTTTATACCCATTTTTGATGATATTGCACTTCAAAGAAAGGTATTTTCATGATTTCATGCAGGTACAATGATTTTAGGCCTTTAAAGAAAAAGGAAGCGAAAAGGAGAAAATTTGGAGCAAAAAGGGATAAAAGTACATTTTATTGAACTAACGCTGATACACCTAAAATATATAGTATTTTTATGCACATTTTTATACCTATTTTTGATGATTTTGTACTTTAATGGAAGGTATTTTGTGTTTTTATTGCAGGTATGATGAAAATGAGTGATTATGATGAAAGGAGAAAAATTGTATCAAATTTGGAGCAAAAAAATGAAAAAAATGAAAAATTGGACATTGGTGGCTAAGGCCGCCTAGTCGGCGCTTTGGCGCCTGGTGCAACTTTATATATTATGCAAGAATTTATGATGTCAGATTTATATAATTTTATAATGATTTAGTAAAGTCACAAATTCAATGCAAGTATACGTATCATATCAAGTAATATAGGGCTCTAATGTAGTCATGGTTATCGATCCCACAGGGTGGTTAACGTTCTTTAAATCAGATAATATAAAACTAAATTCCAATACCAATTGTAATAGTTGCTCAAGTGTACTACAACTAGTTAATGCAAAGTACGGTAATAATAAAGCTACTACAATTACTTCTACTTACTGAACTAATTTAACTAACACACACTAGCTTATGTGATTTATAAGATACTTCTGTATGAAAAGTGTCTTCTTTCCTGCATAAAGATTATGATGTGTGGATGATGAAGAATGTTAATCTTTTGTATTGTGTCAAATTGGAGCATTTTTGCTTCTATACCCTTAAAAGAGTACCCCATCTTCCAAGCAAGTAAAGAACATTGCCATATCTTAAGTTTAGTTACTAACTCTAAGGCTAGGCTGGGAGGATACCGACTCTCACTACGCAGTTCCCACTCACCCTTCACCCGAAGGCTAACCATCAGCTTTAGTTTACCAATCTTAAGACCAAATTGGGGATCTCATTATGTCACCATGAAACCTCCAACTTGAAGTCCATCAAAACTCATTTCCCTATTTATTTGCACTTAATCCCCATGAACTATGCAATTCATTCATGGACATTAAATGGGTTCTTCATTCTTGTTGTAGAAAATTCAATTCTTTTTGGAATTAATATTCCTCAACATGTTTTAACAATTGAATTGGCCTGATTGAAAAGTAAATTAAGTTCCAAATGAAAGAAACATCACAACTTCTATACACTTAAGGGCACATCAATTCCACATCACATCATCACTACTTTATGCAAGAAGAAAGGCAAGGGAAACTACTCACAAATCATAGAGAAGATATAAGAACACATGGATTTTATATAAGGAAGATGATTCATACAAGCCACAATAGTATTTACAACTTATCTCTTTCTCTTCCCCAGGAAAATTCCTTCAAAGTTCCCTTGATTTCTTTTCCTATTCCTTGCAACACTTGATTATCTCCTTGGAACAAAGATGAAGAAGCAATCTATCACTTTACTCCCTCTTCTCCCCTCCTTAGATAAGAATCTCTCTTAAAATCACAAACCCCAACTCTCTCTCTCTCACTTTCCTTACACTCTCTGCAGCAATCCTTCTCTTCCTTTTCGTCTTGAACACTTAATTTTATGTTAGAAACGAATTCCCCTAGAGTTTCTTCAAGCACCTCTTCAAAAATCCGCCGAAACTCTTCAATTTGAAATGAACCGACATAGGGCGCTGGCGGCGCCCAATAGTGGCTCCGGCGGCGCCCTATCGTGCCAATAATTCTGGAGATTCAGGAATAGGGCGCCTGCGGAGCCCATTCTGTCGTCGGCGGCGCTAGTGGCTTTTTTCCTCCAAATTGCTACATTTAGCTCCAAATTTGTTTCTTTTAGCATCTTTTCGCTCCAATCACCTATATTCATCATACCTGTAACAAATCATGAAAAATACCTTCCTTTAAAGTGCAATATCACCAAAAATAGGTAAAAACACATAGCTAAAAGAGTATATATTTTTGGTGCATCAGCGCCACAGTTAAAAATCAAATTTTCTTCATTTTTGGCGCCAATTTCAAGGGGTGTTTGAAGCAACTCTTGGTGGTGGCTTCCTTAACTTCCCATGGGTGGCAAATTTTAATAAAGGGATGCATCTTTTGATGGATACGGTGAATCTGGACATGATTTGAAGAGACACCAGGGCACCTTTTAGAAAATTATATCATGAAGACTTGGAATTTGTGTGTGTGTGTGTGTGTGTGTGTGTGTCTTTTTTTAGTTTCAAAGAGTCTTCTTCTAGTTTCAAAGAGTTCTTTTCTAGTCTTGCTTTTAGTCTTTTATTGTTTAAAGTTTTTAAAGTTTTTTAAAGATAGTAGAGAGTAGAAAGGAGAAAGGGGTTAGAGTGAAGCCTTCTTCTCATCAATTCTCTTTCTTCCTTTTATTTAGTTTTTATTAAAGTCTGAAGTCAGTTTCCGAGTCAACATAGTTGAGCGCCAACCTCTGTTGTGTTGTCCTGTGGAAAGTCAAGTTTCAAAGGAACTTTCGGAGTCTTGTGTGGAGGATTTTCTGATAAAAAATTACTTCTGTTTTATATTTAGTTTTTAATTAAAACTTGTGTTTTCATTATGATTTCTATTCTTAAATCATTATGTGCTTGTGTTTTCTCCATGAATTCTGAGTAGTTTTTTTTTATCTTTTTCTTTCTTAATGAAAAAGTAATTAAATTATGTAGGATTGTTGTGGAATATATAAGTATTTAAAGTTGGAATAAGTTATGAAGATTTAATTCCATGAACTTAATTTACTACTTAATTTGGCCAGTTTAAGATATTAAAATTTGTTGTAAGATTATGTAAGATCCAATGCGGTATTGTCTCAAACAACAAATGGTAAAAATCACATGCAATTATATGGGTGAGAATTGTAATCCATATAATTGAATGCAAACATATTAGAAGATATGTTTTTAATGAGGAGTAAAATTAAAGAACTTTAGAGTGACAGGCTAAATCTCCTAAATTTGGTTTGATATTTTAAATTTTGTTATGAGAAGTTAGTCCCCAGGTTGAGAGAATCGAGGGAACTCTAGAGTGAGAGCTGGTATCTTCCCTGCCTAACCATTTTCAAAATTTTAAAATTTCAAATTAACCATTGTTCTTTATAGAACCAAGTAAGGGTAAAGAATAAATTTGATCTTATTTGTCACAACACATTTAAATACTTCAACAAAAATACATTCATAATTATTACTGCTTTGTAAGAGAAAGAAAAATATATTTTATTTCCTAGTATTTTATACCGTGTTTTAAAGATCTGATAATTTTCATTTCCTGCTTAGTTTTTCATCAAAAATACCAAAAACAAATTTCAAACTTTATAAATCAAAACATACTTTCAAGAGTCATTTAAAAAAGTAAAAATATATTTTTTTTTCAAAAGTTTTTACATTTTCCTGTGGGTTCGATATCTCGGGGCTTAATCAAAAAGTTCTATATTACTTGATAAACGATACATATACTTGTGTAGTATCCCATATTATAAAATCATAATTTTCATATCTAAATCATAAGCACATATATTCGACAGTGGGATCAAGTTTTTGGCGCCATTACTAGGGAAATTAATTAAAACTTATTTTAAAAGAAAATTAAGAAAAAATTTTAATTTTAATTTTCTTTATTTTTGTTGGTATGTTTTGTTTTATTTTATTATTGTGTGCGTTGTTCAGGTTCTGAGGGACTTGTGCCTTATGATTCTGAATTATAAAGAACTATTAGAAAAATAAAAAAATTAAAAATTTTGAAAAATAAAAATATTCAAGAAATGACGAATCATCAAAATCAAAATGTTGTCATCCATAAAAAATTCAGACATTTAAGAGATTATGCTAACCCTACAGTGGATGAACTTCATGGCAGTATTCAATACCCTGCTATAGCTGCTAATTCCTTTGAGCTTAAACCTGTTATTATCCAAATGGTTTCTAATAATCAGTTTGGGGACTAACAACTGAAGATCCTAATTTACAATTGCTAATTTTCTGGAGTTGTGTGCTACTTTTAAATATGATGGTGTTTTGGATGATACTTTTAGACTCAGACCTTTTCCTTTCTCACTAAGGGATAAAACTAAGATATGGTTAAATTCATTAGCACCTGGATCTATCAGAACTTGGGGTGATTTAGCACAAAAATTCCTTGCTAAATATTTTCCACCATCGAAGACTGCGAAGTTGAGAAATGATATTACATCTTTTTGTCAGTTTAAAGGTGAATCAATATATTAAGCATGGGAAAGATTTAAAGATCTCCTCAGGAAATGTCCACATCATTCGATACCAGATTAGTTAATAATTTAAACATTTTACAAATGATTAGTTGGATCTCTTAGATCAATTATCAATGCTGTTGCTGGTGGATCATTAATTTCTAAACAGTTTTCTGATGCTTATGGTTTAATTGAAGAAATGACTACTAATAATTTTCAACAGCCTTCTGAAAGGTTAAATCCTAAAAATGTAGCCAGTGTTCATGAAAATGATGCTTTTGCAATGTTAGCAAATCAAGTTGCTGCAATTTCAAGGAAGATAGATCAAATTGGGATGAATTTTTTCAGCCAAATTCCATAATTGAAGAAAATTTATTAGGCAAAATGGTTGATTCTAATTCTTCACTAGAAACTTTGAATGCTATATGCAAGCCTAATAACTCATATTCCATTTATTATAACCCAGGTTGGAAGAGTCATCCAAACTTCAACTGGAATACCAATAATCATGGTGTCATTAATCAACAATGGTGGAACCACCAAGTAAACCCATTGGGGAACTGGAATAACCAAGCAAATAATAGTTAGAGACTAACCTATTCTTCAGGTTTTAACAATGCTTTACAATTAAAGGAGAAGAAGTTGTCTTTTGAAGAAGTGGTGTCACATATGGGAAATCAATTGCAAATTCAAGGAGCAACCATCAAAAATATTGAAAATCAATTGGACAAATTGCAAATTTATTAAGTAATAGATCCCAAGAAATGCTTCCAAGTAATACTGAAGTAAATCCAAGAGAAAAGAATACAGAGCATGTAAAAGCAATTCAACTGAGAAGTGGAAGAGAGTTGGAAGGTAGAGTTCAGAAAGAAACTGAAGTAGAGAAAGAAGAGATTGAAGAACCAAAAGAGGATGCTTCGAAAGGTTTGGAAAAACCAATTTCTCCACCTAAGGTTGATTTGGAAAAGCCACCACCTACATTTCCTCAGAGACTTCGTCAACAAAAGTTGGATAAGCAATTTTCAAAATTCTTGGAGATATTTAAGAAGCTTACCATTAATATTACATTTGCTGAAGCCTTAGAAAAAATACCAAGCTATGTGAAATTTATGAAGGATATTCTAAAAAAAAAGAGGATGTTTGAATATAATGAGACAACTGCACTTAGTGAGGAGTGTAGTGTAATAATTCAAAAGAAGCTTCTTGAAAAGCTTAAAGATCCTGATAGTTTCACAATTCCATGTGCAATCGGAGACAGATTCTATGGAAAAGATTTATGTTATTTGGGTGCAAGAATTAACCTTATGCCTCTATCAATATTCAAAAGACTGGTATTAGGAGAAGTAACCCCAACTACTATAAATCAATAATTAGCAGATCATTCGATCACATATCCAAAAGGAGTTATAGAAGATGTTTTGGTTAAAATGGATCAATTTATCTTTCCTATTGTTTTCATTGTGCTTGATATGGAGGAAGATAAAGAGATACCCATCTTTTTGGGAAGACCTTTCCTAGCCACAGGCAAAGCAATGATAGATGATCAAAAAGAGGAATTCACGATGAGGTTAATGATTAAACTGTTACATTTAATATTTCAAAATCGATGAAATATCCCGCAAGAGGTAAAGATGATGAATGTTATAGGATGGATGTTATCATGTGTTTGAGTGAATGTCATTTCAAGTCAATTTATGAAGAAAAACCCGAAAGAGAAGAATTCGAACATAAGCAAGAAGATGAGTTACATCATTTTGAAGATTTTCAAAAGGAAGAATTAAATTATGTTCATGAAAATTTTGAATTGTTGGATATGACTGAAAAAGATGAATTTTATGGTTCATCAATTAAAAAACCTCCTAAACTTGAGTTAAAAATGCTTCCTGAGCATTTGAAGTATGTTTTTCTGGGTGAGTTCTCAACCTTGCCTGTTATAATTTCATCTCAATTGACTGAAAAAGAAGAAGAGAGTTTGCTTGAAATTTTGAAGAAGTAAAGAAAGCCTTTAGGTGGACAATTGCTGATATTAAAGGAATCAGTTCTTCAATTTGTATGCACAAAATTCTTATGAAAGATAATTGCAATCCTCGGGCTGATCCCTAAAGGAGATTGAATCCTATCATGAAAGATGTTGTTAAGAAAGAAATTTTGAAGTGGTTGGATGCTGGAATTATCTACCCTATTTCAGATAGTGCATGGGTTAGTCCTATTCACTGTGTTCCTAAGAAAGGAGGAGTAACTATGACTATTTATGAAAAGAATGAAATGATTCCAACAAGATAAGTTCCAGGGTGGCGAATATGCATTGATTCTAGAAAATTAAATCTTGCCACAAGGAAAGATCATTTTCGACTCCCATTTCTGGATCAGATGCTGGATAAACTGGCTGGGCATAAATACTTTTGTTTTCTGGATGGATATACTGGTTACCACCAAATTCAAATTGCTCCCGAGGATCAAGAGAAAACTACGTTTACCAGTCCTTATGGTACGTTTGGTTTTAAAAGAATGCCCTTCGGTTTATGTAATGCCCCTGCTACATTTCAGAGATGTATGATGGCTATTTTCTATGATTTAATTGAAAAAGGGATTAAAGTTTTTATGGATAAATTTTCAGTGCTTGGAATTTCATTTAAATCATATTTAAAACATTTGTCTAAAGTTCTAAAAAGCCGTGAAGAAACTAATTAGTCCTTAACTAGGAAAAATGCCAATTTATCGTAGCATAAGTAATTGTATTGGGACATCGGATTTCAGAAAAAGGTTTGGAGGTAGATCCTGCAAAAATTCAAATTATCTTTAATTTAACTTGCCCGACCAATGTAAGGGGAATTAGAAGTTTTCTGGGACATGCTGGATTCTACAGACGTTACATCAAAGACATTTCAAAGATTTCAAAACCTTTATGCCATTTATTGGAAAAAGGATGCAATTTTTTATTTTGATGATGGTTGCCTGAAAGCTTTTGAGACATTAAAAGAAAAATTAATCACTGCACCTGTTATAATTTCACCAAATTGGGTAAAATCATTTGAATTAATATGTGATGCTAGTGATTATGCTATTGGTGTTGTTTTGGGTCAGAAATATGATAAAATTTTCAAAGTTATTTATTATGCTAGTAAAACTCTTAATGATGCTCAAATTAATTATATCACTATTGAGAAAGAGTTATTAGCTATAGTATTTGCCTTTGATAAATTTTGATTATATTTAATTGGAAATAAATGTATGGTGTATACTGATCATTATGCTATCAAACATTTAATGAAGAAGAAGGATGTGAAGTCGAGATTGATTAGATGGATTCTTCTTTTGCAAGAATTTGATTTTGAGATAGTAGATAGGAAGCGTTATGATAATCAAATTTATGATCATTCATCCAGGCTTGAAAAATGAAAAATCTCTCTGTGATGTTGAAGAAATTAATGAACATTTTCCCGTTGAAAAAAATAATCACCGTTAATGAGTGTCATGTTCTGTGGTATGCCGACATAGTAAACTTTATTTTTCTTAATATTATACCCTATGGTTTGACATACCAAAAAAGAATAAATTTTTGTCTGATGCTACGACTTATTTTTGGGATGACCCATTTTTATATAAACAAGGAAATGATCTTATAATTCGAAGATGTATACCTTTGGAAGAAACTTATAAAATTATTCAAAAATGTCATGAATCTGATTATGGGGGACATTTTGGAGTTGAAAGAACTACATATAAAATCTTACAATATGGATTTTATTGGCCTACAATTTTTAAGGATGTGATTGCTTATACTAAAAATTGTGATAGATGTCACCGTGTAGACAATATTTCTAGAAGAAATGACATGCCCCTCAGTTATATGTTGGAAGTTGAAATATTTGATGTTTGGGGATTAGATTTCATGGGTCCATTTACACCATGTTTCCGAAATGTTTATATTCTGATAGCAGTAGACTATGCTTCTGTCGGCATATTTTTAGGTTGAGTGTTGTATTTTTGAAAAGAGGTCGCCTACAGAAATTGTCGGTGGATTTTTAGTTTAATTTAATTATATAATTTGAAAAGTAGTATTTGATTTTGAAAATAATTTTAAATTTGAAAAATTTTAAGATATGAAATCAAACCGATCTCACATCCCAAATAGTTCATATAAATGAGCACCGCACCAAAAACCGTGTATCTATCCCGAAGAATAGAGCACATCGCTCGACGATGGGGCTCGATTAAATAAACTAGAAGATTTGTGACATCCGTTTGGTCTTCGAACCAATTTTATAAGCCAACAAGTTCCCCTACTTAATATAAATGAATTAAACAGGGTTTATATTACCCGGGTTCTTAAAGTTCCATATAAGGGCAAACCCCTATAGTTAATTACATCTTAAATGAAGTGAATCATTTAAGAAAACTCTCGATAATGATCAGTGACTTTGCTCTCAAGAATTTCAAAGTTTAAGGTTTTCAAAGGATTGGATTTTGGAAAATTCAAAAGGGAATGGATCAAATTTAGAACAGTTTATTTTAGGAGTCCAAAGGAAGAGGAGTAGAAGAAGCTGAGGATCCAAGAAGAATTCGGCAACTTCCCAAACTATCCTATTGTTTCGGCTTCAAATTTAAGAAAATCCTAATATTATCCGAGATTTCAATCTTGCCAGTTTTAATTAATTTGAACTTATATTTGTATGATAAAATCATACGAATAGCCTTGAAGATGTGATGGTTTATGTCGTACGAAACGACTACCTCGGAATCCTAAGACTGGTTAGGGCTTAATTTACATGATATGATCATGCAAAAGCCTAACAAAAAGGTTTAGGATTTATGTTGCACTAAGCAAACTACCTCGAAATCCTATGGCTTGGTTATTTAATTCTAGGAATGTTTAACTGATGTAGAGTTGATTTGCTGACAAAGATGGCCGTGCTGCCCACCATGCTCCAAGCTCCTTGTTGTTGCAGAGGTTTAGTTTAGAAGATTGTAATCAAAAGAGAAGAGAAGAGTTTGGTTTTAGGAATCTTAAAGTCCAAGTGTTTTTTAGTGTTTTAGTTAAAACAAATCTTAAAGTTATTAGAACAGAACCGATTAAGATCCCACGGTTCCGTTATCCCGGCACCGTTATTTTCATTGAATTCACTTAGTCTAGATGAATTTGCTAAACTCAACCGAATGAGTTCCACACTTTCATTTAGACCGTGGAAATCCCGTTAGCAACACGTGGGTTACATCATTCGAGGTATTCCCGATCATTCAATGAGACGTTTTAATTTAGTTGCAATCGTAGTTTTGTGTTACGTTTGTGATTAAATTTTGAGTTGTTTTTATATTTTAAAATGTTGTGACGGTGATTTTTATCTTGCAGTGACTTTTAATTTAGTTTTGGTTTCAATTCAGGGACTACCCTAAAGATTTTGGTTTTCATGCAACAGTTGTTTATCATGCAAGAAAGGTAAAGTGCATTTGCAATAAAGTAAATTGCAATAAAACAAAAGCGTACCTGGAGGGTCTTCCCGTCATCTCAAGCTGCACTTAAAACACATGTTAATGCATTTAAATATTTAAACAAGTACCTAGGTAAAGCTAAGGGGAAGGTTTAGGTTATCTATCAAAGTCCTAATCCTATAGCTAGTCACCTCCTATGACGTCTAGGTCCTTGTATTTTGGTTTAAGGATGATTTTCTTCATCAAAGAATAATTAAGTTCAATTGTTCTTATAAACATCCTATCATTTTGAGGAAGTGCATAAGACAAATCTTAAACATCTTTTCAATATTTCTAGGATCGTTTTAAGTCCAAGAGAATTTAATTATACAAGTGAATTAATCATCCGGAATTTAAGTGTTATTCTTTTGCTCAGTGAACTTAGTGACATTTGAATATCCTATAAATGAGGTAACACTTCACTTGATGTTTCATTTAAGAGTTATAATAATAAGAGCTTTAAAAGGGCAAATCAAGTTATTAAGTATTTTGATGATTTAAACTTAATGATTCAATTTAATTTTTTTTTGATTTAATTATAGAAAATTATTTTAAGTTTAGAATAGTGTTCAAGTTATTTTAGGTTTAATTCTTAATAATTTCATTTAGGTTTGTTATTAAGTGATTTTAATTTAATTTAATTCAATTCAATTTAATTTAATTTACTTTAATTTAAATTTAATTTCAATTAAATTTATTATTATTATTTTTAGCTTAGTTTAATTTAATTTAATTTAATTTAATTTAATTTTTATTTTAATTTTAATTTAATTTAATTTAATTTAATTTAGTTTTAATTTAATTTAATTTATAATTTAGTTTAATTTAATTTAATTTGATTTGATTTTAATTTAATTTAATTTAATTTAATTTTAGTTTAATTTTAATTTGGATTATTATTTTAATCTTTTAATTAAGAATTAAGTATTATTGAAGTGATTTATTTAGGGATTTTTAAATTAAAGAATAAACATCTTCTTAAATAATATCCCTAGTTTATAATTTCAATTTTTTTATTAATCTTCCAAATTTAATTAATTAATTAATTAAGGTTTACTTTAATTATTCTTAAAATGATTGTTGGGTTTCTACCCTTAACCATTTAGGTTTCAATCGTCCAAAATTAGTTTACAATAAAATATTTTACCCTTCCCTTTTGATTAATCCTAAAATTTTAATTAAAGGTTGAAAATTTTAATTACCATTTTGCCCTTCAAGCTTAATAATTCTATAACTCACTAAATTAAGCTCAAATGAACTTGAGATTTTTATGTGACCTCATTTACATGTCAATTAAGACATTAGAGGAGAAAAATGTGATTTTTCTGTATTTAATTTATTTATGTAATTATTTTTAATTGATTTTTAGGGGGTTTTCAAGGAAAATTCAATAACATGACCAAGAAAATGTTTCTGTCCTTAATAAAGTTATGGGATGTTCCTAATGACCAGAGGACCACTTGGACCAATTTTGGTGATTTTTTGAATTATATTTTATTTATTAGAATTATTTTTGAGTTTTAGAATATTAATTAATTATAAAATAAAATTAAAGTTGAAAAAATGGATTTTATATTTTTCTTAAATCTCCCTGACCTCAAGGAGTCCAGAAAAACAAATTTTATATTTTTCTGATTTTTCTTTGATTTATTAGAATTATTTTAGTGAAAAAGTTGGAAAATACATTTTTTTAATATTAAAATTTACATTAAGTCTTTAAAATTCAATATCTTACCCTAGGGACTTAGGGAAAATATTTGGTTTATTCCTAAGAGATTAGGCATCAAAATGTGACATTTTTATGAATTTTAATATTTTTATGATTTTATTATTTTTTTAATTATTAAAAATATTAAAATAAGCTTAAAAATCAACCTTTTTAGAAAATTGTAATTTTAATTTTTTTAAATTCCTCTCGATATCGAGAAGATCCAAAACTATTTTTGTGAATTTTTGAAAAGTATTTTGTGAGTTATGAATTTTTTAAAGTTTAATTTTATTCATTATTACTTAAGAGGCTTAATCAACCCATTTGGTGGGGTTAATCAAGTCCAATTATTTTCAAATTTTTATGTGGTGTTCTCCTATCCCTAAAGGACAGTGGAGAATTTTTTTTAAGTTAATTTGATGAATGGTTAACCCTAATTAATTAAAGTTCACTTTCTGGTATTTAGGCCAATTAGGGTTGTTCAAAGTGAATTAACTCAAAAATTATTTTTCTTAAGCCTCTCTGGTCACAAGAAACATCACCAAATTTTCCTAGAATTTATTTCTCAACATGCTAATTATTGGAATTAAAATACTCAAAACAACAACATGAATTTGAAAAATCAATAACTTCCCAAAAAGATGGCCCTGACTTGGAAAATTCAGGGAATGTTCCCAAGTTCAGAGGCTTCAAAAGCCCTATGGTCTCATGCCATGGTGAATTTCTTATATGCATGGAGAATTAAAACAATGCAGAGAGTAAATAAATAATTAAAAATAAAATACTTAATGAAATTACATGATTTCTTTTCCACATTATTCTCCTCTGTTCACTGAGCAAGAAGGTATTTTTATTTTATTTTTAGGATTTTTCTACACAAAGTTATGAATTTTTAAAGTTCTGGTAATTAAATAAATAAGAAAAATCCTAATTTCCTACTTATCCACGCGGCACCGCGTCAACCTCGGCGTCTCCGAAGCTCCACGCGTCGTCTTTTGATTCGGCGCCGCCATATGACTGGGATGCCACTCGGCCCGCGGTTCATGTCCCGTTGCTCCATCCGGCGCGATCCTGACCGTCCGCTCGATACAAACGTGATCCGACGGCTCCTGGTCATCGTCTACGACTAGTGTGAACCCGTGACAGTTAACCTTCTAACCCTAATTTCGCACTCGATTCTCAACGGATTTTTGTGTTCTTATGCTCTATGGATTCATCTTGAAGAGACGAACACATCATACGGTAAACATGCATTGAAATTGATTCAAACTAAATGGAGAATCTCTGGAAGCTCGGGAAGAAGATTGAGTCCATACCTTTGCTCAGAGAAGTGAAGCTTTGATCTGAGAGTTGTGTCACGTTCGATTGGGTCCAAGGAAGCTCCAGATGAAGTCCCTTGGCCTGGTATGAAAGTGCCCACAGCGGATCACAAAGCTTGGAGGCTAGAAGCAATGGCTGGCCTGGAGAGGGGGCTTTTGTTGGTAAACTTCTTCTCTTGGTCTGGTGAAGGTGTAGGACCAATCAATTTGGGGATTGGCTCACTGTGGTGAAGTCCTGGTTTTGGGCTTGGATTTCAACTCTGAAATTGAGCTCGCGAGAGGAAATGGCAGGGGGATTTCGGTGGGGATCAAGTTCTCTATGTGTAGAGAGTGGTCCGGGATGATTTTGGCGGGGTTTCGGTAAGTTTTGGTTCAACACCTCTTTTGGCCGAGAGGTGGTGGTGTTTAAATAGGAGAGGGTGGAGGGCCTCCCAGGGGGGTTTGAAGGCTGGGATCAGCTGCTCTGGTGAGGAGAAGAAGAGCTATGCTGTCCATTTGGGTTGAGATAAGTCAGCAAGGTGGAATTCCAAAATTTGGCTCCTCCCAAGGTCTCGGCCATGGTGTTTTCCGGCGATCCACGCAGCTTGCCGGCAGGCATGGGTCACCCTCAGGTCCAGGTGGGTCAGGGCTGGTGGTTTGTGCAGTCAATTGGGCTTTGCCATGTGTAAAGGGGATGGCTTGGAATGGAATGGGGAAGAGGCCATTTTGGCTTGGTTTGGGTCAACCCATGGAAATTGGCTTGGTGCACCTCCCCAAGACCTGATTTTGAGCTGAGGAAATCTTTTAGGTCAGCTTAGAAGGGGTGGTGAAGTCTCCATCCATGGTGAGGTGGCTAAGCATGGTTTAGTGTGTGACATGCTTAAGGTAAAAAAGGTTTAAATAGGTTTAAGAAAGAGATCCCCTCTCTTGCCATTAATGGTTTGGTGAGGTGGAAAGTAGATTCCATGGCTCTCATGGCTCCCATGGGGCTCATGTATGGCTTCATGGCTCATATATGGCTTGGGAAAAGTTGTCTCACTTGCATGAGAAAGGGTATTGGAATTTTTTATGGATTTAAGGAGAATTGTCATAAGGCTTGATTTGGATTTATTTGGTGATGGATTTTAGAACTTAGGAAGTGTTTTAAATCAAATGGATGATGATAGAGGATTGTCATGTGGGCTTTGGGCCTTTTGAAATCATTTTTGATAGGCTTTTAGGAAGGCTAAAGGGGATGAGCCTTTAGGGTTGAAAATGGGCTTTTGAATGGAAAAAAAAATGCAAAGGGCCATGCCAAATAAAATGTTGAGTTTTGTTTAAGGATGTGTCTTGAATGATTTGAAGCAAATTTGGGGTAGTTTAGAATTGAATTGGGTGGAATTTGGGCTAACTTGGGCCAATGTTGGGCTAGGATTGAAATTGATGTAAAGTTAATGTTGGGAAATGTTTATGGGAGTGTTTAAAAGAGGTTTCAACTTTGGTTGGGCTTTGGTTTTGGGACTTGGGCTTATTTGGGTTAAGTTTGGGTTTAGGTCAAAATTAGGCTTTTTGGTTTTGGGTTGAATTTGAGTGGGGTTTGGGTCCAAATTTTGGGCAAATCATGTTAGTGTTTTGTTTATGGGGATGTTATGAAGGTTTGGGAAAGATTTGGGATCAATTGGAGTTGAACTGGGTCAAATTGGGTCAAGTTTAGGTCATGGGTCAAAAATTGGGCTTTAGGCTCCAAATTGGAATTGAATCCAAATGTCAATCAAATTGGACTTGTATTTGGTCTAAATTGATATTGGGGATATTGAATTGAAGTTTATAATTGAATTGGACCAAAATTGGGGTCAATTGGGGAGGTTTGGTTTGACATTGGGTTCATTTGGGTTAAGAATAGGTCAAATTTGGGGTTTTGGCAAAAGTTGGGTAAATTGACAAAATCAGCCCATGGTGTAGTTGAACAAAATGAAATTGAGAATATTTGGGAGTTTCTGGAATTTTCTGGGAATTTTCTGAATTTTTGGATTTTTTGGTTAAGAGGGGTATTTTGGGTATTTGAAGGGTATTGGGGGGTATTTTTAGAATCTTTGGTATTTTTGGCTATTGATGATCAATTTGATTGGTGAGGAAATGTTTAGGGCTAATTTTGGGGAATTTTGGGTGATTTGGAAATTTTGGAGGATTTGGGCAATTTTAAGGGCTTTTGGTAGGTTTGATAGGTATAGCGTCTCCGGGGTCAAAAATTGAAATTTTGGAAAAGAGAAGATTGATCAAATATGAGTGAAATGGAATCACTTTGATTGAGCCATGAAGCCATATTAAGCTTATATGAGCCATGAGAGGACTCATTTGAGGCATTCACTATGTTGTTCCTAACCCTCTTAACCAGGGGCTTAGGGGTTAAGGTCCATCCATATGAATTACATTCATGAGTCAAGGAGTCAAGTTGGGTATGGGTGTGGTTTTAGGATTTTGACTATGTGTGTGAGAGTGTAGAGTATGAGTGTAGTGAGTGTGTAAGTCAACCGTCACCAGACCAAGCTACCCAGGGTGGTCCTAAGGCCAAAGAGTCCTATGGGGAACTCATCCTTTAAACCTTCACTTTTGATTTCAACCCTCTAGGTGATTAGGGGTCTACAATCAAGCTTGTGGGGTTTGTAGGGAGACAAGAAGTGGATTAAATTTCTAATGGATGGGTCCCAATTCTAGTCCTCTAAGATAGCCAAAGGAAAAGCCTAAGACTAGATCCTAAGCACTAAAGAGGGAAGAGAATACCTCATCAAAAATGAGGTCAACAGTTTCCAAATGGATTGAAGCTATTGCTTTACGTCGATGTGATGCTCAACATGTTGTAATGATTTTAAAAAATAATATATTTTGTAGATTTGGAATACCAAGAGTAATCATAACTGATGGGGGAAGTCATTTTAAAAATTTGATTATTGAGAAGTTAGCAAAGAAATATCATATAAATAATCTCATTGCTACTGCTTATCATCCTCAGACAAGTGGTTTGGTTGAATTATCCAATCGTGAAATTAAAATAATATTGGAAAAGACTGTTAATCCAAACAGAAAGAGTTGGTCAATCAAACTAGATTATGCTTTATGGGCCTATAGGACTACCTACAGAACTCCTATAAGAATGTCCCCACATAGGCTAATTTTTGGAAAAACTCATCATTTTCCTATTGAACTTAAGCATAATGCATATTGGGCTATTAAAAAGTTCAATTATAATTTGAAAGATTCTACTGAGAAGAGATTATTGCAATTAAATAAGCTTGAAGAGATAAGGAGTGAATCTTATGAAAATGCTAAGATTTATAAGGAAAAGATGAAGTTATGTCATGATCGGAAGATTCTTACTTAAAATCTTGTGCCAGGACAGAAAGTTTTGTTGTATAATGCCAGATTGAGAATTTTTTCTAGAAAACTTAAGTCCAGGTGGATGGGTCCATTTATTGTGATAAAGGTTTATTTATATGTAGTTGTAGATATTCAATATCGTAAGACTGGAAAAATATTTAAAGTTAATGGTCATAGACTTAAATCTTATTTTTCAGTCGATCAACTTAAATCTGATGAGACTTTGATGTTTGGTCACTCAGAATGAGTTCTGGGTATGTCATGCTGAAGACATTAAACCAAGCGCTTTGTGGGAGGCAACCCATAGTTATGTGTGTGCTTTGTTTTATGTTTGCTTTGTGTGCTTTGTTTGGTTTGTTTTTATGTTTTGGTGGTAGTATTTTGGAGTTTTTATGTTATAGTAGAGTTTATTTGACATTATTTTATGACTTAGAAGAGTTGGAATGAAATTTTAGACATTTGGCAGACCTGTACTAAATTGAGCACTGGCAGCTAAGCGCCGCCTAGTTGGCGCTTAGGCGCCGGAGTTACAAAGCATGTGATAAATGAGTTTCTAGAAGCCTAGATCATGGGGAAGTGGTTTTAGAAGTTATTTTAGAGTTTGAAAACGTTTAAGGGTGGTTTATGCACTTCTAAAGTGTATAAAAAGGCCCTGGATTAAGAGAAACACTTGCCCCAAGTCCTATTTTCATTCCTAAGTCTTGAGAAGAGTGTTTTGAGTGCATCATGTCTTCCTGAGAGAACGAGATCAAGAAGAAAGAGGATTCTGACAAGAGTAAGTTTATTAGTGACAATGCTAAAGAGTTATTCAATGGATTTCTCGCCGTAAGTATTCAAGGAATTGTAGAAAAGATTGCAAAGATTGAGGCTTGAGCGACTTCAACCGATGCAAAGATTAATGAAACTAACACAAATTTGGAGCATATGAGATGGCAACTCAAGATGCAATTCAGTCATACAAGTCACATGGAAGAAGCAGATAAGGCGATGTTCCTGAAGAACAAGTGGTTAGAAGAAGAAGATGTAAGACTGTTCAATCATCACCTGTTCTATCAAATTTATATTCCAGAAGGGTCAAATGGAAATAATAGTGGTTCTGGATATATTCCGCCTACTGGAGAATGTAATTAAATGTTAGTTTTATTTTGTGGTTTGTTTTATGTATCTTATGTTTTATGTGTTTGATGTTTTAAGTGTTTAATGTTTTATTTTTGTTTTCTGTTGCACTTTATTGTGTGATTGTTACATCTTAGTGATGATGTAAACCTATCATTTTGATTATTGAGTCCATTTGCTTCTAGGGAATTTCAACCAAGGTGTTTAGATAGAAATTTTTAGTTTGTATTAAGTGTGATTTGTTTTTAATGAATATAAGTTTGTGTTTGTGTAAAACTTAATTGGAATTGATGGATATTAAAATTTGAAATTGGAGTATTGGGAGATTTTTGGGGAAGAGATAATTATTTTTACAAGATTAAGGGTGATTAACTAAGTGGTTTAGTGCATTTTCTTAGATGTGAAAATCTGGGCACTTGCGGCTAAGCGCCAGAGTGCCAACGCTTAAGCGCCAGATTTCATGGCTAAGCGCCGAAGTTCTCGCGCTTAGGTGCCGGTTCGCAAAAATTGATTTTCAGTAGTTAAAACACAAAGATCACCATTTTTAACTACCTTTATCGTCTTCAACCTTTGATTTTCACGAAAAAGGAGCCTAGGGCACCAATATATTGGATCATTTGAAAGCCGATCTCAACAAAAGTATTTAGATTTGGATTCCTTGAGGTAAGAGCACTACTCCTAAGTAAAAATTTTTGATTTTTACCATGTATTTTGAGTACATTTTGGAAAATCCTAAAATCCCTATTCAGGGTAAAAATTTGAGGAAAAGGATGAAAAATTTCGTGGATTTAGTGGAAATTACTTTTAGAAGATAATTTAACAAGTTTAGTTTGATTTTGTAATTTATGGTGAATTATTTTGTGAATTTTTAGAGATGGCTCCAAAGTCAAAGCACATGAGAGAAAAGACAAGATTTGATTCTGGCAAGTTTGTTAGTACAAGGGCTGAGGAACGATACGCCGATTTACTACAGTCACGTAAATTGATTCCTGAGCGTGTGTTCAGTAAGCTAGGAGAAGTTATTAAAGAGATGGTTTTTAGAAGGAATTGGGAAATATACTGTTGCTTCTCCGCTGTTGCTGTTGTTTCTGTGGTCAGAGAGTTTTATGCAAACTTACCTACAGCAGAAGAGAACTTGGTGATGGTGAAAAGGAAAGAAGTACATTTTAAATTTGCAGTAATCAATATTTTTTATCGACTGCCTCCTGATATGTTTTGTTTTTATTCTAACTATCATCCTATTGAGGGAGAGTTAGATGAGATAATGGCACTTCTGACTGATGGAAGAGGGTTATGGAAGATAACTAATGATAGAAGAGTCATTTTTCAGGCCTCTAAGTTAAATGTCACTTCTAAATCATGGCATTATTTTATCTCATCTAAGCTGTTGCCTTCAAGTCATACCAGCGAAGTTACATGGGAGAGAGCTGTGTTGAACTATTACATTCAACAACATAAGCCTATAGATATTGGAGCAATCATTTATGATTATATTTTGAGCTGTGCCAGATCTACCACTACTGCAGATATGAGATTTCCATCCTTGATTCATTCATTATGTGAACGATCTGGTGTGAAATTTGAAACTTGGGAAGAGGTTCTTCAGCCTTTGAAACCAATTACCAGTGTAAACATTGGAGCTTACACTGTACATTTAGAGTTTGGCTGGAGAGGAAGATTTGGTAGAGCTTCTACTGCTTCTGCTGCTTCTACTTACCATGCTGCTACTTCGAGAGCTTCATCATCTAGTGATTCACAGACTGGTTTGTTAAGAAAGATTTTGAAGAAGGTGAGTCTTACTCGTGAGCATGTTAGAGCATGGATGGTAAGATGGATAATATGGAAAGATATATTGCAAAACAAGATGAATATGAATAGAATTATCAGCGTTATTTGGATAAATTGATTAGAGGTGATTTGGGTGCTGAGATGCCCCCTCATCCATTCTATATACCTTATGTGCCATCCAGAGATTGGAACGAGCAAGATGATGATGATGATGATGAGAATGATTAGTAGATTTATTTTTTTTTGTGTTACTAAGTTTTTGTTAATGTGCTGAAGTATGTTCTGTCTTGTGTTTTATTTTGATGTTGTGTTTGTGGTGTGAACTCTGGTAGACTACTGATTATAGTTGGACTACTTTTTATGCATATTCAGATGTATATTTGTTGGATTGATATTCTAAATGTTTTAATGTGTATGTTGTGTCAGAGTTTTTATAGTGCGTACTTTAATTCCAAAACTGTTAAGAGAATATGGAACACTATTAAAAACTATTATTTAAAAACTGCATGTTTAAAAATTTTCAAAATCTACTACTACCATTTGTTATCTAGTATTAGTGTGATTTCAGTTATTTTCAGTTGATGTGTATTTGCTTTGAAAACCTCCACTATTGTAGAAGTCATTGGAAATTTTGAAATTTATATTCAATGAAAAACTGAAAAATTGAATTTGATTTCTTTTTTACTCCTGTTTTTAAATTGTTTTACTTACATATTTAGGATATTAAGATTCCTACAAGCATGTTATGTTTTTAATTCTCACCCATGTATCATTTCATATGCTTAAATGTTTTATCCTAACTAAAACATAAAGTTTGGGGGGGGGGATTTTAAAAACATAAATTTTTTCAAAAACCTAAAATTTTATTTGTTCTCAAGAATATTTAAAATTAATTTGATTTTTGATTGAAAAAAAATATGTATTTGAAGTTATATTAAGGGAACAAAATTTTGAATATAGAAATGAATAAAAGAATTTAGTTAAAATTTATAGTAATAATAAAAAATTCAAAGTTAAAATTTTCTTAGTAAAGAAGTGTTAAATATAGTTCAACTATCTTTAGTAAGAAATTTTGTATTTTTTGATAATTAAAAGATTTGACTTTTATTCTTCAAAGCTTAAATTTCTTTTATTAAGGAGTAATTTTTAAATACTATTATTATGATTTTTAAGTGAAAGATGTATATCAGACCTTTATTTTAAATGAAAGGGAGGAATTCAAAATCATTAAAGGCCTATCCAGATACAGTAATCCTTACCTTATAAAAAAAAAGAAAGTAAAAAAAGAAAAGAAGAAAATGAAAAGAAAAGAAAAAAGAAAAGAAAAAGAAAAAGAGAAAAAGTGAAAAAAAGTATGCGAAATGGGAGGAGAAGCTTGAGGATTTAAGGGCCTAATAAAAAATTGGTTCCATACCTAAAGTATAAGATATAAGTTCTGAGAAACTCTATAGTTTAAAGTTATAATATAGTAAGTAATATTATTTTCAAATAAAGATTTTTAAGTGAGAAAAATAAGTGTGTGAATCCTACATTTTGAAGAATCTAGAAGTATTTCTGAATTAGATTGAAACTTATATTTTATAATATCCTTTACCTAAGAACTTTCTAAACTTTAAGTTGGTCTTAATTACTGAAATTTTTTCTAAATTGGACTATTCCATTTCTAGAACAAAATTTTGTTACCTTCCTAAGACACTCATTACATAATTTGCATGCTAAAATTTTCTATGTGATTAAGAGTCACTTGAGGACAAGTAACATTTTAAGTTTGGGGGATTTTGATACACCTAAAATATATAGTGTTTTTATGCACATTTTTATATCTATTTTTGATGATATTGCACTTTAATGAAAGGTATTTTGTGTTCTTCTTGCAGGTATGATGCAAATGAGTGATTACGATGAAAGGACCAAAATTGGATCAAATTTGGAGCAAAAAAATGAAAAAAATGAAAAAAATGAAAAATTGGACATTGGCGGCTAAGCGCCGCCTGGTTGGCGCTTAGGCGCCATAGTTAATAGTCAAATTTTCTTCATTTTTAACTATAATTTCAAGGGGTGTTTGAAGCAACTTTTGGGGGTGACTTACTTAACTTTCCATGGACGGCAAATTTGAATAAAGGGATGCATCTTTTGGTGGATACGTTGAATCTTGACATGATTTGAAAAGATACCAAGGCACCTTTTGGAAAATTATATCATGAAGACTTGGAATTAGTGTGGGTGTGTGTGTGTGTGAGTCTTTTTTTTGTTTCAAAGAGTCTTCTTCTAGTTTCAAAGAGTTGTTTTCTAGTTTTACTTTTGGTCTTTTATTGTTTATAGTTTTTAAAGTCTTTTAGAGTTAGTAGAGATTTGAAAGGAGAAAGGGGTTGGAGTGAAGCCTTCTTCTCATCAATTCTCTTCCTTCCTTTTATTTAGTTTTTATTGAAGTCTAAAGTCTATTTCTGAGTCAACAAGGTTGGGCGCCAACCTCTGTAATGTTGTCCTAGGGAAAGTCAAGTTTCAAAGGAACTTTCAGAGTCTTGTATAGAGGGCTTTCAGATAAGTCTTTACTTATGTTTTTATATTTAGTTTTTAATTAAAACTTGTTGTGTTTTCATTATGATTTCTATTTTTAAATCAATGTTTGCTTGTGTTTTCTACATGAGTTCTAAGTAGTTTTCTTTATCTTTTTCTTTCTTAAATGAAGAAGTAATTTAATTATGTAAGATTGTTGTGGAATGTATAAGTATTTAAAGTTGGAATAAATTGTGAATATTCAATTCCACAAACTTAATTTACTTCTTAAATTGGCCGGTTAAGATGTTAAAATTTGTTGTGAGATTATGTAAGATCCAATGTGATATTGTCTCAAACAACAATTGGTAAAAATCACATGCAATTATATGGGTGAGAATTGTAGTCCATATAATTGAATACAAATATATTAGGAGATATGTTTTTAATCAGGAGTAAAATTAGAGAACTTTAGAGTGATAAGCTAAAGCTCCCTAATTTGGTTTGATATTTTAAATTTTGTTATGAGAAGTTAGCCCCCGGATGGAGGGAATCGAGGGAACTCTAGAATGAGAGCTAGTATCTGATGACCTCGACTCGTAACTATGCCTACAATTTATCCTTTAATTTATATTTCAAAGGGTAGTATGCAAAAATAAATATATAATTTTAGAAAATATTTTGCATGAAATAGGTACTACGTAAGTATACGTATCGTATCCAGTAATACTGGGCTCTATTGGAGTCCTGGTTATCGATCCTACAGAGAAGAGTAGTTTTATAAATTAATAGATTTTCAAATTAAAAGTAATTATAATTTTTATTTCTTTTCAAAAATAAGATTTTAATATTTATGAAATTTCTACTAGATGTAAGTAAAGTAGCAATAAAGTAAAGGTTGGTGCAAGTATAAATAAAAAAACTTTCTTCTTTTCAATAAATCCAATATTTTTTAGAAAAATTATCGTTTGTGGAGAACTAGAAATTATGGTATTGCGCTAAATATAATCATTCAAATTCTTTACCTTCACTCGATAGTATAAAGAATATTGGCTAATCTATAGATTGGTTCAGGATGTATTATTAGTAGAATCGGTTAATCTAGACTCACACTTATAGATGTCCAAGGGTGGCTATGGTTGGCCCTACTAGTGACCTGTTCCCTTTCTATAAACCAAATTAATAGAATTTAGTCTCTCACTCTAAAAACTAATTAATTCTACGACCAATAAATAATATTTTCATATTTATTTGCACTTCACCTTGAATAACCCGCACATGGCTTTCGATTACCCAATGATTCATGTGATATCTACTAGTTAAGAACTCATCTCCGGATAGGTCTCTGAATTCTTCAACAGATTTTAACAATTCAAATAACCAGTTTAAAAAGTAAATTAAGATCATGTATGCATATCATCACAATAATTTTTAAAATTAAGTTTAAGTTCTCCAATGAAATCAAATTATCTTTATTATCTTTTCATGATTGAAATGAGAAAGAAAAGTAACTACTCAGAACACATTGAATTCACATAACAAAACATATTTATAAAAAATTGAACCAAGTTACAAATACTTATCTGAAATGTTCCTTCAAGTGATCATTTAACTCCTACTGACTCCAATACAAAGTACAAGACTTCAACAACACCAAATCTTACAAACTCTCACTTACTACTCAAGGAATTGAGTAGTAACACTAAAAGTAACTAAAATAAACCGAAATAAACTCAAAAAATACTTAAGAAAAGAATTTGGTGGCTCTCTAAAACTATTTTTGGGCGCGGGAGAGATCTGTTCTCTGTAGAAAGGTCTCCTATTTATAGAACTTCAAAAATGACCAGGGGTTTCTTAGGGCACCTCTTCAAAATTCATTCAAATTCAATGAATCTTCTAGAAAGTATCTGTGGCATCTAGGCGCCGGACTACGTGACCAGATCTTCGCATCCCTTCACTTTGAATCACACCTCTTCACGATTAAAATCGTTTTCCTTTGTCTAGATGCATTGTATCACATGTGCTATGTATATGGAGTAACATCCAGTCTTCTAGAAGGTCTGATAACTACTTAAAACCATCAAAATAACTGCCCAAAGTTGTCAAAAATCTTAACTGCTTCAGTATCGAACTGGCGGCTAGGCGTTGGATTCTGGCGCCTAGGCGTTAGACCTATAATTTTGGCAACTTTGTTTTTTGGCTCTATTTTTGCTCCTTTTTTCTCATTTTTCGTTCTTGAACTCTTTTTTTCATCACCTGTATCCAAAAACATAAAAATACATTTCATTAAAGCATAATATGCTTAAAAATTGAATCATAAATAAGGTAAAAAATAAGTACTTTTTATGTGGATCAGTATCTTCCTTATCTAACCATTTTCAAAATTTTAAAATTTCAAATTAACCAATGTTCTCTATAGAACCAAGTAAGGGTAAAGAATAAATATGCTCCTATTTTTTACAACACATTTAAAAACTTCCACAACAATATTTCAATAACTATTACTGCTTTATAAGAGAAAGAAAAAGATATTTTATTTCCTAGTGTTTTATACCATGTTTTACAGTTCTGATAATTTTCATTTCCTGCTTAGCTTTTTATAAAAAATATAAAAAATAACTTTCAAACTTTACAAATCAAAACATACTTTCAAAAATCATTTTAAAAAGTAAAAATATAATTTTCTTATTTCTTTTAAAAGTTTTTATATTTCTTTGTGGGTTCGATGTCTTGGGGCTTAATCAGGAAGTCCTATATTACTTGATAAACAATACATATACTTGTATAGTATCCCATATTATAAAATCTTAATTTTCATATCTAAATCGTAAGAAAATATATTCGGTGATGGGATCAAGTACCGAACGGCGCTGTCACCAGCGTCGAACCGTACATTTTACAGAGAGTTACGACCGAATTGGCAGAATAATGAGCCGAATGGCACCCTATCTAGCGCCTGACCACGCCCTTTACCAATTTCAAACTAGATTCAATGTATTTGACCTGATTTTGGAGGGTTGCTTGAGGAAACTTTTGGGAAATCAGTTTTGGCTGAATTTAAACTCCTTTAGGGCCAAGTTTAGGGAAGCAAGAGAGTGTCTTTTCATTTAGCTTAGGAAATTTAGGTCTTGTGTTTTCTCTTCTAAGTAGTGTAAGAGGAGAGGGAAGGTGAGAGATTTCTTCTTCCTTACTTAGCTAAATAGAAAATTGTGTGTTGTTATGAAGAAAGAAAAGGAGTCAAATGAATTCCTTGAGAATCTCTTGGGGAAGAGTTTGAGATAAGTTGTCTTTACGTTACATTATTTGTATGACATTCTTTTTTATATATAAAATCCATGTTTTGTCATCTTTTCCTCATGAGTCTTGTGTCTTTCTGCTTTTCATGTGATGTGTTGATGTTGTGATATGGAAATGATGTGCCAATTTTTTATGGCGAATTTGTGATGACCTTTTCACTTTGAACTTCATTTAATTTTTGATCTGGCCAATTGAATTATTAATACTTGTTGGGAAACATATGCTTCGAATGAATTATGAGTTTCATAATAAAAGTGAAGGTCATATTCAATATCCATGAATGAGAGATGTAGTTCATGCGGATTGAGTGCAAATAAAGAGGGAAATATACTTTGATGGGCGTAGAATTGGAGATTTTAGAGTGACAGGCTGAAATCCTCAATTTGGTCCTAAAGTTTAGAAACTAAAGCAAGAGTTAGCCTTCAAGCAAACGGAAGTGGGAGCTCTAGAGTTAGAGCCAGTATCCTCCCAGCCTGACTACAGATTTGGGGACTAAACTTAGGATTAGCCAATGTTCTTTATATTCTGAAAAATGGGTAAAGAATAGCAATGCTCCGATTTGGAACAATACATTTTCATAGCCGATCTATGTTACAATAATCATCATATTATAATTGAAAAAGAGGAAGACACTTTTTTACAACTGAATTTTGTTATAAATTTATTCTTGTGTTAGTTTAACTTTCTAGAGTTTAGAACGTACTTTGGTAGAGATAGTAATTAAAACTGTTTGTCTTTAATTTAAGAATTGAACTTACTTGCAATTGTGTTGTGATTCAATAAGTGATTTCTACACTACGTCCTCAAGTTAATGTCTCCCTGTGGGATCGATATCCAAGACTCCAATAGAGCCCTGTATTACTTGAGTAACACGCATACTTGCATTTAATTGTGTGACTCATTATAAAACTATATATATATATATATCTGACTTCATAAATTTTGGCAAATTAAAATTGTCGCACCAAGTTTTTGGTGCCATTGCTACGGAGGTGAGGTATGAAAAGGTAACTGCTAAAATTAATTTTGTGGTATTTGAAATCTTATATTTGAGTTGCAAGTCATAATTGTGTGTGTTTGTATATTGTTAGTGTGTTTATTGTGTTTGTATGCGTAGTATCAGATCTATAAGTTTAGTGCCTTACGATTCTGAATTATAGCGTACTATTATAAAAATTTGAAAACAACAAAAGCAATCTGCAAATCCTCACAAAATGGAGAACAACTTAATCAATCAAAATGAAAATATACCAAGAAATTTAAGAGATTATGTTAATCCAACACCAGATGAAATTCACTTGACTATCCTAAAACTTGATCTTGCTGCTAATTTATTTGAGCTTAAATCTGCTATTATTCAAATGGTATAGAGTAATAAATTTAGAGGAACACCTAATGAAGATCCTAATTTACTTCTCCCTAGTTTTCTACAACTATGTGCTACTTTTAAATATGATGGAGTGTCAAACGATGATGTTAGGCTTAGACCTTTTCCTTTTTCATTAAAGGATAAGGCTAAAGCGTGGATCAATTCGTTAGCACCTGGATCTATCAGAACTTGGGGAGATCTTTCACAAAAGTTTCTGTCAAAATATTTCCCTCATTCCAAAACTGCTAAGCTGAGGAATAATATCACATCTTTTAGTCAATTTGATGGAGAATCCATATATGAAGCTTGGGAAAGATTTAAAGAACTTCTGAGAAAGTGTCCACATTATGCTTTACCAGACTGGTTAATAATTCAAACATTTTATAATGGATTAGTGAGATCTTTGAGATCAATTATCAATGTCTTTGTCGGTGGATCATTAATGTCTAAACCTTTTGATGAAGCATATTTGTTAATTGAAGAGATGACTACTAATAATTTTCAATGGCCCTCTGAGTGGGTAAATCATAAAAGAGTAGCTAGTATTCATCATTCTGATTTGATAATTATGATAGTCTCTCAAATTGCTGCACTTTCTAAGAGAATAGATCAATATGGAATGAATTATTCTCCAGCATCCCTAGTGTTAGAAGAAAATTCATCAGGACTGATGATAGACTCTCAAATGTCTTATGAAACCTTAAATGCCATAAATAATAAAGTCAATAATCCTTATTCGAATTATTAAATTCTAGATGGAGGAATCGCGCGAAATTCAACTGGTATAACACCAATGATGTTGTTAACCCACAATGGGGAAACAATCTTATGAATCCAGTTGAAAATCTGAACAACCAAGAAAATACCAATTATAAACCTTCTTATCCTCCTGGTTTTAATAGTAATCAACAATATAAGGAAAAGAAGTTGTCTACTGAAGAGATGATTCTGAATATTAGTAATCAAATTCTAGCTCAAAACGTTGCAGTGAAGAACATTGAGAATCAATAGTACATATCTTTACGGTACTTACTAATAGACCTTCTGGAAATCTTCCTAGCAATGTTGAGATCAACCCAAATGATCAAAATAAGGAGCAAATTAGGGCTATTCAGCTAAGGAGTGGAAAAGAATTTGAACCAATAGTTCAAAAAGAAGTGAAAGTTGAAAGAGAGGAAGTGAACATTAAGAAAGGTTCTAATAAGATATATCCAGATGAATATTCGCTAAAACCAATGAAGATAATAATTGAAAAACCACCTCCTCCTTTTTCTCAAAGACTAAAGAAACAAAACAGGGATAATATATTTACAAATTTTTTGGAAATTCTTAAGAAATTAACGATTAATGTTCCCTTTGTTGAAGCATTAGAGCAAATGCCTTATTATGCAAAGTTTATGAAGGATATTCTTAAAAAGAAAAGAAAGTTCAAATAGCACGATACTGTTGCACTTAGCAGTGAGTGTAGTGCAATTATTCAGAAGAAGCTTCCTGAAAAACTTAAAGACCCATGTAGTTTCACTATCCCGTGTGCTATAGTGAGAATTTTTTCGGAAGAGCTTTATGTGACCTTGGAGCTAGTATTAATCTTATGCCTTTATCAACTTTCAAAAGACTGGAAATAGGAGAAATTTCACCTACATCTCTGACTCTTCAACTGGCTGATTATTCTATCACTGTTCCTCAAAGAGTTGCGGAAGATGTATTACTAAAGGTGGATAAATTTATCTTTCTTGTGGACTTTATTGTATTAGATATGGAGGAAGATAAAGAAATTCCAATTATTTTTGGAAGACCATTCCTTGCTACTGGGAGAGCAATGATCGATGTTCAAAAAGAAGAATTAACTATGAGTGTTAATGACCAAGAGGTAACTTTCAATATTTTGAAATATATGAAATACCCTTCAACTGAAAAAGATGATGAGTGCTTTTGAATGGAAATCTGCTATTATTTGAGAGAAAATCATTTTAAAGAAGTATTTCAAAAAAATTTAGAATGTGAGGATGAATATGCAAGTGAAAGTGAAGATGATTTGGATGATATGAAGAATGAAAAGTTAGAATTTGATCAGAAAAACATTGATAGATTGGATACTATGAAAAATGGAGATAAAGACTTAATTCTATCTATCATTAAACCCCCTGAAGTTGAGCTGAAAATTCTCCTTAACCATTTAGAGTATATGTTTTTAGGAGAATCATCTACTTTACCAATCATTGTATATTTGGATTTAAATGAATATCAAGAATAAAAAATATTGGACACCTTAAAAAGATAAAAAAATGGCTTTTGGTTGGTCCATAGTTGATATTAAAGAAAACTATTCGACACCTTAAAAGATACAAAAAAGGCTTTTGGTTGGTCTATAGCTGATATTAAAGGAATCAGTCTATTGATTTTTATGCATAGAATTGTTTTGAATGAACAACATAAACCTAGAACATGATCTGAATTTATTAGAATTAAACGAAAATTTGACACTAAGTTGGACTTAATGGAGGAAAAGGATTCATGTAGCCGACCACACTTAGTGGGATTAAGGCTTTATTGTTGTTGTTGTTGTTGAACAACATAAACCTAGAGTTGATCAACAAATGAGACTGAACCCAATAATGAAAGAAGTGGTTAAAAAAGAGATTTTAATGTGGTTAGATGCTGGAATTATATATCCTATTTTTGATAGTGATTGGGTAAGCCCAATTCATTGTGTCCTAAGAAAGGAGGAGTGACTGTTGACGTAAATGATTGAAATGAAATTACACCAACAAAATAAGTCACTGGTTAACGAATATGTATTGATTACAGAATATTAAGCACCACCACCAGAAAAGTTCACTTTCCTTTACCATTTTTAGACCAAATGCTAGACAAACTTGCTGGACACAAGTATTATTACTTTTTAGATGGATATACCGGTTATCACAAAATATACATTGCTCCTGCAGATCAAAAGAAGACTACATTTACTAGCCCTTATGGAACTTTTACTTTTAGAGAATGCCCTTTGGATTATGTAATGCACCTGCAATATTTTAAAGATGTATGTTGTCCATATTTAGCAAATTAATTGATGATGGAATAGAAGTGTTTATGGAAGATTTTTTAGTATTCGAAGATTAATTTGATGCATTCCTATGCAACTTAGAAAAAGTTTTCGAGGTATGCGAAAGAACAAATTTAGTCATAAACTAGGAAAATGGTCTATATATGGTTGCAGGAGGAATTATGCTTGGGCATAAAATATCTAAATATGACATGGAAGTAGATCCTACGAAGATTCAAATTATAGAAAAATTACCACCTCCAGCAAGTGTGAGAGAGATAAGAAGCTTTTTGGGACATGTAGGATTCTACAGGCGATATATTAAAGACTTTTTAAAAATTAGTAAGCCTCTATGCCAACTTTTGGAAAAAGATAGGAAGTTTGATTTTAAAGATGAATGTTTAAAAACCTTTTGATCTATTAAAAGAAAAATTAATCAATGCACCTATAATAATTTCACCTGATTGGGAGAAACCATTTGAATTAATGTGCAATGCTAGTAATTATGCCATTGGAGTTATTTTAGGGCAAAATTGTTTAAAGTTATATACTACACTAGTAAGACTATTACTGATGCTCAAATTAATTACTCCACTACTGAAAGAGAGTTATTAGTAATTGTTTATGCCTTTGAAAAATTTAGATCTTACTTAATTGTAGCTAAATGTATAGTGCATACTGATCATTCTGCTATTAAATATTTAATGCAAAAGAAGGATGCAAAACTAAGACAGATTCGATGGATACTTTTAATATAAGAATTTGATTTTGAGATCATTAATAGGAATGGGGTCGATAATCAAATAGTTGATCATTTATCTAGACTTGAACAACCAAAGTTGGATGACTTTGAAAAGGAAATCACTGAAACTTTTCTAGATGAGTAATTATATAATATTATTGAAGGAAATTTACCGTGGTATGCTAATATTGTAAACTACATCGTTAGTAATATTTTACCACCTAACTTAACAATGCAACAACAGAAAAAATTTAAGCATGATGCTAAATTTTATTTCTGGGACGATCCTTATTTGTACAAGCAATGTAAAGATATTATTATTAGGAGACGTGTACCTTATGAAGAAACTGAATGAATTATTCGAGAATGTCATGATTTTGAATTTTGAGGACATTTAAGAATTGATAGAATTGCAAATAAGATTTTACATTCTAGATTTCAATGGCCTACACTTTTTAGAGAGGCTTATAGATTTTTCAAAGCTTGTGATCGATGTCAGAGAATAGGTAATATATATAGAAGAAATTAAACTCCTCTTAATTTTACTTTCAAAGTTGAAACTTTTGATGATTGGGGATTAGATTTTATAAGACTATTTATAGCTTCATTTGGAAATATATATATATTGATTGCTGTGGATTATGTATCAAAATGGATTGAGGCAATAGCTTTACCTAGGTGTGATGCTAGAAGTGTTTTGAGGTTTTTAATGAAAAATAATTTTACAAGATATGGAATGCCTAGATTAATCATCATTGTTGGAGGATCCCATTTTAAGAATAATCTGATTCAAAGATTGGTGGAAAAATATAATTTATGCATATAATCTCTACAACTTATCATCCCTAAACTAATGGTTTAGCAGAGGTATCTAATTGTGAAATTAAATGAATTTTGGAGAAAGTCATTAATCCTGAGAAATTGGATTGGTCTGGTAGACTAAACACTGCTTTATGGGCATACAAAACTGCTTATAAAACTCCTATAGGAACATCCCCTTACAGATTAATCTTTGGAAAAACTTGTCACTTGCCAGTTGAATTAGAATATAAAGTATATTGGGAGATAAAGAAATTGAATTTTAACTTGAAAGATGTTGGTGAGAAGAGACTGTTGCAATTGAATGAATTGGAAGAAATCAGAAATGACTCATATGATAATAATAGAATATACAAGGAGAGAAGAAAAATATGGCATGATCAGAAGATTGTTAAAAAGGAATTTGAACCAGGATAAAAAGTTTTATTATACAATATAAGATTGAAATTATTTCCTGGGAAACTGAAATCTAGATGGACAAATCCATTCATTGTCGTAACAATATATCTGTTTGGAGCTGTGATTATCAAATACCCTAAATCTGGAAGAATAATCAAAGTTAATTGGCAAATATTAAAAAAATATTTTGAAGGTAATAGACCTAATTTTAAAGAGGTTTTAATGTTGGATCAACCAGAATAACTAGAAGTTATGTCGGGCTGACAATGTTAAACAAAGCGCTTTGTTGGAGGCAATCTACAGTTATTGAGTGTTTGCTTTGTTTGATGTGTTATTTATTTTTGTTTGTTACTTAATTAAGTCTTATTCTTCCTTAATCATCATTAATAACATTTAAGAAATGAAACAAACCGAAGTTTGGAGAGAATTTGGACAAAGTGAAGTTTGGCGAACTTTGAACTAGCACCGAACGTTGCTGTTATCAGCGCCAGACCGCGCCGCTGTTCAAAAAATAGTTTCTCATCTTTAAATTCATGTTTTGTTGGTTCTAGGGGTAAATCTTCCATTAGAACTCGCAAAAACTGCCACTTGATGCAGGAACTACCAACAGAATGAAGAGGAAGATCCCAAATCTCATCTAAATGGATTCCGACTCAATGGAAACTTCAAGATTTCAAGTCTTCAACCGTAGAAAGTTTGTTAGTTTCGAAGCGCAACGTCTATTAAAAAAATCTCAAAAATGAGATTGATTAAGGAGCGAGGCTTTGTGAATCGATGTAAAAATTCTCCTACCACTATAATTGATGAAATTATTGTTCAGAGACGTTAGGAAGTATTGTGTTATACTACTACCGCCGTAGTTGTCTCGATTGTGAAGGAGTTTTTTGTAAATCTTCATGGAATCAACCAAGGATCTTTCTATGTGCAAGGGAGGTTTGTCATGTTTACTCCTACAAAGATTAATGATTTATACATGATTGGGAATGTTCTAATCTGCAACTATTTGAATTTTGCGCCGACGAAGGACAACATGAATGATATATACAGATATCTGATGGATGAAAGTGATGAATGGGAGATAAGGAATAACAGGTAGGTAATTTTCTTCACCAGACTCTTAAATCCTACGTCAAAACACTTACATTATTTTATATGTGCAAAATTGCTCGCAACTATGAAAATTAGTAAAGTAACTAAGGAGTGTGCTATTCTGAACTACTGTATTCAAATGACGATGACTATTGATGTTGGTTAGATAATTGTTAAATCTGTTTTGGGAGTGATCGTTCATGGATCAAAGTATGGGCTTAGAAATCCTTCCACCATATTTCTCCTATGCAGTCAATCACAGGTGCTATATGAGAACTGGGAAAGAGTACTTCTACCTTGGAGGCCTATAGACCTAGTAGATTCATATAGTAACTGGGCAATTTGTGATATGAATGACATGAGCATTATTGAGGATCAACCATCTCAGAGGTCAACACCTATTTCTCCTTACTTTCCTAAAAGTTCATAGATCATCTTGAAGAAATTTAAGAAATTGGAGAAGGAAGTACAACACCTGATGAATATAATCAACAATCTATCTGAATTCTTTGATCATCTAGTTTGGAGAATGAAAGAGCACTTTGCTCATTCTAGATATCTTGAAAGAAGTTTGACACAGTTGATGTAAAGGAAAGGTTGAATTGAAGAGGTTTCTATTTAATAATTCCCGTTTCGTCTATTCTACAATCTATTCATTTACGCTCAATCAATTGGAGATCATAGAGTTGATCATAGTTCCGAGGAAGAATGAAGACTTGATTAATGAATTTCTGTGTTTGTGTATTTAATTGCTTTTCTTTGCTTGGATGTTATATTTGGATTTTCTTTTTTCTTTAGTTTTCAACGTTATTGTGTTGTGGTTATGATTGGCGCTGAAGTTTAAAATTATATGGCTTGATGATGTGTAGTATTTATTGTTATGTGCATGTGTCTGAAACTTGGATTTTATATATGAAAGTGATGTTTTTGTGTTGTTTGTGTAAAAAAATATCATTTGCCATGGCTCTAGAATGTTATTCAATGCTTAATTATACTAATTAGACATTTAAGCGGGCTTCAAAAGATTGAAATTGCAAAAGAAAGTCGGAAGCCCAGTTTTTGAACTTGCGCCGAATGGCACTGTCACCAGCGCTGGGCCGCGCCAAAAAACAGAGAGTTTGGCCATAAGAGCAGAAAAATGAGATGAACGGTGCTTCCACTAGCGCCAGACAGCACTAACTCAAAATTTTCACAATTTAACCCTGGGACCTGCCATTTTTGCCCAAACCATCATCTTCTACCTACAGCCAAAGCTGATTTTCGCACCTAGTGCTCACTAGCATTTGGATTTGAAGTAATTTCGTGGCCAGAAAAGTTTAGATTTCATCTTCTCTTGGTAAGAGCTACACTTTAACCTAAAATTTTTTTACTTTGACCGTGGAAATCTCTTACATTAGGAAGATTTAAAATTTTGAAGTTTTTAGATAAACTTTAGAGATTTTTCATAGATTTTGAGTTCTTATCTTTTTAAATTTACCTTGGATTCCATTAAATTGCAATTTTAAGGTTGACTTGGATAAATTTGATATTTTTAGACAAATGGCTCCAAGAATTTCAAAGGGGAAGAGAAAATTTGAGTGCGTTTCTTAGCCATAAAAAATGTATTCAAAAGAAAGCCTTTGAAAATCCTGGAGGTATGCTTGAAAAACATATTGCGAATCGTCAATGGGAGATTTTTTGTTATTTCACTGCTGAAACGATGTTGTGAATTGCTAGAGAATTTTATGCAAATCTGTATTATTCTGAGAGTGAATACATACTGGTTAAAGGAAAAATGGTTGAATTCACCTATGCTTGCCTTAATGCATTTTATCAGTTAAGAGCACAATTTTCTTACGAATACAAAAATTTTTCTATTACAAATGAAGCATCAGATACAATTTTGAACTTTTTGACTGATGGAAAAGGGGAGTGGAAGGTTAAACAAAGGCTAAAAGTTAACTTCTCAATTTCTACTTTGAATCCTGTATCAAAAGCTTGACACTATTTCATTTCTGCAAGACTTTTGCTTACCAACCATTACAGTGAGGTTCTGTAGATAGAGTTGTTCAGAATTACTGTATTCAGAACATGAAGAATATCAATATTGGGGCTATTATTCATAAAAGTATTTTGACAAGCTCAAAAAGAGAGACTACAGGTGGACTTGAACACCCCAGCCCGATTCATGCCTTGTGCATTCAGTCAGGTGTAGCAACTTAATATAATGATGAGGTAGTGTATCCTCTGAATCCCATCACTAAACTAAATTTGAGAACTTATGAAGCCCATGTAGGATCGAAGTGGAGTAAGAAAGCTGATGAGCCTTCTTCTAGTCATGAGAGACCATCTACATCTAGGGAGCCAACTGACCCGAATACAATTACGCAAGTAAAATAGCTTATAAAATTATGGCACAACTTGACCCCAAATCTAATTAAGCGGCTAATGTACAATAATTAAAGATTAAAGTTTTGATATATAAATATAAATCGTGCACTAGGGGTACTACACAAGTATACGTATCGTTTTAAGTAATATAGAACTTTCTTTTTAAAAACCACAGATATCGATCCCACGGGAAGCCTAAGTAAAAAAATTAAGAAAGAAAGAAGAAAATCTATTTAAAAACTAACCAACTAAAAAGTAATAATATGCAAGTTATTAAAGATTGAAATTGTAAATAAGATCATAATTCAAATGCTTTAACACAGTAATAATATGTTTACTGATTAGTAAACATCTAAATTAGTTAACGAACTTTGAGAATGAGGTATTGTGACAAATAGGAGCATATATATTCTTTACCCTCTGGTCAAGTGTATAAAGAACATTGGTTATTTTTAGAAGATTGGATCAGGATGTATTGTTAGTAGCAAGGGACAAATTTCTAGGCTCTCACTTATATATTCCCCCCCAAGGATGCCTATGGTCGGGCCTACTAGTGACCTGTCACCTCCTCTTAAACCAAATTGATAGAATTTAGCCTGTCACTCCGAAAACAGATTCAATTCTACGCCCTTAAAAGATTATCTCCCTATATATTCGCACCTCCCCCTTCAAGGATTTACCATCTACCTTTCTAAGGGAAATGTGATACTTACAAGTTAAGAACTCTTAGCCTTATCTCCCCTTTTTGCACATCTATCATTGCTCTGCCTGTGGCTAGGAAAGGTCATCACAAAATGATGGGTATCTCTTTATCTTCCTCCATATTAAGCACAATGAAATCAACAGGAAAGATAAATTGATCCACTTTAATCGTAACATCTTCTATAACTCCTTTTGGATATGTGATCGAACGATATGCTAATTATAGAGTTACACTAGTTGGGGTTATTTCTCCTAATTCCAGTCTTTTGAATATTGATAGATGCATAAGGTTAATGCCTGCACCCAAATCACATAAAGCTTTTTCATAAAATTTGTCTCTGATTGCACATGGAATTGTGAAACTACCAGAATCTTTAAATTTTTTAGGAAACTTCTTCTGAATTATTGCACTGCACTCCTCACTAAGTGCATCTGTCTCATTATCTTCAAACTTCCTCTTTCTGTTACGAATATACTTCATAAATTTCACATAGCTCAGGATTTTTTCTAAGGCTTGAGCAAATGGAATATTAATGACAAGCTTCTTAAATATCTCCAAGAATTTTGAAATTTACTTATCCAAATTTTGTTGACGAAGTCTCTGAGGAAATGGAGATGGTAGCTTTTCCAAATCAACCTTAAGTGGAGAAATTGGTGTTTCCAAACCTTTCGGAGCGTCCTCTTTCGGTTTATTCAATCTCTTATTTCTCTACTTCAGTTTCTTTCTGAACTCTACCTTTCAACTCTCTTCCACTTCTCAGTTGATTTGCTTTTACATGCTCTTTATTCTTATCTCTTGGATTCACTTCAGTATTACTTGGAAGCATTCCTTGGGATCTATTACTTAATGAATTTGCTATTTACCCCAATTGATTTTCAATATTTCTGATGGTTGCTCCTTGAATTGCAATTGATTTCCCATATGTGACACCACTTTTTCAATAGACAACTTCTCCTTTAATTGTAAAGAATTGCTAAAACCTTGATGATAGTTTAGTCTATAATTATTATTTCCTTGCTTGTTCAGTTCCCCAATGGGTTTACTTGGTGGTTCCCCCATTGTTGACTAATACCAAACTGATTATTGGCATTCCAGTTAAAATTTGGGTGGTTCTTCCAACCTGGGTTATAATAAATGGAATATGGGTTATTAGGCTTGCTTATAGCATTTAAAGTTTATGGTGAAGAATAAGAATCAACCATTTGGCCTAATGAATTTTTCTCAATCATGGAATTTGGCTGAGAAAAATTCATCCTAAATTGGTCCATCTTCCTTGAAATTGCAGCAACTTGATTTGCTAACAATGCAAAAGCATCATTTTCATAAACACTGGCTACCTTTTTAGGAGTTAACCTTTCAGAAGGCCATTGAAAATTATTAGTAGCCATTTCTTCAATTAAAGCATAAGCATCAGAAAACTGTTTAGACATTAATGATCCACCAGCAGCAGCATCGATAATTGATCTAAGAGATCTAACTAATCTATTGTAAAAGGTTTGAATTATTAACATATCTGGTATCGAATGATGTGGACATTTCCTGAGGAGATCTTTAAATCTTTCCCATACTTCATATATTGATTCACCTTCAAACTGACAAAAAGACCTAATATCATTTCTCAAATTCACAGTCTTTGATGGTGGAAATAATTTAGCAAGGAATTTTTTTGCTGAGTCACCCCAAGTTCTGATATATCCAGGTGCTAATGGATTTAATCATATCTTAGCTTTATCCCTTAGTGAGAAAGGACAAAATTTAAGTCTAATAACATCCTTCGAAACACCATCATATTTAAAAGTAGAACACAACTCTAGAAAATTAGCAAGATGCAAATTAGGATCTTCAGTTATTGCTCCCTCAAACTGATTATTAGACACCATTTGGATAATAACATGTTTAAGCTCAAAAGGAATTAGCAGCTACAGCAGGGTGTTGGATACTACCATGAAGTTCATCCACTGTAGGGTTATCATAATCTCTTAAAGGTCTGAATTCTTGATGGATGCCAACATTTTGATTTTGATGATTTGCTATTTCTTGAATATTTTTATCTTTTTCTTTATTTTTTAACTTTTTTTAAATTTTTCTGATAGTTCTTTCTAATTCAGAATCGTAAGGTACAATTCCCTCAGAACCTGAACTACGCATACAACAATAAAACAAAACAAAACACACTAACAAAAACAAAGAAAAATAAAAATTTAAAATTTTCTTAATTTTCTTTAAAAATGCAATTTTAATTAATTTCTCCGGCAACGGTGCCAAAAACTTGATCCCCGACAAATATATGTGCTGACGATTTAGATATGAAAAATATGATTTTATAATATGGGATACTACGCAAGTATACGTTTCGTTTATCAAGTAATATAGGACTTTTTGATTAAGCCCCGAGATATCGAACCCACCGAGAAATGTAAAAGCTTTTTAAAGAAATAAGAAAATTATATTTTTACTTTGTAAATGACTTTTGAAAGTATGTTTTGATTTGTAATTGTTTTTCGTATTTTTGATAAAAAGCTAAGCAGAAAATGAAAATTATCAGAACTTTAAAACACAATCTAAAACACTATGAAATAAAATATCTTCTTCTTTCTCTTATAAAGTAGTAATATTTATGAAAGTATTGTTGTGGAAGTATTTAAATGTGTTGTGACAAATAGGAGCAAATTTATTCTTTACTCTTACTTGGTTCTATAAAGAACGTTGGTTAATTTGAAGTTTTAAAATTTTGAAAATGGATAGGTAGGGATGATACCAGCTCTCACTCTAGAGTTCCCTCGATTCCCTCCACCTGGGGGATAACTTCTCATAACAAAATCTAAAATATCAAATCAATTTAGGGGGCTTTATCTTGTCACTCTAAAGTCCTCTAATTTTACTCCCCATTAAAAGCATATCTCCAAATATATTTGCATTCAATTATATGGACTACAATTCTCACCCATATAATTGCATGTGATTTTTATCAATTGTTGTTTGAGACAATACTGCATTGGATCTTACATAATCTCACAACAAATTTTAACATCTTAACTGGCCAAATTAAGAACTAAATTAAGTTCATGGAATTAAATATTCACAACTTATTCCAACTTTAAAAACCTAAACATTCCACAACAATCCTACATAATTTAATTACTTCTTCATTTAAGAAAGAAAAAAGATAAAGAAAACTACTCAGATCTCATGGAGAAAACACAAGCACACATTGATTTGAAAATAGAAATCATAATGATAACAAAAAATGTTTTAATTAAAAATTAAATATAAAAATATAAGTAAACACTTATCTGAAAATCCTCTTCATAAGACTTCGGAAGTTCCTTTGAAACTTGACTTTCCACTAGAACACTCCTCAGAGTGGGTTACCCAACTTTGATGACTTAGAAACAGACTTCAGAATTCAATAAAAACTAAATAAAAGGATGGAAGAGAATTGGTGAGAAGAAGGCTTCACTCCAATCCCTTTCTCCTTTCTTACTTTCTACTAACTCTAAACGACTTTAAAAACTATAAACAATAAAAGACAAAAAGTAAAACTAGAAGAGGACTCTTTGAAATTAATTCCAAGTCTTCATTATATAATTTTCCAAAAGGTGCCTTGGCGTCTCTTCAAATCATGCCTAGATTCAATGTATCCACCAAAAGATGCATCCCTTCATTCAAATTTGCTACCCATGGGAAGTTAAGGAAGTTACCACTAAAATTTGCTTCAAACGCTCCTCTAAATTGGCGCCAAAATAAAGAAAATTTGATTTTTAACTGTGGTGCCTAAGTGCCGACCAGGCGGCGCTTAGCTGCTAGTGTAAAATTTTTCATTTTTTTCATTCTTTTGCTCCAAATTTGATCCAATTTTGCTCTTTTTGTCATACCTGTAAGAAAAAATACAAAATACATTCCATTAGAGTGCAATATCATCAAATATAGGTATAAAAATGTGCATAAAAATACTATATATTTTAGGTGTATCATATATCTGACATTTTCTAAGGATGGTATGACATCCATACTCTTTCCCAAATATTATAAGACATTTCCTGATAAACTGACTATGAATATTATAATATCATGACTCCTTCGGTCAACTCCAATATGTGCAGCATACTTGTGCAATATTCCACACATATTGGGGGCCCTTTTGTTGACTTCACTTTTATGAGGATCATTTCTAAACCTTATTGTGATAGGAAGTTTACCAATATTGACTCCCTAAATTAATAAGAGTCACTAAACCCTATTGACCCAACAGGTCAACCCTCTGACCAAAAAGTCAACATTGGCTAAATTGGTCAATCCTTGACCCAATGACCAACCCATTGACCCAATAGGTCAACCTTTGACCAAAAAGTCAATTTTTGTCCAAATGGTTAATCTTGACCCAATGACCAACCCATTGAGTCAACATTTAAATAAAAAGTTAACTTTAGTCAAACTGGTCAATTCTTGACCCAATGACCTACCCATTCACTCAATTGGTCAACTTTTGACCAAAAAAGTCCACTTCGGTCAAAATGATCAACACTTGACCCAATGACCAACCTGTTGACCCAATAGGTCAACCTTTGACCAAAAAGTCAATTTTGGTCAAAATGACCAATCCTTGACCCAATGACCACCCCATTAATCCAACTGGTCAATATCAAAAAGTCAACTTTGGTTAACCCGCTCAATTTTTGACCTAATGACTACCACATTGGTCAAATCTTGATCTAACCAGTCAACCAATGACTAGAAAACCATCACATTGACATCATAGGTGAAACCTTAACCCTAAATAGACCAAATTGATTAAATTGGCCAACCTAAGATCTAAAAGATTACCACATTGACATCATTGGTCAACTATTGACCTAATGAACTCAACATTGGTTAAGAAGACCAATACAAAATCTAAAAGTCACCACATTGACCATTGGATTGACCTAAATTTTAAAATTGGTCAACATGAAAAAATTAAACCTTAAATGACAAAAGCTTGGGACCTAATGACTTATCAAACCATGACAGGGTTATGAAAGTCAAAATAGGTCACCTTTGGATCAAAATGGGTCAACCTAGGTCAACATATGTCAACCATGTTTAACTTTAACCAATATTAATCAAAATTGGTCAAAATGCCTAATTTTGAACAAAAAATGATGAAATTAATCAAATAATTAATTCTAAAATTATTTTGACTAAATTATTGGCTAATTTCCAATATTTTAATTAATTACATAATTAATTAAAAATGGAAATATAACTAAAAGGCCATAAAAATGGAATTTATACATATGACACCATTTATGACATAATAAATGGTATTCAAAATTCTAAACCCATTATTGACATCATGATGACCTCACATGTAATACGCACAACCCATGAGACCCATTAAAATAAAATAAACCATTGGGTGACTCATGACATATCACCTTAACTATGGTTAAAAAAAATATGGTGACACTTTAATCATGAGGGGAAATGAGGTATCATTCCCTCATGAATCCTTGGAGAAATATTTGGTGAGTCACTAAAAACCTCAAACTCCATACAATGAAGGAAAATCATAACTTGGATCATCCCTACATCATGGAATGAGCTCATAAATACCAATTATGGAAAATTAAAGAAAAAACGGTTTATGTGTCATGCTCCTACTAAACCCTAAATGACATGTTGAATGGAGGATAGCTTGCCCTCTTTGAGTCATCACACACATCTCCTCCAAAATGTAAACACACACCACATCAATTTTATCGAAATAGGAGCTCATCAAGATCATTTGAAAGTCATCATGACTAAACCATGGGAATGATGGAAAGAAGGCTTAAGTGTCACCTTACTACTCAATTCATTGAATGAGTTGAAGGCATTGCATGGGGGAGGTTTATTCAAGACAATCTTAGATAGCCATATCCACCTCCCAAGCCTTCCAATAGAGGCAAGCCAATGCATAAATACAAACATAAACCATGGGTAAACCACACATGGTTTACCCTTGGAATAATGCAAATTCATCAATCCAACAACTGAAATCCTATCTCTAAGAATTAATGGGGAAGTTAATAACTCCCTCAAATGGATATAATCAAGCCAAGCTCAGCCATAGCCATTTCCATGGCAATAAATAAAGCAAACCCGAGAGCTTCAAGGGGAGGAGAGGAGAAATCATAAACACCCAATCTTTAGTCAAATCCTTTCACTTTCAACACCAAGAATCTTCCCTAGGACCTTAGTAATTGATCTTCAATGGAATCAAGCCTTGAAACCTAGTGCACCACCTCAATTCTGGTAACCCGAGAGGACCCAAAACTGGACACTTTGATGGTGTGAAGCCAAACTCTTCAAAACTTCATATTGACCATCCTAAATCCATTGAGGGACTGTGTGATGAGAAGCCCAATTGAAATCGTCCATCCTCATAGCCTTTAAGCCTTTGATTGAATTAGGCCATTCAAACCAAGCCCCTTTTAATCAAAATCATTCAAGGACTCAATTTGAACTCATATTGAGTTGACGAAAAGCCTTCTCAGGATCTCACAAAGATTCCAAGCCAATCAAATCAAGCTCAAATCGACTATGGCTAAGGTATGGATTTTCCACTTTAATGGCATTCTGGTTTCACACTTTGTGAAACAAACCATTTCAAAACCCATACATCACCGTATGAATGGGTTCTTCATCTCAAAAAGATCCTATAGAAACAAATTTCACTCGATTTCATCAAGAATCAAGAGAGATCTTGTTTCTAGATCATGGACGGTCTGCGGGATCGAAGAGGATGAATAGGATTAACGAATGCCTTCCCTCTTCGTGTTTTCGAAATAGATGGCTGTCATTAAAACCCGTCGTCTCCGTTGTTCGGATCCCTGCATGGGATCTACCGTGTTTTGACCCATTCGAGGACACGTGGCAGCTTAAGATTTATCTAGATTTAATTAAATCCAGATAAACCTTAAAACAATCAAAATTACATATCTTGACATAGAAAATTCATAAAAATATGACAAAAATACCCCTGAACTCAACATGAAGAGGAGAAAATTATGAGAGTAAAATCATAATGTTTTATTTGAATTTATTTTTTAAATAATTAAATACTCTCTGGAGTATTTTAAATGTTAAAAATTAATTATAAAACAGAAAAATATGAAAATTTAGGAGAATTACCTCTAGGCCCTTAGGAATATCCTCTGATTTTTCATAGGGTAGGAAAATCCTCCAAGACATCATTTCCTAATTTTCAAAACACTATGTAATTATCTTTTCAAAAATAATTATAAAATGAAAATTAAGAAAAATAAAATTGGAAAATGGTTATGAAATTTAAGGTAACAGACAATAACCTTAAAATGACAATTCTTAAGCCATTGAACAATATTAAATGACATTTTCAAGATTAGGGTCAAAATTTATTATAAGTTAATAACTTAAAATCCTAAAAATCCTATCTTCACTCAACTTAGCTCATTCAAGAATAGACTAAATCAAAATTGAGCCTAACCCAAAATAAACTTAAGACATAACCTAATTAGGTCTAGGACATCAAATTAGAAATAATTAAAAGCATAATTAACTTATTAAACCTTAATTATATTAGGTTTAATTCAAAAATAAACTTTAATTAAGTTTAAGGACGTAATAAACTTAATTAACTCAAAATTAAACTTTAACTAATTTTAAGGACATAATAAACTTAACTAACTTAATTAAACCTTAATTACATTAGGTTTAATTTAAAATTTAACTTTAATTAAGTTTAAGGACATATTAAACTTAATTAACTCAAAATTAAACTTTAATTAAGTTTAAGGACATATTAAATTTAATTGAATAAAAATTAAACGTTAATTAAGTTTAAGGACATATTAAACTTAATTAATTCAAAATCAAACTTTAATTAAGCTTAAAGACATATTAAACTTAATTAACTTAATTAAACTTTAATTACATTATGTTTAATGTAAAATTAAACTTTAATTATGTTTAAGGACATATTAAACTTAATTAATTCAAAATTAAACTTTAATTAAGTTTAAGGGCATATTAAACTTAATTAAATCAAAATTAAACTTTAATTAAGTTTAAGGACATAATAAACTTAATTAACTTAATTAAACCTTAATAACATTATTTTTATTCAAAATTAAACTTTGATTAAGTTTAAGGACATATTAAATTTAAATAATTCAAAATTAAACTTTAATTATGTTTAAGGACAGTAAGCTTAATCAATTCAAACTTACACTTTAACTAAATTTAAGGACATATTAAACTTAATTAATTAAAAATCAAACTTTAATTAAGCTTAAAGACATATTAAACTTAATTAACTTAATTAAACCTTAATTACATTAGATTTAATTTAAAATTAAACTTTAACCAAGTTTAAGGACGAATTAAATTTAATTAATTCAAGATTAAACTGTAATTAAGTTTAAGGACATATTAAACATAATCAATTCAAAATTAAACTTTAATTAAGTTTAAGGACATATTAAACTTAATTAATTCAAAATTAAACATTAATTAAGTTTAAAGACATATTAAACTTAATTAACTTAATTAAACTTAGTTACATTAGGTTTAATTCAAAATTAAAAATTAATTAAGTTTAAGGACATATTATGTTTAATTTACTTAATTAAATCTTAATTACATTAGGTTGAATCCAAAATCAGACTTTAATTAAGGACATATTAAACTTAATTAATTCAAAATAAAACTTGAATTAAGTTTAAGGGCATATTAAACTTAGTTAACGCATTATACCTTAATTACATTAGGTTTAATATAAAAACAAACCCTAATTAGGTTTAACCCATATTAAACCTTATTAATCAACTTAAACCTTACTTACATTAGGTTTAAATAACTATTAAAACCTAATTAGGTTTAACTCATATTAAACCTAATTAATCAACTTAAACCTTACTTACATTAGTTCTAAGTAATTATTAAACCCTAATAGGGTTTAACCCATATTAAACCTAATTAATCAACTTAAACCTTACTTACAATAGGTTTAAGTAACTATTAAACCCTAATTAGGTTTAACCCATATTAAACCTAATTAATAAACATAAATCCTACTTACATTAGGTCTACATAATTATTAAACCCTAATTAGGTCTAACCCATTGTAAACCTAATTAATCATCTTAAACCTTACTTACATTAGCTCTAAGTAACTATTAAACCCCAATTAGGTCTAACCCATTAGACCTAATTAAACTATTAAACCATAACCAACTAAGGTTTAATCAAACTTAAACCCTAATTAAGTCTAACACATTAGACTTAATTAAAGTATTAAACCTTAACCAACTAAGGTTTAATCAAACCTAAACCCTAATAAGGTATAGCACATTAGACTTAATTAAACTATTAAACCTTAACCAACTAAAGTTTAATCAAACTCAAACCCTATTAAGTCTAACCCATTAAACTTAACTAAACCATTAAACATTACCCAACTAAGGTTTAATCAGACTCAACCCCTAATTAAGTCTAACACATTAGACTTAATTAAACTATTAAACCTTGACCAACTAAGGTTTAATCAGACTTAATGCCTAATTAAGTCTAACACATTAGACTTCATTAAACTATTAAACCTTAACCAACTAAAATTTAATCAAACTTAAACCCAAACTAGGTCTAACACATTAGACTTAATTAAACTATTAAACTTTAACCAACTAAAGTTTTATCAAATTTAAACCCTAATTAGGTCTAACATATTAGACTTAATTAAACTATTTAAATTTTAACCAACTAAAGCATAATTATACCTAAACCTAAACTTAACTTAAGTTCAACTCATATTGGACATAAGTCAAACCTAACTTAGGTTCAACAAGACATGAATCTAAGTTAACCTAATACCTAACTGAAGTCTAACCCATATTCCACTTAAGTCAAACCTAACTTAGGTTCAACATAACATGAATATTGTTAACCTAAAACCTTACTTATGTTCAACCCATATTGCACTTAAGTCAAACCTAATATAAGCTCAACATGACATGAGTTTATGTTATCCTAAAACTTAACTTAAGTCCAACCCATATTGGACTTATGTCAAACCTATCTTAGGTTTAACATGACATGAATCTAAGTTAACCTAAAACCTAATTTAAGTCCAATTCATATTGCACTTAAGTCAAACCTAATTAGGTTCAACATGACATAAATCTAATTTAAACTAAAATGTAATTTAAGTCCAACCCATATTGGACTTAAGTCAAACCTAACTTAGGTTCAACATGGCATGAATCTAAGTTAACCTAAAACCTAACTTAGGTCCAACCTATATTGGACTTAAGGCAAACCTAACATGCGGTCAACATGACATGAATCTAAGTTTTCCTAATACCTAACTTAAGTCCAACCCATATTGGACTTAAGTCAAACCTATCATAGGTTCAACATGACATGAATCTATGTTAACGTAAAACCTAACTTAAGTCCAACTCATATTGCACTTAAGTCAAACCAAACTTAGGTTCAACATGACATAAAATCTAAGTTAACCTAAAACCTAATTTAAGTCCAACCCATATTAGACATAAGTCAAATCTAACCTAGGTTTAGCATGACATAAAATCTAAGTTAACCTGAACCTAACTTAAGTCTAACCCAAGTTAGACTAAGTAAAATTAACCTAAACCTAACTTGAGTTCAATCCACATTGGACTTAAGTCAAACATAAGCTTATGACTTAACCTGACATAATTTAAGTTAAATCCAAATTAAAACCAAGACAAACCTAAGTTAAGTTTAACACAAATTGAACTTAAGTCAAACCTAAACCATAGGTTTAATCTAATTTAAACCTAAGTTAAGCTCAATATAAATTTAAGGTTCGACTAAAATTGAACCCAATTTGACATGAACATTAGAATGGACCTATATTGAACCTAACTTTACCAAATGATTAAACCATAAATATTAGATTCAAATGACATTGAATCTAATTATTAGACTTCTAATCAATTTAAAACTGTTAGATTCCAATAACATTGATTCTAAAATAATAAAATCAAACTTCTTGTTAAATTTTAAATTTAAGCGACATTAAACATTTTCAAAAAACATTGATTCTAAAATATTAAAATCTAAACATTTTAGATTTTAACTCTAATCAACATTAGACTTAACTTTTTTATTTAAAATATTAAAATCTAACTTTTAAGATTTCAAGCCTAATCAACATTAATCTTATATAACTTGAATTTAATCTACATTCAACTAACACTCTTTTTCTTATAGGTTAAGAATAAGTGATAGATTTTCTTTGCATATTATAAGGTGTGATAACTTTGTTTTGTAGGATGATCAAGATGAAATGAAGACATTAATTTTGTTTTAGATTTATTTTGCATGTTATAGGTTACACTAACTCTGTTTTGTAGGATGACAATTCGATGATGGGACAAACGACAACAAAACAAAACAAAAACGACATCAAAACAACGACATTGACAAAACAAACAACTTTAAAATGACAAAACCAAGAAAAAACAAAACCAAAACTTTTAGGATAGCTACAAAAATAAATAAAAAATTACAAGACAATAAAATAATGACATTGACAAAAAAATTAAAATTGATAAACAACAAAACAAAAACAAAAATTGGCAAAATCGAATTTGAAGAGTAGTACGACATAGTATCCTTAGGATTGAACGTTTACATTTCTTTCCTTGAAACTTCTTAGAAAATAAGTGATTAACATTAATCAGAAGTTTTATTCGACAATTATGATTGTCTAAGATGTAATTAACTAAAGGAGTTTGCTTCTATAGAAGATTTAATGAACTCAGGATATATATTATATCTAGAAATCTCTTATTATCAAAGCTTCATTATCCTTATATAGAACTTCTAGATAAGACATTATAGAATCTTCTTTTATAAGGATTATCATCGACATTTCTTTTTCTACTGTTTTCTATCTTATTAGCCCTTGATTTCTTCAAATTTCTTACAATCTGATGATCCATTTATGGAATCCAAAGAAATAAGATTTATTGAAGATTAGGGAAATATTGTAGATAAACAGAGTGGCGAATCCAAAATGACATCTACATGGACACCGAGAAAATCTCCTACACAGCTACGAACGCCGATAATGACATCATCAGACGTTTCTAAATAGTCTCGTTCATTAGTGAAAGCAACACTCTGTTTGGTAAAGAAATACAAATCATAAGTTTTGGGGAATTCCGAGGGTCAGTGGAGATCCCACTACCAGTCGGATTCATACTAATTTTAGAGGGAAACAAAGCATACTTGGCAAAGCACTACATTCATGGAGTTCTACACCACAGGGTCCCACTGAAATTCAGAAGGATAGATGACAACAAGCTGCCATACGGATACTAGCCCGACCCAGACTTGGAGAAGCTTCGGCCATTGGAGTTGTAAGGCAGTCATACCTCCAAGTGTGCGAGATGGGTCTTTTGTTAAAGAGCATAGCTTAAGAGGTTAGCTTAGTCATAGGATGACCTCTAAGGACAAGTGTTTGCCACTTTTGTACTGTGTCAAAGCAGGCAACACATGATATGCAATGTTTCAGTTGCTACTCGAATGTATTAACGATGTTGTTTTGATGATTTCAGTCTTTGATCATTTGTACTCTATGTTTAAAGCAGTATCAACAAATTTCATTTTGGATTACAGCATGTGCTCTAGAATTGTTATAAATCGTGTGATCGATAAAAAGCCATAGGACCATGCGTTGGTACTGAATTATAACGAACAAAGAACAAAACAAAAATATATCTTTTTACGAAAATGAAATAAAAGAAAATAATATAATAATAATAATAATAATAAAACGAATGAAAATGAAATTTGCAAAGTCAGGAAAAACTAAAACTAGCAAAAGAAAAGAAAATCAAGTTAACAAGGTTCCTAAAGAAATGACAGAAAATAATGAAAAAGTTAAACAAAACTCGTGCTAAAAAAACAAAATAAAATTTTGTACTCTCTGAAATTGAATCTCCATAGATTATAAATCTTCATAAATCTTTACAAAATCATAAAATTCTCCACTCTCTGCACAAGTTCCATAAATTGCCTGAGTTCCTCCCACTGAAATTCTGGGATTAGTACCTATATTCAGATTCCGTCAATCAATTCTTAAGTTGGATGCGAGTCCCTCAGTTTTCCTACTTAATTTGAACTTTCAGTCACCCCTTGGGTTGGAAGTGGGTCCCTGCATTTTCCTTCCTAATGTGACACACTGCTACCACTTGAGTCGCATGTGAATCCCTGAGCTTTCCTTCTCAATTTAGTAAAATTTATGCCAAGTTTCTGCATCTTTTCTAAGAAGTTTTCCATCTCCCCATGAAATTCTAGGCTTATTAGCAAAATTCTTATTCACCTCGATAAGATCTTAAGTTAGATGTGAGTCCCTTAGCTTTTCTTCTAAATCTAATTTTTCTGCCACCTTTTGGTTAGATGTGAGTCTCTGAGCTTTCCTTCCTAATGTAGCATTCTGCTACCTCTTAGGTTGGATGTGAGTCATTGATATTTACTTCCCAAAGTAGTGAAATTTCCTCCAAATTTCTACATTCTTTTCGACAAGTTTTCCACCTCCATGAAATCTGAGATCAGTATCTAAATTTTGATTCCGTTTCTCATTCCAGGATTGGTATCTAAATTCCACTTCCCACTTTTTGGACAAGAACCAAAATTTTGACTCCCCTTTGTCACCTCTTAGGGTTGTATGAGAGTCCTCGCACTTTCCTCCCTGATGCGATGTTTTCCTCACTCTCCTAAATTTATAATACCATAAAGTCAAAAAACTTAAATCAAATTTCAAAATTAAATTAAAAAAATCAAATTGAAGTTAATTGAGTGTTTCATTCTACAAGTCCTCAGTGAGAGCACTTTCTTTAAAGCTTGATGGCTTAAATTCACAAGTACAATTTGAAGTTACACTTTCTTTTTCCCCAGTGGAAACAAGTTCTCACTCAACTCTGCATTCTGCTCTGAGTACAATAGCTTAGACAGTTGTGTTGGTTTTTTATCTCTTTGGTCAACGCCAATACGCGCGGTGTGCTTGTCCTGCACACCCCACTTATTGGGGCCTATTTGTTGACCTCATTTTTGGTGAGGTTTAGTTTCTTCTTTTGGAAGCATAGGATCTAGCCATAGAGCTTTCTTGTTGGCCATCCTAGAGGACTAGTGATGGAACCCTACTCACATTAGAAATTCAAATCACTTCTTTACTCTTCTTGGAGTGCCACTTTTTTTATGTTAACCTCAGTTGGTGTGGATTTGGTCAATCTTGCACACACATAAAACCCCTTACTCTCACTTACAACCTAAACCATAAACCAGGCATGCTCAATCTGGTTTCCTTCTTCTTTTGGAAACTCATGTGGGTGGTCCCCAAACCCTTAGACCTAGGCTAGGGTTAGGCTAAGACCAACACATAGATGATCCAAAATGGCTTAGACCATGGTTCAAGTAGGGGTAATTCCATGATTAGAATTCCCAATTAAATTCAATTTTGCAAAATTCACAATTTTGATCTTTCTTGGTGTCGGCATATTTTTAGGTAGAGTGTTGTCTTTTTGAAAAGAGGTCGCCTACATAAATTGTCGGTAAATTTTTAATTTAATTTAAATAAATAATTTGAAAAGTAGTATTTGATTTTGAAAATAATTTTAAATTTGAAAAATTTTAAGATATGAAATCAAACAGATCTCACATCCCAAATAGTTTATATAAATGAGCACCGCACCACAAACTGTGTATCTATCCCGAAGAATAGGCACACTGCTTGACGATGGGGCTCGATTAAATAAACTAGAAGACTCGTGACATCCGTTTGGTCTGCGAACCAATTTTATAAGCCGACAAATTCCACAGCTTAATATAAATGAATTAATCGGGGTTTATATTACCGGGTTCTTAAAGTTCCCTATAAGGGCAAGCCCCTATAGTTAATTACATCTTAAATGAAGTGAATCATTTAAGAAAACTCTCGATAATGATCGGTGACTTTGCTCTCGAAGACTTTCAAAGTTTAAGGTTTTCGAAAGGATTGGATTTTGGAAATTTCAACGGGGAATGGATCAAATTTAGAACAGTTATTTTTAGGAGTCCAATGGAAGAGGAGTAGGAGAAGCTGAAGATCCAAGAAGAATCTTGGCAATTTCCCAAACTATCCTATTGTTTGGCTTAGATTTAAGGAAATCCTAATATTATCTGATATTTCAATCTTGCCAATTTTAATTAATTCGTACTTATATTTGTATGATAAAATCATACAAATAGCCTCGAAGATATGAGGGTTTATGTCGTACCAAACGACTACCTAGGAGTCCTAAGACCGGTTAGGGCATAATTTACATGACATGATCATGCGAATGCCTAACGAAGAGTTGAGGATTTATGTTGCACTAGGCAAACTACCTCGAGATCTTATGGCTTGGTTATTTAATTCTAAGAAAGTTTCTTTGAAGTAGAGTTTATTTCTTTGACGAAGATGGCCGTGCTGCCCACCGTGCTCCAAGCTCCTTGTTGTTGCAGAGGTTTAGTTTTAGAAGATTGTAATCAAAAGAGAAGAGAAGAGTTTGGTTTTTAGAGAAGTCTTAAAATCTAAGTGTTTTTAGTGTTTTAGTTAAAATAAATCTTAAAGTTTATTATAACAGAACAGATTAAGATCCCACGGTTCCGTCATCCCGACACTGTTATTTTCATTGAATTCACTTAGTCGAGATGAATTTGCTAAACTCAACTGAATGAGTTCCACACTTTCAGTTAGACCATGGGAAATCCCGTTAGCAACACGTGGGTTACATCATCCGAGGTATTCCCGATCATTCAACGAGACATTTTAATTTAGTTGCAATTGTAGTTTTGTGTTCTATTTGTGATTAAATTTTGAGTTATTTTTATATTTTGAAATGTTGTGGCGGTGATTTTTTATCTTGCAGTGACTTTTAATTTAGTTTTGGTTTCAATTCAAGGACTATCCTAAAGGTTTTGGTTTTCATGCAACAGTTGTTTATCATGCAAGAAAAGTAAAGTGCATTTGCAATAAAGTAAATTGCACTAAAATAAAAGAGTACCTGGAGGGTCTTCCCGTCATCCCAAGCTGCACTTAAAACATATGTTAAGGCATTTAAATATTTCAACAAGTACCTAGGTAAAGCTATGGGAAAGGTTTTGGTTGTCTATCAAAGTCCTAATTCTATAGCTAGTCATCTCCTATGACGTCTAGGTTCTTGTGTTTTGGTTTAAGGATGATTTTCTTCATCAAAGAACAATTAATTTCAATTATTCTTATAAACGTCCTATCATATTGAGGAAGTGCTTAAGACAAATCTTAAACATCTTTTCAATATTTCTAGGATCGTTTTAACTCCAAGAGAATTTAATTATACAAGTGAATTAATCATCCGGGAATTTAAGTGTCTTTCTTTTGCTCAGTGAACTTAGGACATTTGAATATCACTATAAGTGAGGTAACACTTCACTTGATGTTTCATTTAAGAGTTATAATAATAAGAGCTTTTAAAAGGGCAAATCAACTTATTAAGTATTTTTATGATTTAGACTTAATGATTTAATTCTATTTTTTGATTTAATTATAAAAAAATTAGTTTAAGTTTGGAATAGTGTTCAAGTTATTTTAGGTTTAATTCTTAATAATTTCATTTGGATTTTTTATTAAATGATTTTAATTTGATTTAATTCAATTTAATTTAATTTAATTTACCTTAATTTAAATTTAATTTCAATTTAATTTTATTTTAATTTAATTTCAATTTAATTTAATTTCAATTTTATTTTATTTTAATTTAATTTAATTTAATCAAATCTTATTTTAATTCAATTTTAATTTAATTTAATTTTAATTCAATTTAATTTATAATTTAGTTTAATTTAATTTAATTTAATTTTAATTTAATTTAATTTTAATTTAATTTAATTTTAATTTAATTTTAATTTAATTTTAATTTGATTTTAATTTAATTTAATTTTAATTTAATTTTAATTTGATTTTAATTTAATTTAATTTTAATTTAATTTAATTTAATTTAATTTTAATTTAATTTTAATTTGGATTATTATTTTAATCTTTTAATTAAGGATTAAGTATTATTGAAGTGATTTATTTAGGGATTTTTAAATTAAAGAATAAATATCCTCTTAAATAATATCCCTACTTTATAATTTCAAAAAATTTTATTAATCTTCCAAATTTAATTAATTAATTAATTAAGGTTTACCTTAATTATTCTTGAAATGATTGGTGGATTTCTACCCTTAACCATTTAAGTTTCAATCATCCAAAATAAGTTTAAAATCAAATATTTTACCCTCCCCTTTTGATTAATCTTAAAATTTTAATTAAAGGTTGAAAATTTTAATTACCATTTTTAACCTTCAAGCTTAATAATTCTATAACTCACTAAGTAAAGCTCAATGAACTTGAAATTTTTATGTGACCTCACTTACATGTCAATTAAGACATTAGAGGAGAAAATGTGATTTTTCTATATTTAATCTATTTATGTAATTATTTTTAATGGAAAATAGGGGTTTTTCAAGGGAAATTCAATAACATGACCAAGAGAATTCTTCTGCTCTTAAGAAAATTATGGGGCATTCCTAATGACCAGAGGACCATTTGGATAAATTTTGGTGATTGTTTGAATTTTATTTTATTTATTATAATTATTTTGAGTTTTGGAGTATTAATTAATTTAAAATAAAATAAAGGTTGAAAAATGAATTTTATATTTTTTAAAAATCTTTCTTATATCAGAGAAATCAGAAACCAATTTTTATAATTTTTTGATTTTTCTTTGATTTATTAGAATTATTTTAGTGAAAAGGTTGGAAAAATACATTTTTTTAATATTAAAAATTTCATTAAGCCTTTAAAATTCAATATCTTACCCTAGGGACTTAGGAAAAATATTTAGTTTGTTCCTAAGTGATTAGAATTCAAAATGTGACATTTTGGTGATTTTTAGTATTTTTGTGATTTTAATTATTTTTTTAATTATTAAAATATTAAAATAAGCTTAAAAATCAACTTTTTCAGAAGATTGTAATTTTAATTTTCTTAAATTCCTCTAATATCAGAGAGGCTCCAAAACCAATTTTGTAAATTGTTGAAAATTATTTTGTGAGTTATAAATTTTTAAAGTTTAATTTTACCCATTTTTACTCAAGAGGCTTAATCAACCCATTTGGTGGGGTTAATCAAGTCCAATTGTTTTTCAAATTTTTATGTGGTGTTCTCCTATCCCTAAAGGACAGTGGAGAATTGTTTTTAAGTTAAGTTGATGAATGGTTAACCCTAATTAATTAAAGTTCACTTTTGGGTATTTAGGACAATTAGGGTTGTTCAAAGTGAATTAACTCAAAATGTATTTTTCCTAGGGTCCTCTGGTCATAAGAAACATCACCAAATTTTCCTAGAATTTATTTCTCAACATGCTAATTATTGGAATTAAAATAATCAAAACAGTGACATGAATTTGAAAAATCAATAACTTCTCATAGGGATGGCCTCTGACCATGAAAAATTCATAGAATGTGCCCAAGTTCAGAGGCTTCGAAAGCCCTATGGTCTCATGCCATGGTGAATTTCTTATATGCATGGAGAATTAAAACAATACAGAGAGTAAATAAATAATTAAAAATAAAATACTTAATGAAATTACATGATTTCTTTTCCACATTATTCTCCTCTGTTCACTGAGTAAGAGGGTATTTTTATTTTATTTTTAGGATTTTTCTACACAAAGTTATGAATTTTCAAAGTTCTGGTAATTAAATAAATAGAAAATAGCCCTAATTTCCTACTTATCCACGCGGCGCCACGCCATCCTCGGTAGCTCCGAAAGGCCAAGCGTCGTCTCCTGATTCGGTGCCGCCATCCGACTCAGCGCTCTAGGGGCCCGCGGTTCATGTCCCATTACTCTATCCGGTGCGATCCTGGCCGTGCGCTCAATACACACGTGATCCGACGGCTCCTGGTCATCGTCTACGACTGGTGTGAACCCGTGACCGTCAGCTTTCTAACCCTAATTTCTCACTCGATTCTCAACGGATTTTCGAGTACTTATGCTCTATGGATTCGTCTTGAAGAGATGAACACATCCATATGGTAAACATGTATTGAAATTGACCCAAAATAAATTGAGAATCTCTAGAAGCTCGGGAAGAAGAGTGAGTCCATACCTTTGCTCAGAGAAGTGAAGCTTCGATCTGAGAGTTGTGTCACGTTCGATTGGGTCCAAGCAAGCTCCAGATGAAGCCCCTTGGCCTCGTGAATTGTCTAGGTATGATTTCGACCAAGCCCGATCACAAAGCTTGGAGACTGGATGCAATGGCTGGCCTGGAGAGGGGGCTTTTGCTGGTAAACTTCTTCTCTTGGTCTGGTGAAGGTGTAGGACCAAACAATTTGGGCATTGGCTCACTGTGGAGAAGTGTCCTGGTTTTGGGCTTGGATTTAAACTCTAAAATTGAGCTCACAGAGAGGAAATGGCAGGGGGATTTCAGTGGGGATCAAGTTCTCTATGTGTGGGGAGTAGTCTGGAACAATTTTGGCAGAGTTTCCTTAAGGTTTGTTTCAGCACTTTATTTGGCCAAGAGGTGGTGGTGTTTGAATAGGCATGGCTGGAGGCTCTCCCAAGGGGAGTTAGGGCTTGGGATCAGCTGCTTAGGTCAAGGGAAGAATAGCCATGGTGGCCATTGGGCATGGGGCAGCTCTGCAGGAGGGAATTCCAAAATTTGGCTCCTCCCAAGGTTTCGGCCATGGTGTTTTCCGGTGATCCAGGTGGCTGGCCGGCAGGCATGGGTCACCCTCGGGTTCCAGTGGGTCGGGGTCAGGGTTTAGTGCGATCAATTGGCCATGGACATGTGTAAAGGAGTTTGATTTAAATGGAATGGGAGAAGGCTCATTTTGGCTTGGTTTGGTTCAACTCATGCATTTGGGATAGGTTCACCATCCAAGTCTTGACCTTAGGCTGAGGGAGAATCATTTGGGTCAGCTGAAATAAGTAGTGAAGTCCCCATCCATGGTGAGGTGGCTAAGCTTGCTTTAGTGTGTGACATGCTTAAGGTAAAAAAGGTTTAAGGGAGGTTTAAGAAAGAACCCCCCCCTTCTTGCCATAAATGGACTAATGACAATTCAAAGCCCTATTGGCTTCATGTGGCTTGAGAATGGCTTGTTCATGGCTCATCTTTGGCTTGGGAAAAGTTAAGTCAACTTCATGAAAAAGGGTTTTGTGAATTTTGGCATTTTGATGGGAATTGTTATGAGGCTTGATTTGGAATTTTTTAATTGATAAATTAGGACTTTAGGAGTTATTTTAAATTGAATGTGTGATGAGGGAAAGTGTCATGTGGGCTTTAGATTGATTTGGGCTTTTGAATTTGGTGGAAGTGGGCTTTTAGGAGGGCTTAAGGGGATGACCCCTTTAGGTTTAAGAATGAATTCATGGATGGGAATTTTGTAGATGTTTGGGCCAAATAATTGTTTATTTTAGTTTAGGAATATGTCATGAGTGATTTGAAATGAGTTTGGAGTGATTTGGGTTTGAATTGGGTTGGATTTGAGTTGATTTGGTAAATGGGCCAATGTAGGTCAAATTAGGCTAACTTGGGCCAATGTGGGGCTAGGGTTGAAATTGATGTAAAATTAATGTTGGGAAATATTTATGGGAGAGTTTCAACGAGGTTTTGACTTTGGTTGGGTTTCGATTTTGGGATTTGGGCTTATTTGGGTTAGGTTTGGGTTTAGGTCAAAATTGGCCCTTTTGGTTTTTGGTTGAATTTGAGTGGGGTTTGGGTCCAAATTTTGGGAAAATCATGTTAGTGTTTTGTTTATGGGGATTTTAGGGAAGGTTTAGAAAAGCTTTGGGGTTAATTGGAGTTGAATTGGTTTGGTTTGGGCTAAGTTTGGGTCATGGGTCCAAATTGGGCCTTAAACTCAAAAGTGAATTTGGACCCAAATGTCAATCAAATTGGACTTGGATTTAGTCTAGATTGATATTGTGGATATTGAATTGAAGTTTAGAATTGAATTGGACCATAATTGGGGTCAATTGGGTAGGTTTGGTTTGACATTGGGTTCACTTGGGTTAAGAATGGGCTAAATTGGGGGTTTTGGAAAAAGTGGGGTAAATTGACAAAATCAGCCCATGTTGTAGTTGAACAAAATGAAATTGGGAATATTTGAGATTTTTTGGAATTTTCTAGGAATTTTCTAAATTTTTGGATTTTTTGACTAAGAGGGGCATTTTGGGTATTTGGACGGTATTGGGGGGTACTTTTGGAATTTTTGGTATTTTTGGCTATGGATGATCAATTTGAGTGGTGAGGAAATATTCAAGGTTAATTTTTTGGAATTTTGGGTGATTTTGAAATTTTGGAGGATTTGGGCAATTTTAAGGGCTTTTGGTATATTTGATAGGTGTAGGGTCCGCGGGGTCAAAAATTGAAATTTTGGAAAAGAGAAGATTGATCAAATATGAGTGAAATGGAATCACTTTGATTGAGCCATGAAGCCATATTAAGGCAATATGAGCCATGAGAGGACTCATTTGAGGCATTCACCATGTTGTTCCTAACCCTCTTAGCTAGGGGCTTAGGGGTTAAGGTCCATCCATATGAATTACCTAAATGAGTCAAGGAGTCAAGTTGGGTATGGGTGTGGTTTTAGGATTTGGATTGTGTGTGTGAGAGTGTAGAGTATGAGTGTAGTGAGTGTGTAAGTCAACCTTCACTGGACCAAGCTACCCGAGGTGGTCCTAAGGCCAAAGAGTCCTATGGGGAACTCATCCTTTAAACCTTCACTTTTGATTTCAACCCTCTAGGTGATTAGGGGTCTACAATCAAGCTTGTGGGGTTTGCAGGGAGTTAAGAGGTGTTTGAATTTCTAAGTGGTAGGTTCCATTTCTAGTCCTCTAAGATTAGTCAAAGGAAATGTTGAAGGCTAGATCCTAAGTACTAAAGAGAGTAACAAAAGACCTTATCAAAAATGAGGTCAACAAATGGACCCCCAATAGGTGTGGTGTACTAACCAAGCATACCGCGCGTATTAGCGTTGATCGAAGAGATCAACAGAACCAAAACAGATGTCCAAGTAACAAACTTAGGACGAAGTATAAGAAATTTCCGCTGGGGAGTATCAGGTAAATCTCCAAGACTGAAGATTCCAGAACTCTCCCTGGGGAAGAAGGAGGTGAATTTCAGATCACAAGATTTCAAGAGATTGGATCTTAGATTCGTTTTATTTTCTGTTTCAAGTTTTTTCAATTTTGAGTTTCAATTTCAATTTGAGTTTCAATTTTAATTTTATGCGGAGAAAAGAGTAGGGCTAAGGCCCACCCGAATGCATTTGTATGCTGAGAAGGAAGCAGGAATGAACCTATTCCAAATGCTGACAAAGAATAGGACAAAGCCTATCTGAAATGCAAAGTGCTTTGATTTCAATTTCTTGCTGAGAGGATCAAATTTTGAGATTATTGAGAAAGGAGTAGGACAGTGCCTATCCCGAGTGCTGAGAATTGCTGAGAAGGGAGTAGGGCAGAAGCCTATCCCGAATGCCGAGATTCTTCGAGATGGGAGTAGGGCGGAAGCCTATCCCAAATGCCGAGATTGTCGAGATGGGAGTAGGGAGGAAGCCTATCCCGATTCGTCGAGATTTCGTCGAGATGGGAGTAGGGCGGAAGCCTATCCCGAATGCTGAGATTGCTGAGATGGGAGTAGGACGGAACCCTATCCCGAATGCTGAGATTGCTGAGATGGGAGTAGGGCGGAAGCCTAACCCGATTGCTGAGATTTGCTGAGATGGGAGTTGAGATGGGAGTAGGGCGGAAGCCTATCCCGAATGCTGAGATTGCTGAGATGGGAGTAGGGCGGGAGAGATTCTTCGAGATGGGAGTAGGGCGGAAGCCTATCCCGATCGTCGAGATTTGCTTGAGATGGGAGTAGGGCGGAAGCTCATCCCGAATGTCGAGATTGTCGAGATGGGAGTAGGGCGGAAGCCTATCCCGATTGCTGAGATTTGTGAATGTAGAGATTATGAAAACATATTGCTGAGACTTATGAATGCAGAGATTGAACATATGCTGAGATTTATGAATGCCGAGATTATGAAAACATATTGTAAAGTGCAGAGATTGAACATATTGTTGAGATTTATGAATGCTGAGATTATGAAAACTTATTGTAAAGTGCAGAGAATGTTTGTAAAAGTTCATGTGGATTTGAAAAATTCTTTTTAATGTTTGGATTTTTATGAAGGAGAGTTCTTATCTATTTTCCTCTTTTTTTGTTCTTTGTTCGAAGTTCATTTAACTTTAATGGCGTTTCCCAGTCAATTTGCACAAAAGAGGTGAAGGCAAAATGTGACATGATCACTTTCATTCCAATCTTGTTGAAGATACATCATACAACTCGATCTGAAATATTCTTCATACAATCCATGACTCAAAATGGACTATGTATGATTCTCGTTGATCCATCCAAAAGTATCTGCTAAATCCATGTCTGAATAGTAAGGTACATGGTCAATAACATCACCTTCCAAGCCACCCTTGGCAGAAATGCCGCATGGGTGTGCTTTGGAGGTGTGATATCTCCCATGTAACTCACAGCTCGTATGGCCGGAGACTCTCTAATTCTGGATCTGGTTGGAAATGGTATGGTGCCTTTCTGGCATCCATTCTTCTAAAGGTGACAGAGATCCGCTCCACTCGGTACTCCGGTATGCAATGTTTTGCGATATCCGCTCCATTTCCTTGTAGTATCATGACGGAACCTACCGGAAGTGGTATCTCCACCGGCCCTCGGAACTTGCCGGGCTCGCTATCACGGAGGTCGGATCCGAATATGATATTGCACTGGTTGACAAACGAAATTGTACAGAAAGGTCTGACAAAGTCGTGGTGGTCTATGTGTGGAGGTATGCAGTCACCCTTCTGATAGATGTTGATGATGCAACTGTTGGGTATACAGTCTGCTGGCAGTACCTACTACGTTATCATTCTTTTCACCATTCTTTTAATTATTCTTGGCATGGGATCCACCTCACCGTGACGGAGTATTCCTGGTGGATTCCCTTTTCTGTCTTCTACGAAGTTATAGCAACATCCGCATTGTATTGTGACTCTTCCTTTCCCCGGCATCCACTTCCGGGGTTCGAATAAGTCTTTTCTCTCGGACGGCTCGCGCGACCCATCTTCCGAAGTTCTAGAATGCAATCCACAATCCGTTGTTGTTCATATTCCGAGAATACGTACGTATGTAGCTCGAGGCCCTCCAGGATGTTGATTCTTCTGCCTCCAATCCTTTCAAAGTATTCAAAGGTCTTCTTTTCAACTAGATGCATTTTCTCCAGCTCATATTCTGGAATTATCTGAAGTCCTCAGTGTCTGGTAACGTACTGTGGGATGTATGGTTCAACCTCAGCATGTTCTCCTGCATGTCTCGGCTCCTCGGGGATAGTCTTCGTAGGGACATCCTCCGGGGTTGCTTTCACAACAAGACTCTCCGGGTCTGGTACATCCGCTCGGCGTTGAGGCACCGACTCCATTTCTGTTCTTCCTGGTATTTCTTTCATCTGTTCCAACCCTTTTGGAGTTGGCTTTCTTCTTTCTGGTATTTCTTTCATCTGTTCCAACCTTTTTGGAGTTAGCCTTCTTTTTCTGGTTCCTGCTGAACCGGTCTCCTTGGAGCATTTGCACTAACAGTACCCATTGTCTGTCCATGTTGATCTTCTGCTAACTTGGTCAACATCTTGCGAATACGACGATTCTTATTTCGTCGCTGGGTAGCAGTGAGAGTAGCTCTTCTCACTCCTTGAATTTTTGTGGGTGCGGCACTGACAAGCCCACCTTCTGCCGTAGCAACCATGGACATAATTTTCTTATCTTCTGCGGCGTTTGATTTTCTTTTCTTGTTGTTGGATTGGTGGCTCGGGCCACCCACTTTCATCACTTGTTTGGTCGTGAAGTTCTTCTCGATCGACTGGGATCCAATCATTTTCTTCGTATTGTAAGCCGAGCTGGTGTAAAGTCCGAGTCAATCTCTATCACTCGCTCCATCCTTCACCCTCTTTTCATCGAGTGCGAGACTCACGCCATTTCTAAAGTTTAAGACCAAGCCGCCCGTTCGACATTTCCTTGCACAAAAGACAAGGAAAGGATCGAGTCTTGTACTAAGAACAAGAACATTAAGAAAACATTTATCACCGAAGATTTTTATTCACTTATTTTAATTTTTAAGGAAAGTAGGAAAAGATGAAGAAAGATCAGAAACAAGATTTGATTCGAACGGAAGGGTAAAACTTTATTATTATGATTTCACGTATTTTTTTAGTACATTTTTTTAATTTATATTTTGTGTTTTTGGGTTCGGACCCAGTCACAAAGTGATTGTCTCAACCGTGTTTCTAGGGATAGGACTCTATTTTAGAGGCCATCCTTTGAAACATCAGGTTGCGTAATACTTTTTTAAATATCATCCATTGATTGGAAGCATTTGTCGTTCTCCTTGGCAATTCACAAGTTGGTAGGAGCCTCCTGAGTAGACTGCCTCAACTACAAACGGCCCTTCCCAAGTTGGTTTAAATTTGCCCCTTATCTTGCGATGTGCAAGAATAGGTCTTCTGAGAACAAGAACTAAGTCACCAACTTTGAAAGTTCTTGGGCGGACCAGTTTATCATGGGCCTGGATCATCTTAGCTTGGTATAGTTCCAAATTTTGTTGCGCTGCAAGACTTTTTCCTTCCAGGTTTTCTAGTTCTTCCGGTCGTAATCGACATTTTCTTCGTAGTAATTTTATTTGCAATTGCAATCTCGAGTGATGGAAGCTTGGACTTCCAATGGTAACATCGCCTCGGACCCGTACACTAAAGTGTAAGGTGTAGGCGAGTAGGAGTCCTGAAGGTTGTCCTGTAGGCCCATAAGGCTTCTAACAACTTCTCGTGCTAATTTCTCTTGTTGTCATTCAAAGTTTTCTTTAAAATTTGAACAAGAGTCTTATTAAAAGCCTCGGCCAAGCCGTTTGCTCTTGGGTAATAGATTGTTGAGTATCGCCAGTCGATTCCATGTCTCCTGAAAAAATTGTTGATTTTTGTACTTCTGAACACGGACCCATTATCTGAAATAATTCTGCGCGGTACTCCGAAACGGTAGATGACTTGATTTTTGAAAAATTGTAGCACGTGGTGTGCCTTTACTTCTCTGAGTGGAACCGCTTCGCCCATTTAGAAAAGTAGTACGTAGGCTGCAAGGATGAAGCGATGTCCTCTTGAAGAAGACGGTTCTATCGACCCACTATATCACGTGCCCTAACACTCGAATGGCCACGATGCAATTATCGGATGTAGCACATTTGGAGGTTGGTGTAGAACCACTCCGTGTACACAGAGCCTGGTGACATCTTTTGGCAATCTTCATGCGATCGGTCATCATCGAGGGCCGGTAATACCCTAGTCTTTTAATTTTCATTTTCATTTTCGGACCCTATCGATGAGCACCACAAAGTCCTGAATGCACTTCTTTGACAATTTCACGAGCCTCAGACCCGCTCAGGCATCTTAACCACATCTGATCAAAAGACCTTCTGTATAATGTATTGTTGATTAATTCATAAGACAGAGTTCTTTTCTTGATTTGATGTGTTAATGACTTATCATCTGGTAATTTCCTTGTTTGTAGGTATTCTATTAGCGGTTGTGTCGGCATATTTTTAGGTTGTGTGTTTTATGTTGAAAAGGGGTCGCCTAACAGAAGTTGTCGGTGAATTTTTTAATTTAGTTTAAATAAATAATTTGAAAAGTAGTGTTTGATTTTGAAAATAATTTTAAATTTGAATATTTTAAGATATGAGATTAAACCGATCTCACATCCCAAATAGTTTATATAAACGAGCACCGCACCACAAACCGTGTATCTATCCCTAAGGATAGACACACCGCTTGATGGTGGGGCTCGATTAAATAAACTAGAAGATTTGTGACATCCGTTTGGTCCGCGAATCAATTTTATAAGCCGACAAATTCCACTGCTTAATATGAAAGCATTAAACGGGGTTTATATTACCCGGGTTCTTTAAAATTCCCTATAAGGGCAAGCCCTTATAGTTAATTACATCTTAAGTGACGGGAATCACCTAAGAAAACTCTCGATAATAATCAATAATTCTGCTCTCAAGAATTTCAAAGTTTGAATTTTCAAGGGATTGAATTTTGGAATTTCAATGGGGAATGGATCAAATTTGAAACATTTTGTTTTGGGATTTCAAAGGAAGAAAAGTAGGAGAAATCACAGATTCGAAGTGAACTTCGGTGATTTCCCGACTATCCTATTGTTTGGCTTTGATTTAGGAAAGTCCTAATGTTATCTAACATTTCAGTCTTGCCAATTTTAATTAATTAGGGCTTATATTTATATGATAGAATCATACAAACAGCCTCGAAAATGTGAGGGTTTATGTCGTATCAGACGACTACCTCGGAATCCTAAGATCGGTTAGGGCTTAATTTACAATGTAAATGCCTAACGAAGAGTTGAGGATTTATGTTGCACTAGAGCAAACTACCTCGAAGTCCTATGGCTTTGTTATTTAATTCTAGGAAAGTTTTGCTTGAAGTAGACTCGGAGTTTTCTTGATGATGATGGCCGTGCTTGCCCACCATGCTCCGAAGCTCCTTGTTGTTGCGAGGTTTAGTTTTAGAAGTCATAAATCAGGGGATGAGAAAAGTGTTTTGGTTTAGAGAAAATCACAATTTCCAAGTGTTTTCAATATTTTAATTAAAACAAATCTTAAAGTTGATTATAACGACACCGGTTAAGATCCCACGGTTTCATCCTTCCGGCATCGTTATTTTTATCGGATTCACTTAGTCCAGATGAATTTGCTAAACTCAACTGAATGAGTTCCACACTTTCATTTAGACCGTGGGAAATCCCGTTAGCAACACGTAGGTTACATCATCCGAGGTATTCCCGATCATCCAACGGGACGTTTTAATTTAGTTGTAATTGTAGTTTTGTGTTACGTTTGTGATTAAATTTTGAGTTGTTTTATATTTTGAAATGTTGTGGCGGTGAATTTTATCTTGCAATGACTTTTAACTTAGTTTTGGTTTCGGTTTTAGGGGCTACCCCGGAGGTGTGGGTTTTCATGCAACGAGTTGTTTATCATGCAAGAAAAGTAAGTGCGATGCGATTAAATAAATTGCGATAAGGTAAATTGCAATAAAATAAAAGCGTACTGGAGGGTCTTCCCGTCATCCCAAGTTGCACTTAAAACACAATTAGAATATTTAAGCAAGTTCCTAGGTAAAGCTAAGGGAAGTGTTATGGTGTTCTACCAAATTCCTAATCCTATAGCTAGTCATTTCTATGACGTCTAGGTTCTTTGTGTTTTTGGTTTGAAGACGATTTTCTTCATCGAAGAACGATTAAGTTCAATTTTTCTTATGAACATCCTATCATATCGAGGAAGTGCTTAAGGCAAATCTTAAACATCTTTTCAATATTTCTACGATTGTTTTAAGTCAGAATGAATTCGATTACACAAATGAATTAATCGTCGAGGTTTAGTTAAGTTTTGTTATTATCTTACTCGGTGAACTAGGATGTTTGAATGTCCTATAAGTGAAGTAACATTTCATTTAATATTACGTTTAGGAGTTATGACAACTAAAGCTTTCGAGGGTAAATTGGTGTTCGAATGGTTTGTGATTTAGTTTAATTTCAATTAATGGGTTTAAATTTGGAATAGTGTTCAAGTTGCTTTATATTTAATTTCTTTCGTTTCGGGTGATGTTATTTAATTCAATTTAATTTAACTTTAATTTAATTTAATTTAATTTTAATTTAATTTAATTCAATTTAGTTTGATTTGATGTTAAATTAATTTAGTTTAATTTGATTTAATTTCCTTTAATTTAATTTAATTTGATTTAATTTTAATTTAACTTGATTTAATTTAATTTAATTTAATTTAATTTAATTTAATATTTTTTAATTTAATTTTATTTAATTTAATTTAAATTGTTTTAATTTAATTTTAATCTAATTTGATTTAATTTAATTTATTTAATTTAATTTAATTTGTTTTAATTTAATTTTAGTCTAATTTGATTTAATTTAATTAATTTAATTTAATTTAATTTGTTTATTCATTTAATTTAATTTAATTTGTTTATTTAATTTAATTTAATTTAATCTTTAATTTAATTTTACTTTTAATTTTAATTTAATTTAATATAATTTAATTTAATTTAATTTAATTAATCTTTAATTTAATTTAATTTGATTTAATTTAATTTAATTCAATTTGATTTATTTAATTTAATTTAATTTTTAATTTAATTTTATTTTTAACTTTAATTGAAATTTTAAAAGAGTTTAATAATTTAACTTTAGTTTAATGATTAAGTCTTTTAATATTTTAAATTTGAGTTATCATTTTAATTAAGAATTAAATATTAATGAGATGATTAATTTAGGGATTTTTAAATTAAAGAATAAATCTCTTCCTAACAATATCCCTATTTTAATAATTCCAATTTTATTATTCTTCCCAAATTTAATCAATTATTTAATTAAGGTTTATTTCAATTATTTTAAATTATTTAATGGGTTTCTACCCTTTAATTATTTAAATTTCAATCATCCAAATCAGATTAAGATCAAATATTTTACTTGTTAATTTTATTAAACCTAAAGTTTTAATTAAGGGTTAAATTTTTTTAATTATCATTTTTCCCTTCAAGCTTAATAATTTCATAACTCACTAAATTGAGCTTAAATGAATTTGAAATTTTTATGTGACTTCACTCATATGTCAATAAAGACATGAGAGGAGAAAATGTGATTTTTCTGTATTTAATTTATTTATATAATTATTTTTGGTAGAAAATAGGGATTTCTAAGGAAAATTTAATAACATGACCAAGATAGAGTTTCTGTCCTTAAGAAAATTAGGGGACATTCCTAATGACCAGAGGACCACTTGGACCAATTTTGGTGATTTTTTGAATTATATTATTTTTATTACAATTATTTTAAGTTTTGGAGTGTTAATTAATTTAAAAATAAAATAAAGGTTGAAAAATCAACTTCATATTTTTCAAAAATCTCTCTAATATTAAGGAAATCAGAGAATCAATTTTTGCAATTTTCTGATTTTTCTATGATTTATTATAATTATTTTGGTGAAAATGCTAGAAAATACATTTTTTTAATTTTAAAATTACCCTAGGGCTTTAAAATTTAATATCTCATTAAATAAACCTAAGAAAAATATGGGATTTGTTCCTAAGTGATTAAAATTCAAAATGTGATATTTTGGTGAATTTTATTATTTTTGTGATTTTTATTATTTTTTAATTATTAAAAATATTAAAATAATATTAAAAATCAACTTTTTTAGAAAATTGAAATTTTAATTTTCTTAAATCCCCCTAATATCAGAGAGGCTCCAAAACCAATTTGGTGAATTTTTGAAAGATATTTTGAAAGTTATGAATTTTTAAAGTTCAAATTGACTTAATGGCTTAATCAACCCATTTAGTAGGGCTAACCAAGTCCAATTGACTTCAAATTTTTATGGTGGCTTCCTCTGATCCTAAAGGTCAATGGAGAATTGATTTCAAGTCAATTTGATGTATGGTTAGCTCTAATTAATTAGGGATCTATTTTGGGTGTTTAAGCCGATTAGGGTTATTTTAAATGAACTAACTTAAAACCTATTTTTCCTAGGGTCCTCTGGTCATAAGGGACATCACCAAATTTTCCTAGAATTTATTTCACAACATGCTAATTATTGGAATTAAAGTACTCAAAATAGTAACATGAATTTGAAAAATCAATAACTTCTCATAGGGATGGCCTCTGACTTTGGAAAATTCAGGGAATGTTCCCAAATTTAGAGGCTTCAAAAGACTTATGGTCTCATGCCATGGTGAATTTCCTATATGCATGGAGAATTAAAAGAATGCAATCAGTAAATAAATTATTAAAAATAAAATACTTGATGAAATTAGATGATTTCTTTTCCACATTATTCTCCTCTCGTTCACCTGAGCGAGAGGGTATTTTTATTTTATTTTTATGATTTTCCTACACAAAGTTATGAATTTTCCAAGTTCAGGGAATTAAATAAATAGAAAAATCCCTAATTTTCTATTTATCCGAGTCGGCGCCGCGTCATCCTCGGCATCTCCGAACGGCCACGCGGCGCGCTCTCATTCGACTCCGCCGCTTGAGTCAGCAGCCCGGGTCCCGCGGTTCACGTACCATCTCCTGGTCCGTCGCAATCTGAGCCGTCCGTCCGCGCGTGTATTGAATGAACGGCATCCGTTCATCGTCTCCAAGCCTCCTAACCCGAGAACCGTCCATCTTCTAGGCCTAAGTTCTCACTCGATACTTGACCAAATTTAACGTTCTTATGCTCCATGGATTCGTCTCGAGAAGACGAACACATCCATACGGTTTATGTGGGATGTAATTTACGCAATAAAAATGGAGAATGTTCAGAAGCCCGGGAAGAAGAGTGAGGCCATACCTTTGCTCAGAGAAGTGTGGCTTCGATCTGAGGGTTGTTTCACCTTCGATTGGATCCCGGCAAGCTCCGGATGAAGTCTCCTGGTGCGGTGAATTGCCTAGGTAGGATTTTGACCACGGCCGATCACAAAGCTTGGAGGCTAGAGCAAGCTCGGGTGGCTCGGAGATGGGGCTTTTGCTGGTGGACACCTTCTCTTGGTTTGGTGAAGGTGTAGGACCAATCAATTTGGGGATTGGCTCACTTGTGGAGAAGTGTCCTGGTTTTGGGCTTGGATTTCGACTCCGAAATTGAGCTCGCGGAGAGGAAATGGCGAGGGGGATTTCGGTGGGGATCAAATGCTCTATGTATGGGGAGTAGTACGGAACAATTTTGGCGAGTTTCCTTAAGGTTTGTTTCGGCACCTCTCATGGCCGAGAAGGGGTGGTGTTTAAATAGGAGAGGGTGGAGGGCCTCCCGGGGAGAGTTAGGGCTTGGGATCGAGCTGCTCTTGGCAAGAGAAGAATAGCTACAATGGCCATCGGGGATGAGGCAGCTCAGCAAGGGAGAATTCCAAAGTTGGCTCACATGTGAGCTCTCGGCCATGGTGTTTTCCGGTGACACGGTGGGCTGGCCGGCCGGGCATTGGTCACCCTCGAGGTCAGGTGGGTCAGGGCTGGGACTTGGTGCAAGCAATTGGCAATTGCCATGTGTAAAGGCTTTGATCCAAAGTAGAATGGGACATGGCTAGTTTTGAGTCTAAATGGGTCAATCCACCCATTTGGGCTTGGTGCACCCCTCAAGGTGGCTTTGGATGCTATGGGGGATCAAAGGGATCAGCTGGTTTGGCATGGAGAAGTCTCCATCCAAATATATTTGGATTAAATTTAAGTTTAGGTGAAACATGATTAAGGCTAATGAGCTTTAGGGATTAAGGAAAGACCTCCCTCTTCTTACCCAATATGGCATGGTGGAGTGTCCAAGGCTCTCATGGCTCACATGTGGCTCATGCATGGCTTCATGGCTCACCTTTGGCTTGGAAAAAATTTGGTCAATTTCATAAAAATGGATTTTAATGATTTTGGATAATTTGGTGGAAATTTGGATGAAGCTTCATTTAGAATTATTTGATCATTGGTTTAGGACTTAGGGATAATTTTAATTGAAAGTATGATGAGGGGAAATGTCATATGGGCTTTGGGACCAATTTTGGGCCTTTGGATGTGGTAAAAGATGGGCTTTTAAAATGGTTTAAGGAATGAGCCTTTAAGTTAAAAAAAATGAATTTATGGATGGGAATTTTGAAAAGAGGTTGGGCCAAATAATTGTTGGGTTTAGCTCATGGATGTGTCATGAGTGACTTGAAGCAAATTGGGGGTGATTTGGGTTTGAATTGGGTTGAATTTGGGCTCTTTTGGTGAATGGGCCAATATAGGTCAAAGTGGGCCAAGTTGGGCCAATGTTGGGCTAGGGTTGAAATTGATGTAAAATTAATGTTGAGAAATGTTTATGGGAGTGTTTCAAAGAGGTTTTGACTTTGGTTGGGCTTTGATTTTGGGGTTTGGGCTCATTTGGGTTAGGTTTGGATTTAGGTTAAAATTGGGCCTTTTAGCTTTGGGTTGAATTTGAGTGGGGTTTGGGTCTAAATTTTGGGCAAATCATGTTAGTGTTTTGCTTGTGTGGATGCTAAGGAAGATTTAGAAAAGATTTGGGGTTAATTGGAGTTGGATTGGGTGAGTTTGGGTTAGGTTTGGGTCATGGGTCCAAATTAGGCTTTAAGGCCAAAAGTGAAATTGGATCCAAATGTCAGTCCAATTGGACTTGGATTTGGTCTAGATTGGTGTTGGGAATGTTGAATTGAAGTTTAGAATTGAATTTGACCAGAATTTGGGTCAATTGGGTAGGTTTGGTTTGACATTGGGTTCACTTAGGGTTAAAATGGGTCAAATTGGGGGTTTTGACAAAAGTAGGGTAAATTGACAAAATTGGCCCATGGTGTAGTTGAACAAAATGAAATTGGGAATATTTGGGATTTTCTGGAATTTTCTGGGAATTTTCGGAATTTTTGGATTTTTTGGGTCAAGAGGGGTATTTTGGGTATTTGGAGGGTATTGGGGGGTATTTTTGGAATTTTTGGTATTTTTGGGTATGGATGATCAATTTGAGTGACGTGGAAATGTTTGGGATTGATTTTGGGGAATTTTGGGTGATTTGGAAATTTTGAAAAATTTGGGTAATTTCAAGGACTTTCGGTAGGTTAGGCGGGTGTAGGGTCCCGGGGGTCAAAAATTGAAAATTTGGAAAATTGAAAATTTGGAAAATTGAAAATTTGGAAAATTGAAAATTTGGAAAATTGAAAATTTGGAAAATTGAAAATTTGGAAAATTGAAAATTTGGAAAATTGAAGATTAGGTAAATTTGAGTGGAATGAAATCATTTTGGTTGAGCCATGAAGACACATCAAGCCCACCTGAGCCATGAAGGGACTCATTTGAGGCATTCACTATGTTGTTCCTAACCCTCTTAGCCAAGGGCTTAGGGGTTAAGGACCATCCATGTGAATCACTTACATGAGTCAGGAGGTCAAGTTAGGTATGGGTGTGGTTTTAGGAGGTGTGTGAAAGTGTAGTGTATGAGTGTAGTGTGTGTGTAAGTCAGCCCCTTCACCAGACCAGGCCACCCAGGGCTGTCCTAAGGCTAAATAGTCCTATAGGAACTCATCCTTTAAACTTCCACATTTGATTTCAACCCTCCAGGTGATTAGGGGTCTACGGTCGAGTTTGTGGAGTTTGCGGGGAGTTTAGAAGTGGTTTGAATTTCTAAGTGTTGGGTCCCAATTCTAGTCCTCTAAGATAGTCAAAGGAAAAGCCTAAGGCTAGATCCTAAGTACTAAAAAGAAGAAGAGAAGACCTCATCAAAAATGAGGTCAACAGGTTGACTCCAATCTTCTGTGTTTTCTATCACTGCTACAACTGATTCCTCTGTTTTTTTTTATTTCTGTATCATATCCATGTCGGGCTGTGATAGGACTCGTCGTCCTTGAACTGACACTTCAACTGACTCATCTTGTAAGCAAGCAAATTCTTTTGCAAGGCGGGCTAACGCATCCGCGAGAGAATTTTCTCTTCTGGGATCTTGTAGATTGTTACATTCGGAATTTGTTCCAACAGTTTCATGGCATACTGAAAGTAGTGCTCGAGTCTTGGCTTTAAGATTCTGTATTGTCCTGCGACCTATTGAATGATCAACTGAGAATCTCCATAGATGTTGATGTCTGTTTATTCCCATCTGAATGGTCAGTTCTAATCACTGTTATGAGGGCTTCGTATTACGCCTCGTTGTTTGTGCATGGCTCGTTAAGTGATAGGAGTATCTTAACATCCCCCGCTCCGGTGTTATAAAGATTAGTCCGATTCCCGCCTTACCGGGCACTATCGTTTGCAATTCTTTGTCTTTCTGTGCTGAGGATGCTCCGTCGAAGTATAGTTCCCAACGTCGATCATCAGTGTCTTCTAGGTTGATTATCTGTTAATCTGGTAAGTCGTCATTGAGAGGCGATTCTGCCGGCAAAGGGTATCTTTGCAAGGAAATCTGCTAGAATTTGTCCCTTTACGGCACGAAGAGGCACGAAAGTTATATCGAATTGCAATAGTATCAGTGACCACCTGGAAAGCCTTCCAGAAAGTGTTGGACGGGTCATCAAATATTGCAATGGATTAACTTTCGAAATAATGTTGACCTTGTGAGAGAGCATGTAATGCCTGAGCTTTTGGGCGGCGAAGATCAGGGCCAAACAATGCTTCTCAATTGGAGGATACTTTACTTCCATCGAAATCAAACGACGGCTTAAATAGTAGAGAGCATTTTCTTTCCCCTCATTATTGACCTGGGCTAGCAGGGCTCCAAGGGAGTCGTCTAGAGCCGCGGTATAAAGTATCAACGGTCTACCTGAGACTGGGGCTGCTAAGACAGGAGGTGTCATTAAGTATTGCTTGATGTCCTCGAAGGCCCGTTGGCATTTCTCTTCCCAAAAGAATTTGGCGTCCTTTTTAACTAATGTCGAGAAGGGCTGACACCTACCTGACAAGTTCGAGATAAAGCGTCAAAGATATGCCAGCTTCCCTTGAAAGGATCGTAGCTGTTTTAAGGTTTTGGGAGGCGGCATTTCTAAGATAGCTTTAATCTTTCCCGGATTGATTTCAATCCCGCGATGTCGGACAACAAATCCTAAGAATTTCCCGGAGGTGACGTCGAAGGCGCATTTTAAGGGATTCATCTTAAGGTTGTATTGCCTTAGTCGCTCGAAGACAATTCTAAAATCATACAGGTGATCTTCCTTCAGTTTGCTTTTGATGACCACATCATCCACGTAGCACTCAACTTGGTTGTGAATGAGATCATCAAAAATCTTTGTCATCGCTCTTTGGTATGTTGCTCCTGCGTTCTTTAGTCCGAATGGCATTACTGTGTAGCAATATATACCGATCGGCGTTCTGAATGTTGTGAGCTTTTCGTCTTCTGGTGCCATCTTTATCTGGTTGTATCCTGGAGATCCATCCATGAAAGAGAATATTTCATGTGTTGAAGCGATGTCGATCATCAATTCTAGAATTGGTAGTGGAAATTCATCCTTCGGACATGCTTTGTTCAAGTCTCTGAAATCTACACAGATTCTGATATGACCATTCTTCTTCCTGACTGGTACCACATTGGCTAGCCAAGTAGGGTATTGTTCTTCACGGACAAATTTAGCGTCTATTAGCTTCTTAACTTCAGTTATTACTTGTTGTTCAATTTCAAAACACATTCTTCTGGAAGCTTCTCTGATTGGAACGGAAGTAGGATCCACTCCTAGCCTGTGAACTGCAACTTCTGGAGCTAATCCTGGCATTTCATCGTAACTCCAAGCAAAACAGTCCTTGAATTCCATTAATAGCTTGATCATTTCCTCGGAATCTTCTTTATTGAGTAAGGAGCTAACAAAGGTTGGTCTAGGCTTTTCGCTAGTTCCTAAGTTAACTTCCATTAACTCATCTTTTGTAGATTTAATTTCTTCTTCAAATTCTGGTGGAGCGTCTCCAATTTGTAGATCTTCAAGATCTTCTGTAGTTTCTAAACAATCTTCATTAGGTTCGCAAGCGACAACCAAGCAAAATTCCGTATCGTCAACTGAACTTACTGTGCCGAATCTGAGACCATGTTTTGAATTGGGAGGCCGACTGGCATTATTCCATAATTTTTCGAAGTGTTGTGCTCGGCCTTTTGTCCATTGGCGAGGTAAGACACCTTGTTGAATTAAATTTTGAGCACCGGGAGAGTACCACTCAAAAGGCAATTCCATTAATTCAGAAGAAGTGACATCTTCAAATTGTACATTGTTTTCAGTATTGGAAGAAGAAGTGCCACGGTAAAATTTGATTGGCTTTGCACCGTTGCCACATACTTCTTTGACCACCATACCCTCGATCTTATTAGACTGGATCAGGGTCAGGGTCATAGTGTGTACATAGTGGTTAATCTTCTCGTACATCGATTTGTATTCTTTGTTCTTTTCATCTTCGAGAGAAATCTTGAATTGTGGTTTCTTCTGGTTTACTGTAGCTGCTTCTTTCTTGATTTCCTCTTCTTCCTCAGAGCTGTTTTCCCAATCAACGTTGATCATTAGTTTCTTCTGTCCAATTGTCCCAGTGTCTCTTCCACGACCTTGCCCTCGGCCTTGACCTCGGATGCGAGTTCTGGAGAAACCTTCACCATCTCGCCGTAAGGGAGTGGTGAGTGATTGTTGGACTAGAACTTCAGGTTCTTTATTGTCTCGAATTTCTTTTGCTTCATTTGGCACGGTGTTTCTGGAGAAGATCGTATTCTTTGGAGGTGCGTAATAAGCTGCATCTTCATGGACTCCAATCTCATGTACGGAGAAAGGTTGCAAATCACCATTAATGCACTGTTCTCCTCTTTCGTAGTATTTTATGCACTGATGCAGAGACGGCGGTACCTTCCGGTTCTCATGTATCCATGGTCGGCCCAGTAGCGCGTTGAGCGATGTTTCAGAATCAATTATATGAAATTTTGCGGTTGTCTTTGCTAAGTCACCGGTCTTCATTAACAGTGTTATTGATTCAAGTGCTCTTTCTCCTTTCTGGTTGAATCCTCTTAGTAACATCTTGTCCGCTTCAAGCTCGCGAGCATCAATTTCCAAGTATGCTAGCGTCCGAAGATTCATTATGTTGATCGATGCTCCTGGATCCACCAATACTCTGGAGAGTGTAAATTTTCCGATTGTAACTGAAATGTACAATGGTCGGTTGTGATCGAGTGTCTCAAGTAGTAGATCACTGTCCGTGAAGGTAACACCTCGTTGTTCCTTTAACGAGCAAACCTCGTCTAAGGAATCTCTGGCCATCTGAGCTAAACAAATCTCTGGATCAAGTAAGGCCTTGATCAGAGCTTCCCTCATCTCTTTTGATAAGATGAGATTGTCATAGATGCTCAGTTTGGATGGCAGTTTCCTAAGATGGGCTAGCACGTTATAGTCCACTTTGTTATCATGTGTCTCAGTTTCTTCCCGAAGGGGTAATTCTTCTGCTGGGGTTGATTCTTCCTGAACAACCACCTGCTTTCCTTTGTCTTTTGGACCCATTCTCGGAGGTAGAACCTTTCCGCTTCTTAAATTAACTTCTGTGATTTCTTCGAGTACAGTGCTTGAATTTACAGGTGTCTCCTTTTGAATCGGCATGACAGGTTCTTTTGGAGTTGCTTCGGAATCTGAAAGCTCTAACTCTATTGTGATTGGAGTTCCTTGGAATTCACAAATAGACTCATTGCGTGCTGAACTTTCGTAACCTTCTTGGTGAATGTCTTCTTTGTCATTGTGATTGTCGAGGTTGTGTATGATTTGAGAATTGATAATAGTATCGAAATCGGGATCCGGATTAAATTGGTTGTCGTTAGTTACGTAATCGTTAGAAACAGTCAAAACGTAGCCAACGCTAGAACTCTTATCATTATAAGATCCCGCCGGAGCGAGCAAATAATCATACAGAGTCAGAGGTTCGAGGAATTTTTCCCCCGAATCGAAACAACCATCCTAGGATAAGCAGCCCCTAGTCTAGCCTTAGGAGCCTCTTGTCTTCTCTTCTTCTATGATCTCCTTCTTTTCTATGATCTTTTCTTCCTGGGACGGTTCTTCAATTGCAAGCGATAGCGCTGGCTTGACAGGTTTCAAACTCTGAGTTGAAGCATGTGCCGAAGCGGTTTGGATGCGATCCAAAATTTTCTTCGATGACTTCGTCCAAGCGGTACTCCATCCATCATCGGTCGTTTAAGGGTCTATCGGAACAATGGGATCCGTCGAAATAACATTGACAAAACCTCCTTTTTGGGGTTCTTTCATGTATTCCTTCAGGATCGTTATGTTCCCTTTTCGGAGATTGTTGTCATGCCAACTTTTAAAGATGATGCAGTCCTCTATCTTATGTCCAAGCATCTGGTGGTAAGGGTAGTAGTTGGGATGGTCTTTCTTGTTGACTTCCTCCGGTTTCTTGGGTTCTGGCAGTCGAAAATCCGAAGTCTTCATCAAACTGCGAAACATCTTTGGCACTGACTTGTTCTTGAATGGATATTCTCTATTTATGAGCTCTTTTAACGTGCGCTGTGGGCGAGGCGGTTGCTCATATTGTTGGGTTGGCTGATAACCGGGTTGAGGTTGTTGGTAGTTCTGTTGAGGTTGTTGATAGCTGGACTGCGGTTGCTCCGGCTATATTTGCATTGGTTGTTTGCCTTTGTCGACTGCCTCGACGATCCCGAACTTCTTTTCAAATGTCTTCGCAGGCTTCTGTTTGTCTGTTTTATTGACGAAACTTAATTGTTTCGCTTCGTCTTGTAAGCTCCTGGCTTTGCTTAACAACTTCTCGAAAGTCTTAATTGTAAATCCCTTAAGGAGAAGTGCTATCTGGCCGTGAATGCTTTTAAGCAGGATACCGACTGCATGTTGTTCTTGTAGCTGTGGCTCACACTTCATGCTTAGATTTCTCCATCGAAGTATGTAATCCACTAAAGTCTCGTTCGATTTCTGTTTCTCCACCACTAAGTCACCAATGGTGATATGGTGCTGAGCTCCGGCAAACCGTTTCACGAAGAGATTTTCCAATTCTGTAAATGTCTTTACCGAACCGTTTGGTAACTCTGCATACCAATTGAAGGCGATTCTTGACAGGCTGCCGGCGTTGCAACAACTGACACGAAAATGTGCAACATGCTGTCGAGGATTTTAGGTACCATCAAAAGTCTTGAACAGAGGTGGTACGAAGCCTTTTAAGTATTGTAATGCAACAAATTCTTCGGGGTAAGGTCTACCAGTCTGAATAGATGCTCCGCTCTTAGAGTGTGCTAAGGCTTCTCGCACCTGCTGTTCCACCATGTTCTTGATGTCCTTCTCTGGAATCATGTTCTGGGTAGAATCTTTCTTCGGCTGATCGTCTCCGTTAACGGATGTAATCTCTTTTCCTCCATCTGTAATATGAATAAATTCTGGAGGTGTTTCACTTTGGGGTTGAACCTGACTCTGAAGAGTGGCTAGAGCTGCAGCCATCTCTTCCATCCTTTTTGCCATTTGAGAGATTGTATCATCTTTTTCTCGAATTTGTGCTCTTAATGCTTCCGGTTCATCTCTTTCCGCAACTGCTGGGGCACCTTAAGAAGCTGACGATGCTCGTGTCTCAACCATGTTGATCTCCACATATTCGTCATCCATGAACTCTGACGAGTCAACTTCATCTCCAAACTTTTCTTCTCTTTCTCTTGCTAATCGTTGAATGTCGGTTCTTAGCTTTTCCATAGCGTCCTCCAATGGTCTTTTTTGTGCAGTTTCACAGTTGTCTCGTGATGTTTGTTGAACTTACTTTCCGGGAGTCCCCTTTATTGCAGTAGCACTTTCTTTTGACTCGAGTCTTCTAATGAGACTTTCCTTTTCTGGTCGTTGTTTTTGTCTTAATTGACCAGTAGTAGGACGCCATACGATCCTTCTTGCAGCAGAAGGCCTAGGACCGGATGGTCTGTCGGCTGAATGCTGGAAGGTGGTATCCTCCCTGATCTATAATCCTGAAACAATAACAGGTGGACTGGCCTTCATCTTTTTATTCGGTTTCTCTGCGGCGCTAACGGGTTCTATTCGCGGCCCAAGACGGGACTTGGCTGGCACCCGCCCTATTCTTCTTAAAATTTCTGATACAGGACATTTCTCTTTCTTTGCTAACTTCTCTATCACAGTCTGTAGTCCGGCAAATGGTGTAGTCCTAGCCCTTTTCTTTCGGCTGTCGCTATAGTATGCGGGTCGAGGTAATGTAGAAGCAATCTTGCGGACATTTTCCTCATCAGCTGCGTCGGAGAGGGGATGGAATCTACTTCCTTCCAAAAGCGGTGTGTATTCAGGCAATGGTATGTACTCAGGTAGTGGTGTATATTTAGGGATTTCTTCCAAGAAAGCGACTTCAGCAGCTACGGCCTTTACGGCAATCTTCCTACCTCTCGTTCCTTCTCTGAGTCCGTGTTAGGGGTGGAACCCTTGAGCTGGACCCAATTTCGAAAACAGAAGGTCTTGTACGGAAATCTGTAGCCTCCACGGTAACATGTTAGTTACAAATTTGAACTTCCTTCCCCTTTAGTTTGGCGGAAGCCGGGGTAGGTACAGAGACGACTAGACCAGTGGGGGTAAAGACAACAGTCCTCCTATGGACAGTAGTATTCTTCTCAGCTGGAACCCTTAGCAGGGGAGGGAACTCTTGGAGTCGACTTCGGGTTGAATTCAATCAAAGGTCTCTCAGTTTCCGATACTTTGTCTGTAAGTGTGAAAAGGGTAACGTCAGCGATCTTGACATTTGTGTTCTCGAATCCTTGTCCGAAATGGATGATCCCATTGTTGGGCAGCTCATCCTTGTAAAAAACTAAGTCCAGTCCATTGGTGAAGGAGAAAATCAGCTTTGGGGCAGACATTTTCTGCAAGGTAGATTCTGATTGTCAGTCCCAAATTATGCTTCTTCTCATCGGGACGAAAAGAAAGGAATCGAAAAGAGTCCGAACACATGTTTGTCCATGTATTTATAAAAAGGAGTTATAGTTTAAAAGAGTCATTCATTAGAGGATTTGTTCATTAGGAACAGAATATTCAAAGGTATAGAGAAGGTAAGGGGTTTGATTTAGAATTGGAAAGGAAGAGGAAATCTCATGCAAGACTTCTCGACTCGAAGGACTGCTCCTAAACTAACACCTATTATGGGCCTACCCCACCTCAGAAAAGAGGTAAAAGGATCTCGGAACCTCTCCGTTTAGGGGTGTCTAAACAGTGGCTCCTAAATCCGAGAGGAGTTGGCTATACTCGTTCAAGACAAAAATGAACGGGGTATTCCAACGGAAGAATGGTAGTTTGGTCCACTAAAGGCATGGGCTCACTACCGATTTATAAAAGCAAAGTCATTTGATCAAAATGGAGAGAGGAACTCGTCCCCAGTGGAGTCGCCAGAAGTTGTCGGCATATTTTTAGGTAGAGTGTTGTATTTTTGAAAGGAGGTCGCCTACAGAAATTGTCGGCAAATTTTTAATTTAATTTTAAAAAATAATTTGAAAAGTAGTATTTGATTTCGAAAATAATTTTAAATTTGAAAAATTTTAAGATATGAAATCAAACCGATCTCACATCCCAAATAGTTTATATAAACGAGCACCGCACCACAAACCGTGTATCTATCTCGAAGAATAGGCACACTGCTTGACGATGGGGCTCGATTAAATAAACTAGAAGACTCGTGACATCCGTTTGGTCTGCGAACCAATTTTATAAGCCGACAAATTCCCCGCTTAATATAAATGAATTAATCGGGGTTTATATTACTCAGGTTCTTAAAGTTCCCTATAAGGGTAAGCCCCTATAGTTAATTACATCTTAAATGAAGTGAATCATTTAAGAAAACTCTCGATAATGATCAGTGACTTTGCTCTCGAGAATTTCAAAGTTTAAGGTTTTCAAAGGATTGGATTTTGGAAATTTCAACAAGGAATGGATCAAATTTAGAACAGTTATTTTTAGGAGTCCAATGGAAGAGGAGTAAGAGAAGCTGAAGATCCAAGAAGAATCTTGGAAATTTCCCAAACTATCCTAGTGTTTGGCTCAGATTTAAGGAAATCCTAATATTATATGATATTTCAATCTTGCCAATTTTAATTAATTTGGACTTATATTTGTATGATAAAATCATACAAATAGCCTCGAAGATATGAGGGTTTATGTCGTACCAAACAACTACCTCGGAGTCCTAAGACCGGATAGGGCTTAATTTACATGACATGATCATGCGAATGCCTAACGAAGAGTTGAGGATTTATGTTGCACTAGGCAAACTACCTCGAGATCTTATGGCTTGGTTATTTAATTCTAAGAAAGTTTCTGTTGAAGTAGAGTTTGTTTTGCTGACGAAGATGGCCGTGCTGCCCACCGTGCTCCAAGCTCCTTGTTGTTGCAGAGGTTTAGTTTTAGAAGATTGTAATGAAAAGAGAAGAGAAGAGTTTGGTTTTAGATAAGTCTTAAAATCCAGTGTTTTTAGTGTTTTAGTTAAAACAAATCTTAAAGTTTATTATAACAGAACCGATTAAGATCCCACGGTTCCGTCATCCCCGCACCGTTATTTTCATTGAATTCACTTAGTCCAGATGAATTTGCTAAACTCAACTGAATGAGTTCCACACTTTCATTTAGACCATGGGAAATCCCGTTAGCAACACGTGGGTTACATCATCCGAGGTATTCCCGATCATTCAACGAGACGTTTTAATTTAGTTGCAATTTTAGTTTTGTGTTCTGTTTGTGATTAAATTTTGAGTTGTTTTAATATTTTGAAATGTTGTGGCGGTGATTTTTTATCTTGCAGTGACTTTTAATTTAGTTTTGGTTTCAATTCAGGGACTATCCTAAAGGTTTTGGTTTTCATGCAACGATTGTTTATCATGCAAGAAAAGTAAAGTGCATTTGCAATAAAGTAAATTGCACTAAAATAAAATCGTACCTGGAGGGTCTTCCCGTCATCCCAAGCTGCACTTAAAACACATGTTGAGGCATTTAAATATTTCAACAAGTACCTAGGTAAAGCTATGGAAAAGGTTTTGGTTGTCTATCAAAGTCCTAATCCTATAGCTAGTCATCTCCTATGACGTCTAGGTTCTTGTGTTTTGGTTTAAGGACGATTTTCTTCATCAAAGAACAATTAAGTTCAATTGTTCTTATAAACGTCCTATCATATTAAGGAAGTGCTTAAGACAAATCTTAAACATCTTTTCAATATTTCTAGGATCGTTTTAACTCCAAGAGAATTTAATTATACAAGTGAATTAATCATCCTGGAATTTAAGTGTTATTCTTTTGCTCAGTGAACTTAGGACATTTGAATATCCTATAAGTGAGGTAACACTTCACTTGATGTTTCATTTAAGAGTTATAATAATAAGAGCTTTTAAAAGGGCAAAATCAAGTTATTAAGTATTTTTATGATTTAGACTTAATGATTTAATTCTAATTTTTGATTTAATTATAAAAAAATAGTTTAAGTTTGGAATAGTGTTCAAGTTATTTTAGGTTTAATTCTTAATAATTTCATTTGGGTTTGTTATTAAATGATTTTAATTTAATTTAATTCAATTCAATTTAATTTAATTTACCTTAATTTAAATTTAATTTCAATTCAATTTAATTTCAATTTAATTTTATTTTAATTTAATTTAAATTTAATTTAATTTTAATTTTATTTTAATTTAATTTAATTTAATTTAATCTTATTTTAATTTAATTTTAATTTAATTTAATATTAATTCAATTTAATTTATAATTTAGTTTAATTTAATTTAATTTAATTTTAATTTAATTTAATTTTAATTTAATTTTAATTTGGATTATTATTTTAATCTTTTAATTAAGGATTAAGTATTATTGAAGTGATTTATTTAGGGATTTTTAAATTAAAGAATAAATATCCTCTTAAATAATATCCCTACTTTATAATTTCAAAAAATTTTATTAATCTTCCAAATTTAATTATTTAATTAATTAAGGTTTACCTTAATTATTCTTAAAATGATTGGTGGGTTTCTACCCTTAACCATTTAAGTTTCAATCATCCAAAATCAGTTTAAAATCAAATATTTTACACTCCCCTTTTGATTAATCTTAAAATTTTAATTAAAGGTTGAAAATTTTAATTACCATTTTTACCCTTCAAGCTTAATAATTCTATAACTCATTAAATTAAGCTCAAATGTACTTAAAATTTTTATGTGACCTCACTTACATGTCAATTATGACATTAGAGGAGAAAATGTGATTTTTCTATATTTAATCTATTTATGAAATTATTTGTAATGGAAAATAGGGGTTTTTCAAGGGAAATTTAATAACATGACCAAGAGAATTCTTTTGCTCTTAAGAAAATTATGGGACATTCCTAATGACCAGAGGACCATTTGGACAAAATTTGGTGATTTTTTGAATTTTATGTTATTTATTATAATTATTTTGAGTTTTGGAGTATTAATTAATTTAAAAAAAATAAAAGTTGAAAAATGAATTTTATATTTTTCAAAAATCTTTCTAATATCAGAGAAATCAGAAACAAATTTTTATAATTTTCTGATTTTTCTTAGATTTAATAGAATTATTTTATTGAAAAGGTTGGAAAAATACAATTTTTTAATATTAAAAATTACATTGAGCCTTTAAAATTCAATATCTTACCCTAGGGACATAGGAAAAATATTTAGTTTGTTCCTAAGTGATTAGAATTCAAAATGTGACATTTTGGTGATTTTTAATATTTTTGAGATTTTTATTAATTTTTTAATTATTAAAATATTAAAATAAGCTTAAAAATCAACTTTTTTAGAAAATTGTAATTTTAATTTTCTTAAATTCCTCTGATATCAGAGAGGCTCCAAAACCAATTTTGTGAATTTTTTAAAAGTATTTTGTGAGTTATAAATTTTTAAAGTTTAATTTTACCTATTTTTACTTAAGAGGCTTAATCAACCCATTTTGTGTGGTTAATCAAGTCCAATTATTTTCAAATTTTTATGTGGTGTTTTCCTATCCCTAAAGAACAGTGGAGAATTTTTTTTAAGTTAATTTGATGAATGGTTAACCCTAATTAATTAAAGTTCACTTTTGGGTATTTAGGCCAATTAGGGTTGTTCAAAGTGAATTAACTCAAAAATTATTTTTCCTAGGCTCCTCTGGTCATAAGAAACATCACAAAATTTTCCTAGAATTTATTTCTCAACATGCTAATTATTAGAATTAAAATAATCAAAACAGTGACATGAATTTAAAAAATCAATAACTTCTCATAGGAATGGCCTCCGACCTTGGAAAATTTAGGGAATGTGCCCAAGTTCAGAGGCTTCAAAAGCCCTATGGTCTCATGCCATGGTGAATTTCTTATATGCATGGAGAATTAAAACAATTCAGAGAGTAAATAAATAATTAAAAATAAAATACTTAATGAAATTACATGATTTCTTTTCCACATTATTCTCCTCTATTCACTGAGCAAGAGAGTATTTTTATTTTATTTTTAGGATTTTTCTACACAAAGTTATGAATTTTCAAAGTTCTGGTAATTAAATAAATAGAAAATAGCCCTAATTTCCTACTTATCCATGCGGCGCCACGCCATCCTCGGCAGCTCCGAAAGGCCACGCGTCGTCTCCTGATTCGGCGCCGCCATCCGACTCAGCGCTCCAGGGGCCCGCGGTTCATGTCCCATTACTCTGTCCGGCGCGATCCTGGCCGTCCGCTCGATACACACACGATCCGACGGCTCCTGGTCATCATCTACGACTGGTGTGAACCCTTGACCGTCAGCCTTCTAACCCTAATTTCTCACTCGATTCTAAACGGATTTTCGAGTTCTTATGCTCTATGGATTCCTCTTTAAGAGACGAACACATCCATACGGTAAACATGTATTGAAATTGACAAAAACTAAATTGAGAATCTCTGGAAGCTCGGGAAGAAGAGTGAGTCCATACCTTTGCTCAGAGAAGTGAAGCTTCGATCTGAGAGTTGTGTCACATTCGATTGGGTCCAACCAAGCTCCAGATGAAGTCCCTTGGCCTGGTGAATTGTCTAGGTATGATTTCGATCAAGCCCGATCACAAAGCTTGGAGGCTGGAAGCAATGGCTGGCCTGGAGAGGGGGCTTTTGTTGGTAAACTTCTTCTCTTAGTCTGGTGAAGGTGTTGGACCAATCAATTTGGGGATTGAGTCACTGTGGAGAAGTGTCCTGGTTTTGGGCTTGGATTTCAACTCTGAAATTGAGCTCACAGAGAGGAAATGGCGGGGGATTTTAGTGGGGATCAAGTTCTCTATGTGTGGGGAGTAGTTTGGAACAATTTTGGCAGAGTTTCCTTAAGGTTTGTTTCAGCACCTCATTTGGCCGAGAGGTGGTGGTGTTTAAATAGGCATGGCTGGAGGCTCTCCCAGGGGGAGTTAGGGCTTGGGATCAGCTGCTTAGGTCAAGGGAAGAACAGCCATGCTGGCCATTGAGCATGGGGCAACTCAGCAGGTGGGAATTCCAAACTTTGGCTCCTCCCAAGGTTTCGGCCATGGTGTTTTCCGGCGATCCAGGTGGCTGGCCGGCAGGCATGGGTCACCCTCAGGTTCAGGTGGGTCAGAGCTGGGGTTTAGTACAGTCAATTGGCCATGGACATGTGTAAAGGAGTTTGATTTAAATGGAATGGGAGAAGGCTCATTTTGGCTTGGTTTGGTTCAAATCATGCATTTGGGCTAGTTCACCATCCAAGGCTTGACCTTGGGCTGAGGGAGAATCATTTGGGTCGAGTTGAATTGAGGTAGTGAAGTCCCCATCCATGGTGAGGTGGCGAAGCATGGTTTAGTGTGTGACATGCTTAAGGTAAAAAAGGTTTAAGGGAGGTTTAAGAAAGAACCCCCTCTTCTTGCCATAAATGGACTAATGACAAGTCAAAGCCCTCATGGCTTCATGTGGCTTGAGAATGGCTTGTTCATGGCTCATCTTTGGCTTGGGAAAAGTTAAGTCAACTTCATGAAAAAGGGTTTTGTGAATTTTGGCATTTTGATGGGAATTGTTATGAGGCTTGATTTGGAATTGTTTAATTGATAAATTAGGACTTTAGGAATGATTTTAAATTGAATGTGTGATGAGGGAAAGTGTCATGTGGGCTTTAGATTGATTTGGGCTTTTGAATTTGGTGGAAGTGGGCTTTTAGGAGGGCTTAAGGGGATGACCCCTTTAGGTTTAAGAATGAATTCATGGATGGGAATTTTGTAGACGTTTGGGCAAAATAATTGTTGGGTTTGGTTTAGGAATATGTCATGAGTTTTTTTAAATGAGTTTGGAGTGATTTGGGTTTGAATTGGCTTGGATTTGAGCTGATTTGGTAAATAGGCCAATGTAGGTCAAATTAGGCTAACTTGGGCCAATGTTGGGCTAGGGTTGAAATTGATGTAAAATTAATGTTGTGAAATGTTTATGGGAGTGTTTCAAAGAGGTTTTGACTTTGGTTGGGTTTTGATTTTGGGATTTGGCTTATTTGGGTTAGGTTTGGGTTTAGGTCAAAATTTGCCCTTTTGGTTTTGGGTTGAATTTAAGTGGGGTTTGGGTCCAAATTTTGGGAAAATCATGTTAGTGTTTTGTTTATGGGGATATTAGGGAAGGTTTAGAAAAGGTTTGGGGTTAATTGGAGTTGAATTGGTTTGGTTTGGGCTAAGTTTGGGTCATGGGTCCAAATTGGGCCTTCAACTCAAAAGTGAAATTGGACCCAAATATCAATCAAATTGGACCTAGATTTGGTCTAGATTGATATTGTGGATATTGAATTGAAGTTTAGAATTGAATTGGACCAAAATTGGGGTCAATTGGGTAGGTTTGGTTTGAAATTGGGTTCACTTGGGTTAAGATTGGGCTAAATTGAGAGTTTTGGAAACATTGGGGTAAATTGACAAAATCAGCCCATGGTGTAGTTAAACAAAATGAAATTGGGAATATTTTGGATTTTCTGGAATTTTTTGGGAATTTTCTGAATTTTTGGATTTTTTTGCTAAGATGGGCATTTTGGGTATTTGGAGGGTATTGGGGGTACTTTTGGAATTTTTGGTATTTTTGGCTATGGATGATCAATTTGAGTGGTGAGGAAATGTTCAAGGTTAATTTTGGGGAATTTTGGGTGATTTGGAAATTTTGGAGGATTTGGGCAATTTTAAGGGCTTTTGGTAGGTTTGATAGGTGTAGAGTCCTCGGGGTCAAAAATTGAAATTTTGGAAAAGAGAAGATTTATCAAATATGAGTGAAATGGAATCACTTTGATTGAACCATGAAGCCATATTAAGCCTATATGAGCCATGAGAGGACTCATTTGAGGCATTCACCATGTTGTTCCTAACCCTCTTAGCTAGGGACTTAGGGGTTAAGGTCCATCCATATGAATTACCTAAATGAGTCAAAGAGTTAAGTTGGGTATGGGTGTGGTTTTAGGATTTGGATTGTGTGTGTGAGAGTGTAGAGTATGAGTGTAGTGAGTGTGTAAGTCAACCATCACCAGACCAAGCTACCCAAGGTGGTCCTAAGGCCAAAGAGTCCTATGGGGAACTCATCCTTTAAACCTTCACTTTTGATTTCAACCCTCTAGGTGATTAGGGGTCTACAATCAAGCTTGTGGGGTTTGCAGGGAGTTAAGAGGTGTTTGAATTTCTAAGTGGTAGGTTCCATTTCTAGTCCTCTAAGATTAGTCAAAGGAAATTTCGAAGGCTAGATCCTAAGTACTAAAGAGAGAAACAAAAGACCTCATCAAAAATGAGGTCAACACTTGGCCCCAACTTTCCCAAATTACCAAAATACCTCAAAACCCTAATTTTTTTAAAAATTCACAAAACTACCCAAATCTCAAAGTCTCTACAAAAATCATATCAAATTATCCAAAAATACTATTCCCAAAAACACCTCAAAATTCTAAAAATCCCTAAAAAATTCCTAAATTATCCAAAATTACCAAAATGCCCTTTAAATCACAAAAATTTCAAAAATCTCCAAAATTTCCAAAATCACTCCAATTGTTCCCTAAATCAATTCAAACCACTCCATTGAGCCCAGTATGACCAACTTGACCCATTTTGACCAAAATTCACAAATTTCCCCTAAAGTGCTAAAATCACCAAAATACACCAAATTTCCACCACTTTGATTCTAAACTTCCCTAATTACAATTCCAACTAAAAATTCATCTTGTCCAATCCTAATTGAAACAAAATTCAAGCCCAATTAAGCTAACTTCAAAAAAAAAAATTGAGTTCAATATAAATCCCTAATTTTGCCCAATTTCTTAAATCCATCAAATCGAACCCCATAACAGAACCAATTCCCCCAATTTTGCCAAATTTCCCAAATCTAACCTATCGAAATCCCTATTTTGGCCTAAAAACCAAATGTCACCAAATTGAATTTCATAACCCCACAATCTCCACCACTTCATATCCAAATCTCTTCATTACAATCTCTTGGACCAATTCGAACTATAAGTTGAACCAAATAAAACCTTACCCAATCCAAACACAAGTCTAGCCCAAATGCCAAATAATTGACCATTAGCCAAATTTCACTAAATTAGACCTCCAAATCAATTGAAAATCACCCACTTCCTTTTCAAAACTCTTCATGAAAAATCTCCGAGCCAATCTGGTTAATCACCCTAGCAAAATACTAATCCAAGTCAAGGCTAAACCCATCCTTTAGCCTAAAACCCCAAATTTGAAATCATGTCCCAAATTAATTTAACTTATTGGACCAAACCCTTGCTTAACCATAGTAGCCATGCTCAAACCTCCTAAGATGCTAATCAAATCCCCTAATGACCCTAATCATGGCCATAGACCAATTATTCCCCAAATTTTGGGATCCTCTTCCTTAATGTGGCTAAACCTACAAACCCATGCAATCCGCCATCAAGTTCCTCACAAAATCACACTTAAAACTCCCCTAGCTCCCCTAAAAACCCTAACTACCTCCCCTGTCCTTGCTGGCCAGCGTAGTCGCAGGAGAGCTCAAAATAGAGACAACTAAATAAGCATTTGACTCAAAATTGATCCCATGCTTTGTGGTAATCTCTGATTGGGGGTGTGTGCCAGTTAGCCCTCACATAGAGCTTATTGGCACCAGCTAATCATAACCTGAGCTCCATCTCTTGGCCATGGCTATAAGAGCCACCTCTCACGACCAAAGGAGGAGATGACACAGAATCTTAGGAAGACTATGTTGAATTGTTCCCAGAGCTTCTCCAAGATTTCTTGAGCTCATTACAACCATTTCCCAGCCTTTACCCCCACTTCTTGAAGCTGATTTCATCACTCAGAAATAAGACACTCCCTAAAACTCCACTAATCTCCAAATTAACTTCCTCCTCGACTTTAACAAAGCAAGAGCGGAAGTTCCCTATCTCTAGAGCACCCTAATTCACTTCAAGACAAAGCCTGAGTCACCCTCTGATAGAGTTCAATCCAACGAGAGCCAAATTTGGCATATGGAGGAGCTTTGTAAGGTCACAACGAACATTAGGAACCATCTCAATTTAGGCCTCACCTCTTAGGCTCAAGTATAGACTGCTTTACCCCAAACTGAGCTCGATTTGGTTTTTTGTGAAGAAAGGTTTAATACCATGCATGATCAACTATATAGATATGCTCGTCTTGATTAGATGAAGGTGTAGGAACAAGCTCCATGCAATTTCATTGAGTATCAAGATAGATCTTAGGTTCTTAGTTTGGGCAGTTCTCTATTTACACCAGTTATGGCCGAAGAATAGGAGTTGTCCAATCGCGTGTGTATTGAATGAACACCCCAGATGATGGTGAACGAGGAGATGAAACATAAAGGGCTGGTCATGTGGCTACTGACACGGAAGGCGAAGCCCAGTAGCACGGGGATGCATGGAAAGTTCGGAGCGTCAAAGGATTCTTTGGCGCTGACTGTGTTAAGTAGGAAAATAAGGTTTAAATGATTTATTTAATTTAGTTAACTAAGAAAATTCATAACTTGGTGTAAAAAAGCACAAAAATAAAAGAAAAATACTCTGTTACTCAGTAAATAGAGGAAAAGAATGAGGAGCTAATATTAAAACTATTTGACTTATTTTTATTTTCAATTTAATTAAATTATCAGAACATTTATTAAATCATAAATTACTAAAATCATATCACCATTGCATGAAATTTAGAGGGTTTAAACTTCTCATCCTTATATATGTTTAATAATTTTTCCAAGACCAGAGGACATCTCTAACGGTGAATACCCTAATTTTTAATGAAAATATATATTTTTTATTAAAAAATTATAGAAATTAAAATATAAATCAAAAATTAGAAAAATGAGTTTGGTAGGTTCATTGTGGTTAGCGGATCATAGGAAAAATATAAAAAATATTTAAATAAGTAAAAATAGTATTTTATGAAATTATCTCATTAAAAATCATAAAAATTAAATAATAAAAATATAAACTGAAAAATCATAAGAATTAACCCACACTGTAAATAATGATCATATTAACTTACTGTAAAAATTTGAAACCTAATTAACATTCATTTAGCACTAAGTTTAATTTTCTATGTAAAATGAAATTTTTGCATTAAAATAATTATAATAAATAAAATGTAATTTCAAAAATTATGAAAATAGCTTTGGGAGCTCCTTGAGAACAGGGGCACCCAGGAAAAATAAAATCACATCCTAAATAAAAATTTTATTTTAAACATATTTTTCTAATTTTTATAGTTAAAAAAATCATAAAAATTGAAAAGTAAAAGTGCACTAAAATATTCTAAATTGTTTCCTGATCACCTCAGAGCAGTTAAAATATTTTTCCTAACTTTCTAAAATTATTTATGAATTTTTAAGTGCTTAAAATGATCTTTCCTTATTTTTTCACTAAAATAATGACAATAATTAAAATAAAAATAACAAAAATATGAAATTTATTTTTTTGGGTTTCTTGAGCTTAAAAAAATTCAAGAAAAAATTAAAAAGTAATTTTACATTAAAATTTATTTTATATTTAATTAATACTCAAAATGAGATAATAATTATAATAATTAAAATGAAACTAAAAAGATCATGAAAATTAGTTTAAGTGGTCCTCTGACCTAGGTGAACCTCCAATAAATTTCGCGATGACAGATAATTTGTTTCATTTAATTAAATGAATTAACATTAAATTACCTAATTTTTGGAAAAAAATAATTATAAAAAAATAGAAAATAAAAATCTAAAAAATTACATTTTTTCCTCTGATATTTTAATTGACCTATAACTGAGGTAAGATAAAAATTTTAAAGTCATATGAGTTAAATTTAAGGAGTTATGAAGTGATAAGGCCATATAGGGCAAAATGGTAATTATGGAATTTATGCTCTAATTAATATTTAGACTAAACTAAGGGGTAAATGGGTAATGTATGATCGTAATTAACTTTTCTAGGTGGTTGAAATACAAGGGATTAAGAGATAGAAACCAATTCCGCACCATTTCCCAATAAGGGTATAATTGTAATTTCCTCTAATTATTATAATTTGGAATATAATTAAATTGAGTGATCCAAAGGTGAGGGATTTGATTTTGGAAGACCATAATTTACTCATTAAAGTTAATAGCTGGATTATAACACAATAGTTATTTAGTATTAAGCTCACATAAGTTAACAACCTTAAAATTACAAATCTACCCATGAAATCTTAAGGACTTAGTAGTGAACTAGGCTTAATTCAAGTTTGCTTAATGAAGCATAGAAAAGAGAATATATCTAATCACAAAAACTTTAAAAAGACTGCTAGCCCAACTCTAAGTTTATGTTGGCTAAGTTCTTTTGCAAATCAATTTGTCCTTAAAATCCTTCAGCCACATAAGCCACAAGTGAAACATCAAGTGATAGTTACCTCAGCCATAAGGACAATTAAAATATCAAGCTTCATTAAAAAATAGGTTAAAACATACTTATTAAAGATTTTGCAATATAATAAGTTCAGAAGAACATGAGACGTTCCAAAGGATCTTAAACGAGGTGTAGGGTTTATGCTTGGCATCCTTTTATAATCATTTGGATATCGTGGAGGACAACTGAACCCATTATGTTTTTTCTCAAGAAAATCATCCTAAAAAATCTAAATGAATAGGAACCCACTAAATTATGATTAGGAGCTTGTAGGATCAACCCATACCGTTCATTCTTTTATTTTCTGCAAATTATCCAAATTTTCTTAAAAACATATATATAAATATGCTGCGAGTTCTAATATTTCAATGAGAAGAAGATAGGTAAGCATTCATATTTTTGCAATGCAATTTCCATTACTTTTACTGCATTTTTTACCTGCATTTGTTTATTCTACATGCAAAACTCAATACAAATTTTCATGCTAAACCAAAAATCCATAACAAAAACCAAATCAAAAAAAAAATTTCAAAAAAATTAAACACATTTTCAAAACAAAGACAAAAATGAACTAAATTTAATATAACCTCTTTGGATGATGTTAATCCCTCGGAGGAGGCAACCATCGGTGAGATTTCCCTGGATTAAATGAGCTTAAAAAATTGTTTAGACTAAGTGAATCCGAAGAAAATAGTGGTGTCGGAATAAGGGAATCATGGGATCTTAAGAGGTATCAATTAATCAAATTAAACTTGACCCATAAGTCATCTAAAACAACAACAAGAGTTATAACAACAAAACTGGACATCCACACTTTAAACCTCTTAGAAATTTTTTGAACCTCTTGATATTTACACTTTTAATATAAAACCTTCTGCAATAAGGAGCCTAGAGCATGCACTGTTGGCAACATGACGATGACATATAGAAGAACATCTTTGAGAGTGCAAATGAATCTACTAATATAAATCTCTTTCCCTTAGCAAAAAAAACATAATGTAGGACTTCGAGGTAGTAATTCTAGCATGGCATAAATTCTCAGCTTACTTGTTAGGCCTTTCTACACAGTACAATATAAGCCTAACTCATCTTAGATTCTGAGGTTCTCGTCTGATATGAAGTAAACCCTACAATCTTCCAAGCTTTTCACACAGTCGTGATTATGTAGATGTAAACCCTAAATAATAAAATCAGTAAGATGAAACATTAAATAATATCTCCTCAAAACTGAAGCCCAACCATAAAATAGTTTGGGAAGCCACTGAGGTTCTCCTTAGGATCCGTGACTTCCCCTAGTTTTTCTTCCTTTATATTCCACAATAACTGTTCCCATTTGCACCTTTCCCATTTGAATTTTCTATGTCCAACCTTGAAACCCTAACCTTTAATTCATGAAGACAATATTTCCTGATCTAAATCGAGTGTTTTCTTATGTGACTTTGGTCATTTAAGATGTAATTTACTATAAGTTTTTGCCCTTATAGGAACATAAAGAACTCAGGTTAATATCAACCCTATCTAATCTTTTATATTAGATATGGGAACTTATCATTCAACATAAAAGGTTTTTTCAGTCTAAAACGGAGGCCATATATTGTGTACTTTATTTAATCAAATCTCATTATCAAGTAATGTATCTATTCTTTGAGGAAGTTGCATAGCTTGCAATGTTGTTTTCTTTTATTTAAACTATCATATGTAGGAGATCAGTTTGATTTCATTTTTTCAAAATAAAATATACATTTTTAAATTATATAAATATATATTAAATTTAAATTTTAAAGCGGGCTATGCAATATCCGTTCCAGTGACCAACAACTTCTAATATTTAACGACCGACAATTACACGGGTTACCATCTCAACATATTCATGGGATTTTTCATGTGCTACCATTGCGGCGCTTGTCACAAATAGGTAGGGAATCTCACTGTGAGTGCTTGTCTTATCTTAACCTGTGAGAAATTAGTTTTTATGTTTCATGAGAATTATGAGTCAGATGTTGTTTGATTTATAGACCTTACATTTTATTCATCATTAATAGTTATTCAGAAAATTTCACCGATCAGATATTACCCATCACTATTGGTATTGTGTATCTGTAGGAACCTCTGATAATCCCTCACATGAACTTCTCATGTTCCTCAAGTATCAATCAGACCTATGATCATGCGCAAAATTTGGAAAATTTTACTTAACCTTTTTGATGAAATTTACAAAAGAATAGAAAGGAAGGAATGATAACACGTTATTATTATTGACATATAAAATTTTTCCCTAAGGATATAATTTCTTTAAGTCATCTCCACTCTAGTCCAATGTATTCCTTTCCCAGTGTAGTTCTTCAACTTATATGCTCTGGGGTTAATTTGCTTATTAATAATTAATGGATCACTCCACATCTGGTTGTGCTTTCCTATAACTTTTCCTTGTGAGATTGAGTATGCTTGCTTCAACGTGAGGTCTTTACAGTTGAAGTTTTTTTCTCATGTGTGCTTATTATAGCAAACCCTTTGTCTCTTCACTTTTTAACTGAGGGCGTAGTTATTTTGTTTCTCCTCTATAAGGTCAGAATGATTATCACACTTTTCCCATTCATTTCCTATCACTCTTATACTATTATATTTATATTTGAATGAAATCATTGCCTCAATCCCATGTTATATCATTAATGGTGTTTTCTTGATCATCGTGGTTGGGGTGTTTGAGCCGCCCAATGAACATATGCTAGGATCTCAGCTTAATTTCCCTTATCTAGTTCAACATTCTTTTATAAAAAGTTTAGAATAAATATTTTGGCTACCTCAGCCATTCCATTCATTCAAGGATTAGGGATAGACACAAACTTCAAGTTGATCCTCTAAAATTGGAAAGCATCCCTTACCCCTTAATCAAAAAATTATGTTTCATTATCTAAAATGATTACGAGTGGTAGTCCATACTTATAGATTAAATTAGTCAATATGAAGTTCCAAATAACATCATTCAAGTGCTTTGGCCTTAATCCAGTTGAATAAATTATATACTACAATGAGTAAATTTTTCATTTGCCTCACAATGAAGGAAAGGGCTCAACAATATCGGGTCTCCGCACAGTGAAAGGACATGGCTGATTGTGGACTAAAATTTATGAAACAGATGATGTTGTAGTGTTGTATACTTCCAACACTATTCACACCTCCTTAAAAATTCTTTAACATCCTTTCGAAGTCCCGGAAAAAAAATATTGCTACCATTATACTAGAAGTGTCAGAGTTTATCCTCAAGTGTGACTTTCACTATTCATGAATGTACCTCCTAGAGAAAATCCTCTATCTCAATTTTGTTGAGCCAACTTAGATAAAATAAGGTAACTAAGCTTAAGAAATTTTTTCTATTCAGCATAAGGTATTGATAAGCTATAAAATTGAAATGCTTTGGATTAGTTACTTCTTTCAAAAATTTTCCAATCTAACAAAACTCTTTAAACCTTTCGTTCTCAGTTTAATCAGCCTAGTTTCCTAAATAGCCTGTAGGCCTAGCTTTAGGTTATACATTACCTCAAGAAAATGCATTTAGATAGGAGTTTTGTTACCTGGTTTTCTGTTTTGAAGATATGTTCAATACTGAACCATTCAAAAATTTCTATCATTGTTTGGCTTTTTCAGGATATTTGATCATCATTTCATCTCTAACTTTGAATTTCCCATTTACCTAATTATTTACCAATTGTGAGTCAAATTTTATAAAGTGATATCGCATGCCCATTTCATAATAAAACTATAGCTTTGTCTAGACAACATTTTTTTTTAAAAAAAATTTTAAATATTTCAAATAATTAAAAATAATTTTAAAAAGGCATAAAAAAATAAAATCAGAATAAAAATGTTGTGAACTCAGAAAATCAATTGCAATAATGTGGAATAAAAATTACCATAAAAATATTAAATATAATTTTAGAAATTAAACAAAAAGTAAAAATAAAATTATTTATAAAAATTAAAATAATAATAAAATGATTCAAAATATTCACATTAAGTAATGCTTAACATAAATAAATTCCTATAATTTCTTGAAAATATTAGAGCTTCGTACTCAACTTGATTATTGGTAACTTTGAATCCTACTTCTATCGAGTGGTAAAGATGATCCCCAATTGGATTTTTCATACATAGACTATATCTCGCCTTGATTTGGTTAGACACTCAAACAATATGTAGGACCCAGTATGGCTTTCAATCCTAATTTAATTGATCATTTTGGTCTATTTGTAAAAATTGATGAAGCAATTAACTATGGTTTGCACTTTGATAGCACTCTAAGGAAAATAAAAAAGTTCAAACTTGCTAAGTCCTAGTATTCATTTCAGAAGCTGGTCAAATTATTCTTGCTTGGTAAGGATAAAATCGAGTGGCTTTTTGGTGATGTTCCTGGTTAGATGAGTCAAGAAATAATAGCAATGTCGTCATGTAGAATGACGTGAAAAAAAAATTAAATTTTCCATGATAAGATACCTATGCTCAGCATCTGAAAGACATGGGCTGACATGATATACCAAAAACCACTTTCCTAGATCCTTGAACTAAAATCAAACTATTTGCTTCATGTTAATCTAAAGTATTTTAAGAGTTCTTCATTCAACTTTGGGCTTGGAGGGAGAAATGGAAGCATGAGGGAAAATTTTTATTTTTTCAATACTTATTCTCATTTATCCAACTAACCGAAGTTCATTTCTCACTCTAGAGTTTTAAAAAAACTAGCACACTTTTCACCTGACTCTGAGTTGAATAGGTTTTGGCCTACCATCTAGACGATCAGCTTTTGAACATTCATGGTATTTCTGGAATACAATAAGTTGATCGACCCATGTTTTTTTGGGGTTAGGGTTTGTTCCATCTAAGGTAAAAAGATAGCTAAGGAATTTGTCTATGGATCTTCCGAAAGTGCACCTGAGAGTATTGAGCTTCATGTTAATTTAATTTTTTTAGTAGGATAAAATTCACATACACCCTAGCATTTTATCATTTTTGTTCAGCTAAAATTACATCCATCATTTAATTGTAACTAGGGCCATCATCTTTTAACCCAAAGTGCATTACAATATATGAAGAAACTCCCTCGATGGTGATGAAAGCAATCAACTCAGTGTTGTTGAAATGCATTTGCATTTGTTGGTAGCTGAATAAAACAATGAAGAAGTTCATGACAGAATGGCCGACTTTTGCATCAATGAGCACATTGATGCATGGCACATGGCAGCGACCCTTAATGAGGGCAGTACTTATATTAATGAATTTGATGCATATCCTCTATTTTTCATTTGATTTGTTTTCCAAAGTAATTTTTGAGACCCATATCAAGCACTAATCCTCTCGGATGTAGCCAATCTCTAATAGCTTCTAAAATTGCTCTGAGATTACCTCAATTAGAGTGTCAGTCAATGCCCATATCTTCTAATTCATCATTTGGGCCATAGAGTTGTTATTCAAGAAATTACACTTGATGTTAATTTTTTTTTCCTGCATCTTAGTGATAAACAAAGCAATAACATAGTGGTGACTTTGAAGGGTATCACTATCTTCTCTGTGTATTGCGAAAAAGCTTCGCTTACTAGAAAAAAATGAAAATTGTCGCCTTTAGTCACGAGAGCTGATTGGTGGTCTCGCTGGCCTTGAGACCCCTTCTCATAGGTTATCAAGTTAGAGATGCTCTTGTTAGATGCTTCTAATCAATTGAAGGTAAAAACTATGAGATTTCTTGAGTTCTCCACAAATAGTGATTACCTCCTTATTGCTTGAAAACTTCACAACCACGTCATAAGTTAAACTTAAGGCCTTTAATGAATTATGTTGGGATGGAAGATGATAACATTGTAAGTCGGTGGAGAGTTGATTATTACAATTTTTGTACTGTCTTGTTATGTGCTTATCTTTTTTTTTCTACTCAATTGAATGGTAGAACGATTGTTCTGAGCTCCTCCTTCCTCTTGCCAGAAAATTCAGAGAGTTGGTCAAGCAGAGATGTTAGTAGTTCATTACCAAGACCCTTATTATTAAACAATGACTAAAATAAAGTAATCTAAGAGCTGCCAATGTTGATGAGCATGTTATTGATACACCTAAAATATATTATATTTAATGCATATTTTTATACCTATTTTTTATGATATTACACTTTAACGGAAATTATTTTATGTATTTTCTTGCAGTTATGATTAAATCGATGAATGTGATGAAAGAAGTGAAAAAGAATCAAATTTGTACAAAAAAATGAAGAAAATTAAAAAAGTGATCTGTGTCGGCTAAGCGCTGGAACCCACGGTTACGCGCCAAGGCCCCGCGGCTATACACCCAAATTTGGAGCTCAAGTGCCAGAAGGCCTGCAGCTAAGCATCGGGACCTTGCACTTACGCGTTGAAGTTACTAAAGAGGAGTTATTTAATTTTTGGCACCATTTTGAAGAGATATTTAAGTCATCTCTTGGTAAAAATGTTGGTAACTTCTTATTGTAGCCAATTTCAATTCAAAATATCCTTTAAAATGGATGCGTCTTTTGGAGGGTACGTTGAATCCAGACACAAATTGAAGAGATACAAAGACACCTGTTGTAAAACTATTAAAAGAAGAGTTAAAGATCAGAAGTGGTTGATGTTGGAGAGTGTGATTTATGTTTATTTTGTTAGAGAGTTATTTTAAAAACACACCACTCCACTTCACTAGTTTAACTTTAGTTACTATAATTTGTATTAGGATTAGAAGTGAGATTTAGAGTCCTTAGAGTTGGGCGCCAACCACTAAGGAATATTGTAAGGGAAAGCAAAGTAGTTGCTTACTTTCATTTCAAATTATAAAAATTAACAAAAAGAATCAAATTTTATTTCCTAAAATATTATCTTTTGTTTGGTTAAGATCTTTTCTAAAAAAGGTATAAAGTTATTATTCTATTTTCATTGCTATAAATATAAATCTATATTTAATACTTTCCCATTGGGTTTGATTTCTCGCTGCTTAATAAGAAAGTCCTATATTACTTGATAACGAGACGTATACTTACGTAGTATCCCATTTTAAAATATCATTTAAATCGCTTATTTACATTGACACCATGTTTTTGGTGTCATTGTAAAGAAGGAGATATCATTAAAAAGAAGTATCAAGTCAAATATAAAATGTAAGCATAAATATCATGGATCATGTTTTTGGTGTTATTGTCGGGGAAAGAAAGAAAATTTTAAGAAAAATTAATTTTTACTTTTTAAAGTCTTATTTAAACTTGTTAGATTTATTTTAGGAATTTGTTGTGTTGTTTTTTTTATTTTTATTTTATTTTATAATAGTGTATGCATAGTTCAGGTTTTGAAGGACTTGTGCCTTAAGATTCTGAATTAGAAAGAACTATAAGAAAAATCAAAAAAATTAGAAATATAGAGAAATTTAAAAATATTCAAGAAATGGCAAGTAATAATAATCAAAATACTGAAATCCATCAAGAATTTATAACTTTAAGAGATTATGCTAACCCTACAGTAGATGAATTTCATGGTGGTATTCAAAATCCTGTTGTAGTGACTAATTCACTTGAACTTAAACTGCTATTATCCAAATGATATCTAAAAATCAATTTGGGGAAGTACTAACAGAGGATCCAAATTTACATCTTGTCAATTTTCTAGAATTGTGTGCTACATTTAAATATGATGGTGTTTCAGATGATACTATTAGACTAAGACTTTCTCCTTTCTCATTAAGAGATAAAACTAAGATTTGGTTACATTAGTTAGCACCTAGATCTATCAAAACATGGGGTGATTTATTGCAAAGATTACTGGCTAAAAGCTTAGAAATGATATTACATCTATTTGTCAGTTTGAAGTGGAATCTATTTATGAAGTATGGAAATGTTTTAAAGATCTCCTAAGAAAGTGTCCAAATCATTCAACACCGGATTGGTTAATAATTCAAACTTCTTATAATGGATTAGTAGGATTTTCTAGATCTATTATTGATACTGCTGGTGGTTCATTGATGTCTAAACTGTTTAATGGAGTTTATGCTTTCATTGAAGAAATTAATACGAATAATATTCAATGGCCTTCTGAGAGGCTAAATCCTAAAAAGGTAGCCAATACTCGTAATTCTGATGCTTTTGCAATGCTAGCAAATCAAGTTGTTGCAATTTCAAGGAAGATAGACCAATTTGGAATGAATTTTTCTCAACTAATCTCAATGATTGAATAGAATTTGTTAGGCTAAATGGTAGATTCTCAAACATCATTAGAAACATTGAATGTCATAAATATACCTAATAACCCATCTTCCAATTATTATAACCCAGGTTGGAAGAATCACCCAAACTTTACCTGGAATACCAATAATCAGGGTGGTAGTAATCAACAATGGGGTTGCAATCAAGTAAACCAATTGAAGAATTGGAATAACTAAGGGAATAATAATTATAGACCTACTTATCCTCCAGGTTTTAGAAATGTTTCACAATTTAAGAAGAAGTTTTCTATATAAGAAGTGGTGTTACAAATGAGAAATCAATTGCAAAGTCAAGGAGCTACAATTCAAAATATTGAAAATCAATTGGGACAAATAACCAATTCATTAATTTATTAATCCCAAGGAAAACTTCCTAGTTATTTAGAGATAAATCCAAGAGATAAAATAAAGAGCAAGTAAAAACTGTTCAGCTGAGAAGTGGAAGAGGAAGGTAGAGTTCAAAAAGAGATTGAAGTAGAGAAAGAAGAGATTGAAGAACCAAAAGAAGTTGCTCCGAAAAGTTTGGAAAAACCTATTTCTCCACCAAAGATTGAATTAGAGAAGCCACCACCACCATTTCCTTAGAGACTTTGACAACAAAAGTTGGATAAATAATTTTCAAAATTCATGAAAATTTTTAAGAAACTTACAATTAATATTCCATTTGCTGAAGCCTTAGAACAAATGCCAAGCTATGTGAAGTTTATGAATGATATTCTCAATACAAAAAGGAATTTTGAAGGTAATGAGATTGTTTCACTTAGTGAAGAGAGACTTGTAATAATTCAGAAGAAGCTTCATTAAAAGCTTAAAGATCCTGATAGCTTCACATTTCCATGTGGAATTGGAGATAGATTTTATGGGAAAGCTTTATGTTAATTAGCTGCAAGCCTTAATCTTATGTCATTATTTATATTTAAATGACTAGGATTAGGAGAAATAACCCCGACTACTGTAACTCTGCATTTAGCATATCATTCGAAAACATATCCTAAAGGAGTTATAAAAGATGTTTTAGTAAAAAATATATCAATTTATCATTCCTATTGATGTCTTTGTGCTTGATATGAAGGAAAATAAAGAGATACATATTATTTTGGGGAGACCTTTCCTAGCTACAGGAAGAGCAATGATAGATGTGCAAAAAGGGGAATTAACTATGCGTGTTAATGATCAAACTGTGACATTTAAAATTTCAAAATCAATGAAATATCTTGTAAAAGGTAAATATGTGAATGTTTCAACATAGATGTAATGAGATATCTAAGTGAATGTTATTTTAAAGCAATTTAAGAAGAGAATTTTGAAAGTGAAAAGTTGGAACAAGAACAAGAAGAGGAAATACAATACTCTAATAACTTTAATGATAAAGACTCAAATTATGTTCAAGAAAGTTTTGAAGATTTGAACATAAAAAATAAAGATGAATCTTTTTGCCCATTAATTGAAAAACATCCTAAACTTGAATTGAAATTAAATCGTGAACATTTAAAATATTCCTTCTTAGGTGATTCCTCAATCTTGTCTATTATAATTTCTCAAAATTAACTACTGAAGAAGAAGAGAGTTTGCTTGAAACTTTACAAAAATATAATAAAGCCTTTGGATGGACCATAGCTGATAATAAAGGAATTAGTCCTTTTATTTGTATGCACAAAAGATAATTGTAAACTAGGGTTGATCCTTAAAGGAAATTAAATATTATTATGAAAGAATTATTAAGAAAGAAATTTTAAAGTGGTTAGATGCTGGAATTATCCTATTTCAGATAGCATGGGTTAGTCTTATGCACTGTGTTCCAAAGAAAGGAGGAGTGACTGTAACTGTTAATGAAAAGAATGAACAAATACCCAAACGACAAGTTACAATAAGGTGAATATGAATTGATTATAGGAAATTAAACCTTCACACAAGGAAAGATCATTTTCCACTTCCCTTTATTGATCAAAGGTTGGATAGACTAGCTGGGCATAAATACTTTTGTTTTCTGGATGGATATACTGGTTATCACCAAATACAAATTACTTACAAGGATCAAGAGAAAACAACATTTATCAGATCTTATGGTACATTTGTTTTTAATAGAATGCCTTTAGTTTATGTAATGCCCCTGCTACATTTCAAAGATGTGTGATGACAATTTTTTGTGATTAAATTAAAAAAAGAAAATGAAGTGTTTATGTATGATTTTTCAATATTTGGAACTTTATTTAAATCATATTTAGAACACCTATCTAAAGTTCTTAAAATCTGTGAAGAAACAAACTTAGTCCTTAATTGGGAAAAATGCCAATTTATTGTAGCAGGAGGAATTGTATTAGGACATCAAATTTCAGAAATAGGTATGAAAGTAGACCCTGCAAAAATTCAAGTGATTGTGAATTCTCCTTAACCAACAAATGTAAGGGTGATTAGGAGATTTTATTACATGCTGGATTCTACAGGAATTATATTAAAGACTTTTAAAAAATTGCTAAGCCACTATGCCAGTTATTGGAAAAAGATGTCGTTTTTAATTTTAATGAATACTTCATAGGAGCTATTGAATTATTAAAACAAAAATTAATCATTGTACCAGTTATTGTTTTGAAAAACCTTTTGAGTTGATGTGTGAAGCAAGTGATTATGCTTTGGAGCTGTTTTGGGATAATAACATGATAAAATTTTCAAAGTAATCTACTATGCTAGTAGAACTCTTAAAGAAACCCAACTTAATTATACCACAACTGAGAAAGAGTTATTAACTATAGTATATGCTTTTGATAAATTTAGATCATATTTAATTGGAGCTAAAAGTGTGGTGCATACTGACCATTCTACTATTAAATATTTAATAAAAAAACAATGCAAAACCAAGACTGATAAGATGGATTCTTCTTTTACAAGAATTTATCTTTCAGATAATAGATAGGAAGGGTGCTGATAATCAAATTGCTGATCATCTGTCTAGGCTTGAAAATAAAAAATCTCTCGATTCTGATGAAGAAAACTTGATGAAAAGTTGTTCACTATTAATGAGTGGCGTGGTCCATGGTATGCTGACATTGTAAATTTTACTATTAGTGACATATTACCCTATGGTTTACCAACAGAGGAAGATATTTTATCTAAAGCTAAGATTTATTTTTGGGAAGACCCATTTTAATATAAACAAGGAAATGATCTAATTATTCGAAGATTTGTGCCATTAGAAGAAACTTATGAAATTATTAAATGATGTCATGATTCTGATTTATGGGACATTTTGGTGTTGATAAGACTGCATATAAAATTCTGCATTCTGAATTTTATTGGCCTACAATTTTTAGGGATGTTAATGCTTATAATAGAAATTGTGATCGGTGTCAGGGTGTAGACAATATTTATAGAAGAAATGAGATGCCCCACAATTATATGTTAGAAAATAAAATATTTGATGTTTGGGGATTAGATTTCATGGGACCATTTATACCATCTTTCAGAAATTTGTACATATTGTTAGCAGTAGACTATGTTTCTAAACGGAGAGAAGTTGTTTCTTTACCTCAATGTGATGCTCGAAGTGTTGCAATGTTTTTAAGAAAGAACTTATTTTGTAGATTTGGAATGCCAAGAGTAATCATAACTAATGGGGGGAGTCATTTCAAAAATGCATGTATAGAGAAATTAATAAGGAAATATCATATCATCCATAAAATTGCTACTGCTTATCATCCTCAGACTAGTGGTTTGGTTGAATTATCCAATCATGGAATTATAAGAATTTTGGAAAAATCTATAAGTCCAAAAAAAAGATTGGTCAACCAAACTGGATTTTGTTTTATGGGCTTATAAGACAGCATATTGGACTCCTATAGGAATGTCCCCATATAGATTAATTTTTGGGAAAGCTTGTCATTTACCAGTTGAACTTAAACATAAAGTATTTTGGGCTATTAAAGAGTTCAATTATAGTTTAAAGGATGCTAGTGAGAAAAGATTATTGCAATTAAATGAGCTTGAAGAAATGAGGAATGAATCATATGAAAGTGCAAAGATATATAAAGAAAATATGAAGATGTGGCACCATCGTAGGATTCTGAATAAAAATATTAAGCAAGGACAACAGGTTTTACTATATAATGTTAGATTAAGATTATTTGATAGAGAATTTAAGTCCAAGTGGATGGTCCTATTTATTATAATAAAAGTTTATCCTTATGGAGCTGTGGATATTAAAGATCCTAAACTTGAGAAAATATTCAAAGTGAATAGTCATAGACTGAAACCTTATTTTTGAGTAGATCAACTTAAACTTGATGAGAATTTGATGTTGGGTCACACAGATTAAGTACTGAGGTAAGTCGTGCTGATAACGGTAAACTAAGTGCTTTGTCGAAGGCAACCCATAGTTATCGGTGTGTTTTGTTTTAGGTTTGTTTTGAGTGTTTGTTGCTTTGTTTAAAGTAAGATGTGGTAGTATTTTGATTATATTATGTTAGTGGAGATTAATGATACCTTAATTTATAAATTGGATCAGTTAAATCATGTTTTCAGACTTTTAGCATACCTGTGCTGAAATGAGTACTGGTGGCTAAGCGCCAGCAGTTGGCGCTTAGACGCCGGAGTTACAAAAAATGTGAAAAATGTGTTTCAAGAATCCATTATCATGGGTAAGTTGCAGGGCACCTTATTTGGTGGTTTATAAATGTGGGAGGATGGTTTGGGCCATCTAAAATATATAAATAAGGACCAGGTTCAAGAAAATTCGTCTTATTCTGAATTCTATCCTAAGAGCCTTACAGAAGAATATAAGTTAAAAAAATGTCTTCTTGTGAGAGTGAAGTTAAGAAGATGGAGGATGCAAACAAGAAGAAGTTCATGCGTGAGAGTGCGCAAGACTTATATAACCGATTTCTAGCTGTTAGTATTCAAGGAATAACAGAGAAGATTGCAAAGATCGAGGCTGATGTTGCGTCAATTGAAGTAAAGGTAAATGAAACTAATGTACATTTAGCACAAATTAGATGGAAATTGAATATGCAATATAGTCATACTAGTCATGTTGAAGAGGAGGATAAAGCGATGTTTTGGAAGTACAAGTGGATAGAAAAAGATTCAATAAGTGTTTTCAACCATCGTCCATTCTATCAAATCCATATACCAAATGATTCAGATGGAAATAATAGAGGTTTTAGATATGTTCCACCTAATGGAGAATGGAATTAAGTTCAATATTGTGTTAAGTGTTAATAATTTGCGTTATGTGTTAAATCAATCGTGATAAGTGTTAGTGTTTAATGTTTTATGTATGTTGTGTGTTATAAATGTGTTTGTGTTTTTAGTTTGTATTTAGTGTTTTGTTTAATTTTTTAAGTGTGAGTAGAAAAGATGAGATCTTGTCCAAGGATATTGGATTAAAGACTTGTGATTTATATTTATAATTTGTATTTTTTTGTTAAGTAAAGAATTTGTTTTTGTGTAAAACTTGTGTTGAATCCATTTTTTATTTATAGAAGCATAATCTATGATAGGAAGATTATAAGGAGATGAAATTTACAACTTAGGGCTGATTAAGTGAGCGAGAATGTATATTTAAAGAAAAAAATTGAAAACAACAAGTTCGCGGGTAAGCATCGAGACCCCGCGCTTACACTTCAATGTTCCGCGGCTAAGCGTCATATTTTCACTCTTAGGCGCCGGTTCCCAAAATTCAGTATTTAGGTTTTTAAAAACCTGAATGATCACAAAATTTTCACCCCATGGCCTTCTACCTTCGGTGTATGTGACATAGGAGACTAGGGCATCACCAAGTTTTGTAAATTTTGATCAATATCAAGTGGAAATTGCTAGATTTGATCTTCTTGAGGTAAGAGCACTACTCCTAAGTAGAAAATTTTTATTTTCACCATATAGTTTGAGTGCATTTTGGAGAAATTTGAAAATCACTATTTGTTGTGAAATTTTGAGAAAAGACTTTGGATATTATATGGATTTAGTAGTTTAAGCCTTTGGAAGTTAAGTTTAGTGATTTTAAGTTGAATGTGGAATTTATAGTGATTTTTGGAGCAAGTCGAAATCCACTTTTTATTCAGACATGTTTGTAAGCTCGAAGACTCGAGATAGTTATGTGCAAGCCTTTTAATTACGTAAACTGATTTAAGAGAAAGGTTTTGATAAGCCAGGAGGAGTGATAGAAGATATGATAGTGAGACGCCTTTGGCACAGATTCTGTTGTTTCACGGTATGTAGCAGTTACTTCTGTTGTTCTAGAGTTCTATGTAAATCTCCCGGAGTCAAAAGAAAACTATATTTTAGTTCGAGGACAGGTGATACGTTTTAATCCCGAGGTAATAAACGAGTTTCACCTATTGTCGCCTAGTACATTTTGTTTCTATTCGAATTATAATCCTACAGAGAAAGAATTGGATGAAATTATTTCTGCTTTGACTGATGGAAGGGGATTATTGAAAATAACTAATGATAAATGAGTAAACTTCCCCGCTTCAAAGTTGAATGTCAGCTCTAAAGCCTTACATTATTTCATATCATCCAAGTTGTTACGGACTAATCATCTGAGCGTGGTGACGAGAGAAAGAGCTACATAGAATTACTGTATTCAGCAGGGGAAGGCGATAGACATTGGGATGATTATTTATGAATGTATTTGGATAACTGTTAGAGCTGTGATTATTGCAGATATGGGATTTGCTTCCCTTATACATTCATTGTTTTAGCGGGCTGGTGTTAGATCTGAAAAATTTGGAAGAGGTCCTTCAGCCTCTTTAGCCTATTACCAATATGAATGTAAAAACTATGCCGAGCATTCACTTTTTGGCTGGAGAGGAGGATTCTCTATAGCTTCCATTGCATCTGCTTCTGCATCTCGAGGTTCCACATCTCAAGCTTTATCAAGTCAATTTTCTGATTCGCAAACCGAGCTTTTAAAGAAAATGAAAGTTAATATCAATTATATTGCGAAAAAAGTTCATGATAAAGAAGTGAATGTAGATTATATTGGGGATTATCTTCTAAAACATAGTGAGTATGAGATGAAATATCATAGTTATATGGATAAATTGATCAGAGGTGACTATAGTGCTATGCTACCCTCACATCCGCACTTTACCCCATATGAGCCTACTTGTACATGAAATGAAGGAGATGATGATCAGCAAGAAGATGAGGATTAGGATTTATAGTTTGTGTGTGTTGTGGATTGTTATGTTTTGTTTTATGTTGGATTTAATAGTTTCTTTAATGTTGTGAACATTTTAGTATGGTTGTTATCTGAACTTTAATGATGTAATAGTTAGTCAGCTACTTTAGTTTGTTTTAATGTTATTTTTGGATGTTGGTAATAAATGTGTTAAGTGTATTTTGTTTGTTAATTTAATAAATTATTCCAGAAACTATTTAGAAAGGTTTAAAACACTATTAAAATACACTAATTAAATTTCATACTTAACCTTTCAATTTACTACCATAGTTATGTTTTAGTTGTGGATTTCTGTTTAAGTGTGTGTGAACTTGCTTTTATTTCCTCCACTAATTTTGAAGTCTTTTGAATTTCCTTTATAAAATGAGAAGTTTTTTTAAAATTTGATCTAGTTATTTTCATTCATGTATTTAATACCTGCATATTTAGGATATAAAAATTCTTGCAAGTATGATATTTATAGTTTTCAATTCCTGCCCATGTATCTGCTTACTATGCTTAAATTTTTTATCATAACAAAAATTTTAATGTTTTGGGGGGGGAATGAAAAATTATTTTCAAGAACTTAAATTTTATTTGTTCTCAAATGTACTATAAATTTAATTCTGATTGGAAAATAATTATGTGTATGAAGTTATGTTAGGGGAGTAAACTTTTGAATATAGAAATAAGTAAGAAAATTTAATTAAAATCTATAGTAAGGATGAAAATTTTCTTAATGAAGAAATGATAAATACTTTGTAACTATCTTTTGTAGAAAAAATTGTATTTTTGGAAAAATAGAAGGATTACACTTTTATTTTTGATATTTAAATTTCTTCTATTGAATATAATTTTCAAAACTTTTATTATATTTCTAAGTTAAAGATATATATCTAACTTATACTTTAGGAAAAAATGGGGTAATTCAAAATCATTAAAGGCTTCTCCAGACATAGTAATTTTGCCTTATATAAAAAAAGGAGAAAAAAAGAAAACAAAAGAAAAATTAAAAAGAGTACTTAAAAAGGAAGGAGAAGCTGGAGGATTTGAGAGCTTAATAAAAAATTGGATCCTCACCTAATCTTTTTAGAGTATAAGATTTGAGAAAATATTGAAGTTTATGAATATAGTATAGTTAGTATAATTATTTTTTGTAATGATTTTCAAGAAAAGAAAATAAAATATCTATGCCTTATATTTTGAAAAGTCTACAAATATTTCTGAATAAGATAGGAACTCATATTTTATATTGACCTTTACTTAAGTGATTTCTAAACCTTAAATTGGTCACATTTACTAAAATTTTTTCTAAATTCGACTACTTCATTTCTGAAACAAAATTTTGGAAACTACTAAAAAAACTCATCACATAATTTACTTGTAAGATTTATATATGATTATCGTGACACTTGAGGACGCGTAACATTTCAAGTTTGGGAGATTTTAATGCACCTAAAATATACAGTGTTTTATGCACATTTTTATATCTATTTTTGATGATATTGCACTTTAATGGAAGGTATTTTGTATTTTTTCTTGAAGGTATGATTAAATGGATGAATGTGATGAAAGAAGTGAAAAAAATATAAGATTTGGAGGAATAATGAAGAAAATTGAAAAAATGATCTGTGGCGGCTAAGCGCCGGAACCCGCACTTAAGCGCCAAGGCCCCGTGGCTATGCGCCCAGATCTGTAGCTTACGTGTCAGAAGCCCCGCGGATAAGCACCAAGACCTCGTGCTTATGCACGGTAGTTACTAAAGAGGAGTTATTTTACTTTTGACACCATTTTGATGAGGTTTTTAAGGTATCTCTTAGTAAGAACGTGGGTAACTTCCTATTGGCACCAAATTCAATTCGAAATACTCTTGAATGGATGCATATTTTGAAAGATACGTTGAATTTGGATATAAATTGTAGAGATACAAAGACACCTGTTGGAAAATTATAAAAAAAGACTTAAAGATCAGAAAAGTGGTTGATGTTGGAGAGTGTGGTTTATGTTTATTGTGTTAGAGAGTTATTTTAAAAACACACCACTCCACTTCACCATTTTCACTTTACTTTACTAAAGTTTGTATTAGGATTAGAAGTGAGATTTTAAGTCTTTAGAGTTGGGCGCCAACCTCTAAGGAATATTGTGAGAGAAAAAAAAAGTTTTTAAAGGAACTTCAAGAGTTTGGAGGAGAGGCTTTTAAGATAAGTTTTTATCTTTGTTGTTACAATTCGTTTTTAAATAATACTTCTTGTATTTTCACTATGATTTCTATTTTTAAACCAAGTTGTGATTGTATTTTCTCCATAAATTCTGAGTAGTTTTCTTTATCTTTTTCCTTAAAGTGATGCAGTAATAAAGATATGGAAGAATGTTGTGTGAAGTATAGGAAATCATTGTTGGAAGAAGTTGTAATGATTTAAAACCTTGCACTTAATTTACTTCTTGATTTTATCAATTAAGATGTTAAAATTTATTGTAAGAAATGTTATAATTGGTATGGTATTTTATCAATAAAAAATATGTAGAAATTACATGAGATTATATGGGTGAGAATGTATTTCATATGGTTGAATGCAAGTAAATGGGAAGATATAATTTTATCGATGTAAAATTAGAGGACTTTAGTGTGACAAGCTAAAGCCCCCAATTTAATTTATTGTTTTATATTTTGATATGAGATGTTAGCCCCTAGGTGGAGGGAGAAGAGAAAACTCTAGGGTGAGAGCTAGTATCTTTCCTGCCTAACCCATCTTCAACATTTATAAAAGAATAGATTAACCTATGTTCTTTATAGCATCTCTAGTAAGGGTAATAAATATAATTGCTTCTATTTAGCACAACACATTTATGATACCTCCACAACAAAATTCCATGACTTATTACTGATTCATAAAAAGGAAAAAAATATTTCATTTTCATTAGTTTTCATCTTACAAAAATTTAGTTAAAGTAGTTGCTTACTTTCATTTCAAATTTTTAAAATTAACAAAAATAATCAAAATTTTTTTCCTAAAATATTGTATTAGTTTTGGTAAGATCTTTTCTAAAAAAAGTAAAAAGTTATTTTTTGTTTTCTTTGCTAAAAATATAAATCTATATTCAATATCTTAGGGCTTAATTAGAAAGTCCTGTATTACTTGATAATGATACGTAAACTTGAATAGCATCCTATTTTAAAATATCATTTAAATCTCTTATTTACATTGACATCAAGATTTTTGCGTCGTTGTAAAGAAAGAGATATCATTAAAGAGAAGTATCAATTCATATATAAACCATAAGAATAAATATCAGGGACTAGTTATCAATCTAACAATTGTTGATCATCACAGTGTTAATAATAACATCATTATACTAGTTTCCCTTTGGGGACAAGTCTTTAATTATGAAGGCAATGAGCTATGTTAGTTGTATATGGGCATAAGGGAAGTTAAACAAAAATTTTTTGACTACAGCTTCTTCAGGCTAGCTCGACAGGATAATTCTTCATCATCCCTAAAGATAATTGGGACTAATCCATTAATACATAATTTATGGACACTGACAAGCTTTAATGATATCACCGCAACTAGAGCCTATTCCTATTTTTGGGTTGTTATCCCTAGTATCATGAAGTTCTTTAGGTTTGCAGCCTTAATCAGCTCCCTGATTTGACCTCAGATGTGTCGACATTCATCTATTTCATGTCCATGGTCTGCATGGGTGGCATAATACTTATTTGGATCATTGAGGTAAGCTCCAATCTTCATTGTTAACGCTCTCTTATAGAATTCATTATTTTTAATGGCCTATATTATCTTGGTTATTAAAAATCTCAAAGAAGTTTTTTTGGGTACCTCATTTTAAGTAGTAGGTTTGCATCATATTGAGCCAGGTCTTGGTCATGATATTGGTTTTGAATCTCTAGGAGAAGTGTTCTAGGAGTGGCCCAATAATCTCACGACAAATGAGTGCCTTCATATTGATGACAATTAGAAGGATAAGAATCATGTCTAGGTCTCCTCCCCTTTCCCTTAGAAGCTCTATTCTATTTGTGACGAGTTGAGGAACTCTTGAGTGTTGGATTTGGCGTTGGAGTTATACTTTTTTGATCAATATATGATTGTTTTCTTAGCTCCAACAACCAAACTTGAATCTCGAATCACTAATGGCCTATAACATATTAAAATGGTCCTTCCACTAGCACTTGAACAATGGTGGCATGAGCAAAAATGGGTTCCATGTTCCGTACTGCTGATATCTCCTTATAGAAATATGTGTTGAATGAGCGAAGACTCTCCCTCCAACCATGGAAGATCAATAAGCATTCACTTGAAATTAGTAAACGATATCTAGCGATAATCTATTGAACCACCTGCACAATATCACTCAATGTGGTAAATAAGAGACATCATTTAGGTTCATCAGTGATTCTCGGTAAACAAAAGGTCAAGTAAAATGAGATGAAAAGAGATGAAATGGTCGATTGAATTGATTTGACCATTATAAGACTCCACCGTTCGGATCGTGAATTACTCTGGGGACTTGGCCACAACGATTTACAAAGAGAACATAATCTTGATTTTTCTGGGTGCCTCAATGTGCCTTAATTGATGCCATTCGATCAAAGTCAACCCAACACTATCAAACTACCAGGAGTAGGATTATCTTTCCAAGTTGGAGACACTCTTCTACTATTGAGCATTGACCCATCTTCTTGGTGTACGGCTTATTTTTAGGTTGTGTTGTATTTTGAAAGGGGGTCGCCTACAGAAATTGTCGGTGAATTTTAGATTTTAAATTTAATTTAAATATATATAATTTAGAAAGTAGCATTTGATTTTGAAAATAATTTTAAGTTTGAAAATTTTAAGATATGTAATCAAACCGATCTCACATCCCGAATAGTTCATATAAACGAGCACCACACCACAAACCGTGTATCTATCCTGAAGAATAAACACACTGCTTGATGATGGGACTCGATTAAATATAGAAGATTTGTGACATCCATTTGGTCTGCGAACCAATTTTATAAGCCGACAAGTTCCCCTACTTAATATAAAGGAATTAAGCAGGGTTTATATTACCTGGGTTCTTAAAGTTCCCTATAAAGGCAAGCCCCTATAGTTAATTACATCTTAAATGACGGGAATCATTTAAGAAAAATCTCGATAATGATCAGTGGTTTTGCTCTCAAGAATTTTAAAGTTTGAGGTTTCAAACAATTGAATTTTCGGATTTCAAAAAGGGGTAGCACAAATTTGGAACAGTTTATTTTACGAGTCAAATGGAAGAGAAGTAGGAGAAGCTGAGGATCCAAGAGGAATCTTGGCAACTTCCCAAACTATCCTATTGTTTGGCTTCAATTTGGGAGTTTACTTAATGTTGTAATTCTGCCAAGTTTAGTTATTTAGGACTTATATTTCTATGATATAATCACACAAGTAGCCTCGAAGATGTGAGGGTTTATGTCGTACCAAAAAACTACCTTGGAATCCTAAGACCGGTTAGGACTTAATTTGCATAAAATGATTATGCAAGTGTCTAACGAAAAGGTTTGAGGATTTATGTTGCACTAGGAGAACTACCTTGAAGTCCTATGGTTTGGTTGTTTAATTCTAAGAATGGTTTTGCTGATGTCGATCCAAGTTTTGCTAACGACGATGACAGTGCTGCCCACTATGCTCCAAGCTCCTTTTTGTTGCAGAGTTCTAGTTTTAGAAGGTGAAAATCAGGGGATTAGAAAAGTGTCTTGGTTTAGAGAAATCTTAAAGTCCAAATTTCTTTAGTGTTTTAATTAAAACAAATCTTAAAGTTGATTAAACATAACTGATTAAGATCCCACGGTTCCGTCATCCCGACACTGTTATTTTCGTCGAATTCACTTAGTCTAAATGAATTTGCTAAACTCAACTGAATGAGTTCAACACCTTCATTTAGACTGTGGGAAATCTCATTAGCAACACGTAGGTTACATCATCCGAGGTATTCCTGATCATTCAACGAGTCGTTTTAATTTAGTTAAAGTTGTGGTTTTGTTGTTCTGTTTGTGATTAAATTTTGAGTTGTTTTATATTTTATATGTTGTGGTGGTGAATTTTATCTTGTGTGACTTTTAATTTAGTTTTGGTTTCGGTTTTGTGGCTATCCTAAAGGTTTCAGTTTTCATGAAACAATCCTGTTTATCATGCAAGAAAAGTAAAGCGCAGTGTAAGTAAATAAGTTGCAATAAAGTAAAAGTGTACCCGGAAGGTCCTCTCGTCATTCCAAGCTGCACTTAAAACATATGTTAGAACATTTAAATATTTGCAACAAGTACCTAGGTAAAGCTAAGGGAAAGGTTTTGGTTGTCTACCAAGATCCTAATCCTACATGCTAGTCAGTTCCTATGACGTCTAGGTTCTTTATATTTTGTGGATGATTTTCTTCACCAAAGAACAATTATGTTCAATTATTCTTCTTAAAACACCTCATTGTATTGAGGAAGTGCTCAGAACGGGTTCTAAACATCTTTTCAATACTTCTGAGATTATTCCGAGTCTAAATGAATTTTTATTATAGAGATGAATCAATCTTCCAGAAATTTTTAGTTAAGTTTTAACTTTTGCTCAGTGAACTTAGGACATTTTATTATCCCATGAATGAAGTGACACCTCACTTGACGCTCCATTTAAGAGTTATAATGATAAAAGTCTCTAGAGGCAAATCAATTTATTAAGAATTTCAACGATTTAAAATTAGAATTTAAGTTTGGAATAGTGTTCAAGTTATTTTATTCTTAAGTGTTTTAAACTATTTGAATTGAAAGAGGAGTTTAAATTATTTAATTTAGACTTTAATGATTTAATTTTAATTTAACGGCAATATTCTAGATTAACTTTTAATTTGTTTGATTTTTAATTAATATTTTTTTTTGAAATTGATTTTGATGTTTCTAGTTTGTTTTAAATTTGCTTTTAAGTGATTTTTTTGAAATTATTTTTTTTAATGTTTTAAATTTATTTCAATTTAATTATGAAGTTATTCAATGTTTTAAGTTTTAATTTAATTTAATTAAGGGTTACCTTTTCTTTATTATTAATTTATTAATTTCAATTATCATCTTAAGTTTAATTAAGAGTTAAATATAATTAAAGTGATTCATTTGGGGATTTTAGTTTAAGTATTATAGTCTCTCTAAATTATATCCCCATTTGAACTATTCCTCTAAAATTCAAATTATTTAATTAATTAAGATTTCATTTTTTTGGTTTATTAAAAGTGATCAATGAGTTCCTACCCTTTTATTTTTTAAAGTTTCAATCATCTAAGAAAGAATTAGGATCAGATATTTTACCCCCCATTTTGATTAAACTTAAAGTTTTAATTAGGGGTTAAAATTCTTAATTACTAATATGCCCGTTTGAGCTTAATTATTTCATAGCTTATCAAGTTGAGCTCGAATGAGTTCTCACTTCACTCACATGTCAATTAAGACATTAGAGGAGAAAATGTGATTTTTCTATTTTTAATTTAATTTATATATTTATTTTAATAGAAAATAGGGATTTTCAATGGAAATTCAAAAACATGACCAATGTAAGGTTTTTGTCCTTAAGAAAATTATGGAATGTTTTTAATGATCAGAGGACCACTTGGACCAATTTTGGTGATTTTTTGAATTATATTTTATTTATTATAATTATTTTGAATTTTGGAGTATTAATCAATTATAAAATAAAATTAAAGTTGAAAAATAGATTTTATATTTTTCTTAAATCTCTCTGACCTCAAGGAGTCCAGAGAAATAAATTTTATAATTTTTTTATTTTTCTTTGATTTATTAGAATTAATTTAGTGAAAATGTTGGAAAACTCATTTTTTAATTCAAAAAATTATTTTAGGGCTTTTAAAATTCAATATCTTATCCTAGGGACTTGGGAAAAATATTTAGTTTGTTCCTAAGTAATTAGGAGTTAAAATGTGACATTCTTATCTTTTTTAATATTTTTGTGATTTTTATTATTATTTTTTAATTATTAAAATATTAAAATAAGGTGAAAAATGAAGATTTTTAAAAAATTCCAATTTTAACTTTCTTAGACTCCTCTGTTACCAGAGAAGTCCCAAAACTAATTTGGGGAATGTCTAAAATGTATTTTGGGAGTTATGAATTTTTAATGTTTAATTTTACTTATGTGAGCTAATTAATCCATTTAGTGGGGTTAAGCATTTACAATCGATTTCAAATTTTTATGTGTGGTCCCTCTGATCCTAAAGATTAGTGGAGGATTGTTTTTAAGTTCTTTTCATGTGTGGTTAATCCTAATTAATTAAAATTTAGTTTTGAGTATTTAGGCCAATTAGGGTTATTCTTAATGAGTTAACTCAAAATACATTTTTCCTAGGGTCCTCTGGTCCTAAGATACTTCTCTAATTTTTCTAGGATTTATTGATCAACATTCTAATTATTGGAATTAAAATGCCAAAACAGAGACATAAACTTGCCATAGAGATGGCCTCTCACCTTGGAAAATTCAAAGAATGTCCCTAAGAACAGAGGCTACAAAAGCCCTATGATCTCATGCCATGGTGAATTATCTATGTAAATGGAGAATTAAAATACTGAAATGAGTAAATAATTAATTAAAAATAAAATACTCATCAAATTAACTCAATTCTTTTCCACATTATTCTCCTCTGTTCACTGAGCAAGAGGGTATTTTTATTTTATTTTTGTGATTTTTCTACACAAAGATATGGATTTTCTAAGTTTCAGGCATTTAATTAAATCATAAATCCCATATTTTCCTACTTATTCGACTCAGCGCCACGGCAACCTTAAAGTCTCTGAAGCTCCACGCGGCGAGCTCCCATTGGCCATCGCCATCCGACTCAGTGCCACGCGGCCCATGGTTCACGTACCATTCCCTGGTCTGACGTAATCTAAGTCTTTCAGTCTATACACGCTCGATCCAACGGCGACTAGTCGTCGTCTCCGACTGGTGTGCACCCGTGACCGTCCACACTCAAATCCTAATATCTCCCTCGTTTCTCGATGGATTTTCGTGTTCTTATACTCTATGGATTTGTCTTGAAGAGAAGAACACATCCATATGGTTTACATGCTATAAAATAAACTCAAACGAAATGGAGAATCACTGGAAGCTTGGGTTAAAGAGAAGTCTCCATACCTTGGTTCAGGAGGTGAGGCCTCAACTGAATGTGCTCGGCACGTTCGTTGTAGCTGGAAGAGCCTAGGGATGAAGCCTCTGGCCCTGGTGAAAGGTCTAAGTTTGAAAGTGATCAGACCCGATTTCAGATTTTGGAGGCTAGAGCAATTGTGTGGCCTGGAGTGGGGGCTTTCACTGGGGAACTCCTTCTCTTGGTCCTGTGCAGGTGTGGGTGAGTTTAATTTGATTTTGGTGAAGGTTTTAGAGATGTCCTGTTCTGGCCTGAGAATTGAGCTCAATTAATGGGATTTAGGGCGGGAGAACAGTGGGGATGGATTTCTCTTGGCTAGGGGAAGCTCTGTGAGGAGTTTGGAGGGATTCTATGAAGGTTAATTTTAGCCAACCTTTTGGCCGAGAGGGGGTGGCTGGTTTAAATAGCCATGACCAGGGCTTCCCAAGGGCAATTGATGGCTGGGATCGACCGCTCTAGGGAGGAGATGAAGAGCTGTGGTGGCCAATTGGAGTGGGGCAGCTCAGCAGGTGAGAATTTGAAATTTGGCTCATTCCAAGATCCTCGGCCATAGCGTTTTCTAACGGCCTGGTGGCTAGCCAGCTAAAGTCAGATCACCATCTGACTCAGGGAGGTCAGGGCTAGGGTTTGGTGCAGTCAATTGAGGCTTGACATGTGTAAAGGAGTTTGATTTAAGTGATAAGAGGGAAGGGTCATTTTGGGTTTGGTTTGTTCAAACCATGCTTTTGGGCTAGGTGAACCCACCAAGGGACTTTGGGTACTGTGGGGAGTCAGGTGAGTCAGTTGGTTTTGAGTGGAGAAGTCTCAATCCAAGCTTATTTAGATTAATTTTGGGTTTAGGTTAAGCATGGGTAAGGTTAAAATGTTTAATCATGGGTTAGGAAAGAGCTCCCCTCTCTTGCTATAAATGGATTGATGACAACTCAAAGCTCTCATGGCTTCATATGGCTTGTGAATGGCTTCATTTGGCTTGCTCATGGCTTGGGAAAAGGTTAGTCAATTTCATGGAAATGGGTTTTAAGGATTTTGGACATTTAGGGGTAATTTGACACATGGCATAGTTTAGAAAAATTTAATGATGAACTTGAAACTTAGGGAGTGATTTAAATCAAAGGGATGACGAGGTGAAAGTGTCATGTAGGCTTGGGAATGGATTTTTGGGCTTTTGGATTTGGTGAAAATGGGCTTTCAGAAGGGTTTAAGAAAGTGGGCCTTTAGGTTTGAAAACAAATTGGTGGATGGAAATTTTGTGAATGATTGGGCCAAACAAATATTGGGTTTAGTTTATGGATGTGTTATGAGTGATTTGAACTAAATTTGAGGTGATTTGGAGTTGCATTGGGTTTGATTTGGGAATTTTTGTAAAGGGGCCAAAATGGGTCAAATTGGGCTAACTTGGGCTAAGGTTGGGCAAATGTTAGATTTGATGTAAAATTAATGTTGAGAAATTTTTATGGGAGTGTTACAAAGACTTTTCAACTTTGGTTGGGCTTTGATTTTTGGATTTGGGCCCATTTGGGTTCATGGTGGGTTTAGGCCAAAATTGAGGATGTTTGGTTTGGGTTAGGTTTGGGTGGAGTTTATGTTCAAATTTGGGGAAAATCAAGTTATTGTTTTGTTTGTGGGGATGTTAGGAAGGTTTAGGAAAAGATTTGGGGCTAATTGGGGTTGGGTTGGGTTGGTTTGGGCTAAGTTTAGGTTATGGGCCAAAATTGGGTTTTAAGCTTCAAATTAAAATTGGATCAAAATGTTCATCAAATTGGATTTGGATTTGGTTTAAATTGATATTAGGGATATGGAATTGAAGTTTAAGACTGAATTGGATCAAAATTAGGATCAATTGGGTTGATTTGATCTGACATTGGGTCCATTTGGGTTAAAAATGGGTCAAATTGGAGGTTTTGGTTAAAATGGGCTAAATTGACAAAATTGGCTTATGGTGTAGTTGAACAAAATGAATTTGGGAATATTTGGGACTTTATGGAATTTTTGGGGAATTTTCTGAATTTTTGGAATTTTTGGGTTAAAAGTGTATTTTGGGTATTTGGAGGGTAGTGGGGGGGGTATTTTTGAAATTTTTGGTATATTTGGCCAAGGATGATCAATTTAATGGTGGGAAATGTTTAGGATTGGTTTTGAGAAATTTTGGGTAATTTAGGTGATTTTTCAAATTTTGGGTGGTTTCAAGGGTACTTGGTAGGTTTGGTGGGTGTAGGGTCCCCGGGGTCAAAAATTGAAATTTTGGAAAAATGAAGATTGATCAAATGTAAGTGAAATGGGATCATTTTGGTTGAGCCATGAAGCCATATCAAGCTCATAAGAGCCATTAGAGGACTCATTTGAGACATTCACTATGTTGTTCCTAATCCTCTTAGCCAAGGGCCTAGGGGTTAAGGTCCATCCATATGAATTACCTACATGAGTCAGGAATGTGTGTGAAAGTGTAATGTGTGTGCAAGTCAACCCTCACCAGACCAGGCCACCCAGGGTAGTTTTAAGGCCAAAGATTCTTATAGGGAACACATCCTTCAAACCTCCACATTTGATTTTAACCCTCAAAGTGGCTTAGGGTTTCACAATCAGGCATGCGGGGTATAAAGGGAGTTAAGAGGTGTTTGAATTTCTAAATGGTGGGTGCCATCTCTAATCCTCTAAGATAGTCAAAGGGAATGCCTAAGGCTAGATCCTAAGTACTAAGGAGAGAGAAGAGAGAAGACCTCATAAAAAATGAAGTCAACACTTGGTGCTACTAATCTCTTCCCTTGGTCAGCATATCGCAGAAGACATCCAAAATTTGATCATTTAACTTTTGGATATGATGCGTTATGAACTCTCTGGTGTACTCCATATCCTTAGTGTCAATGTTGTCTATTTATTTTGCTTAGGCTACCCTTCTTCTTATTTGGGGCATAGTTCATGCTTACAATACTTCTCAGGACTGATTTTGATATATAAGTGAATCACACCCAAGAATAGAGCACAAAGTAATGAGAGATAGGTAGAGAGAGAGAAGTGAACTGTAATGAACTCTAGTTTGTCATGTTTTATTCATAAAATGATTCTCCTACAAATATATAAGAGGATACTTAATGATAGTATTATATTTTGTACCTCCTTTAAAGGATTCAATACTAGGGTACTTTCAAGATTTTACATGTAAGAGCTGGTTGTTAAACTAATTTTTAGTTTGGTTGGCTAAGTTTAATTAGTATAATCAAAAGATCAATTTGGACAACTGATATTCACTTAGTTGAGTTTGAACATATCGGTTGACTGGTTGATATGGCTTGACTATCAATCTTTAACCCTTGATGAAGAGCCTCTATCATTCTTAGGATGATTGGAGGTATTAAAGAACCAAATGTTCTCATGGATTGACTATCATGTGATAATAGCTTTGATACACTTGTCTCAATTTTGCCCAGTATCTCTTTCGTATATCTTCCCATTTACTTAAATCTGTCTCATGGCTCGACTGAGTTTTACTTTACTACTTGACCCAAACAGTTTCACTTAGTCGAACAAGCGGGCCTTATGATCATTTGCCAATAAACATAACTTTTTTGTACTCTTTCTTAATGGATTATTGGATCACATCAAATCAACACTTAGACATTTTTTTGAAAAAGATAAGATGTTTATGATTATCATCATAAAGTACATTAGTAAAAATGCTTCATTCTTAACAACAATCAATAAAACTATTTAACTTCCTAATAAGTAAATTAAAACAATTAATTTGATTTAATAAGCATATTTTCATCGAAATAGGTAAATATAATCTATATTTTTTTTTATAAATTATTTTAGAGAGTCTTTTAGAAAATATAAATACTTTTATCTAAGACACAACTCCTTGTGACTGTACCTAATAAGACCAACATCATGGCTTTGTCAGTTATCTCTATTTTGTCACACTCAATGTAAATTGATAATACGTTATCACTAATCTCAATAAAATCTTATAGTCATAATAAAAAATACCAATGAATGTCCTCTAAGAAAAGAGAAATAATAAACCCTTCGAAACAACACAAAAAATCATCCTAGAAAGAACCTCAAAGGCCCACGACAAAAACTCAAACCTAGCATGTCACCTACACAAATACCTGGTAGCTTTCCTTTCGAAGGGATGACTACCTTTCTAATTATAGGAAGGAGTCCTCTACATGATATTTGATCGCCAACAAATATATGTGCTTACGATTTAGATATGAATATTATGATTTTATAATATGAGATACTACGCAAGTATACATATCATTTATTAAGTAATATATGACTTTCTGAGTAAGCCCCGAGATATCGAACCCACAGAGAAATGTAAAAACTTTTTAAAGAAATAAGAAAATTATGTTTTTACTTTTTAAATGACTTTTGAAAGTATGTTTTGATTTTTAAAGTTTGAAAGTTGCTTTTGGTATTTTTGATAAAAAGCTAAGCAGGAAATGAAAATTATCAGAACTTTAAAACACGATATAAAAAATTAAAAAATAAAATATCTTTTCTTTCTCTTATAAAGTAGTAATAAATTTGAAAGTATTGTTGTGGAAGTATTTAAATGTGTTGTGAAAAGTAGGAGAAAATTTATTCTTTACCCTTACTTGGTTCTATAAAGAATATTGGTTAATTTAAAATTTTAAAATTTTGAAAATGGTTAGGCAGGGAAGTTACCAGCTCTCACACTAGAGTTCCCTCGATTCCCTCCACCTGGGACCTAACTTCTCATAACAAAATTTAAAATATCAAACCAAATTAGGGGGCTTTAGCCTGTCGCTCTAAAGTCCTCTAATTTTACTCCCCATTAAAAACATATCTCCTAATATATTTGCATTCAATTATATGGACTACAATTCTCACCATATAATTACATGTGATTTTTACCAATTGTTGTTTGAGACAATACCGCATTGGATCTTACATAATCTCACAACAAATTTTAACATATTAACTGGATAAATTTAGAAGTAAAGAAAACTACATAATGTAATTACTTCTTCATTTAAGAAAGCAATAGATAAAGAAAACTACTCAGAACTCATGGATAAAACACAAGTACACATTGATTTGAAAATAGAAATCATAATGAAAACACAAGTTTTAATTAAAAACTAAATATAAAAACTGAAGTAAACACTTATCTGAAAATCCTCTCCACAATACTCTGAAAGTTCCATTGAAACTTGACTTTCCACTAAAACTCTCCTCAGAGTGGGGCGGCCAACTCTGATGACTTGGAAACAAACTTCAAACTTCAATAAAAACTAAATAAAAGGAAGGAAGAGAATTGGTGCGAAGAAGGCTTCACTCCAACCCCTTTCTCCTTTCTTACACTCTAGCCCTACTCCTACTGATTTCTCTCCCTCATACACTCTCTCAACTCTGTAATAACTTAAGAAAACTCTATAAAGACTCTCTCTTTCTTCAAAGACTCTCATGCAAATTACCTTACATAATTTTATTAATAATCGAAAAGGTGCCTTATTGTCTTTTTAAATTGTGTCTCGATTCAATGTATCCACCAAACCTTGCATCCCTTAGATCACTTCTACCGCCAAAAGGAATTTAAGGAGGTTACCATCGAAAGTTTTCTCAAACACCCCTTGGAAATTGTGTCAAATGTGATTAAATTTGATTTTTATAACTGTGACGCTTAAGAGCCAACCAGGCGGTGCTTAGCCGCCAGTGTCCAATTTTTAATTTTTTCTTTCTTTTTTGCTCAAAATTTGATCCAATTTTGCTCCTTTCATCATAATCGCTAATTTTCATCATACCTGCAAAAAAACACAAAATATCATTCATTAAAGTGCAATATCATCAAAAATAGTTATAAAAATGTGCATAAAAATTCTATATATTTTAGGTGTATCAAAATCCCTCAAACTTAAACTGTTACTTGTCCTCAAGTGACTCTTAATCACATAGAAAATTTTATCATGCAAATTATGTAATGTGTTTCTTGAGAAGGTAACAAAATTTAGTTCTAGAAATGGAATAGTTCAATTCAGAAAAAATTTCAGTAATTAAGACCAACTTAACGTATAGAAAGTTCTTAGGTAAAGGATAATGTAAAATATAGGTTTCAATCTAATTCAGAAATACTTGTAGATTCTTCAAAATATAGGATTAACACACTAATTTTTCTCACTTCAAAATATTTATTTGAAAATAATTTTACTTACTATATTATAATCTTAAGCTTTAGATTTTCTCTTAACTTATATCTTATACTTTAGGTGTGGAACAAATTTTTGATTAGGCCCTTAGATCCTCAAGCTTCTGCTCCCCTTTCACATACTTGTTTTTGTTTTTTGTTTTTTAATGTAAGGCAAGGATTACTGTATCTAGATAGGCATTTAATGATTTTGAATTCCATCCTTTCATTTAAAATAAAGGTCTAATATACATCTTTCATTTAAAAATCATAATAATCGTATTTGAAAATTACTCCTCAATAAAAGAAATTTAAGCTTTGAAGAGTAAAAGTCAAATCTTCTATTTATCCAAAAATACAACATTTCTTACTAAAGATAGTTGAACTATATTTAACACTTCTTTACAAAGAAAATTTTAACTTTAAAATTTTCATTATTACTATAAATTTTAACTAAATTCTCTTATTCATTTCTATATTCAAAATTTTGTTCCCCTAAAATGACTTCATATACATAATTATTTTCAATTAAAAATCCAATTAATTTTAAGTATTCTTGAAAACAAATAAAATTTTAGATTTTTGAAAAATTTTCTGTTTTTAAACCCCCCCCCCCCTCCCCCTCCCTTCCCCAACTTTAGTTTTTAGTTAGGATAAAACATTTAGGCATAAGAAATGATACATGGGTGAGAATTAAAAACTAACATAGCATGCTTGCAGGACTCTAATATCCTAAATATGCAAGTATAACAATTTAAAAACAGGAGTAAAAAGAAATCAAATTCAATTTTTTTTTAAATTTTTTTTCATATTTTATAAAAAGAAAAGTAAAAATTTTGAAAGACTTCTATAGTAGTGGAGGATTTCAAAGCAAATACACACCAACTAAAATAACTGAAATCACACCAATACTAGATAACAAATGGTAGTAGTAGATTTTGGAAAGTTTTAAACATGCAGTTTTTAAATAGTAGTGTTTAATAGTGTTCTATATTCTCCTAACAGTTTTGGAATGAAAGTACTGTGCGGCTTATTTTTTTATTTTATTTTTAGGTCGTGTTTTATTTTGAAGAGGGGTCGCCTAACAGAAATCTGTCGGCGAATTTTTAATTTAATTAAAATAAATAATTTGAAAAGTAGTATTTGATTTTGAAAATAATTTCAAATTTGAAGGTTTTAAGATATGAGACTAAACCGATCTCACATCCCAAATAGTTTATATAAACGAGCACCACACACAAGCCAGTGTATCTATCCCTAAGGATAGACACACCGCTTGATGGTGGGGCTTGATTAAATAAACTAGAAGATTAGTGACATCCGTTTGGTACGTGAACCAATTTTATAAGCCGACAAGTTTCCCCTGCTTAATATGAAAACATTAAACGGGGTTTATATTACTCAGGTTCTTTAAAATTCCCTATAAGGGCAAGCCCACTATAGTTAATTACATCTTAAGTGACGGGAATCACCTAAGAAAACTCTCGATAATAATCGATGATTACGCTCTCAAGAATTTCAAAGTTTAAGGTTTTCAAAGATTGAATTTTGGAATTTCGATAGGGAATGGATCAAATTTGGAACATTTTGTTTTGTGAATCCAAAGGAAGAAAGGTAGGAGAAATCAGCGATTCGAAGTGAACTTCGATAATTTCCGACTATCCTATCGTTTGGCTTGAATTTAGGAAAGTCCTAATGTTTATTTAGTATTTCGATCTTGCCGATTTTAATTAATTAGGGCTTATATTTGTATGATAAAATCAAACAAATAGCCTAGAAAATGTGAGGGTTTATGTCGTATCGGACGACTACCTCGGAATCCTAAGACCGGTTAGGGCTTAATTTGCAATGCAAATGCCTAACGAAGAGTTGAGGATTTATGTTGCACTAGGCAAGCTACCTCGAAGTCCTATGGCTTGGTTGTTTTAATTCTAGGAAAGTTTCTCTGAAGTAGACTCGAGTTTTGCGATGACGATGGTCGTGCTTGCCCACCATGCTCAGAGCTCCTTGTTGTTGCGAGAGGTTTAGTTTTAGAAATTATAAATCGGGAGTTGAGAAAAGTGTTTTGGTTTAGAGAAAATCTTAATTTCCAAGTGTTTTTTATGTTTTATTTAAAACAAATCTTAAAGTTGATTATAACGACACCGGTTAAGATCCCGCGGTTCCATCCTTCGGCATCATTATTTTTATCGGATTCACTTAGTCCGGATGAATTTGCTAAACTCAATTGAATGAGTTCCACACTTTCATTTAGACCGTGGGAAATCCCGTTAGCAACACGTAGGTTACATCATCCGAGGTATTCCGATCATCCAACAGGACGTTTTAATTTAGTTGCAATTGTAGTTTTGTGTTACTGTTTGTGATTAAATTTTGAGTTGTTTTATCTTTTGAAATGTTGTGGCGGTGAATTTTATCTTGCAATGACTTTTAACTTAGTTTTGGTTTTAGTTTTAGGGACTATCCTAAAGGTGTGGGTTTTCATGCAACGAGTTGTTTTATCATGCAAGAAAAGTAAAATGCATTTGCAATAAAGTAAATTGCAAGAAAGTAAATTGCAATAAAATAAAAGCGTACTCGGAGGGTCTTCCCAGTCATCCCAAGCTGCACTTAAAACACAATTAGAATATTTAAGCAAGTTCTAGGTAAAGCTAAGGGAAAGGTTATGGTTTTCTACCAAATTCCTAATCCTATAGCTAGTCAACTCCTATGACGTCTAGGTTTTTTGTGTTTTTGTTTGAGGACGATTTTCTTCATCAAAGGACAATTAAGTCCAATTGTTCTTATAAATATCCTATCATATTGAGGAAGTGCTTAAGAAGAATCTTAAACATCTTTTCAATATTTCCAGGATTGTTTTAAGTCCAAATGAATTTAATTATATAAATGAATCGATCGTCCGAGGTTTTCAAGTCTTGTTAACTTGCTCAGTGAACTAGGACATTTGAATATCCTATGAGTGAAGTGACACTTCATTTAATGTTTTATTTAGGAGCTATAATAACTAAAGCTTTCAAGGGTAAGTTAGTATTCAAATGATTTGATTTGAGTTAAAGGGTTTAAATTTGGAATAGTGTTCAAGTTGCTTTATATTTAATTTCTTTTATGTCTTAGGTGATGTTATATTTAATTTAACTTAATTTAATTGAGTTTTAATTTAGTTTAACATAGTTCAATTTAATTTGACTTGGTGTTTAATTAATTTGATTTGATTTAACTTTAATTTAATTATTTAATTTAATTTAATTTAATTTAATTTAATTATTTAATTTTTTAATTTAATTTAATTTAATTATTTAATTTAATTTAATTTAATTATTTAATTTAATTTAATTTAATTGTTTAATTTAATTTAATTTAATTATTTAATTTAATTTAATTTAATTTTTAAATTTAATCTTAATTTAATTTATCTTTAATTTACTTTATTTTTAATTTTAATTGAAATTAAGTCTTTTAATATTTTAAATTTGAGTTATCATTTTAATTAAAAATTGAGTATTAGTTGATATAATTAATTTAGGGATTTTTTTAAATTAAAGAATAAATCTCTTCCTAATAAAGATCCCTTATTTTAATAATTCCAATTTTATTATTCTTCAAATTTAATCTATTATTTAATTAAAGTTTAATCATTTTAAAATTATTTAATGGGTTTCTACCCTTTAATTATTTAAATTTCAATCATCCAAATCAGATTAGGATCAAATATTTTACTTGTTGATTTTTTATTAAACCTAAAGTTTTAATTAAGGATTAAAGATTTTAATTACCATTTTACCCTTTAAGCTTAATAATTTCATAACTCACTAAATTGAACTCAAATGAACTTGAAATTTTTATGTGACTTCACTCATATGTCAATAAAGACATGAGAGGAGAAAATGTGATTTTTCTGTATTTAATTTATTTATATAATTATTTTTGGTGGAAAATAGAGATTTTCAAGGAAAATTTGATAACATGACCAAGGGAAAGTTTCTGTCCTTAAGAAAATTAGGGGACATTCCTAATGACCAGAGAAGCACTTGGACCAATTTTGGTGATTTTTTGAATTATATTATTTTTATTATAATTATTTTGAGTTTTGGAGTGTTAATTAATTTAAAAATAAAATAAATGTTGAAAAATGGATTTTATATTTTTCAAAAATCTCTCTGATATCAAGGAAACCAGAGAATCAAATTTTGCAATTTTCTGATTTTTCTATGATTTATAATAATTATTTTAGTGAAAATGCTAGAAAATACATTTTTTTTAATTTTAAAATTACCCTAGGGCTTTAAAATTTAATATTTCACTAAATAGACTTAGGAAAAATGTGGGATTTGTTCCTAAGTGATTAAAATTCAAAATGTGACATTTTGGTGAATTTTATTATTTTTGTGATTTTTATTATTTTTTAATTATTAAAAATATTAAAATATTATTAAAAATCAACTTTTTTAGAAAATTGAAATTTTAATTTTCTTAGATTCCCCTGATATCAGAGAGGCTCCAAAACCAATTTGGTGAATTTTTAAAAAATATTTTGAAAGTTATGAATTTTTAAAGTTTAAAATGGCTAAGTGACTCAATCAACCCAATTAGTGGGGCTAACCGAGTCAATTGACTTCAAATTTTTATGGTGGATTCCTCTGATCCTAAAGGTCAGTGGAGAATTGATTTCAAGTCAATTTGATGCCTGGTTAACTCTAATTAATTAAAGACTTATTTTAGGTGTTTAAGCCGATTAGGGTTAATGCGAGTGAATTAACTCGAGTCTATTTTTCCTAGAGTTCTGCTGAGTCATAAGGAACATCACCAAATATTTCTAGAATTTATTTCACAACATGCTAATTTTTGGAATTAAAATACTCAAAACGGCAACATGCATTTGAAAAATAAATAACTTTTCACAGAGATGGCCTCGACCTTGGAAAATTCGGGGAATGTTCCCGAGTTCGGAGGCTTAAGCTCCTATGGTCTCATGCCATGGTGAATTGTATACATGCATGGAGAATTAAATGTATGTAGAGAGTAAATAAATCATAAAAAATAAAATACTTAATTAAATTAAATGATTTCTTTTCCACATTATTCTCCTCATGTTCTTTGAGCAAGAGGGTATTTTTATTTTATTTTTGTGATTTTTCTACACGGAGATATGAATTTTTGAAGTTTAGGGAATTAAATAAATGAAAAATACCCTAATTTTCTATTTATCCACGCGGCGCCGCGTCGACCTCGGCGACTCCGAAACGCCGCGTGTCGCGCTCCCATTCGACGCCGCCATCGACTCGGCGGCCGGGCCCCGCGGTTCTCGTACCGTCTCCTGGTCCGACGCAATCCTGGCCGTCCGTGCGCGCGTGTATCGAATGGACGGCATCCGTTCATCGTCCCCGAGTGTTCTCGCCGAGAGCGAGTCCACACTAAATCCCTAGATCTCGCTCGATTCTCGATGGATTTTCATGTTCTTATGCTCTATGGATTCGTCTTGAAGAGACGAACACATCTATACGGCTAACATGCATTGAAACTAAGGCATTTGAAATGGAGAATCTCCGAAGCTCGGGATGAATAGTTAACTCATACCTTAGCTCGGAGAAGTGTGGCTTCGATCCGAGAGTTGTTGCACCTTCGATTGGGTTCCGACAAGCTCCGGATGAAGTCTCTCGGTGCAGTGAATTGCCTAGCTATGAAAGTGACCACAGTCGATCACAAAGCTTGGAGGGCTGGAGCAAGCTGGGTGGCTCTGGAGATGGGGCTTTCGGTGGGAAACTTCTCCTCTTGGTCCGGTGAAGGTGTAGGACCGGTCGATTTGAGGATTGGCTCATTGTGGCAAAGTGTCCTGGTTTTGGGTGGAATTTCGGTTGAGAAATTGGGCTCTGTTGGTGGGGATTAGGGCAAATTGACATCTGGGGATCAAGCTGCTCTCAGGATGGTGAAGGGTTTGGAACAATTTTGGCGAGTTTCGGCAAGGTTTGTGCTTGGCTCCCCTCGTGGCCGAGAGGGGTGGAGTTTAAATAGAAGTTGGTGAGGGGCCTCGCGAGGAGAGTTAGGGCTTGGGATCGAGTTGCTGCGGTGAGGAGAAGATCGGCCATGGTGACCACTAGGGATGGGGCGGCTCGGCAAGTGAGAATTTCAATGTTGGCTCACATGTGAGCTCTCGGCCATGGTGTTTTCCGGCGGCTCAGTGGCCGGCCGGCCGAGCATGGGTCACCCTCGAGGTCGGGTGGGTCGGGGCTGGAGGTTTGTGCGATCGATTGGCCATGGACATGTGTAAAGGCTTTGATCCAAAGTGGAATGGGGCATGGCTAGATTTGGACCTAAATGGGTCAACCCACCCATTTGGGCTAGGTGCACCACCCAAGGCCTGGTTTAGGCTGAGGAGAAAGTGATTTGGATCAGCTTGATTAGTGGGGTCAAGTCACAATCCAAGTACAATTAGGCTTAAGCATGGTTTAGTGGAATCATGAAAGTGGTTAACCACCTTTAGGAGTTAAGGAAAGAGCCTCCTCCTTTTGCCCAAAATGGCATGGTGACATGTAAAGAGGCTCTCATGGTTTGCATATGGCTTATGCATGGCTCCATGGCTCCATTTGGCTTGGGAAAAGTAAAGTCGATTTCATGGAAATGGATTTAAGGAAAATTTTGGTATTTAGGGGTGATTTGGCATGAGGCTTGATTTGGAATTATTTGATGATGAATTTAGGACTTAGGGATGATTTTAATTGAAAGTATGATGAGGGGAAATGTCATATGGGCCTTGGAAGAATTTTGGGCTTTTTTTGAAAGGGTTTTAGATGGGCTTTTAAGATGGATTAGGAAAGTGGGCTCTTGAATTTTAAAATGGATTTTGGGATGAAATTTTGTAAAGAGGTTGGGCCAAATAATTATTGGGTTTAGCTCATGGATGTGTCATGAGTGACTTGAAGCAAATTTGGGGTAGTTTGGACTTGAATTGGGTTGGATTTGAATTCTTTTGGTGAATGGGCCAATATAGGTCCAAATGGGCTAACTTGGGCCAATGTTGGGCTAGGGTTGAAATTGATGTAAAATAAATATTAAGAAATGTTTATGGGAGTGTTTCAAAGAGGTTTTGGCTTTGGTTGGGTTTTAATTTTGAGGTTTGGGCCTATTTGGGTTAGATTTGGGTTTAGGTCGAAATTGGGCTTTTTGATTTTGGGTTGAATTTGAGTGGGGTTTGGGTCAAAATCTTGGGCAAATCATGTTAGTGTTTTGTTTATGAGGATGTTAAGGAAGGTTTAGAAAAGATTTGGGGTTAATTGGAGTTGAATTGGGTGAGTTTGGGTTAAGTTTGGGTCATGGGTCCAAATTTGGGCTTTAAGGCCCAAAGTGAAATTGGATCCAAATGTCAATCAAATTGGACTTGGATTTGGTCTAAATTGGTATTGGGAATGTTGAATTGAAGTTTAGAATTGAATTGGACCAGAATTTGAGTCAATTGGATAGGTTTGGTTTAACATTGGGTCCACTTTGGGTTAAAATGGGTCGATTTGGGGGTTTTGACAAAAGTAGGGTAAATTGACAAAATTGGCCCATGGTGTAGTTGGACAAAATGAAATTGGGAATATTTGGGATTTTCTGGAATTTTCTGGGAATTTTCTGAATTTTTGGATTTTTAGGCCAAGAAGGGTATTTTGGGTATTTGGAGGGTATTGGGGGGTTTTCTTGGAATTTTTGGTATTTTTGGGTATGGATGATCAATTTGAGTGATGTGGAGGTGTTTGGGATTGATTTTGGAAAATTTTAGGTAATTTGGAGATTTTGCAAAAATTTGGGTAATTCGAGGTTTTGGGTAGGTTTAGTAGGTGTAGGGTCCGGGGTCAAAAATTGAAAATTTGGGAAATTGAAGATTGGGTGGATGTAAGTGGAAATAAGTCATTTTGGTTGAGCCATGAAGTCATTTCAAGCCCATATGAGCCATGAGAGAACTCATTTGAGGCATTCACTTATGTTGTTCTAACCCTCTCGACCGAGGGCTTAGGGGTTAAGGACCATCCATGTGAATCACCTACATGAGTCGGGAGGTCAAGTTGGGTATGGGTGTGGTTTTAGGAAGTGTGTGGAAATGTAGTGTGTAGGTGTAGTGTATGTCGGCCCCTTCACCGGACCGGGCCACCGCGGGCGATCCTAAGGCGAAGAGTCTATAGGAACTCATCCTTTAAACTTCCATATTTGATTTCAACCCTCTAGGTGATTAGGGGTCTATAGTCGAGTTTGTGGAGTTTGCGGGGAGTTTAGAAGTGGTTTGAATTTCTAAAAGGCGGGTCTCGATTCTAGTCCTCTAAGATAGTCGAAAGGATAAGCCTAAGGCTAGATCCTAAGCACTAAAAGAAGAAAAGGAAGACCTCATCAAAAATGAGGTCAACAAATGGACCCCCGATAGGTGTGGTGGTGACGGAGCACACCGCGCGTATGGTGTTGACCGAGCGATCAACGAAACCAACACGGATGTCAGTGACGAACTTAGGACGAAGTAGAAGAGTTTCTGCTGGGGAGTGTCGAGTATATCTGCGGAGCCGGAGATTCTTGAACTCTCGGCGGGGAAAGGAAAAAGGAGGTAAATCCCAAATCACATGATGCGGGGAATTTCGATTTAGATTTTATTTTGTTTCAATTTAAGCTTTGATGTGTGAGTTTAAATTTTAGTTTGGAGTTTCGATTTAGATTGAAGTTTTGTCGAAATTAATTTGAGGGATTTGATTTGAAATGAAAATTAGGATTTTGAGGTTTTAGATGTAACATCTCCAACCTCGAAAGAAAATTGAATTGATTAGATTGAATCGTTGCGATGAGAAGATATCTCGGAGCAAAGTGGTGTTGGATGTAAAATCCTTAACCTCGAGAGTTTGATTTTGATGTGATGTATTTCATTGCGATAGGGAAAAGATCCTAAAGCAATGCGGTCTCGGATGTGAAATCCTCGACCCAAAGGTTGAATTTTTTTTTTGATGTATTTCGGTGCGATAGGAAGAGAATCCTAAAGCGGTGCGGTCTTGGATGTAAAATCCTCGACTCGAAAGTTTGAATTTTGGTGTATTTCGGTGCGATAGGAAGAGAATCCTAAAGCGAGTGCGATCTTGGATGTAAAATCCTCGACCCAAAAGTTTTGAATTTTGATGTATTTCGAGTGCGATAGGAAGAGAATCCTAAAGCGAGTGCGGTCTTGGATGTAAAATCCTCGACCCAAAGGTTTGAATTTTGATGTATTTCGGTGCGATAGGAAGAGAATCCTAAAGCGAGTGCGATCTTGGATGTAAAATCCTCGACTCGAAAAGTTTGAATTTTGATGTATTTCGGTGCGATAGGAAGAGAATCCTAAAGCGGTGCGAGTCTTGGATGTAAAATCCTCGACCCAAAAGGTTTGAATTTTGATGTATTTCGGTGCGATAGGGAAAGAATCCTAAAGCGATGCGGTCTTGGATGTAAAATCCTCGACCCAAAAGTTTGAATTTTGATGTATTTCGGTGCGATAGGAAGAGAATCCTAAAGCGATGCGGTCTTGGATGTAAAATCCTCGACTCGAAAAGTTTGAATTTTGATGTATTTCGGTGCGATAGGAAGAGAATCCTAAAGCGATGCGGTCTTGGATGTAAAATCCTCGACCCAAAAGAGTTTGATTTTGATGTATTTCGGTGCGATAGGGAAAGAATCCTAAAGCGGTGCGAGTCTTGGATGTAAAATCCTCGACCCAAAGGTTGAATTTTGATGTATTTCGGTGCGATAGGGAGAGAATCCTAAAGCGATGCGAGTCTTGGATGTAAAATCCTCGACTCAAAAGTTTGAATTTTGATGTATTTCGGTGCGATAGGAAGAGAATCCTAAAGCGAGTGCGGTCTTGGATGTAAAATCCTCGACTCAAAAGTTTGAATTTTGATGTATTTCGGTGCTGATAGGAAGAGAATCCTAAAGCGGTGCGGTCTTGGATGTAAAATCCTCGACCCAAAAGGTTTGAATTTTGATGTATTTCGGTGCGATAGGGAAAGAATCCTAAAGCGATGCGGTCTTGGATGTAAAATCCTCGACCCAAAAGTTTGAATTTTGATGTATTTCGGTGCGATAGGAAGAGAATCCTAAAGCGGTGCGATCTTGGATGTAAAATCCTCGACTCGAAAGTTTGAATTTTGATGTATTTCGGTGCGATAGGAAGAGAATCCTAAAGCGGTGCGGTCTTGGATGTAAAATCCTCGACCCAAAAGAGTTTGATTTTGATGTATTTCGGTGCGATAGGAAAGAATCCTAAAGCGGTGCGGTCTTGGATGTAAAATCCTCGACCCAAAGGTTGAATTTTGATGTATTTCGGTGCGATAGGGAAAGAATCCTAAAGCGGTGCGAGTCTTGGATGTAAAATCCTCGACCCAAAAGTTTGAATTTTGATGTATTTCGGTCTGATAGGAAGAGAATCCTAAAGCAGTGCAGTCTTGGATGTAAAATCCTCGACTCAAAAGTTTGATTTTGATGTGTTTCAGTGCAATAGGGAAAGAATCCTAAAGCAGTGCAGTCTTGGATGTAAAATCCTCGACCCAAAAGAGTTTGATTTGATATTTGATTCGAGATCTGGAAGAAATTGAATTTGAATTTGATTGAGACTTGAAGCCTAGAAAGATTGAATTCAGAATTTTGGAAATTTGGAAGGATGAGTTTGAACTCGATATGAAATTTGATTTAAGATTTGATTTGAAATTTGGAAGATCAAGTTTGAAACTTGATCGAGATTGGATTTGGAATTTGATTGAGGATTTGATTTGAAATTTGTAAAGATGAAATTTGATTTTGAAGTTTGGAAGGATGGAATTTGATTCGGAATTTGGAAAGATTGAATTTGAATTTGGAAGGATGAGTTTGAACTCGACTGAAATTTGATTTAAGATTTGATTTGAAATTTGAAAGATCAAGTTTGAAACTTGATCGAGATTGGATTTAGATTTTGATTGAGAATTTGATTTGAAATTTGTAAGGATGGAATTTGATTGAGATTTGATTTGGAAGTTTGGAAGGATAGAATTTGATTTTGAAGTTTGAAAAGATTGAAATTTGATTCGAATTTGGAAAGATTGAATTTGAGATTTGTGTTGATTTCGTTTATCTTTTAATGGTTCAAATTTTATTTTGTTGTTTATTTAATGTTCATGTGAACTTGGTGTTTGTCATTTTTCGGATTTTTTTTTTATATTTTCGAATTTAACGGGAATGAAGTAGGATAAGATCCGGAAAGAGATCTTGATTTGAAAAAGGAAACAAGGAAAACTTAATTATCATGATTTTATTTATCTTAGCACATTTTATTATTTTTTGGGTTCGGACCCAATCATAAGTAATTACTTCACCCGTGTTTCTTAGGGATGAAGAATTCATTCCTTCGAAACATCGGGTAGCGTAATACTTTTTCAAGTATCGTCCGTTGATCGGAAGCATATGTCGTTCTCCCGGCGATTCACTAGCCGGTAGGAACCTCCCGAGTATACTTGCTTCAACTACAAACGGTCCTTCCCAAGTGGGTTCAAATTTTCCTCCTATCTTGCGGTGTGCAAGAATAGGTCTCTTGAGAACGAGAACTAAGTCACCAACTTTGAAGGTTCTTGGGCGGACCCGGTTTGTCATGGGCTTGAACCATCTTAGCTTGGTATAGTTCTAAATTCTGTTGTGCTGCAAGTCTTTTCCCTTCCAAGCTTTCTAATTCTTCGAGTCGTAATCGGCGTTTTCTTCGTCGTGATCTTGTTTGCAATTGCAATTCCGAGTGAAGGAAGTCTGAACCTCTAAAGGTAACACTTGCCTCGGACCCATACACCGGAGCGTAAGGTGTAGCTTGAGTAGGGGTTACGAAAGTTGTCCGGTAGGCCCATAAGGCTTCTAACAATTTCTCGTGCCAATTTCTCTTATTATCGTCCGGGGTTTTCTTTAAGATTTGAACGAGAGTTTTATTAAAAGCCTCGGCGAGACCGTTTGCTCTTGGGTAGTAAATTGTCGAGTATCGCCGGTCGATTCCGTGTCTCACGACAAAATTGTTGATTTGTGTGCTTCCGAATGTCGACCCATTATCCGAGATGATCCTGCGCGGCACTCCGAAACGGTAGACAACTTGGTTCTTGAAAAGCGTAGCACGTGGTGTGCTTTCACTTCTCTAAGTGGAGCCGTACGCCACTTGGAAAAGTAATCTGTAGCCGCAAGAATGAAACGATGTCCTTTTGAAGATGGTGGTTCTATCGGACCCACTATATCCGTGCCCCGACATTCAAATGGCCACGACGCAATTGTCGGGTGTAGCACATTTGGAGGTTGGTGTAGAACCACTCCGTGCACTTGGCATTGGTGACGGCTCTTGGCGATTTTCATGCGGTCGGTCATCATCGAGGGCCGGTAGTACCCTAGTCTTTTAATTTTCATCTTCATCTTTGGACCCGACGGTGAGCGCCACGAGTCTCGAATGCACCTCTTTAACAATTTCACGGGCCTCGGACCCGCTTAGGCACCTTAGCCACATTTGATCAAAAGACCTTCGTATAATGTGTTGTTTATTAATGCGTAAGACGGAGTTCTTTTCTTGATCCGATGGGCTAGCGACCTATTGTCCGGTAGTTTTCTGTTTGCGGGTAGTCCATCGATGGTTGTCGCCGATCTTCGTGTTTTCTGTCACTACTGCATGTTGATTCTTTTTCTTTTGTCGATTTGTGTATTGTGTCTATGTCGAGTCGTGATAGGACCCGACGTCCGTGAACCGACACTTCCACTGATTCATCTTGCAAACAGGCAAATTCTTTTGCGAGACGGGCTAAAGCATCTGCTAGAGCATTTTCTTTTCAGGAATCTTGTAGATTGTCACATTTGGAATCTGTTCAACAATTTGTATGGCATATTGGAAGTATTGTTCGAGTCTTGGTTTGAAAATTCTGTATTGTCCGGCGATCTGTTGAATGATTAATCGTGAATCCCCGTAGATGTTGATGTCCGTTATCCCCATTTGAATGGTTAATTCCAATCCGGTTATGAGGGCTTCGTATTCGCTTCGTTGTTTGTACACGGTTCGTCGAGTGGTAGGAGTATCTTAACATCCCCCGCTCCGGTGTTATAAAGATTAGCCCGATTCTGCCTTCACAGGCACTTATCACTTGCGATTCTTCGTCTTTGTGTGCTGAAGATGCTCCGTCGAAATACAATTCCCAACGTCGATCATCGGGGTCTTCTAGGCTCATTATTTGTTCATCGGCGGATCATCATTGAGAGGAGATTCGGCCGGTAAAGGGTGTCTTTGCGAGGAAGTCCGCTAAGACTTGTCCCTTTACGGCACGCGAGAGGCACGAAAGTTATATCGAATTGCAATAATATCATTGACCATCTGGCAAGTCTGCTGGAAAGTGTTGGACGAGTCATCAAGTATTGCAATGGATTAAACTTCGAGATCAGGTTGACCTTATGAGAAAGCATGTAATGCCTGAGCTTTTGAGCGGCGAAGATCAGGGCCAAACAATGCTTTTCAATTGCGGGATACCTTACCTCCGTCGGAAGTAAACGACGGCTTAAGTAGTAAAGAGCATTTTCTTTACCCTCATCATTGACCTGGGCTAACAGGGCTCCGAGGGAGTCGTCTAGAGCCGCGGTGTAAAGTATCAGCGGTCTACACGAGGCCGAGGCTGCTAAGACGGGAGGTGTCATTAAATATTGTTTAATGTCTTCGAAGGCTTTACGGCATTTCTCTTCCCGAATAAATTTGGCGTCCTTTTTAACTAGTGCCGAGAAAGGCCGACACCTACCGACGGGTTTGAGATAAAGCGTCGAAGATATGCCGGCTTCCCTTGAAAAGATCGTAGTTGTTTTAAGGTTTTGGGAGGCGGCATTTCTAAGATGGCTTTAATCTTCTCCGGGTCGATTTCAATTCCACGATGTCGGACAACGAATCCTAAGAATTTCCCGGAGGTGACGCCGAAGGCGCATTTTAAGGGATTCATCTTAAGGTTAAATTGTCTTAATCGTTCGAAAACAATTCTCAAATCATACGGGTGGTTTTCCTTTACTTTGCTTTTGATGACGACATCGTCCACGTAGCATTCGACTTGATTGTGGATGAGATCATCAAAAATTCTTGTCATTGCTCTTTGGTAAGTTGCTCCTGCGTTCTTCGATCCGAATGGCATCACCGTGTAGCAAAATACTCCGATCGGCGTTACGAATGCCGTAAGCTTTTCATCTTCCGGAGCCATTTTTATCCGGTTGTATCCTGAAGATCCATCCATGAATGAGAATATTTCATGTGTCGAAGCAATATCGATCATCGGTTCTGGAATTGGTAGAGGGAATTCATCTTTTGGACATGCCTTGTTTAAATCTACGAAGTCCACACAAATTCGATTCGACCATTCTTCTTTCGGCGGCACCACGTTGGCTAGCCAAGTCGGGTATTGTTCTTCACGGACAAATTTAGCGTCTATTAGCTTTTTAACTTCGGCTATGACTTGTTGTTCGATTTCTAGACGCATTATTACGGGACCTTGTCCGATCGGAACGAAGTAGGATCCACTCTTAACTTATGGATCGCGACCTGCGGAGCTAATCACGGCATTTCATCGTAGCTCCAAGCAAAACGAGTCTTTAAATTCCATTAACAATTTGATTATTTCTTCGGAGTCTTCTTTGTTGAGTAAGGAGCTAACAAAGGTAGGTCTAGGCTCTTCGCTAGTACCTAAGTTAACTTCCATTAATTCATCTATTGTGGATTTAATTTCTTCTTCGAATTCGGTGGAGCGTCTCCGATTTGTAAATCTTCGAGTTCGTCCGTAGTTTCCATGCAGTTTTCATTGGACTTGCAAGTGACAACCAAGCAAAATTCGAGTATCGTCAGCCGACCCTACCGTGCCGAATCCGAGTCCATACTTTGAATTGGGAGGACGGCGGAGTTATTCCATAACTTTTCAAAATGTTGTGATTGGCCTTTTGTCCATTGTCGAGGTAAGAAACCACGTTGAATTAAATTTTGAACACGGGGAGAGTACCACTCAAAAGGTAATTCCATTAATTCTGATGAAGTGACATCTTCGAATTGTACATTATTTTCAGTTTTGGAGGAAGAAGCACCACGGTAGAATTTGATCGGCTTTGCACCGTCACTACGTACCTCTTTGACCTCCATACCCTCGATCTTATTAGAATGAATAGGAGTTAGGGTCATAGTATGTACGTAGTGGTTAATCTTCTCGTACATTGATTTGTATTCTTCGTTCTTTTCATCTTCGAGAGAGATCTTGAATTGCGGCTTCTTTCGACTTATTGTTGCTGCTTCTTGCTTGATTTCTTTTTCCTCTTCAGAACTATCTTCCCAATCAACATTGATGGCTGGTTTCTTCTGTCCAATTGTCCTAGTGTCTCTACCACGGCCTCGTCCCCGGCCTCGACCTCGGATGCGAGTTGTGGAGAAACCTTCACCATCTCGCCGGAAGGGAGTGGTGAGTGAGCTGGTTGGACTAGAACTTCGGGTTCTTCGTTGTCTCGAACTTTCTTTGCTTCATTTGTTACGGTATCTCTGGAGAAGATTGTTTTCTTTGGCGGTGCATAATAAGTTGCATCTTCATGGATTCCAATTTCATGTACGGAGAATGGTTGTAAGTCTCCTTTGATGCCTTGTTCCCCTCCATCGTAATACTTGATGCATTGGTGTAGAGATGATGGTACCATCCTGTTTTCATGTATCCATGGTCGGCCCAGTAGAGCGTTGAACGACGTTTCTGAATCGATTATATGAAATTTTACGATTGTCTTTGCTAAATCACCGGTCTTCATCAGTAGCGTTATTGACCGAGGGCTCTTTCTCCTTTACGGTTGAATCCTCTTAATAACATTTTGTCGGCCTCGAGCTCACGAGCATCAATTTCCAAGTATGCTAGTGTTCGAAGACTCATTATATTGATTGATGCTCCTGGATCCACCAATACTGCGGAGAGCGTAAACTTCCCGATTGTAGCCGAAATGTACAACGGTCGGTTGTGATGCTCGCTGTCCCAAGTAGTAGGTCATTGTACGTGAAGGTGACACCTCGTCTGTTCCTTTAACGAGCAAACCTCATCTAAGGAATCTCCGGCCATTTGAGCTAAGCAAATTTCCGGATCGAAGTAAGGCCTTGATCAGAGCTTCCCTCATCTCCTTTGATAAGATGAGAGCATCGTAAATGCTCAGTTTGGCCGGTAGTTTCCTAAGATGGGCTAGCACGTTGTAGTCCACTTTGTTCTCCTGTGTCTCGGCTTCTTCTCGAATGGGTATGTCTTCTGCTGGGGTTGGTTCTTCTTGAACAACCACCTGCTTTCCTTTGTCTTTTGGACCCATTCTTGGAGGTAGAACTCTTCCACTTCTCAAGTTGACTTCTGTAATTTCTTCTGAATCTAGTATTGAGTTTGCTGGTGTCTCCTCCTGAATCGGAATGACTGGCTCTTCTGGATTATCTTCCAAATCTGAAGGCTCTAACTCTATCGTAACTGGAGCTCCTCGAAACTCGCGGATAGATCCGTTGCTTGTTGAACTCTCGTAGCCTCCTTGATGGATGCCTTCTTCGTCATTGTGATCGTCGAGATCATGTATGATTTGAGAATTGTTGTTGGTATCGAAATCGACGCCCGGATTGTCGCTAGTTACGTAATCGTTAGAAACGATCAAAACGTAGCCAACGCCATCACCCTTATCATTATATGATCCCACCGAAGTGAGCGGATAATCATACAAAATCGGAGGTTCGAGGGATTTCTCCCCCGAATCGGAAACAACTATCCTAGGATAAGCGGCCCCTAGTCTAGCCTTAGGAATCTCGGTCCCCTCTTCTTCGTCAATTTTCTTCTTCTCTTCGATTGTCTCTGTCGAGGTGGTTCTTCTATCGCAAGTGATAGTACCGGCTTAACGGGTCTCGAACTACGAATTGAAGCTCGCACGAAGCGGTTCGGATGTTGTCTAAAATCTTCTTCGAAGATCTCGTCCGAGCGGTAGTCCATCCATCGTCGGTTGCATAGGGATCTATCGGAATGACGGGATCGGTTGAGATAACATTGACGGAACCTCCTTTACGGGGTTCCTTCATGTACTCCTTCGGGATTGTTATATTTCCTTTCCGAAGGTTGTCGTTGAGCCAACTTTTGAAGGTAATGCGGTCTTCATCTTGTGCCCAAGCATCCGATGGTAGGGGCAAAAGTTGGGATCACCTTTCTTGTTGACTTCCTCTGGTCTTTTGGGCTCTGCAGTTGGAAATCTGGAGTTTTCATTAAGCTACGGAACATCTTTAGTCTTGCTTCATTTTTGAACGGATATTCTCCGCTCGAAGCTCCTCGATGTACGTTGCGGACGAGACGGTTGTTCATACTTGCGGAGACGACTGATAGTTGGACCGGGGTTCTTGGTAATTTTGTTGTGGTTCTTTGCGGCCGTTACGGTGGTATTTGCATCGGTTGTTTGCCTTTGTCAATCGCTGCAACGACCCCGGATTTCTTTTCGAAAGTCTTCACCGGCTTCGCTTGTCCGTCTTGTCGGCAAAACTTAATTGCTTCGCCTCTTCTTGCAAGCTTCCGGCCTTGCTTAACAACTTCTCAAAAGTCTTAATAGTGAATCCCTTGAGGAGAAGTCTTATCGGGCCGTGAATGCTTTTAAGCAAGATGCCGATTGCATGTTGTTCTTGCGGTTGTGGTTCACACTTCATGCTTAAGTTTCTCCATCGAAGTATGTAATCCACCAAAGTTTCATTCGGCCTTTGTTTCTCTACCACTAAATCACCTATAGTGATGTGGTGCTGAGCTCCGGCAAATCGCTTAATGAAGAGGCTCTCTAGCTACGAGAATGTCTTTACGGATCCGTTGGGTAATTCGCATACCGGTCGAAGGCGATCCACGACGGACCGCTAACAAGCTCGTCGGAAGAGTAGCGCATCGCTCCCGCCGGCATTGCAACAAGCTGGCCCGAAAGTGTGCAACATGCTGTCGGGGGTTCCCGGTTCGTCGAAGGTTTTAAACGAGAGGTGGTACGAAGCCCTTTGGGTATTGGACGGCGTCGAATTCTTCCGGGTAAGGTCTACCCGTCCGAATAGATGTCCCGTTCTTCGATTGTGCTAGGGCTTCTCGCACCTGCTGTTCTACCAAGTTCTTGATATCCTTTTCAGGGATCATACTTTGTGTTGTATCCTTTTTCAGCTGGTCATCCCCATTGACGGATGTAATTTCCTTTCCTCCGTCTACGAGGTGAATGACTTCTGGGGTGTCTCTCCATGTGGTTGTACTTGACTTTGGAGAGTGGCTAGAGCTACGGCCATCTCTTCCATCCTCTTCGCCATTTGAGCGATCGTGTCGTCCTTTTCTCGAAGGCTGTCTCTTCATCGGTTCCGGCTCCTCTCTTTCTGCGGTCTGCGGGAGCACCTTGAGAAGATGATGAAGCTCGTGTCTCAACCATGTTGATTTCTGCATATTCGTTGTCCATGAATTCCGATGAGTCGATCTCATCTCCGAACTTTTCTTCTCTTTCTTTTGCCAACCGTCGGATGTCGGTTCTCAACTTTTCCATGGCATCTTCTAGCGGAGCTTTCGTGTATCTTTGTGGTTGTCATGCGATGGTTGCCGGGTCCTTTTTCACGAGTCTCCTTCATCGCGGTAGCACTTTCTTCGGATTCCGGCCTCTGACGAGACTTTCTTTCTCGAGCCGCTCGTTTCGATCTCAGTCGCCCCGTAGTGGGACGCCGCACCATCCTTCTAGCGACGAGAAGGTCTACGACCGGATGTTCTATCGGCCAAATGCTTGGAAGGTGGTATCCTCCCTAATCCGTAACACGATACTACGACGGGCGGGCTAGCCTTCATTCTCTTGCTTGGCTTTTCTATCATGACGGCGGGTTCTACTCGGGGCCCAAGACGGGATTTGGCGGCACCCGTCCCATCCTTCGTAGAATTTCCGACACGGGCGGTTTTCCTTCCTTGCTAGCTTTTCTACCAAAGTTTGCGGTCGAGCAAACGGCGTAGTTCGATTCTTTTCTTGCGGCTATCGTTGTAGTATGCGGGTCGTGGTAATGTGGCGAGCAATCTTTCGAACATTCTCTTCATCCTCTGCGGCGAGAGGGGATGGAACCCGCTTCCTCCCAAAAGTGGTATGTAGTCGAGCGAGTGGTGTATATTCGGTAGCGGTGTATATTACGGTAACTACGGAATTTCCTCCGGGAAAGCAATCTCGGCTGCTACGGCTTCCACGGCGATCCTTCTATTTCTATTTCTTCTTTGGGTCTTTGTCGGCGACGGAATCTTCGAACTGGACCCGATTTCGAAGACGGAAGGTCTTACGGGAAGATCCGTACCCTCCACGGTAACGGGTTTACCATAGTTACGGATTTCTTTCCCCTTTGATTTGGCGGAAGTCGGGGTAGGTGCGGAAACAACTAGACCGAGTGGGGGTAGTGAGAACAGGTCCTCCTGCGGACGGCGGTACTCCTCCTAGTCGGGACCCTTTGCGGGGAGGAAACTCTTGGGTCGACCTGAGGTTGAACTCGAGCGGTGGTTCCTCGGCTTCGGATACCTTGTTCGTCGGTGCAAAGAGGGAGACGTCGGTGACCTTGACGTTCGTGTTTTCAAATCCCTGTCCAAATCGGATGACCCCATTGTCGGGCGGTTCATCCTTATAGACGGCGAAGTCCAGTCCGTTGGTGAAGGAGAAAATCGGTTTCGGGGCTTCCATTTCACGAGGTAGATTCGGTTGTCGGTCTCGAGTTATGCTTCTTTTCTTCGGGACGAAAAGAAAGGAATTGAAAAGAGTCCGAACTCATTCTTTGTTCATGTATTTATAAAAAGAATCATTTGTTAAAAGAATCATTTATTAGAGGGTTTGTTTATTTAGAACGGAACGTTCAAAGGTGTAGAGAAGGTAAGGAATCCGATTCGAGTTGGAAAGGGAAAGAAAGTCTTAAGCAAGACTTCTCGACTCGAAGGATCATTCCTAAACTAACACCTATTGGGGGTCCACCCCACCTCGAAATGAGGTAAAAGGATCTCGGAACCTCTCCGTTTAGGGGTGTCTAAACGAGTGGCTCCTAAATCCGAGAGAATGTTGGCTATACTTGTTCGAGATAGAAATGAACATAGTATTCCAACGGAAAGAAGGGTAGTTTGATCCATTAGGGACATGGATACACTACCGATTTTTGAAAGCAGAATTATTTGATTATAATGGAGAGAGGAATTGTCCCCAGCGGAGTCGCCAGAAATTCTGTGCGGCTTATTTTTTTATTTTATTTTTAGGTCGTGTTTTATTTTGAAGAGGGGTCGCCTAACAGAAATCTGTCGGCGAATTTTTAATTTAATTAAAATAAATAATTTGAAAAGTAGTATTTGATTTTGAAAATAATTTCAAATTTGAAGGTTTTAAGATATGAGACTAAACCGATCTCACATCCCAAATAGTTTATATAAACGAGCACCACACCACGAACCGTGTATCTATCCCTAAGGATAGACACACTTGCTTGATGGTGGGGCTTGATTAAATAAACTAGAAGATTAGTGACATCCGTTTGGTACGTGAACCAATTTTATAAGCCGACAAGTTTCCCGCTTAATATGAAAACATTAAACGGGGTTTATATTACACAGGTTCTTTAAAATTCCCTATAAGGGCAAGCCCCTATAGTTAATTACATCTTAAGTGACGGGAATCACCTAAGAAAACTCTCGATAATAATCGATGATTACGCTCTCAAGAATTTCAAAGTTTAAGGTTTTCGAAGATTGAATTTTGGAATTTCAATAGGGAATGGATCAAATTTGGAACATTTTGTTTTGTGAATCCAAAGGAAGAAAGGTAGGAGAAATCACTGATTCGAAGTGAACTTTGATAATTTCCCGACTATCCTATCGTTTGGCTTGAATTTAGGAAAGTCCTAATGTTTATTTAGTATTTCAATCTTGCCAATTTTAATTAATTAGGGCTTATATTTGTATGATAAAATCAAACAAATAGCCTAGAAAATGTGAGGGTTTATGTCGTATCGGACGACTACCTCGGAATCCTAAGACCGGTTAGGGCTTAATTTGCAATGCAAATGCCTAACGAAGAGTTGAGGATTTATGTTGCACTAGGCGAGCTACCTCGAAGTCCTATGGCTTGGTTGTTTTAATTCTAGGAAAGTTTTCTTGAAGTAGACTCGAGTTTTGCTTGATGACGATGGTCGTGCTTGCCCACCATGCTCCGAGCTCCTTGTTGTTGCGAGAGGTTTAGTTTTAGAAATCATAAATCGGGAGTTGAGAAAAGTGTTTTGGTTTAGAGAAAATCTTAATTTCCAAGTGTTTTTTATGTTTTATTTAAAACAAATCTTAAAGTTGATTATAACGACACCGGTTAAGATCCCACGGTTCCATCCTTCCGGCATCATTATTTTTATCGGATTCACTTAGTCCGGATGAATTTGCTAAACTCAACTGAATGAGTTCCACACTTTCATTTAGACCGTGGGAAATCCCGTTAGCAACACGTAGGTTACATCATCCGAGGTATTCCCGATCATCCAACGGGACGTTTTAATTTAGTTGCAATTGTAGTTTTGTGTTACGTTTGTGATTAAATTTTGAGTTGTTTTATCTTTTGAAATGTTGTGGCGGTGAATTTTATCTTGCAATGACTTTTAACTTAGTTTTGGTTTTAGTTTTAGGGACTATCCTAAAGGTGTGGGTTTTCATGCAACGGTTGTTTTATCATGCAAGAAAAGTAAAATGCATTTGCAATAAAGTAAATTGCAAGAAAGTAAATTGCAATAAAATAAAAGCGTACCTGGAGGGTCTTCCGTCATCCCAAGCTGCACTTAAAACACAATTAGAATATTTAAGCAAGTTCCTAGGTAAAGCTAAGGGAAAGGTTATGGTTTTCTACCAAATTCCTAATCCTATAGCTAGTCGACTCCTATGACGTCTAGGTTTTTTGTGTTTTTGTTTGAGGACGATTTTCTTCATCGAAGGACGATTAAGTCCGATTGTTCTTATAAATATCCTATCATATTGAGGAAGTGCTTAAGAAGAATCTTAAACATCTTTTCAATATTTCCGGGATTGTTTTAAGTCCAAATGAATTTAATTATATAAATGAATCGATCGTCGAGGTTTTCAAGTCTTGTTAACTTGCTCAGTGAACTAGGACATTTGAATATCCTATGAGTGAAGTGACACTTCATTTAATGTTTTATTTAGGAGCTATAATAACTAAAGCTTTCAAGGGTAAGTTAGTATTCAAATGATTTGATTTGAGTTAAAGGGTTTAAATTTGGAATAGTGTTCAAGTTGCTTTATATTTAATTTCTTTTATGTCTTAGGTGATGTTATATTTAATTTAACTTAATTTAATTGAGTTTTAATTTAGTTTAACATAGTTCAATTTAATTTGACTTGGTGTTTAATTAATTTGATTTGATTTAACTTTAATTTAATTATTTAATTTAATTTAATTTAATTTAATTTAATTATTTAATTTTTTAATTTAATTTAATTTAATTATTTAATTTAATTTAATTTAATTATTTAATTTAATTTAATTTAATTGTTTAATTTAATTTAATTTAATTATTTAATTTAATTTAATTTAATTTTTAAATTTAATCTTAATTTAATTTATCTTTAATTTACTTTATTTTTAATTTTAATTGAAATTAAGTCTTTTAATATTTTAAATTTGAGTTATCATTTTAATTAAAAATTGAGTATTAGTTGATATAATTAATTTAGGGATTTTTTTAAATTAAAGAATAAATCTCTTCCTAATAAAGATCCCTTATTTTAATAATTCCAATTTTATTATTCTTCCAAATTTAATCTATTATTTAATTAAAGTTTAATCATTTTAAAATTATTTAATGGGTTCCTACCCTTTAATTATTTAAATTTCAATCATCCAAATCAGATTAGGATCAAATATTTTACTTGTTGATTTTTTATTAAACCTAAAGTTTTAATTAAGGATTAAAGATTTTAATTACCATTTTACCCTTTAAGCTTAATAATTTCATAACTCACTAAATTGAACTCAAATGAACTTGAAATTTTTATGTGACTTCACTCATATGTCAATAAAGACATGAGAGGAGAAAATGTGATTTTTCTGTATTTAATTTATTTATATAATTATTTTTGGTGGAAAATAGAGATTTTCAAGGAAAATTTGATAACATGACCAAGGGAAAGTTTCTGTCCTTAAGAAAATTAGGGGACATTCCTAATGACCAGAGAAGCACTTGGACCAATTTTGGTGATTTTTTGAATTATATTATTTTTATTATAATTATTTTGAGTTTTGGAGTGTTAATTAATTTAAAAATAAAATAAATGTTGAAAAATGGATTTTATATTTTTCAAAAATCTCTCTGATATCAAGGAAACCAGAGAATCAAATTTTGCAATTTTCTGATTTTTCTATGATTTATAATAATTATTTTAGTGAAAATGCTAGAAAATACATTTTTTTTAATTTTAAAATTACCCTAGGGCTTTAAAATTTAATATTTCACTAAATAGACTTAGGAAAAATGTGGGATTTGTTCCTAAGTGATTAAAATTCAAAATGTGACATTTTGGTGAATTTTATTATTTTTGTGATTTTTATTATTTTTTAATTATTAAAAATATTAAAATATTATTAAAAATCAACTTTTTTAGAAAATTGAAATTTTAATTTTCTTAGATTCCCCTGATATCAGAGAGGCTCCAAAACCAATTTGGTGAATTTTTAAAAAATATTTTGAAAGTTATGAATTTTTAAAGTTTAAAATGGCTAAGTGACTCAATCAACCCAATTAGTGGGGCTAACCAAGTCCAATTGACTTCAAATTTTTATGGTGGATTCCTCTGATCCTAAAGGTCAGTGGAGAATTGATTTCAAGTCAATTTGATGCCTGGTTAACTCTAATTAATTAAAGACTTATTTTAGGTGTTTAAGCCAATTAGGGTTAATCCGAGTGAATTAACTCAAGTCCTATTTTTCCTAGAGTTCTCTGGTCATAAGGAACATCACCAAATATTTCTAGAATTTATTTCACAACATGCTAATTTTTGGAATTAAAATACTCAAAACGAGCAACATGCATTTGAAAAATAAATAACTTTTCACGAGAGATGGCCTCGACCTTGGAAAATTCGGGGAATGTTCCCAAGTTCGGAGGCTTCAAAAGCCCTATGGTCTCATGCCATGGTGAATTGTATACATGCATGGAGAATTAAATGTATGCAGAGAGTAAATAAATCATAAAAAATAAAATACTTAATTAAATTAAATGATTTCTTTTCCACATTATTCTCCTACTGTTCACTCGAGCGAGAGGGTATTTTTATTTTATTTTTGTGATTTTTCTACACGAGAGATATGAATTTTTGAAGTTTAGGGAATTAAATAAATAGAAAAATACCCTAATTTTCTATTTATCCACGCGGCGCCGCGTCGGCCTCGGCGACTCCGAACGCCGCGTGTCGCGCTCCCATTCGACGCCGCCATCCGACTCGGCGGCCCGGGCCCCGCGGTTCTCGTACCGTCTCTCGGTCCGACGCAATCCTGGCCGCCCGTGCGCGCGTGTATCGAATGGACGGCATCCGTTCATCGTCCCCGAGTGTTCTCGCCGAGAGCCGTCCACACTAAATCCCTAAGATCTCACTCGATTCTCGATGGATTTTCATGTTCTTATGCTCTATGGATTCGTCTTGAAGAGACGAACACATCTATACGGCTAACATGCATTGAAACTAAGGCATTTGAAATGGAGAATCTCCGAAGCTCGGGATGAATAGTTAACTCATACCTTAGCTCGGAGAAGTGTGGCTTCGATCCGAGAGTTGTTGCACCTTCGATTGGGTTCCGGCAAGCTCCGGATGAAGTCTCACGGTCCGGTGAATTGCCTAGCTATGAAAGTGACCACGGCCGATCACAAAGCTTGGAGGCTGGAGCAAGCCGGGTGGCTCTGGAGATGGGGCTTTCGGTGGGAAACTTCTCCTCTTGGTCCGGTGAAGGTGTAGGACCGATCAATTTGAGGATTGGCTCAACTGTGGCAAAGTGTCCTGGTTTTGGGTGGAATTTCGGTTGAGAAGTGGGCTCTGTTGGTGGGGATTAGGGCAAATTGACACTGGGGATCAGCTGCTCTAAGGATGGTGAAGGGTTTGGAACAATTTTGGCAGAGTTTCGGCAAGGTTTGTGCTTGGCTCCCCTCATGGCCGAGAGGGGTGGAGTTTAAATAGAGCTGGTCGGGGGGCCTCGCGGAGAGAGTTAGGGCTTGGGATCGAGTCTGCTCCGGTGAGGAGAAGATCGGCCATGGTGACCACTAGGGATGGGGCGGCTCGGCAAGTGAGAATTTCAATGTTGGCTCACATGTGAGCTCTCGGCCATGGTGTTTTCCGGCGGCCGGTGGCCGGCCGGCCGGCATGGGTCACCCTCGAGGTCGGGTGGGTCGGGGCTGGAGGTTTGTGCAATCAATTGGCCATGGACATGTGTAAAGGCTTTGATCCAAAGTGGAATGGGGCATGGCTAGATTTGGACCTAAATGGGTCAACCCACCCATTTGGGCTAGGTGCACCACCCGAGGCCTGGTTTAGGCTGAGGAGAAAGTGATTTGGATCGGCTTGATTAGTGGGGTCAAGTCACGATCCAAGTACAATTAGGCTTAAGCATGGTTTAGTGGAATCATGAAAGTGGTTAACCACCTTTAGGAGTTAAGGAAAGAGCCTCCTCCTTTTGCCCAAAATGGCATGGTGACATGTAAAGAGGCTCTCATGGTTTGCATATGGCTTATGCATGGCTCCATGGCTCCATTTGGCTTGGGAAAAGTAAAGTCGATTTCATGGAAATGGATTTAAGGAAAATTTTGGTATTTAGGGGTGATTTGGCATGAGGCTTGATTTGGAATTATTTGATGATGAATTTAGGACTTAGGGATGATTTTAATTGAAAGTATGATGAGGGGAAATGTCATATGGGCCTTGGAAGAATTTTGGGCTTTTTTTGAAAGGGTTTTAGATGGGCTTTTAAGATGGATTAGGAAAGTGGGCTCTTGAATTTTAAAATGGATTTTGGGATGAAATTTTGTAAAGAGGTTGGGCCAAATAATTATTGGGTTTAGCTCATGGATGTGTCATGAGTGACTTGAAGCAAATTTGGGGTAGTTTGGACTTGAATTGGGTTGGATTTGAATTCTTTTGGTGAATGGGCCAATATAGGTCCAAATGGGCTAACTTGGGCCAATGTTGGGCTAGGGTTGAAATTGATGTAAAATAAATATTAAGAAATGTTTATGGGAGTGTTTCAAAGAGGTTTTGGCTTTGGTTGGGTTTTAATTTTGAGGTTTGGGCCTATTTGGGTTAGATTTGGGTTTAGGTCGAAATTGGGCTTTTTGATTTTGGGTTGAATTTGAGTGGGGTTTGGGTCAAAATCTTGGGCAAATCATGTTAGTGTTTTGTTTATGAGGATGTTAAGGAAGGTTTAGAAAAGATTTGGGGTTAATTGGAGTTGAATTGGGTGAGTTTGGGTTAAGTTTGGGTCATGGGTCCAAATTTGGGCTTTAAGGCCCAAAGTGAAATTGGATCCAAATGTCAATCAAATTGGACTTGGATTTGGTCTAAATTGGTATTGGGAATGTTGAATTGAAGTTTAGAATTGAATTGGACCAGAATTTGAGTCAATTGGATAGGTTTGGTTTAACATTGGGTCCACTTTGGGTTAAAATGGGTCAATTTGGGGGTTTTGACAAAAGTAGGGTAAATTGACAAAATTGGCCCATGGTGTAGTTGGACAAAATGAAATTGGGAATATTTGGGATTTTCTGGAATTTTCTGGGAATTTTCTGAATTTTTGGATTTTTAGGCCAAGAAGGGTATTTTGGGTATTTGGAGGGTATTGGGGGGTTTTCTTGGAATTTTTGGTATTTTTGGGTATGGATGATCAATTTGAGTGATGTGGAGGTGTTTGGGATTGATTTTGGAAAATTTTAGGTAATTTGGAGATTTTGCAAAAAAATTTGGGTAATTCAAGGGTTTTGGGTAGGTTTAGTAGGTGTAGGGTCTCGGGGGTCAAAAATTGAAAATTTGGGAAATTGAAGATTGGGTGGATGTAAGTGGAAATAAGTCATTTTGGTTGAGCCATGAAGTCATTTCAAGCCCATATGAGCCATGAGAGAACTCATTTGAGGCATTCACTATGTTGTTCCTAACCCTCTCAGCCAAGGGCTTAGGGGTTAAGGACCATCCATGTGAATCACCTACATGAGTCAGGAGGTCAAGTTGGGTATGGGTGTGGTTTTAGGAAGTGTGTGGAAATGTAGTGTGTAGGTGTAGTGTATGTCGGCCCCTTCACCGAGACCGGAGCCACCTGGAGGCGGTCCTAAGGCCGAAGAGTCCTATAGGAACTCATCCTTTAAACTTCCATATTTGATTTCAACCCTCTAGGTGATTAGGGGTCTATAGTCAAGTTTGTGGAGTTTGCAGGGAGTTTAGAAGTGGTTTGAATTTCTAAAAGGCGGGTCTCAATTCTAGTCTTCTAAGATAGTCAAAGGATAGGCCTAAGGCTAGATCCTAAGCACTAAAAAGAAGAAAAGGAAGACCTCATCAAAAATGAGGTCAACAAGTACACACTATAAAAACTCTGACACAACATACACATTAAAACATTTACTACTACACATATATCAGACAAAGCAACATATAGAATATCAATCCAACAAAGATACATCTGAATATGCATAAAAATTAGTCCAACTACAATCAGCATACTACCAGAGTTCACACCACAAACACAACATCAAAATAAAACACAAGACACAACATACATCAGTACATCAATAGAAACTCAGTAACGCATAAAAAAAAGCTAATATACTAATCATCCTCATCATTATCATCATCTTGCTCTTTCTAATCTTTGGATGACACATAAGGTATATAAAATGGATGAGGAGGCATCTCAGCACTCAGATCATCTTTAATCGATCTATCCAAATAATGCTGATAATTATTCTCGTATTCATCATGTTTTACAATATATCTTTCCATATTATCCATCTTACCATCCATGTATCTAACATGCTCATGAGTAAGACTCGCCTTATTCAATATCTTTCTTAACAAACTAGTCTGTGAATCACTAGAAGATGAAGTTTGTGAAGTAGTAGCACAGAAAGTAGAAGTAGCGGAAGCTGAAGTAGAAGCAGTAGAAGCCCTACGAAATCCTCCTCTCCAGCCAAACTCTGAATGTATAGTGTAAGCTCCAACGTTTACACTGGTAATTGGTTTCAAAGGCTGAAGAACCTCTTCCCAAGTTTCAAATTTCACACCAGACCGCTCACATAATGAATGAATCAAGGAAGGAAATCCCATACCTACAGTAGTGGTAGATCTGGCACAATTCAAAATATAATCATAAATGATTGCTCCAATATCTATAGGCATCTCTTGCTGAATGCAATAGTTCAACGCAGCTCTCTTCCTTGTAACTTCACTAGTATGACTTGAAGGCGACAGCTTAGATGAGATAAAATAAAGCCATGCTTTAGAAGTGGCATTTAACTTAGAGGCTTGAAAATTGACTCTTCAATCATTATTTATCTTCCATAATTCTCTTTCATCAGTCAGAAATGTCATTATCTCATCTAACTCTCCCTCAGTAGGATGATAGTTAGAATAAAAACAAAACATATCAGGAGGCAGTCGATAAAAAGTATTGATTACTGTAGGTGAAGAATCAAATTCTAGCCTCCTCACCATCACCAAATTCTCTTCTGCTATAGGTAAGTTTGCATAAAACTCTCTGACCACAGAAATAATAACAACAACGGAGAAGCAACAATAATTCTCCTAATTCCTTCTAGAAATCTTCTCTTCAATAACTTCTCTTGGCTTACTGAAAACACACTCAGGAATCAATTTATGGGATTGTAGTATGTCGACGTATCGTTCCTCATCCCTTGCACTTACAAAGTTGTCAGAATCAAATCTTGTCATTTCTCTCTCGTTCTATGACTTTGGAGCCATCTCTAAAAATTCACAAAAAATTCATCATAAATTCCAAAATCAAACAAAACTTAATATATTATCTTCAAAAAGTAATTTCCACTAAATCCAAAAAATTTCTCATCATTTTCCTCAAATTTTCACCATGAAAAGTGATTTTTGGATTTTCCATAATATACTCAAAATACAAGATGAAAATAAAAAATTTTTACTTATGAGTAGTGCTCTTACCTCAAGGAATCCAAATATAACAATTTTTGTTGAGATCAACTTTGAAATGATCCAATATATTGATGTCGTAGGCTCCTTTTTCGTGAAAATTAGAGGTTGAAGGCAATAGGGGTAGTTAAAAAATGGCGATCTTCAGGTTTTTAACTACTGAAAATCAATTTTTGCGAACCGGCGCCTAAGCATAAAAGCCTCCAGCGCTTAAGCACGAGGCCTTTGGTGCTTAGTCACAAAATCTGGAGCTTAAGCGCCGACACTCTGGCGCTTAGCCGCTAGTGCCTAGATTTTCACAATTAAGAAAATGCACTAAACCACTTAGTTAATCACCCCTAATCTTCTCAAAATAATTATCTCTTCCTCATAAATCTCCCAATACTCCAATTTCAAATTTTAATATCCATCGATTCCAATCAAGTTTCACACAAATATAAACTTATATTTATTAAAAATAAATCACACTTAATACAAACTAAAAATTTCTATCCAAATACTTTGGATGAAATTCCTTAGATACAAGCGGACTCAATAATCATAAAGATAGGTTTACATCACTAAGATGTAACAATCACACATTAAAGCGCAACATAACACAAGCATAAAACATTAAACACTTAAAATAAAAGATAGACAAAACAAACCACAAGATCAAACTAACATTTAATTCCACTTTCCAGTAGGCAGAATATATCCAAAACCACTATTATTTCCATTTGACCCTTCTAGAATATAAATCTGATAGAGCGGGCGATGATTGAACACTCTTGCATCTTCTTCTAACCACTTGTTCTTTAGGAACATCGCCTCATCTGCTTCTTCCATGTGAATTGTATGATTGAATTGCATCTTGAGTTGTCATCCCATATGCTACAAATGTGCATTAGTTTCATTAATGTTTGCTTCGATTGAAGTCACTCAGGCTTTGATCTTTGCAATCTTTTTTGCAATTTCTTGAATACTAACGGCAAGAAATCCATTGAATAACTCTTTAGCACTGTCACTAATAAACTTATTCTTGTCAGAATCCTCTTTCTTCTTGATCTCATTCTCCCAGGAACACATGATGCACTCAAAACACTCTTCTTAAGACTCAGGAATGAAAATAGGACTTGGGCCAAGTATTTCTCTTAATCCAGGGTCTTTTTATAGACTTTCAAAGTGCATAAACCACCCTTAAAAGTTTTAAAACTCCAAAATAACTTACAAAACCACTTCCCCATGATCTAGGCTTCTAGAACCTAATTTATCACATGCTTTATAACTCTGGTGCCTAAGCATTAACTAGGCGGCGCTTAGTCGCCAATGCTCAATTTAGCACAGGTCTGCCAAATGTCCAAAATTTCATTCCGACTCCTCTAAGTCATAAAATAAGGTCAAATAAACACTACTATAACATAAAAACTCCAAAATACTACCACCAAAACATAAAAACAAGCCATATAAAGCACACAAAGTAAACATAAAGCAAAGCACACCGATAACTATGGGTTGCCTCACACAAAGCGCTTGGTTTAACATCTTCAGCCTCACATACCCAGAACTCATTCTGAGTGACCCAACATCAGATTCTCATTAGATTTAAGTTGATCGACTGAAAAATAATGTTTAAGTCTATAACCGTTAACTTTAAATATTTTCCCAGTCTTAGGATCTTGAATATCCACAGCTCCATAGGAATAAACTTTTATCACAATAAATGAACCCATCCACCTGGACTTAAGTTTTCCAGAAAAAATTCTCAATCTAGCCTTATAAAACAAAACTTTCAGTCCTGGCACAAGATTTTTAGTAAGAATCTTCCGATAATGCCATAACTTAATCTTTTCCTTATAAATCTTAGCATTTTTATAAGATGTATTCCATATCTCTTCAAGCTCATTTAATTGCAATAATCTCTCTCAGCAACTTCTTTCAAATTATAATTGAACTCTTTAATAGCCCAATATGCTTTATGCTTAAGTTCAATAGTCAAATAACAAGCTATTCCAAAAATCAGCCTATATGGGGACATTCCTATAGAGGTTCCGTAGGCAGTCCTATAGGCCCACAAAGCATAATCCTGTTTAATTGACCAATCCTTCCTATTTGAATTAACAGTCTTTTCAAATATTCTTTTAATTTCATGATTAGATAATTCAACCAAACCACTTGTCTGAGGATGATAAGCAGTAGCAATGCGATGATTTATATGCTATTTCTTTGCTAACTTCTCAGTAATCGCATTTTAAAAATAACTTCCCCCATCAGTTATGATTACTCTTGGTATTCCAAATCTGCAAAATATATTATTTCTTAAAAACTTTGCAACAATTTGAGCATCACATCAAGGTAAAGCAATAGCTTCAATCCATTTGGAAACATAGTCCACTGATACAAATATTTCCGAAAGAGGGTGTAAATGGACCCATGAAATCTAATCCCCAAACCTTAAATATTTCAACTTCCAACATAATTGAGGGGCATCTCGTTTCTTCTAAAAATATTGCCTACAAGCTGACATCTATCATAATTTTTAATATAAGAATTCACATCCGTAGAAATTGTAGGCCAATAAAATCCAGATTGTAAGATTTTATATGCAGTTCCTTCAACTCCAAAATGTCCCCCATAATCAGAATCATGACATTTTTGAATAATTTCATAAGTCTCTTCCAAGGGTAGTCATCTTCGAATTATAAGATCCTTACTTTGTTTATATAAAAATGGGTCATCCCAAAAATATGTCTTAGAATCAGATAGAAATTTCTTCTTTTCCTGGTATGTCAAGCCATAGGGTATAATATTACTGACAGTAAAGTTTATTATGTCGGCATACTACGGAACACGTCACTCATTAACATGAATAATTTTTCATCAGGAAAATGTTCATTAATTTTTTTCAGCATCACAGAGAGATTTTTCATTTTCAAGACTGGATAAATGATTAACAATTTGATTATTAGAACCCTTCCTATCTACTATCTCAAAATCAAATTCTTGCAAAAGAAGAATCCATCTAATCAATCTCAGCTTTGCATTATTCTTCTTCATTAAATATTTGATTGTAGAATGATCAGTATGCATCACACATTTAGTTCCAATTAAATATGATCAAAATGTATCAAAGGCAAATACTATAGCTAATAACTCTTTCTCAGTAGTGGTATAATTAAATTGAGCATCATTAAGAGTTTTACTAGCATAATAAATAACATTGAAAATTTTATCATATTTTTGACCCAAAACAGTACCAATAGCATAATCACTAGCATCACACATTAATTCAAAAGGTTTTTCTAAAATTGGTGAAATTATAATAGGTGTAGTGATTAATTTTTCTTTTAATGTTTCAAAAGCTTTTAGGCAATCAACATCAAAATAAAAAATTGCATCCTTTACTAGTAAACGACATAATGGTTTTGTAATCTTCGAAAGTCTTTGATGTAATGCCTATAGAATCCAGCATGTCTCAGAAAACTTTTAATTCCCCTTACATTAGTCAGGCAAGGTAAATTAGAAATAATTTGAATTTTTACAGGATCTACCTCCAAACCTCTTTCTGAAATCTGATGTCCAAATACAATTCCTCCTGCTACCATAAATTGGCATTTTTCCCTGTTAAGGACTAAATTAGTTTCTTCACAGTGTTTTAGAACTTTAGATAAATGTTCTAAACATGATTCAAATGAAATTCCAAACACTGAAAAGTCATCCATAAAATATCAATCACTTTTCCAATTAAATCTCAGAAAATAACCATCATCCATCTATGAAGGAAAACATACCAAAAGGACTGGTAAACGTAGTTTTCTCTTAATCCTCAGGAGCAATTTGAATTTGGTGGTAACCAGTATATCCATCCAGAAAACAAAAGGGTTTATGCCTAGCCAGTCTATCCAGCATCTGATCTAGAAATGGGAGTAGAAAATGAACTTTCCTTGAGGCAAGATTTAATTTTCTACAATCAATGAATACTCGCCACCCTTTAACTTGTCTTGTTGGAATCATTTTATTCTTTTCATTAACAGTCACAGTTACTCCTCCTTTCTTAGGAACACAGTGAATAAGACTAACCCATGCACTATCTGAAAAAGGGTTGATAATTCCAGCATCCAACCACTTTAAAATTTCTTTCTTAACAACATCCTTCATGATAGGATTTAATCTCCTTTGAGCATCAGCCCGAGGTTTGCAATTATCTTCCATAACATTTCTATGCATACAAATTGAAGGACTGATTCCTTTAATATCAGCAATTATCCATCCAAAGGCTTTCTTGTACTTCTTCAAAATTTCAAGCAAACTCTCTTCTTCTTTTTCAGCCAATTGAGATGAAATTATAACAGGCAAGGTTGAGGACTCACCCAAAAAAACATACTTCAAATGACCAGGAAGCATTTTTAACTCATGTTCAGAAGGTTTTTCAATTGATGGACCATAAGATTCATCTTTTTCAGTCATATCCAACATTTCAAAATTTTCATGAACATAATTTAATTCTTCCTCATGAAAATCTTCAGAATGATGTAACTTCTCTTCTTGCTTATGTTCCAATTCTTCTCTTTCAGGTTTTTCTTCATAAGTTGGCTTGAAATGACATTCACTCGAATATCTGATAACATTCATCCTATAACATTCATCATCTTTACCTCTTGCAGGATATTTCATCAATTTTGAATTATTGAATGTAACAGTTTGATCATTAACCCTTATCGTTAATTCCCCTTTTTGCACATCTATCATTACTTTGCCTGTGGCTAGGAAAGGTCTTCCCAAAATTATGGGTATCTCATTATCTTCCTTCATATCAAGCACAATAAAATCAACAAGAAAGATAAATTAATCCACTTTAACCAAAACATCTTTTATAACTCCTTTTGGATATGTGATCGAACGATCTGCTAATTGCAGAGTACAGTAGTTGGGGTTATTTGTCCTAATCCCTGTCTTTTAAATATTGATAGAGGCATAAGGTTAATGATTGCACCCAAATCATATAAAACTTTTCCATAGAATCTGTCTACGATTGCACATGGAATTGTGAAACTACCAGGATCTTTAAACTTTTCCGAAAGCTTCTTCTGAATAATTGCACTGCACTCCTCACTAATTGCAACTTTCTCATTATCTTCAAACTTCCTTTTTCTGTTGAGAATATCCTTCATAAATTTCACATAGCTCGACATTTGTTCTATGGCTTTAACAAATGGAATATTAATGGTAAGCTTCTTAAATATCTCCAAGAATTTTGAAAATTGCTTATCCAACTTTTGTTAACGAAGTTTCTAAGGAAATAGAGGTGGTGGCTTTTCCAAATCAACCTTAAGTGGAGAAATTGGTCTTTTCAAACCTATCGAAGCGTCCTCTTTTGGTTCTTCAATCACTTCTTTATCTACTCCAGTTTCTTTCTGAATTCTACCATCCAACTCTCTTCCACTTCTCAGTTGAATTTCTTTTACATGCTCTTTATTCTTATCTCTTTGATTTACTTTAGTATTACCTGGAAGCATTCCTTTAGATCTATTACTTAATGAATTTGCAAATTGCCCCAATTGATTTTCAATATTTCTGATGGTTGCTCCTTGAATTTGCAATTGATTTCCCATACGTGACACCACTTCTTCAATAGACAGCTTCTTCTCCTTTAATTGTAAAGCATTGTTAAAACCTGATGGATAGGTTAGTCTATAATTATTATTTCCTTGGTTGTTCCAATTCCCCAATGGGTTTACTTGGTGATTCCCCCATTGTTGATTAATACCACCCAAATTATTGGTATTCTAATTAAAGTTTGGGTGGTTCTTCCAACCTGGGTTATAATAATTGGAATATGGGTTATTAGGCATACTTATAACATTCAAAGTTTATGGTGAAGAATAAGAATCAGCCATTTGGCCTAATGAGTTTCTTCAATCATGGAATTTGGCTGAGAAAAATTCATCCCAAGTTGGTCTATCTTCCTTCAAATTGCAGCAACTTGTTTTGCTAACATTGCAAAAGCATCATTTTCATGAACATTGGCTTCCTTTTTAGGATTTAAATTTTTAGAAAGCCATTGAAAATTATTAATAGTCATTTATTCAATTAAAACATAAGCATCAGAAAACTGTTTAGACATTAATAATCCACCAGCAGTAGCATCAATAATAAATCTAAGAGATCCAACTAATCCATCGTAAAAGGTTTGAATTATTAACCAATCTGGTATCGAATGATGTGGACATTTCCTGAGGAGATCTTTAAATCTTTCTCATGCTTCATATATTGATTCACCATTAAACTATAAAAAAGATGTAATATCATTTCTCAACTTCGCAGTCTTCAATGGTGGAAAATATTTAGCAAGGAATTTTTGTGCTAAATCACCCCAAGTTCTGATAGATCCAGGTGCTGACGAGTTTAACCATATCTTAGCTTTATCGCTTAGTGAGAAAGGAAAAACTCTGAGCCTAATAGCATCATCTGAAATACCATCATATTTAAAAGTAGAACACAACTCTAGAAAATTAGCAAGATGCAAATTAAGATCTTCAGGTCTTGCTCCCTAAACTGATTATTTGACTCCTGGATAATAGTAGGTTTAAGCTCAATGGAATTAGCAGCTACAGTGGGGTGTTGAATACTACCATGAAGTTCATCCACTGTAGGATTAACATAATCTCTTAAAGGTCTGAATTCTTGATCGATGCCAACATTTTGATTCTGATGATTTGTCATTTCTTGAATATTTTTATCTTTTTATATATTTTAAATTTTTTTTATTTTTCTGATAGTTCTTCTAATTCAGAATCTTAAGGCACATGTCCCTCGGAACCTAAACTACGCATACAACAATAAAATAAAATAAAATACAACACACTAACAAAAACAAAAAAAAGTAAATGTTTAAATTTTTCTTAATTTTCTCTAAAAATGCAGTTTTAATTAATTCCCCGGCAACGTTGCCAAAAACTTGATGCCCGAAAAATCTATGTGCTTACGATTTAGATATGAAAATTATGATTTTATAATATGAGATACTACGCAAGTATATGTATCATTTATCAAGTAATGTAGGACTTTCTGATTAAACCCCGAGATATCAAACCCACAAGGAAATGAAAATTTTTTTTAAAGAAATAAGAAAATTATATTTTAACTTTTTAAATGACTTTTTAAAGTATGTTTTGATTTGTAAAGTTTGAAAGTTGTTTTTGGTATTTTTGATAAAAAGCTAATCAAGAAATAAAAATTATCAGAACTTTAAAACACGATATAAAACACTAGGAAATAAAATATATTTTTCCTTCTCTTATAAAGCAGTAATAATTATGAAAGAATTGTTATGGAAGTATTTAAATGTGTTGTGATAAATAAGATCAAATTTATTCTTTACCCTTACTTTGTTCTATAAAGAACATTGGTTAATTTGAAATTTAAAAATTTTGAAAATGGTTAGGCATGGAAGATATCAGCTCTCACTCTAGAGTTCCCTCGATTCCCTCCACCTAGGGGCTAACTTCTCATAACAAAATTTAAAATATCAAACCAAATTAGGATGCTTTAGCCTGTCACTCTAAAGTCCTCTAATTTTACTCCCCATTAAAAACATATCTCTTAATATATTTGCATTTAATTATATGGACTACAATTCTTACCCATATAATTGCATGTGATTTTTACCAATTGTTGTTTGAGACAATACAACATTAGATCTTACATAATCACACAAAAAATTTTAACATCTTAACTGGCCAAATTAAGAAGTAAATTAAGTTCATGGAATTAAATCTTCACAACTTATTCCAACTTTAAAAACTTATAGATTCCACAAAAATCCTACAAAATTTAATTACTTCTTCATTTAAGAAAGAAAAAGAGAAAAAAAGAACTACTCATAACTAATGGAAAAAACACAAGCACACATTGATTTGAAAATAGAAATCATAATGAAAACACAACAAGTTTTAATTAAAAACTAAATATAAAAATAGAAGTAAACACTTATCTGAAAATCCTCTCCACAAGACTCCGGAAGTTCATTTAAAACTTGACTTTCCACTAAAACACTCCTCAAAGTGGGTCGCCCAACTCTGATGACTCAGAAACAGACTTCAGACTTCAATAAAAACTAAATAAAAGGAAAGAAGAGAATTGGTGAGAAGAAGGCTTCACTCCAACTCCTTTCTCCTTTCTTACTCTCTACTCCTACTCCTACTGATTTCTCTCCCTCACACACTCTCTCAACTCTGTAATAACTCTAAAAAACTCTCTAAAGACTCTCTCTTTATTCATAGTCTCTCATGCAAATTACATGACATAATTTTAATAATAATCCAAAAGGTGCCTTGGTGTCTCTTCATATTGTGTCCCGATTCAATGTATCCACCAAACCTTGCATCCCTTGGATCACTTCTGCTGCCAAAAGGAAGTTAAGGAGGTTACCATCAAAAGTCGCTTCAAACAACCCTTGGAAATTGATCCAAATTTGATTAAATTTGATTTTTATAACTGTGGCGCCTAATCGCCGACCACGCAGCGCTTAGCCACCAGTGTCCAATCTTTCATTTTTTCATATTTTTTGCTCCAAATTTGATCCAATTTTGCTCCTTTCATCATAATCACTCATTTTCATCATACCAATAAGAAAAACATAAAATACCTTCCATTAAACTGCAATATCATAAAAAATAGGTATAAAAATGTGCATAAAAACACTATATATTTTAGGTGTATCAATATTCTATCCACATCTTGACAGTAGAAGTCATCTAAAGGAAATGATAACTACTAATTAGATCCAATGAGTCAGCAGACTGAAGGTCCCTAACATGGCTGACTAAAGGACCATTGTTTGGCTAACTAAAGATCCCAGCTAAATCAACTAAAGTTTCACTCCATAGGCATCCAACATACTGTAGTGTGGATGACTGAGGACCCTCAATTCAACTTATCAAAAGCTTGTAGTTTAGCCAATCAAAATTCTTTAGTTCGATGACCAAAGGTTGTATGATAAACTGACTGAAGATGCAGTCTCAGATGAATATGGAGTGAGAATGCCAAGACAGAGACCAATTTTTTTCTTTATTAATTATTTTATTCATTTATTTATTTATGAACAGAGGTGCCTTCTGATGACCTTGTTTTAAATTGGGGCATGTTGGTAGTTTTATACTTCATAACCCCTACTCTAACAGAGATGATACAAAGGAAACTTTTATCACATAGGAAGCCTTCACAAAAATAGGGCTGACTTTAAGCAGTCCAACTAAAGAGTGCATCTATCACTCAGTGATCGTCGAGTTTGAAGTCATTAAAAACTAGGAGGAACATGAGGCTTTGATCACTTGGTTGTGCCTGGCCTACGACATGGCTGCTCAACACCTGCACATAAAGTCAGAATACTAATTTCTTGTGAACTTGGTAAATGGATAAATCTAAAATAGAGGTTAAATGATGGCCAAATATCTCAAGTGAGATTTGGAAGTTTTTTAAATTTAGAATTGAGCACATTGTCCGATGGTACAATTAGGTAACTGACCTCCTCTCGAAGTGTGTCCACTTATAAGAAGGGATACTTTAGAGATTACTTCGACCAACTATGAGGAACCCGAAGTAATGAAAATGGATATTAATTGAGTTACGACCTGGGTGAATCCTCACATCCATTTCTGGAAGACCAGTAGAATAGCATAATATATCAATAACCCGAAGAGGGTTCGGGCGCAAGGCCGCCCAATATGTAGTGATTGGCGGAAAACTCTTTCAGAATTTAGCCACCTCTCTTTATCTAAGATGCATAAGGAAAGGCGAAAAGGAGGACCTCTTATGAGAATTTCATTTAGGAGAATGTGGTAGCCATTCTAGGAGAAAGACCATACCACATAGGATAGGATACTTCTAGCCAACTCTCCTGAAAGATGTAGAAGATTTTCAAAATATGGATAATGTCAAAAGTAAGCCTTATTACGGCACTAGGAGGCCCAAAGGTTGCAACGGTTCGTTAGCTCCTGACCTCTTTCCATTTTGGGAATCGTTATCTTTGGTTCATTTCCACCATCAAAGGGTCAACAAAAAATTCTTTTAGTCACGGTGGATTCGTTTACTAAGTGGATCGAAGCAAATCCACTGGCCTATACAACAGTGGGAGTGGTGCAGAACTTTATCGAGATAGGTCTCATCTACACATATAGACTGACACTAGTCCTCATCACCGACAAAAACATTGAATTTGTAGATAAAAGTGTAAAACAATTCTAATAAATTCAAAGCATCAACCTAAAATTAATGACAGTACACCATTCCTAGACTAACCCGCAGGCTAAAGCTGCCAGAAAAATAATTATAAACTTTTGAGCAAGAAAGTCGAAGAGTCCAAGGGAAAGTTGTCATTTATAGAAGGCTATGGCTATGGAAATTAAAAAAATTTGGTCTTTAAAGGACTAAATTTAACATAAATGAATCTTCTTTTTCTTTTAGGAAAAAAATCTCTTGTTCTTTTTGCAGCAAGACACTCAAAAAGTAAGAGAATCTTGAGAACTAAATATGCACACCAATAATGTGTTAGCACGAATCTCGGTTGGTTCTTATGGTCTAAAAGATAAATGTGGACAAAGATAGGCACCAGAAATAAAGGATCATCAACATGAATATGATCAAGTGCCTAACTAAGGCTACTCTTAGATAGTGTAGAAAACACACTAAAGTACAACCCATTTGGGTAAGGACTAGGAAAAATCTTCTAAGAAAGGAGAAACATCGATCATGTCAGAAAGATACAATAAATCATCTTAGAAAGAATCTTAGAGGCCCTCCATGGACACTAGCACCAACAATGACACCTACAAAACTCCCTGACAGCTTTTCTATTGAAGGGATGGAGCTACCAATCAGATTGCGGTAAAGTGTCCTTTGCCTGACAGCCTAGCCTCATCTTGACAATAAGGGCCATCAAAAGGGGATGGTAATTATTAATTGGATCTAGAGAGTCAGCCGACCAAAGGTCTCTAGCATGGCCGACCGAAGGACTATAGTTTGACCGACTAAAGGTCCCAAGCTATATCAATTGATAATCCATACCCTAGGTGACCAAAGAATCACATCATGGACGACCGAAGACCCCAATGTCTACTGAACAAAAGCCTACAGTTCAACCAATCAAGGGTTTATAACTCGGTCAACCGAATTCCCTCAGATAAACCAACCAATGATTCAGACTTAGAAGATTGGGGAGTGTGACACCCAAATTAGAGACCCCTTTTTATCTTTATTCATTATCATATTCATGTATTTATCAATGAACAAAAATGCCCCACAAGGATCATGCCTTTCATAGTAGTAGGTAGGTAATTGTACACTTCATATCTCCTATGCAATAAATAAGGGATCATTTCAATAGTAAAGGACTAATGAATTATTCAAGCTAACCTAGACTCTCTCTCTCTCTCTCTCTCTCTCTCTCTCTCTATCTCTCTATCTCTCTCTCTCTCACACACACACACACACGCACACACTCTCTCACTCTCTCTCTCTTTCCCTCCCTCTCCCTCTCTCTCTCTCTCCCTCTCTCTCTCTCTCCCTCTCTCTCTCTCTCTCTCTCTCTCTCTCATGCTCTCTATTCTTTAGGTGTGCACATACGAATTCAACTTCCACACATATTCTTAACCATATTTAGCCCATGCATTTCTTCTTAAGTTCTTACCGAAATCAAATCATATATAATTCTTGATAGTCCAAAATTTCTCTATCCAATGAACATTTTCTTCTCTAACTTAATAATATTGACAATTAAAAATAAGCTCTCGCACTAGTTATTTGAAAAAAAATCAAAATTTATAGATGAAATTTCCTATTAGGTGTGGATAAAATAAACACATAAATCTATAGCAAAGAGATCAAACCTATTATTTGAGGACACCAAATTTCTATATAGTTTAATCAAAATAAAATTGCATTCATTAGAGGAAAAGTGAATCATGTCCACTATAAGAAAATAATTTTTTTTTCTATAATAATTGGGCAAAAAGAATATTTTCTCAGACTGTAAATTCACTTAATCTCAACATAAAAGAGAAACTCTCACTCTCAAAACTCCCAAGTCATATGAAGGAATAAAACAAAAGTGAAAATAATATATATATATCTATATATATATATATATATATATATATATATATATATATATATATATATAATGTTAAAAATCATCTACATAAATGCTTTTGAAATGTTACCATTATTCTTGTTTATAAGAAAATAGCATATAGCTAGAACAATTCTTATTATTATTGTTCTCAATTTTTTAGCTGCACTTTTGAAAATAAGCTTAGCACAAATTGCAAATTGTTAACTTGGTCAAACTTATAACCACGTAATCTCAAAACTCGCCATCGTAACTTGAAATGAATTGATTTTCTTAGAAGACCGAATTTGATCGATTCAAAATGGCTAAGAAATATGAATGCAAATTTTGCACTACTATTATTTCCTGAACTTGATCTTTTCCCTAATAAAACTGACTAAAATTAGACAATTAATTAGAGTATAATTTTAACAGTCTTCATAATTATGTTAGAGCAAAAATAAAAAATTTAAAACTAGATAATTAATATTTAAATTAGTTTTAATGATCTGCCAAACAAGCCACGCTAATTGAGATTTTTCTTAAAGAAGAGTTTGATTTCTGAGTTTGTCCGAAGTGATTGAGTTAACTCTTACATAATAATAGGTTAGATGAGTTTCAAGCGGGTTTCAACATACAACTAGAATTATAACATTTAATTCAAGGCATTATAAAGAAGGGATATAAATGATTGTAAAGAATTTTATTATAGGTAAAAGAAGCTCTAAACCGTTTAATGTTAATGTCACTAAAGTGATGAATTGCTAAAGAACATAAGATGACTAAGATAAATTTTTTTTTAGTAATTGTTTGATGTTTTGAGAAACAGTTGAAATGCCCCCATCAAAGATTATTAAATAGCTCTTCTTTTGGCACACAAAAGGTGATCTAGAGTGTAGATAGTTCTCATAATTAAAAAGTAAAATAAAATAGTTGAGTATCTACCACCAATCATTGTCAATGGTCATCCTTAATTACCACCTTTGCTCAATCATTGCCAAATAAGGATTGCTGACTAGTAGAACCCATCTCTACTTGATTGTCATTACCGTCCATCAATTGCCACAATAACATTCATTGTAATCTAATCAAATATCTTCTTCAACCATTAAATAACAATGATGTCACCCACATTACTTTAATGTCCGTCACAGGAAGGCAAGTTGAAAAATCTAAACTTATAATCCCTCCTAGAATTAAAGGAATTTGTAGAATTCAACAATTTTCATCTTTTTTAATAGACTATCTCAAACTAGCTAAATAATACGAGTTTTTACACGGAGAATTTTTCATGTATAGGTTCATATGCCACTTGTGAGCTCCTCTTATTTGTATGTATATGCAAGATTTTAGTTTACGCTAGGATAATAAATTTCTAGCATATATGTATTGTAATTTTTCTTTTTCTCTTTTTTTGTATCCTTTTACCCTTCTTTTTAATGTCAAAGGTTTTGTTTGCTCTTCTATGACATTTTCTTTCCATGTGAGCACTCATGAGCAAGCTTCTTCATTGAGAAGCTCATCAAGCTTTCTATGAAACTACAAGGCTTTTGATGGAATATAGGGCTTATGATAAAATAAAATTTATTATTTTTATCCAAATAGTTTCATTGTTGTTGATTGAATATAGATAACAAAATTTATAAAAGAATATCTAGATAGATTTTTTTCTCATTATCTAGTTTAAATTTACTAGAATTGTATTGAAATTATAAATATATGAAAATTATCTTAAAATAAAAAGAAATAATTTTAAGAATTATTATGAGAAAAATTTTAACCAAATATTTTGATGAAATATTTAGTTTATATATTTAATTTCAAGTATGAACGTACAACTCGACCGAAATGCTCAAATTTATGACTCAGGGCTTGTTTGGGACAGCTTTAGCTTATTAATAAGTTGCTGATAAGCAACTGCTATGTAACAGCTGATCGGATAAGCTAGCTGGCTGTTTGATTTATGTTGTTGGAAAACGTACCGTTTTGAAGCTGATTCTAGATAAATGACCATTCTGCCCTTGTGCAGTAACGTTTTTAGCAACAAAACTGTTATAGCTATATATTTGATACTTGAGAAGCCAAAAACACTTTAGAACAACACAAGAATAAAATTTACACTTCATTTAACAGTGAGTATCGAGTTTGCTAAAAAAAATTAAAATTATATTTAAAAATATGATATTATTAGTATAAAATTACAAATGACGTATGTCACGAGCTAAGTCGTTCTCCAAGGATACCATCCATCCCAAATCACAGTCGGTGGTGGAATCTGTTGACTGCATGCCCACCGAAAGAAATAGCACTTCACCATGATTCCCTGCAGGCACCTGTAGAACTGTCTCTTGTAGGTATGCGCTTGACGTGATGTCAGTAGGGAAGTCCAAAGTCCGCAGTGGAAGAGCAATTTTTGAGAGGTCCCTAAAACTCTATAGCTCATTTTCCAAATATAATTCAAAATTTAATCTAGTATAAATTGACAAAAGAAGTTATTAATTACAAATTTGTGCGGATGCGAGGTCTCGGAGAACTCAGTACACCAACCCCATAAAAGATATCATGACAAGAGGACAACAGACCTTGAAAAATAAGGGTTGTTGGCTATGTTTAGCTCAACTAACACCAAGCTCATATGTGTCACATATGCATATCACCAAAAAAAAGGCCATCTAGAAGTATCTAATAAACTAGTGCATCAAGAAGAAGAGTGGAACTTGATTGCCTTTATCAGGATTTCTTAAAAGAAGTAATCATTGGATAGATTAGTACCTATAATTTATCAATCTATCATTCCTTTGAAGCATCAATAGTCGATTTAATTGGATCCCAACCCATGCCTATGGATCCCCGTTTTAGTTCTTTCCATAATTTCCAACACTTTTGTTTAACTAATTACACTTGTTCTTAAATTGCAACATATCATACTCCCTACCTGTCATGCGCTTAAACTTCTTCATAATACTTTGTCATCAATCCATATTAAAATAGTTGGTAGGTCAATTTCTCAGCTCAACATTGTTAAGGCACAACTCACAAATATAAGTGTGACTTACCCATCCCACATGGCTGATGAACTGAATTCATTATTCTTGACCATTGTGTTACTAGCAAAGAAAAAGGAAAACAATAATAAATTCGGATTAACCAAAGAACAAATATTAGCCACCACCCAACCCCTAGCACAATCACCACCCGACCCCCAACATAGCCACCACAATCACCCAATCCTGAGTACAACCAACACCCAACAACCAAAACACAGCCACCACCCACCCCCCAACTCTGCCACCACCCACCTCAAGCACAACCACCACCAAACCCCCAGCACACCCACAACCCAACCCTCAGCACAACCACTAACCAACCCCTAGCATAGCCACCACGGTCACCAAGCTCATGACCATCCAACCACAGCACCACACACATCCCACACTACCAAAAACACATGATACAACACCATAACCCCACTTCCCCCAACCACGAAATCACAACCACCTCCAACCCCAGCACATCCACCATCAATCCCCAGCACAACCACCACCCAACCCCCACCACATCCACCACTCCACCCCAACAACCACAACCACTAAAAGAGCTATTCCAATAGACCCTTGAGAGGTTCAAAATGAAAAATTATTGCAAAAACTCTAAAAGAGAAGAAGTTATAAAGAGGCTCTTCTGAGCAAAAAATATTCATAATGCTCACAACAACAACCACAATGAATCACAATAGACTACAATGAACTACCACTCTTCCCTACATTTTAATTGAAGCAATTACATATAGGTCACCTCAATGAACCGCAATCCCTTCCCATATTTCCTTCGAGGAAAATGAATACCCGGATCACACACACACACACACAACAACCATATATATACCCACAACCACAACACTCAACACCCAACCGCAAAACCACATCACACACAAATACACACACACCCAAAGCAACAACACACATAACACTCAACCACAGCCCAACACAGCATAGAAACTCACAACCTTCGCACACATACCCAAAACCATATCACACATCACCCAACCACATTCCACATCACACACAACCACACACACCAACACTACAACAGAAAGCACCCAACCATGACTCCACACAACACACACACTCACAACCACCACACATACACCCATAGCCATGCACACACCCACAACCAGTATTATTCATTTGAGACAGTGATATACACACCACCCGAAAATATGTTATCTACGAATGATAACCCTATACAAATGAGTAATTGAAACCTTGCTATCGTTTAATCAAGCACACCCTTTCCCCCATTCTCCAAATGACTTCCAAAAATCAGAAAATTGCAAAAAAAAAAAAAAAATCATTCCATCGGAAAACCGCATAAATAATACCATTCCATGGATAAATTTCCATAAACCGCATATAAAAAGGCATTCCATCGAAAATTAGTTTTAGAGCACAATAACCATAGCTCAGAGGGAGGAGAAAGAGGTGAAAGCCTGCGACTGCATTTATTAAGAAAACTCAAACGACTTATTCAGATAAGCAAAGCGAACACTCGAAACAAATGCCTCAACTGTGTTTTCAAAACGCAAACGCACTAAGAAGCTGCCTTAAATAGGGCCTTAGTTTAATCGCGAGTAGTAAAAACTTTATAATATGGGCCAACAAATACAAGCATAGTTGTATATATTATGGGGCATTCACATACATACCACCTAATTGTTATCTATTTTTATATTTAATATCTAAAATTTATTTTTTACGTGTATGCCATCCAAATCCTTAATATTAAATCAAAATATTAGTACTTTAACTTTTAAAATTTGATATCAATCTTTCATGTATAGGTAAGCTGTCATACATGATATATGTTAAAATTAAAGTTTAGGGTCAGATGTGTAAATATGTAGGAATTGAGTGATATATATATAAATCTTGTAATATTCATGTGACGTAGGGAGAGAAATGATTCTGATTCTTCTAAATAACTTGGGATCAAAGTCTAATTCTTTCGAAAAGATCATTTGATTGCTTATAAATTAAAAAAATGAATTTTAAAAATAATAATTTTACTTACCATTTTTAAATTATAAAAATAAATGTTTTCTTAATTTATAATAATTAAAATCAATATTATTATATTATTACAAACCAAATGAGACCTAACAGCAATCACTGTCAAGAAATCAAAGAGTATCTTCCGTAGATGACTAATTAAGAGGCTGTTCGTTGCCTTATTACACTAATTTTAGATTAATCCAACATTAAGCACAAGCTAATAAAGAGTTTAAATCTCCTAATTAGTTTACAGTGGGCCTTGCCTATGCCCGAGATTGTAATTTTGCTTTTTTTTTAGGGCATAGCGAATGAGAATCCTAAATAACTCCTAGGGTATTTAATTGATATTCCACTCGTTCAAGAATTTAGGAGGAAAAAAAATAAAAAGAAATAAAAACTCTACTGTCAAAAAAATTACGCAAATTCTTAGCAATTCTTTAGTTATAATATAAATTATATTTCAAGTTGGGGACAAATCAGCTTTACTTAGAGGGTGGGAAAATTTATGATATCAAACGCTCAGTTTAAATACTTCTATTTTTTGTTAACTGTTGAGCGAAAGTATTTATTGTAGAGTAAAATTATTCATTTATTGATAATTTACTATTTATTTTGCAATTTGTACACGATAATATGTTTACATCAATCCCGAGATGATCTGATGATTCAAGAGAAAGGTAATCTCAAAAGGGTTCAACAAAAGATGGATGGATGGGCTAGGTATCTGTTCGAATATAGCAAACTCGAGACTACTCAAATTACAAAAGCGGTTGCAACATTCTTAGACTGAGCAGCTCTTTCGCATGATGGGTGAAGAGTCGTCCAAGCTTGCTACCACAATGAATTCAATCTGAGCGAGAAGCTAGTCCCCAAAGACTGTCATACCGAGATTACTCAGTTGTCTCCCTTAATACCATTAGGTGAATACAACACATCTCAACCAATCCACTAAGATGCCCTCATCTAAGGAATGACTACCCATCAGATTATGATGATTTACCCTTTGCCTGATAGCCTATCATCTCCATATCGACAGAAGCTCCTTGTTCAAGTTTGAGGGTTGAAGACTAGGCTACACTTGTTGATCGATAAAATTTAGTTAAGTAGGTCTAACAGATCTGCGACCAACGAGCTGATCAGAATTGATACTGACAGATTCGCCCAGCGACTCCAACAGGTCCAGCTAACTGGCAAAGCTCGTTGAAGCCCTACACGGTCGAGTCGGTCGAGCTAGTGAATTATAATGTCCTTAGCCAACAAGACTAAGATACCTAGCCTAACATGTACAGTCCTTACTTAAGTAGGGGTATAATAGCAACTTCATATGTTCTATCCCTTTTCTCCGTAAATAGGGGTGATGACCTTACTTCTATGGTGGCCTCTTTTACCACTATAGAAGCCTAAGATCAAGCCTTCGAATTTCTTAGTTACTTTTTTAGAAGCCAAGAAATGGATCAACACCGACTTAGCACACTGTACTTTGTCTATATTCACTTAGGGGTTCAATGGTTAAGACCAATTCCCCAACCTTTTGTTGGGATAATTGAAGTTTTGAACCAACAGAAGCCCAAGTTGAATTTCTATAGATGAAAATTGAGTTAACCTACCAATAGAGCTCAGAATCCTAGGGATCCCAGTAATGAGCCAATGCCTACCCTAAATAATTTTCATTTCTCTAAGAAAAGCCTATTAGACATCAAGCTAGTCATAAGCCAAGAAAAGATTATATCTATAACCACATTAAACTAATACCCCTAAAAATTCCATTACATCAAAATCGAAACCGAAGGGAGGGTTGGGTCACCAAAACCGAACTTTGGCCTCACCTAATTTTTCCTAACACCAACTAACCCTAAAATTAACATAAACCCTAAACACATCAACTTAACCCTAAAATTGAAAATCACCAAAATTTACCAAAATCCAATTGGACCCAAGTTAAAACCTAAATCAAATAATAAATCAATTCATAAGCAAATAACTAAAACTATAAAAATAAAATAAAGACCAATGTCACTTAAAATTAAAAATTAAATTAAGGAGGTAACCTTTCTAATTGACTAAATATTTCGTTAGGCTAATTATGAAGGCCTACTGACCCTAATCTTTTGTGATAGACCTAAAATTATTTGGGTTAGGCCAAATCATCTAAATAATCTAAGCCCAAGCTACATGGGAAGGCCATGGGCTCAATCTTCATGGCACATTCTTAAAGGTCAACCATGACCCAAAAAATCTAACTTGACTCATAGGACTCACCATAACATATGGATATCACAAAAGTTTAAGATAAATTAATTTAACCTAAAACAAAGACTAAAGGACAAGGAAGCACACTAAATCAATTACATGGCACCCAAGTCCAATTCACCATATTCAAACTTTAGGGAGTCAAACTTAGGCTAAGGATGAGTCAAGTCATCCTTAAAAAGCTTCCCCAATCCTCTGAAGCCTTGGCCTTGCTTCCTCCATCACCATTGGAGCTCACCATGACTAAAGAATCATAAACGAAGAAAGCATCCATCCCTTTGCCCAATCTGCTGAAATTTTTCTGTTCATCCTCTTAGGAGCCATCAAAGATCCCCAAGCACCTTAGAACTTCCGTTTATGGCCTTCCATGGATATAACACGAGAGCTCCAGACACACTTTAAGTTCTCCAACCAACCTTCCAAACTACTAACTCCCAATAGCAAAAACATTCCCACAATCAAAAGCAGCATATCCCCACCATCTACAAGCCTCCATATCACCCCAATTGCCTAATTCCTCCACTAAAATATTGGGCCATTTATGGACTTGACTCAAATGCATCTAAACTCCTAATTGAGCATTCCAAAAGCTCCTAGAGGCCCAACATCCCCTTCTCAATCAAACATAAGCCTTCCCACACCCTATACCATAACGCTAAACCAGGTCATGATCTTATTTGGTCGAGCTCATAGCTAGGACCAACTTCAATCCGAATTGAAGCAATAGAAATGTTCGTGGTGCTCAAGCGATCATTCCTAGGTATGGGTTTAAAACTCCTAGAATATGCCTCAGTTTGGTTTGTTATGAATTTGATGTGAAGATAAATTTGTCTCACCAAGGTGAAGTTATAGGAATGAAACTTATGCAATTTGGTTGAGTATCGAGGGAGATTTTCACCCTAGAATGCAGATTGTTGTTAACTCATAGACCCTTTGGGAGAATAAACATATGACGTCTGTTTCAGTGTATTTGAAACGGACAACAAAGATCGGATAAGGCAGACTCTAGGATCAAAACAGGGCATCAGATCGAAGCCAGCTCAATGAACCAAGTGGAAAGGACAACAAACCACGGAGCGTCGTGTGGAGCTTTTGTGTGTCCAAGGATCTAGTCAGTACAATGTGGTTAAGAACAAAATTCTGATTTTCTGAATTAATAAATTCTAAAAAACTCAAATAAACATTAAAAAAAAACATATTTTTGCAAAAAAAAAAAAACAAAATTAAATAAAAATCCCCTTACACTCACCAAATAAAGTAGGATTTAATAAAATAAGAAATAAAATAATATATATATATATATATATAATATTAAATTACTTAAGTAATGCATAAAATATTTTAATCATAAAAAATTAAATATAAAAAATAAAAATATGAAATTGTAAGGGATTATTCCTTTGTCAATAGGGATGTTCCCTGATTTTATGAAGTTAGGGGACCTTCCTAGCATAAAAATGTTTAATTTATTATCAATACTATAAATCTTTTGAAAAATAATTACAAGAAAATGATAAAAATAAGAAAAATACAAATCAAAATTGAAATTTAGACAAAGAATTGGGGCAGCAACCCGAAACAGTAAAATGACAATTTTCACCTCTCAAAACTTTAAAATGAAATCAAAACATTAGGAGTAGATTCGTAAAATTACAAATTTTACATTTTTAGCTCAAATTATCTCCAGAACTTATTTAAACATGAAAATTAACGTAGAAAATCTTAGGATTACATCCTAATAAAAATATTAAATTGATTTATCAAATAAAAAAGTTTAATTTCATAATTATCTCATTAATTATGAAATTACCTGAGATAATTATGAAATTACCTTGATGACTTAACCTAAAATTTAAAATTAGATCTAGCCCATCCTAGGTTCAAGGCAACCTGAATTTACCTTGAATTTAACTTAGGTCTAGCCCAACTTAGTCCTAACTAACTCAACTCAAATTCTAAATTTAACTCAGTCAAGCCAAACTTAGACCTAACCCAAATTAACTCAAATTAAAAATTTAATTCAACCTAAACTTAACTAAAGCCTGACTTAACTTAAAAAAAGTCTAAACTTAACCCAACCTTAAACTTAACTCAAGTCTAACCCAACTTAGACTTCACTTGACAACCTTTTAAAATTAACTCAACTTTAAAAATAACTCAAGTCTACCTCAAATAAAACTTCATTTAATCAAATTCCAAACTTAACTCAACTTTAATTCTAACAAAAATCTAACCCACCTTTGACCTGACCTAAACTCTAAACTTCACTCAACCTAAACTTAACTTAAGTCTAACCCAACTTATGTCTAGCCCAACTTAACCTTGACTTAAATGTTCTAAATTTAACTTAACCTAAAACTTAACTTATGTCTAACCTAAGTTAGAATTGACCAAACCAAATTCAAACTTAACTCAAGACTAACCTGAATTCAAACTCAAACAAATTTGGACTAACGCAGCCTAACCAAGACTAGCCTAAATCTTACATAAACCAACCTTGTCAAGCTAGCCTAACCCGAGATAGCACAAAAAGTGTTTACATCATACCAGGGTCAACCCAATATTACTTGGGTTAACCCAGATTAACTTAAACCAACACTTTTTAACCATAACTATACCTAACCCAAAGCTTGGAGTTACTCAATTTAATTATGGCTTACTCAAATTAAACTTGAACCAACCTGCATTAACACCAACTCAACTAATAACGTGTAAAAAAAATAAAGTTAAGCCTGTTTAACTTCTCTTCAGAGGATAAACCACATTTCAATACACTTTTATCCCAAGAGACAAATTGGTTAAATACAAAATTTTAAAAATACAACAAAACTTAAAAGACATAATACAATAAAATACATCATAAAATCCATTAAGACTAAAAATCAAACCCAAAAGCTGGCCTTATTTGAGAAGGAGCTTTGCATGAGGCAACCCAGGACTACGAACGAAGATCCTTCCAGTCACTTGTGAATGATCAAACCTCAAACCCTCTTGGAAGGACGGAACGATGGGATATTTACTTGGTCATTTCAACATCAAAATAAAATAAAATAAAACATAAAATTTGAAGGACTAAAAGTCTTAAGCAATCTAAAATTTTCAACCCCCTAAAATATGAAAAAACAATAAAACTTTAATGAAACCATAATGAACAAAGATAATTGAATGTGACTTTAACCCTACTACCCGGGTCTACGAAGTTTTATTTTATGATGCAACCCATGGTTATTGACAAAAATCACCTAGTCGGAGTAGGCTAACCGCCCCTCTAAACTAAGTAGATGAGGGAACTGAGAACCATTTAGACTTCGCTTAACGAACTTTAAACTTAATTCAAATTTAAACTTAACTCAAGTCTAACTCAAAGTAGACTTAATTTAATCAAATTCCAAACATAACTCAACTTTAATTCTAAATCAAGTCTAAGCTAACTTTAACCTGACCTAAACTCTAAACTTCAATCAAGCTAAACTTAACTTAAGTCTAATGCAACTTAAGTATAACCCAACGTAGACATGACTTAACTGTTATAAAGTTAAATTAACCTAGAGATTAACTTAAGACTAACTTAAGTTAGACTAGACCCAACCAAATGCAAACTTAATTCATAACCAACCTGAATTCAAACTCAAACCAATTTGAACTAACCCAGCAAAACCAAGGTAAGCCCAAATCAAACATTAACCAACCTTATCAACCTAGCCTAACTTGAGATAGCTCAAATAAGCTTAAATCATGCCTGGGTCGACCCAATCTTACTTGGTTTAACCAAAAATAACCTAAAAAATCATGTGTTAACCAAAACTAAACCTAACCCAAAGATTGGGGCTACTCTATTTAACTAAGGCTAACTCAAATTAAACTTGAACAAACCTAAATTAACACCAGCTCAACTCATAAAGTATAAAAAAAATAAAGTTAATCGTTTTTTACTTCTCTTTCAAAGATAAACCACATTTCAAAACACATTTGTCCCAAGAGACAAATTGGGTTAAATACAAAATTTTCAAAATACAACAAAACTTAAAAGACAAAATCCAATAATATACATCAAACAATTCATCAAGACTAAAATTCAAACTCAAAATCCAAACTTATTTGAGAAGAAGCTTTGGATTGGGCAACCCATGCCTATGAATGAAGATCCTTCTGGTCACTTGTGACAAATCAAATAGCAAACCGCAATGAACTTGGAAGGAAGGAACCATGGGATCTTGACTTGGTCAATTCAAAATCAGAAATAAAATATAATAAAATTAAAACAAAAAATTTAATGGACTAAAAAGTCTTAAGCAACCTAAAATTTTCAATCCCCTAAAAAAAGTAAAAGAAAATAAAACTTTAACGAAATCCTAAGGAACAAAGATCACCGAATGTGTCTTTATGCCTACTACCCGGGTCTACGTGGATTTCTTTTATGATGCAACCCATGGTTATTGACAAGAATCTCTTAGTTGGGGTAGGCTAACCGCCCCTCTAGACTAAGTAAATTAGGGAACCGACAACCCTTTAGACTTCACTTAACCAACTTTAAACTTAACTCAATTCTAATTCAAGGGAGAGTTGATTTAATCAAATTGCAAACATAACTCAACCTTAATTCTAACTCAAGTCTAACCTAACTTAGACCTGACCTAAACTCTAAACTTCACTCAACCGAAAATTAACACAAGACGGGATGTGCATTCCCAAAATAAAAAAATAAATTCTAAGGAAAGCTAAACCAAAGTACAAGTTATACAAGTTTGACACACCATGGGTCTCCACCAAACTACACATGGCAGACACGCAAATTGTTGAAACCAAAACTACTATCACTCCATCAAGCATATCTACCAACTACGTTTGGGACCCAAGATACCATACACCACCATTATTCAAGAAGTAGAAGCTCATTCTTCTAAAAGAGTAAAGCCTAAATCTCATATGGCCTTTTAACAACCCATGAGAATTGCTATTAAAGTCCAAGGCAGCATCATTTGTTATGAACTCGCTCGTGAAACTTTTATGGGTCATGAATCATACTTTCTCAACATGCTGACACACCACCAATGACACTTTCTCCCTATGCAAAATAAAAATGTATGGAGATATAAACCATCGGTCGGAGTCGCTAATGTCGTAGAACCACGATACATATCAGTAATTCCTAAGCATAGTCCTCACGATGAGGCTCAATTAAGAGGGATACTAGATTCAATAATCAAGAAAAGCTAGAAAAGTTAAGAACGGTTGTCAAGAAATTGTCAAAAGACCAATAAAAGAGACTCTCTTGACAACATGGAGGAGGATTTTGCTTAAGTAAACATGTTGGAAACACGGGATACTTCATCATCACGAATGGTACCACTATCAAATGAAGAGAATCCTACTGAAGAGTTACAAAAAGTAATAATATATATAGTTGACTAGATTATCCATCTAGAGAGAAATATTGAAGAAATGATGGCTCTCTTAGCAACTCTACAAAGCTTACCACAATCACTATAAATAGTTCCTGTTGAAGTGAAACAATCATTGGTGATCCACATCATTTATGGAAAACAAGAATCAACAGAAGCTAATATGGAATCCCATCCAATTCGTGATTCAAGAAAAAGATATCACTCAACTCGTCGAGCATACGATAAAAGAGACAATTGTGCAAGTTAAGTACATATTGTCAATTCTAAGGGGTAGACCCTATAAAGAGGAATATGATTCCATCCAGTACCCAAGGGCTTCATACCACTCTCTTTAAACTTTTCTTCACACTTTCGATAAAGTTCCTGTAACCCGTGGGGGCAGTTGATGTGCCCTTAGTGTGTGTTGTTTTCTGTGTACTTTATGTTAATTTAATTCCCCTGAGACGGTGCCAAAAACTTGACCTGGTCCGCAGTCACACGGTAATTTAGCTTCCAAAACATGGCAAAAAACTTGACCTAATTTATTGTTAATGGCTAGTAAGAAAAATCGAAATGTTATAAAATTTAGATAATAATTCTCACACAATGGACTCTACGCAAGTACACATATCGCTTCAAGTAATATAGGGCTTTCCTTAAAAACCCCAGTATCATTTACACAAAGAGGCAAGGTAAAAAATTGCTTAGGCTAATTCTAGTCTACGACTATCAGTCTTTAGTTTAGAATTTTTTAATCCTTGATCAATCACCCATTATAATTGAGTTGTTTTTCTTACTATTTCTTCTTGTTTGGAAATAGTAACATGAGATGATTATGCTGTTGTTTTCCTTTTACTTTTCTTTTTTCCTTTTCTCCCTTTTTTCTAAATCTTTTTAATCCTCACTTTTTTTTATTTAATGTGAGGATTAGTATATCTATATAGGCCTTGAATAGTTTTGAATTTTACTATCCGCATTCTAAAATCCAAAACACAAAACTTTCCCACACTTTTTTTAAAATATGTAAGTATTAGTTTGAAAAAGGTTTCAATAAAGGCTCAATTCTCAATAAGTACAAATCTAAGAATCTTATTTTTTCTAATATTCACTCCTTTCTACCATAAATACAAAAATCATATTCCTAATGTTTCCTTAAAAGTATCTTAACACCAGAACAGTTTCTTCATATATGATTTCAACTAAGTTATTTTTATAGCAACTTAAATGTAACTGCACATACCATAAGTCATTTTAAAAGTACGTTCCAATTAAATACTACCTACTAAGGAAAAATAAAGTTAAGTTTTAAAAAAAAACTTTCCCCCCAAACTTGAATTTTTAAATATTGTGCACATAATTCCATAAAATGAAGTAGAAAGGAAAAGTAAATGTTAAATTTATTAACTACTACAAAATTATATCAAATTCATATACATGTGTAATCAGGATAGAATGGTTGCAGAAGAAAGTAAATCTGGCATGAAACATGCTTGCAATAAATAAACTTAATGGAAGTATACTCACTTAAAAATTTTATTTTTCTTCCTTCCTGTTGACCTCATTTTTGATGAGGTCTTTTCTCTTCATTCTCCTTAGTACTTAGGATCTAGCCTTAGACTTTTCCTTTGACTATCTTAGAGGACTAGAAATGGAACCTACCCCTTTAGAAACTCAACCACTTCTTAACTCCTTGCAAACCCCAAAAGCTTGATGGTAAACCCCTAATCACCTAGAGGGTTGAGATCAAATGTGGAGGTTTAAATGATGAGTTTCCTATAGGACTCTTTGGCCTTAGGATCACCCTGGGTGGCCTGGTCTGGTGAGGGCTGACCTGCACATACATTACACTTTCACACACATTCCAAATCCTAAAACTATTCATGCCTAGCTTGACTTCCTGACTCATGTGGATAATTCATATGGATGGTCCTTAACCCCTAAGCCCCTGGCTAAGAGGGTTAGGAACAACATAGTGAATGCCTCAAATGAGTCCCCTCATGGCTCCTATGGGCTTAATATGGCTCCATGACTCAACCAAAATGATTCCATTTCACTCACACTTAATCAATTTTCATTTTTCCAAAATTTCAATTTTTGACCCCCGGGGCCCCGGACCCACCTAGCCTTCCAAAAGCCCTTGAAATTACTCAAAACCACCAAAATTTTCAAATGACCAAGAATTTTCTAAAATTAACCTTGAATTTTTCCCCACCAATCAAATTGATCATTTACAGCCAAAAATACCCCCAATACCCTCCAATTGCAAAATGCCCCTCTTGACCCAAAAAAATCTAAAAATTCCAAAAATTCCCAGATAATTCCAAAAAATCCCAAATATTCCCAATTGCATTTTGTCCAACTACACCATGGGCCAATTTTGCCAATTTACCCCACTTTTACCAAAACCCCCAATTTGACCCATTTTAACCCCAAATGAACCCAATGTCAAACCAAATCACCCCAATTGACCTCAACTTTGGTCCAATTCAATTCTAAACTTCAATTCAATATCCCCAATATCAATCTAGACCAAATCCATGCCCAAATATGATTGGCATTTGAATCCAATTTCATTTTTAAGCTTAAAGCCCAATTTTGACCCATGACCCAAACTTCGCCCAAACTAACCCAATTCAATCCCAATTTGACCCAAATCTTTCTAAAACCTTCCTAGCATCCCCACAAACAAAACACTAACATGATTTGCCAAAAATTTGGACCCAAACCTTACTCAAATTCAACCCAAACCCAAAATCCCTTAAATAAGCCTACACCCAAACCTAACCCAAATAGATCCAAATCCCAAAATCAAAACCTAACCAAACATGAAACCTCTTTGAAACACTCCCATAAACATTTCTCAAAATTAATTTTACATCAATTTCAACATTAGCCCAACCATAGCCCAAGTTAGTCCATTTTGACCTATTTTGACCCTATCACCAAGGGGACCCAAATTAGACTCAATTCAATTCCAAATCACTTCAAATTGATTCCAAATCACTCATGACACATTCCTAGACTAAACCCAACATTTCTTTAGCCCAATTATTAAAAAATTTCCACTTACCAATTTGTTTTTAAACTTAAAATCCCATCCCCTTAAACCATTCTAAAAGCCCACCTTTACTAAATTTTAAAAGCCCAAACCCATCCTAAAGCCCACACTACAATTTCATCTCATCTTCACTCAATTAATATCACTCCCTAAGTGCTAAATCCATCATGAAAATCAAACCAAGATGGTATTATGACAAATCCCATCAAATAACCCCAAAATTTTCAAAATTTCATAAACCCTTTTCCATGAAAGTTGACTTGACTTTTCCCAAGCCAAATGTGAGCCATGAACAAGCTATTCTCAAGCCACATGAAGCCATGGGGGCTTTGACTTGTCATTAGTCCACTTATGGCAAGAAAAGGGGGTTCTTTCTTAAACCTCCCTTAAACCTTTTAACCTTATTTATGCTACACACTAAACCATGTTTAGCCACCTCACCATGGATAAGGACTTCACTACCCCAATTCAGCTGATCAAATAGCTTTCTCTTCAGCCCAAGCAGGCCATGGGGAGGTGAACCTAGCCCAAAACCATGGGTTGACCCAAACCAAGCAAAAATAACCCCTTCTCCATTCCATTTCAATTCACCACCTTTACACATGGCCAACTCCAATTGACTTCACCATTGCGAAGCCCTGCCCTCACTGGTCAAGATGGTGACCTAACCCTGGCCGGCCAGCCACCACAGCTGCCGGAAAACGCCATGGCCGAGACCTTGGGAGGAGCCCGACATTGAAATTCTCCCTTGCTGAGCTGCCCTATGCCCAATGCCTGCCATGGCTGTTCTTCCCTTGACCTAAGCAGCTGATCCAAACCATCAAACCCCCCTGGGAGGCCCTCCAGCCAGCCCTATTTAAACACCACCTCCTCTCGGCCAAGAGAGGCACTGAAACAAACCATACAGAAACTCTGCCAAAATCATTCCAGACTCTCCCCCACACCTGGAGAACTTGATTCCCTCTGAAATCCCCCTGCCATTTACTCTCTGTGAGCTCAATTTCAGAGTTGAAATTCAAGCCCAAAATCGGGACACTTCACCACGGTGAGTCAATCCTCAAATTGATTGACTCTACACCTTCATCGGACCAAGATGAGAAGTTTCCCAGCAAAAGCCCCCTCACCAGGCCAGCCATTGCTTCCAGCCTCCAAGATTTGTGATCGGCTGTGATCACTTTTGTACCTAGGCAATTCACCAGGCCAAGGGACTTTATCTGGAGCTTGCTTGGACCTAATCGAACATGACACAACTCTCAGATCGAAGCTTCACTTCTCTGAGTAAATGTATGAGCTCTCTCTTCCTCCCGAGCTTCTGGAGATTCTCCATTTGATATGAATCGATTTCAATGCATGTTTACCGTATGGATGTGTTCCTCTCTTCAAGACGAATCCATAGAGCATAAGAACACAAAAATCCGTTGAGGATCGAGTGAGTTCTTAGGGTTTTAGTGTGGACGGTCACGGGAGCACACCAGTCGTAGACGATGATCAGGAGCTGTTGGATCGCGCGTGTATCGGATGGAAGGTTCGGATCGCGTCGGACCGTAAGATGTTACGTGAAAGGCGGGCCCCGGGATGGCTGACTCAGATGGCGGTGCCCAATCACAGCGCGACACACACCCCTTCGAAGCCACCGAGGTTGACGCGGCGCCACGTGGATAAGTAGAAAATTAGGGTTATTTTCTTATTTATTAAATACCCAGAACTTCAAAAATGCATAACTTTGTGTACAAAAATCCTAAAAATAAAATAAAAATACCTTCTTGCTCAGTGAACAATGGAGAATAATGTGGAAAAGAAATCAAGTCATTTCATCAAGTATTTTATTTTTAATGATTTATTTACTCTCTGTGGTATTTTAATTCTCCATTTGCATAGACAATTCACCATAGCATGAGACCATAGGGCTTTTGAAGCCTCTGACCTAGGGAACATTCCTTGAATTTTCCAAGGTCAGAGACCATCTCTATGAGAAGTTATTGATTTTCCAAGTTCATGTTACTGTTTTGAGTATTTTAATTCCAATAATTAGCATGTTGAGAAATAAATTCTAGGAAAATTTGGTGATGTTTCTTATGACCAGAGGAACCTAGAAAAAATAGGTTTTGAGTTAATTCACTTGGAACAACCCTATTTGGCCTTAATACCCAAAATTAAACTTTAATTAATTAGGGTTAACCACACATTAAATTGACTTGAAAATAATTCTCCACTGATCTTAGGATCAGAGGAACATCACATAAAAATTTGAAATCAATTGAAAATGTTTAACCCCACTAAATGGATGAATTAAGTCACAAAACCAAAATTAAATTTTAAAAATTCATAACTCACAAAATACTTTTCAAAAATTCACAAAAATGGTTTTGGAGCTTCTCTGATATCAGAGGGACTTAGGAAAATTTAGGTTGTAATTTTCTAAAAAAAGTTGATTTTTATCATTATTTTAATATTTTTAATAATTAAAAAATAATAAAAATCATAAAAATATTAAAAATCACCAAAATGTTACGTTTTGAATTCTAATCATTTAGGAACAAACCAAATATTTTTCCTAAGTCTCTAGGGTAAGATATTGAATTTTAAAGGCTTAATGTAATTTTTAATATTAAAAAATGTATTTTCCAACCTTTTCACTAAAATAATTCTAATAAATAAAAGAAAAATCAGAAAAATATAAAATTTATTTCTCTAGACTCCTTGATATTAGAGAGATTTAATAAAAATATAAAATCCATTTTCAACTTTAATTTTATTTTTAAATTAATTAATACTCCAAAATTCAAAATAATTCTAATAAATAAAATATAACTTAAAAAATTACCAAAATTGGTCCAAATGGTCCTCTGGTTATTAGAAACTTCCCATAATTTTATTAAGGACAGAAACATTTCCTTAGTCATGTTATTGAATTTTCCTTAAAAACTTCTATTTTCCATTAAAAATAATTACTTAAATAAATTAAATACAGAAAAATCACATTTTCTCCTCTAATGTCTTAATTGACATGTGAGTGAGGTTACATAAAAATTTCAAGTTCATTTGAGCTTAATTTAGTGAGTTATAGAATTATTAAGCTTGAAGGGCAAAAGAGTAATTAAAAATTTCAACCCTTAATTAAAATTTTAGGATTAATCAACAGGGGAGGGCAAAATATTTGATTTTAAACTGATTTTTGGATGATTGAAACTTAAATGATTAAGGGTAGAAATCTACTAATCATTTCAAATATATTTAAAATAAAACTTTAATTAATTAATTAATTAAAAATTTAGAAGATTAATAGAAATTGGAATTATTAAAGTAGGGATATTTTTAAGAGGACATTTATTCTTTAATTTAAAAAATCCTAAATAAATCACTTCAATAATACTTAATTCTTAATTAAAAAAAATAAAAAGAATAATCTCAATTAATAATTAAAATTGAAATTAAATTAAATTAAATTAAGATTAAATTAAAATTAAAATTAAAATTAAATTAAATTTAAATTTAAATTAAAATTAAAACTAAATTAAATTAAATTAAGATTAAAAATAAATTAAAATTAAATTAAGTTAAATAAAATTAAAATTAAATTAAAATTAAATTAAATTAAATTAAATTAAAATTAAATTAGAATTAAATTAAATTAAATTAAATTAAATTATAATCAAATCAAATTAAATTAAAATTAAATTAAATTGAATTAAATTAAATCAAAATCATTTAATAACAAACCTAAATGAAATCATTAAGAATTAAATCTAAAATAATTTGAACACTATTCCAAACTTAAAATTATTAATTAAAACCTCATAATTAAATTAAAATACTTTAAATCATTAACTCTAAGCTTTAAATTAAAAATGAATAAAATTTTTCAACAAACCAACTTGCTCTGAAAGCTCTTATTATTATAACTCCTAAATGAAGTATCAAGTGAAGTGTTACTTCACTTATAAGATATTCAAATGTCCTAGTTCACTGAGCAAGAGAACAAAACTTAAACTCCTGGATGATTAATTCACTTGTATAATTAAATTCTCTTGGACTTAAAATAATCCCAGAAGTATTGAAAAGATGTTTAGGACTCGTCCTAAGCACTTCCTCAATATGACGGGATGTTTTAGAAGAACAACTGAATTTAATTGTTCTTTGATGAAGAAAATTATCCTTAAACCAAAACACAAGAACCTAGACGTCATAGGAGATGACTAGTTATAGGATTAGGACTTTGGTAGACAACCAAAACCTTTCCCTTAGCTTTACTTAGGTACTTGTTGAAATATTTAAATGCCTTAACATGTGTTTTAAGTGCAGCGTGGGATGACAGGAAGACCGTCCAGGTACGCTTTTATTTTATTGCAATTTACTTACATGCACTGTACTTTACTTTTCTTGCATGATAAACAACTGTTGCATGAAAACCAAAACCTTTAGGATAGTCCCTGAACTGAAACCAAAACTAAATTAAAAGTCATTACAAGATAAAAATCACCGCCACAACATTTCAAAATATAAAACAACTCAAAATTTAATCACAAACGGAACAACAAAACCACAACTACAACTAAATTAAAACGTCTCATTGAATGATCGGGAATACATCAGATGATGTAACCCACGTGTTGCTAACGAGATTTTCCACGGTCTAAATGAAAGTGTGGAACACATTCGGTTGAGTTTAGCAAATTCATCTGGACTAAGTGAATTCGAAGAAAATAACGGTGCCTGGATGACGGAACCATGGGATCTTAATCGGTTCTGTTTAAACAACTTTAAGAATTGTTTAAATTAAAATATTAAAAACACTTGGATTTTAAGATTTTCTCTAAACCAAAACACTTCTCTCATCCTTTGATTTATAACTTCTAAAACTAAACTTCTGCAACAACAAGGAGCTCGGAGCATGGTGGGCAGCTCGACCATCGTCATCAGCAAAACTCGGATCTACACCAGCTAAACTATTCTTAGAATTAAATAACCAAGCCATAGGATTTCGAGGTAGTTTGCCTAGTGCAACATAAATCCTCAACTCTTCGTTAGGCATTTGTATAATCATGTTATGCAAATTAAGCCCTAACCGATCTTAGGACTCCGAGGTAGTCGTTCGGTACGACATAAACCCTCACATCTTCGAGGCTATTTGTATGATCATGTCATACAAATGTAAGTCCTAATTAATTAAAATTGGCAGGATTGCAATATTAAATAAATTCCCAAATTGAAGACAAATAATAAGATAGTTTGAGAAGTTGTCAAGATTCTTCTTGGATCCTTAGCTTCTCCTACTTCTCTTTCTTTGGACTCTTAAAATAAATTGTTCCAAATTTGATCCATTCCCTATTGAAATTTCCATAACTCAAATCCTTTGAAAAGCTCAAACTTTGAAATTCTTGAGAGCAAAACCACTAATCATTATCAAGAGTTTTCTTAAGTGATTCCCGTCACTTAGGATGTAATTAACTATAGGGGCATGCCCTTAGAGGGAACTTTAAGAACCGAGGTAATATAAACCCTGCTTAATTCATTTATATTAAGCAGGGGAACTTGTCGGCTTATAAAATTGGTTCGCGAGCCAAACGAGATGTCACAAATCTTCTAGTTTATTTAATCGAGCCCCATCGTCGAGCGGTGTGTCTATTCTTCGGGATAGATACACGGTTTGTGATGCGGTGCTCATTTATATAAACTATTTGGGATGTGAGATCTGTTTGATTTTTCATATCTTAAAATTTTCAAACTTAAAAATCATTTTCAAAATCAAATGCTACTTTTTAAATTATATATATTTAAACTAAATTTAAAACCTAAAAATTTGCCGAGGCGACCCCTCTTTTTAAAATCCAACACATAACCTAAAAATACGCCGACAATTTCTGTAGGCGACCCCTATTTTTAAAATACGACACTCAACCTAAAAATATGCCGACACTACCCACAAACTTAATTTTTAACATGTATAGAATTTAGTACAACAAATATAAGCAGGATGAAAAAAAGTTCAGAAATTCTATCTACCACATATGCCTATCAAAAACATGTATAATTATTAATCAGGATAGAAATTATGTAGTAGAAATTAAATCTAAACTAAACATGTCAAAATTAAATTGACTAAACAAAAGTTTAACAAGCATAAAAGGTATGTGCATAGGAATATAAAAATGTTTTTTAAGTCTTATATAAAATTGTAACACAAAAAATAATAAACATTTTAAATGAGGTCAATTCTTCCATTAACTCATGGACAAGGTTACCCTGTTAAGTTGGGTCGTAAATAGCAACATCAGGCATCACCTTATCCCACTAAGTATGTACCTCTAATAGCTATAGATATAATGTAAGATCATCCACATGTTACTCATCAAATAGGTTTGTGACTCCTATCAAATGAAAATAAAGTCGGAGAAAGGAAGCAACAAATTCAGATGGAACTATTACTGTTCAAATTCATGATGTTTCTTATAAAACTAACGTCAGTAGAGACCCGAGTGATAGTGGACTCGTCAATCCAACTACTACAAGAGAATAACAAGTCTATCCATAATAATAATTTAAGGAATCACCTCCTTCATAACACACAAAGATCAAATTAAACCACTAAAAATCCAAACATCTACCAATAATCAATTAAACTGATCAATCCATACTAAAGTAAACACAATACAACACAAACAATCATAACACTCAAGCACACTAAATCAAACCACACTAATAACAATGGGTCGCCTTCTATAATGCGCTTGGTTTAATGTCACTAACTCAACAAATGATTCTTCCTAGATCAAAATTCCATTAAAGTAATCCTTAATCAATCACCCAATCTTTCTCGAATCCAGGGATTCCTACAAAATGCTCAAATTCTAATTTTTCTTTCAGCTCTTCCTTTTTGGATTGATTCATATCATTGCTTTTCATATTTTTCTCTAGATTCAATATTTTTCTAATAATTTTCTCAATTTGCATATTAAAATTATTCTTGAAATTTATACTATATGAATCTCTTTAAAATACTTCAAGATCTCCCAAATTTTGGATTGGATTCTCTCAAGATAATTTAGATTATGAATCAAATTCTTCTATGTTACTCTTCTGTCTAGGTTTGTCTTTCAATTCTTCCCCTTGGGACAGTATTATAGAATATATTATTGTCTCAATTGTCTCTCTCATAAAACTAGATATTGCATGATCCTTAAATTTAATTTTTCCGTCAAGAACCTCCTTTTTAAAGTTTACAACATTGTGCATTTGTTCTAATGTCTCAGCAAAGGAAATATTTATAGTTAATTTCTTAAATTCTTCTATAAATCTTGAGAACTGTTGGTCTAATTTTTGTATCAATATTCCTTGAGGAAGTGGTGATGGTGATTTTTCTATATATATCTTGGTTGACAAAATAGTTTTATATAATTCCATAATAATTTTTTCCAATGTTCTTTCAATATCCTTATCCGCTTTTCTCATCCCATCATTTATTTGAACCATATCCTCCAACTCTCTTCTAATTTTTAGTTCGATATCTTTATATTGTTCATCATTCATTTCCTTAAGGTTCATCTCAGGGTCACTAGGTAGAATCTTTGCAGGATAACTGTTAATTGCAATAATAATCTGCCCCACATGGATTTCTACATTTCTGACAACCTCTTCCATAGGCATCTCCTTCTCCGCATTATGTGGGTTGAAGTTAAAATTGTGAGGAAAAGAAATTTCATCTTTAAAATCACCCTTACTATTCCAATTACATGTCTTATTAAATTAATTATCTTCCCAAAATTAGTTTTCTCCTCTAAAATTATTATTCCATTTAAAGTTTGAATAATTTTCCTAACATGGGTGGGTTGTGATAATCAGAATAACGATTGTATATCTCATGGCTAGTTTCAAAAGAATTAGTCTCGATCAATTCTTTAGATAAATTTTCCTTAATATTTGAGGATCCTTGCCTAACATTATAATCCAAATCTGAATATTCATAATATTTCACTCTCTCATTTCTACATTAAATTCATTGAATTGTTTGTGATTCATCATCCTTCTAAAAGTTTTCTCTAAATCTGACTCGTATAATCCAAGGTCTCGAGCTCTTGAACTATGCATACAAATCTGAAGACTCAAGTAATAGGAAAGATATCAAAAATATTTTTTGTATTTTTGATTTTTCACTAAAATAAAAATACAATAATTAAACACACTATATAATATTATAATTTCCAAATCTGAATCTTACAGGTTTAACTAAAATTCTCCTAAGGTTCTCAAAGCATCACCGACAGCCTCACCAAAAACGTGATGTGCCCCTAATGTGTGATGTTTTACTGTGTGTTTTATGTCAATTTAATTCCCCTGAAATGACACCAAAAATATGACCCGACTGGCATTTACGCAGTAATTTAACTTCAAAAATATGGCCAAAAACTTGATCCAAATTATATTTAATGTCAAGTAAGCAAAATCGAAATGTTATAAAATTTAGATATTAACTCTCACATTATGGGTTCTATGTAAGTGCACGTATCACTTCAAGTAGATAGGGTTTTCCTTAAAAACCTCAGTATCAATCCCAAAAAGAAGCGAGGTACGAAATCTCTTAGGCTAATTCTAGTCTACTACTATAATTTATTAGTTTGTAATGTCTATTTAAGTGGTTTTTCTAATAGGTACGCCTAAAGGTAAGTCTTAAGTTTGAAACAACTAATAACTATTCTTAAAAGAAAATATTATTTCTAAAGATAACCCTTTTTGGATGAATTGGTTTGGAAAATTTTGAGATGTTAAAAACTACTATTCATATGTAGTGAATTTGTTAATTTATAAGAATGAGATACATTAAATAATGTATGAGCTAAATAGGAGCAATCCAATTCTTTACCCTTTGTCATGTGCATAAAGAACATTGGCTAATCCAGAATTCAGTCTCTAAATCCATAGTTAGGATGGGAGGATACTACCTCTCACTCTAGAGCTCCTACATCCCCTCGCCTGAAGGCTAACATCTCACTTTAGTTTCCAAATAACTGAACCAAATTGGGGATTTTAGTTTGTAACCCTAAAATCTCCAATTCTACGCCCATCAAAGTAAATTTTTCTATTTATTTGCACTCAACCTCATGGACTACATTCTCATCCATGAAATCAAATGTGATTTCAATTTATTATGAATTATGCCGCCCTCTCGGATTTTAATGTAATTATAACAAATGTTAACTCTATAATGGGCCCTTATTGTAATGTAAATGAAGTGCAAGTAAAAACCCTCACATTTATAATTAAAACCTCATTTAAAATAAATCCTAAAATCGTAAATATGAACCATAATCATTACAAAAGAAAATTAAAATGAAAATAAGGAGATAATTTTCTCATGCCTCTATTTCCAAACAAGAAGAAAGATTAAGAAAATCTACTCACAAAGCACAAAGGGAAACTTTATTACATCAAAACAAATCCACCAGAAAAGTATTTAAAAAATTACAAGATAATGAAAAACACAATATTTAGCTTTTCCTATTGAAAGAAAGATGAATATCTCCCCCCACAAAGTTTCCCACGGATTCATGTAATGCTAGTACAATTACTTACAGATTCTCTCAAAATCCCCTCTCCAATCTCTCTAAAAAGGTATAATTCTACATTTCTACTCCTATTCTAAGATATTTACGCATTCCTCCCTTTTTTCCTAACATACAAACCCACTGACACACACGCACGCACACACCCCATGAGAGACGCCAACCCGCCTATGTTAAAGAGACACAAAATCCCTCCTTTTTCTGAAGAGACACACCTCTTCATACCAAGAGACAAATACCTTCATCCAAAAGACACATCTCTTCATTAAAGAGACTTACCCATGTTTTTAGATACATTGAACCACTCCATGGGGCATTTGAACTACTTGAAGTTTTCTAGAACATATCAAAAGTAGTCAAAAACTGCAAAAAAATCATGCAACTTCGTCAATGGCACCTCTGGTATCTGTTCTAGAACTTCCGGCGTCTGTTTACTAGATTTCAGCAGTCCTCCATTAATTATGGCGCTTTTAGTTCCATATTGGTGCCTCTTACACTAGTTCTGGTGCCACTGGCCCCACCCTGCAGCATCTCCCCATTTCGCTCCATTTGTCTTCGTTTGAGCTCCGTTTCTCCCCATTTCGGTTGAGTTTCACTCCTAATAGTTATACCTACAAGATAATCATTAAAACATCCTTCATTTAATGTTTAATTTCATTCAAAACTATGTGAGAAATTTAAAAAATATTGAGCATAGAAAGACATCAAAATGTGTCAAGTCAGAATTTTCTTTCATACTTATTTTTACTCCAAATTGCACCATATTTTCTTCATTTTCTCCAAAAATCCATTTCATGTACTTGAAGCCAAAAAAAATTCAAATACCTTCCTTTAAAGTGCAATATGATTAAAATATCATAAAAAATGAGCATAAAATGTATGTGAATAAGTACTAATTTTTAGGCTTATCAGTAGTGATGCTCTCTAGTTTTGCCAATTTGTTACCAGCCTTACCAATATTACTTTTAATTGGTATACCAAGCTTCATAATGGGTCTATTAAAAACTTTACTGAGTAAGAAAATCTTGTCAGCTAGTGTTTTGCTAGAGCTTGGCATCACATTATGTTTGGTGATCTCGTAGTGAGAGTCAGAGAAATCCCTTGTTAATTACATTCTTCGGTGGAGGAATCTCAGCTTGAAGTGCTAACACACCTCCAAGAATAGCATGTCATCAAAATCCTCCTTAATATCACCCATGTACCGCTAACATTCTTGTTCAAAGGACTTATGATAAAATTATTTGATAATCTACTCATCAAAGCGACAAGCCTTTGGGAAGAAGCAAAGTAATTAAGTGTTACAAATAAATAGAGAAGCCAAAGATTGTAGTGACATTTTAGAAGAAATCAAGGAATGTGTTGGCAGTTGATAATAGTAAACAACTAATGCAGATACAGCCTAAGCAAAAGAGGCAACAACAAAATCCATCACAGCTACAACAATCCTCACAGCTACAGTTTTAGCAATTATCCATGGAAAAGATAGAAAAAAATGATGCTTTAGTGTGTGAACAAGGAGTATCCATTTAAAATAGAAGAAATGGTAAATATATTCCATAGAATGTTAAAGATATCTGAATTTAATCTACTCGAGGCCAAAAAACTGGAAGAATTTGGAATGAAATATCAGCCCAACTATTGTGTCTACCACAGGATGCTCAAAAAGATTATTTCATCTTCGAAGATTGGATGGAGTACAACTTCAAGGTAGGAAACACAGTCATCCCAAAAGAACACATGAAAGAGCCCAAGAAGTGCTCGATTAATGTAATTTCTGTTGATTGATTTGTTCCAATACCCCTACAAATAAAGAGATGCATGGAGTAAGTCATGGACTAAGACTTCTAAGAATATGCTCAAAAAAGAGGAAAGGAAACCTCGGCCTTGACATCAAGCTTAGAAAAGGAGCATTTAACCCTAAAGAAAGAAAAGATTAAGATGGAAGAAAGATTAAAATGGGTTGATATTCCATTTATTTCTTCTATTTCATATACCTTTGTCGTCCTTCAAGATTGGTTGTCTTAGATTTTGGGAAGAAATCTCTCAAGTCAGTGACTTCATACTAGTTTTTATTTGTCCTCTAGGGTCATTTAATGCTATTATTTTTATTTTAATTACCTTTTGTCTATTTCTAATGATGTAGCTTCCGAAAATAGCATATTAGATTTCAATCTCATAGATAATTCTCAAATTGTACACAATCCTAATAGGTGTAATGATCCACTAAAAATTTGATAGCATTTTAATGCCTATTTCATACCTATTTTGATGATATTGCACTTTAAAGAAGGGTATTTTCATGATTTAATGCAGGTACGATTATTTTAGGCTTTTGGAGAAGAAGGAAGCAAAAAGGAGTGAATTCAGAGAAAAATGAGGCAAATTGGACATTTTAACCTTGAGTGCTGAATGACGCTTTATCCAGCGCCGGACCGAGCTCAAATTTGGAGAGTTTGGGTATGGAAAATAGTGCTGGACGGTGCCCTATCGAGCACCGGACCGCGCCTTATCATAAATTTAACCAGATTTAATGTATTTTGCTGGATTTTGGAGGGTTGATTGACGGAAATCTTGGGAAAGTCGGTTCCACCAAAATTTAAATTAATTTGGAGCTAATTGGAGAGAGTCTCTTTAGTGTTTTTCAGAGACTTTCATTGTTGTTGAGTAGAGAGTCCATTAGAGAGAGTTTAGGAATTACTGTATGGTGTGTTTTCTCTACTAAGAAGTGTAGGAGGAGAGGAAAAGTGAGAGATTTCTTCATCTTTACTCATCTTAAGAGAGAACTGTGTGTTGATGTTGAGGAAGAAGAGGAGTCAAAGGAATTTCAAGAGAATCACTTAGGGAAGAAATTGAGATAAGTTGTATTTACTTATACTTGTTTGTATGACGTTAGTTTTGTATATAAAATCCATCTTTTGTTGTACTTTTCTCATGTGTCCTGAGTAGATTTCTTTGTCTTCCTCATTTTCATGTGATATGTTAATTTTGTGATATGAAAATGATGTGCCGATATAATATGGAAAAATTTGTGATGTCCTTCTCACTTCGAACTTCATTTACTTTTTGATTTGGCCAATTAAATTGTTAAAACTCATTGAGAGATAATTGTTCCAAAAGGACTATGAGTTATACAACAAAAGTGAAGGTCACATTCAATGTCCATCAATGAGTGACGTAGTTCATGGGGGTTGGGTGTAAATAAATAGAAAAATATGTTTTGATGAGCGTGGAATTAGAGATTTTAGAGTGACAGACTGAAATCCCCAATTTGGTCCTATGTTTTGGAAACTAAAGCGAGAGTTAGCCTTCAGGCGAAGGGAAGTGGGAGCTCCGTAGTGACAGTTGGTATCCTCCCAGCCTAAACATGGATTTAGGGACTAAACCTGAGATTAGCCAATGTTCTTTATTATTCGGAAGAGAGTAAAGAATATGAATGCTCCTATTTGGCATAATACAGCTGTATCACTAAACCGTGCCACTATATCATCACATTATCATTAGAAAGGAGGAGGATTATTTCTTGCAATATTAGCTTTTTTTATAAAATTTAGTCTTGTGTTTGTTAATTATGGTAGAAAAGTAGAACGTACTTTGGTAGAATTAGTAATTGTTACTGTTTGAACATCCTTAAAGTACTAGTAATTGCTGCAATTATGTTGTGATATGAGTATTGATTTATGTGCTCCATTATAGAGTTTGCAAACCTCCTCGTGGGATCGATAACCCAGACTCCACTAGGGCCCTGTCTTACTTGAGCGATACGTATACTTGAGTTTTGAATGTGCGACTCACTAGAAATCCAAATCAATATATTATCCAAGTTCATAAAATTTTGGCATTTAAAATTTTGGCGATACGTATACTTGAGTATTTGGCGCCGTTGCTGGGGAGGTAACAGTAAAAATAAATTAAATAGTACTTTAAAACTTGTATTCGAATTACAAGTCATAATTGTGTGTGATTTCTTATTGCTAGTGTGCTTATTGTAATTGTGTATGCGTAGATTCGGAACTGAATACTTAGTACCTTACGATTCTGAATTGGAGCGTACTATTAAAAATATTCAAAAACAAATGAGAGAACTTAGAAATTTAAATCAAATAGCAAAAATCAAAAAAATCAAGAAATTGAAAATGAAAACCAACTAAGACCATTAAGAGATTATGCTAACCCTACATTAGATGAAATTCACTTAAATATCCAAAACCCTGATGTAGCTGCTAATTCATTTGAGCTTAAACATGATATTATCTAAATGGTACAAAATATTCAATTTTGTGGGACATTGAATGAAGATCCTAATTTACATCTTATGATTTTTCTAGAACTATATGCTACATTTAAATATGATGGAGTGTCAAATGATGTTGTTAGGCTAAGGCTTTTTCCTTTTTCATTAAGGGATAAAGCCAAGGCTTGGTTAAATTCGTTAGCACCTGAATCTATTATAACTTGGGGAGAACTTTCACAAAAGTTCTTATCAAAGTATTTTCCACTATCAAAGACTGCTAAGCTTAGAAATGATATAAAATCTTTCAGTCAATTTGAGGGAGAATCAATATGTGAATCTTGGGAAGGATTTAAAGGTCTTCTTAAGAAATGTCCACATAACGCTCTACCAGATTGGTTAATAATTCAAATATTTTATAATGGATTGGTAGGATCTCTTAGATCAAATATTTATGCCGTTTCCAGTAGATCACTAACGTCAAAACCTTTTGAAGAGGCTTATGCTTTAATTGAAGAAATGGCTACTAATAATTTTCAATGGCCTGCTAAAAGGGTAAATCCTAAGAAAGTAGACAACATTCATTATTCTGATGCTATAACTATGATAGTTTCTCAAATCACTACTCTTTCAAACAAAATAGATCAATACAGAATGAATTATTCTCAAACACCCCCAATGATAGAGGAAAATTCATAAGGACAAAATGTAGATGCTCAATTTCTTTACGAAACCTTAAATGTGATAAACAATAAAAAAGGCAATCCTTATTGAAACTATTATAATACTGGTTGGAAAAATCACACAAATTTAAACTGGAATAATAATAATAATGTTAACACTGTTAATCCTCAGTAGGGGAACAACCTAGTGAACCCATTAGGAAACTTGAACAACTAGGGAAATATGAATTATAGGTCATCTCATCCTTCGGGCTTCTATAATAATCCACAATTTAAGGAAAACAATTTGTCTATGGAACAAATGTTCTAAATATGGGAACTCAATTACAAAGCCAGGGAGCTACAATTAAAAATATAGAAATCCAATTAGAACATATTGCTACTGCACTTAGCAATAGACCTTCAGGAACACTCCCTAGCAATGTTGAAGTAAATCTAGAAGACCAAGGTAAAGAACAAATCTAGGCTATTAAATTAAGAAGTGGATAAGAATTGGAAACAAGGGTCCAAAAAGAAACTGAAGTTGAAAAGAAAAGGTGGAAACTGAAAAAGAAAATGAAAATTTATATCCAGAATTAGAATATCCATTAAAACCAATGAAGATCACTGTAGAAAGACCACCACCACCGTTTCCTTAAAGATTAAAGCAACAAGATAAATGAAAAAAGATTTGCTAATTTTTTATAAATCACTAGAAAGTTATCTATGAATATTCCCTTCATTGATGCTTTAGAACAGATGCCAAATTATGTTAAGTTTATGAAGGATATACTAAAAAAAAGAAGTTACTAGATCATGAGACTGTTGCACTCAGTGAAGAGTGTAGTGCTATAATTCAGAAAAAGGTTCCTAAAAAACATAAAGATCCTAGTAGTTTTACTATCTCGTGTGCTATAGGTGAAAAATTATATGGATGAGCATTGTCTGATTTGGGCTAGCATAAATCTTATGCCTCTATCAACCTTTAATAGATTAGGAATAGGAGAAAATGCACCAACTTCTGTAACTCTCCAGTTAGTTGATTTATCTATTACTCATCCTAAGGGGGTTATAGAAGATGTTTTGGTCAAGTTTGATAAATTAATCTTTCCTGTCAACTTTATTATCTTAGAAATGTAACAAGATAAGGAAATACCTATTATCCTGGGAAGATCATTCCTAGCTACAGGAAGAGCTATGTTTGATGTTCAAAGAGGAGAATTAACTATGAGAGTAAATGACCAAAAGGTAACATTTAACATTTCAAAGTCAATGAAATATCCCTCTATAGAAAAAGATGATGAATGCTTTAGAATGGAGATATGTGATTATTTGAGAGAGGAATATTCCAAAGAAAAATTTGAATAGAAAATAGAACAAGAAGATCTAAAAAATAAGACTCATGATGAGACTGAAGATGATTCTGATGAGACTCATAATGAAGAAATAAGATATGTTCAAGAAAATTTTGAAATGCTTGATTCAACTGAACCTGAATACAAAAGTTTAATTCCATCTATTATGAAACCTCCCAAAGGTGAAATGAAAACTCTTCTAAAACATTTGAAGTATGTATTTTTAGGGGAAACATCAACATTACCAGTTATTGTATCCTCAAATTTAAATGAGTTACAGGAACAAAAATTACTGGATAAGTTAAAGAAATATAAAAGAGTTTTTGGTTGGACTTTAGCTGATATCAAAGGAATTAGCCCTTCTATTTGTATGCACAGAATTTTATTGGACAATGAACATAAACATAGAGTTGATCCGCAAAGGAGACTAAATCCAATGATGAAATAAGTAGTAAAGAAAGAAATTTTAGTGTGGTTAGATGCTGAAATCATATATCCCATTTGTGAGAGTGCTTGGGTAAGTCCAATTCATTGTGTTCATAAGAAAGGAGGAGTGACAGCTGACATAAATGAAAAGAATGAAATTATGCCTACAAAGAAAGTTACTGGTTGGCGAATATGTATTGATTATAGATAATTGAACGCCGCCAACACAAATGATCACTTTCCTTTACCTTTCTTAGGCAAAATGCTAGACAAGCTTGTTGGCCACAAGTATTATTGCTTTTTAGATGAATATACCGGTTATCACCAAATACATATTGCTCCTGAGGATCAAGAGAAAACTATATTTACTAATCCTTATGTAACCTTTGCTTTTAGAGGAATGCCCTTTGGATTATGTAATTCACCTGCAACATTTCAAAGATGTACGATGCTAATATTTAACAATTTGATAGATGATGGAATAAAAGTCTTTATAGATGATTTCACAGTAATTGGAGACTCATTTAATGCATGCCTATGCAACTTGGAAAAAGTTTTAGAGGTATGCGAAAGAACAAATTTAGTCTTAAACTAGGAAAAATGTCAATTTATGGTTGCAGGAGGAATTTTACTTGGGCATAAAATATCTAAATATGGAATGGAAGTAGATTCTGCAAAGATTCATATAATAGAAAAATTACCACCTTCTACCACAGTGAGAGGGGTAAGAAAATTTTTGGGACATGTTGGATTCTACGGACGATACATTAAAGATTTTTCAAAAATAACTAAGCCTTTATGCCAACTTTTAGAAAAAGATAAGAAGTTTGATTTTAACGAAGAATTTTTAAAAGCTTTCGAGTAACTAAAGAAAAAATTTATCGTTGCTCCTATAATAGTTTCACCTGACTGGGAGAAACCATTTTAATTAATGTGCGATACGAGTGATTATGCTATTGAAGTTGTTTTAGGACAAAGGTATGAGAAAATGTTTAAAGTTATATACTACGCTAGCGAAACTCTTACAGATGCTCAAACTAATTACACTACTACAGAAAGAGAGTTATTAGCTATCGTTTATGTCTTTACAAAAATTAGATCATACTTAATTGGAACCAAATGTATAGTGCATACTGATCATTCTATTATTAAATATTTAATGCAAAAGAAGGATGCTAAACAAAGATTAATTTGATGGATACTTTTATTGCAAGAATTCAATTTTGTGATTGTCAATAGAAAATAAGTTGATAACCAAATAACTGATCATTTATCTACACTTGAACAACATAAATTATTTGATTTTGAAAAGGAAATAATTTAAACATTCCCTGATGAGAAACTGTATAATATTAGAGAATGAAATTTACTGTGGTATGATGATATTGTGAACTAGACCGTTAGTAACGTTTTACCACTAGAATTAACAATGCAACAATAGAAAAAATTCATATATGATGTTAAATTTTTTTTTGGACGATCCTTATGCAAGCAATATAAAAACCTTACTATTGGGAGATGTGTGTCTTATGAAGAAACTGAACAAATTATTTGAGGATGTGATGATTCTGAATTTGGAGGACATTTTAGAACTGATAGAACTGCACGTAAGATTTTACAATCTGGATTTTATTGGCCTACTATTTTTTGAAATGTTTATAGATTTATCAAAATTTGTGATCAATGTCCGTGGGTAGACAATATATCTAGAAGGAATGAAATGCTTCTAAATTTTAAATTGGAAGTTGGGATTTTTTATGCTTGTGGATTAGAATTTATGAGACCATTTATTCCTTCATTTTGGAAATTTTATATATTAGTTGCTTTGGATTATGTATCTAAATGGATTGACGCAATAGCTTTACCAAAATGTGTGTTTCAAGATTTTTAATGAAAATATTTCACAAGATATGGAATGTGTAGATTAATCATCACTGATGGAGGAACCCATTTTAATAGTAATTTGATTCAGAGATTGGCTGAAAAATATTATATTATGCATAGAATCTCTACAGCTTATCATCCCCAAACCAATGGTTTCGCCGAGGTATCTAATCGTGAAATTAAGAAAATTTTTGAAAAAGTCATAAATCCTGATAAATTAGATTGGTCTGCTAGACTAGACATCGCTTTATGGGCATACATAACTACTTATAAAACTCTTATAGGAATGTCCCCTTATAGATTAATTTTTGGTAAGACTTGTCACTTGTCAATTGAATTAGAATGTAAAGCATATTGGGCGATAAAGAAATTAAATTTTAATCTGAAAGATGCTGGTGAGAAAAGATTGTTGCAATTGAAAGAATTGGAAGAAATTAAAAATGAATCAAAATTATTAAAAAGGAAATTAAGCCAGGTCAAAAAGTTTTATTATACAATACTAGACTAAGATTATTTCCTGGGAAACTGAAATCTAGATGGATAGGACCATTCACTGTTATAAAAATCTATCTAGTGGAAGAAGATTAAAAGTTAATGGACACAGATTAAAACCATATTTTGAAGGCAATAGACCGACTTTTAAAGAAGTTTTAATGTTGGATCAACCTGAATAACCAAAGGTTATGTCGGGCTAATGACGTTAAACCAAACACTTTGTGGGAGGCAATCCACAATTAGGTTTAATGTTTTACTTGATTGAATTGTTATTTTTGTTAGATTTCAACATAATTAAGTTCTACCCATCCATAAATCTCATAAAAAACGTTAAAGAAATTAATCGAATCGAACTTTGGAACGAATTTGGACGAAATAAAAATTTGGCCAGAACTGTGCTCGAGTGCCGGACAGCGCTACAATCAGCACCGAACCGCGCCGCTAACCAGAAATAGTTTATTCATTCTTAAATTCAAATTTTGGTGGTTTTAGGCGACAATCCTTCAATTTAAACTCCCAAAAACTACCACTAAACTCCAAAACCGCCAGAGAAACGAAAAAGAAGATCCCAAATCTCGTCCAAATGGATTCTGACTCGATCAAAACGTCAAGATTTCAAGTTTTCAACCGTACAAAGTTTGTTAGTTTTGAAGTGCAACAAATGTTCGACAAAAACATTTTAAAGGAGATGCTGATTAAGGAGCGAGGCTTCGTGAATCGAGTTTGAATTCTCCTACTTCTCGGATTAAAGAAACTATTGTTCAAAGATGTTGGGAAGTATTATATTACCCTACTGCTACTGTAGTCATCCCTGTTGTGAAAGAATTTTATGCAAATTTTCATGGGATCATCCAAGAATTAGTCTATGTGTGAGACAAGTTTATAACGTTTACTCCTACAAAGATAAATGACTTATATATGATTGAGAATGTGCTGATCTGTCGTTATGCAAATTTTATCCCAACGAGAGACAATATGTGCTATACATACATATATTTGACTGATGAAAATGATGATTTAGAGATAAGAGATAACAAGTAAGTAATTTTTTTGACCACACTTCTGAATCCTACGTCGAAACACTTGCATTATTTTATATGTGCAAAATTACTCCCAACTTTGAAAATTAATAAAGTGACCAAGGAATGTACTATTTTAAATTGTTGAGTTTACCCCTACACGCATCAATAAATTTTACCAGTTAAGAGACCCTCACTATTGTGAATATGAGCATTTTGTTGTTAATGACGAGGCACTTGATATGGTTATGAACTATTTGACTGACGGAAAAGTGAGATGGAGGATTAAACAGAAGCAAAAAAGTTAACTTCTCCCTTTCTATGTTGAATCCTGCATCGAAAGCCTGACATTATTTCATATCTACAAGACTTATGCCTACTAACCACCACAGCGAAGTAACTACAGAGAGAGCTGTATTCAGAACATGAAAGATATCAATATTGGGGCTATTATTCATAGAATTATTTTGAATATTTCTAAAGGAGAGACTACAGGAGGAATAGGACACCCCAGCTTGATTCATGCCCTGTGTCTTCAGTCAGATGTAGAAATTGAAGATAATGATGAGGTAGTCCAACCCCTGAAACCCATTAGTAAATTAAACCTGAAGACATATACAACTCATGTAGGTTGGAGTTCGAGTAAAAATGCTGAGGTACCTTCTTTTTGTCAAGAGATACCATCTACATCTGGGGACCCTACTCTTCATGATGTTATGGATCAGTTAGAAAAGTTGAACACCATAGTAGGAGGACTAGAAACAAGGAATAAGATAAATGATGATTATCAAGTGCGATGATGAGAATACAAAGTAGCTTATCATGACGCAGATGAGATTCCTGAGGGGAGACACTAGTGTTGTATTCCCTACATACCCTGAGTACACTCCATACCAGCATGATGAACCTGAAGATGCTGAAACTGCAACAGATTATGATTGGTAATGTAGTATCTTCATTTTCCATTGCATTTAGTATTTCTTGTTGTATTATGATGTATCTGTGACATATTTGAGACTGTGATTTCTTTTGGTGATGTAAGTTGTATTTGGTTCTATGTGATGTGGAACTAGAATTTGTAATATGTTATGATGTGATGCGATGTGATATGTGAATTTGCTTATATTTGGTTTATTAGTTTAATCTGTGATTGTAACAGTTGGATGTTAGAATGTGATGTTTAGTTGATGTTTTTGTTTTCAAAGTTTCAAAATTCTTCACCATGCAAAATTCTAATATATTATGTGTGTAGAAAAGATCTTATTATTTCAGGCCTACTATTCTAAATTTATAAAGAAGACCTGCCAAAATTCAAGGGTATTAAAAGCCCAACGCAATGAGGTATGAGTTATATACATGTTTATGTCTTTTCCTTCTATATATGCTAGTTTTATTAGTATTACAAAACTTATGTTTTAGGGAGGGAAAGGATTAATTATTAATTGTTCTTATTTAAAAGTATTTTCAAAAAAATATTAACATGATTTTCTGTAATAGAGCTTAACTTCAGGTAACTGCATTTTGGTTTTATTTAAGTACTTTAGTGGACTTGAATTAAAGTTTTTGGTAATGAAAAGTAACTTTGTAGGCTAAGATATTTGGTTTAAGAAAAAAGGAATATAGTCAAGTATTCAAAATAAGAAAAACTTTATCTTTGAAATATTAAGAAACTTAAAAATTTATGTGTAAGGAAAGGATTGAGACTCTACGATGAATCATTTATAAGCTAAAGAAATATCTATAAGGTAAAGGTTGTGGTAAGTTCCAATTTTAGGGAAAGAAAGGTGAATTTCAAAATTATTAAAGGCTATCCAGATATAGTAATCCTCACTTGAAAAAGAAAAAAAATGATTGAAAAACAATCCCTGAAAAAAGAAAAAAAGAATATATAAAATGGAAAAGCAATCCAAATGTGAAAAATAATAAAAGAAAGAAAAAGTGACGAGAAGCTTAAGTAGATGCCTAATCAAATATTGGCTTCGCTTTGACCTACCTAAAGGGAGAACTTATTTACTTTCTTGAACTTATGTATGGATTAACATCTTTACTAGTAGTGTTCTCATAAACTTCTTTTCATGTAATCCTTTTAAGTGCCTTAATAGGACAATCTACAGTCATTTTTGAAATATATAGAAGGCTAGAACTCTTAGAATTCATGATTAGATAGCCGTATGGTATTCTGGAAGAAGAGTTCATTGTAGTGGATCATTATTTTATGTAGTAACTAAATTATTTGAGGATAAGTAATAGTTAAGTTTGGGGGATCTTGATCCACTAAAAGTTTGATAGCTTTTTAATGTCTATTTCATACCTATTTTTGATGATATTACACTTTAAAAAAGGGTATTTTTCATGATTTCATGTAGGTAAGATTATTTCAGGCCATTGGAGAAAAAGGGAGCAAAAATGAGCGAATTCGGAGCAAAATGAGGTAAATTTGAAATTTTGACCTAGAGTGTCGAACGATGCCCTATCCAATGTCGGACCACACCTAAATCCAGAGAGTTTGGGTAGAACGATGAAAATAGCATTAGACGGTGCCCTATCGAGCGCTGAACTGCACCCTATCGCGAATTTAACCAGATTCAATGTATTTGGTTGGATTTTGGAGGGTTGCTTGAGGGAACTCTTGGAAATTAAGTTCTACCTGAATTTAAATGAATTTGGAGCTAAAAAGAAAGATTCTCTTCAGTGTTTTCTAGAGTCTTTCACTGTTCTTGAGTGGAGAGTCCATTAGAGAGAGTTTAGAAATTAGTGTATTGTGTGTTTTCTCTTCTAAGAAGTGTAGGAGGAGAGGAAAAGTGAGAGATTTCTTCTTCTTTACTCATCTTAAGAGAGAATTGTGTGTTGTTTTGGAGAAAGATGAGAAGTCAAAGGAACTTCAAGAGATTCACTTGGGGAAGAAATTGAGATAAGTTGTATTTACTTTTCTTTGTCTGTATGACGTTGCTTTTATATATATAATCCATCTTTTGTCGTAATTTCCTCATTATTCTTAAGTAGATTTCTTTATCATCCTCATTTTCATGTGATGTGTTGATGTTGTGATATGGAAATGATATGCCTATTTAATATGAAAAATTTGTGATGACCTTTTTCACTTTGAACTTTAGTTACTTTTAGATCTGGCCAATTGAAATGTTAAAACTCATTGGAGACATATGTTCTGCAAGGACTATGAGTTCTACAACAAAAGTGAAGGTCAAATTCAATGTCCATGAATGAGTTACATAGTTAATGGGGGTTGTGTACAAATAAATAGGGAAATATGTTTTGATGGGCGTAGAATTCGAGATTTTAGACTAATAGGGTGAAATCCCCAATTTGGTCATATGGTTTGGAAACTAAAGAGAGAGTTTGCCTTCAAGCAAAGGGAAGTGGGAGCTCCATAGTGACGGCCAGTATCTTCCCTTCCCAACCACGGATTTAGGGACTAAACCTAGTGTTATAGGTTCTTTATTGCTTGGAAGAGAGTAAAAAATAGGAATGCTCCTATTTGGCACAATACAGTTGTATCACTGATCTATATCACTAAATCATCTCATTATCATTGGAATGGAGGAAGATTCTTTCTTACAATTTGAACTTTTATTATAAAATTTAGTTCTGTGTTTGTTAATTGTGTTAGAAGAGTAGAACATACTTTGGTAGAATTAGTAACTATTACTATATGAACATCCTTAAAGTATTAGTAATTACTGTAATTGTGTTATGATTTAAGTTTTGATTTTTGTTCCATTATAGAGTTTGCAAACCTCCTCGTGCGATCGATAACCAGCACTCCACTAGAGCCCTGTATTACTTGAGCGATACGTATAATTGTGTTTAGATTGTGTGACTCACTAGAAATCTAAATCAATATATATATTTGAGTTCATACAATTTTGGCATTTAAAAAAGTTTCATCATGTAACAACAAAAAAATAACGATAATGACTACGACAACAACAAATTTGAAGACAATATCACCACACTTGAGTTGCAAGGAGAGCCAATTTGCCTAGTGTTAGAACCGTCAGACTCTAAAACAACCATAGATGAGTTAGTCGATGTACCTGATCCAAGAAAAAAAATCCTATTTTTATGCCTTGATTTTTATTAAATTTTAAGGATATTATACTTTAATGAAAGGTGTTTTTGTGTTTTTGGATGTAGGTGATGAAAAAATGTTCAAGAAGGAGAAAAATATGAAAAAGGAGCAAAAAGGAGCAAAAATGAGAGAAAATAGATCCAAAATGCAAAATTTTCGAAATTACTGGCATGGTGCCTAGGCGCCAAAGTCAGGCTCCTAAGCGCCTGCTTGATACAAAAAACAGTTAAGTTTTTCAAGACTTTTGGGCGGTTATTTTGATAGTGTGAGCGGTTATTGGATCATTTAGAAGACTGACACTTGTTCGTGGTATGTAGGACATTTGATACAACGTAATTGGACGCTTGAAAAGGTTTTAATCGCGAATAGGTGCTATCCAAAGTGAAGAGGTTCGAAGAACTGGATGCGGTGTCCGGGGCCTAGGCGCCAGAACACCTTCTAGAAGATTCATTGAATGTGGACACATTTTGAAGAGGTGCCTTGAGGCAACCCTTGAAGCCAATAAATAAGAGGGTATTCCATCAAAAAAAAAACGCCCCAACTACCCCTCCCTATCTAGAGTCCAATCTAGAGAGAGAATTAGAGAGATGATATTAGGGACACCTTTTTACTTTCCTTCATAAATTAGTGAGTTTATTTTAGAGTTTGTATTCAGAGTTTGAAAGAGTTGGTGCATCTGTAGTTCATTAAGCTGTGGAGTCAATAGGAATCAGAAGTTCAGTAGGAGAAACATCTAAGATAAGTATTTTTATTTTGATTCAAAGTTTATTTATTATGTTTTGTTATTTAATTTCAATGTGTTCTAAGTAGTTACTTTACTTTCTTCTTTCAATTATGAAAAGATAAATAAGATAATACAAAATTCATCGGAGAATTAAAAATCATATATTTTCAAAACATTATGATGATATTAATACCGGTTCTTAATTTACTATTTAAATTGGCCATTTAAATTGTTAAAACCTATTGAAGAGTTTTGAGACCTAGAAGGAGATGAATTCTTAACTTATAGATATCACATAAATCCTTGGGTAGTCGAAGGCCTTGTGCGGGTTATTCAAGGTGAAGTGCAAATAAATAGGAAGATATTATATAATGGGCATAGAATTGATAAGTTTTTAGAGTGACAGACTAAATTCTTGTGATTTGGTTTATAGAAAAGGAAAGGGTTACTAGTAGGGCCGACCATAGCCACCCTTAGACATCTAGTAGTGTGAGCCTGGATTAACCGATTCTACTAACAATACATCCAGACCTGATCTATAGGCTAGTCAATGTTCTTTGCACCTGGATCAAAGGGTAAAGAATATGAATGCTTCTATTTGGCACAATACCATAAATTTATATTCTCCACGAATATTATCATTATCTTAGAAAATCTTGAATTAATTGAAAGGGAGAAAGTTGCTTTTTTATTGCTATTTACATCAATTATTTATTCCTGTTTTGTTATTGCATCTAGTAAATTAAAAATTATAAAAGAAATACTTTAAAATAAAAATATTTAAAGATCTATAATTCTATCCTCGTGGGATCGATACTGGGGTCCTTGTTTCAAAGTTCTATATTACTTGAAACGATACATATACTTGCGTAGAACCCCTAGTGTGTAAAATATTTTTCATAAAATTATATTTATATACACTAGTCGCTATTACTATTTATAACATATATTTTTGAAAGCATTAATTAGTACGTTGATCTCAGAGGACTTCGGGTCAAGTTTTTGGCGTCGTTGCTGGGGAAGAAGATTTTTGTATGTATATACTTATATCGGGTCAAGTTTTTGGCGTCATTGCCAGGGAAGAAGATTTTAGTACGCATATATTTATATCAGGTCAAGTTTTTGACGTCGTTGCTGGGGAGAGCAGAGGTAAACTTTTAGATTTTAAGTATTTTTATTTTATTCATTTTTCTTTATTATAAAAAAAACAATATATATATATATAATAATAATATTTATTTTAATTCTTGCTAATTGACCTTTTATGCGTTGTTCTGGATCTGAAGGATTATTACCTTTAGATTCTGAATTAGAAAGAACTGTTAGAAGAATTAAAAAAAAACAAATTCAAAAATTTAAGGAAATGACTAATTTACATAACAATTTACAAAATCTAATTGAAATTAATGATCAAAATGTTTATAAACCATTAAGGGATTATGCTAACCCTAAAGTTGATGAACGTCATAGTAGTATTCAAATACCCACTGTAGATGCAAATTCTTTTGAGCTTAAACCGTCTATTACGCAAATGGCTCAAAACAATCAATTTGGTGGAACACCAAATGAGGATCCAAATTTACACCTTGCTAGTTTTTTAGAACTTTGTGTTACCTTTAAATATAACAATGTTTCTGATGATGCTATTAGGATTAGACTCTTTCCTTTTTCTTTAAAAGATAAAGCAAAGATGTGGCTGAACTCATTAGCAACAGGTTCTATTAAAACATGGGCTGAAATAGCACAAAAATTCCTTGCTAAATATTTTCCTCCTTCTAAAACTACTAAATTAAGAAATGATATTGCTTCATTTAGTCAATTTGACGAGGAGACAATTTATGAAACTTGGGAAATGTCGTCATCATGCTTTAACTGATTGGTTAATTATTCAAACATTTTATAATGAATTAATTGGATCTTTAAAATCAATTATTGATGCTGCTGTTGGAGGTTCTTTAATGTCTAAATCATTTGAAGAAGCTTACACTTTAATTGAAGAAATGGCTAACAATAATTTTCAATGGCCTTCAGAAAGGATTAATCCTAAAAGAATGGAAAGTATTCATGATAATGAAGTCTTTTCTATTTTAGCTTCACAAGTAGCAGCAATGTCTAAGAAATTAGATAGTTTTGCTATTAATATATCCCATAATAACTCTGCTAATATTGAAGATTCTCAAACTATTGAAACTTTACAAGCTACTGCTAGTAAAAATAATCCTTATTCAAATTATTATAATCCTGGATGGAAAAATCATCCTAATTTTAACTGGAATAATTCAAAACAATGAGGTAATAATTAATCTCATCCCACTGGAAATTGGATTGATCAAGTTAATTCAAACTATAAACCACCTGGATTTAACAATCAACAGAAAAAACTATCTATAGAAGAATTAATTTTACAACTAAGTAATTAATTACAAAATTAAAACACTGCTATTCGTAATATTAAGAATCAAATGGGGCAAATCCCTAATTTAATTAATTATAGACCCCTAGGAACACGTCCTAGTAATGTTGAAATCAATCCAAAAGTAACTGGAAAAGAACATGAACATGTTAAAGCTGTACAACTTAGAAGTGGAAAGAAATTAAAAGAAAGAATGCAGAATGAAATTGAAAATGAGATTGAGGTTGAAGAGATTGAAAAATCTAAAGAAACTCCTTCTCTTAATAATGATCAAACTAATATTTCTATTAATATGGAAGTTGAAAAACCACCACCACCTTTTCCTCAAAGACTTAAACAGCAGCAGCTTAATCTTCAATTTTTCAAGTTCTTTGAAATTTTTGAGAAACTTACTATAAACATACCTGTTGCTGAAGCTTTGTAACAAATGCCAAGTTATGCAAAATTTATGAAAGATATTTTAAGTAAGAAATGAAGATTTGAAGCTTTTGAAACCGTTGCATTAAGTGAAGAATTTAGTGCAATAATTCAAAAGAAATTAACTCAAAAACTTAAAGATCCTGGAAGTTTTACTATAACTTGTGCTATTGGAGAAAAGTTTTGTGGAAAAGCTTTATGTGATTTAGGAGCAAGTATTAATCTCATGCCATTTTCTATTTTTCGAAGGTTAAATTTAGGAGAGATTACTCCCACCACTATAACCCTTCAGTTAGCTGATAGATCTATCACTTATCCTAAAGGAGTTATAGAGGATGTTCTTGTTAAAGTAGATAAATTTATCTTGCCTGTAGATTTCATTGTACTTGAAATGTAAGAAGAAAAAAAAATACCTATTATTTTAGGGAGACCTTTTCTAGCGACCGAATGAGCTATGATTGATGTACAAAAAGGAGAATTAACCATGAGAGTTAATGATCAAGAGATTAAATTTAATGCCCTTAAATCAATGAAGTACCCTGACAAAGAAAATGTTATCAAATGAATTTAATTGATTATTTAATTGAGAAATATTATCAAGAAAAATGTAAAGTCATTTCTGAAGAAAAATTTGAATTATTAACCGATGAAGATGAAGAACTAAAAGATGAAAAAACTCATTATATTAAAGATAATTGGGAAACTTTGTACATAACTCAAAATGATATACTTTTACCCTCAATTAAAAAAGCCCCTGAATTGGAATGAAAAATGTTACCTTCACATTTAAAGTATGCATTTCTGGAAAATTCATTAACTTTACCTGTTATTATTTCTTTTGAGCTAAGTAAAGATCAAGAAGAAAAATTGATAGGAGTGTTAAAGAATTATAAGAAAGCATTTGGTTGGACAATTGCCGACATAAAAGGAATAAGCCCATCCATTTGTATGCATAGAATTTTAATGGAAGAAAATTTTAAACCTACTATTGAACCGCAAAGAAGATTAAATCCTATCATGAAGTAGGTTGTTAAAAAAGAAATTGTTAAATGGTTAGATGCTGGTATTATTTATCCTATTTTGGATAGTCAATCGGTAAGTCCTATTCATTGTGTTCTAAAGAAAGGAGGAGTCACTGTCATTGTCAATGATAAAAATGAACTAATTCCTACAAGACAAGTTACTGGATGGAAAATTTGCATTGATTATAGGAAATTAAATGACGCCACTAGAATGGATCATCTTCCTTTACCATTCTTGGATCAAATGCTTGATAAATTAGCTGGACACTCATATTTATGTTTTTTGGATGGATATTCTGGTTATCATCAATTACCTGTCGCTTCTGAGGACCAAGAGAAAACAACATTTACAAGTCCTTATGGAACATTTGCCTTTAGAAGAATGCATTTTGGTTTATGTAATGCACCTACAACTTTTCAAAGATGTATGATGTCAATATTTTGTGATTTTATTGACAAAGGAATTGAAATATTCTTGGATGATTTTTCAGTTTTTGGAACTTCTTTTGAATCTTGTTTGGAAAATATTTCCAAAATTCTGAAAAGATGTGAAGAAATGAATTTAGTTCTTAACTGGGAAAAATATCAATTCATGGTCACAGAAGGCATTGTACTTAGTCACAAAGTTTCACAAAAAGGGATGGAAGTAGATCAAGCAAAAGTGAAAATTATTCATTGAATTACAACCACCTACTACTGTTACTAATGTGAGAAGTTTTCTAGGTTATGCTGGATTTTATAGAAGATATATAAAGTATTTTTCTAAAATTGCTAAACCTCTTTATCATTTATTGGAAAAAGATGATAAATTTGAATTTAACAAAGATTGTGTTAATGCTTTTAATATTTTAAAAGAAAAATTAATTACTGCACCTATCATTGTTGCACCTAATTGGAATAAATATTTTCAATTAATGTGCAATGCAAGTGATTTTGCAACTGGAGCTCTATTGGGACAAAAATATGAGAAAATTTTCAAAGTTATATGTTATGCTAGTAAAACTCTTACTGAAACTCAAAGAAATTACACTACTACTGAGAAAGAGCTTCTAGCTATATAGTATATGCCTTTGATAAATTGGGACCTTATCTTCTTGGTACTAAATGTATAGTTCATACTGATCATTCCACTATTAAATATCTAATGTCAAAAAAGGATGCTAAACCTAGACTAATAAGATGGGTTTTACTTCTACAAAAATTTGATTTTCAAATAGTGGATAGAAAAGGAACGTACAACTAAATTGCTGATCATTTATCTAGAATTAAGAATGATGTTATTACTGAAGAAAATATAAATGAGAAATTTACTGATGAAAATTTATATGTTATTCAAAGATACCAAACACCATGGTATGTTGATATAGTTAACTATTTAGTTAGCAATATTCTACCTTATGGATTGGATGAAAAATTTATTAAGAAATTTAAAAATGATGCTAAATATTATATTTGAGAAGATCCTCATTTATTTAAATTAGGAAGAGATTCTGTAATTCGAAGATGCGTACCTTATGAAGAAACTTTTGCTATTATTCAAAAATTTCATGATTCCGATTTTGGAGGACACTTTGTAATAGATAAAACTGCATTTAAAATTTTAAATTCAGGATTTTATTGGCCTACTTTATTCAGAGATGTGAGACATTATGTTAAAACATGTGATCGATGTCAAAGAATGGGAAATATATCCAAGAAAGATGAAATGCCTTTAAACTATATATTAGAAGTTGAAATTTTTGATATATGGGGTTTAGACTTTATGAGACCATTTGTACCATCATCTGAAAAAATTTATATTTTATTAGCGGTTGATTACGTTTCAAAGTGGATCAAGCCGTAGCTTTCGCTTAATCGCGACTCAAAAAGTGTATCTAAATTTTTAAAGAAGATGTTTTTTTTCAAGATTTTGAATGCCTAAGGTAATTATCACGGATGGTGGAAGTCATTTTAGAAATATAAGAATTCAATCATTACTGCAAAAATTTGGAATTAAACATAAAATTGCAACTGCATATCACCCACAAAAAAGTGGAATGGTCAAGTATCAAAATGTAGAAATTAAAATAATTTTAGAGAAGACTGTTAATCCTAAAAAAACTAATTGGGTTGATAGACTTGATTCTGCATTATGGACTTATAGAACAACTTATAAGACACCAATCGGAATGTCACCTTACCGGTTAGTTTTTGTAAAACACTGTCACTTACCTGTTGAACTTGAACATAAAGCTTATTGGGCGATAAAGGAGTTTAATTCTGATTTGAATACCGCAGAGAAAAACGATTATTGCAATTAAATGAGATGGATGAAATAAGAAATGAATCATATGATAATGCAAAAATTTATAAAGAGAAAATGAAGGTATTACATGATAAAAAGATTTCAGGAAAAATAGTTGAGCCTGGACAAGAAGTATTGTTATTTAATACTCGTTTAAGACTTTTTCCTGGAAAATTGAGATAAAAATGGATAGGAGCATATATAATTGAAAAAGTATACCAATATGGAGCTATGGATATTAAAGACCCCAAAACGGGAAAATTTTTTAAAGTTAATGGATTAAGATTAAAGCCTTATTTGGGAGACATTAAAAAGATTTATAAAGAGGCTTATGAATTAAGTCAACCTGATTAAAGAAATACTTAGGTCGGGCTAACGATGTTAAACCAAACGCTTAATGGGAGGCAACCCAAAGATTTTATTTTTAGTGTGTTTTTACATTTTTAATGTATGGTTATGCCTCGGTCTTAACTAATTTTATATAACTTCAGAAAATTAAAAATTATCTTGAAGTATATAAAGTTTTGACTTTGGATCACTCCATTTCATATGTGAGCAAAAAGGAGATCAAGTTAACCTTCATTGAAATTATGTATAATTGTGTTATTGAGGCTGTACCGATCTTATCATTATAATTTACCTATTTTTGGAGAATAAAACCTTGAAATTTGACGTTAGGCGAAACGGAATCGAACATGGTTCCAGCACCTAGGAGCCAAAATTTGGTGCCTAAGTGCCAGAATAAGCCGTGTGTCGATGGGTCCGGCGCCTAGGCGCCAGATTTGGCGCCTAAGCGCCATGGTTACTGGGTCGTGTAAAAACAAAAAACTTTCAGTTTTTCACACGATTTTTACCTTTAAATTAACCCATATTCGTCCCCAATCCCTATGCAATCATAATTTCGACCCATACACTCCATTTTTGAGAGATTAGAGAGGACTTTTGAAGAAATGGAGAGGAGAAATCTTGGAGAAGAGGCTAGAGACAAAGGTCCAAAAGATCCTCAACCCTACTTCAATGGTTTCATCGCAGTAAGTTTGGAGAAAATTTCTAGTCATCTTGATAAATTTGAAGCAGATTTCAAGAGTATTAGAGATGGCCTCCATGAAATGTATCATCAGATTGAACATCTAGAATGGCAAGCGAAACTAAAATTTGATCATCTAGCGGCTTATCAAGATGCTCAAGTGGAGATGTATGCGAAGAACAATTAGATCGACGAGAAAACGGCTACGAATTTTCTAAGAGCATTAGTATTCTTCCTTAGTAGGCCAAGCAATCTTCATTGTGAAGATAATGGAAATTAGATAATGATTTGGTGAGATAGTGATTTATCTTGTGAGCGTTGTATCGATTTAGTGAATCGATTGTGTTTTTTTGTGTATTTGCTTTCATGTTCAATGTGTGTTGTATTTGTTTTCAAATTGTGTTGTTTGATTGTGTTTTAGGACTTGAATCATTATATTACACTTATCTAAAGTGTATTGAGCCAATATTGAAGATTATAAATGGAAATTGGAGGAGTTTGATTTAAACCTTGTGTTTGATTAGTGGATTTAATATTTAATTTTTAAAATTTTTGGAAAATGTTTTGGAAGTTAGAAACTGAAGCCCTACTCAAATATGAGTAATTGAAAGTTGAATTTATGAATTTTGGTGGAAAATAAAATTTTTAGAGTGATCTTTGTGAAAGGCAAGTCTGGCGCCTAGGCGTGAGAATTCGGCTCCTAAGCGCGGGTTCGGCCTGCTTATCCGAAAAATACCATATAAACTCCATTAGCCATGGATGACACCTAAGCTTCATCTCCTTCCCCATTTTCCCAAAAATACACCTCTTAGATCCATTTTGAGGTAAAAACATCAAGTATTTGGGTGCGGAATCACTTGATTTCTTTGTCTCGAGGTTAGATCTACACTCTAATCCATTTATTTTCGATTTTCACCATAGTTTTTCCTAAGTTTTGCTAAAAACCAAAATTTTGAGAAAAATTTTTATTTTTAGGTATTCTATTTGGATTTTTAAACTTATTTTAAGTTTCTCAAACTTAAAAAGAGTTTGAATATTTGATTCCTAAATTTGTTCTTGTTTTCTTTCACGTTTAGATGGCACCGAAATCTAAGCGAGGGAAGGGACGAGAAAATTTTGACAGTAAAAATTTCGCGACTGCGGCAGCGTATTTTCAATATCATGAATTTGCGACGTCGAGAAAGTTTATCTCAGAGCGAAGCTTTTACAATCCCGGTGAAATGATCGAGAACACAATCGTTGCGCACAACTGGTAACGATTCTGTTATTTCACTGTTGTTGCTGTTATTCCAGTCGTTCAAAAATTTTATGCTAACTTTTTAGATGCGGAAGACTACGAAGTCTTCGTCAGAGGTATCGGAGTAGGATTTACTCCGTAGAGGATCAATGTGTTTTATGGACTGCCACCTACCATCGAGTGCCACTATTCTGGATTATGTCCGTCTGAGGGAGATCTTGAGATGATTATTGCTTATTTGACTGACGGCACTGGAGCCTGGAAGATCCAAAATGAAAAACGGGTAAATTTCAAATCTTTCAAATTAAATGGTGTTTCAAAGGCTTGGCATTATTTTATTTCTGCTAGACTTCTACCTTCCAACCACCTGAGTGAAGTCACCAGAGATTGAGCTATCTTAAACTACTGCATTCAGGAGAGGAAGCCGATAGATTTCGGCAGTATTATTTATGATTCTGTGGAGTCTACTGCTAGATCCAGTACTTCTGTGGGACTGGGATTCCCATCTTTGATCTATTTTTTATGTGTTAGCAATGGAGTCACTGCTGATATTTCTGAGGAGAATATGAAGTCTACCAAGCCAATTAGGGAGGAGAGTGTCAGTATCTATGATCGTCTTCGAGGGAAGAGATCGACCACTCCTTCTACTTCTGCATACACTTCAGGTAGACCTTCCACTTCCAGACCTTCTACTTCTACTGCTGAGCCACCATCTAGTTTTTGGGAATCGTTGCATGATCAGTTTCTAGAGAAGCAACATGAGTTATTTCAAACTCACTGCAGAGTTGATTCTATTGATAAGAAAATTGATCATTTATCTAAGTATATATAGGTAGAGGAAGAGTAGTTACAATGATGAGTATGATGAAGCTCTCATTAGATTCCTGAAGGGAGAGCACGATGTTCAGTTTCCTACCTTTCCTAGTTTCTCACCATATGTCGATCCTAAGGATGTTGAGTTTTCTTTTGGTGATGATGACGATGTTGAGGCTACAGACAGTGATTAGTGGCCTGATTTACCTCTGAATTGTGCTAAGTCTGTTGTTAGTTTTGTTTGTTTGCTAGTATTGATTGTTGTTTGTTGTTTGCTAGTTTAGATTTATTTATTTACTTTGTGTGGATTATTGGATGTTAAGACTGTTGTTAGAGTATTTTTAATGTATTGTGTTTAAGATTGAAATTTAAATAAATTTATGTTTATTCCTGTTTCAGCTTACTGTTTAGTAGTTAGTAATGTTGTTCTGTCTTTGTTATTATAAGCAGTATAGTCATTTAATTTAATTACTAATGGCCTGCTTACTTTTATATCTGCTTCATTATTTCAGTATTATTCATAAAAGCATGTGTAGAAGTAAATTTTTCTTTCTAGAATGTTTTTTTACATACTTATAAAAATTCCTTTTTTATTATGTTTTTCTTTCTCTCATACTTCAAAAAAAAAAATTCATGATAGACCAAAACTTAAGTTTGGGGGAAAGGGAAAAATACATTCAAATTTAAATTTTATTTTTCCTTAAAGAACTAATATTTTTTTAAAATAAAATTTTTTAACATAACATGAGAAATGAAGAATCTATTTAAGATCAATTAAATTTTTGAAATTATAAATAATTTAGTGGACTTAACCAAAAATTTTAATAACTTTGATTGATTTTAAGAATAGAATTATTCAACTTAAAGAAGAATAAGATTAAGAAAATTTTCTATTCATAGTAGAGATAAATGAATTTTAGAAGTATTAAGATAAAAAATTATAACTCGAAAAATAATAGATTGAAATTCTTTTTGAAATCTATTTATGTTATAATAATTAAGTGAAAATGTATAAGTTTGAAAATATAAGTTAAGGATAGTGAAGTTCAAAAACATTAACAGGCTATCCAGATACAATAATCCTCTCTTCAAAAAAAAAAAAGAGGACAAGCTTGAGGAAATGCCTAATAAAAAATTGGCTTCACTTGAATTAACTTATAAAAAGAAAACTGATTACATTTATTACTTAATTTTTATGAATGTATTTTTATTAAAAACGAATTTTATGAAGATCTTTTTCTTGTGAATACTTTATGAGATCTTAATATCATAAACTACAATTATTTTTGAAGCGAATGAAAATTTTTTGAAGTCTTATGATTTGGTAGTTAGAGTATTCTTTAAATTCTTAAAATTAAACTTAGTGAAATTTGGTTAATGATTTACTAAAGCCTTTATAAAATAAAATATCATAAGGAGTCTTAAATATTTACCTTTTTATTCCAAATGTTATACATTTTATATAGTAAAAAGGGTTACTTGAGGACAAGTAACATTTAAGTTTGAGGGATTTTGATCCAAGAAAAAATACCTATTTTTATGCCTTGATTTTTATTAAATTTTAAGGATATTATGCTTTAATGAAAGGTATTTGGTGTTTTTGGATGTAGGTGATGCAAAAATATTCAAGAAGGAGAAAAATATAAAAAAGGAGCAAAAAGGAGCAAAAAAGAGCAAAAATAGAGCCAAAATGTAAAATTTTTGAAATTACTGGCCTGGCGCCTAGGCGCCAGACTCCGGCGCCTAAGCGTTAGCTTGATACAAAAAACTGTTAAGTTTTTGATGACTTTTGGGCGGTTATTTTGATGGTGTGAGCAGTTATTGGACCTTATAAAAGACTGGCAGTTGTTCCTGGTTTATAGGACATGTGATACAATGTATTTGGACGCTTCAAAATGTTTTTAATCGCGAAGAGGTGCGATTCAAAGTGAAGAGGTGCGAATAACTAGACACGGTGTCCGGACACACCTTCTAGAAGATTCATTAAATGTGGACACATTTTGAAGAGGTGCCTTGAGGCAACCCTTGAAGCCTATAAATAGGAGGGTATTCCTTCAGAGAAAAACGCCCCATCTACCCCTCCCTATCTAGAGTCCAATCTAGAGAGAGAATTAGAGAGATCATATTAGGGCCACCTTTTTACTTTCCTTCATAAATTAGTGAGTTTATTTTAGAGTTTGTATTCAAAGTTTGAAAGAGTTGGTGCATCTGTAGTTCATTACGCTGTGGAGTCAGTAGGAATCAGAAGCTTAGTAAGAGAAACATCTAAGATAAGTATTTTTATTTTGATTCAAAGTTTATTTATTATGTTTTGCTATTTAATTTCAATGTGTTCTGAGTAGTTACTTTACTTTCTCCTTTCAATTATGAAAAGATAAATAAGATAATACAAAATTCGTCGGAGAATTAAAAATCATTTATTTTTAAAACATTGTGATGATATTAATACTGGTTCTTAATTTACTATTCAAATTGGCCATTTAATTTGTTAAAAGCTGTTGAAGAGTTTTGAGACCTAGAAGGAGATGAATTCTTAACTTGTAGATATCACATGAATCCTTGGGTAGTCGAAGGACTTGTGCGGGTTATTCAAGGTGAAGTGTAAATAAATAGGAAGATATTATATAATGGGCGTAGAATTGATAAGTTTTTAGAGTGATAAACTAAATTCTTGTGATTTGGTTTATAGAAAAGGAAATGGTCACTAGTAGGGCCAACCATAGCCACCCTTGGACATCTAGTAGTGTGAGCTTAGCTTAACCCATTCTACTAACAATACATCCAGACCTAATCTATAGGCTAGCCAATGTTCTTTGCTTCTGGATCAAAGGGTAAAGAATATGAATGCTTCTATTTGGCACAATACCATAAATTTATATTCTTCACGAATATTATCATTATTTTAGAAAATCTTGGATTAATTGAAAGGGAGAAAGTTGCTTTCTTATTGCTATTTACATCAATTATTTTATTCCTGTTTTATTATTGCATCTAGTAAATTAAAAATTATAAAAGAAATACTTTAAAATAAAAATATTTAAAGATCTATAACTCTCTCCTCGTGGGATCGATACTGTGGTCTTTGTTTCAAAGCCCTATATTACTTGAAACGATAAGTATACTTGCGTAGAACCCCTAGTGTGGAAAATATTTTCCATAAAAATATATTTATATACACTAGTCGCTATTATTATTTATAACATATATTTTTGAAAGCATTAATTAGTACGTTGATCTTCAAAGGACTTCGGGTCAAGTTTTTGGCGCCGTTGCCGGGGAAGAAGATTTTTGTACGCACATATTTATATAGGGTCAAGCTTTTGGCGTCGTTGCCAGGGAAGAAGATTTTAGTATGCATATATTTATATCGTGTCAATACCTTTGAAAGAAACTCCAAATTTGGCACATAAGTAAAAAGAGACAGCTGAGGAAAATACCAAAAATCACGCCTACAGATAAAGGAAAATAAATGGTCATGCCTAAAGAAGCAATTCCGCCAATATAATAGAGACCACCACAAGAAATTACTAATGAATCTTATAACAAGCCAATTGAAGAAAATACCAACAATATTAAACATTTATGATGCCTTGATCCTCTCAAAAAAAATGAGGGATTCATTAGTAAAAGCTCTCTTAGACCTCGAGATCTGCTTAGCTCAACTTTCTATTACTTCCTCGAATGAGGCTTATCCATTAGATGGACAATTCTAGATCACATTCTCTAATCATAATCTATTTTTAGGAAAAATAAAACATAACCGTTCGTTTTACATTTAGGTGAATGTTGACAGCTCCAAGCTCTCAAGAGTTCTTATTGACCCAGACACTTCTGTCAACATTATGAACTTGAGAACACTCACTTGCCTAGACATTAATGTTGTAAGTTCAAAGCAGACAAGGTAATGCTACGTAGCTTTAACCAACAAGGACAGATAGTTGTGGGATAAATTACATTAATGTTTCCCTGCCAGGCCTTTATTAGTATCGATATTCATCTTTAGACCGAGATAGGTCACTTGTATGTCTTGTAGATTTGAATGTTTGGGTTGTTTGAATAATCAATCTTGTCATCAAAAATAGCAAACTACCTCAAAAGATAGAAATATAACTTTACGATGTGTTTGACTATTTAAACAAAGGGAACTTCAATGATTCCTTTATCTAATGTGGAGACTAAATAAGGTTTAGATTAGTCACGGGTCTTCTCCATCCTATAGTGGTAAGCCCCCGCTGTTAATTACATTTTGAACAACCAAATATACTTAAGAGAACTCTCGATTAAGGCTATTATTTTATCCTCATAACATTTCTATGTTCGGATTTCCTCAAAGGGATAAGTTCAAAAATTGAATAATTATTAATAAAGCCAAATGGATGAAATGTATGAGATGCTTGAGGATACCAAGGAAACCTAAGTTATATCCCAAACTATCTAATTGTTTTGGCATTTTTTGTGTTAGAAGAGAAGTGTAAATATTTCATCTCAATGTATTGCTAGAAAGTTGGGACTTATGCTGCATGGTATATAATCAAGCAAGAGCCTAAAAGAGATGATTCTCATTATAACTGAATGAACAACCTCGGAGTCCTAAGGTGAAGTCTGTTGAGAGAGGTGAAATTTTAGAACCTTAACCTAAAAAAATGGATACGTGCAATGCAATGGACATAAAACACTGCATGGAATGGACTTCCATGTAAACCACCTAATCACATTCAAAATCACACATGGCTAGCGTCGATGATGTAAGTTAAGGCGGGTGGTCATTTATTAGGAGTTGTAGAACATACAACTTGATTGTAAATCAGGCTGCCTAGGTATGTATGGTGTGCATAATTTCCTAAAGCTAAAGCTGACATGTTTTAAGAATTAAATATTTTTTCTTCAGTACACTTAAATGTTTAGTTTTATTTCGTACTAAGTGCATCGAGGCAGGCTATGTACTGGGTTATGCAAGTCTTTGATTCATTAAAGGTTTGTTTCAAATGAAAAATCAATATGCCTATGGAAAACTCACTCTATAGGGTAGTGGTTCTCAAGGGTCTAACCACCCCTCTCTATGAAACACACGTGGGGGCCAAGACAACAAATATGAGCAATAGGTTATGTACGTGTGTACATATCATTTATTGTTCATATTCCTAAATTGAAATGGAGTTTCTACCCAATTTTATTTTAAAGTCAATCGAGATTGTTTACATGTATGATGTTTCTATGATTGTGGATGTAGTGATTTATGTGGTTTAGTTTTTGGTTATGAGTTTCATTTTAAAAAATTAAGCTGAAGCTACTTTGGTTGTTGTAGAAGATTTAGTCTTTAAGTGAGCCTACGGGTAATTCTGAAAAAGGTAGAAATTTAAATATTTTAACTTCACTATAGAGCCACCTTGGACATGCTATTAAAAATGCCAAAACATTTTTCAAGCGATGTTATTCTATGACCACTTCCACCTTCCAAAGTACAGCAAAAATTCCTTTTAGTAGAAGTTAATTAATTTTTCAAGTGTATCTAGGCCAAAAAGCTCGCCTGGATCACAATGGACATCTTCCAAAATTTTATTTGGACTAGGTCTACCATAACGATCCACTGCTAGGGATCGTTACGTACAAAAGTACGTGCTTTATGAATAAAAAAGTCTAGAGTATTTGCAACGACCAACAAATAAACATTAAATTCACCTCAGTTCATCATTCATAGATGAATGGACAAGCTGAGGTGGATAATAAAATCATCCTCAACTTGCTAAGGAATAAAGTTAAAGGTACAAAAGGCAACTGGGTCGAGATCCTCTCATCCTACCTGTCAAACCTCTTCCATGTCTCGCAAGTGATGGAGGCAATGCTACCTGATCGACCTTAAAATTACCTATTTTTAATGACTATTTTTTTAGCATTTTATGTACATTATTTATGATTTTGCACTTTAAAAGGAGGTATTTTGTATATTTTTTATTTCAAGTACATGAAATGAACATTTAGAGAAAATGAGGAAAAAATAGACCAAAATAGGGCTACTTTGTGTGGCACTACAGAGACACCTTGGAGCCATAGCGCAACCCAATAGGTAAATCTGGTGCTATAGTGTCGTATTCTAGTGCTATAGTTTCAGTAACCAACTTTCTAGAAGATTCAACATATTTAGCTGAATTTTGAAGAGGAGCTTGAAGAAACCCTTGGTTATTTTAAGTGTTCTATTGAAATAGAACAGTTTGGCCAAAAATAGGAGGACTTTGAGAGACATTTGTGTAGCTTTTGGAGAGTTTGTTTCTTTTATTGTACTTTTTATTGTGTGTGAGTGTTTTTGAGTAATTATTGTTTAAGAGTTTGGAGATTGCTGAGAGGAAACTCCAGAAATTTGCTTTGCGAGAAGACATAAGATACTTTGTATTTGTGTTTAATTTTTATTGTAAAACTTGGATTTCAATGCAAATTAATTGTTTTATTTAATCTTCATGAATTTACGAGTAGTTCATTTTATTTTTCCTTACATAGGGGAATTAATCTTGTGGGATGAATGTGATTTAAAGACATCTTTTTACTCAAAAATACTGTGATGGTATTTTCACCAATTCTTCATTGACCTTGCAAATTGGACACCCATGAGGTAAAAATCAGTTATGAAACATGTGTTGACCTCACTTTTGTTAAGGTCTAGTCTTTCTTTAGGCAGCCTAGGATCTAACCATTGGACTTTCCTGGTAACTATCTTAGAATACTAGTGATGAAACCCTTACCCCATAGAAATTCAAAACACTTCCTTCCTTCACTTGGAGTTTCAGATGCTTAAAGTCTAACCTCTAAACACTTAAGAGGATGAGACCAACCATAAGAAAACTCAAGAGAAGTTACCTATAGGGTGGTCAAGCCTTAAGCCTCTCCCTAGGGGCTCTGGTATAGGTTAGGCACACACACACACACACCTAAATTCTACACTTACACTCACTATCTCAAACCCTAAGCTAAACATATCTACCCTTGATCCCCTAAGCTATGGAAACTCATGTGGGTGGTTCCCCGAGCTCTTAGCCCCAGACTAAGGTTTGGCTAGAACCATCACATGGATGACCCAAATGGGGATTCCCTTAGTCCATGGCTAAAGTTGGTTGGCATCCTTCAATTAAAACCAATTTTACCAAAATCCCAACTTTTACCACCCTTTCAGCCCTAAACTTCCTCCAAATTACAAAATTGCTTCTAAAAACTGAATTTTGACCAAATATCTTAAAATTACCCAATTTTCTACAAAAAAAACACTTCAAAATGTCTAGCACCACTCAAAAACCTCAAAATACTCCAAATTCACTAAAAATTCCAAAATACCCCCAAAATAACCAAAATTACCAAACTGCCCCACAAATTCCAAAAAATCCAAAAATTACCCAAAATTCTCAAAATACACCTAATTATTCCTAAAACCATTTGAACCACTTCCATGAGCCTAATTTAACCAAACTGACCCAAATTGACCAAAACACCCAAATTGCCCATCAAGGACCAAAATGCCCAAATCACCTCCAATGTCCACCTAATTGACTTCATTTTTCCCTAATTTCAATCCTAAACTCAAATTCACCATGCCTAAACGCAATTTAAATCAAATCCAAGCCCAATTTGACCCCATTTTAAACCCCAATTTTAACCCAATCCAAAAACCCCAATTTTAGTGATATGGCCCGATTCCCCCAAAGTGAACTATCTAGCCAAATCAATTCCCCCAAATTAATATCCAAAACCTTATATGACATTCCTCTAAACCAAATTAAGCTAATCTTTTGCCCCTAATTTGAAACCAAGCCTCACTCAAATCTAGAACAAGTCAAAATCCTCAAATTTGCCCTAAATGTGGTATTTGCCTAAATGTCACCAAATTGAATGCCCTAACCACAAAATTTCCACCCAATTTCAATTTAAAACTCTTTATTAAATTCTTCTAGACCAAACTAAGCCATTGATTGAACCATATTCAAGCTCTGGCTCAATCCAAACCCAAGCCTAACCCAAGTTAGCCCAAATTGACCAAATATCCAAATTCCACCAAATTAACCCTCCAAACGAATTCAGAATTACTCCCATCCTTCTCTAAAATCTTCATGAAAATCGCACACACCAATTTAAGTAATCAATTGGACCCAAACTAAGCTCAAAGTTAACCTAGCCCAACATGAACCTAAAGAGACCCAAATTAAATTAGAACCCAAATTTCACACAAGCCTAGCAAAATCGACCAAGCCAAGTCTCTCACAACCATCTAGTGGACCCTAGGAACCACCCAAGATTTACTTGGATCAATCTATTTGGGCCATCGACCAAGGGTTCCCCAAATTAGGGAACCTCCCCTTATTTTTGGCTAAACCAAAGGAAGATCATTTCCCTCAACCATTAAGCTTTAATGTAACTCCTCTAAGCCACCTGAGCCAGCTAGCCACTAGCTACACCCTAGTCAGCCGACCTAGTCGCCAGAAAAGTCAAATCCGAGAAGAGTCCTCCCCCATTTAAACTTAAATTAAACTGATCCTCTATGGAATGCTCCCATTGGATCTATGCGTTGATTGCCCTCAACCAGAGCTTACAGAGATCAGCAAATGGCAGTTTGAGCTCCACCCATTGGCCATGGATATAAATTCAACTCCACTTGGCCAAGAGGGAAGAATTCACTGAACCTTGCTGAAGCTCTACCAAAATTCTTCTAGACCTTCTTAAACTCCCCTAAGTACAATCCCTCTGCTCTCAGCCACCCAGGGTCACCACCTGAGGCAAATTTCTTCACTGAAATTTATCCTAAAACCAAGACACAATCCACCACAGCTCCACACTATTTCAAACTTCAAATTTATTTGCTCCTTACCATCATAAGACCAAAAAAAGAAGATAACCTACAAAAGCCCTATCACGTAGACTCTCCAACTCACACTTTCCTCAGACCCGAAATCTCCCTCTGATCGAGTTCTTGTGCAGACACAGTAAAAGCTCAAATTGGTGCTTGCAAGAGCTTCGCGAGGTCACAAAGAATGTGTAGAACTAATCTAATTGAAGCCTTACCTCTCAAACCAACGTATTGGGCTCTCACCTTATCTCGAGCTTATTTTGATTCTCCATGCATGTTCAATGTATTTCATAACACATCAGCCATATAGATAGGTTTACCAAGATTAGATGAGTCTATTAAAACCAACCGAAGTGATTTGGTTTAGTCTAGCTCGAGATCTTATGTTTAGAAGATGGATGGTCTGCGGATTGAACCAATTGGGGATGATGAATGCATGTGGTCTGATCGCATGTGTATTCAGTGGGTAGGTGATTTTGCTAGACGGAGGAACAATGTATAAAGTACGGGACACATGGCTACCGAGTTAGATGGTGGCGTCGAATGGAAGAGCAACATGTGGAGTTCGGAGTTGTCAAGGATGACGCGGCGCCACATGTTTAAATAGAAAAATTGGTTATTTTGTGTATTTAAATCAGTCCACCTTTAAAAATGAATAACTTGGTGTAGAAAAATCACAAAAATAAAATAAAATAACCCTCATGCTCAGTGAACAGAGGAGAGCAATATGAAGGTCATTTCACTTATGATTTGTTTTGATTAATCAAATACAAAAAATCATACTTAGGTCATAACTCACTCCTAACATTTCACAATTTCATGAGGCTTGAAGGGCTTAAATGCTCTATGTTTAGGGGTCTTCCTTAATTTTTTCGAGGTCAGGGGGCATCTCAATTTAGAGATCGCAAAGTTCTATGCTAATCCAATTTATTTTTGAATAAAAATTATAATAATTAAAATATTAATCACAAAAAATATAAAACTTGTTTTTGTAGGTTCACTGTGGTCAGGGGACCCTAGGAGAAATATAAAATTGATTTAACTCACTAAGAATCACTTTAATTGTAATTAAACCCCTAAGATGAAGAAAATTAAAAAGGTTAAAAAATATAAGCAGCATAAAAATTATTCTCCGCTATAAATAATGTTGAGCAGAACTCACCATAAAAATTTTAAGTTAATTGGAACTAATTTTATCACTAAATTGATATTTCAAGTAAAATGACATTTTTTGACATTAAAAGAATTATAATTTTAAAAATTAAAGTCAAAAAATTATGAAATTGGTTTTTGGAGTTATCTGTGACTAGAGGAGTTTTTGAAAAATAAAATTGGAATTAAAATAAATATTTTATTTTTAAGTTATATTTTCATTTTAAAATATTGAAAAAAATAATTAAAATTCATAAAAATCTCAAAAATAGTAAAACACACTAAAATGTCACATTTGATCACTTAATCACTTGGGAGCAATTAAAATAATTTTCCAAACTTTCTAACTGAAGATATTAAATTTAAAGGCTTAAAATATTTTTTTAAAGGCTAAAAATGAAATTCCCTATTTTCGCTAAAATAATTCCACTCATTAAAATATGAATTAAAAATATGAAACTTGTTTCTCTGTGTTCCCAGGACTCATAGAGACTTAAGAAAAATATAAAACTTAATTTTCAACTTAAATAATATTTTATACTTAATTAATACTCAAAATAAACAAATAATTCAAATTATTAAATTAAAACTGAAACAATCATCAAAATTGATCCATATGGTCCCCTGATCTAGTTAAACCTCCAATAATTATTTTAAGGATAGATTCTTTAATTTAGCTAAGTTATTAAATTTACTTTAAAAATCCTTATTTTAAATTAAAATAATTATAAAAATTCAATTAAAATCAGAAAATTCACATTTTCTTCTATGATGTTTTAATTAATCCATGAGTGGGGTAATTTAAAAATTTCAAAGTCATTTGAGTTGAATTTATTGAACAATGAAGTGATAAGACCTTTAGGGGCAAAATTGTAATTTTAAGATTTAAGCGTTAATTAACTATTTAGGCTTAATTTAGAGGAAATGGGTAAAAATGATCATAATTAACGTAACTAGATGATTGAAACAGAAGGAACTTAATGGTGGAAACCAATCTCACACTTTCCACTTTAAAGATAAGATTGCAATTTCTTAAATTAAGAAAATTTGAAAGATAATTAAAATTAAACGATACTGAGGTGAGGGATTTAACTTTGGAATATAATAATTCACCAATTTAGAACCCTTAATCGATGATGATATGATAATTCAATGTTTTGATTAAAATTAAGATCACATAACTCAACATTTCCTAAAATTGCAAATCCACCCATTAAGTCTTAAGGGCTTAGTAGTGAATTAGATTTAATCAAGATTTGACTAAATGAGGATTAGAAAATGAAATATAATAAACATTAAACACTTTAGAATACTACATGCTCAACTCTAAAATTAAATCGGCTAAATTTTCCAATGAAATCGACTTTCCCCTAAGGGCCTTCACCCACATAATTCATAAATGAAATATCAAGTGATGGTTACCCAATTCATTGGGATAATTAAAACATCAATACTCATTGAACCTAAGGGTATGAAATGAATGGATTATTTAGCAACATAATATGTTCAAGTGAACTTGACACGATTCAAAAAAGTTTTGAAATGTCTTGGGTATTATCCTGAGCCCCTTCATAATCTTTTGGATATCTTGGAGGACGACTAAACCAATTATGCTTTGCTTAAGAAAATCATCCTCATTAATCAACAAATAGGAACCCACCAAGTCATGACATAGAATTTGGTAGGCACACCTTAAATCCATATTATTTTTCATCCAATTCTAAATTCCTTACAAAATTTTATTTGTTGCAAAAAGCTAATCTTTCAACTAAAGTGCGAGAAAAGGACTGGTACACTTTTTTGGTTTACAAGCACTTTCTTTTCCTGCACTTTACCGTATATTCTTGCACTTTACCGTATATTCTTGCTTATAAAACTTACATGTCAAAATTAAAAAATTTTGGATAGCCACAAAACCAAAAAAAAAAAACAAATCAAAACAAAAAAAATTCAAATTCACCACTACAACAAAGCAAACTATATGTCAACTCAAAATTTAATCACAAAAAAAATAAAATCACAATTGCAACTAAAATTAAGACGTCTTTTTGAATGATCAAAAATACCTCTGAGGAGGCTGCCTATGGGTGATAACGAGTTTTCCCCAGTTTGAATGAACTTATGGAACTCATTTAGTTTAGTAAATTCATTCAGACCAAGTGAATCTGAAGAAAATTGTGTTGCCAAAATGGGGGAACCGAGGGATCCTAACTGGTGTCGCTTAATCAACTTAAACATCTTGCCCTTAATAAGACATTAAGACACCTCAATTTAAAAATTTCCAAAAAATGACACTTCTCTCATCTCTTCAAATTGACACATCTAAAATTAAACCTGCTGCAAAGAGAGGCTTAGAGAATACATAGTGGGCAGCATAGCCATTTTGAACAACAAACTTCCAGTCATAGAAATTAACAAACATGTCATAGGACTTCGAGGTAGTATTCTTGGTGTAACATAAGCCCTCACTTTATCTCCTTACGCCTTCACTCCTCGTACAATATAAGCCCTAAACTTGTTTTAGCATTCTGAGGTTGTCATCTGATATGACATAAATCCTCCTATCTTCGAGGCTACTCACATGATCAGTATCAAGTGAACATAAACCCTAAATAATAAAATTGGCAAAATTAAACATCAAATAAGTGACTTCGGTCATTTATGATGTAATTAAATATAGGGACTTACTCTTATAAGAAACTTTAATATAAACCCTATCTAATTGATTTATACTAGGTAGCAGAAGTTTTCGGTTAACATAAATGGTTCACAGACTAAAAGAATGTCATGAATTCTTCAGTTTATTTAATCAAGCCAAATCACCAAGCAATGTATCCATTCTTCAAGATAGATACATGGCTTGTGGTGTAATGCTTGACTTTTTAAACTATCACATATATGAGATCAGTTTGGTTTCATTTTTTAAAATTAAAATGATATTTTTCAAAATTTTATGTATATCCATAAATTAAATCAAGGCCTTGAAGCTTTAGCTTCTGTTAATTTTTTGGCTACTCGGTTGGGGAATAGTTTCTCTCTCCATTAAGAATACCAAAATTTTTTTTGATACATTAGAAATGCATCCCGATCCCTTGTGAACCAGATTACCCTTCTTCCATTGACATACTTTACCCGTTTCTTTCTTGGGAAAATATAGTCAACACTTCTCAGTTCTAGAACCGTCTGTTTAACCACTCTTAAAAATAGTGGTTCCTGAGGTTTTTAGGATTCTTCTTGATTTTGTGGGGTTAGACCCCTAATAGACGTGTTTGTGAAAAAGTTTTGCCAAAGCAATGTGCGTTGTGAAGAGAATCCCATATAGAGTCCCACGCTTCACTTTCTCTTTATCTCTTCCGAGTTCGATTTTGTTCTCAGCAAATAAAGCCAATCCTTTTCAAATCATAAATCCCTTTTAATCAGTATTTAAAAAATCAAATCTTAAGATATTTAAATTGATAAAAAGATAACAAGATTGAAAACATGCCACAGAAACAATAAGACAAAACAAAATACTTAAAAATTAGCTCAAACAAAATTAAAATGAAATTGTGCCCTTACCTTCTCCTGCAACTTGCCCACCACCCCGCGGCCTTTCTTGATGCTCCAATGATCCAGTTTAGGACCTGTTTCAGTGAGTTTGAAGTTGTGATTTGAAAAGCCCCATTCGTCATCGTGAAGTTTGCAGCCCCCGAAATTCAAGAACCATTTGTCAAGTTTGACTTGAAATCCCACCAGGACTTCCCATCTGCCAAGTAGGAGAAGGTTGCTCCCACCCCCGTCAAGTCTGTCATTTCCGTTGACCGGAGGATTGCCACCCCCACTTTCACTGGATTTATCGTTAATGCACCTACTTTTCAGTCTGCCAAAGGGAAGGATGTTCTGTGTGAATAGAGTTTTGATGATGTTATTTTTCCCTACTGTTCATATTTGAGATTAGTTCTAGCTTCAGAGTTGCCCCGCTGACTAGATCTCAAAAAAGGAACCACAGCCGCAAAACTCTCAGAGCTATCGGGGCACAAGCTACAAGTATACCAGTGATTGATGAGATGCCTTGCAAGGAGGAACTCGGTTTACCATAGACCGCTCCGCTCCTTCGAGGGAGTCGGTTCCACCGGTTGATTCATACAACTAGAGATGAAAGCCTCCACAATTGTTGCTGCTTTACCATCACCTCAGGGTCGTGATGAGGTGAGGGAGTGGCCCACATCCATCACCCGAGTCTGCACAGTATTCTAGAGATTGGCTGATAAACAAGGATATTTCATTGCCGAGATCCTCAAGAGAATGGGATGTGCAATATCCCCGAGAATGAAGAATGAGATTCTGAGAAAAGAATGGCCCGTTCTTCAGACATAGAAATTTTTTGACACCTCATAAACACATGTTTCTGTTAGACACCATTTGGCGAAGTGTGTTGATGCCACCACTATAGATGTTACCACCATCGATTCGACGCCCGCGGGGCACAAATCGGTTAAGTCTCTGCTGGGACTGAGTGTACCATCTTTTGTAGTTCATGAAGGAATATCACAGAAGGACAGTAAGAGAGGACTACCTTCCTCCATACATGGTCAACATTATAGGGAACACACCTCTGCTGGACACCCTAATGTCCCTGCAGCGACACCCCATCTCAAGGCTCCAAAATTTAAGAGGAGGGTGTGGATACATAAGGTTACTGTACTAGTAGATTCATAAAAGTTTGTGAATCATAAGATGGATCATGAGTTTAATGTTCCCGTTGCCACTACTATCATTGCCTTAGAGACAGTTGCAGAGAAGAGTGATGATCCATGAAAAAAATACTTATTTTTATGCCTTAATTTTTATCAATTTCTAAGGATATTATGCTTTAATGAATGGTATTTTTGTGTTTTTGGATGCAGGTGATGTAAAAAGGTCCAAAAAAAGAAAAAGGGGTGAGAAAGGAGCAAAAAGGAACAAAAATGGAGCAAAATACAAGAATTATAGAAAATTATGGCCTGGCGCCTAGGCGCCAGAAGTTGGCACCTACGCTCCTGACTCGATACAGTAACTGTCAAGTTTTGACGACTTGGGGATGGTTATTTTGACGGAGTGAGCGGTTATTGATCATCTAGAAGACTGGCAGTTGTTCCTTGATAATAGGACATGTGATACATTGCATTTGGACGCTCCAAAACGGTTTTAATCGCGAAGAGGTGTGAGCCAAAGTGAAGAGGTGCAAAGAACTGGACGCGGTGTCCGTCGCCTAGGCGCCAGACAGACCTTCTAGAAGATTCCTTGAATTTGGACATGTTTTGAAAAGGTGCCTCAAGGCAAACCTTGAAGCCTATAAATAGGAGTCCACTCCTTCAGAAAAATTGGGCCCCCATTGTATCCCCTATCTCTTAGCCACTTTAGGATCTCTCATCCTAGAGATAGAGAGAGAAATTTAGGGCCACTTTTATTTAGTTTAATGAGTTTATTTTCAAGTTGTTGCATCAGGAGTTCATTACACTCGTGGAGTCGGTAGGAATCAGAAGATTCGTAGAAGGAATATTTGAGATAAGTATTTTATTTTTTATTCAAAGTTTATTTATTATGTTTTGTTGTTTATATTCAATGTGTTCTGAGTAGTTAGTTTACTTTCTTCCTTCAATTATGAAAAGATAAATAAGATAATATAAAATTCGATGGAGAATTGAAAATCAAAATATTTTCAAAACATTGTGATGATATTAATACTTGATCTTACTTTACTTTTTAAATTGGTCATTTAAATTGTTAAAGCCTGTTGAAGATTTTTGAGACCTAGAAGGAGAAGAACTCTTAACTAGTAGATGTCACATGAATCCTTGGGTAGTCGAAGGCCATGCGAGGGCTATTCATGGTGAAGTGCAAATAAATAGGAAGATAAGATTTAAAGGGAGTAGAATTGATAAGTTTTTAGAGTGACAGACTAAATTCTTATAATTTGATTTATAGATAAGGAAAGGGTCACTAGTAGGGCCGACCATAGCCACCCTTGGACATCTAGTAGTGTGAGCTTAGATTAACCCATTCTACTAACAATACATCCGGACCTGATCTGTAGATTAGCCAATATTCTTTGCTCCTGGATCAAAGGGTAAAGAATAAGAATGCTTCTATTTGGCACAATACCATAAAATAAACTCTCCAACAAATATTAAATTATCTTAAAAATCTTGGATTAATTGAAAGGAAGAAAGTTGTTTGTTTTATATTGTTTTCACAAAATCATTTTCTTATTATTGTTTTCTTTATCTGCATCTAGTAAATTAAAAGTAATTTATAGTTAGATTAAAATACAAAAAGATTTTGAAATACAATATTTAAAAATTTATTACCCTTTTTTCCTCGTGGGATCGATACTGGCGTCTTTGTTCAAAGCCCTTTATTACTTGAAACGATACGTATACTTGCGTAGTACCCAAAAAGTATATAAAATATTTTCCTTTAAAATTAAATTTTGCTATATAAACATATATTTAAAAAGTATTAATCACTAACGGCCTAGCTTTCAGTAGCAATCAAGTTTTATTTAATGCTATTGCTGTAAATTAAAATTTGGTACACATCTATATAGCAAGTTATTCCGGGTCAAGTGTTTCGCGCCTTTGCCAGAAATTAAATTTTCTAGCAGTGGTAACAAAGTCTTGTATTTGGAAATACAAAAATCGGGTCAAGTTTTTGGCGCCGTTGCCGGGGATCGAAGGTACAAATTATAGATTTTTAAATATTATATTTCCAAAAACATAAGAAAATATAATAATATAAAAATAAAAATATAAAATTAAAATAAAATAAAATAAAATTATTCCTTGCTTTATTTTCTTTTTTTTATGCATAGTTTTGGTTCTGAAGGATTAATAACTTTAGATTCTGAACTAGAAAGAACAATTAGAAAAATTAAAAAGGGAAAACAAATTCAAAAATTTCAAGAAATGGCTACATTACAAAATCCAATTGAACTTAATGATCAAAATGTTTATAAACCATTAAGGGATTATGCTAACCCTACAGTTGATGAACTTCATAGTAGTATTCAAATACCCACTGTAGATGCTAATTCCTTTGAACTTAAACCGTTTATTATTCAAATGGTGCAAAACAATCAATTTGGTGGAACACCAAATGAGGATCCAAATTTACACCTTGTTAGTTTTTTAGAACTTTGTGCTACCTTTAAATATAACAATGTTTCTGATGATGTTGTTAGACTTAGACTCTTTCCTTTTTCCTTAAGAGATAAAGCAAAGATGTGGTTAAACTCATTAGCAACTGGTTCTATTAAAACATGGGCTGAAATGGCACAAAAATTCCTTGCTAAATATTTTCCTCCTTCTAAAACTGCTAAATTAAGAAATGATATTACTTCGTTTAGTCAATTTGACGGGGAGACAATATATGAAACTTGGGAAAGATTTAAAGAACTATTAAGAAAATGTCCTCATCATGCTTTACCTGATTGGTTAATTATTCAAACATTTTACAATGGATTAATTGGATCTTTAAAATCAATTATTGATGCTGCTACTGGAGGTTCTTTAATGTCTAAATCATTTGAAGAAGCTTTCACTTTAATTGAAGAAATGGCTAATAACAATTTTCAATGGCCTTCCGAAAGGATTAATCCTAAAAAGATGGCAAGTATTCATGATAATGAAGCCTTTTCTATCCTAGCTTCACAAGTAGCAGCAATGTCTAAAAAATTAGATAATTTTGCAATTAATATTTCACATAATAACTCCGCTAATATTGAAGATTCTCAAACTATTGAAACTTTACAAGCTATTGCAAGTAAAAATAATCCTTATTTAAATTATTATAATCCTAGGTGGAAAAATCATCCTAATTTTAACTGGAATAATTCACAACAACAATGGGGTAATAATCAATCTCATCCCACTCGAAATTGGAATAATCAAGTTAATCCAAATTATAAACCTCTTGGATTTAATAATCAACAGAAAAAGTTATCAATAGAAGAATTAATTTTACAAATGAATAATCAATTACAAAATCAAAATACTGCTATTCGTAATATCGAAAATCAAATGGAGAAAATTGCTACTTTAATTAATAACAGATCTAGTAGGAACACTTCCTAGTAATGTTGAAATTAATCCAAAGGAAATCGGAAAAGAACATGAACATGTTAAGGTCGTGCAACTTAGAAGTGGAAAGGAATTAAAAGAAAGAATGCGAATGAAATTGAAAAAGAGATTGAGGTCGAAGAGATCGAAAAACCTAAAGAAACTCTCTCTCCTAGTCAAGATCGATCGTTATACCTATTAATGTGGAAGTTGAAAAACTACCACCACCTTTCCTCAAAGACTTAAACAGCAGAAACTTGATCATCAATTTTCTAAGTTCTTTGAAATTTTTAAGAAACTTACTATTAACATACCTTTTGCTGAAGCTTTGGAACAAATGCTAACTTATGCAAAATTTATGAAGGATATTTTAAGCAAGAAACGAAAATTTGAAGCTTTTGAAACTGTTGCATTAAGTGAAGAATGCAGTGCAATAATTCAAAAGAAATTACGTGAAAAGCTTAAGGATCCTGGAAGTTTCACTATACCATGTGCTATTGGAGAAAAATTTTGTGGAAAAGCTTTATGTGATTTAGGAGCAAGTATTAATCTCATGCCATTTTCTATTTTTCGAAGATTGAATTTAGGAGAGATTACTCCCACCACCGTAACCCTTCGATTAGCTGATAGATCTATCACTTATCCTAAAGGAGTTATAGAGGATGTCCTTGTTAAAGTGGATAAATTTATCTTCCCTGTAGATTTCATCGTACTTGATATGAAAGAAGATAAAGAGATACATATTATTTTAGGAAGACCTTTTCTAGCTATCGGACGAGCTATGATTGATGTGCAAAAGGGAGAATTAACCATGAGAGTTAATGATCAAGAGATTAAATTCAATGTTCTTAAATCAATGAAGTACCATAATAAAGAGAAATGTTATCGAATGGATATAATTGATTATTTAATTGAGAAACATTATCAAGAAAAATGTAAAGTCATTTCTGAAGAAAAATTTGAATTTTTAACTGATGAAAATGAAGAAGTAAAAGAAGAAGAGACTCATTTTATTAAAGATAACTGGGAAACTTTAGACATAACTCAAAATGATATACTTTTACCATTAATTAAAAAAGCCCCTGAACTGGAATTAAAAATGTTACCTTCACATTTAAAATATGCGTTTCTTGGAAATTCGTTAACTTTACCTGTTATTTATTCTTCTGAACTGAGTAAAGATCAAGAAGAAAAATTACTAGGTGTGTTAAATAATTATAAGAAAGCTTTTGGTTGGACTATTGCTGATATAAGAGGAATAAGCCCTTCCATTTGTATGCATAGAATTTTAATAGAAGAAAATTTTAAACCTACTATTGAACCGCAAAGAAGATTAAATCCTATCATGAAAGAGGTTGTTAAAAAATAAATTGTTAAGTGGTTAGATGCTGGTATTATTTATCCTATTTCGGATAGCTAATGGGTAAGTCCTATTCATTGTGTTCCGAAGAAAGGAGGTGTAACTGTCATTGTCAATGATAAAAATGAACTAATTCCTACAAGACAAGTTACTGGATGGCGAATTTGTATTGATTATAGGAAATTAAATGACACCACTAGAAAGGATCATTTTCCTTTACCTTTCTTGGATCAAATGCTCGATAAACTAGCTGGACACCCATATTTCTGTTTTCTGGATGGATATTCTGGTTATCATCAATTACTTATTGCTCCTGAGGACCAAGAGAAAATAAAATTTACAAGTCCTTATGGAACCTTTGCTTTTAGAAGAATGTCTTTTGGTTTATGTAATGCACCAGCAACTTTTCAAAGATGTATGATGTCAATATTTTGTGATTTGATTGACAAAGGAATTGAAATATTCATGGACGATTTTTCAGTTTTTGGAACTTCTTTTGAATCTTGTTTGGAAAACATTTCCAAAGTTCTGAAAAGATGTGAAGAAACAAACTTAGTTCTTAACTGAGAAAAATGTCAATTCATGGTCACAGAAGGCATTGTACTTGGTCACAAAGTTTCACAAAAAGGGATGGAAGTAGATCAAGTGAAAGTGAAAATTATTGCTGAATTGCAACCACCTACTACTGTTACTGATGTGAGAAGTTTTCTAGGTCATGCTGGATTTATAGAAGATACATAAAGGATTTTTCTAAAATTGCTAAACCTCTTTGTCATTTAATGGAAAAAGATGCGAAATTTGAATTTAACAAAGAATGTATTAATGATTTTAATATTCTAAAAGAAAAACTAATAACTGCACCTATCATTGTTGCACCTAATTGGAATAAATCTTTTGAACTAATGTGTGATGCAAATGATTTTGTAATTGGAGTTGTATTAGGACAAAAATATGAGAAGGTTTTCAAATTTGTATATTATGCTAGTAAAACTCTCACTGAAACACAAAGAAATTACACTACCACTGAGAAGGAGCTTCTAGCTATAGTATATGCCTTCGATAAATTTAGACCTTATCTTCTTGGTACTAAATGCATAGTTCATACTGATCATTCTGGTATTAAATATCTAATATCTAAGAAGGATTCTAAACCTAGACTGATAAGATGGGTTTTACTTCTACAAGAATTTGATTTTCAATTAGTAGATAGAAAAGGAACTGAAAACCAAATTGATGATCATTTGTCTAGAATTAAAAATGATATTATTTCGGAAGAAAATATAAATGAGAAATTTCCTGATGAATCTTTATATGTTATTCAAGGATGCAAAAGACCTTGGTATGCCGATATTGTTAACTATTTAGTTAGCAATATTTTACCTTATGAATTGGATAACAAATTTATTAAGAAATTTAAATATGATGCTAATTCTTATATTTGAGAAGATCCTCATTTATTTAAAATTGGAAGAGATTCTATAATTCGAAGATGTGTACCTTATGAGGAAACTTTTGCTATTATTCAAAAATGTCATGATTCCGATTTTGGAGGACACTTTGGCATAGTATAAAACCGCATTTAAAATTTTAAATTCTGAATTTTATTGGCCTACCTTAATTAAAGATGTGAGACATTATGTGAAAACATGTGATCGATGTCAAAGGATGGGAAATATATCTAGGAAGGACGAAATGCCTTTAAACTATATATTGGAAGTTGAAATTTTTGATATATGGGGTTTAGACTTTATAGGACCATTTGTTCCATCATCTGGAAAAACTTATATTTTATTAGCAATTGATTATGTTTCAAAGTGGATTAAAGTTGTTGCTTTACCAAACTGTGATTCCAAAAGTGTTTCTAAATTCTTAAAGAAAATGATATTTTCAAGATTTGGAATGCCTAAGGTAATTATCACTGATGGTGGAAGTCATTTCAAGAATGTAAGAATTCAATCATTACTACAAAAATTTGGATTCAAACATAGAATTGCAACTTCTTATCACCCACAAACAAGTGGAATGGCTAAAGTATCAAACAGAGAAATTAAAAGAATTTTATAGAAGATTGTTAATCCTAAAAGAACTGATTGGGTTGATAGACTTGATTCTGCATTATGGGCTTATAGAACAGCATATAAGACACCAATCGGAATGTCACCTTATCGGTTAATTTATGGTAAACATTGTCACTTACCTGTTGAACTTGAACATAAAGCTTATTGGGCGATAAAGGAGTTTAATTTTAATTTGAATGAAGCAGAGAAAAGCGATTAGTGCAATTGAATGAGATGGAAGAGATAAGAAATGAATCATATGAAAATGCAAGGATTTATAAAGAGAAAATGAAGATGTTACATGATAAGAAAATTTCAGGAAAAATTTTTGAGCCTGGACAAGAAGTATTACTGTTTATTCTGGTTTAAAACTTTTTCCTGGAAAATTAAGATCTAAATGGATAGGACCCTATATAATTAAGAAAGTATACCATTATGGAGCTGTGGATATTAAAGACCCCAAAACAGGAAAAAATTTTAAAGTAAATGGATTAAGATTGAAGCCTTATTTGGGAGATATTAAAATGATTTATAAAGAGGCTTATGAATTGAGTCAACCTGATTAAAGATTTACTTAAGTCGGGCTGACGACGTTAAACCAAGCGCTTTGTGGGAGGCAACCCATACTGATCTTTTGTTTTGAGTGTTTTTATGTTTTTAGTGTTTTTATGTTTTTAATGTAAGGTTATGCCTCGATCTTAACTAATTTTATATTACTTTAGAAAAATTTGATGCTTATAAGTCTTTGTTGACTTAAGCTGAAGATTATTTTGAAGTATGTAAGATTTAGAAATTTGATCACTCTATTCTAAATATGAGTAAAAAGGAGATCAAGTTAACCTTCATTATGATTGCTTATAATTTATGTTATTGAGTCTAGATTACTATTACCAGTATAATTTACTTATCTTGGAGAACGAAACTTTGAAATTTGATGATTATGCGAAACGGAGTTGAACATAGTTCCGGCGCCTAGGCGCTAAGATTCGGCGCCTAAGCGCCCGAGTTAAACTATGTATTAATAGGTCCGGCGCCTAGGCGCCAGATTTGGCGCTTAAGCACCACGGTTACTGGGTCGTGCAAAAATCAAAAATTTTTAATTTTTCACACGATTTTCACCTTTAAATCAACCCATCTTCATCCCTAACCATCAAGCAATCAAAGATACGTCCATTACACTTCATTCTTGAGAGATTTGAGAAATTTTTGAAGAAACGAAAGGAAGAAATCTTGGAGAAGAGGCTAGGGACAAGGTCTCAAAGGATCCTCAACCCTACTTCAATGGTTTCATCGCGGTAAGTTTAGAAAAAATTTCTAGTCGCTTGGATAAGTTTGAAGCGGAGTTTAAAAGCATTGGAGATCGCCTTCATGAGATGTTTCATCAGATTGAACATCTAGAATGGCAGATGAAACTTCAATTTGATCATTTTGCGGCTTATCAAGATGCTCAAGTTGAAATGTATGCGAAGAACAAGTGGATTGACGAAAAGACGGCTACTGATTTCCCGAGAGCGTTAGTGTTATTTCCAAGCGGAATACACAATTTCCCTTGTGAAGATTAGAGTATTCTGGTAATGAGATCGTTATTATCTGGTTTGTTGAGTCGTTGTATCGATGTAGTGAATCGATTGTATTTGTGTATTTGCTTTCATGTTCAATGTGTGTTGTTTTAGCTTAGAAATTGTTGTGTTTGACTGTGTATTAGGAACTTGAATCAAGTATGATACTTATCTGGAATATATTAAGCCAATATTGAAGATTATAAATGGAATTTAGTGAAGTTTGATTTAAACTTTATGTTTGATTTGTGGATTAAATATTTAATGTTTAAAATTTTTGGAAAATGTTTTGGAAGTTAGAAACTGAAGCCCTACTCTAATGTGAGTAATTGGAAGTTGAATTTATGAATTTTGGTGGAAAATTAAATTAAAAATAATTTTTTGTGAAAGGCGAGTCTGGCGCCTAGGCGCCAGAGTTCGGCGCCTAAGCGTCGGTTCGGCCTGTACCCGAAAAATTCCTTAAATACCCCCAAAAGCCATTATCGACGCCTAAGCCTTCTTCTTTCTCAATTTTTCGCGAAAATTAGCTTTTAAAATCCATTTTGAGGTCAAAACATCATGGATTTGGGCGCGAAACCACTCGATTTCTTCGTCTCAATGTCAGATCTACACTCTAAACCATTTATTTTCAATTTTCACTATAGATTTCCCTAGGTTTCGCTAAGAACCAAAATTTTGAAAAAAATTTTGATTTTTAGTGATTTCTTTGGATTTTTAAACTTATTTTAAGTTTTCTAAACTTAAAAAGAGTTTAAATTTTTTATTCCTAAATTTGTTCTTGTTTTCTTTCACGTTTAGATGGCTCCAAAATCTAAACGCGGGAAGGCACGAGACAACTTCGATAGCAGCAAATTTTCTACTGCAGCTGCGCATTTTCGATTCCACGAATTTGCGACGTCGAGGAAGTTCATTTTAGAATGAAGTTTCTATCATCCGGGGGAGATGATTGAAAACACTATCGTTGCGCACAACCGGCAACGATTCTGTTATTTCACTGTTGTTGTCGTTATCCCTATAGTTCGAGAGTTTTATGCAAATTTTCCGGATGCCGAAGATTATGAAGTTTTTGTCGAGGTGTCGGAGTAGGATTTACTCCAGAAAGAATCAATGTATTTTATGTCCTGCCACCGACTATAGAGTGCCACTATTCTGGATTATCTCCATCTGAGGGAGATTTGGATATGATCATTGCTTATTTGACTGACGGTACTGGATCTTGGAAGATCAGGAACGGAAAAAGGGTAAACTTCAAATCCTCCAAGTTAAATGGTATTTCTAAAGCATGGCACTATTTTATTTCTGCAATATTGTTACCTTCCAACCTGAGTGAAGTGACTAGAGATCGAGCGGTCTTAAACTACTGCATTCAGGAAAGGAAGCCTATTGATGTCGGCAGTATTATTTATGATTCTGTGGATTCTACTGCGAGATCCAGCACTTCCGTTGGACTAGGATTCCCATCTCTCGATTTATTCATTATGTATTAACAATGGAGTCACTGCAGATATTTCAGAGGAAAGGTTGAAGACTACTAAGCCGATTGGTTAGGAGAGCATTAGCATATATGATTGTCTTCGAGGGAAGAGATCGACTGCTCCTTCTTCTTCTGCACCCACTCCAGGTAGACCTTCTACTTCCTGACCTTCTACTTCGCCGAGCCACCATCGAGTTTTGGGAGTCAATGCATGATCGGCTTATAGAGCGACAGCGAGGAGTTATTTCAAACTCACTCGTAGGGTTGATACTATTGATAGGAAACTTGATCATTTATCTGACTATACCCAGAAGAAGAGTAGCTATGATGCTGAGTATGATGAAGCCCTTGTCAGATTTCTGAAGGGTGAGCATGATGTTAGTTTCCCTACTTTTCCTAGTTTCACACCATTTGTTGATCCTAAGGATGATGAGTTTTCCTTTGGTGGTGATGATGATGATGAGGCTACAGCCAGTGACTAGTAGTTGATAGATCTCTATGTTGTGCTACTTTGTTATTAGTTTGTTTTGTTTGGCTTGTTTGTTTAGTTTGATGCTTGATTATGTGGATTTGTTTATGTACCTGTGTGGATTGATTAGTGTTAAGATTTTGTTGTTAGAATATTCTTAGTATATTGTGTTTCGAGACTCGAGATTAGAGTTAATTTATGATATGTTTGTTTCAATCTACTCGTTTAGTAATTAGTAATTTTGCTCTGCTTTTATTTTGTTTTAAATTTAGTATAATCATAAAAATTAGCCTGCTTACTTTTTATACCGCTTCAATTTTATCTTTATTAATCATAAAAGCATGAGTAGAAGTAAATTTTTTTTTTAAGATCGTTTTTACATACTTATAAAAATTTCCTTTTTAAAATTATGATTTTCTTTCTCTCATACTTTCAAATTTTCATAGTATACCAAAACTTAAGTTTGGGGGAAGGGAAAATACATTCAAATTTAAATTTTATTTGTCCTTAAAGAGCTAATATTTTCTTAAAATAAAAACTTTTTAACATAACTTAACTTAAGGAATGAAGAATCTATTTAAAATCACTTTTATTTTTGAAATTATAAACAATTTAGTGAACTTAACCAAAATTTTAATAACTTTGATTGATTTTAATAATAGAATTATTTAACTTAAAGAAGAATAAGATTAAGGAATTTTTCTATTCATGGTAGAAATAATGGAATTTTAGAAGTATTAAGTAATCAAAAATCATCACTTGAAAAAAGAAAAGATTGAAAATCTTTTTGAATTTTTATTCATGTTATAATAATTAAGTGGAAATGTATAAGTATTGAAAATATAAGTTAAGGATAGTGAAGTTCAAAATCATTAACAGGCTATCCAGATATAGTAATCCTCTCTATATGAAAAAAAAAAAGAGAAAAGAGAAGAGAGGAGAAGCTTGAGGAAATGCCTAATCAAAAATTGGCTTCACTTGAATTATCTTATAGAAGGAAAACTAGTTACATATTTTACTTAATTTTTGTGCATGAATCTTTATTTAAGAAAGGTTTTTCAAGAAGATCTTTTTCTTGTAAATAATCTATGAGATCTTAATATAATAAACTTCTATTATTTTCAAAATGGATGAAATATTTGAAATCTTATGATTTTGTAGTTGAATATTCTTTAAATTCTTAAAATTAAACCTAGTTAGTGAAATTGGGTTAATAATTTACTAAAGACTTTATAAAATAAAAAATTATAAGGAATCTTAAATATTTATCTTTTATTCCAAAGGTTATACATTTTATATAGTAAAAAGGGTTACTTGAGGACAAGTAACATTTAAGCTTGAAGGATTTTGATCCATAAAAAAATACCTATTTTTATGCCTTGATTTTTATCAATTTCTAAGGATATTATGCTTTAATGAAAGGTATTTTTGTGTTTTTGGATGTAGGTGACGTAAAAATGTCCAAAAAAAAGGAAAAAGGGTGAAAAAGGAGCAAAAATGGAGCAAAATACAAGAATTATCAAAAATTATGGCCTGGCGCCTAGACGCCAGAAGTTGGCGCCTAAGCGCCAGACTCGATACAGAAACTGTCAAGTTTTGACGACTTTTGGACGGTTATTTTGACGGAGTGAGCGGTTATTGGACATTCTAGAAGACTGACAGTTGTTCCTTGATAATAGGACATGTGATACATTGCATTTGGACGCTCCAAAATGGTTTTAATCGCGAAGAGGTGCGAGCCAAAGTGAAGAGGTGCGAAGAACTGGACGCGGTGTCCGGCGCCTAGTAGCCAGACAGACCTTCTAGAAGATTCATTGAATTTGGACAAGTTTTGAAAAGGGGCCTCAAGGCAACCCTTGAAGCCTATAAATAGGAGTCCACTCCTTCAGAAAAATTGGGCCCCCATTGTATCCCCTATCTCTTAGCCACTTTAGGATCTCTCATCCTTAGAGAGAGAAATAGAGAGAGAAATTTAGGGCCACTTTTACTTAGTTTAGTGAGTTTATTTTCAAGTTTTTGCATCTGAAGTTCATTACACTGTGGAGTCAGTTGGAATCAGAAGATCTGTATAAGGAATATTTGAGATAAGTATTTTATTTTTGATTCAAAGTTTATTTATTATGTTTTGTTGTTTATATTCAATGTGTTCTGAGTAGTTAGTTTACTTTCTTCCTTCAATTATGAAAAGATAAATAAGATAATATAAAATTCGATGGAGAATTGAAAATCAAAAATATTTTCAAAACATTGTGATGATATTAATACCTTATCTTAATTTACTTTTTAAATTGGCCATTTAAATTGTTAAAACCTGTTGAAGAGTTTTGAGACCTAGAAGGAGAAGAACTCTTAACTAGTAGATGTCACATGAATCATTGGGTAGTCGAAGGCCAGCGCGGGCTATTCAAGGTGAAGTGCAAATAAATAGGAAGATAAGATTTAAAGGGCGTAGAATTGATAAGTTTTTAGAGTGACAGACTAAATTCTTATAATTTAATTTATAGATAAGGAAAGGGTCACTAGTAGGGCCGACCATAGCCACCCTTGGACATCTAGTAGTGTGAGCCTAGATTAACTCATTCTACTAACAATACATCCGGACCTGATCTGTAGATTAGCCAATATTCTTTGCGCCTGGATCAAAGGGTAAAGAATAGGAATGCTTCTACTTGGCACAATACCATAAAATAAATTCTCCAACGAATATTATATTATCTTAAAAATCTTGGATTAATTGAAAGGAAGAAAGTTGTTTGTTTTATATTGTTTTCACAAAATCATTTTCTTATTATTATTTTCTTTATCTGCATCTAGTAAATTAAAAGTAATTTATAGTTAGATTAAAATACAAAAAGATTTTGAAATACAATATTTAAAAATTTATTACCCTTTTTCCCCGTGGGATCGATACGGGGTCTTTGTTTCAAAGCCCTTTATTACTTGAAACGATACGTATACTTGCGTAGTACCCAAAAAGTATATAAAATATTTTCCTTTAAAATTATATTTGCTATATAAACATATATTTAAAAAGTATTAATCACTAACGGCCTAGCATTCAGTAGCAATCAAGTTTTATTTAATGCTATTGTCGTAAATTAAAATTTGGTACACATCTATATAGCAAGTTATTCCGGGTCAAGTGTTTCGCACCTTTGCCGTAAATTAAATTTTCTAGCAAGTGGTAACAAATTCTTGTAGGAAATACAAAAATCGGGTCGCACGGGAAAGTTTAAATAGCTTCGAAGATTTGTGAAAGGGATTAACACATAATTTTTTTTTGTTTTTTTTGAAAAGCCTATGAAGGAGACTAAGAAAAATGCATGTACGTGTGATTTAGACTTTTAAGTTAAACATAAACATGATGATGAACTTTTCCCCTTTAAGAAATTTTTGAACTAAAGTAAAAGTAGAGAGAAGGAGAAGATGTTACCGCTCGAGAAGCACTTGTTGGAAACTCGGCTAAGAGAGGAAGTGAGTGGTTGTGGCTAGCTTAGAAGGAGGAGAAGGAGAAGAGAGGCTCATGGCTAGAAGGACTTTGGGGGAGAATGAGGAAATGTGTAAGTGTGTGTGTAAGGGAGTGTGTAAGAGTGTGTAAGGGGGCGTGAAATGAAGTGGTGAGTGGGTTTTTAATGGGAAGGGGCTCACGGCTAAGAGGAGTGGGGGAGAGTGGAAAGAGATGAGTTGGAGGTGTGGTGGTGACATGGTAGAGGTGAGGAGGTGAGGGGAGAAGTGATGGGAGTGATGGAGAGGGGTGTAGGTGGCGTGTAGGGTGGAGGGAGGGATGAGGGGAGTGCGAGGGAGAAATTTTCTTTTATATTATTTTATTTTATTTATTTAATATATATATTTTTTATTATATATGTAATTATTTTAGAATGTCATGAAGTTAATTTAATTAATTTTTGGTTTAATTTGATTTGATTTGAATTTATTAGTTTAATGGGGTTCATTTGGGTCTCACAATCTCTTGACCTGTCTGTTGGAGAATTATTTTAGGTACCTTGACCATTGTTCACATAATTAGAACAAGACGATTTTTTATGAAGACATGAAATGATTTTGAGCTCATTTGGAGGTCTAATTTTGGCATGGATTGGAGTTTTGAATATTTGACCATACAGTTCGAGTCAAGTTTTTCTGAGTTTGAGTGGGAATGGGGTTTTAGAGGTCTTCCACAATAATGTAGATATGATTGTTTAGAAGAATTTTCATGAAGAAAAAAAATGGTTTTGACAAGGTTTAGAGGGTCAATTTGGTGGATTTAAAACATATGTCTGTATTTAAGCAAATTGGGGTTTTTTTGTTCAAAATGGATTTGGGTAAGACCTGAGCTCAAATTAGGGGCAATTGATGATCCAATCATTGATGAGGTGTTATAAAGATATGGATTGAAATTTGGGAGGAATTGATTTCACATTGGGTCATTTTAGGAGTTTTGGGTTATTTAGGCAGAATTGGGGATTTTGGATTTGGAGTGGAATTGATTCAAATGTTGGTCACATTGGACTGAATCAGTTCATATTGATATTTCAGATGTTGAATTTTGGTTTAGAATTGAATTGATGAAAATTGGGGTCAATCGGGTCAAGATTTGGTTTGGTTTAGGCACCTTTAGGTTAAATGGGCCAAGTTGGGATTTTGGATTGAAAGTGTATTAATTTGGAAAAATTGGCTCGTAGTGTAGTTGAACAAAATGAAATTGGGAAATGTTAGGATATTCTCGAATTTTGTGAGAATTTTTTGGAATTTTTTGGATTTTGAAAAAGGGTATTTTGGGTGTATTTCCAGGGTTATTTAGGGGCAAAGGGGTCAAAAATTGAAATTTTGGAAATTTGAAGGTGGCTTTAAGGTGAGCAAGATGTAATGACCAAGGGTCACTTACATTTGGTTCTCTATGTGTTTGTCCCTACCACTTAGTCATAGACTTAAGGTCAAGCTATCCACATGAGTTTCCAATAAGTTCAGGTTGAAATTAGAATGTGCGTGTGTGTATGTTGTGAATGCGGAAGTGTATAAGTGGTGATCTCCAGACCTCCCTCGGGCAAATCCTAATGTCCGACCACCTATAGGAGATTTCCCCTAGGATTCTTTATGCTTGCCTTTTTCCTACCAAAAGGTGGAGGTTAGGCCTTTGCCATATGAAAACCCCCTAGTGAAGCAAGAAGAGTTTGAATTTCTATGGGAAGGGTTCCATGACTAGTCCTCTAAGAAAGTCACTCAGGAGAGTCCTATGCCAGACCTTATGCTATTCTAAAGAGAGACTAGACCTCAACCAAAAGTGAGGTCAACAAATGGACCCCCAATAGGTGTGGTGCGCCGCATGTGCACACCGCGCGCATTGGTGTTGACCGAAGAAAGATCAGTCACAAACCAACACAAAGTCGCCTAAGTAAAATACCTAGTGGGAAAATGCAGAATTGAGAGAGAGTTACTCGCTGGGAAACAAGAGGAGGAATTTTCAATTTAAGAGTTGCAACTTTAATTTTTCAATTTTCAAATTCCAAACATGGATTTGATTCACCTTGCTTTTCTTTCAACTTTAATTTCAATTTCATCTGATTTCAGTTTTAATTTCAATTTCTATTTCAATTTTGGTTTTATGTGGAGAAGAGTAGGGCTAAGGCCCACCCGAATGCATTCATATGCCGAGAAGGATGTAGGGCCGAGTCTACTCCATACTTGTATGCCGAGAAAGAATAGGACGGAGCTCATACAAAATGCAGTGCTTCAATTTCAATTGAAATTTCAATTTTAATTTTGTATCGAGAAAGGAGTGGGGTGAAGGTCTACCCCGAATGCAAGTAGAATATGCGCAGTAGGCGGAGTAGGGCGTAAGCCTATCCCAAATACTAAGACTCGTTTTGGATTTAATTTCAATTTTGTGCCGAGAGGCTGAATGTTGAGATTGCTGAGAAAAGAGTAGGACCGTGCCTATTCTAATGAGGAGAACTGCCGAGAAGGGAGTAGGCGGAAGCCTATCCCAAGTGCCGAGAACCGGCAGAATATGCCGAGATGGGAGCATTTCCGCGGAAGCCTATCCCGAATGCCGAGATTGCCGTACGTCGAGAAATGCCGAGTATATGCCGAGAAATGTCGAGAATATGCCGAGACTGCCGAGAAATGCCGAGATTGTCAGAATTCGTCGAGAATTGCCGAGAAATACCGAGAATTCGTCGAGAATGAGATTGCTGAGAATTGCTGAGAAATGCTGAGTAATATGCTGAGAATTGCTGAGAAATACCGACAATATGCTGAGATTGTCGAGAAAATGCCGAGATTGCTTCTTCGAGAGTTGCCGAGAATTCGTCGAGAATATGTTGAGATTCATTTTATGCAGAAATTTGTAAATATTTATTAATGAAGACCTTGTCGAGATGTATTCATGCAGAAATTCAGAAAGATTTCATTGATATTTGGGAATGCAGGATTATGAGTGCGTAGACTCGAACATGTTGCTGAGATTTATGAATGCAGATTGTGAAAACATATTGTAAAGTGCGCAGAATGTTTGTAGAAGCTATGCAGTGCTTAATTTTATTGAAATGTCCGTGCAGAGATTTTTTCTTTTAAAAAATTTACAATGTGCAGTAGTTCTTTGTTTTGTTCAAATGTTGACTTTTATTTTGTTTGACGCTGAGTTTTATTTAGTTGCATTTGTTTTAGGATTTGGATCCAGCTTTAGACTAGTGCGGCATCGTTGCTTCGTAGAACAAGACTCAGAATTCGAAACATTGCGATGTACAACACTTTTCGAGTTATTGTTCACCGATCAAGGACTAGTGTTGAAAATAACTCACTCTTTAAGGTGCTATCGTAATCACATTCTTTCAAGTACCTATAAAGGTGTGTTATCTTCAAGGACGCCACAAGCCTAAAGTGGTCGTACCTTTTGGTGTGCCTTGGTTGTAGTAGTCATCATTTGATCTCACATGACCCGCAGAGATTGTTGAAGTTGTCTTTGAGAAATCTTTCTCGACGTTCTTTGAGTTGAAGTTGGAGTTGTATGTGAGAAATCTTTTTGACATTCTTCGAATTGACATTAAAGTTGTAATTATTGGATATTGAAGGATACGACTAGGTCGAATTTTCATTAAGTACTAATATAATCATCATTCCTTTAATTCTTTCTTTCCTGCCCAAGGAGATTTCAAAATTTATGTCTATGTGAGTAAAATATTTTTCATTGTTCAAAGATATTTCGATATAATTAATAACCGACCAAAAGGCATGAAATCACTTCGACTTTTTCAAAGCATAATATCGAGGAAACTTAAGGTTGCCTTTCAAGGTTTATTAATCGTGAAGATTAAGACACCAATTTTTGATAATATGCTTGCCCGAAGCTTCTTCTCGTGGAGTCTTCTTTCTTTTATTTCCTATTTTTCATTTCCTTTTTTTATCCATTTTTTTTTCATCGAGGATTACTATAATCGGGTGGGAAAGCACGTGTTAAAGATTTTCAATGCTCCGACCGGGGGCACCAATTTTGATTTCGTGCTCACCTCAAGCTTTCCGAGGGACTCTCTCTCTTTTTTTGCTCCTTTTGTTTTCCGAGAATTACCGTATGTGGTAGTGCATACTTCGTTAAAGATTTTGGAATGTCGAAAACTCCCTAATTAATAATCTCTTTGAAATGTCCCTTAATATGAATTCCCGGGATATTATAACTTTTGGAAAGTCTGACCCATCCACATGGCAGGAAATAAAAAAGGCTCGTGATATCCCGAATCAATTACTCGTATTTCAACCACACTACTTCATTTTAAAATCAACTTAGAACCTAGTCCAAATTCCTGAAAGTGAAGGACCCAAATATTAGTGGCATTAATTTCATTCTTCTTTCCTGAAGTCGAAGTCTAAGCAAACTATCTAATTTTCGAGCTTTCCAAATATTGAGCAATTCCTGACAAAACAAACTCCTTTCATTCATTGCGATAGAAGAGATGGTACAAATTAATACCGATCATGCCGAGCAACAAAAGTAGTACAATAGTAATGAAAAAGTGTCAATCGTTTGTTGTCGTTCGCGTAGGAATCAATCAAGCAAACAAATCACCGAAATCATATTGATAGAACCTCTTCAAATTCTTTTCAAATATTCATCGTGATTGTTAAGCTTCCATTATTAAAGTTCTTCTCCAAACCCATTCTTCGAAACTAATACGTTCTCAATGGTGTGCCCAAGCATTCTCGTAATATGGGCAATAGTTGGGATGATTCTTCTGTTAACCTCCGCCGACTTCTTCGGCTCGTGCAATCGAACTCGGGCTTTTTAATCAAATTTTGGAACATCCGTGCTAATGTCTATCTTTGAAGGGATATACTTTGTTCAACAAATCACTATAGACCGACCTTGCCTTCCATCCGTCCGGATTGGCCTCGTCGGATGACCGTCGACCGTGCCGCCGATCGCACTACTGACCGTACCGTTGGACATGTCAATATACCGCGGTGGGTGGAACATACTACTCGGTGGCCGAACATACGCTTTCCGGTGTGGAACATACCACCGAGGCGACCGACCGAACCGAGAAGCGATCGACCGTATCGCCGTGAAAACCGACCGTACTCCAGGCCGTCGGTGTGATTTGATCGTATCGAGGTAACTCGCTCGATCCGTACCGGCTGCTTTCTCTTGTCGACCGTCGCTTAATCGTCTCTGATCTCCTTTCGATATCTTTGCTGGCTCCACCCCGTCCTCTTTCCTCGATGAATTCAATTTGTTTGACCTCCTCTTGTGCTTGCGCTACTAAGTAGTTTCTCAAATGACTTGGTGAGTTCTTTAAGCATGAAAGCTATCGATCCATGAATATTCTTGAGTAAGACCTCAATCGTATGTTGCTCCTGCAATTGGGGCTCACACTTCATGCTTAAGTTTCTCCACCGTAGAATGTTCTCCACCAAAGCCTTCATCTCGGCTTCGCCTCTTCCACAAGACTCGCCTATAGTGACGGTGTTGAACCCCGCAAAACGCTTGACAAAAAGATTCTCCATTTCGTGAAAGTCTTCATTGAACCGTTCAATAAGTCCGCGACTCGCCGAAGGCGATTCCCGAAAGGTCGCTAAAAACTCGTCGGAGCAAGAGCGCATCACTACCCCCTCGCATTACAAAGAATCCTCGCTCGAAAGTGCACAACGTGTTGCCGAGGGTTTCTAGTCCCATCGAAAGTCCTCGAACAAGGTGGTACGAAACCCTTGGGGTGTTGGATGGTATCAAACACCTCCGGTAGGGCCTACCTTTCGAATCGATGTCCCTTCGAATGATCCAGGTTTCTTCGCCTGTTGGTTCATCCACTGCTTAATACCATTGCCTGCTTTCCTGAGTTGAATCCTTTCTTTGCTGCCTGTCCGGTTTTGCAGCAACTTCCTCTTCGGCCGAGAAGAGACATCTCTGCTGTGGTTCATTCCTCGGGGGATGCCTCTTGCCGTGAGTGCGAATCGTCCTTACATTATAGCCATAAGAGTCGTCATTTCTTCAATTTTCTTCTCGAGACGGCTAATATGTTCATCTCTTTGTTGACGGCCCCTCTCGCCACTCATCCACGGCGTTCTCCTCACAAAGAGGAGTGTCGCCGTCGCTAACATGGCTTGGGTCTTGATGACATCGATTTTGCGGAATCACTGCCGTGGTAACTGCTGTTGTAATCTCCTCTTCAAAGTCTTCTTTCCGACCTTTTAGACAATGTGCAATGTCGCCCTCAAAGCTTTTCCACAACGGACCACCGACTTTCCTTTGAGAACTTTAAGGTCAATTGAGTTTCTTGAGAAACATCACTTATTTTCGAGCAGCGATGTCAGCTGCGTAAGCCACGTAATCACACGAAATCATATTTATGTAACATTTTTCAAGTTCTTTAAGTACTCATTCGGGATTATCACATTTCCATTTCTAAAATTTTTCTGAGCCAATCCTTGAAGCCGGCGCTTTTCATGGTGTGACCGAGCAACTGGTGGTATGGACGATCGGGGATGATCTTTTCGCCGGCCTCCTCTCGGCTTCTTTCGCTTCCGGTAATCCGAATTCGGCCTCTTTATCCGCACCCGAATATCTGCGACACCGACTCCTTTTCGAGCATGTATACCTTGCGTAATCGTCGATCAATTCGTTCGACCATGTCTCCCATCTCGTCCGGTATGGTCTCAACTCGGAACGATTGTTCTTCGACCGTCGTTGTCGCTCGACTTTTTAGAATTCTGATCGCGCTTCCTTTCATGTGCCTTTGTCATTTGTACGGACTTTGAATCGACTCAATCTTGAATTTAGAAGACGGCAAAACACAAGCATCGACTCGACTCTTCCTCATGTAGCCATCCTTTCCTTTTAGTTAGCTGGAGCGACCGGTGGCCAGCCGGTAAGAATCCGACAATAGGAGCGTAAATAGCCTTTTAGAGACGTCCCAACGCTTGTAATGACAACAAGAGTTCTTTTCAATCCATTCCTTCTTTGGTATGGGGAGTTCCTCACGTACTGTGTTAAACATTACAATAGGCTTAAAAGACTTGCTCATTTCGGGCTTCATCATTCCAATAGCCACGTCCCCGAACTTAGCTTCAACATCATTGAACTTTCGTCCAAATTTTATGACCGCCATCTTAGACAACAGCCCTATCGACGGCGAACTCTACTCAGAGGCGAAAGAAAAGATCAACTTGGTGAAGACATCTTTCCTAGCATTTAAAGAATTTCGGAAGTCAGTAACATCCGTGCCTTTGTAGTTTCAACGGAAGTACTCCGTCACCGCACTTGTACCGCAAATTGGGCAATTCCTTATTCTGCTTCTGGTGTTTTTGCCTTATTTTATTTTTTTTTGTTTTTCAGCTTTTATATTTTTTATGATTGTTCATTTAATTTCAAAATTTGAGTGAACGGTACGAAAGTAGAATTTGGTTTAATTTGACGACGCAAATCAAACGCGAGAGACATGGAGCAAAAGGAAATTCAGACCCGGGCCTGGCCGAATTCACAACGCACATTGCCCAAGTGGAATCAATCCACCAACACACATATTGGGGGTCCGACCCCCACTTCTTTAGAGAGGTAATAAAGGAGGATTTTGGAACCCTGTTTATGGTTGTCTAAACAAAGGGTTCCAAAATCTAAGGAAAGTTGATCATACCGTTTAAGAGATAGAATGAACAAGATATGTCAACTAAGAATGGTAGTTTGATCCACTAGTAAGTATGAATTTACTACCGATTTATGAAAGCAAACCATCTGATTAAATGGAGAGGAACTGCTCCCCAGCGGAGTTGCCTTTAAGCCGTCGGCATATTTTTAGATTTTAAATTTAATTTTAAGTATATATATATAATTTGGAAAGGAGCATTTGATATTTGAAATAATTTTAAGTTTAAAAATTTTAAGATATGAACAACCGATCTCACATCCCAAATAGTTTATATAAACGAGCACCGCACCACAACCGTGTATCTATCCGAGGAATAGTCACAATCGCTCGACGATGGGCTCGATTAAATAAACGAAAAAGATTCGTGACATCCGTTTGGTCTTCAAACCAATTTTATAAGCCGATGTGTTCCCTCGCCTAATATAAAGGAATTAAGCAAATGGTTTATATTACTCCGGGTTCTTAAAGTTCTCTATAAGGGCAAGCCCTCATTGTTAATTACATCCTAAATGACGGGAATCATTTAAGAAAACTCTCGATAATGATCAAAGGGTTTTGTCAAGAATTTCAAAGTTTAAGGTTTTCAAAGGATTGAATTTCGAATTTCAATGGGGAATGGATCAAGTTTGGAACAGTTTATTTTAAGAGTCCAAAGGAAGAGAAGTAGGAGAAGCTTCGAGGATCCAATAAGAATTCGCAACTTCCTAAACTATCCTATTGTTTTGGCTTCAATTTGGAGTTTATTTAATGTTTCATCCCGTCTATTTTAATTAATTAAAGACTTATATATGTATGACACAATCATACAAAAATGTACTTGAAGATGTGAGGCCATGCTGTACCAAACGACTACCTCAGAGTCCTAAGACCGTTAGTGCTTAATTTGCATAAGACAATTATGCAAATGCTTAGCAAAAAGTTAAGAATTTATGTTGCATTAAAGAAAACCACTCGAGGTCATATGGCTTCGTTATTTTAATTTCTAAGAAAGGTTTAGCCGATGTAGATCCGAGTTTTGTCGACGATTTATGGCTATGCCGCCTATTATGCTCCAAGCTCCTTTGCTTGTCAGAGGTTTAGTTTTAGAAGGTGAAAAAATTAGATGAGAGAAGTGTTTTCGTTTAAAGAAATCTTAAAATCTAAGTGTTTTTTAATGTTTTAATTAAAAGAAATCTTAAATTTGATTATAACAACACCGGTTAAGATCCCACGGTTCCATCCTTCCGGCATCATTATTTTTATCTGATTCACTTAGTCTAGATGAATTTGGTAAACTCAACCGAATGAGTTCCACACTTTCATTTAGACCGTAGGAAATCCCGTTTAGCAACACGTAGGTTACATCATCCGAGGCATTCTCGATCATCCAACAAGACGTTTTAATTTATTAAAATTGTAATTTTTGTTGTTCCGTTTGTGATTAAATTTTGAGTTGTCTTATATTTTGAAATGTTGTGGCAGTAAATTTTATCTTGTATGACTTTTTAATTTAGTTTTGGGTTTCAGTTTTGTGGCTATCCTAAAGGTTTCGCTTTCATTCAACAATCTTATTTATCATGCAAGAAAAGTAAAACGTAGTGCAAGTTAATAAATTGCAATAAAGTAAATGCAATAAAGTAAAAGCATACCTAGAGGGGCTTCTCGTTATTCTAGCCGAGACTATGCGGTATTGTATCAGAGATATATGTGTTTATAATTTTTAATAGTAAATTAAAGCATGCCGAAAACATGAAGAAGTAGAACAAACAAGAAGTAACTACTCAATCCTATGATGTCTATGTAAATGTCCCGGTTTTCTACCAAGTCCTATGATGTCTATGTGAATTCTTATGTTGTGTTTTAATAAACTTGTTTATCAACTATGATGGTTTCATTAAGCAGACATATTAAGTTTAATAGACCTCGCAGGTATCCAAACAATCAAAGAAGGATGCATGTCCATGCTTCCCTCTCTCCTATCCCGATGAAAAGTCTCGTGCTCATTTATACTTATTATGTTGCTTAACAATTCTACCCCACCTATACCCTTATGGCTAATAAACACATTTGTTCGAGATAAAGTTGGGGCAAATGGGTTTAGGTGTGATTTGAGTTTGTATTTCCGTGGTAACCGGTAGCTCGATTTGGACTTAATGGGAAGGCCGTGAAGATTTGTTTGAGTTTATGTTTTAGATTTGGTTTTGGTTTTTGGTTTTGGTTCCGTTCGGGTTTTGGTTTCGGGGTTTTGGTTTTTGCTCGGGTTTAGTTTCGAAGCTATTTTTGGTTTTGGTTTAGCCGGATTTGAAACTAGGATTTTTGAAGCCTGAATATGAATTAGGAAGGTTATGTGACATCTAAAAATTTGGGTTACTCCATGCATTCACTAAGCATAAGGGTATTCGTTATGTTGTGATTTCCTAGGGGTCTTTATAAAGGAAAAATGAACCATGCCTCGTGAGGCCTATCCTAGGTTTGATTGTTATCGTGTTAGTATTGTATCAGGATCGGGATTGTTGTTGTTGTTGTGATTTCATGTATTTTGGTTGTGTTTTTTATATATTATCATTTTATTATGTTATTATTGTTATGTTTGCTAGTGTTATTATTCTTTGTTATTGTTAATTATTTATGTGTCGTTATGTTATTTAAAATTATTATCTTTCAGGTGTAATTAAAATTTTTATTATCTTTATGGTTTATTTAATTTATTATCTTTATTTAATTCATTATGATTTATTTACTTTATCATCATATATTTATTTATTTTTATTTAACTCATTTGTTGTTATTTATTTGTTTTATTTAATAAATTCTGTTATTTATTTAATATATTAATTTTCTTTACTATAACTTAATACTTATTTATTTATTTAAATTATTATCTTTAATTTTATTTTAATTTATTTTGTTATTTAATTTAATTTTAATTTAATTTAATTAATTATTATTTACAATTATTATTAATTTAATTTTATTTATTTATTTAATTTAATGTAAAGTATTATTGTTTAATTTAATAAAATTTAATTTAATTTGTTTAATTTAATTTAATTTAATTTAAATTACTATTTATTTACATTATTATTTAATTTATTTAATTTATTTAGTTTAATTTAATTTATTATTTATTTACATTATCAATTTAATTTATTTAATTTGTTTATTTAATTAATTTAATTTAATTTTTATTTATTTTATTATTTAATTTAATTTAATTTCTTATATGATTTGATTAATTTAATTTATTTAATTTAATTTAATTTAGTATGATTTGATTAATTTAATTTAATTTTGATTTGATTAATTTAATTAATTTAATTAATTTAATTTAATTTATTATTACTTACAATTATTGTTAAACTTTAATTTAATATTTGGTTTTCATTAATTTATTTAATCCTAATTTAATTTATTTATTTATTTTAATTTAATTTTAAATTATTTATTTATTTACTTTATCATTTAATTTAATATAATTTTGATTTATTTAAATTTAATTAATTTATTTTATTTATTTAATTTAATTTAAACTATTATTTATTTAATTATTTTTTGGTTTACTTAATTAATTATTATTTAATGTAATTTATTTAATTATTATATAGTTTAATTTATTTAATTTAATTACTATCTAATTTTAAATTTAATTCATTATTCATTTGTATTATTTAAATTATTTTCAATTTATATATATACGTATTATTTATTTTTATTATCCCCTATAAGTCATTTTATTTTAATTAATTATATGTACGTTTTTATTACTTAAATATTATTGATTTATTATTATTAATTTATGTTATTAATTTACATTAAATATTATTATCATTTTTATTATTATTTATTTATTTATAAGACTTTTCATTCTCTCTCTCTTAAATTATTGTTTTCTTTATTTAAAGTTATTAAGCCTAAAGCCTAAATAATTTTGCATAAAAAAACCGTAAAGCCTAAGCATGGGAAAGTTTAAATAGCTTGAAGATTTGTGAAAGGGGATTAACACATAATTTTTTTTTTTTTTTGAAAACCTATGAAGGAGAATAAGAAAATGCATGTATGTGTGATTTAAACTTTTAAGTTAAACATAAACATTATGATGAACTTTTCCTTTTAAGAAATTTTGAACTAAAAGTGAAAGTAGAGAGAAGGGGAAGATGTTACCTTGCCTTGGAGAAGCATTTGTTAGAAACCTTGGCTAAGAGAGGATGTGAGTGATTGTGGCTAGCTTAGAAGGAAGAGAAGAGAAGAGAGGGCTCACTGCTAGAAGGGGAGTTTGGGGGAGAATGAGGGAAATGTGTGTGTGTGTGTAAGGGAGTGTGTAAGAGTGTGTAAGGGGGCGTGAAATGAAGTGGTGAGTGGGTTTTTAATGGGAAGGCTCACGGCTAAGAGGAGTGGGGAGAGTGGAATGAGATGAGGTGGAGGTATGGTGGTGACATGGTAGTAGGGCGAGGAGGTGAGGGGAGGAAGTGATGGGAGTGATGGAGTGGGGTGTAGGTGGCGGTAGGTGAGGGAGGGATGAGGGGGAGGTGAGGGAGAAATTTTCTTTTAATTTTATTTTATTTTATTTATTTAATATATATATATTTAATTATATATGTAATTATTTCAGGAATGTCATGAATATAATTTAATTAATTTTTGGTTTAATTTGATTTGATTTGAATTATTAGTTTAATTAGGTTCATTTGGGTTTGGGCTAACTTAACTTAGGTTTGAGTGAGAATGTGCTCTAGGTGCCTTGACCAATATTGTTATATAGTTGTAATGAAGATTTTTTATAAAGACTTGAAATGATTTTGAGCTCATTTGGAGGTTCAATTTTGGCATGGATTGGATTTTTGATTATTTTGGACCAAGCCTGGGTTCGGGTCAAGTTATCTTGAGTTTGAGTGGGAATGGTGTTCAGAGGTCTTCAACGATAATGTAGACATGACTTTCTAGAAGAATTTTTATGAAGGCATAAAATGGTTTTAACAAGGTTTAGAGGGTCAATTTGGTGGATTTAGAACATGTGTTCAGCTTGGGGCAAATTGGGGTTTTTTTGTTCAAACCTGAGCCTGGGTAAGACCTTAGCTCAAATTATGGGCAATTTATGATCCAATCTAGTTTAAGGAGGTGTTATAAAGAGCATGGAATTGAAATTTGGGAGGAATTGATTGACATTGGGTCACTTTAGGAGTTTTGGGTTATTTAGCAAGAATTGTGGATTTTGGATTTCAAGTGGAATCGATTCAAATGTGGGTCACATTGACTCGAATTTGGTCTAATTGATATTTGGGATGTTAAATTTTGGTTTAGAATTGAATTTGATGAAAAATTGGGGTCAATTGGGTCAAGATTGGGTTTGGTTTAGGCACCTTAAAGTTAAATGGGCCATGTTGGGATTTTGATCAGTGTATTAATTTGGAAAATTGGCTCATAGTGTAGTTGAACAAAATGAAATGGGAAATTTTAGGATTTTCGTAATTTTTCGAGAATTTTTTGAAATTTTTGGATTTTTGGGAAAAAGGGTATTTTGGGTAGTTCAGGGTTATTTAAGGGGTAAAGGGGTCAAAAATTGAAATTTTGGAAATTTGAAGGTGGCTTCAAGGGGTGAGCAGGATGTAAATGACCAAGTGTCACATACAATTGGTCCTCTATGTAGTCCCTACCACTTAGTCATAGACTTAAATGGCCGGGCTATCTACACGAGTTTCCAAAGAGTTCGTGGTTGAAATTAGAATGTGCAGTGTGTGTATGTTGTGAATGTGAAGTGTATGAGTGGTGATCCCCAGACTCCTCCTCAGAGCAAATCCCAAGGTCTGACCACTTATAGAAGACATCCCCTAGATTCCTTATGCTTGCCTTTTTCCTAACAAAAGGTGGAGGTTAGGCCTTAAGCATATGAAAACCCCCTAGTGAAGTAAGAAGAGTTTTGAATTTCTATGGGAAGAGTTCCATGACTAGTCCTCTAAGAAAGTCACCAGGAGAGTCCTATGGCCAGACCCTAGGCTATTCTAAAGAGAGACTATACCTCAACCAAAAGTGAGGTCAACATTGGTCTATCAAAAAATCAAAAAATCCAAATCAATCTCCAAAATAATAATACAATGGCTTCTAAAGGGAGTTTAAAAGCAATCTAAATCAAGTTCCATGAATTCTTCCAAGTCATTTCTGCACATTTTCAAATTTTCCAAAATTTCTTAATGTGGAAGAAATTCATGGTGAAAAATAAAAAGGTTTTACATAGTAGTGAAGCTCCTACCAAGGGAAGATGAAATCCAGCAGCCAGTATCGTGTTGAAATCACTCCAAATCCGATATCTATCAAGTTCAAGGTTGAATTTTTGGGTAGAACGGGGAAGAAGAAGATGAATAGTGGCGTTTGACCTAAGCCAAAATCACGATTAAAAGGTAATATCTTCCGCGATCTCGCCGTCGTTGGGGTCGTTCGTGCCGTCGGTGGGCTCTATTAAATTAAATTCCATTAGCTCGGAAAATCACGTCGTCCGCGACTCGAGTACGCCGTCGGCGAGATTCTCCAATATTTATCATTTTTCAAATTTTTGCGATTTCGATCGATTTTAAGCCTCGTCGTAACTGCTTCGATCATTTTAATCATATATTTTAAGTGATTAAGTGATGTATTAACACAAATAAACATACACAAAACAAACTTCACAATTATATATAAAATCCAAGTGTTTACAATACACATTACATAACACACATAAAACAGGTATTTTCCTCAACCTAAATCCATCTACTCAACGTCGCAATCCAAACCACAACACTCAAAATGCTGAAAACAAACATTTCAATCATTATCTCACGAGATTAAAAAGCAAACTAAGAAAGCAAACACACAAACAAAGTTCAAATCAAACATAATATAAAGAAACAAATAAACAATTCTACTACTCTTTCGAATCGTAAGACCGGTTTCTCCTCTTGGTATATCACCCATTGCTTGAACATGGACAAACAAAAAAGTTATAAAAACGTCGAAATGGGAATTCTTCAGTTAAATCTTCATTAAGTGTATCAAACTTACTCAAATTGCCCAAAACATGATCAAATAGTTCTTTCATCCTCCAATCGATTGATCAAAGAAATCGACATATTGTTAATCGTACTCATTAAATTTTGTACCTCGCTTCTCCAGATTCTTGATTTAGTGTAAGATCATTCTGGGCAGTGTATTGTCCACTATTAAAGGTTGAATAGGAACAAAATTTTGCGATGTTTGATCCATAATCACACCCGTCATTCTCCTCATCATCGGGCCGGGAACATACGAGCTTCGGGTCTAAAGGTTTCCTGTGGTAGCAAGATTTTCTCCCAAATCTCGTACCAAACTTGAAACAAAATCGATATTGAGAAAATTATCAAGAATGTCCAAGCCCTTGAGATGATCCTCAACAATCAGGCCAAACACAGACTTCACAATAATTGATCCAATATTAATGGGTTGTTGACCTTATTTTTATGATAGTCAACTCTTGACCTAAAAAGTCAACCTTGGTCAAAATGGTCAATCCCGACTCAATGAACAACCCCGTTGACCCAATAAAGCAACTTTGACCTAAAAAGTCAAATTTGGTCAAAATGGTCAATCCCGACCCAATGACCAACCCCGTTAACCCAATAGGTCAACCTTTTGACCTAAAAAGTCAACTTTTGTCAAAATGGTCAATTTCGACCAAATGACCAATTATTAACCGAATACCGTTTAAGACCCAAAAATGACAAAATTAATCAAATAATTATTTCAAAAATTATTTTGATTAATTAAATGATGTTGACTAATAATTTAATTTTTCGTCTAATTAATTAAATGACATAATTAATTAAAATGAAAATTAAATTAAAAGTTATAAAGTGACAAAATGCACCAAAATGAAATGAAAAATGACAAAATTAGTCAAATAATTGATTTCAAAATTATTTTGATTAATTAATTGGCAAAATGATTAAATTTTTAAAAAATTTTAATAAATACATAATTAATTAAATGAAAAAATTAAAAATTAAAATCCATAAATGATAAAATGCACAAATTAATTAAAACTAATGAAATTAATCAAATAATTAATTCCAAAATTGTTTTTTATTAATTAATTGACCAATAAATTAATTTTCACATTTTAATTAATGACATAATTAATTAAGATGAAAATAAAATTGAAAAATCATGAAATGAGACAAAATTCAATTTTAATAGACATGAATATTAAACAAATAATTAATTTAAAATTATTTCCAAGTAATAATAGATTAATAAAATAATTTCTAAGATTTAATTAATGACATAATTAATTAAAAAATGGAAATTAAATCAAGAGGGTATTAAATGGAATTTTTAAACCTATGACATTTTGGTTTTCTAAAAATCTAAAAACTCTTTGGCGACATCACACATGACCCCATATTAGTTAGACACAACCCATATGTCCCATTAAAGAGAAAACAAACTTGGATGACTCATATTTAACCATGGTTATGAGTCATAATGACATAAAATGAGGTGGTAAATCCATGCTGTTTTGAAGTATGACTCACCCCCTTTGCAAAGTGAGGTGGTTTGCCATGGTGAGATGAGTTTTACCAATTTCGCCACCTAATGATGAGAAGACAAGGCTTTAACCATTTTCCATACCATGGTTATGCTCATCATAACATTTTATAAAAAATGTTAAGGGGGAGCAAATGTGTCATCACCCCATGAAATGTTAAATGAGGTGTTGCAAGGAGAAGGTATCAATCATTCGAGTCACCATTAACCTCTCCATTGCCCAATGGAATGGGAACAAAGAAATCAAAGCCTATCTTCACACCTGGATCCATAATCGCTGAAATGTGAACTTGCTTAAGTGGCATAATTCTCATGGGATATGGAGAGGTGATGCTTGGATTACATGAGGGAGGTCACATTGTGACTCTACTCCAAAGATCTAACCGTTCCATGGTTCATCCTAAGCTAACCAAGGTTATACCATGGCCATCCTTTGCTATAAAAAGCCCTTTACCCGAAATCACCAAGAGGAAGAAAATCCATGGAAACCTATAGGCTGCCCAAATCCCTTTGCTCCCAAAACCAAAAACTTTGCTATCTTAGTAACCTATGCTAGCCAAGATCAAGCCATAAGATCGCCCCTAATTCAAGCCAATTGGGCCAAAATCCAAAATAAGCCCAAACCTAGCCACTTTGCCAAAATTGCTCACCAAGGCTAGCTGTGGGGTCCAAATCGAAGTGACAAAGATCTTCTTTGGGAGTCCTAGAAGCTGACCATCAGCTCGATCAAGCTCAACACATTTCGTGGCAATGCTATGGATTTATTTTGCCCAAAATAATGCATATAATCAAAAATCATCATTAAACTAGCCCAAAAAATTATCATCATCGTATTGATATGATATATATGTTCAGATGATTCCATAAGTTCAAAAATCACTCAATTTCATTGAGAAATGAGTGAGATATTGAGCTTCAAGTTGGACGGTTCGAATAATTTTTCGAATTTTTCGGGAATTTATCTCCGCCGTCTCGTTCCCGTGTTTTAGAACACGGCGCTGATCATGCGCTACTGTGTCTGCTATTCGGATCCGCGCACGTTACGCACCTTTCGAATACGTACGAGGACACGCGATGCCTCCTCATTTTTTTCCGGCAAGGTTAATCCATACATTAACCTTAAAAAATAAAAATGCATATCTTTTCACAGAGCTCCTAAAATAAAATAAAAATACCACTTAAAGTTCTCAAGAGAAGAAAATTATGAAATCAAAATCCTAATTTTATTCATAGTATTTAATTTTTAAATAATTAAATACTCGCCGGAGTATTTTACTTATTAAAAATTATCTACAAATCAAAAAATGTGAAAGTTTTAAGGAAGAACCTTTATGTCCTTAGACACATCTCCTGATTTTTCTAAGGCTAGGGTAGCTCTTTAGGATCTGATTTTCACTTATGATATTTTATAATTATTTTCCAAAATAATTATAAATTTTGAAAAATTGGAAATTTAAAATTCAAAATGATCGAGAATCTTAAAGTGATGATAACAATCCTAAACAACAATCCTTAAGCCATCAAATCAATCTAAAACATTTTAAAACAAGGTTAAGATTTATTAATTATGAATTAATATTTCAAAACCTTTTCTTAATCCATTTCATAATGGACTAGGCCAAGGATGAATCCAAACTCAAATGAACTCAAATCAAACATTAATTAGATTAAAGACAACTTAAGCCTAATTAAAATCATTAAACCTAGGGTTTAATACCAAAATCAAAACTTTAATTAAGTTTAAGGACATATTAAACTTAATTAACTCATTAAACCTTAACTAAATTAAGTTTAATACAAAATCAAAACTTTAATTAAGTTTAAGGACATATTAAACTTAATTAATTCATTAAACCTTAACTAAATTAGGTTTAATACAAAAATTAAAACTTTAATTACGTTTAAGGACATATTAAACTTAATTAATTCTTTAAACTCAACTAAATTAGGTTTAATACAAAAATCAAAACTTTAATTAAATTTAAGGAGATTTTAAACTTAATTAATCCATTAAAACCTTAGGGTTTAAGACAAAACTGAAAACTTTAATTAAATTTAGGGACATATTAAACTTAATTAATTTATTAGACATTAACTAAATTAGGTTTATTACAATATCAAAACTTTAATTAAATTTAAGGACGTATTAAACTTAATTAAATCATTAAACCTTAACTACATTAGGTTTAATACAAAAATCAAAACTTTAATTAAGTTTAAAGACATATTAAACTTAATTAATTCAATAAAGCTTAACTAAATTAGGTTTAATACAAAAATCAGAACTTTAATTAAGTTTAAGGACATATTAAACTTAATTAATCCATTAAAGCTTAGGGTTTACGATAAATCAAAACTTTAATTAAGTTTAAGGACATATTAAACTTAATTAACTCATTAAACCTTAACTAAATTAGGTTTAATACAAAAATCAAACTTAATTAGGTTTAAAGACATATTATACTTAATTAATTCATTAAACCTTAACTAAATTAGGGTTTAATATAAAAATCAAAACTTTAATTAAGTTTAAAGACATATTAAACTTAATTAATCCATTAAACCTAGGGTTTAAGACAAAATGAAAAATTTAATTAAGTTTAAAGACATATTAAACTAAATTAATTCATTAAACCTTAACTAAATTAGGTTTAATACAAAAATCAAAACTTTAATTAAGTTTAAGGACATGTTAAACTTAATTAACATCCTAAAACATTAGGTTTAAGACAAACCTAAACCTAATTAGGTCTAACCCATTAGACCTTATTAAACCATAAAGTCTAACTAAATTGACTTAAACATACCTAAAACCTACTCAGTCTAACCCAGACTCAATTAAACCATTAAGTCCTAACTAAATTTAATCAAATCTAAACCCTAATTAGGTCTAACCCATTAGACCTAATTGAACCAATAAGTCTTAGCTAAATTACACTCGTACAAACCTAAAACCTAATTTGGTCTAACCCATTTAGACCTAATTAAACCATTAGCTTAACTAAATTGCCTTAAACAAACCTAAAACCTAATTAAGTCTAACCCATTAGACCTAATTAAACCATTAAGTCTTAACTAAATTAGACTTAATGAAACCTAAACCCTAATTAGGTCTAACCCATTGCACTAATCGTAACCATTAATTCTTAACTAAATTGCATCTCTAAACAAACCTAAAACATACTGTGTCTAACCCATCGTACCTAATTAAACCATTAAGTCTTAACTAAATTAGACTTAATCAAACCTAAACCCTAATTAGATCTATCCCATTAGAACTAATTAAACCATTAAGTATTAACTAAATTAGACTTAATTAAACCTAAACCCCCGATTAGGTTTAATCCATCCTAAATCTTAATCAAATTAAACTTAATCCAACTTAAACTCTAATTAAGTCTATCACATTAAAATTAATTAAACTATTAAACCTTAACTAACCATGCATTAATCAAACATAAACCATATTAAGTCTACCACACTAGACTCACTAATCTATTAAACCTTAACCAATTAAGGTTTAATCAAACTCAAACCTAAATAAACTCTTTAACTTAGTTCAACCCACTAACCCAAGTTCAACCTTTTAAAACTCTGGTTCAACCTAACCTAAACCTAAGTTCGACCCTTAATTCAAAACAACATGAACCCAAATTCAAAAACCTTAACTTGAGTTTAACCTATATTGAACTTAAGTCAAGTTTAAGTCTGTGTTCAACCTAATTCAACATAACTTAATTTAAACCCATGTCAAACGAAACCCAACCTATGTTGGACTTAATTTAGCCTTAGGTTTAGGTTCAACCTAATTTTAACCTATATTTTAAACCAAATCTAAATTTTAATTAAGTCTACCACATTAGACTTAATTAAACCATTAAACCTTAACTAACTAAGGTTTAATCTAACCTAAAATCCTAATTAAGTCTACCACATATTTAATTTAATTAAACCATTAAACCTTAACTAACTAAGGTTTAATCCAACCTAAAACCATACTGTTTACCACATTAGACTTAATTAACTATTAAACTCCAATCAACTAAGTTTTAATCCAAACTTAAACCAAAATTAAGTCTACCACATTAGACTTAATTAAACCATTAAACCTTAGTCAACTAAGGTTTAATACAAACTTAAAACTATACTCAAGTCTACCACATTAGACTTAATTAAACCATTAAACCTTAACTAACTAAGGTTTAATCAACTTAAACTCTAATTAAGTCTGTTACATTAGACTTAACTAAACCATTAAACCTTAACTAACTAAGGTTTAATTCAACTTAAACTCTAATTAAGTCTATCACATTAATTTAATTAAACCATTAAACTTTAACTAAATAAGGTTTAATCAAACCTAAATCATAATTAAGTATAACACACTAGACTTAATTAGTTAAGGTTTAATTAAGGATTGAATTAAATTAGCTTAATCAAAACTTAAGCCTTACCTAAAAAGGACTTAGATGGTCGATAATTCTAATTAAGTCTAATATATTGAGACTAATTAACCTCTAAGTACTATTTAGGGGGGGGGGGAATAAGGATTTCAAGACCTAAAATATATAGTATTTTTATGCACATTTTATACCTATTTTTAATGATATTGCACTTTAAGGGAAGGGTATTTTGTGTTTTTCTGCATATGTATGATGAAAATGGATGGTCATGATGAAAGGAGTAAAATTGGATCAAATTTGGAGCAAAAATAATGAAAAATCAAAATTTTGAACTGGCGGAGCTGCGGCGCTTAGCCGCCATAGTTAAAAATCGAAATCTTTTATGTATTTAGCGCCAATTTCAAAGGCGATGGGATGCAACTCTTGGTGGTAACTACCATAACTTCCTTTAGGCGGCAAGTTCAAATGAAGGGGTGTGTTCCTGGTAGATACATCGAATCGGGACACATTTTGAAGAGACACGGTCACCTTTTGTTTTACTATTTAAAGAGAGTCCGAGGAATGACTAAGTGCTCTTCCACTTGCATTTTGAAGAGAGTTTTTACGTATTTTACTTTTTTTGTGAGAGTTTTTATTAAGAGTAGGAGTAGAGAGTAGAAAGGAGAAAAGGGTCTGAGGAAGTCTTCTTTCTTCCCACTTTTCCTTTCTTTTAGTTTAGATTTTATTGAAGTCTCAAGTCTCGTATTCCGAGTCATCGGAGTTGGGAGACTGCCTCGAGGAGTACTTTAGTGAAGAGTCAAAGTTTTAGAGGAACTTCCTTAGTCTTGTGGAGAGGATTTTCGATAAGTGTTTACTTTTAATCTTTTTTATTAATACTTACTTTCGTTTGTTATTTTTCTTATTGTTTTTAATTTTAAATCAATGTGTTTTTGTATTTTCTTAATGCATTATGAGTGTTTACTTTATCTTTTTCTTTCTTAAAATGGAAGTAATTAATTTATAAAGAAATATCAGGGAAAGTATAAGTGTTTAAAAGTTGGAAGAAGTTGTGAAGATTGATTCTAAAAACATTGTTTACTTCTTAATTTGGCCTCGTTAAGTTGTAAAATTTCGATTATGTAAGATCAAATGCGGTATTGTCTCATAAAAGTTAGTAAGAATCACATGCAATTATATGGTGAGAATTGTAGTCCATATAATTCAATGTAATATTAGAAGATATTTTTATGAAGGGAGTAAAAATAGAGGATTTTAGAGTGATGTGCTAAAAACCCTATCTTGGTTTGAAGTTTTGTGTTTTGTTATGAGAAGTTTGCCTCAAGTGGTGGGAATTATGGGAACTCTAGAGTGAGAGACTGGTATCTTCCCCGCCTAACCATATTCAAAATAGTAAAAATTTCTTAAATTAACCTATGTTCTTTATTGAACCAAGTAAGGGTAAAGAACACATTTGCTTCTATCTGTCACAACAAATTTAAATACTTCCACAACAATACTTTAAGAATTATTACTACTTCATAAAAGGAAAGAAAAGATATTCTAGTTAATAGTATTTTACACAATTTTTTTTAGTTATTATAATTTTAAATTTCTTGCTTCCACATTTTATTAAGGGAAATTTCAAAAGAGAAATCAACTTCCAAAAGCCATAACAAAAAGTAAAAAAATAATTTTTCAATTTCTTTAAAGATTTACATTTTCCCCTCGTAGGCTTGTTGATCTCAGTTTAACTGGAAAGCTTCCATATTACTTGATAATTGATACGTATACTCGCGTAGTATCGATCGTTTTAAGTCCAAATGAATTTAATTATACAAATGAATTAATCGTCCAAGAATTTCAAGTTTTATTGTTATCTTGCTTCGGTGAACTGAGACATTCGAATATCCTATAAGTGAAGTAACATTTCATTTAATGTTCGTTTTAGGAGTTATGATAACTAAAATTTTCAAGGGTAAATTGGTATTCCAAATGATTTAATTTAAGTTAAAGGGTTTAAATTTGGAATAGTGTTCAAGTTGTTTTATATTTAATTTAATTTAATTTAATTGAGTTTGATTTGATGTTGAATTAATTTAATTTGATTTGATTTGATTTTAATTCAATTTGATTTAATTAAATTAAATTTAATTTAATTTAATTTAATTTAATTTTAATTTAATTTAATTTAATTTAATTTAATTTAATTTAATTATTTAATTTAATTTAATTTATTTAATTTAATTTAATTTTAATTTAATTTAATTTAATTTAATTTATTTAATTTAATTTAATTAATTTAATTTAATTTAATTTATTTAATTTAATTTATTTAATTTAGTTTAATTTAATTCAATTATTTAATTTAATTTAATTTACTTAATTTAATTTAATTTTAATTTAATTTGATTTAATTTAATTTAATTGTTTAATTTAATTTAATCTAATTATTTAATTTAATCTAATTTAATTTAATTTATAATTTTAATTGAGATTTTAAAAGAGTTTAATGATTTAATTAAGTCTTTTAATATTTTAAATTTGAGTTATCATTTTAATTAAGAGTTAAATGTTAATGATATAATTAGTTTAGGGATTTTTTAAATTAAAGAATAAATCTCTTCCTAATAAATATCCCTTATTTTAATAATTCCAATTTATTATTCCTCCAAATTTAATCTATTATTTAATTAAAGTTTAATCATTTTAAAATTATTTAATGGGTTTCTACCCTTTAATTATTTAAATTTCAATCATCCAAATCAGATTAAGATCAAATATTTTACTTGTTGATTTTTTATTAAACCTAAAGTTTTAATTAAGGGTTAAAAGTTTAATTACCATTTTACCCTTTAAGCTTAATAATTTCATAACTCACTAAATTGAACTCAAATGAACTTGAAATTTTTATGTGACTTCACTCATATGTCAATAAAGACATGAGAGGAGAAAATGTGATTTTTCTGTATTTAATTTATTTATATAATTATTTTTGGTGGAAAATAGAGATTTTCAAGGAAAATTTAATAACATGACCAAGGGAAAGTTTCTGTCCTTAAGAAAATTAGGGGACATTTCTAATGACCAGAGAAGCACTTGGACCAATTTTGGTGATTTTTTGAATTATATTATTTTTATTATAATTATTTTGAGTTTTGGAGTGTTAATAAATTTAAAAATAAAATAAATGTTGAAAAATGGATTTTATATTTTTCAAAAATCTCTCTGATATCAAGGAAACCAGAGAAACAAATTTTGCAATTTTCTGATTTTTTTTATGATTTATTATAATTATTTTAGTGAAAATGCTAGAAAATACATTTTTTTTTAATTTTAAAATTACCTTAAAACTTTAAAATTCAATATCTCACTAAATAGACCTAGGAAAAATGTGGGATTTATTCCTAAGTGATTAAAATTCAAAATGTGACATTTTGGTGAACTTTATTATTTTTGTGATTTTTATTATTTTTTTATTTTTTAATTATTAAAATATTAAAATATTATTAAAAATCAACTTTTTCGAAAATTGAAATTTTAATTTTCTTAGGTTCCCCCGATATCGAGAGGCTCCAAAACCAATTTGGTGAATTTTTGAAAAGTATTTTAAAAGTTATGAATTTTTAAAGTTTAAAATGGCTAAGTGGCTTAATTAACCCAATTAGTGGGGCTAACCAAGTCCAATCGACCTCAAATTTTTATGGTGAATTCCTCTGATCCTAAAGGTCAGTGGAGAATTGATTTCAAGTCAATTTGATGCTTGGTTAACTCTAGTTAATTAAAGACCTATTTTGGGTGTTTAAGCCAATTAGAGTTATTCTGAGTGAATTAACTCAAGTCCCATTTTTCCTAGAGTTCTCTGGTCATAAGGAACATCACCAAATTTTTCTAGAATTTATTTCACAACATGCTAATTTTTGGAATTAAAATACTCAAAACAGCAACATGCATTTAAAAAATAAATAAATTTTCACAGAGATGGCCTCTGACCTTGGAAAATTCAGGGAATGTTCCCAAGTTGACAGGCTTCAAAAGCCCTATGGTCTCATGCCATGGTGAATTGTATACATGCATGGAGAATTAAATGTATGCAGAGAGTAAATAAATTATAAAAAATAAAATACTTGATGAAATTAAATGATTTCTTTTCCACATTATTCTCCTCTGTTCACCGAGCAAGAGGGTATTTTTATTTTATTTTTGTGATTTTTCTACACAAAGATATGGATTTTTAAAGTTTCTGATATTTAATAAATACATTAAATACCCTATTTATCTACTTATCCACGTGGCGCCTGCGAAACATCGACAGCTCCGAAGTGGTACGTGTCGCGCTGTGATTGGACGCCGCCATCTGAGTCATCCGTCCCGGGCCCCGCGGTTCACGTAACATTCCCTGGTCCGGCGCAATCTGAATCGTCCGCTCGATACACGCGCGATCCAACGGCTCTCGGTCATCGTCTACGACTGGTGTGCACCCGTGACCGTCAACCTTCTAACCCTAATTTCTCACTCGATTCTCAACGGATTTTCGTGTTCTTATGCTCTATGGATTCGTCTTGAAGAGACGAACACATCCATACGGTAAACATGCATTTAAATCGACTCAAAGTAAAATGAGAATCTCCGGAAGCTCGGGAAGAAGAGGGAGTCCATACCTTTGCTCGGAGAAGTGAAGCTTCGATCCGAGAGTTGTTACACCTTCGATCGGATCCTAGTAAGCTCCGGATGAAGTCTCCCGATCCGGTGACTTGTCTCAGGTTGGACTTCGACCACGCCCGATCACAAAGCTTGGAGGCCGGAACAACCGGGTGGCCTAGAGATGGGGCTTTCAGGTGGGGAACTTCTCCTCTTGGTCCAGATGAAGGTGTAGGACCAATCAATTTGGGAATCGGCTCACCGTGAAGAAGTGTCCCGGTTTTTAGGCTAAAGCTTGAGCTCAAAATCGGGCTCAACTAGAGGGAATCGGGGCTGGAATTCAGTGGGGATCGGGTGCTCTATGTGTGGAGAGTGATCCGGAGTGATTTTTGCGCAGTTTCCTTAAGGTTTTGTTCAAGCACCCTCCTTTGGCCGAGAGGGTGAGGGGTTTAAATAGGCATGGTCGGAGGCTCTCCGGGGGAGTTTAATGGTCGGGATCAGCCGCTCTGGTGAGGAGAAGAACAGTACCGCAATGGCCATTTGGAGTGAGGCAGCTCAGCGAAGGTGGAATTCCAAAATTTGGCTCCTCCCAAGGTTTCGGGCATGGTGTTTTCCGGCGACCGGGTGGCCGGCCGGCCGAGGTCGGGTCACCCTCAAGCTCAGGTGGGTCGTGGTCGGAGGCTTGTGTAGTCAATCGAGGTTTGACATGTGTAAAGGAGTTTGATTTAAATGGAATGGGAGAAGGCTCACTTTGGCTTGGTTTGGGTCAACCCACCATTTTGGGCTTGGTGCACCCTTCCAAGCTCCGATTTTGAGCCGAGGGAATCATTTAGGTCAGCTTAGAAGGAGTGGTGAAGTCTCCATCCATGATGAGGTGGCTAAACATGGTTTAGTGTGTGACATGATTAAGGTAAAAAAGGTTAAAGGAGGTTTAAGAAAGAACCCCCTCTTCTTGCCATAAATGGACTAATGACAAGTCAAAGCCCTCATGGCTTCATGTGGCTTGAGAATGGCTTGTTCATGGCTTCATTTGGCTTCGGGAAAAGGTTGATTTGTTTCATGAAAAGGGTTTTAGAAATTTTTGACATTTAGGGGGTAATTTGACATGTGGCTTGATTTGGAATGGTTTAATTGATGATTTTGAAACTTAGGGGTGATTTTGATCAAATGGATGATGAGGGGAAGTGTCATGTGGGCTTTAGGATGATTTGGGCTTTTAAAATTTAATGAAGATGGGCTTTTAAGAAGGTTTAAGGGAAGTGGGCTTTTAAGTTTAAGGATGTGTTCATGGATGGGAATTTTTGTAGAAGTTTGGGCCAAATAGTTGTTGGTTTTGGTTTAGGGATGTTTCATGAATAATTTGAAATAGATTTAAGGTGGTTTGGGTTTGAATTGGGTTGAATTTGGGTTTATTTGGTAAATGGGCCAATGTAGGTCAAATTGGGCTAACTTGGGCCAATGTTGGGCTAGGGTTGAAATTGATGTAAAATAAATGTTGAGAAATGTTTATGGGAGTGTTTCAAAGAGGTTTTGGCTTTGGTTGGGTTTTTATTTTGAGGTTTGGGCCTATTTGGGTTAGGTTTGGGTCATGGGTCCAAATTTGGGCTTTTTCATTTTGGGGTTGAATTTGAGTGGGGTTTGGGTCAAAATCTTGGGCAAATCATGTTAGTGTTTTGTTTATGGGGATGTTAAGGAAGGTTTAGAAAAGATTTGGGGTTAATTGGAGTTGAATTGGGTTAGTTTGGGCTAAGTTTGGGTCATGGGTCCAAATTTGGGCTTTAAGGCCCAAAGTGAAATTGGATCCAAATGTCAATCAAATTGGACTCTGGATTTGGTCTAAATTGGTATTGGGAATGTTGAATTGAAGTTTAGAATTGAATTGGACCAGAATTTGGGTCAATTGGATAGGTTTTGTTTAACATTGGGTTCACTTTGGGTTAAAATGGGTCAATTTGGGGGTTTTGACAAAAGTAGGGTAAATTGACAAAATTGACCCATGGTATAGTTGGACAAAATGAAATTGGGAATATTTAGGATTTTCTGGAATTTTCTGGGAATTTTTTGAATTTTTGGATTTTTAGGCCAAGAAGGGTATTTTGGGTATTTGGAGGGTTTTGGGGGGTATTTTTGGAATCTTTGGTATTTTTGGGTATGGATGATCAATTTGAGTGATGTGGAGATGTTTGGGGTTGATTTTGGAAAATTTTGGGTAATTTGGAAATTTTGCAAAAATTGGGTAATTTCGAGGGTTTTGGGTAGGTTTAGTAGGTGTAGGGTCTCGGGGTCAATAATTGAAAATTTGGAAAATTGAAGATTGGGTGGATGTAAGTGGAAAGAAGTCATTTTGGTTGAGCCATGAAGCCATGAAGCCATGAAGCCATGAAGCCATGAAGCCATGAAGCCATGAAGCCATGTCAAGCCCATGTGAGCCTTGAAGGGACTCATTTGAGGCATTCACTATGTTGTTCCTAACCCTCTTAGCCAAGGGCTTAGGGGTTAAGGACCATCCATGTGAATCACCCACATGAGTCAGGAGGTTAAGTTGGGTATGGGTGTGGTTTTAGGAAGTGTGTGGAAATGTAGTGTGTAAGTGTAGTGTAAGTCGGCCCCCTCACTGCACCGAGCCACCTAGGGTAGTCCTAAGGCCAAAGAGTCCTATAGGAACTCATCCTTTAAACTTCCACATTTGATTTCAACCCTCTGGGTGATTAGGGGTCTATAGTCAAGTTTGTGGAGTTTGCAGGGAGTTTAGAAGTGGTTTGAATTTCTAAAAGGCGGGTCCCAATTCTAGTCCTCTAAGATAGTCAAAAGAAAAAGCCTAAGGCTAGATCCTAAGCACTAAAAAGAAGAAGGGAAGACCTCATCAAAAATGAGGTCAACAGTGCACCTCGGCTCTTTGGGGGGTGGGAGGATTCCGGAACCTCTCTGTTTAGGGGTGTCTAAACAGTGGCTCCAGAATCCAAAGGAGTTGACTACACTCACGCAAGACAGAAATGAGTGAGGTATGCCAACAGAAAGAATGGCAATTTGGTCCACTAGGGGTATGGACTCACTACCGATTTATGAAACCAAAATCATCTGATCAAAAAGGAGAGAGGAACTGTTCCCCAGCGGAGTCGCCAGAAATTGTCGGCATCTTTTTATTTTGTGTGTTGTATTTTAAAAAAAGGGTAGCCTACATAAATTGTCGGAAAATTTTAGATTCTAAATTTAATTTAAATATATATAATTTAGAAAGTAGTATTTGATTTTGAAAATAAATTTAAATTTGAAAATTTTAAGATATGAAATCAAACCGATCTCACATCCCAAATAGTTTATATAAACGAGCACCGCATCACAAACCGTGTATCTATCCCGAAGAATAGACACACTGCTTAATGATAGGGCTCGATTAAATAAACTAGAAGATTTGTGACATCCGTTTGGTCTGGGAACCAACTTTATAAGCCGACAAATTCCCCTGCTTAATATAAATAAATTAAACAGGGTTTATATTACCTAGGTTCTTAAAGTTCCCTATAAGGGCAAGCCCCTATAGTTAATTACATCTTAAATGTTCGAAGACACTTAAGAAAATTCTCGATAATGATCAGTGGTTTTGCTCTCAAGAATTTTAAAGTTTAAGGTTTTCAAAGGATTTGAGTTTTGGAAATTTCAATAGGGAATGGATCAAATTTGGAACAGTTTATTTTAAGAGTCCAAAGAAAGAGAAGTAGGAGAAGTTGAGGATCCAAGAAGAATCTTGACAACTTCTCAAACTATCCTATTGTTTGGTTTCAATTTGGGAGTTTATTTAATATTGCAATCCTGCCAATTTTAATTGATTAGGACTTATATTTGTATGACATGATCATACAAATAGCCTTGAAGATGTGAGGGTTTATGTCGTACCAAACAACTACCTCGGAATCCTAAGACCGATTAGGGCTTAATTTGCATAATATGATTATGAAAATGCCTAACGAAGAGTTGAGGATTTATGTTGCACTAGGAAAACTACCTCGAAGTCCTATGGCTTGGTTATTTAATTCTAAGAAAGTTTTGCTGAAGTAGATCCGAGTTTTGCTGATGACGATGGCCGTGCTGCCCACCATGCTCCGAGCTCCTTGTTGTTACAGAGGTTTAGTTTTAGAATTCATAAACCAGGAGATGAGAGAAGTGAAGTGTTTTTTAACATTTTAATTAAAACAAATCTTAAAGTCGATTAAACAGAACCGATTAAGATCCCACGGTTCCGTCATCCTGGCACCGTTATTTTCATTAAATTCACTTCGTCCAGATGAATTTACTAAACTCAACTGAATGAGTTTCACACTTTCATTTTGACAGTGGGAAATCCCGTTAGCAACACGTGGGTTACATCATCCGAGTTATTCCCGATCATTCAACGAGACGTTTTAATTTAGTTGTAATTGTAGTTTTATTGTTCTATTTGTGATTAAATCTTGAGTTGTTTTATATTTTGAAATGTTGTGGCGGTGAATTTTATCTTGCAATGACTTTTAATTTAGTTTTGGTTTCAGTTTAGGGACTATCCTAAAGGTTTTGGTTTTCATGCAACAGTCTTATTTAACATGTAAGAAAAGTAAAGTACAGTGCATGTAAGTAAATTGCAATAAAGTAAATTGCAATAAAATAAAAGCGTACCTCGAGGGTCTTCCCGTCATCCTAAGCTACACTTGAAATACATGTCAAGGCATTTAAATATTTCAGCAAGTACCTAGGTAAAGATAAGGGAAGGGTTTTGGTTGTCTACCAAATTCCTAATCCTATAACTAGTCATCTCCTATGACGTCTAGGTTCTTGGTTTGGTTTAAGGATGATTTTCTTCATCAAAGAACAATTAAATTCAATTGTTCTTTTGAAACATCCCGTCGTATTAAGGAAGTTCTTAGGACGAATCTTAAACATCTTTTCAACATTTCTGGGATTATTTTGAGTTCAAATGAATTTAGTTGCACATGTGAATTGATCATCCAATGGTTTGGTTAAGCTTTGTCTCTTGCTCAGTGAACTTAGGTATTTGATTACCCGATGAATGAAGTGACATCTCACTTAATGCTCTATTTAAGACTAATAATAATTAAAGCTTTTAAGGGCAAGTTGGTTCATCCAGAATTTTAATAAATCTTAATTTAAAGTTTGAGTTAATGATTTAAAATGTTTTAAATTAATTATGAGGTTTTAATTAATAATTTTAAGTTTGGAATAGTGTTCAAATTATTTTAGATTTAATTTAAATCTTTACATTTTTTATTATCTTGGTATTTCAAATTAATGTTCATGTTTTAAATTTACTTAGATAGAAAGAGGTGTTGAAATTATTGGTATGTTTTGATTTAACTCTTAATGATTTCATTTAGGTTTGTTGTTGAATAATTTTAATTTAATTTTAATTTGATTTGATTTTAATTTAATTTAATTTAATTTTAATTTTAATTTTAATTTTAATTTAATTTAATTTAATTTTAATTTTAATTTAATTTAATTTTAATTTTAATTTTAATTTAATTTTAATTTAATTTAATTTTAATTTTAATTTTAGTTTAACTTTAATTTTAATTTAATTTAATTTAATTTTAGTTTTAATTGTTAATTTGGATTATCATTTTAATTTTTAATTAAGAACTAAATATTGTTAATGTGACTTATTTAGGGATTTTTAAATTAAAGAATAAATATCCTCTTAATAATATCCCTATTTTAATAATCTAAATTTTAAATATATTCTTTCCAAAATTTAAATTATTTAATTAATTAAAGTTTCATTTTGATATTTTCAAAGTGTTTAATGGGTTTCTACCCCTTAATTTCCCTAAGTTTCAATCATCCAAGAGAAAATTAAAATCAAATATTTTACCCTCCATTTTGATTAAACCAAATGTTTTAATTAAGGGTTAAAATTTTTAATTACCTTGATGCCCTTTTAGGCTTATTTATTTCATAACTCACTAAATTGAGCTCAAATGAATTTGAAATTTTTATGTCACCTCACTCACATGTCAATTAAGACATTAGAGGAGAAAATGTGATTTTTCTGGATTTAATTTATTTATATAATTATTTTTAGTAGAAAATAGGGGTTTTCAAAGAAAATTCAACAACATGACCAAGGAAAGGTCTTTGTCCTTCAGAAAATTATGAGATGTTCCTAATGACCAGTGGACCACTTGGACCAATTTTGGTGATTTTTTGAATTATATTTTATTTATTATAATTATTTTGAGTTTTGGAGTTTTAATTAATTGAAAAATAAAATTGAAGTTGAAAAATAGATTTTCTATTTTTTAAAAATCTCTCTGACTTCAAGAAACTCAGAGAAGTAAATTTTATAATTTTCTAATTTTTCTTTGATTTATTAGAATTAATTTAGTGAATATATTTGGAAATTCATTTTTAATTCAAAAATTGTTTTAGGCTTTAAAATTCAATATCTTATCCTAGAGACTTAGGAAAAATATTTGTTTGTTCCTAAGTGATTAGGAGTTAAAATGTGACATTTTTATGAATTTTAATATTTTTGTGATTTTTATTATTTTTTAATTATTAAAAATATTAAAATAAGCTTAAAAATGAAAATTTTTAGAAAATTCTAATTTTAATTTTCTTAGACTCCTATGATATCAAAGAAGTCCCAAAACCAATTTGGTGAATTTTTGAAATGTATTTTTGGAGTTATGAATTTTTAAAGTTTAATTTTATCCATGTGACTTAATTAATCCATTTAGTGGGGTTAAACATTTCCAATTGATTTCAAATTTTTATTTGAGGTTCCTCTAATCCTAAACATCAGTGGAGAATTGTTTTCAAGTCATTTCCATATGTGGTCAACCCTAATTAATTAAAATTTAGTTTTGAGTAATTAGGCCAATTATGATTATTTTTAATGAATTAACTCAAACCATAATTATCCTAGGGTCCTTTGATCCTAAGAAACATCTCCAAATTTTCCTAGAATTTTCTAAGTAATATGCTAATTTATGGAATTAAAATATCACAAACAGTGACATAAACTTGGAAAATACATAACTCTTTATAGAGATGGTCTATGATCTTGAAAAATTCAGAGAATGTTACCAAGATCAGAGGCTTCAAAAGCCCTATGGTCTCATGCCATGGTGAGTTGTATACATGCATGGAGGATTGAATGATTGAAAACACTATTTAATTAATTAAAAATAAAATATGCATCGAATAAATATGAAATCACTTCCACATTATGTTCCTCGTTTCAGTGTGCAAGAGGGTATTTTTATTTGATTTTTTTTTAGTTTTCTATGAAAAGTTATGAGTTTTTGAAGTTTAGGTTCAAAAATAAATCAAGAAAAATCCATTTCCTACTCAAATGACACGTGTCGCGCTGCTACTGGCTGGCGTGGTTGCCTGTTCATGGATGAAGCTGCTGTCCAACTCCATCAGCGCCGTTCGTTGGATACATGCCTGATCGGACAGTTGTTGTTCCTCTTTCCTTGTTCTATTCACTCAAAACCGTCCAACTTCAAACCTTGATATCTCCCTCGATTCTCAATGAAATTGAATGAAGTTTTTTTTTAAAATGATTGTTTAATCGAGTAGCACACATCTATATAGTAATGATATACTTAAAGCATGTGAATAATTACAGAAAATTAAAACATGCTCGGTTGGAGGAGAAAAATTTTGATACCTTTGTCCAAGAGGTGAGGCCTCGATTGGAAATGGTTGGATTGAGCTTAGGAGTGCTTGGAGAAGCTTTGGGAACAATTTGGCGAGTTTCCCCAAGGTAATCTTTGCATCTCCTCCTCTTGGCCATGGAGGTGGGGTTTAAATAAGGAAGGTTATGGTGGAGCTTTGGGTGGCCATGGGGGTTGATTAGTGGGTTCAAAATATGTGTTTAGGTGGAGGGGAGGTCAGAGTTTGATTTTGGTGGAATCAATTTGGGATTTCCATGTGTAAAGTCAATGATTTAAATGGCATGGGTGTAAGGAGCATTTTTGGTCCAATTTAGGTCAATTCATGGTTTTGGCTTGGCTGACTCACCAAGGCTTGATTTGGGGTGATGTGAGATCATTTGAGTCAGCCTGACATGTGTGGTGAATTCCCCATCCAAGGTGAGGTGGCCAATTTTGGTTAAAGCGTATCATTGATGGGGTTAAAAAAGTTTTAGTGAAGGCTTAGAAAAGGCTCCCCTCTTCTTGCCATAAGTGGCATGGTGATATGAAAAGGGCTCCCCATGGCTTTCATATGGCTTATGCATGGCTCCATGGCTTCATTTGGCTTGCTCATGGCTTGGGAAAAGTTTGGCTCACTTGCATGGAAAAAGGTTATTTGGAATTTTGAAAACTTTGGATTCCTTTGATGGGATTTGTCATGATGCTACAAATGGGTTGATTTCATGGTGGTTTAAGACTTTGGTCAAATAGGATTATCAAAGGAATGATGAAGAAAAGGTTTCATGTGGGCTTGGGGATGGATTTTGGGCTTTTGAATTTGATGGAAAGTGGGCTTTTAAAGGCTTTATTGAAGTGGGATTTTAAGTTTGAAAACAAATTGGTGGATGGAGATTTTGTAAAAGATTGGGCTAAATAAATGTTGGGTTTAGTTTAGGAGTGTGGCATGAGTGATTTGGAGAAGTTTTGGTGTCATTTGGAATTGAAATAGGTTTAATTTGGGCCTTTTTGGTAATGGGGCCAAGGTGGGTCAAATTGGGCTAACTTTGGCTATCTTGGGTCAATGTTGGTTTAAGGTTGGATTTGATGTAAAATTAATGTTGATAAATGTTTAGTGGAGTGTTATAAAGAGTTTTCAACTTTGGTTGGGCTTTGATTTTGGAATTTGGGCCTATTTGGGTTAGGTTTGGTTTTAGGCCGATTTAGGGGATTTAGGCTTCAAATTGAAATTAGATCAAAATGTCAATAAAATTGGGCTTGTATTTGGTCTAAATTGACATTGAAGATATTGAATTGAAGTTTAGAATTGAATTGTACCAAAATTGAGGTCAATTGGGTTGGTTTAGTGGGACATTGGGTCTACTTGGGTTAAGAATGGGTCAAATTGGGGGTTTTGGTAAAAGTGGATTAAATTGACAAAATTGGCCCATGGTGTAGTTGAATAAAATGAAATTTTGAATATTTGGGATTTTTTAAAATTTTTTGGGAATTTTCAGAATTTATGGAATTTTGGGCTAAGAAGGGCATTTTGGGTATTTGGAGGGTATTGGGGGGTATTTTTGGAAATTTTGGTATATTTGGATATGGATGATCAATTCGAGTGGGGGAAATATTTAGGATTGATTTTGAGGAATTTTGGGTAATTTAGGTGATTTTGCAAATTTTGGGTAGTTTCAAGGGCATTTGGTAGGTTTAGTGGGTGTAGGGCCCCGAGGGTCAAAAATTGAAATTTTGGAAAAATGAAGATTGATCAAATTTGAGTAGAATGGAATCAGTTTGGTTGAGTCATGAAGCCATATCAATCCCATAAGAGCCATGAGAGGACTCATTTGAGGCATTCACTATGTTGTTCCTAACCCTCTTAGCCAAGGGCCTAGGGGTTAAGGTCCATCCATATGAATTACCTACATGAGTCAGGAAGTCAAGCTAGGCATGAATAGTTTTAGTACTTGGAGTGTGTGTGAAAGTGTAAAGTTTGCAGGTCAACCCTCACCAGACCAGGCCACCCAGGGTAGTCCTAAGGCCAAAGAGTCCTATAGGGAACTCATCCTTTAAACCTCCACATTTGACCTTAACCCTCCAAGCGAATTAGGGTTTTACAATCAGGCATGTGGGGTTTGCAGGGAGTTAAGAGGTGTTTAAATTTCTAAATGGTGGGTGCCATCTCTAATCCTCTAGGATAGTCACAGGGAAAGCCTAAGGCTAGATCCTAAGTACGAAGGAGAGAAAAGACCTCACAAAAAATGAGGTCAACATGCTCACTCCTAAATCACATAAAGCATTTCTGCATAATGTTTCTCCAATTGCATAAGGAATTGTAAAGCTACAAGGATCTTTATGTTTCCAAGGAAAATTTTTCTGAAGTATAGAGCTGCACTCCTCACTTAGAACAATTGTCTCGTAATCCCCAAATTTTCTTTTCTTGTTTAATATATCCTTCATTAAATTTGCATAACTTGACATCTGTTCTAAAGCTTAAGTGAAAGGAATATTTATCGTTAACTTCTTAAGTACTTTCATGAACTTTGAACATTTTTTATCCAACTCATGCTGTCTAAGTCTTTGAGGAAATGGAGGTGGTGGTCTTTCCAAACTGATTTTATTTGGAGATATTATTTTTTCCAGATCCTTAGAAACATGTTCTTCAGGTCGTTTACTTTTCTTTGTTTCTCTCACAAAATCTTTCTCTTTTCTAACCACATCCTCTATCACTCTTCCTCTTTTAAATTGGGCAGCTTCTACTTGTTCATTAGGGTTCTCTTTAGGGTTGATCTCAATGTTGCTAGGAAGCGTTCCTTGGGGTTTATTGCTAAGTGAATTAGCAATTTGTCCCAGTTGATTCTCTATGTTTCTAATTGCAGCATTTTGACTTTACAACTGGTTTTCCATTTGCAATACTACTTCTTCCATAGACATCTTCTTATCCTCAAATTGTTGATCATCGTTAGAGTCCAGTGGATATGAAGGTCTATAGTTTGTGTTCCCCTGATTATTCCAACTTCCTTTACGATTTGCATGATTATTTTCTCTTTGTTGGTTTCCACCATCAGTAGTATGATTCCAATTAAATTTAGGATGGTTCTCCCAACCTGGGTTGTAAAAGTTAGAGTACGGGTTGTTTATGGTATTTAAAGCATCATATCATAAGTTAGAATCAATCATAGGCTCTAATGAACTTTCCTCACTTACAAAAGTAAATTGAGGTTGGTTCATTCCAAATTGGTCCAACTTCCTTGATATAGTAGCAACTTGAGATGCAAGAATTCCAATCACATTTGTATCATGAACACTAGCTACATATTTATAATTTACCCTTGCAGAGGGCCATTGAAATTCTTTTATAGCGATTTTTTCAATTAATGCATACGTTTCATCAAATGATTTAGACATTAATGAACCACTAGCGGTAGCATCAATTATAGACCTAAGGGATCCTACTAACCCATTATAAAAAGTTTGAATGATTAACCAATCGGGCAGAGCATGGTGTGGACACTTTTTTAGGAGTTTCTTAAATCTTTCCCAGGCTTCGTATATTGATTCACCTTCATATTAACAAAATGAGATAATATCGTTTCTAAGTTTAGTAGTCTTTGAAAGTGGAAAATACTTAGCTAAGAATTTCTGAGTTAACTCCTCCCAATTTTTAATAGAACCGGGTGCTAATGAGTATAACCACATTTTAGCCTTATCCATTAGTGAGAAAGGAAAAAGCCTTAGCCTAACAGCATCGTCTGACATACCGTTATAACAAAATGTAGCACAAAGTTCTAGAAAATTTGATAAGTGTAAATAGGGTTCTTCCAAAGGAGTTCCCCCAAACTGATTGTTCTGCACCAGTTGGATAATCTCAGGATTTATTTCAAATGAATCAGTTTCGACGACAGGATTTTGTATACTTGAGTGAATTTCATCTGTCGTAGGATTTAGGTAATCCCTCAATGAAGTATGATGATTTTCTAAGTTATTATCTTGAAAGTTTTCCATTTCCATTTATAGTTTTTGGAGACCTTTCTGTATTTTTATTTTTTTATTTTTTTCAAACTCGGGATCAGAAGGCACAAGTCCTGCAGATCCTTTGTTTCACATACTTAACACAACAAACAATTCATTAACAATTAAACAAATAATAGATGAAATATATTCAACACAACGAAACATTTTCACGAACACCTTATTATTCTCACAAACAATTTTTTTCTTTTCATTTTTCACAACACTTTTTCATATAAAAACACTTTTCACAAAAAAATAGTTTTTACAACACTACAGTTTTCCAAGACTAAGCCTAATTACTTCAACTAAAATTCTCCTAAAGTTCTTACCGAAGCATCCCTAGCAATGGCGCCAAAAAATATGACCCGACTTGCAATTACGCAGTAAATTAACTTCCAAAAGATGGTCAAAAACTTGATCCAATTTATAAATAGCGACTAGTGTGAAAAATCTTAAATGATGCAAAAACTAGAAAATATTTTACACACTAGGGGTACTACGCAAGTATACATATCGCTTCAAGTAATATAGAGTTTTCTTTAAAAACCCAGTATCGATCCCATGAGGAAGTGAAGTAAGAGGTCTTTAGTCAAATTCTAGTCTAATACTAATAGTCCTTAGTTTGGAATGTCGATTTAAATTGTGTTTTATCTAGAAACTACTCCTAAATGCAAGTGTTTAATGTAATAGTAACTATAACTAAATGCAAATAATAATTCTAAAGATAACCCTTTTTGGATGAATTGGTTTGGAGAATTTTGAGATATTAACAACTACTATTCTTATGTAAAGAAGTAGATAATGTAGAGGAATGAGATGCATTAAATATTGTATGTGTCAAATAGAAGCAATCATATTCTTTACCCTTTGGTCCAGGCATAAAGAACATTGACTAATCCTATGCTTGGTTACTGAATCTGCAGTTAGGCTGGGAGGATACCAGCTCTCACTTCGGAGCTCCCACATTCCCCTTACCTGAGGGCTAACAATCTACACTTCAGCACCCAAACGATGGGACCGAATTGAGGATTTTAGTCTATCACTCTAAAATCTCCAATTCTACGCCCGATAATTATATTTCCCTATTTATTTGCACTCAATCTCCATGAATTACGCAATTCATTCACGGACATTGAATGTGGTTTCAATTTGTTGAGAATTACATCGCCCATTTGGGTCAATGCAATTACAATGAATTTTAACACTACAACAAGCTCTTTTTGTAATGTAAATGAAGTGCAAGTAAAAACCATCACATTTATAATTAAAACATCTTTTAGCAAGCATCCCAATATCCTAAACATGAATTCTACTCATTGCAAAAGAAAAGTAAAAGGAAAAGAATGGCATAATCTTCTCATGCCACTATTTCCAAAGAAGAAGAAAAAGTAAGAGAGATACGTCACAAAGCACGAATAAAACACAACAAAATCTTCATTTAACCAAATAAAATCCACTACACAAGTGTTTACAAAATCATAAGATAATGAAGAACAATACTTAGCATTTTCCATTTGAAAGAAAGATGAAGATCTCTCCCACAAACTCTCCCTTCGATCCATGCAATGCTAGAACATCTCCTTACAAATTCTCTCAAAATCTCCTCTCCAGTCTCTCCAAAAGGATAGAAATCTACATTTCTACTCTTAATCTAAGAATCCTAAACATTCCTCTCTTTTTTTCTACTTTCCTCTACTTTTCTATCATAAATTTGCCATTTTAAAGAGTATGGAAGAATTCCTAAGAGTTCCCTTAAGCACCCCTTTGAAAAAGCGTCCAAATACGTTGAATCTTTGCCTGAACCGACCTTCTCGCCATCGGCGGGCTCGTTGGCGCCGTTAGTGGGCTTCTAGAATATGGGCCAACTGCTAAGGCTCGCTGTCGGCGGACTCGATCTCTCCATCGGCAGACTGTTTTATATTATATTCGAATGCTCACAGGAAAAACACGCTGTCGGTGACCTATTCGTCTCCATCGGCGGCCTAGTTTAATTTTTGTCTCTTTTAGTCCTTTTTGATCCAGATTCGCTCCTTTTCACATATTTTTGTGCCAATGTCTATTAATTTTCATTCCTGCAACAAAACATAGAAAATACCTTTCTTTAAAGTACAATATCATCAAAATCAATGTAAAATCGGTATGAAATTCTCAATATATTTTTCTTTGGTCACCTACCTCAATTTTCCAACATTACTCAAGATGAAGTTTGTCCATTAGAAGAATCAATGAAGATTACCTTCTCTGATAATGACTTGTTGCTCAGAACAACTGAACACAATCGTCCACTGTATATCGCAGTAAACATAAATGACACGACACTTTCAAGGGTTCTTATTGATCCAGGTGCCTCAATCAACATTATGAATCTGAGAACTCTTGCATATCTGGATATTGATGCCTCCCAACTATCAAGAGATACGATGATGTTATGAGGATTTAATCAACAAGGAGAGTGAGCTCTAGAATCAATAACATTGCTCTTAAAGATAGCCGACTTGACGACAACGGAAAAATTCCATATCATTGATTCAGATACTTCTTTTAATGCCATAGTTGGCAGACCATGGCTTCATGAATACAAAATGGTTCCTTCTTCGTTGCATCAATGCATAAAATATCTACGAAAAGGACAAGAATATTGTATTGTAGGAGATTTACAACCGTTTTCGATCCATGAAATCGGTATACATGAAGATGCAACATATTACACTCCTATAAAGGAAATAATATTCTCTAAAGAGTCAATGGTGAATATGAAAGAACAAGACAAAGAAAAGAAAATAAATAAAAAAGATCATTTTTCTTCAACAAAGACAAAAGGAGTTAATTCCCGTCAGACTTATACTCGAGGCCGAGGCCGAGGACGATGACGAGGGAAAGAAGATCTGATTGTTTCAATGAAAAAACCATTGAAATTCAAAATTCACCTAGACCCTGAAGAAGAAATGACTTCCATGGTTTTAAAGGAACCTCAATTCAAAATACCTCTAGAAGAAGAAGACAAAGAGAAACAATTTGAATCTATGTATGACAAAGTCAATCATTATATACATTCTATGACTCTAACTCCAATCTCTACTGCTAAGATTGAGAATTTAGTAGTCAAAGAAGTATGTAGTGATGACCAAAAGCCAATTAAATTTAGATTTGGCTCTACTTCTTCTAGTACTGAAACTGTTGTAAAAATAGAAGATGAAGATCTTCCGAAATCAATGAAAATTCCTTTTGAGTTGTACTCTCCTTGGGCACAAAAATTTATTCAAAATAGTTTAATGCTCAAACAATGGTCTTTGAAACATTCACATTTTATTAAACAAATGTCGAATAATAACAAACGAAATCCTAACTCCAAAGAAGGTGTTAGATTTGGTACTCTGGAACCATTAGATGATACAGAATTTTGCCTGGTCGTCAATGAAGACCATAATTCCAAAATGATATCTGATTTTCCAATCGAAGATGCTCCTCCAGAATTGGAAGAAGAAATTAAATCAATAATTGATAAATTAAAAGAAATAAATATAGGAACTAATGAAAATCCAGAAGCAATTTTCATTAGTTCATTCCTTAATGATGAGGAAGCAAAAGACATAATTCAATTGTTGACAGAATAAAAAGACTGCTTTGGTTAGACTTATGATGAAATGACGGTTTATCTCCAGAAGTTGCAGTCCATAAACTTAGGATAAATCAAATCACAATATCTGTTAAACAAGCTCCAAGAAGGATGCGTGTTGAAATAGAGCAACATGTCATTGCAGAAGTTAAAAAAATGATAAAAGCCGACTTCATACGAGAGGAAAATTATCCGACATGGTTAGCCAATGTGGTGCCAGTTAAAAAGAAAAATGGTCAGATAAGGGGCTACATAGACTTCAAGGACTTGAATAAAGCATGTCCAAAAGATGAATTCCCTTTGCCAATTTCTGAATTAATGGTTGATATAGCATCAAAACATGCAAAATTTTCCTTCATGGATGGATCATCAGGATATAATCAAATAAAAATATTTTCGGAGGATGAAACAAATACAGTCTTCCGGACACCCATAGGGGTAATTGCTACAAGGTTATACCATTTAAACTAAAGAATGCTGGTGCAACCTATCAGAGAGCCATGACACGGATCTTCGATGAATTAATACACAATCAAGTCGAATGTTATGTGGACAATCTGGTTGTCAACAGTAAACAAAAAGATGATCATATACACGATTTCAGAATTGTCTTTGAACGACTACGACAATACAATCTTAAAATGAATCCCTTAAAGTGCGCTTTCGGTGTCACTTAAGGAAAATTTTTAGGATTTGTAGTTTGACATCGTGGGATAGAAATTGATCCACTAAAAATCGAAGCCATCTTAAATATGCCTCCTCCTAAAAATCTAACTCAATTGAGATAATTTGAAGGATAGTTAGCGTATATAAGACGTTTTATTTCCAATCTATCAAGTTCGTGTCAACCTCTTACTGCCTTAACCAGAAAAGATACCAAATTTGTGTGGGATGAAAAATGCCAACACGCCTTTGAAAATATCAAACAATACCTGATAATCCTTCCTGTTTTAGCAGCTCCTGTAGTAGGAAGACCTGTAATCCTTTACACCGCAGCACTGGAGAATTTCCTTGGAGAATTATTAACACAAGTAAATGACAAGGGAAAAGAAAATGCATTATACTATTTAAGCCATTATCTAGTTCCGATAGAAATAAAATACCAGACAGTTGAGAAAAATTGATTTGCCTTGATTTTTGCAGTTCAAAAACTAATGCACTATATGCTTTCTAATAAAGTAACTCTTATTTCAAGATTTAACCCGCTACAATATTTAATGACACGACCAACACTTTCCAGGAGATTAGCAAGATGGGCAATGATCTTACTATAATTCAACATAACATTTGTACCATTCCATTCTGTCAAAGGACAAATCTTGGCAGATTTCTTAGCAGCACACCCAATTCCAACAGGATCACCTCTCAATGATGATTTACCTGATGAACAAATATCAGAAATAAAAGATTCTAATGTGCATCGATGGGAACTTTACTTTGACGGAGCATCTTTTGCACGGAAAGATAAAGACAAAGAGACAATTGTACCAGACATAGCTGGAGTAGAATTGATTTTCATCACTCCAGACAAAACGATGATGCCTTTTTGCTATCATCTGACAGAAGCATGCACTAATAATGAAGCTAAGTATGAAGCGCTCATAACAAGTCTAGAATTGACATTACTAATGGAGATTAAAAATATTGACATTTATGGAGACTCTCATTTGATTATCAATCAAATCGCTGGCAAATACAAGACTCTGAAACCTCGACTTGAACAGTATTCTCATTACACTCTGAAGCTGCTTCAACAAATTCCTGATGCGACATTTTTCTTAATCCCGAGAAGAGATAATTCTTTAGCGGATGCTTTGAAAAAACATGCAAAAGAGTTTGCCTGTCCAGAAGAAGACGACATACAAATTTTTATAGAAGGACAACAAGTTCTTTATCAAATTGACATGGATAATCTGCATAAAATTGGTGAAAACAAGATAGTGACAACAAATGATGAAAAGGATGATTGGCGACAACAAATTATTCAATATTTACAAACTAGAAGGTTACCTAAAAACACTTCTATTGCCACTCAAATTAAACAAAGAGCATTATCATATGATCTAATAAATGATGTCCTATATAAACGATCTTTTGACCAAATGTGGTTAAGGTGCTTAAACCAAGTTGAAGCTAAAGAGATTGTTAAGGAGGTCCATTCAAGTTTATATGGCGCGTATCAATTTGGACCTAAAATGAAAATGAAAATAAAAAGAATGGGATATTATTGGCCGACAATGATGACTGATTGTCCTAACGTTGCAAAGAAATGTCATTAATGTCAGATACATAGGGTAGTTTTACACCTGCCTCCAAAAGTCTTACACCCAACTATTGCATCTTGGCCGTTTGAATGTTGGGGCACCGACATAGGGGCCCTATAGATCCTCCATCATCTAAGGGTCATCGATTTATTCTAACAACCACTGATTATTTCTCCAAATGGGCAGAAGCAGTACCTCTTAGAGAAGTCAAGGAAGAACAAGTCCTTTTCTTCTTCAAGATACATATTGTTTATAGATTTGGAATCCCTCGAAGGGTCATATCAGACAATGGACTAGCCTTTAAAAATGCAAAAATGAACAACTTTATCCAAAGACATGGGATAGACTAGAAGTATTCCATAATCTATTCTCCTAAATCCAATGGTTTAGCTAAAGCCTTCAATAAATCATTAGTTCAAATTTTGAAAAAGACATTAGTTAATAGCCCAAGACAGTGGCACGAACAATTAATAGAAGCTTTGTGGGCCTACAAAACTACATACCGAACACCAACACGGTCAACACCGTTTGCTTTGGTATATGGTTCTGAGGCTATACTACCATTTGAAATTCAAATCCCTTCTCTCAGATTTGTGATAGCAAATAAAATAACTGAAGAAGAAAATGCCAGACTACGACTTCAAGAACTCAAGAGTTTAGAAGGCAAACATCTACAAGCTCAGCAAAATCTCGAATTGTATCAAGAAAAAATGATACGGGCCCATGAAAAATTAGTTCGCTCCCAAACCTTTCAAATCGGTGAATTAGTTTTAGTTCTTCGAAGACCTATACTAGCTTATCGAAAGATAGGTGGCAAATTTGAACCAATATGGGAGGGCTCATATGTAATTGAAAAGACATATTCTGGAGGATCTTACCATCTGGTGGATTGTTAAGGAGAAAGAATATTGCCTCCAATCAATGACCGTTTTCTAAAGAAATATTATGCGACATGAAAAATGATGACTTGTTTATAAACTGGGATGATAATAAAAAAAACTTTTCTCAAAATCATCTTTGTGATATGAATCTTGACTTTTATGTCATGAAACATCTGTTTCGCTTATTAAACAAATGTTTATAAGCATCATTCCTTAACATAAAGAAGTCTAAAAAGTTACATTATCCTACTGTTTTCAGGAAAAATGTCTAACGAAAGACTTATTTTCACGTTCCGAAGTGGTGTTTGTTTGGACTTGGACCGACGATGTGTTGAAAAAGGATCTAGAATTCACTTCGAATTTGAACTCTCTCAAGTTAAATTACGCTACGATGGACCATTAATATCCATTGATAATCAGTAAGAAGCAAAAGGAAAACCATCCGTATTGGAGTTCAAGCTTTGTCAGCAAGCTAATGAAATAAAAAATCCTATTGACAATGGAAAACTGAAGTCAGATGGAATGGCATCCACTAGCGGGGCAAAGAAATCAGCTTCTGGAATGACAAGAGCCCAGAGGAGAAATCGTAATAAAAGGCTCAAGAAGCTGGCAGAAAAAGAGAGACAAGACATGAAACCAATGGAAGAAGATGATGGATTCGAATTTCCAATACTTAAGAACATCTCTAAAGAGACGTATTATGTCTTAGGAGAAGAAATGATTGAAGAAGAGGAAAGGATTAAAAGGATAGTATTCACTCCCGTTCCCTATGAGCCAGCATTGGATCTCTCGACAACAGAAATAATAAATGAAAAATGGATTGCTTCTCGAGAGGAAGTGAGACGTATTATAGCTATCAAGAAACAGACATTCGAACCATTTCAATATATTAATGGTCGAACCATTAACATTTTGGAAGGCATTCAATTGTTCACCCAAGTTTTTGACAAAGTGGAGCAAGGTGCCATTTTCGAGCATGTGATGGACGTGCGTGATCAAGGACGAGCTGGACATCTGAAAAAAAGGACGTATTGTGAATTGAACAGATGGATTCATGGAAAAGGTCACATGACAATTCAATATGGATGCTATTACAACTACGCTGTGGACAAGGACGGTAATCCCCCAGGGATACTACGACATGAGCAAGTAGATTCACTACCGACAGTCATCTTTCAAATTATCAGACAGCTCATAATGTGGAATATAACGCCTACTGATTGTATTCCAGACAGTTGCATTATGAATATATATATATATGAGGAGGGCGACTGTATACCACCTCATATTGACAGACAAGATTTTGAAAGACCCTTTTGCACTCTCTTCCTCATGAATATATATTCTATTCTATTTGGAAGAGAAATATAGATTGTGGGCCCTGGAGAATTTCATGGATCTTATCAGATTATCTTACCACGGGGATCAGCTTTAGTCTTGCGAGACAATGGAGCTGATGTCTCAAAGCACTGTATACCAAGTGTGAGTTAACAACGCATATCAATAACACTTAGAAGAATGCGCCCTGAGAAACATCCTGAGGGATATTGACTGATACCAGAACTGGAAGACCTACAACCCTTAGAACTGACATGATCCCATGAAGATTTAAACACCTAAGACATATTCTATGAACAATGTCTCGGAGTGTTAGACATTTTGTGGTAGGTCTAACAGTATCTGAGAACTTTCGACATAGTAGTTTGCAGTGTGTATGCGTGTATTGTGTATTACATAACTGTTGACCTCATTTTTGATGAGATCTTCTCTTCTTCTTTTTAGTACTTAGGATCTAGCCTTAGGCTTTTCCTTTGACTATCTTAGAGGACTAGAATTGGGATCCACCACCTAGAATTTCAAACAACTTCTTAACTCCCTGCAAACTCTACAAACTTGACTATAGACCCCTAATCGCCTAGAGGGTTGAAATCAAATGTAGAAGTTTAAAGGATGAGTTCCTATAGGACTCTTTGGCCTTAGGACCGCCTACAGGTGGCTTGGTCCGGTGAAGGGCTGACTTACACACACACTACATTTATACACTACACTTTCACACACCTATACCTAACTTGACCTCCCGACTCATGTAGGTGATTCACATGGATGGTCCTTAACCCCGAGCCTTTGCTAAGAGGGTTAGGAACAACATATTGGATGCCTCAAATGAGTCCCTTCATGGCTCATGTGGGCTTGATATGGCTTCATGGCTCAACCAAAATGATTTCATTCCACTTATATTCACCCAATCTTCAATTTTCCAAATTTTCAATTTTTGACCCCCGGGACCCTACACCAGCTTAACCTACCCAAAACCCTTGAAACTACCCAAAATTTGCAAAATCACCTAAATTGCCCAAAATTCCTCAAAACCAATCCCAAACATTTCCACATCACTCAAATTGATCATCCATACCCATAAATACAAAGAATTCCAAAAATACCTCCCAATACCCTCCAAATACCCAAAATACCCCCCTTGACCCAAAAATCCAAAAATTCAGAAAATTCCCAGAAAATTTCAGAAAATCCCAAATATTCCTAATTTCATTTTGTTCAACTACACCATGGGCCAATTCTGTCAATTTACCCCACTTTTGTCAAAACCCCCAATTTGACCCATTTTAACCCTAAGTGAACCCAATGTCAAACCAAACCTACCCAATTGACCCAAATTATGGTCCAATTCAATTCTAAACTTCAATTCAACATTCCCAACATCCATCTAGACCAAATCCAAGTCCAATTTGATTGACATTTGGATCCAATTTCACTTTTGGCCTTAAAACCCAATTTGGACCCATGACCCAAACCTAACCCAAACTCACCCAATTCAACTCCAATTAACCCAAAATCTTTTCTAAACCTTCCTTAGCATCCCCACAAACAAAACACTAACATGATTTGCCCAAAATTTAGGCCCAAACCCCACTCAAATTCAACCCAAAGCTAAAAGGCCCAATTTTGACCTAAACCCAAACCTAACCCAAATGAGCCCAAACCCCAAAATCAAAGCCCAACCAAAGTCAAAACCTCTTTGAAACACTCCCATAAACATTTCCCAACATTAATTTTACATCAATTTCAACCCTAGCCCAACATTGGCCCAAATTATCCCAATTTGACCTATATTGGACCATTCTCCAAAGGAGCCCAAATTCAACCCAATTCAAACCCAAATCACTCCAAATTTGCTCTAGGTCACTCATGACACATCTATGAGCTAAACCCAATAATTATTTGGCCCAAGCCTTTACCAAAATTTTATTCTAAAATCCATTTTAAAATCCAATAGCCCACTTCCCTAAACCATTTTAAAAGCCCATTTTCACCAAATACAAAAGCCCAAAATTGGCCCTAAAGCCCACATGGCAATTTCTTTTCATCATACCTTTAATTGATATCACCCCTAAGTTTCAAAATCATCATTAAACCATTCCAAATCAAGCTTCATACAAATTCCCATCAAATTACCAAAAATTTCTAAAATCCATTTTCATGAAATTGACCAAGCTTTTCCCCAAGCCAAAGACAAGCCATGCAAGCCATGGACAAGCCACATGAAGCCATGGAAAGTTTGACATGTGATCAAGCCATTAATGGCAAAAGGAGGAGCCTCTTTTAAGCCCCCTTAAAAAGGTTTTAACCCTTTTAATGCTTCACCTTAATCCATGATTAATCAAAATATTCATGGATGGTGACTTCTCCACCCTTTCCTAGCTGATCCATCCGATCCTCCCTCAGCCCAAATCAGCCATGGGGAGGTGAACCAAGCCCAAAAGGTGGGTTGACCCATTTGGACCCAAAATGAGCTCCTCCCCCATTCCATTTCAATTCAACTCCTTTACACATGTCCATGGCCAATTGATCGCACTAAGCCCCGGCCCCGACCTCCCCGACCCCGGCCGGCCGACCACCACGGCCCGCCGGAAACCACCAGGCCGAGAGCTCACATGTGAGCCCAAACTTGGAATTCTCACCTGCTGAACTGCCCCATCCCCTGTGGCCGTTGCAGCTGTTCTTCTCTTGCCAAGAGCAGCTGATCCCAAGCCCTAACCCTCCCTGGGAGGCCCTCCACCCTCTCCTATTTAAACACCACCCCCTCTCGGCCATGAGAGGTTCTGAACCAGATCTTACTGAAACTGCGCCAAAATTATTCCGAACACTCTCCATACTTAGAGCGAGTTGATCCCTAGTGCCAATTTGCCCTAATCCCCACCAACAGAGCCAAATTTCTCAAGCAAAATTCCACCCAAAACCAGGACACTTCTCCACAGTGAATCAATCCTCAAATTGATTGGTCCTACACCTTCACCAGACCAAGAGAAGGAGTCCACCAGCAAAAGCCCCCTCTCGAGGCCACCCAGTTGCTCCAGCCTCCAAGCTTTGTGATCGGTTGTGGTCGAAATCATACCTAGGCGATTCATCAGACCAGGAGACTTCATCTGGAGCTTGCTGGGATCCAATCGAAGGTGACACAACCCTAAGAATGAAGCCACACTTCTCTGAGCAAGGGTATGAGCTAATTCTTCATCCCGAGCTTCTGAAGATTCTCCATTTCAAATGCTTTAATTTCAATGCATGATCACTGTATAGATGTGTTCGTCTCTTCAAGACGAATCCATAGAGCATAAGAAAACGAAATTCCATTTAGTTTTGAGTGAGATATTAGGGATTTTGTGTGGACGGCTCTTGGGTGAGGACGCTTGGGGACGATGAACGGATGCCGTTCATTTAATACACGGGCGGACGGACGGCCAGGATCGCGTCGGATCAGGAGATGGAACGACACAGCGGGGCCCCGGAGCGCTGAGTCAGATGGCGGCGTAGAACCAGAACGCGCCGCGTGGCCTTTCGGAGCTGCCGAGGTTGACGCGGCGCCGCGTGGATAAATAGAAAATTAGGGTATTTTTGATTTATTTAATTCCCCTAAACTTCAAAAATCCATAACTTTGTGTAGGAAAATCAGAAAAATAAAATAAAAATACCCTCTTGCTCAGTGAACGGAGGAGAATAATGTGGAAAAGAAATTATTTAATTTCATCAAGTATTTTATTTTTAATGATTTATTTCCCCTCTGCTTTGTTTTAATTCTCCATGCATATAGGAAATTCACCATGGCATGAGACCATAGGGCTTTTGAAGCCTCTGAATTTGGGAACATTCCCTGAATTTTCCAAAGTCAGAGGCCATCCCTATGAGAAGTTATTGATTTTTCAAATTCATGTTGCTGTTTTAAGTATTTTAAATCTAAAAATTAGCATATTGTGAAATAAATTCTAGGAAAATTTGGTAATGTCTCTTATGACTAGAGAACCCTAAGAAAAATAGGTTTTGAATTAGTTTATTTAAAATAACCCTAATTTGCTTAAACACCCAAAATAGCTCCTTAATTAATTAGAGCTAACCATACATCAAATTGACTTGAAATCAATTCTCCACTGACCTTTAGGATCAGAGGAACCCACCATAAAAATTTGAAGTCAATTGGACTTGGTTAGCCTTACTAAATGGGTTGATTAAGCCATTTAGCCAATTTAAACTTTTAAAAATTCATAACTTTCAAAATACTTTTCAAAAATTCACCAAATTGGTTTTGGAGCCTCTCTGATATCAGTGGAATTTAAGAAAATTAAAATTTCAATTTTCTAAAAAAGTTGATTTTTTAGTATTATTTTAATATTTTAATAAATAAAAAATAATAAAATTCACTAAAATGTCACATTTTGAATTTTAATCACTTAGGAACAAACCCCATATTTTTCTTAGGTCTATTTGGTGAAATATTAAATTTTAAAGCCCTAAGGTAATTTTAAAATTAAAAAAATATATTTTCTAGTATTTCCACTAAAATAATTCTAATAAATCATAGAAAAATCAGAAAATTGTAAAAATTGATTCTCTGATTTCCTTGATATCAGAGAGATTTTTGAAAAATATAAAATTCATTTTTCAACCCTTATTTTATTTTTAAATTAATTAATACTCCAAAATTTAAAATAATTATAATAAAAATAATATAATTTAAAAAATCACCAAAATTAGTCCAAGTGGTCTTCTGGTCATTAGGAATGTCCCATAATTTTCTTAAGGACAGAAACTTTCCCTTGGTCATATTATTAAATTTTCCTTGGAAATTTTTATTTTCCACCAAAAATAATTACATAAATAAATTAAATACAGAAAAATCACATTTTCTCCTCTCATGTCTTTATTGACATATGAGTTAAGTCACATAAAAATTTCAAATTCAATTTAGTGAGTTATGAAAATTATTAAGCTTGAAGGGCAAAAATGGTAATTAAAATTTTTAACCTTTAATTAAAACTTTAGGTTTAATAAAATTAACAAATAAAATATTTGATCTTAATCTGATTTGGATGATTGAAATTCAAATAATTAAAGGGTAGAAACCTACTAAACAATTTGAAAATAATTAAAATAAACTTTAATTAAATAATTGATTAAATTTGGAAGAATAACAAAGTTGGAATTATTAAAATGGGGATATTATTAGAAAGAGATTTATTCTTTAATTTAAAAAAATCCCTAAATTAATCAACTCAATAATATTTAATTCCTAATTAAAATGATAATTCAAATTTAAGTTTTAAAATGTTAAAAGACTTAATCATTAAAATTAAATTAAAAAAGTTAAATTATTAAACTCTTTTTAAATTTTCAATTAAATTAAAATAAAAAAAATAAAATTAAATTAAAGATTAAATTAAAATAAATCAAACAAATAAATAAATTAAATTAAATTAAATTAAATTAAATTAAATTAAAACATATTAAATTAAATTAAATTAAATTAAATTAAATTAAAATAAAAATCAAATAAAATTAAAATTAAAATTAAAATTAAAATTAAAATTAAAATTAAAATTAATATTAAAATTAAAATTAAAATTAAAAATTAAAATTAAATTAAAATTAAAACTAAATCAAATTAAATTAAATTAAAGTTAAATTAAATTAAAAATGACATTACCTAAGACATGAAAAAATAAATATAAAGCAACTTGAACACTATTCCAAATTTAAACCCTTTAACTGAAGTTAAACTAAATCACAAATCGCTTGAACATTAATTTGCCCTCGTAAGCTCTGGTAATCATAACTCCTAAACGGAACATTAAATGAAATGTTACTCCATTTTTAGGATATTCAAATGTCCTAGTTCACTGAGTAAGATAACAACAAAACTTGAATTCTCGGACGATTAATTCATTTGTATAATTAAATTCATTTGGACTTAAAACAATTCTAGCAATATTGAAAAGATGTTTAAGATTCTTCTTAAGCACTTCCTCAATATGATAGGATGTTTATAAGAACAACTAAATTTAATTATTCTTTGAAGAAGAAAATCGTCCTCAAACCAAAACACAAAGACCTAGACGTCATAGGAAATGACTAGCTATAGGATTAGGAATTTGGTAGAAAACCATAACCCTTCCCTTAGCTTTACCTAAGAACTTGCTTAAATATTCTAATTGTGTTTTAAGTGCGGCTTGGGATGACGGGAAGACCCTCCGGGTACGCTTTTATTTTATTGCAATTTACCTTATTGCAATTTATTTAATCGCATCACACTTACTTTTCTTGCATGATAAACAATCGTTGCATGAAAACCCACACCTTTAGGATAGTCCCTAAAGCTGAAACCAAAACTAAATTAAAAGTCATTGCAAGATAAAATTCACCGCCGCAACATTTCAAAATATAAAACAACTCAAAATTTAATCACAAAGAGAACACAAAACTACAATTACAACTAAATTAAAAACGTCCTGTTGGATGATCGGGAATACCTCGGATGATGTAACCTACGTGTTGCTAACGGGATTTCCCACGGTCTAAATGAAAGTGTGGAACTCATTCAATTGAGTTTAGCAAATTCATCTGGACTAAGTGAATCCGATAAAAATAACGATGCCGGAAGGATGGAACCGTGGGATCTTAACCGGTGTCGTTATATCAACTTTAAGATTTGTTTTAATTAAAATACAAAAAACACTTGGAAATTAAGATTCTCTCTAAACCAAAACACTTTTCTCATCTCCTGATTTATGACTTCTATAACTAAACCTCTGCAACAACAAGGAGCTCGGAGCATAGTGGGCAGCACGACCATCGTCATCAGCAAAACTTGAATCTACATCAGCAAAACCTTTCCTAGAATTAAATAACCAAGCCATAGGATTTCGAGGTAGTTTGCCTAGTGCAACATAAATCCTCAACTCTTCGTTAGGCATTTGCATAGCAAATTAAGCCCTAACAGGCCTTAGGATTCCGAGGTAGTCGTTCGGTACGACATAAACCCTCACAACTTCAAGGCTATTTGTATGATTCTATCATATAAATATAAGTCCTAATTAATTAAAATTGGCAAGATAAAAACATTAAATAAATATTAGGACTTTCCTAAATCCAAGCCAAACAATAGGATAGACGGGGAATTACCGAAGTTCGCTTAGAATCTGTAATTTCTCCTACTTTTCTTCCTTTGAATTCCCAAAATAAAATGTTCCAAACTTGATCCATTCCCTATTGAAATTCCAAAATTCAATCCTTTGAAAGACTTAAACTTTGAAATTCTTGAGAGCAGAATTATTGATTATTATCGAGAGTTTTCTTAGGTGATTACCGTCACTTAAGATGCAATTAACTATAGGGGCTTGCCCTTATATGGAACTTTAAGAACCCAGGTAATATAAACCCTGTTTAATGCTTTCATATTAAGCAGGGGAATTTGTCGGCTTATAAAATTGGTTCGCAGACCAAACGGATGTCACAAATCTTCTAGTTTATTTAATCTAGCCCCATCGTCAAGCAGTGTGTTTGTCCTTCGAGATAGATACACGGTTTGTGATGTGGTGCTCGTTTATATAAACTATTTGGGATGTGAGATCGGTTTGATTTCAAATCTTAAAATTTTCAAATTTTAAAAAAATTATTTTCAAAATCAAATACTACTTTTCAAATTATTTATTTAAATTAAATTTAAAATTCGCCGACAATTTCTGTAGGCGACCTCTTCTCAAAAATACAACACACAACCTAAAAATAAGCCGTACAATTTCTGGCGACTCCGCTGGGGAAAATTCCTCTCTCCATTATAATCAGATAATTCTGCTTTCAAAAATCGGTAGTGCATCCATGTCCTTAATGGATTAAACTACCCTTCTTTCCGTTGGGGTACTATGTTCATTTCTACCTTGAACAAGTATAGCCAACATTCTCTCGGATTTAGGAGCCACTGTTTAGACACCCCTAAACAGAGAGGTTCCAATATCCTTTTACCTCATTTTTGAGGTGGGGTGGACCCCCAATAGGTGTTAGTTTAGGAGTGATCCTCCGAGTCGAGAAGTCTTGCATAAGACTTTCTTTTCCTTTCCAACTTTAAATCGGATTCCTTACCTTCTCTACACCTTTGAACATTCCGTTATAAATAAACAAACCCTTTAATGAATGATTCTTTTAACAAATAACTCCTTCTTATAAATATATGAACAAGAATGAGTTCGGACTCTTTTCGATTCCTTTCTTTTAGTCCTGATGAGAAGAAGCATAACTTGGGATCGACAATCGGGATCCGCCTGCGAAATGGAAGCCCCAAAGCTGATTTTCTCCTTCACCAATGGACTGGACTTCGCTGTTTACAAGGATGAGCTGCCCGACAATGGGATCATCCGGTTTGGACAAGGATTCGAGAACACGAATGTCAAGATCACCGATGTTTCCTTTTTCGCATTGACAAACAAAGTATCTGAAGCTGAGAAGCCATTGATCGAGTTCAACCTTAGGTCAACTCAAGAGTTTCCGCCCCTGCAAAAGATTCCAACTGAGAGGAGTATTCTTGTTCGCGGGAGGACTCGTTCTTGCTACCCCCACCGGTCTAGTTATCTCCGCACTCGCCCGGCTTCTTCCAGATTAAAGGGGAAGGAAATCCAGAACTATGGCGAACCTGCTACCGTGGAGGGTACAGACTTTCCTGTGAGACCTTCTGTTTTTGAAATCGGGTCCAGCTCAAGAATTCCATCACTAACACGGACCCAAAGAAGGAACAAAAGTAGGAAAATTGCCAGGAAGGCCAGAGCTGCCGAAGTTGCTTTCCTGGAGGAAATCCCTGAGTACACACCACTACCTGAATACATACCATTGCCTGAAGATACACCTTTTTTGGAAGGAAGTGGATTCCACCCCCTTTCCGCCGCAGATGATGAGGAAAATGTCCGCGAGGATTGTTTCTACATTACCTCGACCGGCATACTATGACGACGACGAGAAGAAAAGGGCTAGGATCACGCCATTTGCCCGACTACAGACTGTGATCGAGAAGCTAGCAAAGAAAGAGAAATGCCCCGTATCGGAGATTCTACGAAGGATAGGGCGGGTGCCAGTCAAATCCCGTCTTGGGCCCCGAGTAGAACCTGCCATCGTTGCAGAAAAGCCAAGTAAAAGGATGAAGGCTAGTCCGCCTGTCGTCGTTTCAGGATTACAGATTAGGGAGGATACCACCTTCCAGCATTTGGCTGACAGACCATCTGGTCCTAGACCTTCTGCTGCTAGAAGGATGGTATGGCGTCCCACTACTGGACAGCTGAGATTGAAACAACAGCCTGAGAAGGAAAGTCTCGTCAGGAGACTTGAATCTGAAGAAAGCGCCACTACAATAAAGGGGACTCGTGAGAAGGGAACCCGGCAGCTATCACACGACAACTGTGAGGATGCACAGAAAAGACCGCTAGAGGACGCTATGGAAAAGTTGAGGACTGATATTCGACGACTAGCAAAAGAAAAAGAAGAGGAATTCAGAGACGAGATCGATTCATCGGAATTCATGGACGATGAGTATGCAGAAAACAACATGGTCGAAACGCGAGCTTCGTCAGCTTCGCAAGGTGCTCCTGCAGCCGCAGAAAGAGAGGAGCCGGAAGTAATGAGAAGGCGGCTTCAAGAGAAAGACGATACGATAGCCCGAATGGCGAAGAGGATGGAAGAGATGGGCGTAGCCCTAGCCACTCTCCGCAGTCGAGTGCAACCCCAAAGAGAGACACCCCCGAGAGGTCATTCACATTGTGGACGGAGGAAAGGAGATTACATCCGTCAACGGGGATGATCGGCTAAAGAAAGATACAACACAAAGCATGATTCCGAAAAAGATATCAAGAGCTTGGTGGAACGGCGAGTGCGAGAAGCCTTAGCACAATCAAAGAGCGGGGCATCCATTCGGACGGGTAGACCTTACCGGAAGAATTCGACGTTGTCCAAGTACCCAAAAGGCTTCGTACCACCTCTCGTTCAAGACCTTTGATGGAGCCGGGAATCCCCGACGGCATGTTGCACACTTTCGTGCCGGTTGTTGCAATGCGGCGGGAGCGATGCATTACTCTTTCGACGGTTCGTCGACAGCACTGTCGGGGATCGCCTTTGATTGGTATGCGGAATTACCGAATGGTTCGGTGAAGATGTTCTCGGAACTAGAAAACCTCTTCATCGAGCGATTCGTCGGAGCTCAGCACCACATCACTATAGGTGATTTAGTGGTAGAGAAGCAGAAGCCGAACGAAACTTTGGTGGATTACATACTTCGATGGAGGAATCTAAGTATCAAGTGTGAACCACAATTACAAGAACAGCATGTAGTTGGCATCTTACTTAAAAGAATTCACGGCCCGATAGCACTTCTCCTCAAAGGATTCACTATTAAGACTTTCGAGAAATTGTTAAGCAAGGCCGGGAGCTTGTAAGAAGAGGCGAAGCAATTAAGTTTCGCCGACAGGACAGACAAGCAAAAGCCTGTGAAGACTTTTGAAAAGAAATCCGGGATCGTTGCAGCGGTCGACAAAGGCAAGCAACCGATACAAATATCGTCAGAACGGCCCCAGCAACCTCAACAGAATTACCAGCAACCCCGACCCAGTTATCAGTCATCTCCACAGTATGAACAACCGCCTCGTCCGCAACGTACATTAAGGGAGCTTCTGAGCAGGGAGTATCCGTTCAAAAATGAGGCAGTGCAAAAAATGTTCCGTAGTCTAATGAAGACTCCAGATTTCCAGCTGCCAGAGCCTAAGAGACCAGAAGAAGTCAACAAGAAAGGTGATCCCAACTTTTGCCCTTACCACCGGATGCTTGGACACAAGATAGAAGATTGTATTACCTTCAAAAGTTGGCTCAACGACAACCTTCGGAAAGGGAATATAACAATCCCGAAGGAGTACATGAAGGAACCCCAGAAAGGAGGTTCCGTCAATGTTGTCTCGACTCATCCTATCTTTCCGATAGATCCCTATACAACTGACGATGGATGGACTACCGCTTGGACAAGGTCTTCGAAGAAGATTTTATACAGCATCCAAACCGCTTCGGTGCGAGCTTCAATTCAGAGTTCGAAACCTGTCAAGTCGGCATTATCACTTGCGATAGAAGAACCACCTCAACAAGAGACGATTGAAGAGAAGAAGAAAATTGATGAAGAAGAGAAGACCGAGGCTTCTAAGGCTAGGCTAGGGGCTGCTTATCCTAGGATAGTTGTTTCGGATTCGGGGGAGAAATCCCTCGAACCTCTGACTCTGTATGATTATCTGCTCACTTCGGTGGGATCTTATAATGATAAGGGTGATGACATTGGCTACGTTTTGACTGTTTCTAATGATTACGTAACTAGCGACAATCCGGACATCGATTTCGATACCAATGACAATTCTCAAATCATACACAATCTCGACGATCACGATGACGAAGAAGACATCCATCAAGGAGGTTACGAGAGTTCAACAAGCAACGAATCTATCTGCGAGTTTCGAGGAGCTCCAGTCACAATAGAGTTAGAGCCTTCAGACTCTGAAGCTAATCTAGAAGAACCTGTCATTCCGATTCAAGAAGAAACACCAGCAAGCCCAACACTAGAGTCAGAAGAAATTACAGAAGTTAACTTAAGAAGTGGAAGAGTTTTACCTCCGAGAATGGGTCCAAAGGACAAAGGGAAACAGGTGGTTGTTCAAGAAGAACCAACCCCGGCAGAAGAAATACCCAATCGAGAAGAAGCCGAGACACATGAAAATAAAGTGGACTACAATGTGCTAGCCCATCTTAGGAAACTACCGGCCAAATTGAGCATCTACGACGCCCTCATCTTATCAAAGGAGATGAGAGAAGCTTCGATCAAGGCCTTACTTGATCCAGAAATTTGCTTGGCTCAAATGGTCGGAGATTCCTTAGATGAGGTTTGCTCATTAAAGGAACAACGAGGCGTTACCTTCACAGACAATGACCTACTACTTGGGACAGCAGATCACAACCGACCGTTGTATATTTCAGTTACAATTGGGAAGTTTACACTCTCCAGAGTATTGGTGGATCCAGGAGCATCAATCAATATAATGAGTCTTCGAACACTAGCATACTTGGAAATTGATGCTCGCGAGCTCGAAGCGGACAAAATGTTATTAAGAGGATTCAACCGTAAAGGAGAAAGAGCCCTCGGATCAATAACACTACTAATGAAGACCGGTGACTTAGCGAAGACAACCGCAAAATTTCACATAATTGATTCGAAACGTCGTTCAACGCTCTACTTAGGCCGACCATGGATACATGAAAATAGGATGGTACCATCATCTCTACATCGGTGCATCAAATACTACGATGGAGGGGAACGAGTGCATCAAAGGTGACTTACAACCATTCTCCGTACATGAGATTGGAATCCATGAAGATGCAGCTTATTATGCACCTCCGAAGAAAACAATCCTCTCCAGAGATACCATAACGAATGAAGCAAAGAAAGTTCGGGACAATGAAGAACCTGAAGTTCTAGTCCAACAGTCACTCACCACTCCCTTACGGCGAGATGGTGAAGGTTTCTCCATAACTCGCATCCGAGGTCGAGGCCGGGGACGAGGTCGTGGTAGAGATGTTAGGACAGTTGGACAGATGAAACCGATCATCAATGTTGATTGGGAAGACAGTTCTGAAGAAGAAAAAGAGATCAAACAAGAAGCAGCGATAATAAGTCGGAAGAAGCCGCAATTCAAGATCTCTCTCGAAGATGAGAAGAACGAAGAATACAAATCAATGTACGAGAAGATTAACCACTATGTACATACTATGACTCTAACCCCGATCCATTCTAATAAGGTCGAGGGTATGGTGGTCAAAGAGGGACGTAGCAGCGGTGCAAAGCTAATCAAATTCTACCGTGGTGCTCCTTCCTCCAAAATTGAAAATAATGTACAATTTGAAGATGTCACTTCATCAGAATTAATGGAATTACCTTTTGAGTGGTACTCTCCCTGTGTTCAAAATTTAATTCAGCGTGGTTTCTTACCTCGACAATGGACAAAAGGTCAATCACAACATTTTGAAAATTTATGGAATGACTCCGGTCGTCCACCCAATTCAAAGCATGGTCTCGGATTCGGCACAGTAGGATCAGTTGACGATACTGAATTTTGCTTGGTTGTCACTTGCGAGTCTAATGAAAACTGCATGGAAACTACAGAAGAATTTGAAGATTTACAAATTGGAGACGCTCCACCAGAATTCGAAGAAGAAATTAAATCTACAATAGATGAGTTAACGGAAGTTAACTTAGGTACTAGCGAAGAGCCTAGACCTACCTTTGTTAGCTCCTTACTCAATGAAGAAGACTCCGGAGAAATAATGAAGTTATTAATGGAATTTAAAGACTGTTTTGCTTGGAACTACGATGAGATGCCAGGTTTATCTCCAGAGGTCGCAGTCCATAAGCTAGGGGTGGATCCTACTTCTGTCCCAGTCAGACAAGGTCCCAGAAGAATGCGTCTAGAAATCAAACAACAAGTCATAGCTGAAGTTAAAAAGCTAATAGACGCCAAATTTGTCCGTGAAGAACAATACCCAACTTGGCTAGCCAATGTAGTGCCGCTAGAAAGAAGAATGGTCGGATCGGAATTTGTGTGGACTTCGGAGATTTAAACAAGGCATGTCCAAAAGATGAATTCCCTCTACCGATCCCAGAATTAATGATCGACATTGCTTCGACACATGAAATATTCTCATTTATGGATGGATCTTTAGGATACAACCAGATAAAAATGGCTCCGGAAGATGAAAAGCTTACGGCATTCGAATGCCGATCGGAGTATATTGCTACACAGGTGATGCCATTCGGACTCGAAGAACGCAGGAGCAACCTACCGAAGAGCGATGACAAGAATTTTTGATGATCTCATCCACAATCAAGTCGAATGCTACGTGGACGATGTGGTCATCAAAAGCAAAGTAAAGGAAAACCACCTGTATGATTTGAGAATTGTTTTCGAACGATTAAGACAATTTAACCTTAAGATGAATCCCTTAAAATGCGCCTTCGGCGTCACCTCCGGGAAATTCTTAGGATTCGTTGTCCGATATCGTGGAATTGAAATCGACCCGGAAAAGATTAAAGCTATCTTAGAAATGCCGCCTCCCAAAACCTTAAATCAACTACGATCCTTTCAAGGGAAGCTAGCATATCTTCGACGCTTTATCTCAAATTTGTCAGGTAGGTGTCAGCCTTTCTCGGCACTAGTTAAAAAGGACGCCAAATTTATTTGGGAAGAGAAATGCCAGAAGGCCTTCGAGGACATTAAACAATATTTAATGACACCTCCTGTCTTAGCAGCCCCAGTCTCAGGTAGACCGTCGATACTTTATACCGTGGCTTTAGACGACTCTCTCGGAGCCTCGTTAGCCTGAGTCAATGATGAGGGTAAAGAAAATGCTCTTTACTACCTAAGCCATCGTTTACTTCCGACGGAAATAAGGTATCCCGCAATTGAAAAGCATTGTTTGGCCCTGATCTTCGCCGCTCAAAAGCTCAAGCACTACATGCTTTCTCATATGGTCAACTCGATCTCGAAATTTAATCCATTGCAATACTTGATGACTCGTCCAACGCTTTCCAGCAGACTTGCCAGATGGTCGATGATATTATTGCAATTCGATATAACTTTCGTGCCTCTTCATGCCGTAAAGGGACAAGTCCTAGCAGACTTCCTCGCAGCACACCCTTTACAGGCAAAACCTCCTCTCAATGACGATCTTCCAGATGAACAAATAATGAGCCTAGAAGACCCTGATGATCAAAGTTGGGAATTATATTTCGACGGAGCATTTTCAGCACACAAAGACGAAGAATCGCAAGTGATAGTGCCCGGTAAGGCAGAGATCGGATTAATCTTTATAACACCGGAGCGGGGGATGTTAAGATACTCCTACTACTTGACAGAGCCGTGTACAAATAACGAAGCAGAATACGAAGCCCTCATAATAGGACTGGAATTAGCTATTCGAATGGGGATAACGGACATCAACATCTACGGGGATTCGCGAGTTAATCATTCAACGGATCGCGGGACGATGACGAATTTTAAAGCCAAGACTCGAGCAATACTTCCAGTATGCCATACAGTTGTTGGAACAAATTCCAAATGTAACAATCTACAAAATTCCCAGAAAAGAAAATGCTTTAGCAGATGCGTTAGCTCGCCTCGCAAAAGAATTTGCTTGTTTGCAAGATGAGTCAGTGGAAGTGTCGGTTCACGGACGTCGGGTCCTATCACGGCTCGACATAGACACAATACACAAATCGAAAAAGAAGAAGAATCAGTTGCAACGAGTGACGGAAAACACGGAAGATTGGCGACGACCGTTAATGAACTACACCGCAAACAGGAAAACTACTAGACGATAGGTCGCTAGCCCATCAGATAAAGAAAAGAACTTTGTCTTACGCATTAATAAAAAACACCTTGTACAGAAGGTCTTTTGATCAAATGTGGCTAAGGTGCCTAAGCGGGTCCGAGATGAAAATGAAAATTAAAAGACTAGGGTACTACTGGCCCTCGATGATGACCGACTGCATGAAAATCGCCAAGAGCTGTCACCAATGCCAAGTGCACTGAGTGGTTCTACATCAACCTCCAAATGTGCTACATCCGACAATTGCGTCGTGGCCATTTGAATGTTGGGGCACGGATATAGTGGGTCCGATAGAACCACCATCTTCAAAAGGACATCGCTTCATTCTTGCGGCTACGGATTACTTTTCCAAGTGGGCAGAGGCGGTTCCACTTAGAGAAGTGAAAGCACACCACGTGCTACGGTTTTCGAGAACCAAGTTGTCTATCGTTTCGGAGTGCCGCGCGAGATCATCTCGGATAATGGGTCGGCATTCAGAAGCACACAAATCAACAATTTTGTCAGGAGACACGGAATCTACTAGCGGTATTCAACAATTTACTACCCAAGAGCAAACGGCCTGGCTGAGGCTTTTAATAAAACTCTCGTTTAAATCTTAAAGAAAACCCTGGATGATAATAAGAGAAATTGGCACGAGAAGTTATTAGAAGCCTTATAGGCCTACCGAACAACCTTCAGAACTCCTACTCAAGCTACACCTTACGCTCTGGTGTATGGGTCCGAGGCAGTGTTACATTTAGAGGTTCAGCTTCCTTCACTCAGAATTTCAGTTGCAAATAAGATCACGACAGAAGAGAATGCCAAATTAAGACTAGAAGAATTAGAAAGCCTGGAAGGGAAAAGACTTGCGGCGCAGCAGAATTTAGAATTATACCAAGCTAAGATGGTTCAAGCCCATGACAGACTGGTCCTCCCAAGAACCTTCAAAGTTGGTGACTTAGTTCTTGTTCTCAAGAGACCTATTCTTGCACACCGCAAGATAGGAGGAAAATTTGAACCCACTTGGGAAGGACCGTTCGTGGTTGAAGCAGTACACTCAGGAGGTTCCTACCAGTTAGTGAATTGCCAGGGAGAACAACATATGTTTCCGATCAACAGACGATACTTGAAAAAGTATTACGCTACCTGATGTTTCAAAGGAATGAATTCTTCATCCCTAGAAGCACGGGCGAAGTAGTTACTTATGACTGGGTCCGAACCCAAAATAATAAAAAAATGTGCCAAGATAAATAAAATCATGATAATAAAGTTTTCCTTGTTTTCTCTTCCATATCAAGATCTTTTTCCTAATCTTTTCCCACTTCATTCCTGTTAAATTTAAAAATACAAAAAGTAATAAAAAAATTGTCTTTAATAAACATTTTCTTAATGTTCTTGTTCTTAGTACGACCCCTGATCCTTTTCCTTGTCTTTTCGCAGGGAAATGTCGAACGGGTGGTTGGTCTTGAACTTTAGAAATGTCGTAAGCCTTGCACTCGATGAAAAGAGGGTGAAAGATGGAGCGATAATCGAGATTGACTCGGACTTCGCACCAGCAGGCCTGCAGTACGAGGAAAGTGACTGGATCCCGAGTTGACCGAGAGGAACTGCCGGGCGGACAGGTGATGAAAGTGGGTGGCCCAAGCCACCAATCCAACAGCAAGAAAAGAAAGGCAAACACTGAAGAAGATAAGAAAATCAAGTCTGTAGTCTCTACAGCAGAGGGCAGGCTTGTCAGCACCACGCCCACAGAGATTCAAGAAGTTCGAAGAGCTACTCTCACAACAACGCAACGAAGAAATAAGAATCGCCGTATCCGTAAGATGTTAACCAAACTAGCAGCGGACCAGCGCGACGAGGCGATTCTACTTGCCGCGTACATACACTTCGAGGACGCCGGTTCACCGAGAACCGGAAGAAAGGAGGCCGGCTCCTAGGATAACGAAGGGACCGGGGAAATCTCACGAAGATCGGAAGAAAGAAGGCTACCACTCGACCGGATAGAACCACCGGTAATGCATAGCCTTGTTGCGAAGCAACCCGGAGGATGTCCCGACGGACATCATCCCCGAGGAGCCGAGGTATGCAGGAGAACTTGAAGGGATTGAGTCGTATATCCTACAATATGTCACCAGGCACCGCCATTTGCAAATTATTCCAGTGTACGAGCTGGAAAGAATGCAGAATGTCGAAAAGAAAACTTTTGAATACTTCGAGAGAATCAGAGGCAGAAGGATCAATATACTAGAAGGCCTCGAGCTACATACAGACGTATTCTCAAAATATGAACAACAACAAATCGTGGATTGCATCCGGGATTTGAAAAGAATGGGCCGAGCGGGCTGCCTAAGAGAAAACACCTACTCAGAACCCCGGAGATGGATGCCAGGGAAAGGAAGAATTACAATACAATGTGGATGCTGTTACAACTTTGAGGAAGACAGGAAGGGAAACCCTCCGGGAATACTCTGTCATGGCCAAGTGGATCCAATGCCATTAGTCATCAAAAGAATGGTAAAGAGATTGATAACATGAAGGGTACTGCCAGCAGATTGCATACCCAATAGCTGCATTATTAACATCTACAAGCGAGGTGATCGCATACCCCCGCACATAGATCACCACGACTTTGTCGGACCTTTCGCATAGTCTCTTTCCCGAACGAGTGTAACATCATGTTCGGATCCGACCTCCGGATAGCGAGGCCCGGGTGAGTTCCGAGGGCCGGTAAAGATACCATTACCGGTAGGTTCCGTCATGATGCCGAAGGGCAACGGAGCGGATATCGCTAAGCATTACATACCGGGAGTACCGAGTGAAGCGGATCTCGGTTACTTTCGGGAGGATGGACGACGGGAAGACACCTTACCATTTCCGGCCGGACCCGGAGCTAGAGAGCCTCCGGCCTTACGAGCTGTGAGCTACATGGAAAATATCACACCTCCAATGTACATCCATACGGCATCCTTGCCAAGGATGGCTTGGAAGGTGATGTTATTGACCATGTACCCCACTATTCAGACATGGATTTTTGACAAGATGCTTCTTTGGATGGATCGACAAAGATCATACATAGTCCGTTTTGAGTCTACATGGATTGTATGAGATGTATTCCGGATCGAGTTGTATGATGTATCTTCGACATGATTGGAATGAAAGTGACCATGTCACATTTTTGGCCTTCACCTCTTTTGTGCAAATTGACTGGGAAACGCCATTAAAGTTAAATGAACTTCGAACAAAGAACAGAAAAGAAATAAAAAAAAGAGAATAAAAAAAAACTTTCCGTAAAAAAAAATCTAAAAATGACGAACACCAAACTCACATGGACATTAAATAAATAAAATAAATTCGAACCGTTAAAGACAAACAAAATAAACATAAATTTCAAATCAAATTCAAATCAAAATTCAAATTCAACCTTCCAGATCTCAAATCAAATTTCAATCAAATTCAAATTCAATCTTTCCAAATTTCAAATCAAATTTAAATCAAATTTAAAATTCAATCCTTCCAAATCACAAATCAAATTTCAAATCAAATTTCGATCGAGTTCAAACTCAACCTTCCAAATCTGAAATCCAATCCGTTCTACCCTCTCCCTTGTCTGGGATGGAAGCGGTTGATTCCATTGACACGGATCGAATCTGATGGCGAGGAATTATATCCAATCCAAACCAGTAACTTCCGATCAACCCTTTTGAATGGGATATGTAGCATCTACATATTCCCTCCTAATCTATTTCCTTCCATGAAAGTCTTTTACAACTTTCATAAAATTCTCGAAACACCAAAATTCCACACCTTTCAAATCAACACTACAAATCTTTGCAAAGTCAATGACTATTCAAATTCAAACTTTTTGGAATTGAGGATTTTACATCCGAGACTGCATTGCTTTAGGATCCTTTCCTTATCGCAATGAAATACATCAAAATTCAAACTTTTTGGAGTTGAGGATTTTACATCCGAGACTGCATTGCTTTAGGATCCTTTCCTTATCGCAATGAAATACATCAAATTCAAACTTTTGGAGTTGAGGATTTTACTTCCGAGACTGCATTGCTTTAGGATCCTTTCCTTATCGCAATGAAATACATCAAAATTCAAACTTTTTGGAGTTGAGGATTTTACATCCGAGACTGCATTGCTTTAGGATCCTTTCCTTATCGCAATGAAATACATCAAAATCAAACTTTTGGAGTTGAGGATTTTACATCCGAGACTGCATTGCTTTAGGATTCTTTCCCTATCGCAATGAAATACATCAAAATCAAATTCTTGGGGTTGAGGATTTTACATCCGAAACTGCATTGCTCTAGGATCCTTTCCCTATTGCAATGAAATACATCAAATTCAAACTTTTTGGAGTTGAGGATTTTACATCCGAGACTGCATTGCTTTAGGATCCTTTCCTTATCGTAATGAAATACATCAAAATTCAAACTTTTTGGAGTTGAGGATTTTACATCTGAAACTGCATTGCTTTAGGATCCTTTCCCTATTGCAATGAAATACATCAAATTCAATGTTTTGGGTTGAGAATTTTACATCCGAAACTGCATTGCTTTAGGATTCTTTTCCTATCGTAAAGAAATACATCAAAACCAAATTCTTGGGGTTGAGGATTTTACATCCGAAACTGCATTGCTTTAGGATCCTTTCCCTATTGCAATGAAATACATCAAATTCAAACTTTTTGGAGTTGGGGATTTTACATCCGAGACTGCATTGCTTTAGGATCCTTTCCTTATCGCAATGAAATACATCAAAATCAAACTTTTGGAGTTGAGGATTTTACATCCGAGACTGCATTGCTTTAGGATTCTTTCCCTATCGCAATGAAATACATCAAAATCAAATTCTTGGGGTTGAGGATTTTACATCCGAAACTGCATTGCTTTAGGATCCTTTCCCTATCGCAATGAAATACATCAAATTCAAACTTTTTAGAGTTGAGGATTTTACATCCGAGACTGCATTGCTTTAGGATCCTTTCCTTATCGCAATGAAATACATCAAAATTCAAACTTTTTGGAGTTGAGGATTTTACATCCGAGACTGCATTGCTTTAGGATCCTTTCCTTATCACAATGAAATACATCAAAATTCAAACTTTTTGGAGTTGAGGATTTTACACCAGAGACTGCATTGCTTTAGGATCCTTTCCTTATCGCAATGAAATACATCAAAATCAAAATTTTTGGAGTTGAGGATTTTACATCCGAAACTGCATTGCTTTAGGATTCTTTCCCTATCGCAATAAAATACATCAAAACCAAATTCTTGGGGTTGAGGATTTTACATCCGAAACTGCATTGCTTTAGGATCCTTTCCCTATTGCAATGAAATACATCAAATTCAAACTTTTTGGAGTTGAGGATTTTACATACGAAACTGCATTGCTTTAGGATCCTGTCCCTATTGCAATGAAATACATCAAATTCAAACTTTTGGGTTGAGGATTTTACATCCGAGACTGCATTGCTTTAGAATTCTTTCCCTATCGCAATGAAATACATCAAATTCAAACTTTTGGAGTTAAGGATTTTACATCCGAAACTGCATTGCTTTAGGATTATTCCCCTATTGCGATGAAGTGCATCAAAATCAAACTCTTGAGGTTAAGGATTTCACATCCAATACCGCATTGCTCTGAGATCTCTCCTCATTGTAATGATTCAATCCAATCAATTCAATTTTCTTTTGAGATTGAAGATGTTACATCTAAAACCATAAAATTCCAATTTTCACTTCCAGTTCAGATCCCTTCAAATTAATTTTGGCAAAACTTCAATCTAAATTGAAACTCCAAACTAAAATCTAAGCTCACACATCAAAACTTAAATTGAAACAAAATAAAATCTAAGTTGAAATTCCCCAAGATCATGTGATTTGAGATTCACCTCCTTTTCCTTTCCCCAGCGAGAGTTCAAGGATCTCCAGTCTCAGAGATATACTTGACACTCCCCAGCGGAAACTCTTCTACTTCGTCCTAAGTTTGTCACTTGGACATCTGTGTTGGTTTTGTTGATCTTTTCGGTCAACGCCAATACGCGCGGTGTGCTTGTTTAGCTCACCACACCTATTGGGGGTCCATTTGTTGACCTCATTTTTGATGAGGTCTTCTCTTCTTCTTTTTAGTACTTAGGATCTAGCCTTAGGCTTTTCCTTTGACTATCTTAGAGGACTAGAATTGGGATCCACCACCTAGAATTTCAAACCACTTCTTAGCTCCCTGCAAACTCTACAAACTTGACTATAGACCCCTAATCACCTAGAGGGTTGAAATCAAATGTGGAAGTTTAAAGGATGAGTTCCTATAGGACTCTTTGGCCTTAGGACTGCCCTGGGTGGCCTGGTCTGGTGAAGGGCTGACTTACACACACACTACATTTATACTCTACACTTTCACACACCTATACCTAACTTGACCTCCTGACTCAAGTAGGTGATTCACATGGATGGTCCTTAACCCCTGAGCCTTTGGCTAAGAGGGTTAGGAACAACATATTGGATGCCTCAAATGAGTCCCTTCATGGCTCATGTGGGCTTGATATGGCTTCATGGCTCAACCAAAATGATTTCATTCCACTTATATTCACCCAATCTTCAATTTTCCAAATTTTCAATTTTTGACCCCGGGACCCTACACCCGCTTAGCCTACCCAAAACCCTTGAAACTACCCAAAATTTGCAAAATCACCTAAATTGCCCAAAATTCCTCAAAACCAATCCCAAACATTTCCACATCACTCAAATTGATCATCCATACCCAAAAATACCAAGAATTCCAAAAATACCTCCCAATACCCTCCAAATACCAAAAATACCCCCTTGACCCAAAAATCCAAAAATTTAGAAAATTCCCAGAAAATTCCAGAAAATCCCAAATATTTCTAATTTCATTTTGTTCAACTACACCATGGGCCAATTCTGTCAATTTACCCCACTGTTGTCAAAACCCCCAATTTGACCCATTTTAACCCTAAGTGAACCCAATGTCAAACCAAACCTACCCAATTGACCCAAATTCTGGTCCAATTCAATTCTAAACTTCAATTCAACATTCCCAACATCAATCTAGACCAAATCCAAGTCCAATTTGATTGACATTTGGATCCAATTTCACTTTTGGCCTTAAAGCCCAATTTGGACCCATGACCCAAACCTAACCCAAACTCACCCAATTCAACTCCAATTAACCCCAAATCTTTTCTAAACCTTCCTTAGCATCCCCACAAACAAAAAACTAACATGATTTACCCAAAATTTAGGCCCAAACCCCACTCAAATTCAACCCAAAGCTAAAAGGCCCAATTTTGACCTAAACCCAAACCTAACCCAAATGAGCCCAAACCCCAAAATCAAAGCCCAACCAAAGTCAAAACCTTTTTGAAACACTCCCATAAACATTTTCCAGCATTAATTTTACATCAATTTCAACCCTAGCCCAACATTGGCCCAAATTATCCCAATTTGACCTAAATTGGCCCATTCACCAAAGGAGCCCAAATTCAACCCAATTCAAACCCAAATCACTCCCAATTTGCTCCAAGTCACTCATGACACATCTATGAGCTAAACCCAACAATTATTTGGCCCAAGCCTTTACCAAAATTTTATCCTAAAATCCATTTTAAAATCCAAAAGCCCACTTCCCTAAACCATTTTAAAAGCCCATTTTCACCAAATACAAAAGCCCAAAATTGGCCCTAAAGCCCACATGGCAATTTCTTTTCATCATACCTTTAATTGATATCACCCCTAAGTTTCAAAATCATCATTAAACCATTCCAAATCAAGCTTCATACAAATTCCCATCAAATTACCAAAAATTTCTAAAATCCATTTTCATGAAATTGACCAAGCTTTTCCCCAAGCCAAAGACAAGCCATGCAAGCCATGGACAAGCCACATGAAGCCATGGAAGGTTTGACATGTGATCAAGCCATTAATGGCAAAAGTAGGAGCCTCTTTTAAGCCCCCTTAAAAAGGTTTTAACCCTTTTAATGCTTCACCTTAATCCATGATTAATCAAAATATTCATGGATGGTGACTTCTCCACCCTTTCCTAGCTGATCCATCTGATCTTCCCTCAGCCTAAATCAGCCATGGGGAGGTGAACCAAGCCCAAAAGGTGGGTTGACCCATTTGGACCCAAAATGAGCTCCTCCCCCATTCCATTTCAATTCAACTCCTTTACACATGTCCATGGCCAATCGATCGCACTAAGCCCCAGCCCCGACCTCCCCGACCTTGAGGGTGACTCGACCTCGGCCGGCCAGCCACCACAGCCGCCGGAAACCACCGGGCCGAGAGCTCACATGTGAGCCCAAACTTGGAATTCTCACCTGCCGAGCCGCCCCATCCCAGGTGGCCATTGCGGTTGTTCTTCTCTTGCCAAGAGCAGCTCGATCCCAAGCCCTAACTCTCCCGGGAGGCCCTCCACCCTCTCCTATTTAAACACCACCCCCTCTCGGCCATGAGAGGTGCTGAACCAGATCTTACTGAAACTCTGCCAAAATTATTCCAGAACACTCTCCATACTTAGAGCAGTTGATCCCTAGTGCCAATTTGCCCTAATCCCCACCAACAGAGCCAAATTTCTCAGCCAAAATTCCACCCAAAACCAAGACACTTCTCCACAGTGGATCAATCCTCAAATTGATTGGTCCTACACCTTCACCAGACCAAGAGAAGGAGTCCACCAGCAAAAGCCCCCTCTCCAGGCCACCCAGTTACTCCAGCCTCCAAGCTTTGTGATCGGCTGTGGTCGAAATCATACCTAGGCGATTCATCGGACCGGGAGACTTCATCCGGAGCTTGCTTGGGATCCAATCGAAGGTGACACAACCCTCAGATTGAAGCCACACTTCTCTGAGCATAGGTATGAGCTAATTCTTCATCCCGAGCTTTTGGAGATTCTCCATTTCAAATGCTTTAATTCCAATGCATGATCACCGTATATATGTGTTCGTCTCTTCAAGACGAATCCATAGAGCATAAGAACACGAAAATCCATTGAGTTTTGAGTGAGATATTAGGGATTTAGTGTGGACGGCTCTCGGGTGAGGACACTTGGGGACGATGAACGGATGTCGTTCATTTAATACACGCGCGGACGGACGGCCAGGATCGCGTCGGATCAGGAGATGGAAAGACACAGCGGGGCCCCGGAGCGCTGAGTCAGATGGCGGCGTCGAACCAGAACGCGCCGCTTGGCCTTTCGGAGCTGCCGAGGTTGACGCGGTGCCGCGTGGATAAATAGAAAATTAGGGTATTTTTTATTTATTTAATTCCCCTAAACTTCAAAAATCCATAACTTTGTGTAGGAAAATCAGAAAAATAAAATAAAAATACCCTCTTGCTCAGTGAACAGAGGAGAATAATGTGGAAAAGAAATTATTTAATTTCATCAAGTATTTTATTTTTAATGATTTATTTCCCCTCTGCATTGTTTTAATTCTCCATGCATATAGAAAATTCACCATGGCATGAGACCATAGGGCTTTTGAAGCCTCTGAATTTAGGAACATTCCCTGAATTTTCCAAAGTCAGAGGCCATCCCTATGAGAAGTTATTGATTTTTCATATTCATGTTGCTGTTTTGAGTATTTTAAATCTAATAATTAACATATTGTGAAATAAATTCTAGGAAAATTTGGTGATGTCTCTTATGACCAGAGAACCCTAGGAAAAATAGGGTTTGAATTAGTTTATTTAAAATAACCTTAATTGGCTTAAACACCCAAAATAGCTCCTTAATTAATTACAGCTAACCATACATCAAATTGACTTGAAATCAATTCTCCACTAACCTTTAGGATCAGAGGAACCCACCATAAAAATTTGAAGTCAATTGGACTTGGTTAGCCCTACTAAATGGGTTGATTAAGCCATTTAGCCAATTTAAACTTTAAAAAATTCATAACTTTCAAAATACTTTTCAAAAATTCACCAAATTGGTTTTGGAGCCTCTCTCATATCAGGGGAATTTAAGAAAATTAAAATTTCAATTTTCTAAAAAAGTTGATTTTTTAGTATTATTTTAATATTTTAATAAATAAAAAATAATAAAAATCACAAAAATAATAAAATTTACTAAAATGTCACATTTTGAATTTTAATCACTTAGGAATAAACCCCATATTTTTCTTAGGTCTATTTGGTGAAATATTAAATTTTAAAGCCCTAAGGTAATTTTAAAATTAAAAAAATATATTTTCTAGTATTTCCACTAAAATAATTCTAATAAATCATAGAAAAATCAGAAAATTGTAAAAATTGATTCTCTGATTTCCTTGATATCAGAGAGATTTTTGAAAAATATAAAATTCATTTTTCAACCCTTATTTTATTTTTAAATTAATTAATACTCCAAAATTTAAAATAATTATAATAAAAATAATATAATTTAAAAAATCACCAAAATTGGTCCAAGTGGTCCTCTAGTCATTAGAAATGTCCCATAATTTTCTTAAGGACAGAAACTTTCCCTTGGTCATATTATTAAATTTTCCTTGGAAATTTCTATTTTCCACCAAAAATAATTACATAAATAAATTAAATACAGAAAAATCACATTTTCTCCTCTCATGTCTTTATTGACATATGAGTGAAGTCACATAAAAATTTCAAGTTCATTTAAGCTCAATTTAGTGAGTTATGAAAATTATTAAGCTTGAAGGGCAAAAATGGTAATTAAAATTTTTAACCTTTAATTAAAACTTTAGGTTTAATAAAATTAACAAATAAAATATTTGATCTTAATCTGATTTGGATGATTGAAATTCAAATAATTAATGGGTAGAAACCTACTAAACAATTTGAAAATAATTAAAATAAACTTTAATTAAATAATTGATTAAATTTGGAAGAATAATAAAGTTGGAATTATTAAAATGGGGATATTATTAGAAAGAGATTTATTCTTTAATTTAAAAAAATCCCTAAATTAATCATCTCAATAATATTTAATTCCTAATTAAAATGATAATTCAAATTTAAGTTTTAAAATGTTAAAGGACTTAATCATTAAAATTAAATTAAAAAAGTTAAATTATTAAACTCTTTTTAAATTTTCAATTAAATTAAAATCAAAAAATTAAATTAAATTAAAGATTAAATTAAAATAAATCAAACAAATAAATAAATTAAATTAAATTAAATTAAATTAAAACATATTAAATTAAATTAAATTAAATTAAATTAAATTAAATTAAATTAAATTAAAATAAAAATAAAATAAAATTAAAATTAAAATTAAAATTAAAATTAAAATTAAAAATTAAAATTGAATTAAAATTAAAACTAAATCAAATTAAATTAAATTAAAGTTAAATTAAATTAAAAATGACATTACCTAAGACATGAAAAAATAAATATAAAGCAACTTGAACACTATTCCAAATTTAAACCCTTTAACTGAAGTTAAACTAAATCACAAATCGCTTGAACATTAATTTGCCCTCGAAAGCTCTGGTTATCATAACTCCTAAACGGAACATTAAATGAAATGTTACTCCATTTATAGGATATTCAAATGTCCTAGTTCACTGAGTAAGATAACAACAAAACTTGAATTCCCGGACGATTAATTCATTTGTATAATTAAATTCATTTGGACTTAAAACAATTCTAGCAAAATTGAAAAGATGTTTAAGATTCTTCTTAAGCACTTCCTCAATATGATAGGATGTTTATAAGAACAACTAAATTTAATTATTCTTTGATGAAGAAAATCGTCCTCAAACCAAAACACAAAGACCTAGACGTTATAGGAAATGACTAGCTATAGGATTAGGAATTTGGTAGAAAACCATAACCCTTCCCTTAGCTTTACCTAGGAACTTGCTTAAATATTCTAATTGTGTTTTAAGTGCAGCTTGGGATGACGGGAAGACCCTCCAGGTACGCTTTTATTTTATTGCAATTTACCTTATTGCAATTTATTTAATCGCATCGCACTTACTTTTCTTGCATGATAAACAATCGTTGCATGAAAACCCACACCTTTAGGATAGTCCCTAAAACTGAAACCAAAACTAAATTAAAAGTCATTGCAAGATAAAATTCACCGCCACAACATTTCAAAATATAAAACAACTCAAAATTTAATCACAAACAGAACACAAAACTACAATTACAATTAAATTAAAAACGTCCTGTTGGATGATCGGGAATACCTTAGATGATGTAACCTACGTTTTGCTAACGGGATTTCCCACGGTCTAAATGAAAGTGTGGAACTCATTCAGTTGAGTTTAGCAAATTCATCTGGACTAAGTGAATCCGATAAAAATAACGATGCCGGAAGGATGGAACCGTGGGATCTTTACCGGTGTCGTTATAATCAACTTTAAGATTTGTTTTAATTAAAATACAAAAAACACTTGGAAATTAAGATTCTCTCTAAACCAAAAAACTTTTCTCATCTCCTGATTTATGACTTCTATAACTAAACCTCAACAACAACAAGGAGCTCGGAGCATAGTGGGCAGCACGACCATCGTCATCAGCAAAACTCGAATCTACATCAACAAAACCTTTCCTAGAATTAAATAACCAAGCCATAGGATTTTGAGGTAGTCTGCCTAGTGCAACATAAATCCTCAACTTCTCGTTAGGCATTTGCATAATCAAATTAAGCCCTAACGAGCCTTAGGATTCCGAGGTAGTCGTTCGATACGACATAAACCCTCATAACTTCAAGGCTATTTGTATGATTCTATCATATAAATATAAGTCCTAATTAATTAAAATTGGCAAGATCAAAACATTAAATAAATATTAGGACTTTCCTAAATCCAAGCCAAACAATAGGATAGATGGGGAATTACCGAAGTTCGCTTCGAATCCGTAATTTCTCCTACTTTTCTTCCTTTGAATTCCCAAAACAAAATGTTCCAAACTTGATCCATTCCCTATTGAAATTCCAAAATTCAATCCTTTGAAAGACTTAAACTTTGAAATTCTTGAGAGCAGAATTATTGATTATTATCGAGAGTTTTCTTAGGTGATTCCCGTCACTTAAGATGTAATTAACTATAGGGGCTTGCCCTTATAGGGAACTTTAAGAACCCGAGTAATATAAACCCCGTTTAATGCTTTCATATTAAGCGGGGAATTTGTCGGCTTATAAAATTGGTTTGCGTGACCAAACGGATGTCACAAATCTTCTAGTTTATTTAATCGAGCCCCATCGTCGAGCGATTGTGTTTGTCCTTCGAGATAGATACACGGTTTGTGATGTGGTGCTCGTTTATATAAACTATTTGGGATGTGAGATCTATTTGATTTCATATCTTAAAATTTTCAAATTTAAAAAAAATATTTTCAAAATCAAATACTACTTTTCAAATTATTTATTTAAATTAAATTAAAAATTCACTGACAATTTCTGTAGGCAACCTCTTTTCAAAAATACAACACACAACCTAAAAATAAGCCGTACAATAACGTACAGTGGAATTTTGATATCTATGTACAATATTGGAAGTGGAATGAAATCTTGTGAGATATTTCTTAGCTGGCTATAATACATCGTCAGGTCCAAGAATGCCAAAATGAACTGAAATGACATGATGAATAACTTATGATAACTAACATGTGAATTATCATTCAACCTACATAGGTCAAATCCTCAGTGGATATCCCCAACAAATTTCTTAGTGCGTTCGCCACTCTCTCTAGTTATTGGATGTAAGTCCTTTCCTGACACGGAAATCATGGCTTTCCTTTAACTAAATATCGACATTGAGATTTCGAGAAATGAAATATGACATCCATTTCTCTCACCGGTTATTGGAAGTATGTCCTTTTCCTAACACGAAAATCAAGGCTTTCCTCTAACTAATATTGACATTTCAAGAAATGGAATATGACATCCATTTCTCTCTCCGGTTATTGGATGTAAGTCCTTTCCTGACACGGAAATCATGGCTTTCCTTTTACTAAACATTGTCATTTCAAGAAATGGAATATGACATCCATTTCTCTCCCCGGTTATTGTAAGTAAGTCCTTTTCCTGACACGAAAATCATGGCATTCCTCTAACTAACATTGACATTTTGAGAATTGGAATATTACAATCCATTTCTCTCTTCGGTTATTGGATGTAAGTCCTTTCCTGACATGGAAATCATGGCATTCCTTTAACTAAATATTGAAATTTTGAGAAATGGAATATGACATCCATTTTCTCTCTCCGGTTATTGGATGTAAGTCTTTTCCTGACACGGAAATCATGGCTTTCCTCTAAATAATATCGACATTTCGAGAAATGGAATATGACATCCATTTCTCTCTCCGGTTATTAGATGTAAGTACTTTTCTGACATGAAAATCATGGCATTCCTCTAACTAATATCGACATTTCGAGAAATGGAATATGACATGCATTTCTCTCTCCGGTTATTGGAAGTAAGTCCTTTCCTGACACGTAAATCATGGCTTTCCTCTAACTAATATCGACATTTCGAGAAATGGAATATGACATTCATTTCTCTCCCCGTTTATTGGAAGGAAGTCCTTTTCGTGACATGGAAATCATGGCTTTCCTCTAACTAACATTGACATTTGGAATATGACATCCATTTCTCTCCCCGGTTACTGGAAGTAAGTCCTTTTCCTGATACGGAAATCATAGCTTTCGTCTAACTAATATCGATATTTCAAGACATGGAATATGACATCCATTTTATCTGTCCGATTATTGGATATAAGTCCTTTTCCTGACACAGAAATTATGGCATTCCTCTAACTAAATATCGACATTGACATTTCGAGAAATGGAATATGACACCCATTTTCTCTCTCCGGTTATTGGATGTAAGTCCTTTTCCTGACACGGAAATTATGGCATTCCTTTAACTAAATATCGACATTGACATTTTAAGAAATGGAATATGACATCCATTTCTCTCCCGGTTATTGGAAGTAAGTCCTTTTCCTGACACGGAAATCATGGCTTCCTCTAACTAATATTGACATTTCGAGAAATGGAACATGACATCCATTTCTCTCTTCGGTTATTGGATGTAAGTCTTTTCCTGACACGGAAATCATGGCTTTCCTCTAACTAGCATTGTCATTTCGAGAAATGGAATATGACATCCATTTTCTCTCTCCAATTATTGGATGTAAGTCCTTTCCTAACACGGAAATCACGGCTTTCCTTTAACTAAATATCGACATTGACATTACGAGAAATGGAATATGACATCCATTTTCTCTATTCGATTATTGGATATAAGCTCTTTTCTGACACAGAAATTATGGCCTTCCAATAAATACCCTTCTCATAACCAATATATGAAACATCTGACATTCCTTACACCACTTCGGTCAACACCAATATGTGCAACATACTTATGCAGCATTCCATGCATATTGAGGCCCTTTTGTTGACCTCATTTTTATGATAGGTTAACCTTTTGGCCTGAGAAGTCAACCTTGGTCAAAATGATCAATCCTGACCTAATGACCAACCTTGTTGACAAATAGGTTAACCTTTTGACCTAAAAAGTCAACCTAGGTCAAAATGGTCAATCCTGACCCAATGACCAACCCTGTTGACCCAATAGGTCAACCTTTTGACCTACAAAGTCAACTTTGGTAATAATGGTCAATTTTGACCTAATGACCAATCCTGTTGACCCCTTAGGTCAACCTTTTGACCAAAAAAGTCAACTTTGGTCAAAATGGTCAATTTTTGACCAAATGACCAATTAATAACCCAATGACCTGTTTAAGACCCCAAAAATGACAAAATTAATCAAATAATTAATTTCAAAATTATTTTGATTAATTAAATGAAGTTGACTAATAATTTAATTTTCAATATTTTAATTAATTAAATGTATAATAAATTAAAATGAAAATTAAATTAAAAGTCTTAAAGTGATAAAATGCACCAAAATGAAATGAAAAATGAAAAAAATAATCATATAGTTGATTTGAAAATTATTTTCATTAAGTAATTGGCTAATGATTTATTTTTTAAAAAAAACTTTAATTAATGACATAATTAATTAAAATGAAAAAATTAAAATCAAAAGCCATAAAATGATAAAATGCACAAGTTAATTAAAAATAATGGAATTAATCAAAAAATTAATTCCAAAATTATTTTTGATTAATTAATTGACCAATAATTTAATTTTCACATTTTAATTAATGACATAATTAATTAAGATGAAAATTAAATTGAAAAGTCATGAAATGAGACAAAATTCAATTTTAATGACTTGAATATTAATCAAATAATTAATTTGGAATTATTTCAAATTAATAATTGATTAATGAAATAATTTCCAACATTTAATTAATGAAATAATTAATTAAAAATGGAAATAAAATCTAGAGGGGTATTAAATGGAATTTTTAAACCTATGACATTTTGTTTTTCTAAAAATTCCAAAACTCTTTTATGACATCACACATGACCCCATTTGGGTTAGACACAACCCATATGACCCATTAAAGAGAAAAAAACCCATGGATGACTCATATTTAACCATGGTTAAGATCCTTAATGACATAAAAATGAGGTGGCAAAACCATGTTGTTTTGAAGTATGACCTACCCCCTTTGCAAAGTGAGGTGGCTTGCCATGGTGAGATGAGTTTAGCCACCTCCCTAGCCACCCAATGATGAAAAGACAAAGCTTTAACCATTTTCCATACCATGGTTAATCTCATCATAACATTTTTAAAAAAATGTTAAGGGGGGGAGCTAATGTGTCATCACCCCATGAAATGTTAAATGAGGTGTTGCAAGGAGAAAGTCTCAACCATTACACAGATCTAACCATCCCATGGTCTATCCTAAGCTAACTAAGGTTAAACCATGGCCATCCTTGGCTATAAAAAGCCCCCTACCCGAAATCACTAAGAGAGGAGAAAATAATCCATAGAAACCTATAGGCTGCACAAATCCCTTAGCTCCCAACACAAAAAACTTTTCTGAGGATCTCAACAACCTATTCTAGTGAAGATCAAGCCATAGGATCAGCCCAATCAAGCCAATTTGGCCAAAATCCAAAATAAGCCCAAACCTAGCCACTTTGCCAAAATTGCTCACCAAGGCTAGCTGCAAGTCCAAATTGAATTGACAAAGATCTTCTTTGGGAGTCCTAGAAGCTGACCATCAGACCTGATCAAGCTCAGCATTATTGTGGCTAAGGCAGGGATTTATTTTGTCCAAAATAATGCATATAAACAAAAAATCATGGGTTAAACTAGCCCAGAAAACTATCATAACCGTATAGATATGATCTATATGTTCAGATGATTCCATAGGCTCAAAAATCACTCAATTTCATTGAGAAATGAGTGAGATATTAAGGTTTGAAGTTTAACGATTCGAGTATTTTTTGAGTTTTTGGGGATTTATCTACGTCGTTCGTTCCCGTGTTTTGGAACGGACGGCGCTGATCATGCGCTGCCCTGTCTGCTGTTCAGAAACGCACACCGGATCCTCCCGCGCCTTCGACCTGTATGAGGACACTCGGTAGGTCCTCATTTTTCCAGGAAAGGTTAATCCATATTAACCTTAAAGAAATAAAAAATGTAATCTTTTTGTACAGAGGTCCTGAAAATAAATAAAATTTCCTCTAAAAAGCTCTTGAAGAAAAGAAAATTATGAAATCAAAATCTTAATCTTATTCTCAGTATTTAATTTTTAAATAATTAAATAATCTCGGGAGTATTTTAAATATTAAAAATTATCTACAAATCAAAAAAATGTGAAAATTTTAGGGAATAACCTTTAAGTCCTTAGATACATCTCCTGATTTTTCTAAGGCTAGGTTAGCTCTCTAGGATGTGATTTTCTAATTTCCATGATATTTTATAATTATTTCCAAAAATAATTATAAATTTTGAAAAATTAGAAAATTAAAAATCAAAATTTAAACTCAAGCCATCAAATCAATCTAAATGACATTTTAAAACAAGGTTGAGATTTATTAATTATAACTTAATATTTCAAAACCTTTTCTTAATCCATCTCATAATGGACTAAGCCAATGATGAATTCAAACTCAAATGAACTCAAATCAAACATTAATTAGGGTTAAAGACAACTTAAGCCTAATTAAAATCATTAAACCTTAAGGTTTAATACAAAAATCAAAACTTTAATTAAGTTTAAGGACATATTAAACTTAATTAAATCATTAAACCTTAACTAAATTAGGTTTAATACAAAATCAAAACTTTAATTAAGTTTAAGGACATATTAAACTTAATTAACTCATTAAACCTTAACTAAATTAGGTTTAATACAAAATCAAAACTTTAATTAAGTTTAAGGACATAATAAAATTAATTAATTCATTAAACCTTAACTATATAAGGTTTAATACAAAAATCAAACTTTAATTAAGTTTAAAGACATATTAAACTTAATTAATTCATTAAACCTTAACTAAATTAGGTTTAATATAAAAATCAAAACTTTAATTAAGTTTAAGGACATATTAAACATTATTAATCCATTAAACTTAGGGTTTAAGACAAAATCAAAACTTTAATTATGTTTAAGGACATATTAAACTTAATTAACTCATTAAACCTTAACTAAATTAGGCTTAATACAAAAATCAAACTTTAATTAAGTTTTAAGGACATATTAAACTTAATTAATTCATTAAACTTTAACTAAATTAGGTTTAATACAAAAATAAAAACTTTAATTAAGTTTAAGGACATGTTAAACTTAATTAACATCCTAAAATATTAGGTTTAAGAAAATCCTAAACCCTAATTAAGTCTAACCCATTAGACCTAATTAAACCATTAAGTCTTAACTAAATTGGACTTAAATAGACCTAAAACCTAGTAAGGCCTAACCTTTTAGACCTAATTAAACAATTAAGTCTTAACTAAATTAGACTTAAACAAACCTAAAACCTAATGAGGTCTAACCATTAGACCTAATTAAACCATTAAGTCTTAACTAAATTAGACTTAAAAAAACTAAAACCCTAATTAGGTCTAACCCATTAGACCTAGTTAAACCATTAAGTTTTAACTAAATTAGACTTAAACAAACCTAAAACCTAATTATGTCTAACCCATTAGACCTAATTAAACCATTAAGTCTTAACTAAATTAGACTTAATCAAACCTAAATCCTAATTAGGTCTAAACCATTAGACCTAATTAAACCATTAAGTCTTAACTAAATTAGACTTAATTAAACCTAAACCCTGATTAGGTTTAATCCATCCTAAATCTTAATCAAATAAAACTTAATCCAACTTAAACTCTAATTAAGTCTATCACATTAGACTTAATTAAACTGTTAAACCTTAACCAACTAAGGTTTAATAAAACATAAACCATAATTAAGTCTACCACACTAGACTTAATTAATCTATTAAACATTAACCAATTAAGGTTTAGTCAAACTCAAACCTAAAACAACCCTTAACTTACCTTTAACCCAACTTGAACCCAAGTTCAACCTTTAACTTAGGTTCAACCCAACTTGAACCCAAGTTCAACCTTTAACTTAGGTTCAACCCAACTTGAACACAAGTTCAACCTTTAACTTAGGTTCAACCCAACTTGAACACAAGTTCAACCTTTAAACTCAGGTTCAACCCAACTTAAATCCAAGTTTAACCCTTAATTAAAAACTACATGAACCCAAATTCAAAATTTTAACTTGAGTTCAACCTATATTGAACTTAAGTTAACCTTAAGTCTAGGTTCAATCTAATTTGAACCTAACTTAATTTAAACCCAAATCAAACTTAAACCCAACCTATATTGGACTTAAGTTAGCCTTAGGTTTAGGTTCAACCAAATTTGAACTTAGCTTAAACCAAATCTAAATTTTAATTAAGTCTGCCACATTAGACTTAATTAAACCATTAAACCTTAACTAACTAAGGTTTAATCAAACCTAACATCCTAATTAAGTCTACCACATTAGACTTAATTAAATCATTAAACTTTAACTAACTAAGGTTTAATCAAACTTAAACTATAATTAAGTCTACCACATTATACTTAATTAAACCATTAAACCTTAACTAACTAAATTTTAATCCAACCTAAAACCATAATTAAGTCTACCACATTAGACTTAATTAAACCATTAAACCTTAACTAACTAGGGTTTAATCTAACCTAAAATCCTAATTAAGTCTACCACATTAAACTTAATTAAATCTTTAAACCTTAACTAACTAAGGTTTAATCAAACTTAAACTATAATTAATTCTGCCACATTAGACTTAATTAAATCATTAAACCTTAACTAACTAAGGTTTAATCCAGACTAAAACCATAATTAAGTCTACTACATTAGAATTAATTAAACCATTAAACCCTAACTAACTAAGGTTTCATCTAACCTAAAATCCTAATTAAGTCTACCACATTAGACATAATTAAATCATTAAACCTTAACTAACTAAGGTTTAATCAAACTTAAATTATAATTAAGTCTTCCACATTAGACTCAATAAAACCATTAAATCTTAAGTAATTAAGGTTTAATCCAACCTAAAACCATAATTAAGTCTATCGCATTAGACTTAATTAAACCATTAAACCTTAACTAACTAAGGTTTAATCCAACCTAAAACCATAATTAAGTCTACCACATCAGACTTGATTAAATTATTAAACCTTAATCAACTAAGGTTTAATTCAAACTTAAACTCTAATTAAGTCTATCACATCATACTTAATTAAACCATTAAACCTTAACTAACTAAGGTTTAATCAAACCTAAATCCTAATTAAGTCTACCACATTAAAATTAATTAAATCATTTAACCTTAATTAACTAAGGTTTAATCAAACTTAAACTCTAATTAAGTCTACCACATTAGACTTAATTAAACCATTAAACCTTAACTAACTAAGGTTTAATTCAACTTAAAACCATAATTAAGTTTATCACATTAGACTTAACTAAACCATTAAACCTTAATCAACTAAGGTTTAATCCAAACTTAAACTCTTATTAAGTCTATCACATTAGACTTAATTAAACCATTAAACTTAAACTAACTAAGGTTTAATCAAACCTAAATCATAATTAAGTGTAACACACTAGACTTAATTAGTTAAGGTTTAACTAAATTAAGTATAATTTATTAGACCTAATTAATGTTTGAACCTTGCTTAAATAAATCCAGGTTGAATTAAATTAGACTTATTAAAACTTACGCCTTACCTAAAAAGGACATAAATGGTCAATAATTCTAGTTAAGTCTAATATATTTAGACTTAATTAACCTCTAAGTACTATTCAAACAAGGCTTAAAACTTAATTAGGTCTATTCTAATTAAACCTAACTTTTAACTTAAGTTCAAACAGACATGAACTCAAGTCAATTAGATACAATCTATATTGAATCTAACTTAAGTACAAACAGACATGAACTCATGTTAATTCAATTTATATTGAATATAACTTTTAATTTTAACTTAAGTTCAAACACACATGAACTCAAGTTAAAACAATCTACATTCAATCCAACTTATGTTCAAACAGACATGAACTCAAGTTAATTCAATTTTGAATCTAACAAACTTAAGTTCAAACAGACATGAACTCAAGATAATTAGATTCAATCTACATTAAATCCAATTTTCCAAATGAACTTAAACTCAAAATTTAGGTGTAAACTTAATTTGAATTCAAGTTTGACCCACATCAAATTTTATCCAACATCAAACATAAATCAACAAAATCAAACTCAAATCAACATAATCGACATAAATTTGACTTTTCAAATATAAATATACATTAAAATACAAAATCAAATCCAAATCAACATAAATCGACATAAACCGACATTCAAGACATACTAAATCAACATTTCGAATCAAACTTGTACATCCTACAAATTCTGAGACTATGAACATTTTTATGACATTATTTCTGACAATGTTTACTTTGCAAGATGAAGACATGAAGTTTCGTTTAGATTTCCTTTGCATGTTATAGGGTGTGCTAACTCTATTTTACAGGACGACATTTTGGAAATGAGATGAATAACAATTACAACAAAACAACAACATTGATAAAACAAAACAAAACAAAACACAACAACGACAAAATAAAAACCAAAACTTTTATGTTAGCCACAAAACCTAAACAAACAACAAAACAAAATGACATGAAAACGACATGGAAAAATGACATTTAGGATTGATAGTGGGTAAATCTTTCCTTAAAGACAAAAATTTTCTAGAAAACAAATGATCAACATTAATCAAAAGTTTTCATAGACAATTATAAATTTCCTAAGATGTAATTAACTATAGAAGCTTGCTTCTATAAGAGATTTAGAAGAACCCACGATAGATATCACATCTAGAAATCTCTGGTTAAAACTTCGTGATCTTCCTCATATAGAAACTTTAGGATATGACATTCTAGAATCTTGTTTTATAAGGATTATCATAAACATCCTTTTTTTCTCTGTTTTATATTAGCCCTAAAATATCTTAATTCCTTTATAGGATTTACAGAAATATGATTAGGGCAATATTAAAACAGAGTGGTGACTCCTTGACATTGACATGACATCGAGAATTGACGGTGACGAACATGACAATGACGTAAGTCCCTTTTCACTCGCTATCAGAATTGATCTTGCAACTAGGTAATTACTTATAAAGTCAAAACACTGCTATTCAAAATATTGAGAATCAGATGGGACAAATTGCTAATTTAATTAATTGCAGACCTCAAGGAACACTTCCTAGCAATGTCGAAATTAATAAAAAAGAAATTGGAAAAGACCATGAACAAGCAAAAGTTGTACAACTTAGAAGTGAAAAGGAAATAAAAGAGAAAATTCAGAATGAAACTGAAAAAGAGAGAGTGGTTGAAGAGATTGAAAAACCTAAAGAAACTCTTTCTCCAAGTAAAGATCAGACTGTAATTTTTATTGAAATGGAAGTTGAAAGACCACCACTACCTTTTCCTCAAAGACTAAAACAACAGAAGCTTGACCATCAATTTTCTAAGTTCTTTGAGATTTTTAAGAAACTTATCATCAACATTCCTTTTGCTGAAGCTTTGGAACAAATGTCGAGTTATGCAAAATTTATGAAGGATATTTTAAGCAAGAAACAAAAATTTGAAGCTTATGAAACTGTTGCATTAAGTGAAGAATGTAGTGCAATAATTCAAAAGAAACTACCTCAGAAGCTTAAAAATCCTGGAAGTTTCACTATACCATGTGCAAAAATTTTGTGGAAGAGCCTTATATGATATAGGATCAAGTATTAATTTTATTCCATTTTCTATCTTTCGAAGGTTAGATTTAGGAGAGATTTCTCTCACCACTGTAACCCTTTAGTTAGCTGATCGATCTATTACTCATCCTAAAGGAGTTATAGAGGATGTCCTTGTTAAAGTGGATAAATTTATCTTCTCTGTGGATTTCATTGTACTGGATATGGAAGAAGATAAAGAAATACCTATTATTTTAGGGAGATCTTTTCTAGCTACCGGACGTGCTATGATTGATGTGCAAAAAGGAGAATTAACAATGAGAGTTAATGATCAAGAGATAACATTCAATATTCTGAAATCAATGAGATATCCTGACAAAAAAATTCTATTGGATGGATATTATTGATTATATAATTTAAAAGCATTATCAAGAAAATTGTAAAGTCATTTCTAAAGAAAAAAATGATGAATCTATGTTATATAATGAGTCATTAACTAAAGAAATTGAAGAAGTGAATGAAGAACATTTATTTGAAGAAACTCATTATATTCATGATAATTGGGAAATTATAGACACGACTAAAAATGATATACTTTTAACCTCAGTTGAAAAAGCCCATGAACTGAAATTAAAATTGTTACCTGCACATTTAAAGTATGCATTTCTTAGAAATTCATTAACTTTACCTGTGATTATTTCTTCAGAACTAAGCAAAGATCAAGAAGAAAAATTAATAGGAGTTCGGAAGAACTATAATAAAGCTTTTAGTTGGACTATTGCAGATATAAGAGGAATAAACCCTTCAATCTGTATGCATGGGATTTTAATGGAAGAAAATTATAAACCTACTATTGAACCTCAAAGAAGATTGAATCCAATTATGAAAGAGGTTGTTAAAAAAGAGATTTTAAAATGGTTAGATGCTGAAATTATTTATCCTATTTCGGATAGTCAATGGGTAAGTCCTATTCATTGTGTTCCAAAGAAAGGAGGAGTAACTGTCATTGTTAATGATAAAAATGAATTAATCCTCCCTATAAGACAAGTTACTCGATGATGAATTTGTATCGAGTATCAAAAATTAAACAATGCCACTAGAAAGGATCATTTTTCTTTACCTTTCTTAGATCAGATGCTGGATAAATTAGCTGGACACTCTATTTCTATTTTTTGAATGGATATTCTGGTTATCATCAATTACTCGTTGCTCCTGAGGACCAAGAGAGAACAACATTTACAAGTCGTTATAGAACATTTGCTTTTAGAAGATGTCTTTTGGTTTATGTAATGCACCTGTAACTTTTCAGAGATGTATGATGTCAATATTCTGTGATCTAATTGAAAAAGGAATTGAAGTATTTTCGGGTGGTTTTTCAGTATTTGGAACTTCTGTTGAGTCTTGCATGGAAAATATAACAAAAGTTCTGAAAAGATGTGAAAAAACAAATTTGGTTCTAAACTTGGGAAAATGTCAGTTTATGGTCACAGAAGGAATTGTACTTGGACATAAAATTTCAGTAAAAGGGATGGAAGTTGATCAGGAAAAAGTGAAAATTATTGTTGAACTTCAACCACCCACTACTGTTACTAATGTGAGAAGTTTTCTGTGTCATGCTGGATTTTATAGAAGATATATAAAGGATTTTTCTAAGATTGCTAAACCTCTTTATAATTTATTAGAAAAAGAAGCTAAGTTTGAATTTAATGAAGATTGTTTGAATTCTTTCAATATTCTAAAAGAGAAATTAATTACTGCACCTGTCATTGTTACACATAATTGTAGTAAACCTTTTGATGTAATGTGTGATGCAAGTGATTATGCAATTGGAGCTATATTGGGACAAAAATATGAGAAAATTTTCAAAGTTATATATTATGCTAGCAAAACTCTTAATGAAACTCAAATAAATTACACTACTACTGTGAAAGAGCTCTTAGCAATAGTATATGCTTTTGATAAATTTAGACCTTATCTTCTTAGGACCAAACATATCGTACATACTAATCATTCCACTATTAAGTATTTAATATCTAAAAAAGATGTTAAACCTAGATTGATAAGATGGATTCTACTTTTACAAGAATTTGATTTTCAAATAATGGACAGAAAAGGAGCTAACAACCAAATTGCTGATCATTTATCAAGAATTAAAAATGATAGTGAGAAGATTACTGAAGAAAACATAAATGAGAAATTCTCTGATGAACAGTTATATGTTATTCAAGGATTACAAACACCTTGGTATGCAGATATAGTTACCTATTTGGTTAGTAATATTTTACCGTATGGATTGAATAGTAATATATTAAGAAATTCAAGAATGATTCTAAATCATATATTTGGAAGATCCTCATTTATTTAAACTAGGCAGAGATTCTTGGATTCGAAGATGTGTACCTTATGAAGAAACTTTTGTAATTAATCAAAAATGTCACGATTCTAAATTTGGAGGACACTTTGGAGTGGATAAAACTGCGTTTAAAATTTTAAATTCTAGATTTTATTGGCCTACATTATTTAAAGATATTAGACTTTATGTGAAAACTTGTGATCGATGTCACAGAATGGGGAATATATCCAGAAAAGATGAAATGCCTCTAAGTTATATATTAGAAATTGAGATTTTTGACGCATGGGGTTTAGACTTTATGGGACCTTTTATACCATCATTTGGAAAGATTTATATTTTATTAGCAGTTGATTATTTTTCAAAGTGGATTGAAGTTGTAGCTTTACCTAACTGTGATTACAAAAAGTGTTTCAAAATTTTTAAAGAAAATGATTTTTACTAGATTTGGAATGTCGAGGGTAATTATCATAGATGGGGGAAGTCATTTCAGAAATGTAAGAATTTAATCATTACTGGAAAAATTCGTAATTAAACATAGAATTGCAATTTCTTATCACCCACTAATAAGTGGAATGGATGAAGTATAAAACAATGAAATTAAAAGAATATTAGAGAAGAGTGTTAATCCTAAAAGAACTGACTAGGTTGATAGACTTGATTCTGAATTATGGGCTTATAGAACAGCTTATAAGACACCTATCGAAATGTCACCTTATCGGTTAGTTTATGGTAAACATTGTCACTTATTTGTTGAACTGGAGCATAAAGCTTACTGGGCGATAAAAGAGTTTAATTATGATTTGAATGCTGCAAGAGAGAAACAACTATTACAACTGAATGAAGTGGAACAGATAAGAAATGAGTCCTATGGAAATAGAAATATTTATAAGGAAAAAATGAAGAAATTGCATGATAAAAAGATTTCAAGAAAAAGATTTCAAGAAAAATATATGAGCCTGGACAAGAAGTATTATTATTTAATACTCGTTTAAGACTCTTTCCTGGAAAATTAAGATCTAAATAGATGGGACCATTTATAATTGAGAAAGTACACCCTTATGGAGTTGTGGATATTAAAGATCCCAAGACGAGAAAAATATTTAAAGTTAATGGATTAAGACTGAAGCCTTATATGGGAGAAATGAAACCGATTTACAAGGAGGCTTACGAGCTGAGTCTACCCAATTAAAATAACTGATTTAGTCGGGCTGACGACGTTAAACCAAGAGCTTTGTGGGAGGCAACCCATATATTATCGTTGTGATTGTTTGTGAATTTAATTTATCTCAATCGATATGTGTGTGTTGATCAGACCATTTTAATAGACCATTTTTAAGACCGAAACTTTGTAAATTTGACGATAGGTAAAATGGAGTCGAACATGGTTCCGGTGCCTAGGGACCCAAACTTGGTGCCTAAGCACCAGCATAACCTGTGTATCGATGGTCTGGTGCTTAGGCACCAGAATTCAGTGCCTAAGGGCCCCAGTTATAGGTTCGTGTAAAAACAGAAAATTTTCAGTTTTTCTCACGAATTATTCCTATAAACTACCCTAACTTCATCCTCAATCCCTAAGCAACCCTAATTTCGTCCAACACAACTCATTTTTGAAGAGAAAAGAGAAGTTTAGAAGCAATGGAGAGAGGAGATCATGGCAATGAGTTAAGAGATAAGTCTTCTAAAGACCCTCCACCATATTTCAATGGTTATATTGGAGTAAGTTTGGAGAAATTATTCAGTCGTCTAGATAAGAGTGAGGTAGAATTGCTTAGTGTTGGAAATCGTCTACATGAGATGTATCACCAAATTGAGCACTTGGAATGGTAGACGAAGCTTCAATTCGATCATATGGCGACCTTTTAAGATTCTCAAGTGATGATGTATGCGAAGAACAACTGGATTGATGAGAAGACGACTTTGGATTTCCAAGGGTGTTAGTTTTCTACCCATGCGGGCCTAGCAATCTTCATTGCGAGAGGGATGAAAATTCAAAGTTTGGAGAAGAATAGATCGTTGGTGTGTTCTAGGTGTGATCGAGTTAGGTTTTAATGAGTCGAATATTTAGTTTGTGTGTTTGCTTTCATTCTTCAAAGTGTGTTGTTTGATTGTGAATTTGCTTTGAAATAGTGATGTTTGTGTTGTTTATTAAGAGTTGAACCTTGTTATAGTACTTTTATAAAATTTCTCGAGCTTTGAATAAAAAAATTTGAAATGGAATTAGAAGAGTTTGATTATATCTTATGTTTGAATGTTGGATCTATTTTATCATTTAAATTGTTTATGGAAATATTTGGAAGTTAGAAATTGGAGTAATACTCTCATGTGAGTAATTAGAAGTCGAATTTGTTAAGTTTTGGTGGAGAATACAATTTTTAAATAAAATTTTTGGGAAGGCGAGTCTGGCGCCTAAGAGCCAGAATTTGACGCCGGTTCGGCCTGAACTCGAAATTCAGGCTTTTAAACCCATCGACGCCATTAACGATGCCTAGGCTCCTTCTTCCTCCATTTTTTTGTGAAATACATACCTAGGAATCCATTTTTAGGTAATTTTTTCGAGTTTTTGAGCTTGGCATCACTCAATTTCTTCATCTCGAGGTCAGATCTACCTTCTAATCCATTTATTTTTTATTTTCACCATGAATTTTTCAACTTTTGAGAAAAATCAAAAATTTTGATTTTTGGAGTTTAATCCATGGATTTGAAGCTTTATTTAAGTTTTTAAAGCTTAAATAAGTTTATTCTTTTGATCCTTTAATTTATTTTGCGTTTTGTTTCTCTTACTTTTAGATGGCTCCAAAATCTAAGCGAGGGAAAGAATGATAAAATTTTGATCGCAGCAAATTCACTATTGCCACAGCGCATTTTCGTTACAATGAATTTACTACGACGAGAAATATTATCTCGTAGAGGATTTTCTACAATGCTGGTGGAATGATTGAAGATAAGATCGTTGCACTGAACTGGTAATGATTCAGATACTTCACTCCTGTTGCTGTGATCCCTATCGTCAGGGAAATTTATGCTAATTTTATGGATGCCAAAGATTACGGATCTTCATGAGAGGAGTTGGAGTAGGATTTAGTCCTGAAAGAATCAACATTTTCTACGGCCTACCACCGATCATTGAGTGCTACTATTTTGGATTATCTCCATATAAGGGAGATTTGGAGATGATTATTTCATATTTGACTGATGGAACTGGAGCTTGGAAGATCCAGAACGAGAAACGGGTAAATTTTTCATCTTCTAAGTTAAATGGTGTTTCTAAGGCCTGACATTACTTTATTTCTACTCACTTCCTTCCATCCAACCATTTGAGTGAGGTCACAAAGAACAGAGCTATCCTCAACTATTGCATATAGGAGATGAAGCCAATTGATGTCGGGAGTATTATTTATGATTCTGTGGAGGCCACTGCTTGTTCCAGCGCTTTTATGGGATTGGGATTCCCATCTCTGATTTATTCTCTGTGCGAAAGTGCTAGAGTTGTTGCTGAGCTTTTAGAGGAGAAGCTCAAGTCTACCAAGCCCATTGGATTGGACAGTGTTAGTATTTATGATCGACATCGAGATAAGAGTTCTACCGCCCCCTCTAGTTTATTACTAACTTCAGGTAGACCTTCTACTTCTCGACCCTCTACTTATGTTCCTGAGCCACCATCTAGTTTTTAGGAAAATATGCATGATAAATTTATAGAGTAGCAGAATATGTTACTTTTAACCCATTATAGAGTGGATACAATGGATAAGAAAATGGATCATCTTTCTAAGTACACCCAGAGGAGTGATTTTGCTGCAAAGTATTCTGAAACTCTTGTTAAATTCTTTAAGGGTGATCATTCAGTTTAGTTCTCGACTTGCCCTCAATTCTCACCATATGATGATCGCTAGAATAAGAATGTAGATTTTTCTTTTAATGAGGATGAGGATGAGGAGACAACTAGTGATGAGTAGATATATAGGATTGAGTAGTTGTGTTATTTATGTTATGTTTTGTTAGTGTGTTAGTTTTGGATGTATGTGATGATTTGTTTTTATGTTTGATGCACTGTTGATGTTATTGTACTTTTGATGTTTAGAGTGTATCGATACTGAGAAACTTATGGTTGTATTGATGATTGTTGGATTGTTAGAGTTTATTTCTGTAATGAGATGTTTTTTTTATGTTTTAGTACAGTGATCAGTACACCTGTTTAGTTTAGTTATTATTTTTTTAAAATTATAAAAAAAATTGTAGAAATTGATCCTGCTTACTAAAATTTTTCTATATATGCTTAAACATTTATTTTAAATTCATAAAAAGCATGTGTAGAAATAAATTTTCCTTTTTAGATTATTTTTCATATGCTTAGAAAAATTCCTGGTGGAAATATGTTATTCTTTCTCTCATGCTTTAGAAATTTTCATGATTCATGTTTATACCAAAACTGAAGTTTGGGGGAAGGGAAAATACTTTGAAATTTAAATATTATTTGTCCTTAATTACTAATATTTTCTTAAAAATATTAACATAACATAAGGAATGAAAAATTTATTTAAGATTACTTAAATTTGTGAATTTATAAATAATTTAGTAAACTTAACTAAAATTTTAATAATTTTGATTGATTTTAAGAATAGAATTATTTAACTTAAAGAATAATAAGATTAAAATTTTTTTCTATTTATAGTAAAGAGAATTGTATTTTTGAAATACTATGGAATCAAGATTATTACTTGAAAATGAAAAGATTGAAATAATTTTGAAAAATACTTATTAAGAATGTCATATTTATTAAGTGAAAATGTATAAGTTTTTAAACATAAGTTAAGGATAGTGAAGTTCAAAATCATTAATAGGCTATCCAAATATAATAATTCTCACAAATTATGAAAAAAAAAGAAAAAGAGGGATTGAAAAACATCCTTAAAAAGAAAAAAAGAAAAAGAAAAAAGAAGAAGAAAAGAGCAAAAAAGAAATGTGAGGAGAAGCTTAAGGAGATGCTTAATAAAACATTAACTTCACTTAAATTATCTTAAAGGAAGAAAACTAATTATATTTTTAACTTAATTTTTATGTACAAGCATCCTTACTAAAAAAGTTTTCATGAAATTCTTTTTCTTGTAAATTATCTATGTGACTATAATATGATAAATTACCATTATTCTTGAAATAAATGAAAATTTTAAAATCTTATGATTTGGTAGTTAAGTCTTCTTTAAATTCTTAAAATTAACCTTAATTAGTGAAATTTGGTTAATGATTTACTAGAGCATTTATAAAACCAAAAATTACAAGAAATCTTAAATATTTAAACTTCATTCCAGATGTTATACATTTTATGTAATAAAAAGGGTTACTTGAAGACAAGTAACATTTAAGTTTGGGGGAATTTGATCAACTTACAAAGTACCTAATTTTATGCCTTATTTATGATTCAATTTTTAAGGATATTATGCTTTAATGAAAGGTATTTTTATGTTTTTGGATATAGGTGATGAAAAATGAGTTCAAGAAGAAAAAAGGAGCAAAAAGGAGAAAAAATAGAGGTAAAAAGCAAAGTTGCCAAAATTATAGGTCTAGCGCCTAGGCGCAAGAATCCGGCGCTTAGGAACTAGTTCGATACTGAAGCAATTAAGATTTTTGACAACTTTAGGCAGTTATTTTGATGGTATTAAGCGGTTATCAGACCTTCTAGAAGACTGAAAGTTACTCCTGATACATAGGACATGTGATACAATGCGTCTGGACACAGGAAAACGGTTTCAATCGCAAAGAGGTGTGATCTAAAGTGAAGGGGTGCGAAGATCTGGTCACGGAGTCCGGCGCCTAGGCGCCACTGTTACTTTCTAGAAGATTCATTAAATTTGGACGAATTTTGAAGAGGTGCCTTAAGCAACCCCTGGTCATTTTTGAAGCTCTATATTAATGAGACATTTCTACAGAAAATAGAGCTCTCCCCTAGCCCGGAAATAGTTTTAATGAGCCACCAAATACTTTTCTTAAGTATTTAGTGAGTTTATTTTAGTTTATTTTAGTTACTTTGAGTGTTACTACTCAAATCCCTGAGTAGTAAGTGAGAGTTTGTAAGAGTTGGTGTTGTTGAAGTCTTGTACTTTGCATTGGAGTCAGTAGGAGTTAAAGGATCACTTGAAGGAACATTTTAGATAAGTATTTGTAACTTAGTTCAAAGTTTTATAAATATATTTTGTTGTGTGAATTCAATGTGTTCTGAGTAGTTACTTTTCTTTTTTCCTTTCAACCATGAAAAGATAATAAAGATAATTTGATTTCGTTGGAGAACTTAAACTTAATTTTAAAAGTTATTGTGAAGATATTCATACCTGATCTTAATTTACTTTTTAAACTGGTCATTTGAATTGTTAAAATATGTTGAAGAATTTTGAGACCTATCCGGAGATGATTTCTTAACTAGTAGATATCTCAAGAATCCTAGGGTAATCGAAGGCCATGTGCGGGTTATTCAAGGTGAAGTGCAAATAAATAGGAAAATATTATTTATTGGGCGTAGAATTAATTAGTTTTTAGAGTGACAGATTAAATTCTATTAATTTGATTTATAGAAAGGGAACGGGTCTCTAGTAGGGCCGACCATAGCCACCCTTTGACATCTAGAAGTGTGAGTCTAGATTAACCTATTCTACTAATAATACATTCTGAACCAATCAATAAATTAGCCAAAGTTCTTTATACTATCGAGCGAATGGTAAAGAATAGGAATGCTTCTATTTGGCACAATACCATAATTTCAAGTTCTCCACGAATGATAGTTTCTCTGAAAAATCTTGGATTAGTTGAAAAGGAGAAAGTTGTTTTATTTATACTTGCATTAACCTTTACTTTATTGCTACTTTACTTACATCTAGTATAAATTTAATAAAACATAAAATCTGATTTTTGAAAAGAAATAAAAAATTATAATTACTTTTAATTTGAAAATCTATTAATTTCTAAAATTAATCTTCCATGTGAGATCGATAACCATGACTCCAATAGAGCCCTGTATTACTGGATATGATACGTATACTTGCGTAGTACCTCTGGTGTGCAAAATATTTTCTAAAATTATATATTTATTTTTGCATACCACCCTTTTGAAATATAAATTAAAGGATAAATTATAGGCATAGTTACGGGTCTAGGTCAGTGACCATTGGGGGTAAGCCACATTGGATGGGTGTAATTGGATTTAATCTAAGAGGAAGGCTCTCTAGATTTTGGGTTTTCTAGCGACTAGGACGGTTGGCCATGGCAGGGCTGGTGACTACCTGTGTCAGAGATGTTAGTGGAGAGTTTAAAAGTGATTAGTTTGAAAGTTCGATGGCTGATGGCAAGTGTCTTCTTTTTTTGGATAATTTTGTGAAGAAATACCTTATTTTGAGGGGCCCTTAGTCCATGGCTCAACTAGAGTGGGCTAGGTAGATCTAGGTTGGATCTTAGGGATCAAAAGGTGGTTGTGGTGGTCATGGTTGGGCTGGACCAATTGGTTTGAAGTGAATATGAGTTTTCAGTTCAAAATCATGGTTTAAGCTTGGGTTTGGGTTTGGGCTTGGATAAGGTTTGAATTGGATCAATTCAGAGTTCAATTTGGTGTTAAATATTGTTATGAGGAAAATTGGAAATTTTGGGCTAGACCAATTGAATATTGATTTTGGACATGACGACAAATAATTTGGATTTGAAATTGGGGGATTTTGAAATCAATTTGGTGGAAATTGAGGAAAATTGTAGAATTTGGGCATTTAGGGGAAATTTGAGAATTTTGTCAAATTTTGGCTAATTTTTGTGGATTTGAGTGAAATTGAAGATATTAGGGTGGTTCAAATTGGTTTTGAGGACATTTGGAACAAATTTGGAGATTTTGGGATTTTTTTATGCATGAGGGGTATTTTGGTTATTTTGGGGTATTTTGGGAGTTCTGGCTATTTTAGAGTATTTTGGGGAATTTGAGTGGTTTGGAATGGACTGAATTGATTTTGGAGGTAATTTCAAGATTTGGTACATTTTGGGAAAACTATGGTTTCAGGGGCATTTTGGTAATTTTTTAATAGTTTGGGGCTAAAAGGTCAAAATTGGGACATTGGCCAAATTGGAATCAATTGAGGATGTTAATCATAGAATTACTCTTTTTGAGCCATGAGACCAAGGGAGATCCCATTTTGGATTCTCTAAGTATTGTTCCTAGTCAAACCCTCGCCCATAAGGTTTGAGTGACCACCCACATGAGTTTCCCAAAAAAATGGGGAACCAGGTTAAGCATGATCGGTTTAGGGTTTTAGGTTGTGAGTGAAGTTGAGGAGTTGTGTGTGTGTGCAAGACTGACCAAGGCTACACCACCTAGTGCTAACTCTAAGGTCAGGTAATCCTATGGAAACCCTTCTTGATCTCCTTTATGTTTGGCTCCATCCTACTAAGTGTTAGAGGTTAGAACAAAACATGTGGAACTCCAAGGAGAGTAAATAAGTGTTTCATAATTTCTAATGGGGTAGGGTTCCATCACTAGTCATCTAGAATAGTTAACAAGAAAGCCCTTTGCCTAGATCCTAGGCTCCTGAAGAAGAAAGACTAGACCTGAACAAAAGTGAGATCAACAACCTAATTAAAAAATTAAATAAATTATAGATCTATGTGGTTTTAAGTCATGGCCACTTTCAGTGGAGCTAAAGTTAGTTGCATTAGGCCCAATTTTCCAACAGTTAACCAAATTGGCTAGTATCCAATTTGTTTTGGTAACAAGTAGTGCCTCCAATCCTTAGGGGACAATTTATTGTGCTGGAGTTTTATGTTCAATTCATGGTCAATTGAGGCTGGGAAGGCCTTAAGTGAGAGTAAGGATCATTTTGGGTGGGTGTTCCTTCCCTTTGGAAAATTTTGATATCATGGGGCGTCCTAGGATCCATAAAGAGATTTATATGGTGTTGGGTCTCATTGGTGACCTAGGGCTTGCCTTACTCAAAAGGGGCAAGCTTGGGCCTTTATTAGGCTAAAACCCTAAACTAACTCATTTAGGGGTGGAGTGTCTAGGCTTAACCTCATGAGGCCCGAGTGAATATAGCCTTGGTTGGGGTTCCGTATAGGCGAGTAGTTCTTTTGGTCATCTAGGAAGGTTGCTTAGGGAAGGCCCTCACAAAATTGACGTCAATATCCTCTTGATTGAACAATATTTTGCGGACATTTTAATGCCTTAATGATGTTGGAATTGGGTGCTCTTGGGCTCGTTGGATCCGTCTCATCGAGGGTTCAATAGTGTAACCCTATCATTTCGAAATCCATTTGACCTTCTAATTAGGCACTAGAAATATGCAAAAATAATTTAACGATCATCTGGCATCGATTCAACTTGGATTGGACCAAATTTAGTGTCACTATGCTCGTCTCATCGTTTCAGTTAGTTGGCCTATAAGTTTATTGAAATCGAAGTTTTTCTTGATTATTAATTGAATTTTGAGCATTCTTGCTCAAAAAACATTAACTAAGATTTTTGTCAAGCTTTGAGATTCCTACCGAATGATGAAAATTTGTTCTTTGCATAATAATAATAATAATAATAATAATAATAATAATAATAATTGTCTCATGAATTTTATTTGCAACCAATGATATAATCTAAATAGACTGCAAATATAATATATGATCTATATGCTATTTGAAAACGCATCCATTCTGTTTGGAAGACCCACATACTTGATATACCAACCAAAGAGCCCATAGGTTTTCTTTTAAAACGATTATCAAATAAATAACATTGTTTAAAGCAATACTCAACTTATAATTTCAACGCATGAACGAAGGAATATTACAATCTAAAAAGAGCTTTGAAGAAAAAGAAGAATTTTCAGAGCACTTTTTAATCGATTGCACACCAAGTTGCTTCTATTAAAAGTTACTCGTAATATTTTCACCATTTTTATCATAATTTTAAACGTATATATTCAAAATATTTCATAAGTTAAATTTATTTTTAATTTCCTTAATTTTGAATATATTTTCTAATTTTATTTTTTATATCAGGTTATTTTGATGCAAAACATTCAACAGTACAACCACAAAATTGGTTTATTGTTTCAACGTAAGTATTGGAGTTGTGTATAATTCGTACCGAATAATTTGTATAAATGAAGTGATTATTTCAAATTTTAGTTTTAGGTGAAAATGCAGCAAATAAGCGGATAACAAAAACTTATCACGAGAAGCAAGTAAGATTTTTTATGTGAAACCCGTAGAGGTAAAAATTACTATGTTCATGTTGCTCAAAATAATCTACTATAAATGTGTAAGTACAAATGTATACCTTTTTCTAGTAACAAGAAGAGTGCGGTTAAAACATCGATAGAAAAATACAAGAGCTGGGAACAATCAACAAATTTTGACTATGATAGTTGTAAACGATGGTCGTTGGTAGTCAAGATAAAGTAGTGACAAATGATGGTGGTTATGAAGAGTAGATGTTATTATCTGTTCTTCAATATAGCGTTATATGTCACGACCATATTTTAGGATATAACATTAGCAAGCAATGGTCATCAATGGTGGTGAGTAATGGTGGTGAGTAATGGCGATCGGCGATGGTTGACGATGGTCAACAGGCGGAGGTTTACGATGATCGGCTACTACGAAGGCCGGAAGTTATAGTCAGGTCTTTTGTCCAAAACATGCTCTTCTCCTCCCCACCTCAAGTAAAGAGAGCGGTCTATTTATAGGCTATAAGGAAAAAACATTTTGGTCTTTCAGCCAAAAATTTTCCCAATCACCACATAAAACAACCCATATATATCACCCTTGATCAATGCTCTTTTATAATAATTTGATAGCCTTAATGATATGGGAATTAAGTGAGCTTAGACTTGTTGGATTCCACTAGTTGAGATGTTGGATTTAAATATAAATTTTATTTAATTTAGAATTCATTGGACCATTCAATCGATGATTCAAAAACTCATAAAGTTCTTTAATGGCTTGATATATGTTTGATTGGATTTCGATTGAACCAATTTTGGTATCATCAGAGTCGTGCCTATTAACTCTAAAATTGTTGAAATTAAGGACTTAATTAATCTTAAATTTGTCTCTGAAATTTTTCTTGCTACAAATGCCTCGAGATTTGTGTTAGATGAAAAAATTTGATTGATGATGCATCAGTTGCCCCCGATTTTTTGCTAATGTTCTTCATTTCGTCAAAAGTAAATATCTCAAGATTTGTTCTTTGAAGTGTTTTCAGTAATCATTGGTACTCAGTGAGGTTTGGACCAAGTTGTGGTCACAGTCGACTAAAAGTTGTGGTTTGAAGAGGAGGCTAGTAGCGGACATATTTACTCAAACAATGTTAGTGACCGTAAAGTAGTGGGATGCATATGGAGTAAGACTCCTACCTGAAAGTTTGTATATATGCACTTGTAAAAACACATGTGTATGATGATGTATTAAGGACAAAGTGATATCCAAATGACTACGATTGTGAGCATAGATGCAATGTCAAGTGTAGTGTCATGAAATGTGAGTGCTATGGTGAGCATATGGGTGCTAGGACATATGCTTGTGCATACAGATTTTTGGAAGCGTGCCTACACAATACAATAACAACTACTATTGGCAATGTGCACACGATAGTAGGCAAGTGGTTGTGTGAAAACATGGCGTAGGCACAGAAGGTAGGGGTGCTGTGCAAAAGAGTGGTAGTGACGGATTGGCGCTATAGCAAAGGAACAATATCATGGCTTCAGACACACGGTGTTGCGAGCACAGTAGTAGTAATGCTAGATTGGGTCAACACACATGGTCTATGGGTGGTTGAGCGAGTTAGGCCGGCAGAGTAAAGGTGGACTGGGTAAAGGCATGTGGTTTGCAAGCAGTTGTCCAGCTACATAGGCGAAGCACATATGGCTCGATTCAACAAACTATTCACATGAGGCAGAGCACACAACTTTGCGAGCGAGTGAACACTACTATGTGAGAGTTTGTGTGTACGACTATATGAGGGGGTGCACGTTCTTTTGCGATCAATTGTACGATTGGGCATTCAATGGCTATTTTTAGAAAAAATATCAATGTTTTATTTTTTTCAACATTTTTTTGTCTATATATAGGATCATTGGGAGGGACAAAAATTAAATTTCTCTGTTGGAGGTTCGAGTGCCTTTTATTTTACTATTGCCTACCCTCTCAGGTTGTTGTTGTCTCCCCGGTTAGTTTGTGATTGTCTACCCATTTGAGTTGTTGTTGCTTCATCTTTGAAGTTATTGTAGCATCCTTTCTCCGTTTGGGTTGCATTCTTCATTAGGTTATGGTTGGTTTCTTTCTTAGGCTATGTTTACCTTTTTTCTCGTGTTGTGGTTACCTCCTTCCTTGTGCTATGTTTGCCTCCTTCCTTGGGCTATGGTTGCCTCAATCCTTGGGTTGTGGTTGCCTTTATGGAGGGAAATTTTCTATGCTTGACTTTTCTCCAAAATCCTATTGTCTAACGAATCCTGACCCCCGAAAACCACAAGAAGTATAATAATTTTGACATAGTGGTATAAAAACTCACTGAAAACGCATCACTAATTTTTTTAAAAAAATTATTTATTGAATGACATTGTGGTTAGATTGTCCACTTCAATCACACTTACTAAACTCCTTTTGGGTACATAAATACTTACAAGCCAACTTTGCTTGTTGTCCTATGATTTCCACTAGTGCCCAATTTGGTGGACATTTTATCAATTATTAGAGTTAGTATTTCATAGTTCTCTTAACAAAGAATGAATATCATTGTTGTGTTGATCAACATTCTTAGAAAACACGAAGCTAAGTTGACGCTGAGAATTTTAACTTGGATCAATAAAGTCATTAGTAATATACACGGTAGTATATCTTTTAAGAGCAAAGTATTGAATTATTAGATCAAGGACTTGATATAGAATTGGCTTACAAGATTTTTATTTGTACTGAATGACTTTGGATATCACAAATATTGGGAGAAACTATAGGATCCCCCTGTTAATCTTCAAATCACAGTGGATGACATACTGTGGATGCTTAGTTTTTAGATACTAGAGATATATAAATTTAGGTATATATCCAACTTCATGGAGGTAAAATTTCTATTCAAAACAGGCTTATCCATCTATTATGGAAGATCTCATGCCACAATGCTGAAGAAAATTGACAAAAAAATCTTAAATTTTCTCATAATGCTCCTTCAAAGCGGTCCTTATAAGATAGTGACGGCAAGATTCATTCTAAAAAATAGAATAAGAGTATATTTTTTTACTAATAATCCTCTAACAAGTCCTTTGAAAACTTATACTTTGGCAGTTGTGTCGAGTCATTTATGCACTAGGTACTAACAAGTTGATGAATATATGAGTTTTCCTTACAAATATCATTTTCTTATGTTCTTCTATCTAATTTAAAATTATTTTTTCACATGTTTAAAAAGATGGACCTCAAGGCTTGGTTTAATATTTCCTTAAACGAGTGGAACCCCAAATTTGTTAAAATCAAATTTCTTTAAGTTGATTATAAATTGAGAAATGAAATTAAGGTTGAAGAAACTACAACAATAATGAATCGGACATAGTGCATAAATAAAATTTTTATCCTGGATACTTCCCTCTTATTATAGATTTAAGGTCTTGAGAATACCTTAGAGGAGCTGGTAGAGATATGGACTAACCTTATCAGAGTACCTAAAGCTTGATGGTCTTCAAAGCAAATGTGTTTGCCATTTATGAGTATATAAGGGGTTAAAGATTGAGAATGAAGCTGATTGGAGTTATTTCAAAGGCCAACTTCAAAAATTCAATTGATTTTGGAAGCATCATTCAAGATCATATATCCATTTCTATGTAGTTTAATTAAAGGGACTAAAGCATAAGAGCTTCAACGAATAATTCATCCATGGTTTTTTTAAGGTGACTCATGTGGTGATTCATTAATATGAAGCTAATATCGAGGGACTCATTCCTAGCCAGGACTCTATGATCCCTCCCTCGTGTTCAGAAGGGGAATAAGTTGAAAGTGACTTGCACATGTATATCCTTAAGTAGGATGACTAGGATTTTATAGCAGACTAGTTACTTTCTTATATTGATTATTATGGCTTTTGTACTTTATGATAGTGTGCTTTATATTTATAGCTTTCCATTCACTCGATGTAGTATTTATGCTTAGTGATAGTGCATCTATCTTTACAACTTTCTATTTACTTAACGTAGCCTTTTACACTAAATAGTGCATATATTTATGCATGGATTACATATTTTTATTCATATTACACTTTTTCAATGTTGTGGGGTAACGCCAGGTTGAATGAAGCAGTTAATAAAAACCAAACATAACATCTGTGTGGACAAAATCAAGTAAAATCCATTTAGGATGTCAGACATGTCCTGGGCTGTCAAGGTGAATAGACAATGTCAAATGAAAATCCACTAATGATATTTGACCCATCCTAGACTTTGTAGCTGGAGCACATGCTCGATGTTCATAGCCTATGTTGGAAGATTTCCGTTTAAGTCTACGAAGAAATTTTGACCTATCCAAGGTTGTTTAGTCAAATAATTTCCTCGATGATTGTAGCCTATATTAGAATGGTGGAATTGAGTCCTTATAGGACCAATTAATCCCAAAATACGGTTCCAAAAATTATTATGTTTTTCACAAGTATAGGGTTTAGGTCCAGATGAATAGTACTTCTTCTTGGAAATATATTTTTTGTCATATTTAAGAATGGTATTCAAAAATTTTTTATTATTTTTTTAAAATCATTGCAATATAAGCATTATTCACATGAACCCGCAATGTGACCTCAATCTTTTTTTAGAACTTGATCATATTTATATTCAAACAAAGTTTTGCATGTATATGAGAAAATGTAACTCCATTACTCAAACAACATCGAGTATATCAAAATTTGGAGGGAAATTAAAGAAAACACATATACGAAATGATTACTGAACACTAATAAAGACAAGATACTAATGAAAATAGCATGACTATTCTGACGACAAATAATACTTATAAATATTCATTGTGTTTCAAGTTTGAGGAAGTCTTCTTATTTGCCTCTTTTAGTTTGAATGCTTTAGGCTTGATCATAGATGTGATCATGTATGGCCACTCCTAGAAGAGTGAAAGTTTTTTACCTTATGGTTCTATTCCAGTAGTTTCAAGATTTTGTAAGAGCAAGTCATCAATAGAGATTGATCAAGTTTTTACCCTTTGATTAAAGTAGCAAACTACTCTCTGGTTGCTCAAAGTAGCTTTGAGAAAGATTACTTCATAGGTTTCGATACGAGTTCAAAATAATGTCAAAGTTTCTCATCATTAACTTCAACAGTAAGACCTTAAATTCGGAGATTTGAGATTTCAAGATCAACTGGGACAACTACTTCCATACTGAAATAAAGAATGTAAGGTAATTCCCCAGTTGAAGTATGGTAAGTGGTGTTGTAAGCCCATTGAGAATTAGGGAGTTCTTTGGTCTATTGCCCTTAACATTATTGAGGTAATCTTTTAAGTCCTTGAAGATGGTACAAAGTACAACCTCTTTTTTCCAATTAACCTGGGTAAGGGCTACAAATGTATGTAGCAACAAGATATGGAGAGCCATATAAAAGGAAGTAAAGATGTTCTCAGTGAATTTGTCATCATTATCAATAATAATTATTTTAGAATGTCAAAACGACATGCCATGTTCTTCCAAATAAACTGTTTGGCATTTGCCTTTGTAATTTTTACAGGAGGATTGGCTTCAACTAACTTAGTGAATCAGTTAATAACCAAACTCGAAAACTTTTGTTGGCTAGTGGCCATAAGTAAAGGTCCCTTGAGATTAGCTCTCTACTAGGCAAAAAGACTAGGGGCTTTCAACATTTTTAGTAGCCTGTGTGTGATGTGAGAATAGAAGTGAAAATTTTTATTTTTTTGGTGAAATTCAATGCATGATGTTTCAACTAGACTAGTGATACCCTGATCAAACTATCTTGAGAGCGTGGGATCTCCCTCCCAAGTGTTCACCGATATTCTAGAGTGCAGTTCTTGCAAATCATAATTAACATCAATCGAAAGGATTTTAAGGCATGCCCTAATGAATGTCCCTTTGTAGTGTTAACCATTTATAATGGTAAAATTTGTCCCTTGTCTCATGACCCAATAACTTCATTCATGTTATCAAGAAGTACCTTATTCTAAAGGAATGAGATGATAAGATCCATCCACATAGTTTCATTTGTCTCATCAATTAATTGTATCTTCTAGGAACTTGGAAAACTAAGAAAATGTATATTTTAAATACATCTTCTTTTAAAAGAATCTCTAATTGTATAAGTAGCCAGTTTGGAAAGGGCATCAACCCTAGAATTGTGCTCCCATAATATATAAATTTTTTTTGATGCATTTAAAATAAGAAAAGTTAATTTCGCCATATTAAGATAATGTTCTAATAATGGATTATTAACATTAAAATTTCCCTTTTTTCGAGAGGCTACAAGATGGGAATAAACATAAATGATTGGATCGTGAACTTTGTAGTCAACGGTGGGTCTTAATCTGGTATTAAGGGGTTCATTCTTAATAATCTTATTTGTCACAAAAAATTTCAGATGTATCCCATGGTAAAAAATGTCTTGCTTAAAAGAGAAAAACAAGACCAATACCAAAATTCTCAGAAGTTTATTAACATACAAAGTCGAATGACCGGTTTGATAAGGGTAAGAATTGTACATTACACCACAAAATTATCAATCACTTGTGATTTGTTATTTGTTTTTGGCATGAAGCAAATATCAATCTCCACTAATTTCATAGACCACTTTATTATCCTTCTCAATGTCTCTTGTTTTTGCAAGATTATACTCAAAGGGAGCTTTTAGTAGACACTAATAATATGGGTTTGAAAATTATGACATATTTTAATGTTTTTTTGATAGATAATTGCTAAAAATAATTTGTTTTAGAAAAGAATTTGTTAACATGGTACAATGATTGATGAAATTTCTGTTCCTTCATTATCGTGATGTAAATTATCCTGCATGGAGAAAGACCGATAAAGATACAATGTCTCACTTTGCACTAGCTTTGATAACATGAGTGGTGAAGCTAAGTATGCTTTTGGATAATCAAATCTAACATGACATTCTTCTATCTATTGAAAACCAATAATTTGAAATTCTCTCAATATTTTGAATAATGAGATGTTTATTTCTTGATTTTCTTTGAAAGTAAGATAGAGTGGTTATCCTTCCATTGAGCCTTTAAACTAATTTTATATTTTTGGGAGGCGCCACAGGACATAATCTTTTTTGAATGCACTTCAGTTCGTTGATGTGTGACTATGAATCCAAGGAATTTGCCCGGCATGACTCCAAAAACACATTTGGCGGTGTTGAGGAGAATGTTATTCTCCCAAAAAATATGAAAATATTGCACAAGTAAAAAATATATTGAGAAGTCTCTTAACACTTCGCTGACATATCATCGATATATACATCACTGGTATGTTCGATGAGATCTTTGAAAACTCTATTCATTAGATGTTAGTAAGTAAATATTATATTTCTTACCCTAAGGAGCATAACTCTGTAATGATATAGACATTTAGCTATTTGAAAAGAAGCAGCTACCTCATCAACATGATTCATTTTTACCTAATTATAACCAAAATAAGCATCCTTAAAGTTGAGCATTTGATAACCGTCAACCATTTGATCCATTCAACAAAAACTAAAGTTATCTTTACGAAAAACTTTATTAAGATTAGTATATTTGAAACACATTATTCATGCTCAAGAATCTATTTTCACCATAACTTTATTTGTGATACCACAATAGATGATGTACATCTCTCTCATATGAAATTAGCTAAAAGAAGTTTTTCAAGTTATTCTTTAGTTTTCTGTTGGTATTCTGGTGTACATTTTCACTTCTTTTCAAAGATCAATTTATATTTTTAGTAGATCATCAAGGAGTGCATAATTACTTTAGAATCAACTCAGAAAATATCTTTTGTAATTTAAGCAACTAATTCTTAATTTTCGCAAAGAAAATCCAAATACTATATATTTTTCTCATCGAGCAAAAAAGATCCATATTGCATAGTCGGTGAATGATGTTCCTTTTAATAAAAATCTATATATCAAATATTCAACTAGCTATGCCCGCTGAGATATATCTTCTCCTTAGAGGTCAAAACTCTCAATACTAAGAGTTGTCAATGGGCATGGTTCAACTTGTCTGAGGTAGCACAATTGTCTTGTTTTTTGTTTCCCACGTGAAATGTCAACTCTGAAAGGAGTTTGGAAATTCAATTTAAGGTGTAGTTTAGAAACAGAACATCAAAGATTGACTGAAGAGACCTCTTGAATATGCCGATGAATGTTGGTTCCAATTTGATGAATAACGAATTAAATCGGGTGTGCCACCTATTGGGGAAATACTCACAATGTGATAGTGAGAGTGATTTTTCCGTCAACACTCATAGGTTGGTTATTAAAGCTATAAACTAGTATGAAAGTAGGTGGAATTTTTTCCTTGGTCAACCCTAGGTCCATGATGTTTGAATAAAATAAAAAAACAACTAAAATTCTTCCTTTAATCAGGATTATTTTTATGTTATAATGATGTTCATTGAGTCCAACACTTATATACACTCTCAAGATCATATTAATCAAAAGTGATGGACTAATTAACATTTCTCTCATGAATGTTCTTCATAAGTAATGATAAAAATTGCTTATACATTAATTGTCCTCCAACAATCATTATAATTTTACCAATAGTTGTTGATTCTCTCGTTGTTGATTTTGAGCTTGTCGCCCACGGTAGGGGCATTATTGTTGTGAGGGATCATGCTATGTTTGAATTGGACACAATACAAATCTCTTCTTTAAGTTGGAAACTTGCTTTGTTTGTGTGACCACAACTTCGATGGAAGTGGGAACTTTTCTCCTGATTCATGCATTTGCCTTAAAGAGGGTGTCCACTTAAGAGTTTCCTTTTCCTGAATTATCATCAAAATGTTAACATGTGGCCTATTATGCGATAAATAGTTTTTATTTAGATGAGATTCATGTCTTTGGGGTCGAAGAGGCAAATTATGGCTTTTTTTATGACTCAAACTTCTTTCATTAAGTTGTTTATTATGTATTTGCAGGATTTTTCTTACACTTTGTGAGTAGCTCAAATTATTTTTTTGTTCATTAATAGCTTCATTAATAGTAATTTGTACCTCAATGCAGTTGATAAGGCCAACATATGAACAAATTATCTTCTGCATCAATGATGAGTATAAAGGACCACAAAATAATCCATCAAGAAAAACAACACTGAGTAATTTTGGATCTACCCTCGGTATTTGACGAACTTCAGTTAAGAATATTAGAAAATACTCCTTCAGTGTCTTTCCTTTATTTTGATAATTCTTAGAGAGGTGAGAGTAGTCTTTATTAATCATTCGATCTGCAAAGAAATTTTCTACAAATAATTTTGCAATTTCATCGAATGTATAAATGATCACTTGTGACAATGATAAAAGCTAATACTTGCTTGGCCTTTGAGAGTGGCAGGATAACTTGATAAATGAGCATATCAACAACTTACTGTATATGCACTATGGTTCAGAAGTGATCAATATGTTCATACAGGTCAGAAATCCTATCATTAGAAACAATGCTTGTAAGCTTAAACCCTATTGGAATATGGTGTTGAAGGATGATCTCGGCCAATTGGAATAACTATTAAGTGTTGCATCTAGTTAAGAAATGACTACATGCCTTTAAGGGAACTCCTTTTGTACTAGATGTCACAACTCATCATATATTTCGTGAGGTCTATGTGTGTTGGAGGCATGCTACTATGCTTGAAAATAGAAGGTGGATGCATAAAGAGTGTTAATTGTGTACCTTTAACGAGTTAATTTTGAGATAATTGTGACCATCTAGTGTGTATCACTAAAAGTTCTTGAGCCTCACTAAAAGAGGATCTCATTATGAGATCCCACCAGACTTCATACACAATCATCAAAAGCTTCAATAAAGGTTTTTTTGCTAGCTGGGTGATTTATATCATCATTAGGAAATAAACTAGATAATCGTAGTCTCACACTTCGAGACTATGTGATGCACCCCAAATGTGCACACTGTTTTTCTGCTTATTTTAAATCAATTTAATTCCCATGAAATAACTAGAATGAAAAATTTAAATTTTATAAAATATAAATAATAGATTTCACACTATGGATTTTTACGTATGTGCACATAGTGATCAAGTAATGAAGGCCTCTAATGGAGTCCGATGTATTGATCTCACAGAGAGGCAAAAAATATTTATGGTTATAATGTAAAATACAATATTTAAACTAGAAAAACATAAATAAGAAAAGCAAATCGAAATTAAGTATTATGTATGCTAATGAATTTTAGCTAAAAGAACTAAATTAACTAAGATATTTTCTAAAGTTCAAAGTTAAATTTACTAAGACTAAAAGAAATTTTTATAAATAAGACTTCAAATTTAAGAAAGAAACCATTCCCATTACAATGAGTATATTGTTAGTGAAGTAATTAAAATTATATAAACATATATAATTATTGTATTTTGCCAAAATAGGAGCAATCCAATTCTTTACTATTTGTCGAGTGCATAAAGAACATTGGCTAATCCAGATTTTGGTCCCTAAATTCGTGGTTAGGATGAGAGGATACTGGCTCCCACTCCAGAGCTCCCACATCCCTCACTTGAGGGCTAACATCTAACTTTAGTTTTCAAACCACTAAACCAAATTGGAGATTTTAACCTGTCAGCTTAAAATCTCCAATCTATGCCCATCAAAACATATTTTCTTATTTATTTGCACACAACCCATTGACTACATTCTCATCCATTAAATTAAATGTAACTCTTACTTTGTTGTAGAAAGCATATCCTTGTCGGATCTTATGTTTCTAAAAAATTTTTAACATTTTAGTTGGCCATATTGAAAAGTAAATGAAGATTAGGGTTTGAAACATCACAATTTATTAAAATTTAAAACCTTTCACAATGAAATTAATTCTTCAGAAAACCATATCTCATTGTAGGGAGAAGAAAAAAGAAGAGTACTCAAAATTCATGAGGAAGATACAACAAAATTTTGATTTTATATATAAAAACAAGTTTACAAAAAGAAGAAAAGAAAATAACACAACTTATCTCACACTCATGCTCGAACAAATCCCTTGAAATTCCCTTGAAGCCCTTTCTCTCTTTACAAGCACACTCAATCCTCTCTTAGAAATATAATGAAGAAGAAACCTCTCACCTTCCATCTCCTCTTACATCACTAGAAGAAAATCCTCTCCACACATTAGACTTAACCGAAGACTTCATACCCCACACTCAACACTCCAAATGGCAAATCACCTTGTCCTCTCTTCTTTCAAGAGTGGAGCTAGCTCTCTTCTAAAGATATTTAAAATTCCCTCCTTTTTTCCCAAGACACATCTCTTCACACGAACAGGCAAATCCCTTCATTCAAAACTCAAATCTCCTTATTCAAGAGCCTTTCTAAAATGTCTAGATTCATTGAACCACTCCATGGGACATTTGAATTACTTGGAGCCTTTTAGAATATCTAAATAATAGTCAAAACCTGCCAAAAATTCGTCCAAATCCATCTCTGGCCCTTATGGTGCCTACTCTGGCTCCCATTTACTGGACTATACCACTTCCCTCTGGATTCTGGTACTTCTGGCTCCATTTTGGTGCCTCTTCTCTATATTCTCCTTTTTGCTCATTTTTGCTCATTTTTTTCTCCAAATGCTTAAAAATCAATAAAACTCTAACAAAACATCAAAATACATTTCTTTAAGGTGCAATGTCATCAATTTTAAGTATAAAATGTATACATAAAATTGCACATTTTTTTGTGTTTCACCACGCCATAAATAAGTGAGTGCTAGAGTGTGAAGCTTGGATATTAAGCTTGTTTGCCATCAATGAAGTGTAGAACTTTTTAGCCATGACTTAATTTTTCATAGACAACGCCAAATTGTTTTGTGATGAAAAATTTGCTAAGAATAGTGATTATTTAAAATTTTAGAGTTGCATGAAAATCTAACACACAAATAGATAACAAAAAGGTTGTAGGAGAAAATCCCAAGATTTTTTATAAGGAAATTCCACAGAGGAAAAAAATAATGGTGCCAAGACGAATCAAAGTAATCCTCAATAAATGTGTAAGGATAAAAGCACACTATTTTCTCACGACATGAAAAGTGATATTATGAAATAAAACACTTTGAAGGATTGCATCCCAGCCTTCACCCCTTCCCACTTGTGGTTCTTTAGTTCGTTCGGAATGCTAGAAATAATTATGAGTATAGCAACTCCCCTCCTTCCCCCCTTATCACTACATCTTATATTCTGGCATATTATTATAAAGCTTCTAAGTCTATTTTTATTGTTTCCCACTCTTCAAGAAGGGGTACTCCACCTGTTTTAGTTTTTTGGAACCCCCCCTCCTGCAGGCTAGGTTAAGGTGAATGTGGATGGTAGCTGGACCTCCTTGGCTTCTGCTGTTAGGGGTGTTTTTAGAGGCCACTTGGGCAATTTCTTAAGCTATTTTATTTCTCCTGTTAATATTGATGCTCCTCTTATAGCTGAATGTTGGGCAGTCTTTATGTCTATTAAAACTTTTGTTTCATTTAATTTCAAGCACCTCTATGTGGAAGCAGACTCTAAAATTCTCTATGATATTCTCTCTGGACGCTCACCTCCTCTCTGGAATCGAGTATGTCTTCTCAAGAGAATTCAAGATATTATATTCTTACATCACATCACTGAGCTTTGGAGCTTCATTTATAGAGAAGGTAACTCACCTGCAGACTGGTTAGCTCGCTCTGCTAGTGATTTTCCTTTTTCGGGTTTACCCCCCTAGCTCTCTTTATTCTCTTTTGTTAGGAGACTCTTTGGAGCTACCTTATGCTGGGGATTAATTATGGTTTTATCTTTTGTTGCCTACCTCTCCCAGTTTCCTTCCCTTTACATCTTCTTGTTATGGGCTACAATTTTGTTTTTTAATCTCTTTACAGATTCTTTTCTGCTTATTGGATTGCCCCTACCTTTGATGCATGCTCCTTCTTTTCTTATGTCTCTACGGCTTATGTTTGTGAATTGCTTTTCAATATGCATGGTGGATTGGAGGGATTCCTCTGTTTGTTTATCTCTTTATTATATTGTAGGAACAATTATATATAAATTTTTTCTTCATGTTTTCTGGAGAAATCCACTTAGTTTTTTAACATCTCTAATTTGGTCAGCTCTACACTGGGGATTTTTTGCTGATGCTATTTGGTTTGTTTCTTTTCTTGGTGATGTGGGGATGTTTTTCATCAGTCCTCATACCTTTTACTGGGATTTTTCTGCTGGAGAAAGGGAGCATTATTTCCAACTTTCTGGATTTGCCATCAAATGCATAAACTCTATTACTTTGCTGGATTAACCTGACAGAGAGCCTTTATAGTGTTGATTCCTTCATTGTCCTGATATACACAATTGATTATTCCAATGTCCTTTTGCTTAGGTATACTTTCTTTTGGCTTTGGTGTTTTTGGTGGTATACTTGTAATTTTTTTGGTTATTTTTTGTTTTTGTTGTACTGTGGGAGGTGGAACCTCTATGGGTGAGTTTTCAATGTATTTTTTTTGTTTTTTAGACTTGGGGAGGTGGATTCACCTCCCCTCCCTTTCTTTGTACCTTTTACTTTATATTAACATGTAGGGAGCCACGATAGCTCTTTACCAAAAAAAATAAAAGAAAATGTATGTATGTGTATATATATGTATATGGATGGATGTATGTATGTGATGACATTGAAACTAGTCGCTATCGTTGCTGTCAATTCTCTCACGTCATTATAAATATCAGATGACTATCAACTTTGGTGTGGAGATTGAGGAGTTGTCACTTTATTTATCTTTTATATTGCCCTAATCTCCAAGTAGTCTCATTTTATTTGGTTCATGTAGAGAATCATTAGATATTAAGAAGTTTGGAGAAGAATGAAAAGGTCAAATGAAAATATAAAACAATAGAAAAATGAATGTCGGGATTGTGGTGAACATTACGGAGAAACTCTAGAATGTTTAATTCTTGAGATCCCTGTATAAGGATGACCACATGGAAAATCTAGTAGCCAGAGATTTTAGGTATGATACATATTATAAGTTCTTCATTCACCTATAGGTTCAGACTCATATAGCTAATTACATCTTAGATAGTTAAGATTGGCTAAGAAACATCCTGATTAACAATAACATTCATTCACTAATAAATTTTAAGATCATGAAAGGAAATGACAATTTTTTATCCTAAGGGTAATATGTTTCTAAGTGTCGCATACTACCCTAATGATTTGGTTTTATTATTATCATTTTTTTGTTTTGTTATTATTTAGGTTTTGTTTTATTTTGATTTCTTTGTTTTGTTTTAATTTGTTGTCTTTTTTGTTTATTTTATTTTGGTGTTGCTTGTCATGTGGTCATTTTTTTATTTTGATTTTATTGTTGTTTTGTTTAGTAGTTGTTGTTTTGTTGTGGTTTTGGTTTTCTTTTAGATTTGTTGTCCTGTCTTCAGAATGTCGTCATACAAAAAAGAGTTAGCCCCTAATAATATGTAAAGTAAATCTAAAATGAAATTTATCTTCAACCTGCAAAGAAAACTATGTCATATTTGTAAAAGAAATAAATTCGATTTTATTTCTTAAATTGTTGCTTTAGCTAATTAAATTTTAATTTTTAGATAACCCAATCAAAATGTCCATGGCTCTATTGTCCCAGGGACATCAAATTCCTTGATCTAATTAGTCCGAAAGGTTTAAACCAGGACTGGCAGACTCTTATCAAAAACCACAGATTACATCGTCGAAGAAATCTTTGGTGATCAAAACATATTGTTTTTCAAGTTGTCTTTGGTGATCTATGTTAATTAAACTTTCATTTAAATTTTAATGTCTTTTTTCAGATTTTAAAAGTTTAAATATTTTAAGTTTCTTACAATTTATTAACCTATCAAATTAAGCTATTTTATCATTTTATTTCATTTTGAATGATCTGATCAAGATCATTAAGTTTGAGGCTATAAAATTGTTTAAAGTTGGATTTGATTCAATTTAGGTAAAATCTTCAGTCCTAGGTGATTTAAGTTCAATTTAGGTATAACCTGATGTATAAAATGATCAACATTCAATGTTTGTAGAACCTAATTATATAGAATGATTTAGGATCAATGTTGGTATAACCTACTTTTATAAAATGATTTAGATTCAATGTTGGTAGAACCTAATGTATTTGAGTAAAACCCAAAACATAAAACGATTTAGGTAAAACTTAAAGTTTAATATAACTTAGATTCTATGGTATAATGTCCCATAGGTTCAGTTTTGGATTTGTCCCTAAATTTCATGTCAAGTTAAAAAAGTTTATATTATTTAGATTCAATTTTGGTAGAATATAAGGTTTGATTCATTTAGATTTAATTTAGGTAGAATATGAAGTTTGATATGTCTTAGATTTAATTTAGTCAAATCTAGGGCATGATTCCCTCATGTTTGTTTTATTAGAATTTAAGATTTTAAAATGTTTTAGGTTCAATTTGAGTTGAACATATGATGTATTAAGTTCAAGTTGATTTGAACCTAAGGAATAGGTTGACTATGGTTCAATTTGGGTTGAACCTATGTTAAAGGTTGACTTAGGTAAAATTTTGGTTGAACCTATGGTTTGAGTTAACTTAGGTTCAATTTGGGTTTAAATATTTTAAATGTTCATTTAAGTTGAATGTGGATTGAACTTATAATTTCTTTTTGACTCGGGTTCATTATAGGTTGATCCTAAGTTATAAGTTGATCTTGGTTCAATCTATGTTTATTTTGTTTCAATATAAATTGAACCTATGAATTATTTCAAGTTTAATGTGGATTGAAACTAAGGTCTAAGTAAGCTTAGGTTCAATTTTGGTTGAACCTAAGTTATAGGTTGACTAAGGTTCAATTTGGGTTGAAACTATGTTAAAGGTTGACTTAGGTTCAGATTGGGTTGGACCTAAGGTTTGAGTTAACTTAAGTTTAGTTTCGGTTGAACCTAAGGTTAGGTTGACTTAGGTTCAATGTTGGTTGAACCTAAGGTATATGTTGACTTAGGTTTAATATAGATTGAACTTAGGGTATATGTTGTCTTAGATTCAATATAGGTTGAACCTAAGGTATATGTTAACTTAGGTTCAATGTTAGGTGAAGATGTTAGGAACGCAACACAAATAAAATGGGTCAAAATGGAGTTGAAACTGAGCCAAACGGAGCAAAGCTGAGGAGCTGTGTACAGGGTAGCACCTAGGCGCCAAACCCGGCACCTAGGTTCCAGTGACGACGAGAAAACGGTGCCTAGGCACGAGAATCATACAAAAATGGTTATTGGACGGATTTTTGACAAACTTTGGGAGTTATTTTAACGGTGTTAAGTAGTTTCTAGACCTTTTAGAAGACTGGAAGTTACTCCTAATATATAGGACATATGATACAATGTATTTGGACACATTGGAATAGTTTTAATAGTGAAAAGGTGCGACCCAAAGTGAAGGGGTGCGAAGACTTGGTCATAAGAGTCTGGCGCCTAGGTGTCTGATCCCGGTGCCTAGGCGCCAGAGTCTGTTTCTAGAAGATTCAATGAATGTGGACTACTTTTGAAGAAATGCCTTAAGAAACCCTTGGCCATTTTCAGAGTTCTAAAAATAGGAGATATTTCTACAGCAAAAAGGGCCTCTCTCTTGCCTCTCTCTTGCCTCTCTCTCTCTCTCTCTCTCTCTCTCCCTCCCTCCCTCTCTTTCTTCCCCCTTAGTCATTTTAGTCATTTTAGAGTCATGAAGATGTAGATTTCTATATCTTATGGAGAGATTGGTGAGAGATTTTGAGATATTTATGTAAGGAATGTACGAGCGGTGCATGGATCAGTGGGAACTTTGGTGGAGAGATCTTCTTCTTTCTTTCAGAGGGAAAAGACTAAGTATTGTGCTCTTCATTCTCTTGTAATTGTTGTAAACACTTTCTAGTGGACTTTTTTTATTTTAAATCGAGTTTTCTGTCGTGATTTATTCATGCTTCGCAAGTGATTTTCTTTACTCTTTCTTTCAATATGAAGTAGTGGCATGTGTAGGAAAATCATTTTTATGATAGAATTATCTATTAGATACTTCTAGGTGACATATAATTGCATAAATATAATATAATATAATTTCCTTATTGGCACTTAATTTATTACATAATTCTATCAACCCTTTTACTTCTTATGCAATTATTTTCATTTACTTTTATTTTGTAATGAAATAGATGCATGTTTAGGAATTAAGATTTGCTTAGATATTCTCTTATTAAATTATGGTGATGATATTCATACCGGAACTTCATTTACCTTACAAATTGATCACTTGTATTGTTAAAATCTGTTGAAGAATTCAAAGACCTAACCGGAGATGAGTTCTTAACTAGTAGATATCACATGAATCCTTGGGCAATCGAAGGCTATATGCGAGTTATTCCTGGTGAAGTGCAAATAAATAGGGAGATATTATTTATTGGGCGCGAAATCGATTAGTTTTAAGAGTGACAGACTAAATTCTAAAAATTTGGTCTATAGAAAGAGAACGGGTCACTGGTAGGGCCGATCATAGCCACCCTTGGACATCTAGTAGTGTGAGCCTAGATTAACACATTCTACTAATAAAACATCCTGAACTGATCTATAGATTAGCCAATGTTCTTTACACCTGGACTAAAGGGTAAAGAATAGGATTGCTTCTATTTGACACTACTACATAAAATTCTAAGCATTTCTTTCCTACACATTATCTATGTAATTGCAAGAGAAATGTAGTCTTTAACATCTCAAAATTCTCCAAACCAATTTATCCATGAGTTATCTTTTTATTTAAGAATTTTATTTAGGATTAGTTATTAAAAAAAAAGCATTTTAATCGAAATTCCAAATTAGACCTTATAGAAATAGACTAGAATTACCCAAAAAGATTGCTTACCTCGCTTCTCTGTGGGATCGATACTGGGGTTATAAAAGAAAACTATGTATTACTTGAAATGATACGTATACTTGCGTAGTACCCCTAGTGTGCAAAATATTTCCTAAAATTTTACAACATTTTAATTTTATTCACTAGCCGCTATTTATAAATTGGGTTAAGTTTTTGACAATCTTTTAAAAGCAAAAATTACTGCGTTGTTGCTGGTCGGGTCAATGTGTACACATATATATATATATATATATATATATATATATATATATATATATATATATATATATATATATATATATATCGGTATATATATGGCTGTATATATAGGTATATATATGGATTTATATATAGGTATATATATATATGGATGTATATATTGGTATATATATGAATGTATATATATGTATATATATAGATGAATATATATGTATACATATTCATCTATATATATGTATAAATATAGATGTATATATATGGATATATGTGTGTGAGTTTGTCTGTGTACTCAAAACACTCGATCATACCGTTCACTTGATTCCCTTAATCACATATATTTTATTTTCAACATATAAGAGTCTTAATGATCTCTAAATTAGATGAGCATGACCTTGTTACATTTTTCACTTCAAGCAGCTCGATTTGACAGTAGGCTAAATTATGATATTATTGGCTTTCTATTTAATGCATTAAAATCTTTTATTATACTTCAAGCTTTTAATTTGAGCTCATTTGAATTCGAAACATCACTTTCAACATCATTAGAATTATATTGTGGAGATGCTGAATCTTAAGTATTAATTTTTTGAAATAAAACCAAGTTAATCTTGAGTTTATTTTTTAGTATTTTCTGCTCAAAATACATCAAAGTTTGTGTCTCTGATAAATTGTCTCGATGACACATCAATTATGTATTGACATATCTACTGGCTAAAGTATTTTATACCAATATATCGTTTTATATAATGCATTAAAATCCGTATCATTTCAAGTAATACAGAGTTTCCTTTTTGAAAGTTAGAATAAAAATGCCTTTGTTGAAATTTGAAAGAATTGATTAGTTAAAAGTGTAGTTTGTCATATATATATATATATATATATATATATATATATATATATATATATATATATATATATATATATATATATATATATATATATATATGTTTGTGTGCGTGTATCCTATATGCATCACATATTGTTAAGATAAACTAATAGGCTAACAATAGCTTCCTAAACCGCACATTTACGATTAGTAGAAAGCCACTTGAAAGCAAGCACGTTTCAGCCAGCTCAGCTTGCTCAGTTTCATTTAGTATTGATGTGGACTCTAAGGCAAAGGATATCGGGAATCGTGAGCGATGAATAGACACTCTGACCATGGGTTAGGTTTCTCTCCCACTATCGGTTTTTTCTCTCTTTCCCGCGCTCTCTTTCCCGCGCACTCTCTTTCCCTGATTTTGAAAGTTATATATTAATATTTATAAAATATTTATGCATCAACAAACAAATTTTTTTAAAAAAAATTAAAATAAAAATAAATTTTATGTTTTACAAAACTTTTGAATGGTATAAATATTATAAAAAAAAGATGTTAGATGTATAAAAACATAATGAATTTAAGAAGAAATTTATATACAAGACAACAAATTCCTATGTATTTAGAAATCTAACATATTTATATCTATATTATCCAAAAATTTCATCACATAATAAATATGTTATTTTAGTTTCATAAAAGCGAGTAACATTATGTAAGTACGTAAATTTAATTGTTAGATTTATAAAAATATAAGAATTGAATGACATTTTTGTAAATATATACACATTAAATTGTCTATGGCATTGGGATAATGGACATTGACCATAATTGGCTCAAGAAGGTAGCCTAACAGGCTTTCTTAATATATCTACATTTTTGTAAGCATTGTCCCTGGATTCCATGGGTATGGCCTGACGCCCATCAAGTCGGGCGGCTATCGCGCTTGGCAACGGCGGGGTCGGGTGACTATCTGGGTTGAAAGGTGCCACATTCATCTGATTGGCTCTGACATTGGAATTCTTCAGAGGTTGATCTATCATTTATTTGTTGAGTCGCCCAATCTTCATGATATTCTGGGAGTCGTCCAACCGAGTGATTGGCCCTGGACCTTCCTCGATAAGTCCAACGGGCTACGTCATCACTTATGCCAACCGCACAATGTTTTTGTGATTTGTGCTGACACCTTTTTGATGTACATATTAAAGTCCCCTCATTCTTTTGCTCCTTGACTACGACAACTGCGATAAGGACAAATGAATCAAAATTTTGACCTTAATTTGTGGTATTCATAACTACATAATGCGGAATAATTACTTCCTGGTTTTTCTGTCAAAAAAAAACATTATATATGTACAATGGGTACTTGTATTCTGGGAGCTTCGCCAGAATTACTTTCTACAATTTTGGTGACGAAGGGCATGGAGGATACGAAACTCCCTGATTCTATGAAGAAGAGGGCGAGGTCAAGCTCTAAGAACAAAAATGATCTCGATGACGCGCCATTAACGAGATAAAGTCTCTGGACCCTATGGTGGAAGTGGGTCTTTTGATTTAAACAACTGCCACTTCACGGAGAGTTATCTTGTGGCGGAGGGTGGTTTCACAGTAAAAAAACGTAGCGTGCGGAGAAGCAATCCTCTGGATGATGTTCAAGTTGACCAGAACACTCTACTTCCATTTTTCCATAAAGTCGTTCCTAATCCCTTAGTTGTTGGTGTTGTTTGCATCGCTTCTCAACCTTTGTTGGTGGGGAAAGACATTGGAGGAGAAGCGTTCTCCTTCACAAAATCCGAACTAGATTGGATGATGGATCCATCCTTCGGTGAGGCTCCTGATCTCTACCTCCTGTTGGGTAGGAAGCCTAGGAAATTTAGCTCGTTATGGGTTCTGAAATCATCAAAAATTCCTTGCAGGCTCTCCATCTTGGTCGAAGTTGAATTGCGTGGAAATCCTTAAGCTACTCTTGCTTAATGACGGGATGGACACCAAGGGTGGATAGGAATTTTCTGACTTCAAAAAAAGGTTGTCTTGGTCTCATGTGCTCTACAGGACCACGTTGTAATGAGTCTCTTAGCTTGGTGAGAACAATCAATGTCTCGTGGTCGACAGGTTTTGCTTCAGATCTAACATCTCATGAGGGCATCTTTCTTTACGACACGCAGGTAGGTCGGTTGTAGGACCTAGGAGCCATCCGGGCTCTTGAGGATACCTTGCAAAAGGCTTTTGTCATTTTGTACGGTGAAATTAATTGTCGTACAAAATGAAGTGTCTCTTCTTTGATTGTGTTCTGAAATGAATTGGTAGATAAGGTTAGGAAAGGAGGAAATTAATTTTAAAGCTGTTGTCCAAATTTTGGATTCTCTGATTAGATAGGAAATGTAATGTCTTCTAGAATATTGGGGGAAAGTATCTGATGGTTGGCACCCAACAAGACTGGTTCACTAGTCTTCCTTCCATAGAGATGACCAAGCATCCTGGTTATTTTACTAAGGTGATGCGATTAGATATCTTGAACTTTGTCCTCGACGGCCTGTTTTATTCCGAGATGTGATAAACTTCAAATAAATGTTACACTTTGGTTCTCTCAGTCTCTCACTACCAACTGAAGACTAATAAATGAGGAAAAGAAATTGAAGGCCACCAGTCAGACAACGGCCGAGGTATTTGAAGGAAAAATGCAGGCTAAACTGGAGCTCCTACACCTGCAGAAAAATCAAAAGGTTCGACTCAGGCATTAGAGGCTAAGGTTAGGGAACTCGAGGCCGTTGCCCTCTTAACTGTCAAGAACCCGAAATTTGAGCTAAGTTCGGGGAGCTCAAGCAAACCATTCTTGACGTCACTTTTGTGAGGGATCACTCTGAATGAATTCCATGATCCATCTTAGGAAAGAAGTCTACTAACATTGACTCCTTAAAATACATCAAGGGCCCCAAAACCCTAAATTGGATCAAACCATATCCTCTTTTGGTCTCAAAATTAAGTGGAACCTTAGACAAACCTAATTTAACCCAATGGTCACCACATTGACCATTTGATGAAGCCTGGACCATATGGTCACCACATTGAACATTTGGTCAACCCTAGACCCTATGGTCACCACATTGACCATTTGGTCAACCCTGGACCCTATGGTTATCACATGACCATTTGGTCAACCCTGGATCCCACGATCACCACATTGACCATTTTATCAACCCTGGACCCTATGGTTATCACATGACCATTTGGTTAACCCTGGACCCCATGGTCACCAAATTGACCATTTGGTCAACCTTGCACCCAATGATCACCAACTTGACCATCTTGACCAACCAATGACCCCGTAGTTAATACATTGACCACAAGGTCAGCCCAACATTACATGGCCAATCCTAGACTCAAGTGAATTCAAAATGTTAACTCTAAGGCCTAATTGGTCAAATTTAGTCATTTGGTCAACCTTGATGCCTAATTGGTCAACCCTGGTCAATTGATCAACCTTAAATTTATCTTGGCCAACCCATGTTTTTATACCTAATTTCAATTTTTTTATTTACCTAGTTGATTTATAAGATGGAATTATGGCTAAATTTGAACCCTAAATCATGATCAAGCCCATGACCTATGCGTGATACCTAAGCTCATGAGTGACTCTCAAACTCAAATCCAACCAATGGAGAATTACTATTGGGTCACCCATGACCCATAAAAACCATCACAAGAGAAGAACTGAAACATAAACAATTAAAAACAAAATTGTTCCCCACATCCTAAGTATCCAATCCTTCATAGTTTCTGCCTCAGAGACTCACCAGCAAACCCTAATTTCCCACTCCAAAATGAGGACACTTTTTCAAGTTTACATAAACCCTACCAAAAATCTAATCAAACCATTCATAAGCTTTACTGAGCCTCATGAGGAAGTTTCCAATTAAAATTGGCCCTTCACGCAAGCTCTGTCCTTGTCCAAGTTTAAAACGTGACCCCATTTTCAGTAAGAGTATACTCCAGCTTGAATTCATTCCAATTTGAGCTAAGAAGAAGCTTTGCGAGGACGTGACAATCATTCCTATCAAGCTCGATTGGGCCTCACATCTCGAGAGCAGGTATGTGCCCTAAAAATCAAAAATTTGCTCGGGCTAGAAACATTGTAAAAAAAAGCATCACGCAATAACCACATAACTGTATGGATGTGTTCATCTCATTGAGATGAAGCTTTACGAGCAAATTTCATGAAAATCCTTTGAAAATCTAGTGAGATTTTATGATTTAAACATGAACAGTTTGTGGGTTAACACACCTTGGGGATGATGAATGGATGGAAATGAATGACTGTAATTCATTCGGATGGTGAGTCCGTCCATATGAAACGGACGAAACCGCGGACCACATGGCTACCCAGGTGGAAGACCCCTCCATTCATTGGCTACCATGCCTCCCTTCCATCCGTCTGAGGATCTAGTCATTCACCGCACCAGAGAAGTAGAAAATTAGGAATTTTCAAATTAATTTATTCCAAAAAATACCTATAATCTACAAAAATTCATATCTTTGCATAGAAAAATCTTAAAAATAAAACAAAAGTACCATGAACTCAGCTAAGACAGAGAAAAATTATAAAAATGAAATTAAGAATTAATAATTTATATTTAATTTTTAATTAAGTAATTACTCTCAAAAGTAATTTATTTATTGAAAATTAAATATAGATCAAAAAAGACAAAATTTTATGGGATTGACCCTTCCCTCCTTTAGGACATTCTTTGATTTTTCTAGAGTTAGGAAAAATCCCTAATAAGAAATACCTAATTTTCAACCACATTTTGTAATTATTTAAAAAAATATTTATAAAAATAAGAAAATTGGAAATTTAAATGAATGCCATTTAGAAAATTTTAAGAAATCAAATTTACAATTGAAATAAAATTTCCAACCACTAAAAATTCCTAAAATGAAAATTTAGATATTTACGGGTAAAAACTTAAAAGCTAAATTAAAATCCCAAACCCCTTGGGTTCAAACCAAATTAACCCAAGATAAACCCTAAACCTTTTAGGTTCAACCCATATGAACCTAAGTCAATTCATCAGACCTTGGGTTGAACTTAATGAACCTAAGTCAAATCCTAAACTCTTGGGTTCAACCAAAATAAACCCAAGTCAAATTCAAATCTCTTAGGTTCAACCAAATGAACCTAAGTTAAATCCAAATCTCTTGGGTTCAATTCAATTGAACCCAAGTCAAATTTAAACCCTTAAAATCTAACCATACTTAAGTTTAAGTCAATTTACAATTTTAATTATGTCTAACCCTAATTAGACTTAATTAACATTAAGCATTACTTACATTAGGCTTAAGTAAACCTAACCTTCATTAAGTCAAACCCTAATTAGGCTTAATTAACCATTAAGCCTTACTAACTTAGGCTTGATCAACCATAAGTCTTAATTAAGTCTAACCCTAATTAGACAAAATTAATCATTAAGCTTACTTACTTTAGGCTTAATCAATCTTAAGTAAACCCAAACCCTAGTTAAATCTAACCCTAGTTAGACCTAATCTAACCTACTAAGCTTTACTTACATTAGGCTTAATCAAACACAAACCCTAATCAGGTCTAACCCTAATTAGACATAATTAAACCTATTAAGCCTTACTTACATCAGGCTTAATCAAACTCAAACCCTAATTAGGTCTAACTCTAATTAGATCTAATTAACCTATTGAGCCTTACTTACATTAGGCTTGCTCAAACTCAAAACCTAATTAGGTCTAACCTTAATTAGACCTAATTAAACCTATTAGGCCTTACTTACATTAGGCTTAATCAAACTCAAACCCTAATTAAACTTAATTATACCTATTAAGCCTTAGTTACATTAGACTTAATCAAACTTAAACCCTAATTATGTCTAACTCTAATTAGACCTAATTAAACCTATTAAGCCTACTTACATTAGGCTTAATCAAACTCAAACCTTAATTCATTCTAACCCTAATTAGACCTAATTAATTTTATTATGCTTTACTTACATTAGGATTAATCAAAATTAAGCCCCAATTAGGTCTAACTATAATTAGACCTAATAAACCTATTAAGACTCACTTACATTAGGGTTAATCAATCCTAATTTTGATTAAGGCTTAATCCCATTTTAAACTTGCCCTTCAAATATAAGCTAACTACTTAGTTTCAATCTAACTTAAACCTAAGTCATCTTAAGTCCTTAGGTTTAATCCAACTTGAACCTAAGATATCCTAAACCTTTAGGTTTAATACAACACCTGAATCGAAGTTAACAAAAGTTCCTGAGTTCAATCAACTTGAGCCTAAGTCAACCTAAATCTTAGGTTTGACCCAAATTAAAACTAAATAACCTTAAGCCTCAGGTTCTATCAAAATTGAATCTATGTAACTTCAAGCCTTAATTTCAATTCAAATTGAACCAATATAACCCAATCTACCTTAGATCCAACATACATTGGACCTAAATTTTAAGTCTGGCCTACATTAAATTTAGCCAAATTTTCTTTAGGTCCAACCTGACCTAAAACTTAAGCCTAACCTACATTATACCTAACCCAAACTTTCTTAGGTTCAACCAACACTGAACCTAAATCTTAAGTTTAACCTACATTAGACTTAACCAATCTCTCTTTGGTTTAACCGACATTGAACCTAAATCCTCAGTCTAAACCTACATTAGACTTAACCAATCCCTCTTAGGTTCGACCGACACTGAACCTAAATCTTAAGTCTGACCTATATTAGACTTAAAAAATCTCTTTTGGGTTAAACTGACACTGAACCTAAATCTGAATTAGACTTGACTAATCTTTTTTGGTCTAAAATTGATGATTCTACCCACATCTAAGATAATCTATAATTCTACAGACATAAAACTAAAATTCAATTGGACATAAAATCCACCTTTAAAATTACATAAAAATCATTCTACTAGACATTAAAATTTAAACCTCAATGCTAATATACAACTTGGTTTTATAAGATAAGTTAGAGGAGGTAACCCATTGTTTCTAACAAATTATTCTCCAATCACTTGAGACTAATTAAATCGCAAACTTAATGGTTCAGGATGACGAAACCATGAGAACTTGATCGGGTTATCCAAAACAAAAATAAATAACAAAATGATAAAAGTTAATCGGCTAATAATTCATAAACAACCTAAAATTTTTGATACCTAAATTCTTAACAAGACACTAAAACTTGAATGAAATCCTAATGAATAAAGATCACCAAATGCAACATGAACCCCAGTGTTTAAATGTACGAACATCTCTTGGACGATGCATTTTGTGGTTGCTGACAATAATTTTTTGGTGCAAGTTTAAATATCTTTCAGACTAAGTAGATTTGAATGCCCCGATGACCCCGGGACGACGGAGCCATAGGCATCTTGATGGGTTGTCCAAAAATTAGAAGTACAACCAACTAAATCAATAATTAATATAATATCTCATGCTAACCTCATTTTGTAGGTTTCCTGAAGACATAAAAAAAATCACGCTTTAGATTTACCTTGCATGTTATTAAGTTATGCTTACTCTATTTTTGTAGGGTTGACACTTTGTAGTTTGGATGACACATTCCAGAACAACAAAATGAGATAAAGATAACAAAATTACATAAATAGAAAAAAACAACAAAACGACATAAATGTAACAAAACAACAAAATCACATCAATAAAACAAAATGACATGAAAACCAAAAATAATAAAACAAAAAATTTAGGGTAGTACACGACACTTAGAAACATATTTATCGTAGGATTGAACATTGACATTTTTTTTACTTGATCTTGACATTTTAAAACTTTTTAGGCAACAAATTTTAACGTTAATCAGGAGTTTTCTTGGTCAGTTCTAACTATCTAAGATGTAATTAACTATGGAAGCTTGCTCCTATAGGAGAATAAAGAACTTAGAATAGGTAATATACCTAAATCTCTGGTTATTGGGTTTTTCATGTGTTTTTCTTTATAACGGATTCTCAAGAATCAGATATTCTAGATTTTTCTCTATAAGGTTCACCAAAATTAAATAATCCCGACATTTCAATTTCTACTATTTTCTTAGTCCTTTTTCTTTCTTCTCCATGTTTCTTAATATCTAAGGATCCTTTTACGTGATCCAAAAGAATAAGTCACTTAGAGGTTGGGCTAATACGATAGATACATAGAGTTGTGACTCCTCATCAACAATGACACCAACAACGACAATGATAGAGAATTAGCAGTGACGATAGTGATATGTCCGGTGCCGACAACCATTGATGTTTTGATTACCAAGAATCAAGAACTGGAGGCTAAGGTGCATGGGTAGATTCTGAGGGATGAAATTTTTGCATCACTATCAAATCAAACCAAGTTCGGTCTTGTCGTCACCAACGAGCATTTCATTAATGTTGGCTTGGTGGACTCGAAGCGGGTGATGAAGATGAGGCAGATAAACCTAAGGGTGACGGAGCCTGTAGTGGCAATGGACCATTTGTTGTTTAGATTCATTGCATATGTGTAGATATTTGGATATTTACGTTATGTTTCCTCTCTCTCTCTCTCTCTGTCTCTCTCTCTCTCTTTTGTAAATATTTTGACACCATCTCGCTAGGTCAGTTCGATGAATACTCATGTACAAGGAGATTATTTTTGTTTTGAATAAATGAAAAGAACTCCTTCGTGTTATATTTTTATCATCACTCTTTTATTCATTTTGTTGTTTTCTTATTATGTGTTTTTGTGATGCTCCTCTTTGGCTGATATAATTTACGGGTGTGTGAATGTAGGGATAGGGTGTTAAAAGAAAAGCCAAGTATGAGAAAAGTATAAAAAGCACATCATAAAAGACATGAAATGGGCAAGTTCGTGGTCACATTCAAAAACCAAAACTATGTATAAGACATCGCAAGTTGTGGGGCTCAGAGCCGGACCGGTGTGTTTCCCGCTCTTGTGTGAGAATCACCAACTCACAATCTATAAAAGTCAATCACAACCTCAATCCAAATGACTAACCATAGACCATAGGTTTTCATCAAAATTCTTTAATTTTTCATTTAAAAATTTTCATGCAAATATTTTAACAAACATAGAAGAAATTTTATGTTAATTTTGTAAAGTAGTGCGTACCATAGGTTAATCACTCTAATCAAGCTAACGTCAAACAACCTAAGAGCGCGGGGGCAACAATCCCACTAAGTGTCTGTGAATAACATTGTCACTCTCTTTACTCTCCCTTATTAAGGTCATCGAGGTAGGAGATACCTTTCTAAAATTCCCAAATCGCATTGTATCCCTCGTTTTAGCACACATTAACATTGTCGTTATCATTTCTAACACGCACCTAGACTCGTACTTATACCACCGATGATCCATATGTGGCAAAAACAAATGTCCATTAGCTTATAAAGACTTAAATACCTTAAGAAGACTTAAGTCCTTAAGCATTGGGTTATAAATGTAGGAGAAGTAGTTTGTGTATTTTTATCACGAAGCGAATTAACGGGTCGCGCGCATAACTCGTGGTCCCTATGCCGACCTCACTTTCGTTTAAGGTCTAGTCTCTCTTTAGAGTAGCCTAGGGTCTAGCCATAGGACTCTCGTGGTGACTTTCAGAAGACTAGTCTTGGAACCCTCTCCCTTAGAAATTCAAACCTTTCTCACTAATGGGAGTTTCATATGCTTAAGTGCCTAACCTCCAAAATTTCCGAGGAAGAGACCAAGCATAAGAAAGCCTGTGGAAGTCTCTTATAGGTGGTCAAACCTTAGGATTTACCCCGGGAGGTCTGGGAGGAGACTCACGCACACACTTGCACATTATACCCTCACATACTACCTCATAACCCTAAGCATACCGAACTTCTTACACTTAATCTCCGCTCCTTTAGAAACTCAAGTGGGTGGTTTTCCCAAAGCTCTTAGTCCCACTAGCATTCGCACATGGAGGGATCCAAATGGGGAGTTCCCTTGGTCCATGGCTCAAATGGGTTATCAATCTCACTCAAAATTTTACAAAATCCTAATTTTTCACCCAATTTTTCCAAATACCCTAAGAATACCTCGAATTCCAAAAATTCCAAAAATTCCCAAAAATTCGCAAAACTTCCAAAATTCCCAATTTCAATTTGGAACCATCACATTGACCCAATTTAACCTATTTAACCCAATTTTTCCAAATACTCTAAAACTATCCCAAAAATACCTCAAGAATACCCCGAATTCCAAAAATTTCAAAAAATTCCCAAAACCTCCAAATATTCTCATTTTTTATTTAAACCACTTTATTCGACCTAATTTGACCCAAATTTATCCAAAAGTCCACAATTGCCCTTTAAGGCCCAAAATGCCCAAATCACCCAAAATATCCACCAAATCGACTTCAATTCTCCCCAATTTCAATTCCAAACCAAAAATTCAACATCCCTAAACTTCAATCTAAACTAAGAACCAAACCAATTCGACCCACATTCGGATCCATTTTCAACCCAAAATCCTCAATTTTGACCAAGTGACCCATTTCACCCAAAATCGACCCTACGTCAATCAATTTCCCCACAAATCAATTCCTAACTTCTTAGAAACTCCCCTAGACCAAATGCAACATTCAATTGTCGAAACTTGCTCTCAAGTCTCACCAAAGTCAACCCAAATCCAAAATCCCTAAGTTTACTCCAAATTGTCCAAAATCCCTAAGTTTACTCCAAATTGACCAAAATCCCAAATTAAGCCAAATTGAACCACTAAATCAATTCAAAACCACTCCAATCTATTTGTAAACTCTTCATGACAATCATACACAACAAATTGATCTATCATTTGGGCTCAACCTAAGCCCAAACTCAACCTAGCCCAACCTAAACCCAAAGTGATTCAAATTAAGCCATAACCAAAATGTCACCAAATTTAGCTAATTGGTCAAATTAAGCTCACCACAGCTGACAAAGTGACCCCAAGGACCGGTTTAAACCCACCAAACCAGGCCAAATGAGCTATGGACCAAAGGTCCTCACCAAGTCAACTTGCTTTTTGTTTTTTGGCTAAACCATTACTCCAAGCAAACTACTCATCATGTCGCCGCTAAGCATCATTTAAACCTCCTTACCTTCCATCACCGCGCCCACCTTCCTCGTCCTCGTCGGCCGACCTAACCGTTCGAATGGTTGACTTAAGCGCCTCCATACCCCTTCAAGCCAAAAATTGAGCCTTGTCAAGGTGACATCCATTCATCGATCAATCGCACTACTCAGCCCTCTCCATAAGCAACCCAAAGCACCCACATCAGCACCCCAAGCTCCAGCCCTATCGTCATGGCTATAAAAGCCACCCTTCATACCAAAGGTGAGGTGCTAAAAATTTTCAAGGAAAGTCTACCAAATTTCTCCCGCAGCTTCCCCTCACCTCCCCGAGTGCAAGCTCACCATTTTCAAACATCGAATCCCCACTATCTAGAGCCACAATTTTCTCACCGAAATTCCAAACAAAACCAGGACACTTTTTACCACGTACCAACACTCGCACCAAATTTCAATTAACTCGTGCCTACACCTTCACAAAGCTTAAAGAAGAAGTTCCCCCATCAAAGCCTCACCGCGGCAGCCTCTCGTACCAAATTCGATCAGCACCTCGAAATCGGCCTCGATCAAATTCGTACATTTCACTGCGTAAGACATCATCTCGAGGTTGTTCGGGTCCAATCAAAGCTGCTACAACCATCTAATCGAGACCTCCCCTCTCGACAAAGGTATTGAACTCTATCCTCTCCCGAGCTATTCTTCATCCTTCATAAATTTATATTGTATTTCATACCGTATAAGCCATATGCGATAGTTCATCTTTATTTAGATGAAGCTCTAGAAACAAACCCCATGCAATTTGCCGAGTCTAGCTTGAATTCTTAAGCCTAAATAAGATGGACGCGTGCTCTAATGAACTCGTATGAAGAAGATGACCAGGAACCGTCGCATCGTACGTGTAATGGAAGGATGGCCAGATTGCATCGATGAACCTTCGATACATGCAGCGCGGCCGCGTGGCAACCGAGTCGAAGATGACGTTAAATGGCGAAGCGACACGTAGCACTTCGGAGCCGGCCGAGGACGCAGGTGGCGCCGCGTGGTTTAAGTAGGAAATCAGGATTTTCCTAATTATTTAAATCAACCCACTTTTAAAAATCCATAACTTGGTAGAAAAATACTTGAAGATCGCGGGATTAATGGTAGAATAATGTGGAATGGCTTTAAATTTATTTGATGAAAGTTCGATTTTTAATGAATTAAATACCTTTTTGAAAGTTTTGATTCTCCATGCGCTTAGACCTTTTAACCTAGCTTGATATTTTGGTATGCTGTTGCCTCTCGGTTTCAAAATCCCGATTTTTCTAAAGTCGAGGAGATCTCTAAACGTAGATCTATATTTTTCAAATTAGCATGTCTATTTGTATAAAAATAATAAATAAAATAATAATCATAAAAAATAAAAAATTTTGGTAACTTACTTATGACCAAAGGACTCAGAAAATGGAAACTTGGTTTAACTCATTAAACATAGCCCTAATGGTAATTAAGACCTAAAACTCAAAAAAATAAATTTTATTAAACATAAATTTAAATAACAAAAAATAACTCTCTACTGTAATTTAATGTCAGACGAACTTCCCATAAAAATTTTAAATCAATTGGAGTTAATTTAAATACTTAAATGAACTTTTTAAGCTAAATAACATTTTTGGCATTTATATAATTATAATAATTAAAATACACCTAAAAAATTTACAAAATTAATTTTGAGAGTTCCCCATGACAGATGAGTCTCTAAAAATAAAATTACAATTAAAATAAACTTTTCATTTTTTAAGCATTATTTTAATATTTAAATAAATAAAAATTAATAAAAATTAATAAAAATTATAAAATAAATAAAATTGTCAGAAATGTTTCAAATTGTCTACTAATAATTTAAGACCAATCAGTAATTTTCCTAACTCTATAAATGAAGATATTGAATTTCAAAGGGTTAAAAATTATTTTTAAAGTGCTAAAAATGGAATATCCTTAATTTCTCCCTAAAATAATTCTAATAATTAAAATATAAATAAAATATGAAATTTGTTTTTCAGCTTCCTAACCTCGCATTTAATAAAAATATAAAATGTAATTTTCAACTTAAATAATATTTTATACTTAATTTATACTCTAAAAATTAAAATAATTATAATAATTAAATTAAAATTCAAAAATCGAAAATTCGTCTAAAGTGTCCGCCGGTTTATGTGAACCTTCAATAACTCGTTCCAAGGACAAGTAAACTTTCTTTTGATTAAGTTGCCACTCTTCGAAAATCCTATTTTTGCATTAAAATAACCGTATAAATTAAATTAAATTTGGAAAAAAATCACATTTTCCTTTAATGTTTTAATTCGAACCATGAGTGGGCAGATATGAAAATTTCAAAGTCATTTAAGTTAAACTTAATGGATTATGAAGTGATAAGGTCTTTAGAGGTAAAAGTGTAATTTGAAAAATTTAGCCTTAATCAACATTAAAGCTTAATTAAATCGGGGGAAATGAAAGGAATGATCTTAATTATTGAGTACTCGAATGATTGAAATATAAAGCGGATAAATGATGTAAATTCTCTCATTTCACATATTAAAAGGACAATGTTTATAATTTTATTAATCATTATAATTTGGATGAAAATTAAATTAAATGACCTTCAAGGTTAGGGTTGATTTTTTTTTTTGAAAGTTGATAATCCACTAATTAAATACCCCTTTTTGTTGGCGTATAAATGATAATTAATTTGATAAGAATCATGATTATATAACCTAACTTTTAAGATCACAAAATATACCCACAAAACCCTTAAGGGCTTAAATAGTGAGCTGTAGCTTAATTGAAAATTGACTAATGAGGATTAGAAAAGAAAACACAAGTAATTTTAAACATCTTTAAACATTACAAGCCCTTCAAATTGACATTAATCTCCCCATAAATTAAATTATCTCTAAAGCGCTCCACTTACATAATTCGGGTTAAATATCAAGTGATATTTACTGTGACTCCTTTTGGAGTAATCAAAATATTAGTTCACTAAGCATAAGGGTATAAAACAGATGAGTCAATTAATAATTATGATAAGTCCAAATGAACTCAAGGCTCGGAAGGATTATGAAATGTCTAAGTATCTCTCAGCGCTTCTCACAAATCTTCCGGACTCCTCGTAGGACAACCGGACCTATCATATTTATTAAACGAAGAAATCTATTAAATGGATGAATAAGACCCATCAAGTTATGACATGAGGATTGGTTGGCTTGTGAAGAACTCCATTCATAGGCTTTACTTTCCCCGGAAATTATATATGTTTATTGCATGATACTAAAGTTTCGTATGAAGAAACGAGAAGACTCGCTCGGTACACTTTTATAAGTTTACGTACCTTCTTTTCAAGATTTCCTTTACTTTACTTCTTTGGCTTACGAGCTTGCATGTTAAACAACAATATCACTCGCATGAAAACTAAAACTTCTAGGATAGCCCCAAAACCAAAACCAAAACTAAATTAAAACAAAACAAGATAAAATTCATCGCCACAACAGTCAAAATATAAAACAACTCAAAATTTAATCACAAACTAAACAAAAGTCATAGTTGCAACTAAATTAAAACATCTCTATCGGATAATCGGGAATGCCTTGGAGGATGCAACCTACGACTATTGAGGGATTTCCTACGGTATAAATGAAAGTATGGAACCCACGAGTTAAGTTTAGTAAATTCATCTCAGACAAGTTGAATTCGAAGAAAATAGTGGTGCCAGAAGGAGGGAACGGTGAGATCCTAACTGGTGTCGCTATAATCAGTTTTAATATTCCCTTGAATATGACATTAAGACACCTCAATTTGAATATCTCCAAAAACATATTACTTCTCTTTTCTTCTCAATTGGTGCTTCTTTAAACTAAACATGTCACGACGAGGAGCTTGGATCATGCTTAGTGGGCAGCACGGCCATCTTCAACAGCAAAACTATTTAGAAATAAATAACAAGCCATAGAACTTCGAGGTAGCTTGCCTAGTATAGCATAAATCCTCACCGTATCTCTTTAGGCCTTTGTACTTCGTGTAATATGCTTCTCCTAACTCGCTTCCAGATTTCGAGGTCAAGCCACTGTATGACATAAACCCTCCTATCTTCCAGGCTATTCATATGATCGATATCAAGTAAATGTAAGCTCAAATTAAATAAAATTTGCAGGATGAAACATCATATAAATATGTCAAATTGAAGTCAAACTATAGGATAATTTGGGAAAGAACACTAAGATTCTTCTTGGATCTTTGTCTTTCCCTTAGTCTCCTCTTGCTTTGAATTCCTACAATAATTGTTCCAAAGCTTGAGTTATTTACCTATTGAATTTCCTACTATCACATTCCCCGTCAAGAACCTACCTTTTGGATGTCATGAATATAACTGTTTCCTGATTTATATCAAGAGTATTTTTAGATAACTTCGGTCATCTATGATGTAATTAACTATAAAGGCTTGCCCTTATAGGAAACTCAAAGAACTCATATTAAAATAAACCCTATCTAATTCATTCATATTAGATAAGGGAAATTGTCGGTTAACATAAATGGTTCGCGTAACCGAACGGATGTCATCAATTATGTAGTTTATTTTGATCGAGCCATATCATCAAGTAGTGTATCTATTCGGGGATGTATGCACGGGTTAAAGTATATCGTGCTCTCTTATTTAAACTACTAAATGAATTTATCTATCCACTCATTTCTTTTAATTTAAAACATTATTTTCAAAAGTAAATTATATGTATATATTAAATTAAATCAAAACCATATTTTTACATTTTACATCTTCCAAAAGAAAGGGGTCACTCGCGTGATGATGTTAAAATGGACGGTGGATTTTGATCATCGTCATCGAACCTCTCATCATTCCCGTTTGGTCGCACTTCCAGGATCCGCGAGTTCGCGCTTATGATCAAGAGCTTCTATTTACTTTCACAAAGATATATGACAAACCACTCCAAACAGATACGCCTACAAAGAATCTAACTCGATCTACTGAGGCTAGAATATTCATAAAACGAGACATTACGTCACCTTTTCCGAGTGAGATATGGATTGGCACACATCATCAGTGCTTTTGGCAACCAGCTGAACTTGAACAGGTACCTCTTTACTGCACCCATTGCGCATCTTTGGACACTCTCCACAGCAGTGTTACCACCTGCATCCGAATCTCAAACCTCAACATACAAATGCTATTGAGCCACACAATCCTGCGACGGTTATACCCTTCTTCCTCACTGCCTGTGATACCTACTGTAATTTCCACGCCGATACGGTGCAAAAGTCTACTGATACTGATTCAGAGCATGTTGATAAGGATCGATTGTTGGAGGAGTGTCAGGTGGTTGTACCTAGAAGGCAGGATGCGGTCACTACCCCTTCTTCTCAGCCTTTAGCAACTACCGTGGAGGGTGCTTAGGCTTCCCTCCCTAACGTGATTGAACATAGGGAAGAAGCGAACATTCACATTCAGAACGGACAAGGTACCTACAACTACCGAGGGAGAATTACTGTCAAATAGTAGCCTTATTGCTCCTACTAATCAATTGGTTGAACTACCCGTTTGTAGGGTAGGAGACCCCAAAATATTGGAAGACTGTCCTACACAAACATTGAAAACTATCGTTGCAACTGCCTTTCTTTCTATGGATCAGACCGACCAGTTTTCAGAAAAAAGAATGACAAGTATACACTTTCAGGCGGAAGAAGAAGGTTGGGGGTACTATTCAACTTGGAAACTTAATGGATGATACATTGATCTCTCCTGGTAATGGAACATCACCTCAGAATTTGATTTCTGGATGCGCTACAAGAACCAGAGGAAGGGGACGTCGTCCATAGACAATGTTTATTTGCATGTTTTTTTTCTTTTTTGTCTTTTGTATCTTCTTGTTTGAGCTATCTTTGCATTTTGTTTCTTTTGAGTAGATTTCCATCTATTGGGCCCTCTCATACTACTTGTTTTGTACCCCTTTTATTTCAATAAAATAGGCCTCAGGGCTTCTCTTTTAAATGAAGATATATATATATATATAATATGTGTGTGTATATGTATATGTGTGATGTATAGATATCTCGGCCAAATTCAAGTTCAATCCAAATCAGTTGAGGCTCATTAGTTTGCTCGTTGACATAGATTCTAGCTTGATCTGAGTAAAAGGTCGATTTGATTTTGTAGTGGTCTTTGCCCATTCACTTTGACATAGTCCATGCTAAAGAGATAAGGGGCATTTAGATGCATACCACCCGATTCATATGTATTTACCTAGCTAACACCTAAAATTTACTTTTGAACATTTCTACCACCCAAATCCTTCATATTACATCAGAAATATCAGTATTTTAACATTTCTAAACTGAAATATAGGCATATCTGTAAAAATTGAAGTTTAGTTGTTATGTATGTAAATCTATACATGCAAATCTTCCAATAAAGAAAGTACATTTTTATCGAACATATCTTAACATATGAGCAGGCCAAAGATACTATTACAATAGAAGGACAAATGCAACACAGTGGGAGAAGCCGAGTGCAATAAATTGGCCACAGAATTCTGATCCCATATCTGCTGGAAATCAACCCACCATAAATGGTGATCCAGCTCAAAGTTATCCAAGATGCATGGGATGTGGTGGATGGGGGCTTGACCTAGTTAAGTCTTGGGGTTATTGCAATCACTGCACAAGGTATATTGAAGAATATCACATGTTAATGCATAAAGAATATAATACTTCTAGTTAATTTAGAAATAACTGCATTATTTTATTTTAATTTTGATTGTCTGTCTGTTTTTGTCTATTATTTGTTTCTTTCAGAGATCTTTTTGATGTACTTTATGAGAAAATTATCAAAATGGATCTTTAACTCTTTGCAGGGTGGCATTTTAGTTCCTGAGTTTATAAAAAGTGTCATTAAGTCCCTAGACTCTTTTAATATATGTTAAAATAGTCCCCAAAGTGAGGGCTATTTTAGCCCCCATTAAAAGAGATTGATGACTAATTTAGCTTTTCTATAAACTCTAGGAATTAAATGACCTCATGTAAATAGTCATGGGGCCATTTTGTTAGTTTAATCTGTACTTAATTTATGTAATTTAGCATGGATGGTGCCAAAAATATTCTCTTGACAATTCACATGGGATTATTTTAGCCTCATAGTCTATAGAAATGCTAAATTAGCCTCCAGAATCTTTTAATATTGTCTGAAATACTCCTAGGCGGGATTATTTTAGCCCTTGTTAAAATCGTCTGAGGCTAAATTGATACTTTATAGAGTCTAGCACTAAAAATGACACCCCAAAAGAAAATCAGGGGATCTTTTTGACACTTTTCTCTTAATTTAACATTTGAAAGAGTTTCTACTCATGTATAGGGAGTGCTTTTTAACATGTATATAGAGTTTCTGCCTTCATTTGTAAACCTCAAAGCATAGTTTGATGCTTATTCCAGGGTTCTCAATCTTCCTTATCAACAATATGCTATTTCAAACATGAATTCTTTGGAGCAGAGTATTGGTACGGCAACGCCTGCGAAGGCTGCTTCTAAACAAAGGTATGCTGCATCCTTCTACACTTTCATGTTTATGGCCGAGTAGCTTTTTGGGTCTAGAGAATTTTTTAATTAACAAGAGCACAGTTTTCAAATCTGAGGATGGAGATGTAGTTTTCAGTTTTGAGTGTAAAGCTTTGCATTCCACATAATACCAGCATACTTTTTTTAATCGGAGGGTTGAAATGTTATTTTCAATTTGAACATAATGCCATGCATTTCATTTCTTTCTAGATGACTACCAAATTTGGATGTGCAGGACAAGTTCAAAGCCACCATTTGGGAAAGGTAGCAAAAAAGATTATAAAAAACGTGCCTGCAAAGAGGATGATGTGCTGGACCCAATGGATCCTAGCTCTTATTCAGACGCTCCGCGTGGTGGCTGGTATATTTTATGTTTGAGGCATTTACATTCATAGCACACAACTCTAATGTATTTACATATCTCACATCTAAACTTTCATATTTACATGCATAGCACTCAAATCTCTAATAAGCACAAAAAATAGCACTATTACCACTTTCTAAAAGTGAAATACACTTTTTCGAAAGTGAAATACACATTTTCATGCCTAGATTTAAAGCACCGTAGTGCTATGCATGTAAATATGAAAGTTTAGTTGTGAGGTAAATAAATACATAAGAATTGTATCTAGGTATGTAAATTTCCCTTTTATGTTTTTGCTTAGCTAACTAAAACAGTTATGATGTTTACTCTTCCGTTTTCTGATTATACTTGAATAAAATTAGTTCATATCATCATCATTTCAGATCAATATATTTCATCTTATGATAGTAATCTTTGTTGACCCCACTTAGTGTGATTAAGGCTTTGTTGCTGTTGTATAGTTTCTCTCAAGGAATTTCTTTCTTATTATATAATTGTTCAAATGATGCCAGAAATTGTTATGGCTAAATTATTTTTGCATATAGTGTCATTATTTTTTTCTTGTGTTGTTTGTCCAAAGCTTGTTTGAATGTTAGCAATGTCTACCAACAATATGTAAGTAGCTGGATGGATAGATTTACTTGTACTCACATGTAACTCCCTATCAATCATAAATTTTAAATGGCTAATATTCGAAATAGCAAAAATTCATGGGCTGAAAGGAAGAAAATATCTAAATGCTGGTTTTTAGAATTACCCTATTCTTCTAAATTCAAGATAGTCTGGCTCTTCTTTTCTTGCATACTTTGGCATCTTTGTCTTTTCTATTTTTGCCCCAACAAAATTAATATTAATACCCTATGTAATTATATTACATTATTTGAAGATGGCGAGCATAATGAATTAAAGATCTTAAATGAAATCTTAATTGCTTTGCAATTTTTCTTACTCAACTTTTATTTGCAAAGAAATGACTAAGGGCGCGTTTGGGAGCGCGTTTCGCCTATTTTTCGGTTTGAAAAGCACTTCATTTGTCACCTAGGAGAGCTCTTTTCGTCTGTTTTCAACTCCACACGCCTTCAGAATGGTGAAATGACGAATGACGAGCACTGCCCCTATTCCGCGGTTTAGGGTGTGGTCTGGGTGCGAAAGTACTAACGTACCGCTCTCCAATTCTCTATTTGCCTAATAATACCCTTTGTTCAACCCTTTCTCCCTCCATTCGGCTTTGGCTTTAGGGAAAAATTGTGATTCTTTGTCCCCTTCACTCCTTTGTTCGTCTTCATAGTTGCCTCTCACCACCTCTCTCTGTATGTAGTATTATTCTCTTCCCCTTCTCGATTGTCTTTTGTGGTGGTGGTTTGATGCTTTACGTTTTACCTTTTTGTTTTCTTTGTTGATCTTCTTGATTTAACTGTTGGTGGTTTGGTGCTTGAGGTGGTATGTTGATTAAGGTGATTTGGTGCTTGAGGTATTATATTGAATACCATAAAATTTTCACTCTATTCGTGGTTGGGTGCTTGAGATGGCGTCGATGGGGCTTCGCGGTTGTTCTTTGTGATGGTTCTATGTTCCTTTCCATTTTACCTTTTTTTTTTCCCTGTTGAACTTTTCGGTTTTCCTCTTTGTTGGTGATTTGGTGTTTGAGGTGGTTCCGATCGGTTTTCCTCTCTGTTATGTGGTGGTGGTGGTGGTTGGGTTTGTCTAATAAACTTGAAGAGTTTGTGCCCTTGGGCTTGTCGGTTTTTCTCTCTGTGGTGATTTGGTTCTTGTCGTTTGAAATATTTGATTGTTCTTGGGCCTTTATCTTGCATCTGAAGGGGAATTTACATTCACTTCACACAGCTCTTATGCATGTAAATTCATCTACCTGGACTCCCTGCCCTCCTTCATTATTTGCCCATTGATGAAGTTATACTTCTCTTTTTTATTTCTTACAGATGTTCTTCATTTAGAATTTTGATGTTCATGTTGATTATTTGTTACACCCACTCTTCCTTGCATCTTTTTATCAAGATATGATATATATGAAAGTTTATGGAATTACATGAGTTCTTTTGTATGAATTGAATTATAGTGAAGTTGACAAAAAGATTTTCTATGTTCAGGTGACTATTGTTATTTGTCATGGTTCTAAGTTCTGATCTTATACTATAACGTTTGATAATTAAATATTTTTTTATGAGATTGATCATTGATTCAAAAAGTAAAGACATATCAGTTAACTAATTAGTAAAATTTTGTTTTCTGCTTGTTTAGTCACATATGCATGTTTATGAACTCATATAAAGTGGTGTTTAGAGATTCATGTAAGTGATTATGATTTGGCTCTTGTAGTTTAGGTGGTGGTGGTAGTTTGGTGCTTGCCTTTTGAAATTGAAGAGGTTGTGCCGTTGGGCTTCTTGGTTTTCCTAGCTGTAATGGTTTGGTTCTTTCCATTTGAAATATTTGATTGCAACTGGGCTTTATCTTGCATGTAAAAGAGAATTTACATTCACATATACAATTCCGATGCATGTACATATCTTGCATCTAAAATTTATATATGTGATGTTAAAGGATTGAGTTTTATATAAGCAAATATTAAACTTTAGCTATTTGACATTTGTGTGTGTGTGTGTGAGAGAGAGAGAGAATTTTGTGGTAATGCTCTAGTTTTGTTGTTTTTGGTGCTTCTCCTTAAAATTGAACAGGTTGTGCTCTTGGTCTTCTCGGTTTTCCTCTTTATGGTGGTTTGATTCTTGCCGTTTGAAATGCGATGTGTTGTTTGAAGGAGAATTTACATGCACATACGGAATTTTTATGCATGCACATATCTAGCATCTAAAAATAATAAGTGGTGGTTTTGATTTTGGTTGTGGCAGTGAACTTCACTTGGGAAGCACCAAGACACAACATCTTATATATAAATATATAGCAAGTATGGTTCTTTTCATGTTTCGTGAAGCAATGAAAGATGGAGTGATACGTTTGATTGTTGTGGCCTGGTGTTCTTTCTTGCCTGTTGGTTGTGGGTGTGTGTGGTTTGGCTGTCTATGTTGGTGTGGTTGTAATTTTGCAATGTTGGCTGCTGGTATGGGTTGACTCTGGTTTTTGTCGGGGCTTTGCATTGATGGCTTTGAAGTGTGCACCTTTGGTTTTAAAATATTATATAGAGTAATGATAAAAAAAAATAAAGAGTGCAACCAATCATCAATTATCATTTATATAAATTTTTCCACCTGTTTGTTACGTATACTACCTGGTTAAAAATACACATCACATTATTAACTATGGATATTAATTGGTCTTAGATCACATATGCCACTGTCATTCACATGTACTACCTGTTCTTAAAGCACACATTAGAGTGTTAATTATGAATACTACCTGGTTTTAGATCACATATCACTGTTAGGAATGTCAAAATGGTTCGTTGTTCGCGAACAACTCATGTTTGACTCGTTAAATAGCTCGTGTTTGGCTCGTTAAATACCTCGTGTTCGATTCATTCTCTAAGCAAACGAGCCGAACACGAACAATTTTTTTGCGCTCGATATATGAACGAGCCAGTTCGTTTTGGCTCGAAATATATATTTATATAGTATTATTTTTAAATAATTTAATTGACTACAACGGTATAAGGATTTATAATGAATTTAAATTACTAATTTAAAATAGAATAAAAATATTAAATTTTATTTAAAAGAATATTTTAATAAAAGTAATGAGATTTAAATCTCGTCCCACCCTTAACATTTACGGTTGTGTGATTAGGGTTGCTGAAATAGCTCATTGTTCGTGAATATCTCTTGTTTGGTTCAATAAGCAAGTGAGCCAAACACAATTTTTTTAAGCTCGATATATGAACGAGTCAAACACGAGCATTATATTTTTTTACAAACTTAGTATGGACTCGCTCAAGCTCGTTTCATTTACAACCGTAATGGCTGCATGCATGACTATGGTTGTTTGTTCGTGAACAACTCGTGTTTGGCTTGCTAAGCAAACAAGCCAAACACGAACAAATTTTTTTGTTCGAAATATAAACGAGCCGAACACGAAGTGGTATCTTTCAGAACCTCGCTCGTGTTCGGCTTAATCACAGATACGACCTAGTCTTAAAGCCCATATGATATAATTTGTGATATTGGATTGAATCTTTTTTTGATAAATTGATCACACTAAGCTCTAACTTGATATGCTATTTTTTTAATTTCGTTTCAATTTTTATAATTATTTTTTAACTTGCTAAATTATATTTCTTCATCAAAATGTTTTATTTACATGATGCATTAGATGAGTAAACAAAAGGAATGTTGGATGCTAGCTATTTGAGAGGGGGAAGTAAATATCGTATTCTATAATTTATGCTTGAAAGAGATATAAATTGATAATAGACTAACTAAACACTTCGATAAAAAAGGTTGACAAAACATTTCTAAAAATTTTCATGAAAAAATAGGAATATTAAATGACAAAATTCACTTGATGAACAAATTAGATCAACTGTAAAAAGATTGATACTTGTGAAAAGAGTTGGAGAGAGGGGATACTGGCTAGGTTGGGGCCTTGTTAAGAAAATGGTAGATGCATTAGAGTGGTGGATATAAAAAATTTCAGTAAGTAGAAAATATTTTATTGAACTGTGATTTATTGAACTGCATTTTTATCAATTGTAGTTCCACCTAATGCACAAAAATTTAGATTTTCCAGCATGCACCCTAAGCTGGAGGAGAAGCTTGATACTGTGTTCCTCGATGCTGTGGCTTTGGGCTCCATTGTCTGTGCTACAACACAAGACCCCAACTAGAGCCCTAGTTTGCTTATTCCAATGAAGGCCTGGTGGTAGCGTCACTTGAGAGAGAATAAGGTCAATCAAGTCATTCCAAGCATTACACACCCTTCAACGAGAAACGTAAAAAGAAAATGAAGATTGGGGCGACACATTTATCTGACAAGATATCAGAGCTCGTTATCATCTGCACCAGTATCATATCATGTGCTCGTACAACTCTATAGGGATATCTAGTTATGTTAAATGTTGTGAAGCTACTAGACTTTATCGTCGAGATATTTGATTATATGTCTTTGTAAGGGGGTGTTTTCATCACGCGTGCCAAATTGGATGATTCCTTACCTTCGTTATTTTTTAGACAACCATTCTAGTTAGTTTATTTTTTTATTGCTATTTCGGATTATGGTTTTTAATAATTTACATTTTTATGTCGAACAATATGTCTTGTTTATGTGATATTTCAATTTTATGGTTTGTAGTAGTTGTAGTATTTTAATTATGAGTTATTTCAGCATTTATGTTCTCCTCTAGCATAATTTGTCCTTTTATATATTCTAACATGCATACAATAACTAGATCAACCCATCATATGAAGAGAAAATTATAGAAGTAATGGAATGAGCAACAATTCACTATAACAATGTCTTATTAACGAGTACTATCATCTTGTGCATCATCGTGATCATGGAGCGATAAGTGGGTTGGTGAACTGCTCAAAACTCATCCAAGCAGAATTCATGGTATGTTTCAGATGTCGAAAATATCTTTTTGTGATTTGCTGGATGAATTGCAATGCAATTATGGTTTGCAAGGATCGTCATGCTTTATACCCAAGGAAGTTCTGGTCATCACATTATATATTGTAATACAATGAGTCAATTTGTACTGCTTCTAAGCGATTTAGCACTCCATAGAGATTAACAGATATTTCGATATTGGTATTAATTCTAGTAAAATTTTCAACCAACATCGTGAAACCCATAGATTCTGCATTTTTGTATGTATTGAGAGAAATATGTAGCGATACGAGATACATGTCATTCTTCTAGTTTTTAGTATTTCTATTTATTTTTATGTTAGTATTTTACAACAAAAATAATGGTCTAATACAGTTTCTAAATAAGATTGTATCAGAGCAATTGATGACACATATCGATAAACTTGTTGGTAATGATGACAAGATTACATATATTGAACAGTGTGGAGCTGTTACACAATATCTTAGTAGTTTGTGATTTCAATTCGTTTTACATTATTGATGCCTGGATGAGAATTGAGTACTTATGACAACGAATATTCAAATTTACAACCTGACAATGTGAATGCGGATTTTCAATGTCTCCACCATTTTAGTACACATGATCTTATATGAAGCTTTTGATTTGAGGATATGTAGTAATGATGTTATTATTCAGAAAAAATATTTTCTCTTTGATTCGAGATATCCATTGCAACGAGGTTTTTTGAATACATTATCTGACGCGTGGTACTACCTTTTTGATTTTGAGCACAACAATCAAGTAATTAAATGGAGGAATGAATTCCTCAACAAAAGACACTCATCATTACTAAATGCTTTTGAGAGAGCATTCGGCGTATGAAAGGAATAAATAGGTTATACTTCGTGATATGCCAGCATATTATTTTTTTTTTAAATAGGAGATAGTTGTTGCAGCAACAATGCTACATAATTTTATACCGAGACATTCATATTGAGATGATATTAATTTTAGCATATTAGATGATCTAACATGCATACCTATCGAAACATTCAAATATCGAGTCTGACAATCTTTGCCCGATGAAGACTTTGGATGAATGAATTAAACATAGCTAGATGGAATGATGTTCATAAGATGATCTTTTTAAGAGGAGATTACAGTTGCTTTAGTAAACTTATCAAGTGTTTTTATGTAGCGTTTGTAGCGTCTTCTTGTAGATTACTATTTCAGATGTATTGAGGATTTATAAATGTCAACAATATATAGTTTTATAGCATTTTGTGTTGAAGATTTGTTGATATCTACGTATTATTTTTTCTTTTGATTATGAGACCAAATTATTTTCTTATTATTCTATTGCATATTAATTTTTTTGTCAATTAAAAATATAATGTATTATAATCTCAAGAAAAATGAGTTAGATGTCATAAAGTATATAAAGAGCCATGTGCTCCTACTATGGTATGCAGTGTTTAGAGTACACATCAACAAGAGAATGGAGCTATGAGAGGAGATTTTATTGTTGTCTTAGAGGATTGTAGATATTTTTATTGGGCTGATGATATAAACAAGTTCGCTTCGGATTGTGATCAAGTGAGGAGAGTTGCTGTAAAAAAAAATTATTCTGAAGACTTGGTCGTCTGGACATGAAAGTGATGTCATTATAGCCCTGTTGGTTATTTTTATAGTTCCTATTATTGCGGTTTTACACGTGAAATGATGACTTAAAATTGTTGTATTGGAAGGATTTGAGGTCCTAATGTGCTTTTGTATAGTTGAACCTATTTTTTGTTATTCCGCTGCAATTATTTAGTAAAATTATATATACAAGGGTAGAATAGCTTTTTCATGAGAAACAATTATAGCACATCAAATTATCCAAAAAGACTCCCGCTATTCCAATAACAACTTTCTAACAACACTTGTGAAAATGGTTCTCTAAAAAACAACTTTACAACTGCTTCTTCAGAAAGCAGCAGCCGCTCCAAACGCACCTTTAATGATGATGATGATGATGATGATGTTGTTGTTGTTGCTGCTGCTGATAATTTTGTTCTCGTCTCTTCTATAGCACAAAAGTTGTCATTTAGTTTTTTGTTTGTCCACAAACCATGTCAGTGCCACTAAGTTCCATCATATTATTTTTGTCCCAGTGAATGTGGTCATTTGTTGTGCGCCATTTAGTTTTTGTTTGTCCACAAACCTAATCAGTGCCACAGTAAGTCCCATCGTATTATTTTTTTCTGAATGAATTTGGCCATTTCTCATCTTTCACCCTTCATTACAAAGTTTGAATGCCTAGAATTTGAAGTAGCTTAAAGTTATTTGCAATATAAAAATGTAACAAATAGAAATCATCTAGTTTTAAATCCTAAAATTGAAAAATAATAATGGAGGGTGAAGGATATGAGAGAAAAATGGACTTCCTACTTTTATAGCCTCTCTCTTGGCATCTTTTTTTTTTTAAAATTTGCTCGACAAAAAAATCTAGCAATACCATTTTTATCTATCCTAACCAAAAAAAAAAAAAAAAAAAAAAACTTCTATCTGCAAGCTCAAAGGAAAATTTGAAGATCCATAGAAAATCTTTGTAGGATGTTGGTTTGCGAAAATTTCTATGCTAATACCTGTTCAACTTCTTATGTGATTTGGCCTCTTGGCCTACATCCACTATAAGACGGAGGGAACATATTCACGGAGAAAAAAAAAGGAATTACAATAGTTTTTATTACAACTCTCTTTAATTCTGTCTTTTCTACTACTAAATTTCCTGACACATAATTCTTCATAGTATTTAGTTTGTACTGTAAGCTCTTTTTTTATTTTTTATTTTTTATTTTTATTTTTTGCCTTTTTTGAAATCTATGGATGGGGTATTTATAGATGTTGGGACATGTGCATCTTAAGTGGTTAAATCGAGTGACTATGGTTGTCGTAATGTCCAACTAGGAAAGTCCTTTGAGGGGTTTGAGGAGAGATTGAGGTGAGTCTTCCCAGCTATAAAATTGCATAAGCCAAGCAATAAAAAATAGGAAGCTAGTGAAACACACTCTCAAGAGACATGCCATTAGATCCCCAACTTCCTAAGGCATGCTACGATGTTTATCTTGCAAATATGAGAATCAAAATCCACGAATATAAATGATGATGCTGATGATTATTATTAAAACATTGCTTAAACAGTAACAATTTTGCCTCAATTTATCATCCTTGCACCTTTTTAGCATGTTTATATGCTTTCTTAACCGTGCACTTGTCTTGTAGGGTTGTTGGTTTAAAAGGAGTACAACCACGTGCGGCAGACACCACTGCAACTGTAAGTATTTTCTTACGTTACAAAGCGTACTAATTTTTCTCATACAAATGGTGTTTTATCTTTTCTTTAAAACTACGATTTTCAAACAAACTTATATGCAGTTCTCATTGGTTTATGAGAAATTTCAGTATTCAGTCTGGTGATTGCTGATAACCATTGTCATCATCAATAAGATCTATCCAAACTATGTAGTCGGCTTAATGAAATCCCGTTCTCTATTCATTCCCATTGAATGATACCTTAAATACTAAATCAATTCTTTAACATATTTTTGCATAACTATTATCTATGATACTTTTGGTTTATCCCTTTTCCCTTTTAATCCTCAGTACATTCTCTACCATTCATTGTACATCTTCAAACCATTGTTGTTAAAGATGAGCTTTATACTTGCTTAGGACTTTGAATGCGGCAGGCCAGACTATATATGCGAGCATCTTGTCTTATGATGCTAAGCAGTGAGGCAAGTGCCTTGCTTGCTTCCGAAATATAAGTGCTAATATTTAAAACACCGTAGATGGCTTATGTTGAAAATATAGGGCAATATTGAAAGTGCATTAAATGTTGGAGAAATAGGAATGCAATATGGAAAAAATGTTAGATCAAATGTAGTCAAAGGCATAATTTAAATAAATATGAATCTAAGATGGAAAGTTAACATGTTGAAGATGGTAGTAGTGAAGATTAATTTAGCTTTAAGTTATATGTGCTACAAATGTGTGCAGTTTAATTGTATATCTGCTTTAAACATGTAATTCATTAGTTGGTGGAATTCGAAAAGAAGTTAACTTTTAAAATTAGGCTTCTAAGGTACATAAATTAGAATTTTTAGTTGAGCTAAATCTAATGTGGGATAAGATGGTTAGTTCCATTGAAAGTATTGTCTTGAAGTCATAGGAGTGCCTAGAAATAGTTTCTACACTTCTATGGAGACTTGGTGGTGGAGAGAAGAGGCATAAATTGCATTTATGAAGATCAAATGTTCATTTAAATACTGAAAAATTAAATAATATTGGGACTTATATTGATTATAAGGAAGCAAAATTTTTTGTGATGCAATAATTCCGATGTTTAATAGTTTATATAATTGGCTTGGCATCAAGGAAGAATAAGTGAGCTATATAGAATAGCCAATACCTGGAATAAGATATCTTGAGGTTTCCATTGATCTAGATAAATTAAAGTTGAAGATAGAAAAGTTGTGGTTAAAGCTGAAGATATTAAAAAAGATAGAATTGCTTTGGAAATAATTAAATGTGAGTTTTCAGTAAACAATTAATTTGGATGACCATCATGAATAAAATATTGAGCTATATTATTGATTGATAAAAAAAATGCAAAATAGTTTTAGTTTTAAATAAAATACACAAAAATAAAATTTTCGGCCCATATGAGACGCTTATTATGATTTGAAGAGTTATAGGGGATTCTTTGGCAGTTTGATCCACATATCTTTTCAATAAATTTAAAGAGTAATGGGAAGATGACAAATAATTAGATAAATAACATTTTGGTATCAATATTTAGGATAAAAGGTGATATTCAAAATTATGTTATTTATGGAGAAATAAAATTTGTGAGTCATATAATGAATTTATATGAGAGTATTGAAACATAAAGTATAATAGTTTCTAAGAATCAATTTAGCTTTCAAAAGTGATATTTGTGTCATGACAAGTCTGTGTGTATATATACTGTCAAGAAGGAATTCTACATAATTTTTTGTAGACTGTAGAAGGAATATGATCGAATATCTCTAAAATTTATTTGCTATGCATTAAGAAAGATATTCCCTAAAATTTTTTTGGTATGCATTCAGAAAGAAATGTGTGTCAAAGAAGCATTGAATATTTTCAAAATGGATATGTTTGACCACCAATTAGTATCAAAAGTTTTGAAGTAAACAAAGAGTTTCCAATAACAATATATGCTTACATCAAAGATCAATATCGAGTTCATATATTTTTGTATTGATTATAGTGATACTTGTACATGATAATCAACATGGATGTCTTGGTGCTTATATGTACATGTATCTGTATGTGATGTAATTTTAATGATGAGACATGCGCTAAAATAACTAGAAATTTAAATTCAGGGAGAAACTATTTAAAAGATTGAATAAAATTATATGATAAGCAATTTTAATTGATGTGATTTTGATAGTGATATTATTTGAAGAAATAATTTTTATGCTGTCAACAACAACAACAACAAAGCCTTAATCCCACTAAGTGGGGTCGGCTACATGAATCCTTTTTCTCCATTGCGTCCTATTTAGTGTCAAATTTTCATTTAATTCTAATAAATTAAGATCATTTTTTATGCAATAAGCCCAAGTTTTCCTAGGTCTGCCTCTGCCTTTCTTAACATAAGATGTATTTAAAACATCTACTCTCCTAATCGGATCATCAAGTGGTCGACGTTTAATGTGACCAAACCATCTAAGGCGACTCTCTCTAATTTTATCCGTCACCGGTGCAACTCCAACCCTATTACGAATATATTCATTTCGCATTTTGTCTCTAAGTGTAAAGCCACTCATCCACCTAATCATTCTCATCTCGGCAACACTTAACTTAACATTATGCTTCTCTTTTAAAGGCCAACATTCAGCACCATAAAGCATTGAAGGTCTCACCACCATCTTATAAAATTTTCCTTTCAGTCTAAGCGGTACTTTTCTATCACACAATAGGCCGGACGCATTCCTCCACTTCAACCATCCAACCTGAATTCTACTATTAACATCCCCATCTATATCACCATCGCTTTGAACAATGGACCCGAGATATCTAAATCGTTCACACCTTTTAATAATTTGATAACCCAAAGTTACACTTCTGTCACTAGACATACTATTACTAAAATTACATTCCATGTATTCAGTTTTAGTTCTACTCAAACGAAGACCTTTAGACTCCAATGTAGACCTCCATAATTCAAGTTTTTCCTGGACTTTTTCTCTTGTCTTATCCACAAGGAGGATATCATCAGCAAAAAACATACACCAAGGTACATTCTCTTGTAAATGCCCAGTAAGACCATCCATAAATAAAGCAAAAAGATATGGGCTTAAAGCCGATCCTTGATGTAAACCAACAGAAATAGTAAAATACTTGGTCAATCCTCCTTCAGTACGAACACATGTAACAGCTCTAGCATACATATCTTTAATGACTTGAATATAAGTCATATCAACACCTTTCTTCTCAAGGACTCTCCAAAGAACATCTCTAGGAACCTTATCGTAAGCTTTTTCTAAATCAATAAAAATCAAATGTAGATCCTCCTTATTATCTCTGTACTTCTCCATCAAACCTCTCAATAAATGTATAGCTTCCATGGTAGACCTGCCGGGCATAAATCCAAATTGATTATGAGAAATCTTTGTAATACGTTTTAACCTATGTTCAATTACCCTCTCCCATAATTTTAAAGTATGACATATCAATTTAATTCCTCTATAATTTGCACACTCTTGTGCATCTCCTTTATTCTTAAAAATGGGGACTAAAATGCTCTTTCTCCACTCCTCAGGCATCCTTTTAGTTTTTAAAATAATATTAAAAAGTTTTGGATATAAATTTTTATGCTGTGATAGATTTAAATTGATTAGATCTATCTTATAGAAAGTTTTGGATATAAATAAGCATATTACTTGTGGCTATAAGAATGGGTTGCTAATGGAAGTTTCTTAGAAGTATTACACGACATGATAATATCGTAAAACTATAATGTGGTCAATATTATTGCATGGATCAAAATGTTAAGTTATTAAAAAACTTTTAATTGTTGGGTTGAGAATGTTAAAATGGATGTGTGGCAGTTTTCTGAAGGATAAATTAATAAATAATTATATGTGAAGAGTGATTTGTGTGACATCTGTATGAAATAGACTTTGGATGTTTTTCAACATTTACAATGAATGATAGAAAATGCATTATTTGAAGGTTTGATAAAGTTTGTATCGAAGGATTAAGAAGAAGGTTAGTCTTTAGATGATAGGGATGGCAGTTGTCCAAAATAGTTTGAGAAGAGTTGGTTTAATACCTCAGGTAGCACTCATAGGAATTTATGAAAAATGTGGAGTCATGAAACTAACCTCAAATATTTGGAATAAGGCTAATGATGATAATCACTGTATAGAAGGCAGATTAGCTGTTATTGTTTTCATTGGATGGATGCGTTTATCTTTTGAGTACCAAAGTTTTCTTGGGTACATGATAAGCCATAGTGGCTTTTCTGTTCAATTAGTGAATTCCTTATTCGTTTATATTATTAGTGAAATTTTTTGACATATGTATTACTGATCCTCAAGTATCGTAGTTGGATTTCATATTGTACTTGTTCTTTTGGTTTAAATAATTTTCTTTTGCATTTGAAGAGAATTGCAATCTTCTCTGAAACTTAATTCATATGTAGGCTTGTTTAACTGGGCTTTATATCTCTTGGCCTTGTCGCAAGTTAAACTAATTATCTTATTTTGAATAATAATTCTTACATCTTAATGGTTTCTCTTTCTTCTTCGAGGGGCATTATCTATATTCATTAAACAAGTGGAAAAGCAAAACTACGCTTGCATTTAGCTGTGGAAAGCATCTGCACCTCCTGCCTACTCCCCTTCTTTTATAAAAATAAAATTATTAATATGCTTCAAACTTTTAAATTAAATGGCTCCATGTGACTCTATCAGAGCTTTTGATGTGCCGAAATTTACTGTGATTGAATCCTGAATTTCTATTTTTGATAGCCTAGATCACTAGTTAACTCTAGGTTTATCTATATATTTCCGGTTTTAGTCTTACATAAATATAAACATATACACATATATATATACATTAAATACACACACACAGACACACACACAGACACACACACACACACACACACTCACATATGTAGGCATACATATATACATACATATACATATATATATCTATATAGACACACATGCACATAATCTGTGTGTGTGTGTGTGTGTGTTTATGTATGCAAATATATACATATATGATATATATATATATATATATATATATTAAGGAAAGGGCAGAAGAAGCCCCTACATGTTGAGAAAGAAAAGTTTTACAAAAAGTGGTAGAAAGGCCCCCATACTAACAAAAACCTAGTGGCAGCCCCTACCAAGAGAGAGTAAAAACAGTACATGCAAAGCCCCTCTCACTCACCAAAACAGACAAAATCTATAAACTAAGGTTGCAGTACTAAGGCCACCATAGAGCCAGGTGATCAGCATGATGAAACCATGATCAAAACGCCAGGGGACATCCAAAGCTCAGATGGGAGATATATGATCAATTCTGAAATGGGGGGAACTCAGCTTATCTCCAGCAATTAAGAACTTTAGCTCACTGGATGGAAGATTGGAAACCTCAGCTTTGGGGGAAATAGCACCCTCCCGGGCAAGCCAATGGGCAGGTTTGTTACCCTCCCTGAAGTTTGAAGAAAACTGGGTGTGAGGGGTCCTGAAGGCAAGAATGAGTTGCATCCAGTATTTGTGGTGCCACTGAAGCTGATGGGTAAGGTCAATGCTATTAATCAGGTCTTGAGAGTCCACCTCAATCCAGATATTTTTCCAACCAGCAATCTGAGCAAGCTGAAGAGCCCAAAGGACTGCAATCAGTTCAGATTCAAAGGCATCTTTGGCAGTAACTGGGGCAAGGAAATAAAGAAGACAATTGCCCAGATGGTTCCTGAAGATGCCCCCCACCCCAGCTCCATCAATGGAGAAACTACCATCAGTGTTTATCTTGATGTAATTGGAAGGGGGAGCCTGCCAGCTAATAGCTTTTACCTGAAAAGAGACAGCAGGGGCAAGAGGGGATAATGAGGGTGGCTGCTGAAGGATTTGAGGGAACCCCTTATGAATAATGAGTTTGCTAATGTAGGACTTGCAATTCCTGGCTACAGTAGGGGCAACAGCAGTAAGGTCTTCAAATTTGGCTTGGTTCCTGGCCATCCATATGAACCAGAGGGCAATGAAATGAATGGTATTGACCTTTGGGATTTCCCCCTCACACCAATGATGATGGAAAACCTCCTAATGAAGGTAACTGCTATTATGAGATAGCTGGGATTTTAATTCATGCCAGACTTCCTGGGAGAAGTTGCACTGGAAGAACAAGTGGGGGATAGATTCTTCTTGCTGATGACAAAGAACACAGATGGAAGGACCTCTCAAGCCTTTTAATTTAAGGATATCATCAGTGGGGATAATGCTGTGAAGGGCACGCCAGCAAAGGAAAGACATGGAAGGGGGAGAGGTGATTACTCCATACTGCCTTCCCCCACTTGACAGTAGGCCACTGATAAGAGGAGCTATAAAGGTATTTAGTCAAGCTTTGATATTTGGAGACCCCCAGAGAGATACTGTCAGGTTTCCCCCAATGTATAGGAATCGTTGCAACTTGCTGTGTCTTGGTCGGTCTCGCAGGATATCTACGAGATGTGGGATGGACCAAGTAGCACCATCCCAACAATCGGCAACGGATAGAGAGAGGTCGGTGTTTTCATATCTAGGGAGTAACCATTCTTTTGGACACCAGTTGTCCAGCCAGAAATTGATCTCCCCCTTCCCCAGATCCCAAAAAAATTTGGTTTCAGCTTCCTGTCTAGCTTTCAGCATTTTGACCCAGATCTTGGAATCCCCCAGTCTTCTAACAGCAAGGGAGGGGTGGACATGCTTGCAATACTTGCCTTTCAGAAATTTAGCCCATAAGGAGGTCTGAGCTCTAAAATGGATCCAAAGCTTGAGGAAGTTGACATGCTTGCGAGTGGAGAAGACCCCTAAAGCCAAGCCCACCAGCGAGGAAGGGGTTTAGCAGTTTTAATCCAGGAAGTCCAATGTAGCTGGTGTCTTTGTCCAGACCAAAGAAATCTATTGAATGTTCTTTCCAGATGCAATTGAGTACTCTTCTTCAAAGGTGTCAGTTGAAGTAGGTAAGAAGGGAAAGAGGTTAGAATGCTTTTCAGTAGGGTGATTCTGCCACCATTGGACAGGAAGGAATTGGACCAGCAATTAAGTTGGGATTTTATCTTACCCAAACATTCATCAAATTGTATTTGTTTTGCCCTACCCACAGTAAGATAAGCACCCAGATATTTAATTGGAGGAGTTAAGCTAGAGAAACCAGTGAGCTCAGTAATCCAATGTCTGGTGTAGGCAGGAGTATGCTTAGAGAATATCAGTTGACATTTCTCTTTGTTGAAGACCATACCAGCTTGCTGTTGAAAAGTCTCCAAGCACCACTTAATCTTTTTGACAGCATTTTTGTGGGCAGTTGATAGAAGCATAATATCATCTGCATACATTAAGTGTGAGACAGCAATGTTAGATCTGTGGAGGTACCTGGAAAAGTTTTGAGGAAGGAGCTCTCTATCCACCAATCTTGAAAAGTAGTCTAAAGACAGGATAAAAATGGTGGGTGATAGAGGGTCTCCTTGCTGAAGGCCCCTAGTAGCTTTGAAGCTCCCCCAAGCTTGACCATTAATTAAGATGGAGTGCTCATTTGTTTCCAACCATCTCCTTATAAGATTGCAGAAGTGGCTTTTGAAACCCCTGGCAGCAAGGACTTCCATGATAAAATCCCAACTAATGGTATCATAAGCCTTTTGGATGTCAAGTTTGCAGATGAGGTTACCCCCCTTTGGCTCTTGTCAAGATCAAGGAGAAGTTCATGTGCCAAAAGGACATTGTCACTAATAGATCTCCCCTTGACAAAGGCAGACTGGTTTGGCCTGATTAACTTGTCCAGATGGGGTTGTAACCTGCCCACAATTATCTTACTAATGGTCTTACTAATCACTGTTGTCGGACAAATAGGCCTGTAGTGGTTCCAGTTCTGAGTAGTGGAGGCTTTGGGTACTAACACATAATTAGAAGCACTAAAATAGCTGGGGAGGGGATGACCCATGAAGAAACTTTGAATGACTGCCACCACATCATTCTGAATCCAATCCCAGGACTTCTTGTAGAAGTCGGCGGTGTAGCCATCGAGCCCGAATTGTCTTAGAGCTATCCACGAGTTAAGAGCATTCCGATTTCCTTAGGCGATGGAGTATTAGCCGGATCGAGGTTGGAAGTGAAATCAATCTCGGCTAGAAAGAGGGATTTATCTATGGCGAGTCCCGAGACCGAGTCGATGGGTAAGGAGCCGCTTAAAGTAATGAGCTCGCATCGAGTCGCAATGTCGGGGAGATTAGATAACGGACGACCATCTTCGATTTAATACCGTGAATGTTATTGCATTTCCTTCCGTAATTAATTTGTGCATGATAAAATTTAGAATTTACGTCTCCATCAACAAAATGGGCAAGAGCGACTTTTTGTTTCAAGCACGAGCTTCCGATTAGCAATGGCAACCATAAGTTTAGCTTGGGCATCAAACAGTTGGTTTTCAGTAGCAAGACCAGCCTGAAATTGGGTTTCCAAATGAGTGAGAGCAATTTCTGCATTATAAACAGCCTGGTGAATGTCACTAAAGGAGTTCCAATTCCAGAATCTAAGGGCTTTCTTCGAGTTTAATGCTGGAGATGGTCGAGCTTGATGAGAGGATTAGAATGAGCAATATTACACCAATGCTTCTGGACAATGCTATTGAAATTAGCTTGGGAAGACCAAACATTCAGATATCTGAAAGGAGGAGGGGAACTGGTCTGGTTAGGAGAAGTAATGGTAATCAAAAGGGGTCTATGATCAGATTCAGCAAAGCTTAGGTGGGTGACATAGGTAAGTAGCCAGGTGGAGAGCCATAGGTGATTCACAAGGATTCTGTCCAATCTCTCCCATATAGTTCCTCTTCTCCAAGTGTACTTAGGACCACTATAACCAATGTCAAAAAGATTTGCATCTTGTATATTTTCAAGGAAGTTAGACATCTTTGTCACATTTGGGGCCCTTTCTCCTAATTTTTCCCCAGGAGAGCCAATGCTGTTAAAATCCCCCCCCCCCACAAGCCAGGGGTGATTAAGATTAGAGTCAATGTTAGTGAGCTGATCCCACAAAGCAGTTCTGTCACTATTTCTGCAACCTGCATAGACAAAAGTGATATAGCCTTGATGGCCATTAATTTGGAAGTAGGAGTTGAGGAATTGTTGATGATCAAGAAGAATAGACCAAGTAATTTCCTTTCTACAGAAGACCCAAATTTTGTTGCTGCAGTTGGTAAAATGGTTAAAACCATGGAATTTATTGAGGAGTTTGCAAGGGTGCTTATGCACCATAGGCTCAAAAATGGCAAAGCACCATAACTTATGTTTCTTAATAAAGTGTAAAATTCTTTTTAGGGACAAAGGATTACCCATGCCCCTAATGTTCCAGCAAAGCATGTTAATCATTGAGGTGGGGGGAGGGAGTTGGATGTCTGAGATCTAGTTTTGGATCTAGATCTTCTTTTTGTAGAGCCTGCCATTTCCCCCTCCGATAGAGAGGATCCCAATTTCTGTAATTCAGTGCTTAACTTCTTTTTCTTCTTTGAAATTTGGGTTTCCCATTTGCCCTCCATATCAATCTGCATATTATTAATAACATTGGGAGGGAGGGCCACTGGAGAGGGATTAGTAGGTTGAGTAGGTGTCACAATCCTGATTTCCTCTACTTCTCTTCTGCACCAGTCACCAGGGGACCCAGGGGATAGGGAGCTGTTAGGTGACTGATCCAACAACTGTGGGTGGGCTGACTGAAAAGGTGGGCAGACAACTGGAGGAACAGTGTTCTCCCCCACAGCCAAAGGTACAGATCTGCTGATATGGGGGGAGACAGCCTGAGAGACTTCCATATCCTGCCCTGCTGGAGGTGCCACAGATTTAGTGTTAATATTAACAGTATCTACTGGAGGAGGAGTTTTACTAAGCAAGTTAACTGTTCTTCTATGAGGGGGGTGAAGCCTATAACATCTTTCATTTGTGTGACCAAACATTTTGCAGTGAGAGCAGAAATGAGGCTTTTGCTGCATGATAATCTCTCGCAGTTGCCCTTCACTAGCTGATCCAATCCAAATTCTTTTTATCTCAGGTAGAGAGATATCCCTTTCTACTTGAATTCTAGCAGATTTTGGCTTTGCCTTATTGATGGTTTCAGCATCCAATCTTAGAGGTGTGCCTAGGGATCTCCCAATTTGAAATAAAGCTGTTTGGTTAAAGTATCTATATGGAAGGTTAGGGAGTTTGAACCAAATAGGCACTATAGGAGGATCTTTACTTGGATCAAAATTTGGGGTCCACTTAATTATCTTCATTTCAACTCCAGCAATACTAACAACTTATTTTGCAAATAATAAGGCATAGTCTTCCTCATTAGAGAAGTTAATGAGCAAATGTCTATCATCTAAAAGACCTATCTTCCAGCTGCCTTTAAAATTAAGAGATTCAAAGTATTTCCTCACTAACTCCATTTTAGGGTGACCCAACACAAATTTCCCAATGAGGGTGAGTTTGACTTCCTCATCCAGAGCTTCCAGTTCCTTGTCAGTAAAAATGACAGCTGGGCATCCATCCTTGACTTCAAGAGGTCTGATGAAGGGGCAGGAAGCTTTACCGATAGCGAGCATCATGGAGCTTTTGAGGGAAGAAAAGCTTAGAGGGGTCGAAATAGAGGGGGCATTCCCAACCACACCGAGCATATGTAACTTTAGCCCGAGAGAGATTAGTATCTAAATCGATGGGATAGGCCATGAAGTAGGAAAAGAGGCCGACCACCAAAGGGCGGCACTCCGGAAAATCACTCAAAGGTAGAGACAGAGAGACCGAACAAAGCCAAAGCCGGGAGCAACGGATGAAGCGGCGTGAAAGGGGCAATGGAACAGTAGAAAATTTAAAAAAGAGGCAGCCCGGGAAAGGCCAGAAACGCAGCAGGGCCACCAAAAACAAAACCAAAGCCAAAGTAGAGATCCCCCACCTTACCACCCACCAGGGAAGAAACCAGGAAGACCGCCGCCGACAGGGTCATGGTCGGAACCCTAGCGAGAGCTCTTCCCCTACAGCCGCCATATATATATATATATATATATATACATATATGATATATGATATATATATATATATTAGCAAAAGGAGCCCTAGGGCCTATATTGATTTAAAAGCGGTTACAGAGGCTTGAGGAGAGGGCCCATGAAGCCATTTCCCTGCGATACAATGTTATCGAAAAAGATCCAAAAAATATTCAAAAATTACAAAACAAAGTCAAGAGAGAGAACGAGATACTCTCGCTCTGTTTCTTGGAGATCCATGGAGTAATCTCTTTAATGCTACTCCATTGCTCTGAGTCACCGAGGTATCATCAAATATGAGTGTAATCCCAGGCTTCTTCTTCCCTCGAGAATGATAAACCTGTCAGTCTCCTCCATCATCTTGTTCTTCCACTTCTTCTTCTACTTCTTCCGTCGAGTCCTGCTGATTCTTGCCGGTGGGTTCGACAATTGGAAGGGGAATTCTTCTTTTTTTGCTGAAAGTTTGGATGTATCTGTTAGAGCGGACGGCTGAAGAAGTCCACTGGACGGCTTGCGGCACAGGAAGAAGTGTCGCACTTCCGAACTTGTTCGCAAGCCACTGTAGTCTCCGGAGTGGCAATTTGTATAACTGGCCGAGACTTCTCCCCGACAGCCATGTCAGCTGAGTTTAAGCTTATATCAGCATCAGATGCTACCCTATTCTCCTGAGCTAGGGTAGCGTCAACTCTATGTTGGGAATTTCCAACAACAGCAGAAGGCCCAACAACCCTTTTCCTCGAGGGGGATGCGATCATAGCGAGTGTCTCTAATGTGCCCAAACATCTTGTAATGCTGGCAAAAGAGAGACCTGCTCTCCACCACAGCCTCCTGCCAAAACCCATCCGCACCATCAGTGATCCAAAAACGATCCACATCAGGGAGGGTGAAATCCCTCTCTACTTGAACCCTGGCACCACCTGGAGAGACCCTATCAAAAGTAGGAGCATCAACTCTGAGAGGAGCACCGAGAGCTTGACTAATGTTGTATAAAGCACGTGGATTGTACAAATGAGGGGAAGCCCCGGAAGTTTGAACCATATAGGAACGATAGGAGGTTCCTTAGATGGATCAAAATCAGGAGTCCATTTGATAAGCTTCATGCAGGTGCCAGCAATCAAGACTGATTGTTGAGCAAAGAGTCTAGCATAGTCTTCTTCCTTTTGTATCCGAATGAGTAAGTGTCTGCCATGTCTGCCATCTAACACTCCCAATTTCCATCCACCAATAAGTTTCAAATTCTCAAAATTTTTTTTAACTAAATCCATCTTAGGGTGACCAAATTGGAATTTCCCAACTAGAGTAAATGTAACATCATCGGAGAGAACCTTCATTTCCACTGTGGTGAAGATAACAACAGGTTTCCCATCTTTAGTACCAATCGGCCTGATAAAATCGTCATGTATTTTTCTAGCCGCAATGTCATGAAATTCTTGTGGAAAAAAGAGGTGATCATTGTGGGAATTGTTGCCCACAGCTCCAGCATAGGAAGCCTTAGTTGTCATCAGAAAGAAGTCGCCGAGCGGCCTCTACAGTCAGAGAACTGTGTAGCAAGCACACACAGAAACTGTGCGACTGGAAGTCGAAGGAGAGCAAGGAGTCGAACGGGAGAAAGTTCAACTCAGTCGAGAAGAGAAGCCAAATCCGTCGCTCGAACGAACTGGTCGCGAGCGCAGACGGTTTTCCAGCAGCTATAGATCGAGCAGACGCAGACGACGACTGCGACGCCGAAGGAGATCGAGTTGACTCGGTCAGCAGCCGTGCTCTGCCAGGTGGACATATGACTTCGGCGTAGATGACGACGACGAAGAAACGAGTCGTCGAGGTCGAAGAAGTCGTTCAGCTTGCAGTGACGCACCGAAGTACGTAGACGAACTCGACGACGAAGACGAAAAGGAAGAGATGAGCAGGAAGCCGATCGATGCTGGAGGCCGATCGATGGAAAGATGACCAACTTGTCGTGCTCGACGAAGACGAAGCAAGAGTCACCGGGACTCGCAATGGCGAAACCCCAGAGTTCGGGACGTCGTCATCCCGAATATATATATATATATATATATATATATATATATATATATATATATATATATATATATATATATATATATATATATATACATACGTATATGATAGATGTATGTATATGTATGCAAATATGTGTACCTGTATATGTATGTATGTATGTACGTATATATTTATGTCTGTATGTACATATTTGGTGATTGGAAGTGTATCATTTCGAGAATTGAGTTGACTCTTAATTTTTACCCATGATATGCTCATGACAAGTTCTTTGAAGGCTAGCAGCGATTTGATATGATTTTTCTATGTTTATTTCTTAGAACAGCCACAAATGAGATGGAATTGTCTTTCGGGTATTTGACTAATCTTAATAGGATTCTTGCTAGAACTTGGGCTAAACAAAATTTTTTTTCTTCAAAGCAAACAATTGAACTACAAATACATAAAATAAGGGTTAAACACCTATAATTCGAGAGGTAGACATTCAAACCCATTACCTACGATTCGAGTAAAAAATCTTTCCCAAATCCTAGACCTCTGAGTCAAGTTACAATCTTCTGCAGAGCCTTAATCGTAACTATATTAGTCCTATTTATACTAAATCATAATAAATGAAAAAAGACTAAATTGCCCGTACTTAATGTGCGACATACTTATTCAACGTCAATATGTGCGACATACTTATTTAGTATTCCACACATTTTGAGAGCCCATTTGTTGACCTCACTTTTGTGAGGAGACAACTTAAACATAAACTGACAATCTAAATTAGCCTAGGATATTAGGAATTCTTCTATAAGTGTCAAAGCTATTGTAATCATCAACTCTACCTTGGAAAGAAAGTCTACCAAAATTGACTTCTTGAATATATCTAGGGTCCCTTAAACCCTAAAATATAGAACTTGGGCTAAACAAAATTTTTTTTCTTCAAAGCAAACAATTGAACTACAAATACATAAAATAAGGGTTAAACACCTATAATTCGAGAGGTAGACATTCAAACTCATTACCTATGATTCGAGTAAAAAATCTTTCCCAAATCCTAGACCTCTGAGTCAAGTTACAATCTTCTGCAGAGCCTTAATCGTAACTATATTAGTCCTATTTATACTAAATCATAATAAATGAAAAAAAGACTAAATTGCCCGTACTTAATGTGCGACATACTTATTCAACGTCAATATGTGCGACATACTTATTTAGTATTCCACACATTTTGAGGGCCCATTTGTTGACCTCACTTTGTGAGGAGACAACTTAAACATAAACTGACAATCTAAATTAGCCTAGGATATTAGGAATTCTTCTATAAGTGTCAAAGCTATCATAATCATCAACTCTACCTTGGAAAGAAAGTCTACCAAAATTGACTTCTTGAATATATCTAGGGTCCCTTAAACCCTAAAATATAGGACAAAAGTTTAATATATCCTTTTGAGCTCAAATTCTAGGGACATCCCAGATTGGTCTAATAAATGATAACAAATCCTCATTTCAGACTATGGTGACCTTATGGTCACCCTGATGACCATTTGGTCAACCCTGGACCCAATGGTCACCACATTGACCATTTGGTCAACCCAAACACCAAATTGATCAAACTTGAAGCTCCAACCTATTCCAAGCTGAAACTGTGACCATTTCAGCAAGAGTATACCCTGGCCCGATTTCACTCTAAATTGAGCTAAGGAAGAGCTTCGCAAGGACCAGACGATCATTTTCATCAAACTCAATTGAGGCTTCACCTCTTGAGACTAGGTATGTGTCCTAAATTCTAAAAATGTGCTCGGGTTTGAGCCTTTGTAAATGTAACCATTACACAGAACCCACATAGCTGTATGGATGTGTTCATCTAATTATGATGAAGCTTTAGGAACAAATTTCGTGAAAATCTATTGAGATTTGAGCGAGATCTTGAGGTTTAAACATGAACGGTTTAGGAGTTAACAGTCCTTTGGGACGATGGCTGGATGTCGTCCATTTCCGTGTATTGGAAATGGACAACTGTGATCTAGCCGGACCGCAGATCCATCCATATGAACAGACGAAACAGCAGGCCACGTGACTGCCCGCGTGTAAATTTCCGCAAATCGAATGCCGCCGCGCGGAACTCCAGAGACTCCCATGATTGCGTGGCACTGTGCTGGATTAATAGAAAATTAGGAATTTCCTAATTTAAATAAATCAAGAAAAAATATGATTCTGCCGAGTTGGTCTGGTCTTACATTGCATTTAAAATGTTAATGAAACAGATTGCTTATCTTGAAGGAGTATCCGAGGACCAGTATGGCAGACTGACAAATCTGGAGTGATCTTCGTTATCAATTAGTTTCAAGCCAGGGCAAGCCATATTCTTCACTAGTTAATTTGCTTTGATGGATTCATTTAAATAAAGACATTTTACCCTGTGGAGATTTAAAAATTATTTAAAGCAAACATTCGAAATGGATTAATCAAAATAAGTCATTTTACCTGTGGAAATTTGTATATTCTTTAAGCAAACATTCATAATGTTTTTGCTGTACTGTTTATTACAAAACATTTTAGGCTTGATTGTCCATTCTCAAGAATGTTTGGCAGCAATGATTTTCATGATAATTGTATCGTCGAATTTTGATTTAAAGATCCAACAGCACAGTAAAGTAGGCTACCTACTGAATTTCCAAGCCCAATTGTCCTGACGAGCTACCGAGTACGAGTAGTCGAGTACTAGTTGCCAAATACGAGTCACCAGTCCGTCTATTGTGACCAGCAAACTCATTTGCCAAAGAGGACTAGATGGGTTTTAGTTGAGAGGTCAACTCGCTCCAATACCGAGTTGCTCAGTGCTGAATTATCATGAAAGTTGAGTAGATTGATAATTGCATGACTTAACGGACGCATAGGAAATATGTCATGATATAATACTGCCAGAGATAATATTTAATATAATATCAAAATTAGGAGACAAGAAATGATCTGTGGGCATTGAGTACCTATTTTGCATTATATATAAGAATCCTCCATAAATAAAGAGAGATTCATGCAATAAGGGATTGATCCCAAAACTTCTATATAATTGACAGTCTCCCTCTCCTAAGAGAGATCGTCTTTCCCTTCTCTTCCTGCCCCTTCACCCCCCCTTCCTAGCTGTTCTCTCTAGGTGCGAGTCCACAGACAAATCGGAATCCACCAAAAATATTGCACTAACTTGTACTTGCTAGGCAAAGCTATATATTTGAATTCCAGGCTTCTGCCTTCATTTTGGTATTGATTGAGATTTTATGTATTACTTCTTCCCACCTGTTTCAGACCTCAAGTGCCATTCCAAGTGATATACCGTTTTTGTAGATGACATTACCAAGCAGTGCAGACGCAGAATTTGTGTGCGCTTCAGGATTTGAGGAGCTGGAAGCAGTTTAAATGGAGCCATAAGATAGAATTACCGTGTTATGGATACAGGAAGGCATGGGAGGGTGTTGTTGGGTTCTTGGGGGAAGAAAGGGGAACAATTGAGAGGGATTCGGAGAATAAAAGAGAGAGAAGCGGAGCAAGAAAACGAGTGAGAGACCGTGAGGTGAGTTAGCTGTGGGTTTTTATGTTAGCTCTAAAGTGGAGGACCGGTTTGTTTTCTGACCCCGCTACCACATAAGGTGTTATGTATTTATCAATCTAACACAAACTTTAATATTTACTTGTATAAAACTCATATAAAAAAATAGTACTCATATTAAACTTTTAAGTGAATATACCTTTGCATGCATATGTTTTGATGCGATTAGAAGTATTATATATATAAATATAAAAATTTAGGTGACAAATATGTGAAAGGATAAAAATTTTGCTGTATGTGTATCAATTCCCTCCCTTGAAAATTCGATAACAATAAAGAGATAAGCGGGAAACTCAGAGGATCTACGATGAGGAAAAGGAATGTGTGTGCGAGAATGAAAATGCGTGTGAGAGAGAGAGAGAGAGAGAGAGGAACAATTGAATGTATGTGAAATGAGAAAAGTTAAGGTAGTGAGCGAGGCGGAGAGGGGGCATTACGAAAGGCTATATTTAGCATAGTAATCGAATAAATTTTGATTCAATGACTAATAATGTATTACGATCTAAAGATTATTATTTATTATTGAAAACTCAACAAGCTTCGTGTAATGTTTGCTAATACATCAACTAATAATAATAATAATAAAAATTAGCCTTCAGCATCAAACACCTTGATGGGAGAAGGGTCTCAATCACCATATATACTTTTTTTTTTGCTTTCAAACATTTCATGAATTAAATTCTCTTGTATCTCCTGTTGAAAGTCTGTAGTCGTGCTTAGTATCAAAATTTGCAATGAGAAACATATTTTTACTGTCTGATTTTTTAGTGTAATAACTGTAAGAATACTATTATCCAATTTTTTAAAGAGAGAAAATTATAGGGGCATTTACATAAGTAGCAAACAATTCTTGTGTATTTGCATATCTCACAGCTAAACTTTGATTTTTACATACCAGCACTCAATTCTTCAATGTCATATAAAAAAATAGTACTATTATCACTTTTTAAAAGTCAAATACACATTTTCATGCATATACTTAAAACACCAAAGTGCTGTGTATATAAATATGGAGGTTTGCGTGTGAGATACTCACATCAGCTTTTAAAAAAAATTGATTTCTTTACAACAGTTTTATGTCTAGTTTTACAAATACTTGTAACTTCCTCAAATAGACTAATCTTTTATGTCATGGGGATTTTGAATTTCTTTTTATCTTTGAATCCATTCCTCGGTGGATGTTATAAAATACGATTTCCTCTGTTTCTCTTATTTGGATTCCAGGGACCGCTCTTTCAGCAGCGGCCATACCCATCCCCCGGAGCTGTCCTGCGCAAGAACGCTGAAATTGCTTCTCAAAGCAAGAAACATGGTTCCACGAATCGGATGGCGCCCATTACTAAGAGAGGAGATGGCAGCGATGGACTCGGAGATGCCGACTGAGATATCTTTGTTTATATTTTATATCTTTGATTGTCATGTGGGTGGCTATAATATGATTTTGGAAGCTGTGGTTAGTTATTTGTCAATATTAGCTGTAACTGTTGTCATACTGCCTAATAAGCTGCAATTTTTGTGATCGTTACTGAGATGAATTGAAGAGCAGAGAAGGATTTTTGTTCAAAGCCAAGGTGCTGTTTGAGATCAATTTTTATTCTTTCCTTTTTATTATTAGTTTTTACTTTGCTATTATTTATGTTCTTATATGAAATAAAACTGAATATTTTATCAATCCATTTGTTTTCTATGGCACATCACAAAAGCATACAGTATTATATTTTTGTTGCATGTCAGATGAACTAACTAAAAGTAGCGCGTCCAGGGTGGATTTGGGTTATTGGAATTTTGGGTTATTGGAACTTTAAGAGGATGTTGACATGTATTGACTTTGTTTAATAAATCTATGCTTTTAGATATTTAATTTCAATTCTTGTGACAAAAATACCTAAACTTCAATTCTTATGCATTTACATATCAAACAACTAACTTTAATTTTTACATTTATATCACCCATAATTTTTATATGACAAAAAGTATTACCTTTTTAACTTTTAAAAGTTGGAATACAACTTTTCATTTTTAGGGAATATGTTATGTATATAAAAGTTGATGTTTAGGCGTTCGTATGTATATTGTACACCCGAAAAAAGGTGTGCATGGTCCTCGAGGTAAAAGACTAGAAAAATTGAATGATAAAGATGTAACATTTATTCTTTTTTTTTTTATCTAATATAAATAGAAAAATCGTGGCATATATTAGGGGCTCCTAGGCTATCCTCTCTCAAACTATACTTAGGGAAAATTCTCCCTCATTCCCTCTTTTGTAATTATTTTTTTAGTGGAATAAAAAAGGCCCAAAAGTTTAGGAACACTCTATTCGCCCCGACGAGGCAAGTCTTCTCCTTTGCTCTATCCCTCTGTGCATCTCTTCTTTATCTCCTTTAGTCCATATGCTCTATTCTTTGGGCATGATTCGACAGACTTGGATTCAACATCTTAAAATGTGCTGTAAGTTTGGATCTCAAAAAGTCTAATAATCCATATGGTATGCACAGATTTTGAGCAATCTAATGATTAAGATAAGAAGACTAGAATATTCTATCCTCCTTAAAGCAAAGGAAAGTTGTAATATATAGTTCTCATTTTTTTCATCTTCTATAAAAAGAAAACAAGACATGTAGTAGGTGTTCTTGGAATCTCCTCTCTCAACAACCCATGTAGGGAGGATTCTCTCCTCTTTCCTTCTCTTATAATCACCTTTCTTAGTGGAATAAGAGGGACCAAAGAGTCTGGGAACATCTCTCTTCACCCCAACAAGCCAAGTCTTCCTCTTGCTCTATCCCTCCCCCTCTTTATTCTTTTATTTCTCTCTCTCAATCCATACTCTTTATTGCATGAGCAGATAGAATTGGACTCAACAACCTAAAATGTGCGGCGAGCGTGGATCATGCCATCAACAAGAACACGAGCAACGTCGAGGAAAAGCTCTTCAGGGAGACTCTTAGTAAAGAGCAAATAAGGGGAACTCGTATTATAGCAGATTCACTCCATTTATTCTTTGTCCTTTGTAATATTCAAGAAACTCCATCTCTTTCCTCGCAGATCTGCTCCCAACATCCAGATCTAAAGACCAGTTACACTTCTTCCTCGCTACAACAATAACATCAACAACAACAATGCCTTAATCCCACTGAGTGAGGTCTGCTACATGAATCTTTTTTTTTCCATTGTGACCTATTTGTGTCATATTTTCATTTAATTATAACAAACTAAGATAATTTTTTATACAATAAGCCCAAGTCTTCCTAGGTCTACCTCTGCCTTTCTTAACATAAGTTGAATAAAAAACATCTACTCTCCTAATCAGATCATCATGGTCGACCTTTAATGTGACCAAACCATTTAAGATGACTCTCTCTGATTTTGTTTGGCACTTAAGCTAAACCAATCCTATCATTGATATATTCATTTTGCATTTTGTCTCTATGTGTAGAGCCACTCATCCACCTAATCATTCTTATCTCGACAACACTTAAATTAGTATTATGCTTCTCTTTTAAAGGCCAACATTCAACACCATGGAGCATTGCATGTCTCACCACCATCTTATAAAATTTTCCTTTCAATCTAAGCGATACTTTTCTATCACACAATAGGCCCGAAGAATTCCTCCACTTCAACCAACAAACTTGAAATCTATTATTACCATCTCCATCTATATCACCACCGCTTTGAACAATAGACCCGAGATATCTAAATCATTCACACCTTTTAATAATTTGGTTACCCGAAGTTACACTTCTATCACTTAAGCTACTATTACTAAAATTACATTCAATGTATTCAGTTTTAGTTATACACAAATGAATGCCTTTAAACTCCAATGTATACCGCAATAATTCGAGTTTTCCTGGGCTTTTTCTCTCGTCTTATCCACGAGCAAGATATCATTAACAAAAAGCATACACCAAGGTACATTTTCTGTAAATGTCTAGTAAGACCATCCATAACTAAAGCAAAAAGATATGGGCTTAAAGCCGATCCCTGATGTAATCCAACAAAAATAGGAAAATATTTGGTCAATCATCCTTGAACATAAGTAACAGCTCTAGTATACATATATTTAATTACTTGAATATAAGTCATAACAACACCTTTCTTTTCAAGAACTCTCCAAAGGACATCTCTTAGAATCTTATTGTAAGCTTTTTCTAAATCATTAAAAATTCAAATGTTGATTGGCCGTATTATCTGTACTTCTCCGTGAAACCTCTCAATAAATGTATAGCTTACATAGTAGACGTGCTTGGCATAAATCCAAATTGATTATGAGAAATCTTGGTAATATAAGTCTTAATCTATGTTCAATTACCCTCTGCCATAATTTATGAAGTACAAAACATCAATTTAATTCCTTTATAATTTGCACACTTTTGTGCATCACCTTTATTCTTAAAAATGGGGACCAAAATACTCTTCCTCCACTCCTTAGACATCTTTTTAGTTTTTAAAATAATATTAAAGAGTTCAATAAGCCAAGAAACTCCCCAAGCTCCTAAATATTTCCACACTTCCTCACTATCACAAAATAAATCTTCATCGATAGTCTCCCAACTCGTTTCATTCTTGTTTGTGTGGAGATCTACACTGACCGTCTCATGGCCGGTTTCCTCTCCGATCACCGCTTTTCTTTTTGCTGATTGGCACTCTCTCCTCAAAAGCCCTGACCGACAGACCATAGCTCCAGCCGCATCCGGCCGACCACTACCTCCTGCTGGCAATCTCAAAAACATGGAAGATTTACATACATATCACTCAATTCATATGAATACATAAAGCCGACCATCCATTGGCCGACAAGTTCACTCCTCTGACAGGCCACCTCCTCACTTCAGTTGGCCACTCATCGACTAACCAGCTCGTTGCTTTGGCCGGCCACCCACTGGCCGACCATCTCAAAAACACAGAAGATTTACATACATACCACTCAATTCGTATGTATATTTCCAGTCGAATATATATATATATATATATATATATATATATATATATATATATATATATATATATATAAACACATTCATACATACATTAATACATATCACTCTGATCTATGAAGATTTTATAATTGCATGAGATTCCAAATGAAAACTTATTTATATCCAGTATCTTAAATAAATACATAAATTACTCATTACTTGCTAAAATAATTGATTAAATTTTGTTTTCTATTTCTAATCAAGTTTAACTCGGTAAAAAATTATTTTATTCAATTTTGAAGAATCATAACTACACAAACGATCCAACTTTCTGTTCTTAATATATGAATTAATATATAAATGCTAAAGTGCAACATCAAAACCTCTGCTTTATTAACAATATTTATAGTGGACTTCGACCTCATAGAGGCTGATATTTTTCTGGTACATAATCATATTACTTTCTTCATAGCTTGTTCTATTATACATGTGTATTACATTATTTAAAATTTCAACGTAAGAGTACAAATAATGACTCAGGGAGTACAATGAGTTCAAGCATTTCGGAAGCACTCGATAATCGAGGAACTCAAACCTGAAAAAAAAAAGCCAAAAGCAACATCATAGACATCTGATCGGTAATAAGGCCAAGCCATGAGACTCCCCTCACCTTAATCTTAATTTCCTTAGCTTTGATCGAACAAACATTTAGTGATGGCTCCCTGCCAAGTAACGACAAGCTCCCCGAATGGTGCATCGATAACCATCTCGGAGAAGTCTAGGAAACCTCCTACGATAGAGAAGGGTCCAACATAAGATTAAGGTCCAATAAAGTGACTAGACCCACAAAAGTAAAGGATTAGAACCCAACATCAATGCCCAGAACATATATTGGTTACCGTGTAAGCCACCTTGACAAATATAAACAGTCAGCCTTGACACCAAAATCATCCAACTGAACCCACAAGCCATTTGATCAAACAAAAAGTGGTTGGCCGTGATGCCAAGATCGTCCGACCGGACCCAAAACTACAAACGGTAAGCCGTGTTGTCAAGATTAACCGACTCGACCCCAAGCTATCCAACCAAATGAAGACGGTAGGCCGGGATGCCAAGATCATCTGACCGAACCTCAATTGACTTAATCAATTTTTTTGCATCCCGAAAATATTATTCTACCTGATAGTGACAACTGCAAGAGATAATGTGAAAATCATCCCGAGAGTTCATTTAGTGACTAATCAATTAACATGGAGTATCAAAAGTGATTCATGTGCTCATATTTCGCTTTATAATTTTCATTATCCTTCTCGCAGTTGTTGCTATCAAGGAACAAGAAAATTAGAGAATTTAATATGTATATCTAAAAATGGTATGCATGGATCTCATTACAATCTAATTGTCCATATAAGAAAACTAGAATAATGTGTACTAGCCTCCTTAAAGCAAGGGTGAGGATTTAATATTAAATTCTTTCTTTTTTATCTTCAATAGATTGAGGAACTATCGCATGTATTAGGGGCTCACGGACTTTCCTCTCTCAATTCCACCATATAAGGAGAACTCTCTTCTCTTCCTCTCTCTTATAATCACTTTCTCCAGTCGAATAAAAGGGGCCAAAGAACCCGAGAACACCCATTTTCGCTCCGATGGGGCAAGTCTTTCTCTTACTCTCTCCTTCCCCCTCTCTTTTATTCTTTCTCTTCCTCGATCAACATGCTCTATTCCTTGGTCATGATCAGACATATTTGGATTCAACATAAATACGTAAGAATTAATTGGTATGTATGTAAATCTTCGTTATATTATAACATATTAAATTGAAAGTAGTGTTTTATCATAGAAAATTAAAAAAATGCAATAATAATAGTTCGACAATTAGGGTTGTGCTAGTGGTTTGAAGCACAACGCAAGTAGAAAGCTGTGGCAACTTGCAAATAGACCCTTAATCGCTAATGGATGGCAAGATTGCAGTTATTAAGGTTTTGGATAATTGATGGGATGGATACAAAAGAATAAATTTAGAAAGGGTGAGAAAAATTATGGTTGTACATTTTAATTGTTGTTGACTTGCAAATTAATTCAAAAATTTGCATTACTAATTTCTTATCGGTATAAATTTTGAAGGTTAGCAATGGTATTTTATCGAAGTAATTGAGTCATTTGTAGCTTTAACAGCATCAAGTGGGACAAATTTATAACTGTTGAGGCCAATAATTACAGAAGTAATGATAACGCTTGAAAATCCTTTTATTTTAAAAGTATCACATGTAATAAAAATACGATTAAAATATATTAGAAGTTAAAAACTATAGAAAAATGCACAATTATTGGACCACCAAGTCAAAAACCTCTTTAATTTCTGTAACCAGAGTACGATGGCATGTGACCAAATTTATAAATTAATTTATATTTTCTCCTAATAAAGTTAATGATATAAAGGATGTTGGACTTTTTTGACAGGTTTGGGCTCATCGGAGCGAAACAGTACAGGTGATGACTTGGGTTTTAAGCGAAGAAAAAAAAATTCAATCACAGATGTCTTTAACGGCAAGTTTGTAACGTCGAGGCCATTTGGACGGCACTATTAGAAATATAAAATTTGGTGACATATTGTTATCCCCTTTTTTTTTTTCTGAAGTACATATTAGGAACTTAAAATTAACTCAAACGAAAGAAATTCATTATTTTTAATGTGGAATCAAAATTTAAAGAGATGAATGACCAAACGCAAAATCAAATTGTGTCAATCTAAATTTAAGACTTCATTATCTTTAACATTTTAAAAATATAGGTTAAGACTACAATTATCTTGGCTCACTAAACTTTTTAATATTATTTTAAAAACTAAAAAGATGTCTGAGGAATGGACGAAGAGTATTTTGATCCCATTTTTAAGAATAAATGAGAAGCACAAGAGTGTGCAAATTATAGATGTATTAAATTGATGTGTCATACTTTAAAATTATGGGAGATGGTAATTGAACATAGGTTAAGATGTATTACCAAGGTTTCTCGTAATCAATTTGGATTTATGCCGGGCAGGTCTACTATGGAAGTGTTGAGAAATTTAGGCAAAGTAATACAATAATCGGCGCAATCCAGAAGAACACAAAGAGATTTAACGAGGTTCGGCAAAGATGCCTATGTCCTCGGGAGCAGAGCGGCGACTTACTTTTCACTAATCAGAAAAGAGTACAGAATACAGGATTCAGCATTCAACATAGGTCCTAGGGTTACAACAGGACCTATTTAGAATCATAGAGTACAATATGTAATTACCAAATTACCCCTGTACTAAACCGTGGGGCCTTGCCCCCGCACCCCCAACCCACATAATAAACTCCCCAGATTCGCTCGCTCCGCTCTAACATTAATTCCATATTAGGTATATGAGCCATACCTAACAAATCTCCACCTTGGCGAATATCCAGCCCCTTAGGAGATAAATACTTGGGAGTTTCTCAAGCACCAATGTAGGTTGGGCCACCATGCTTCTCTAGCAACTGTGAATGCTCAACAAGTCCAAGCAATGCAAGAACTTGTTGATAGTAACTAGCTTGGTCAACATATCAGCTGCATTCTCATCAGTATGAACCTTCTGCAACAGTATCTCATCAGAAGTAATCAATTCTCTGATCTTGTGATACCTGCCATCAATGTGCTTGGTCCTCGCATGGTACACCTGGTTCTTAGCCAAGTAAATAGCACTCTGACTATCACAATGCAACTGAACTCCACCTTGCTCAATGCCCAGTTCCTTCACTAGCCCTGTTGTAGACCTTCTGCCATCTAAATCACCTGCATAGTCTAGCACTCATTTGCACCCAATAGCCTTCTTTCTCTCAGGAAGCTGAACTAGCTCCCATGTGTGATTCTTCTGCAAAGACTCCATCTCCTCAACCATTGCACCCATCCACTTCTCTTTCTCCTGGCTGGTGATAGCCCCTTGAAAACTAGCTGGATCATCACTACTGATGAAAAGTGCAAAAGAGACCATGTCTTCACAACCCAGTCTACTAGAAGGCTTTATATTAGTGCGTCTCTGTCTATCTCTGGCTAGATTGTAATTCTGCAAATCATCTGGAATAGAATCACCAGGTGTCGGATATGAACCTTCAACTCTCTTAGCTGCTACTGGATGCTGTTCTAGATCCATCTGCACTGTCTCTGAACTGGAACTGTTCCCTGACACCTTGTCTTAATTCTGCTGCAACATGGATTGCTCATCAAAGACTGCATCTCTACTGATCACCGCCTTCTTTGCAATAGGATCCCAAAACTTGAATCCTTTCACACCTTTATTATAGCCCAGAAAGATGCACTTCTTGGATTTTGGATCAAGTTTCGATCTTTCATCTTCAGGTACATGCACATAAGCAGGACAACAAAAAATTCGTAAGTGATCAAACTTAACTGGATTAGCTGTCCATACCTCTTCTGCAACCTTGCCACCTAATGAAGCCTGAGGTGATCTATTGATGAGATAGCATGCCATATTCACAGCCTCTGCCCATAAGTTTTTAGGAAGCCCTGCATTCAGTCTCAAACATCTTGCCCTTTCAGCCAAGGACCTATTCATCCTTTCTGCAACATCATTCTACTATGGTGTCTTCCATATTGAAAAATGCCTCTGAATCCCATGCTCCTCGCAAAACTTCTTAAACTGTGAATCTGTATACTCTGTGCCATTATCAGATCTCAGATACTTAATCTTTCTACCAGTTTGGTTCTCCACCTCAGCTTTCCATAGGTTGAATTTAGAGAAAACTTCAGATTTCTGTTTCAAAAAATACACCCAAACTTTCCTAGAAAAATTATCAATAAAGGTAACATAATACCGAGATCCTCCCACTGATGCTTCCCTAGTAGGGCCCCATACATCAGAATGCACATAATCAATAATCCCTTTAGTTTTATGCTCTCCAATCATAAAACTCACTCTAGTCTGTTTTCCAAGAATACAGAACTTACAGAATTCTAGCTTGCAGCTTTTCACACCATGCAGCAAATTCCTTTTATGCAATTCTGCCATCCCACGTTCACTGAGATGACCCAGACGCATATGCCATAGCTTGGTACTATCATCATCTGACTCAACAGAATGAACTCCACTTACAACTGTAATCCCCAACAGTTTGTAAATATTACCTGCAGTTAACTTTCCTTTCATCACAGTCTGTGCACCCTTCACAATCTTCATGGTTTCCCTATCCTCATCTGCCTTAGGAATAAAATCATTTCGATGTAGAGTACCAAAGGAAATCAGATTCTTCTTCAAATCTGGAATGTACCTGACATCACATAATCTTCTAACTGTGCCATCATACATCTTAATTCTGACTTCTGCAATACCAGTAATATTGCAGCATCTATCATCACCAAGATAAACTGAGCCAGAATTAGTTGACCTGTATGAAGTAAACCACTCTCTGTTAGGTGTTATGTGACAAGAGCACCCAGAATCAAGAATCCATGCATTCGTGAACTGAGTTGATGATACTGAAAGCATATCACCATCACTGGCATCTGAATTTTCACTCTGCACCACATTCACAGACTTCGATGATACATCACCTTTCTCATCAGTCTGTTTCTTCAGCTTTGGACAATCCATCCTCATATGACCTAGCTCCTTGCACTTATAGCAATGAATCGTCTGTTTGCCTTTAGACTTGGATCTGGAATTTCGCCTTCTAGAACCCTCCTTCTCTCTCTTCCTTCCACGATCCTGTTTACCCTTAACATATAAACTGTCGCCATGAGAGTTTTCCCCTACATTCTGCTTCCGCTGGTTGTGAGCCAACAACGCTGCAGTAATCTCATCAACTTTAATAGTTTCTTTCCCATATGTTAGAGTAGTCACCAGGTGTTCATAGGAAGAAGGCAACGAACACAACAAAATCATCGCTCGGTCTTCATCCTCAATATTCACATCAAGCCTTGATAAATCCATGATTATTTGATTGAAGCCATTAACGTGCTGCGCCAGATCAGAACCTTCCTGCATCTTCAGTCCATACAACTTTTGTTTCAGATACAATTTATTCGTCAGGGATTTCGCCATAAATTGAGCTTCCAATTTCTTCCAAACCTCCCTTAGAGATTTCAGATTCATCACGTGGTACATAACTTCATCTGCCAGACATAGTCGTATAGTTGCTGCCGCTCGTTGTTGCAATTCTTCCCAATCTTCATCCTCCATGGCATCTGGTTTCGTTGCCCACAAAGCCTTCAAGATTCCCTACTGTGCCAACAAATCCTTCACCCATGTCTGCCACAATCTGAAGTTACCAGTTCCATCGAACTTCACCACCTCGAATTCTGCACCAGAAATCGTCATCTGAAATTGATCCTGCAACCAAACTTTTCTTGCAAATTCCTCTACTAAATTTATCTTAATTAAGCACTTTATTCTCCTACAAATTAATTTCCTTATTTCTCTTCCAGAAATAAGGGATTTTAATTTGTTTCCTTTTCAGGAATTGCCTGTAGAGAAATTGTTTCCTTAATTAAATAATTAAGCCAAAAAAAAACTTCCCTTAATTAAGTGTTTAATTAAGCACTCTCCGTGATTAAGGAGGGAAAATTTCCCTCCTCTTATTTCCTTAATCAACCAGCAAAATTATTTCCCCGCGAAGCTTGCTTTTCCTTTATTAAGCTTTGTTAATTTCTTCCTTAATTAAGCTTAATTTCCGGAAAAATGCCTTCCACGTCCCCTCCAAGCAACTCCCGAGTCGTCGTTTCGAGGGCTCTGTCGTCGTTCGCCTCTTTGTTCCGCCTATTCGCGAAACACGCGAACGATGCCGCGGTCCTCCTCCCGCGAACAACCTCGTAGCACCTCGCGATCACTCCGCTCGCGAAAGCCTCCCGTCCGCTCGCGAGCCTTCGTCGTCGTGAATGTCCTTTGCCACGATTGCCTCGGTTTAGCCTTGGTAGCCTCGCCTCGCGAACCAGATCACGAACACCCTCGTCAAGCCAGCCGCGAATGCGATTTGTGGACTTCTTGCTGAAACACCTTCGCGAACTCCCGCTGCCAGATGCCGCGGTTCCCAACCAAAGCCTCACCGAATTGCTGCCTGCTCTCACCTGCCGCAGAAATTCCTACATCCCCAATCCTTCTTCTTCTGCGCTGATTTCCTCTATGCCTTCCAACCAGGCTCTGATACCACTTGTTGAGAAATTTAGGCAAAGTAATACAATAATCGGCGCAATCCAGAAGAACACAAAGAGATTTAACGAGGTTCGACAAAGATGCCTACGTCCTTGGGAGCAGAGCGGCGACTTTCTTTTCACTAATCAGAAAAGAGTACAGAATACAGGATTCAGCATACAGCGTAGGTCCTAGGGTTACAACAAGACCTATTTATAATCATAGAGTACAATATGTAATTACCAAATTACCCCTGTACTAAACCGCGGGGCCTTGCCCCCGCACCCCCAACCCACATAATAAACTCCCTAGATTCGCTCACTCCGCTCCAACATTAATTCCATATTAGGTATATGAGCCATACCTAACAGGAAGCTATACATTTATTGAGTGGTTTGATGGAGAAGTATAGCGATAATAAGGAGGATCTACATTTGATTTTTATTGATTTAGAAAAAGCTTATGATAAGGTTCCTAGAGCTGTTCTTTGGAGAGTCCTTCAGAAGAAAGGTGTTGATATGACTTATATTCAAGTCATTAAAGATATGTATATTAGAGCTGTTACATGTGTTTGAACTGAAGGAGGATCGACCAAATATTTTACTATTTCTGTTAGTTTACACCAGGGATCGGCTTTAAGCCCATATATTTTTGCTTTATTTATGGATGGTCTTACTGGGCATTTACAAGAGGATGTACAATGGTATGCTTTTTGCTGATGATATCATCCTCGTGGATAAGAAGAGAGAAAAAGCCCAAGAAAAACTTGAATTATGGAGATCTACCTTGGAGTCTAAAGGTCTTCGTTTGAGTAGAGCTAAAATTGAATACATGGAATGTAATTTTAGTAATAGTAGCTCTAGTGAAAGAAGTGTAACTTCGGGTGATCAAATTATTAAAAGGTATGAACGATTTAGATATATCGGGTCCATTGTTTAAAGCAATGGTGATATAGATGGGGATGTTAATATTAGAATTCATGTTGGTTGGTTGAAGTGGAGGAATGCGTCCGACATATTGAGTGATACAAAAGTACCGCTTAGATTGAAAAGAAAATTTTATAAGATGGTGGTGAGACCTGCAATGCTCTATGGTGCTGAATGTTAGCCTTGAAAAGAGAAGCATAAAGCTAAGTTGAGTGTTGCCGAGATGAGAATGATTAGGTGGATGAGTGGCTTTACACTTAGGGCCTATTTTGACATAGTTGCAGCTTCTCAGCTTTGCAGCTGCAGCTGTGCTGCCCAGGAAGCTGCTGCGGGAAAGCAGCTGCGGGGAAGCTGGTTGTCTGTTTGGTTGCAGCATGTCTGAGAATAGCTGTGGGGCAGCTGTTTCAGGAGAAATGACCAAGCTGACCCTGTTTGGTAAAACTGTTAAAAAAATCCTGCTGTCATAAACAAGACTTCACCAAACAAGCAAAGTAAAGAAAAAGAGGTAGGCCAAATTCTTACAAATATTCAACTCGATTCTTGGTATATTCGCCCAAATCTTAACTCTATAACACCCGACTTCTCAAAATTTTCAAATAAACCACCCAAACCTTTCTAGATTTTGCAAATAAACCCCTCAGTACTTTCTAGATTTTACAAACAAACCATGCAAAGCTCTTAGGTTTTGCAAATAAACCCCCAAATCTCTCCAGATTTTGCATAGATAATTAGATTAGCTGTACATGAAATGATAGTCACACCATGCAATGCAATAGTGGTGTGTATGTAAGAAACAAAGTTTAAGTGAATTAAGCGTAAGAAGCACAAGAATTGAATGTCAAATGCATGAAGCCTCTCCGGCATCCCATCAGGTAATGCCGTAAACATTTTCATTCAATAAGAATTTAATTTGCACACCCACTCATATGTTTCAACTCCTCAATCCTCTAACCATTCTCATTCCTCAATTCAAATTCATTTAGAAAATGCATTAGGGGAGGGGCAATTCCAAGTAACTCATATTAGAAAGATTAATCACATCCCCAGGCAAGTAACCCATAAAGAAGTTGTATAAGATATGAGAAATTATAAGAGTAGCATATCACTATAAGTGTGACATCCAATGTAAGCATATGCATCAGATGTGGGGAACCATAATAGAAACATAAGCCCAAATCTGTAGGTAGAACAACAACTCCCTAAAACCTTTTCCAAAATCTTTGGTTTGCATGGAAGCTGTTGGAATTAAAGAATAATTGTCATAAAGCCTGCACATATGAAGAGTGCATAACTCATAAAGCCTGCACATATTTGCCATCCATTTAAACTTTGCAGCAATGGGCAATTCCATCTAAATAACTCCCACCTGCATTTCATTTCAACTTGGGAGTAAGAAAATAAGCAAGGATGTAAGAATTTTCTATTCTTTGACATAATGCAGAGGCATTCTCATACAGGAGGAAAAAAAATAGGTTTGATTTGTGTTTGCAAAGGCTTCCATTAAAAAAAAATGGAAGAACAAACCATTGCATTGCAAATCCATTGCCACATTCACAAAGAAAAAACGAAGGAGCTTAAAAAGAAGAAAAAAAGATAAAGCTATTCTTAGGAGCTTACAAACCAGAAAAACCAATCCATTCAATGCTTCATAAAGCCAACCCTAAAGCCATTCATAAAGCATTTTATCCGAGTTAGCAAACCAGACGGAGGGGAGGAGAACGAAGCCCGCAAAGCACAATAACGCCTCAAACCTCCATAAAATATTTCATACACTCCCTAATTTACAGATCCACCAAAATCTAGAAACAGGGAGGAGATGGGAGGAAGTAGAGAAAGAAAATGCAAAAAAAAATTCATCAAATCTCTAGGATCCACAAGTAGAAGAAGAGAATGCCTCGTTTTTTACCTGAGATTTGGAGATCAAAGGGCTAGGGAAGAAGAAGATGAAGCAGTCGTGAGGGAAGCAGAGGGGGCACCGTTAGGGCTTAAGAGAAGAAAGGAGTAAAGATGAAAAATTTACTGGGCGAACGGCGGGCCGTGGGGGTATTGCCGAGGCTAGCCTTTATGCCGCTTTCACCCAGTTTTCACCGTGAGGCACAAACTAAATGAAGAAAAGTTTGGCGTCACAGTTGCCGCTCGTTGCGCAGCGCTGAAAAGAACAAACCAAATGGGCCCTTAGAGACAAAATGCAAAATGAATATATCTGTACTAGGGTTGGTGTTGCACCGGTGACAGATAAAATTAGAGAGAGTCGCCTTAGATGGATTGGTCACATTAAACGTCGACCACCCGATGATCCGATTAGGAGAGTGGATGTTTTAGATACAACTTATGTTAAGAAAGGCAGATGTTACCTGGGAAGTCTTGGGCTTATTGCATAAAAAATGATATTAATTTATTAGAATTAAATGAAAATTTGACACTAAATAAGACACAATGGAGAAAAAGGATTCATGTAGCCGACCCCACTTAGTGGGATTAAGGCTTTGTTGTTGTTGTTGTTGTATTATCTTTAACATTTATAAAAATATTGTAAATATTAAATTAATAATATATTGAATTGTGAATATCTCTTAGGATGCCGGGTTCCATGTTGTTCACGGGCTAATATAATTCAGAGATGACATATGAATGATGCGGGAGAATGAATTGAATATGTACTTTGAGGGATCTCACTTCTAACCTTCCCCATAAAAGAGGTTTAAAAGAAGAATAAAGGTCGAGAACATGATCTAAAGGGAGAATTCACCATGAGAAGAAGAGGAGGCTGAAGAGAGAAAATGGTGTTGTAGGGCTTCCCTATATATATGGCTCAGGGTTACCCCTCATTACCGTAGGGTTTACATTGAAAAAATATTAAATATTCTCATTACAGTATGAGGTCTGCTCATGGAACATCGATGAAAGACAACGATGATGTGACTGTCATATAGCTCATAAATACACAGATGTATGTAACCTTCTTAGTGGTGAAATATATTTCGACATTTAGTTCCTTCTAAGGAGTTGTTGGCATATTTTTAGGTTATGTTGTACTTTAGAAAAAGGGGTCGCCTAACAAAAATTGTCGGCAAATTTTAGATTTTAAATTTAATTTATATATATATATATAATTTGAAAGTAACATTTAATTTTGAAAATAATTTTAAGTTTGAAAATTTTAAGATATGAAATTAAACCGATCTCACATCCCAAATAGTTTATATAAACGAGCACCACACCACAAACTGTATTTCTATCCTGAAGAATAGGCACACTGCTTAACGATGAGGCTCGGTTAAATAAACTAGAAGATTTGTGACATCCGTTTGGTCTGCGAACCAATTTTATAAGCCGACAGGTTCCCCTGCTTAATATAAAGAAATTAAGCAGGGTTTATATTACCTGGGTTCTTAAAGTTCCCTATAAAGGCAAGCCCCTATAGTTAATTACATCTTAAATGACGGGAATCATTTAAGAAAACTCTCGATAATGATCAGTGGTTTTGCTCTCAAGAATTTCAAAGTTTAAGGTTTCAAAGGATTGAATTTTGGAAATTTCAATAGGGATTAGCTCAAATTCGGAACAGTTTATTTTAAGAATCTAAAGAAAGAGAAGTAGGAGAATCATTTAAAGTTTCCTATAAGGGCAAGCCCCTATAGTTAATTACATCTTAAATGACGGGAATCATTTAAGAAAACTCTTGATAATGATCAGTGGTTTTGCTCTCAAGAATTTCAAAGTTTAAGGTTTCGAAGGATTGAATTTTGGAAATTTCAATAGGGATTAGCTCAAATTCGGAACAGTTTATTTTAAGATTCCAAAGAAAGAGAAGTAGGAGAAGCTGAGGATCCAAGAAGAATCTTGGCAACTTCCCAAACTATCCTATGGTTTGGTTTCAATTTGAGAGTTTATTTAATGTTGCAATTCTGCCAATTTTATTTATTTAGGTCTTATATTTGTATGATATAATCACACAAATAGCCTCGAAGATATGAGGGTTTATGTCATACCAAACGACTACCTCGGAGTCCAAAGATCGGTTAGGACTTAATTTACATGACATGATCATGCAAATGCCTAACAAAGAGTTGAGGATTTGTGTTGCACTAGGTAAAATACCTCGAAGTCCTATGGCTTGGTTATTTAATTCTAAGAAAGGTTTAGCTGGTGTAGATCCGAGTTTTGCTGATGACGATGGCCGTGCTGCCCACCATGCTCCGAGCTCCTTGTTGTTGCAGAGGTTTAGTTTTAGAAGGTGAAAATCAAGAGATGAGAGAAGTGTTTTGGTTTAGAAATCTTAAAATCCAAATATTTTTAATATTTTAATTAAAACAAATCTTAAAGTTGTTTAAACAGAACCGATTAAGATCCCACGGTTCCGTCATCCCGACACCGTTATTTTCATCGAATTCACTTAGTCCAGATGAATTTGCTAAACTCAACTGAATGAGTTCCACACTTTCATTTAGACCGTGGGAAATCCCGTTAACAACACGTGGGTTACATCATCCGAGGTATTCTCGATCATTCAACGAGACGTTTTAATTTAGTTGCAATTGTAGTTTTGTTGTTTTGTTTGTGATTAAATTTTGAGTTGTTTTATATTTTGGAATGTTGTGGCGGTGAATTTTATCTTGTGGAGACTTTTAATTTAGTTCTGGTTTCAGTTTTGTGGCTATCCCAAAGGTTTTAGTTTTCATGCAACAATCTTGTTTAACATGCAAGAACAAGTAAAGTGCAGTGCATGTAAGTAAATTGCAATAAAGTAAATTGCAATAAAATAAAAGCGTACCTGGAGGGTCTTCCCTTCATACCAAGCTGCACTTAAAACACATGTTAAGGCATTTAAATATTTCAACAAGTACCTAGGTAAAGCTAAGGGAAGGGTTTTGGTTGTCTACCAAATTCCTAATCCTATTGCTAGTCATCTCCTATGACGTCTAGGTTCTTGTGTTTTGTTTAAGGATGATTTTCTTCATCAAAGAACAATTAAATTCAATTGTTCTTCTAAAATATCTCATCATATTGAGAAAGTGCTTAGGACGAGTCTTAAACATCTTTTCAATATTTCCGAGATCATTTTAAGTCCAAGTAAATTTAGTTGCACAGGTGAATTAATCATCCAGGAGTTTAGTTAAACTTTGTCTCTCGCTCAGTGAACTTGGGTATTTGATTACCTGATGAATGAAGTGACATCTCACATAATACTCTATTTAAGAGTTATAATAATTAAAGCCTTTAAAGGCAAGTTGGTTTGTTGAGAATTTTAATCATTCTTAATTTAAAGTTTGAGTTAATGGTTTAAAGTGATTTAATTTAATTATGAGGTTTTAATTAATAATTTTAAGTTTGGAATAGTGTTCAAATTATTTTTTGGTTTAAATCTTTATACTTTTGGTGATCTTAATATTTTAAATTTGTTTTACTTTTATTATTGAATGATGTTAACTTAATTTAATTTAAATTTAATTTAATTTAATTTAATTTAATTTAATTTAAATATTTTTTTAATTTAGCTTAACTTAATTGTTAAAATGTTAATTTAATTTAATTTTAATTTTAATTTTAATTTAATTTTTACTTAATTTAATTTAATTTAATTTTTACTTAATTTAATTTAATTTAATTTAATTTAATTATTAGACTATTTAATATTTTGAACTTTTTTTTCTTTGATTTAAGGGTTATTTATTTTTTAATTTTTAATTTACTAGTTTGGATTATCATTTTAATCTTAATTAAAAGTTAAATATTATTGAAGTGATTTATTTAGGGATTGTTTTTATTAAAGGATTAATATCCTCTCAAGTTATATCCTTATTTTTAATAATTCAAATTTTTATTATTCTTCCAAAAATTTAAATTGTTTAAATAATCAAAGTTTCATTTTTTATTAAAAGTGATTAATGGGTTCCTACCCTTTTAAATTTCCCAAAGTTTCAATCATCCAAGAAAGATAAAATCAAATATTTTACCCTCTATTTTAATTAAACCTAAAATTTTAATAAAGGGGTTTAAATTCTTTAATTACCTTTATGCCCTTTTAGGTTTATTTATCTCATAACTCACTAAATGGAGTTAAAATGAACTTAAAATTTTTATGTAACTTCACTCACATGTCAATTAAGACATTAGAGGAGAAAATGTGATTTTTCTGAATTTAATTTATTTATATAATTATTTTTAATGAAAAAGGGGTTTTCAAGGAAAATTCAACAACATGACCAAGGAAAAGTTTCTGTCCTTAAGAAAATTATGGGATGTTTCTAACGACTAGAGGACCACTTGGACAAATTGTGGTGATTTTTTGAATTATATTTTATTTATTATAATTATTTTAAGTTTTAGAGTATTAATTAATTATAAAATAAAATTAAAGTTGAAAAATGTATTTTATATTTTTCTTAAAACTCTCTAACCTCAAGGAGTTCAGAGAAATAAATTTTACAATTTTCTAATTTTTCTTTGATTTATTGAAATTAATTTAATGAAACGGTTGGAAAATACATTTTTTTAATATTAAAAGTTATTTTAAGCACTTGAAATTCAATATCTTTACTTTGAGTCTTGGGAAAAATATTTGGTTTGTCCCTAAGTGATTAGGAGTCAAAATATGACATTTTTATGATTTTTACTATTTTTTAATTATTAAAATATTAAAATAGGGTCAAAAAATAAAGATTTTTAGAAAATTATAATTTTAATTTTTATAGACTCCTCTGATATCAGAGAAGTCCCAAAATCAATTTTGTGAATTTTTGAAATGTATTTTTAGAGTTATGAATTTTTAAAGTTTAATTTTGGTTATGTGACTTAATTAATCTATTTAGTGGGGCTAAACATTCCCAATTGACATCAAATTTTTATATGAGGTTCTCTGTATCCTAAAGATCAGTGGAGAGTTGATTTCAAGTTATTTTGATGTGTGGTTAATCTTAATTAATTAAAATTCCATTTTAAGGTTTTGGCCAAATTAGAGTTTATTTGATTGAAATAAATTATGAGATAATTTTTTAATGTTTCTCTGATCAAAAGGAACACACTCTAATTTTTCTAGATTTTTCTAAGCAACAGGGTAATTTTTATAGTTATTATAAGAAAACTGAAGCATAATATTGAAAAATAGATATCTCATCATGGAAATCTTTCTTGACTTTGGAAAAATCAAGAAAGATCCACCATTATGCATGGAATAACATATAAAAATTTCAAGTTATGGTGAAGCTCCTACATGTATGAAGAATTAAAAGATTGAAAACACTATTTAATTAATTAAAAATAAAATATGCATTAAATAAAAATAAAATTACTCTCACATTATTCTCCTCGTTTTCATGAGCAAGAAGGTATTTTTATTTTATTTTTTAGAGTTTTCTAGGTAAAGTTATGATTTTTTGAAGTTTTGTGTCAAAAATAAATCCAAAAAATCTATTTCCCGCTAAATCCACGTGTTGCTCTCCTATTGGCCAGCGTGGTTCTGTATGGCGCCTGTTCACGGATGAAGATCCGTCCGACTGCATCAGGGCATTCTGTCAGATACACGCCTGATCGGACGGCTGCTGCTCCTCTCTCCTAGTGCTATTCACCTAAAATCGTCCACCTTCAAACCTTGATATCTCACTCGTTTCTCAATGAAATTGAATGAATTTTTTTTTAAAATGATCTTCTAATTGAGTAGCACACATCTATATGGTGATGATATACTTAAAGCATGTGAATATTTACAGAAATTTAAAATAAGATCGGTTGGAGGAGAAAAAATTTAATACCTACGTCCAAGAGGTGAGGCCTCAATTGGAAATGGTTTGATTGAGCTTAGAAATGCTTGGAGAAGCTTTGGGAACAATTTGGCATGGTCTTCCCAAGGTTATCTTTCATCTCCTCCTCTTGGCCATGGAGGTGGGGTTTAAATAAGGAAGGTTATGGTGGAGCTTTGGGTGGCCATGGGGGTTGATTAGTGGGTTCAAAATATGTGTTTAGGTGGAGGGGAGGTCAGAGTTTGATTTTGGTGCAATCAATTTGGGATTGCCATGTGTAAAGTCAAGGATTTAAATGGCATGGGTGTAAGGAGCATTTTTTGGTCCAATTTGGGTTAATTCATGGTTTTGGCTTGGTTCACTCACTAAGGCTTGATTTGCGCTGATGTGAGATCATTTGGGTCAGCCTCACATGTGTGGTGAAGTCCCCATCCAAGGTGAGGTGGCAAATTTTGGTTAAAGTGTATCATTGATGGGGTTAAAAAAGGTTTAGTGAAGGCTTAGGAAAGGCTCCCCTCTTCTTGCCATAAGTGGCATGGTGAGGTGGAAAGGGCTCCCCATGGCTTGCATATGGCTTATGCATGGCTCTATGGCTTCATTTGGCTTGCTCATGGCTTGGGAAAAGGTTGGCTCACTTGCATGGAAAAGGGTTATTTGGAATTTTGAAAACTTTGGATTCCTTTGATGGGATTTGTCATGATGCTACAAATGGGTTGATTTCATGATGGTTTAAGACTTTGGTCAAATATGATTATTAAAGGAATGATGAAGAAAAGGTTTCATGTGGGCTTGGGGATGGATTTTGGGCTTTTGAATTTGATGGAAAGTGGGCTTTAAAAGGCTTTATGGAAGTGGGTTTTTAAGTTTGAAAAAAAATTGGTGGATGGCGATTTTGTGAAAGATTAGGCTAAAAAAATGTTGGGTTTAGTTTAGGAGTGTGTCATGAGTGATTTGGAGAAGTTTTTGTGTCATTTGGAATTGAAATAGGTTTAATTTGGGCCTTTTTGGTAATGGATGGGTCAAATTGGGCTAACTTGGGCTATCTTGGGTTAATGTTGGTTTAAGGTTGGATTTGATGTAAAATTAATGTTGAGAAATTTTTAGGGGAGTTTTATAAAGAGTTTTCAACTTTGGTTATTCTTTGATTTTGGGATTTGGGCCTATTTGGGTTAGGTTTGGGTTTAGGTCAATTTAGGGGATTTAGGCTTCAAATTGAAATTGGATCCAAATGTTAATCAAGTTGGGTTCGAATTTGGTCTAGATTGATATTAGGGATATGGAATTGAAGTTTAGAATTGAATTGGACCAAAATTGAGGTCAATTGGGGTGGTTTGGTTTGACATTGGGCTCACTTTAGGTTTAAAATGGGTCAAATTGGGGTTTTTAGAAAAAGTGGGCTAAATTGAAAAAATTGGCTTATGGTTTAGTTAAACAAAATGAAATTGGGAATATTTGGGATTTTCTGAATTTTTTTGGGAATTTTTGGAATTTTGGAATTTTTGGCTAAGAAGGGCATTTTGGGTATTTGGAGGGTATTGGGGGGTATTTTTGGAAATTTTGGTATATTTGGCTATGGATCATCAATTTGAGTGGGGGGAAATGTTTAGGATTGATTTTGAGAAATTTTGGGTAATTTAGGTGATTTTGCAAATTTTGTGTAGTTTCAAGGGCATTTGGTAGGTTTAGTGGGTGTAAGGCCCCGGGGTGAAAAATTGAAATTTTGGAAAAATGAAGATTGATCACGTTTGAGTAGAATGGAATCACTTTGGTTGAGACATGAAACCATATCAAGCCCATAAGAGCCATTAGAGGACTCATTTGAGATATTCATTATGTTGTTCCTAACCCTCTTAGCCAAGGGCTTAGGGGTTGAGGACCATCCATATGGATTACCTACATGAGTCAGGAAGTCAAGCTAGGTATGAATGGTTTTAGGATTTGAAATATGTGTGAAAGTGTAATGTGTGCAGGTCAACTCTCACCAGACTAGGCCACCCAGGGTAGTCCTAAGGCCAAAGAGTCCTATAAGGAACTCATCTTTTACACCTCCACATTTGATCTTAACCCTCCAAGTGACTTAGGGGTTTACAATCAAACTTATGGAGTTTGCAGGGAGTTAAAGGTGTTTAAATTTCTAAGTGGTGGGTCCCATCTCTAATCCTCTAAGATAGTCAAAGGGAAAGCCTAAGGCTAGATCCTAAGTACTAAGGAGAGAGAAGAGAAAAGACATCATCAAAAATGAGGTCAACAGGAGTACTCATTAGATGAACTCAATGCATCAACTCGATAAATTAGCTCAATAGCTAGAACATGACATCTGACGTTTCAACTGATAAATCAAGCAAGTAAGCTTGATAGCTTAACCCTGCGAATTAGCTTGACAATCAATACATTACAGCTGACATTATGGTAAATGAGTTTGGTAGGTAAAATCGATAAGTCAACCTAACAAATTAGCTCAACACCTAGTACACAACGGTTGAACTTTGGAAGAATGTACTTCCTAGGCTCCCAAGGCAGATCTGTATTGGCTCGTGAAGCCATTTATTGATGTAGATTAATATTGAATTATTATTAATTATTTAAATTTAAATGAGCAAAATTTTTTAATATTTTATATATTGCTACAGAGTGTTGTTAAATTTAGGGATGACGAGTTTCACCTATTTATTTTACTAATGATTAGAATAATAGATTGTTTTAAAATCGTTATTATGCAATGCATGACAAATTGAGTTGTTGATTAAGCTATTTAATTTTTCTTTCACTCTATCTTACTTTTTGTGTCAACATATCATTATATTTTTTTGGGTTCATGATAGATAAAATATCATATCATAAAATTTAAAGTAGGGAAAATATTGAAATATTAACAAATTTATATTTTTAATATTTAATGGACAAATGAAAAGAATATATATCCTTTTTAAAACATAATGTAAGATGAGGTACACTTTTAAAAAGAGATTCTCTTTATTTATTTAATTTTTTTAGTGTATCTAGTGTATCGTATGCATTATATTTTATTAGTATTTACACCAATTTTCGTTTATTTAATATAAAGATTATTTTTTTTGGGAAAAAGGTGAGGGCCATGTCTGGCTTAATTATGAAGAAAACGTTGAGTTACGACTTGATTACTCAAATTACAACTCAATCAAATAATAATAAAAAAAACAAACACCAAAATAAGCAACCTCCAAATACAAAAACTGATAGAAAGAACTAAATAAGATATCCAAGATAACAAAGAAAACACCAACATCAACAAATAGGAATTGCTAGCATAAACACCACCAACAACTTTAGTGGAAACTGCAACCTCAACTTCAACAAATAACATCAAAAGGTAATCCATAAACCTTAAGAGGAAGGATGGAGAGCACACAAAGTTCACTAAGGTTGTAAAGATAAACAAGAAAGACAACAACACAAAAACTTGAGACACACATCAACAAAAACTATGAAACAAATATACAAAAGATAAAAACACATAAACAAAACAACAAAAATCTAAAACACACACAAATAAAAAGCTAAAAATAAAGAAAAGGACAGAGCTTAGAACGTACTTAGATGAAAACATTAAATACTTTCCAAGATGTTGAAAATATAAAAATATATCTAAAAGCTAGTTGAATTTAAAAATGACTGGAATTAATACTCATAACTAATCTCAGCAATCAACATAAAACAAAGAATATATATGCAACCTTATTAAGAGATATAACCACAAGACAGGAACCACCATTAACAATAACAACATCCTAGCATTAAAACCTTAACCAAAACAACATAACCACAAAAGCAACCCACATGAAAAACTAAATAAAATGAACTCCAACATTAACCCACATGAACATGCAACCACTTTAAACAACCAACATGATGAGCTTGATATATTTTGTAAATTAATTAAATAACACTACCAATCTCAAGAAGGGACAATGGTTGAGAAAGGATAAATAGCAAGAAATAAACATAACACAAACCATACTCAACCAAATAAACAAATGAAGATAGAATCTGATCATAACAGAAGAAGAAGAGAGGAGATCCTGGCTAAACCACCAACCAAAAAGATAAATCAAGCCATTAGAGCAAACAAACTAGAACGATCAAAAGAAGAAAGATAAAAAAGAGAATAACCAACTAAAACAAAAAAGGAGACCAAACCAACAAAACGTAAAAATTAAAATTCTCTCAAATAACATGTTTATCTAAAAACATATATAAATAAAATATTTTTGAAAAAAAGAAAAAGCAAAGAATTAAGAAAAATAAATAAAAAAAAATAAAAACAAAAGAAATAAAGTATAAAAGTTGAATAAAATAAAAATCTTTAATAGGCAAAGGAATGTTATTTTTAAAGTTTCATCATTTACTATTCCACTTAATAATCTCAAGGATGTTAATAGCCATTCTATCAATTGATGAAATAGAATTATTAAAAATTGATTCTTTTTTTCCCTCCAAATGACATATGTTGTAACTTTAACAACCAGTAAATAAAATTTCTTAACCATGTTTGAAGAAAAGTACTCCACTTGAGCTAAAGTATATAAAAGATTTGCATTTAGAAGATGGAAATTTGAATAAGAGAAAAAAAAAATACATTTTTAAAGTAAATTATGGAAAAATTGCATTCAAAGTTAAGATGATTGTGAGATTCATTATGGTTAGAGCATAAAATATAAGATTTTTTAATTATAATACCTTTTGCAATCAAAACATCATAAGTTTTAAGATAATTAAATAAAATTTTTCAAGAATAGATAGCATATCTGATAACATATTTTTTAACTAGACATACTTATTCAAATTCACAACACAAGAACTATCAAATACAGGCTACAAACTAATTTTTAAGTGTATTTTTCATGTATATTCCATAAACAAGAAGATAAACCATTATTAACATGGATGTCAAAAATGGATTTTAAAAAAAAAATTAAGAATGTAATAAAATGGAGGAAATTACCAAACATTGTTAACCATAACATCCTTAACTTAAGTAAAAAAAGAAAGATTAAACCAGGTATAAATAATATTACCAAACATCCAAAAAGAGAATAGCCATTCAGCCAATGATAAAAATAGAAAAGGGGATTACTAATATAAATAATTTGAAATTGAAGATAATTCCAAAATTTAAAGGCCACTTGAGATACATTCTTCCAAAAAGAGGAAAAGCTACTTCTAGGTTTAATCCAAGAGGCCCATAATGATGAAAATACCAAGTAGCCAAAAGAGAAGGATAATTAAAGTGTCTTCAAATGATTTTGGATTTACACATTAAATTCAACATATTAATATTAGACAATCCAGAACCACCATAAATCATAGACTTAGAAGTATCAAGCCAAGAAATAGTATGGAATTTAGAATTAAAACTATTATAGAAAAGAAAGTTATGACATAACGAAGAAATTTCTTTCTTAACATTTAGGATCTAAATAGCATGAAACCAATAATTTAAATAATTCCAAATAGTATGTTTCAAAAGTTGATATATATTAGTGAAAGATATGAATTTTTAAGTTCCCAATCACCAAGTCAATTTTGCTACTTATCCCATAATTTAGAACAAATGATAATAAGCAGTTTAAAAGAGTTAATAGTCACCAAAATAAATACAAGAGTAATTGTTTTAAAGAAATACTACTAACTTGAATAAGTAGTTTTGCAGATTAATCAGTAGATTTTTAAAAAAAACATCTGATTTAGCTTTAGTAGCACTTAAATTAATAAAGTTGAAAAACATTTCAAGAATACGAAATCAAATGGTTACTAGAAACAAATTATCAATATAAATAAGATGAGAAATATTTTAACTATCAATAATATAAGTCAAAATACTAAATTAGAATGGAGAGAATCCAAAAGGCAAGAAATAAAAACTTCTATCATTATGGTGAAAGATAAAGTGAAAGATGACACCCTTGTCAAATGCCAAAGGAAGACCCCTTCATTTTCTTGTTTATTATAACAGAAAAGTTAGCAATAGAAATGCAAGCCATAGCCATTTAATGAAATTGTTTGAAAAACCCAAACTTGCAAGTTTATGATAATCAAAAGCTTTTTAATATCAATTTTAGCACAAACATTTGTTTTAACATTAATAAAGTTAAAAAAAATAAAAGTTTCTAGTCTAAAATAATATTATCCTCAATATTAGAACAATAATTGAAAGTATCTTAAGTAGGATGAATGGTAGAAGGAAGAAAAAATTAAGTCTATTACCAATAAATAAACTTATATACTGTATTACTAAGAGAGATTGACTTAAAATAAGTTTGAACCTGATTATTTTTAGGAATGAGAGTAATTGTTGTATGATAAATTTAATTAGAAGATTAGAGGTAAGAAAAAAAATATTTAACAACAACAATACAATTGGCTTTAGTAATATCCGAATGTTTTTAAAAAATTTAGTAGCGAAAGCATCTAGACTAGGAGTCTTATTTAAACCAAAAGAGAAAAATGCTTACTTATTCTCATCTTTAAAAAAATCCATAATAACATTAGAACACCTTTCAGAAGTTAAAACACAATGAACATGATAACACTTAGAATCACAAACTTAAGTAGAAAAAAGTTTATTGAATGCCTCAAAGAAATAAGAGATAACCTTGCTAGAATTATCATCGTGAGAATTAAAAAAAGAATGACTAACAAAAATCTCTTTAATATAATTAAGACAACTATTAATTTTAATTTTTTTATATAAAAATTTAACATCATTCCTACCATTAAAAAGCCAGGAACATTTAACTCTTTATTTTAATCATTTATAGTCCCAATGTTAAGCATTAACTAACAAGGATTGAATAACAACAAGTTTCTCCAAAATATCATTATCATAAGGATTAATATCTAATTGAGACATAACCTCAACTTGTTGAGACTTTATAGAATTAATATTATTGGTTGTAAAATTATATGAATTTCAAGTACAACTTTTCAAGACAATTTTAATATTTTCAACTTGTTACAAATAGAAAAAATAGGATCACCCTTCTCTTCGATACCCCAAGTTGAAGCCATAATAGAAGTAAAATTATTAAAGCAACTGCAATAATTTTAATACAAAACCTACAAAAAAAAAAGAAAAAACTAGTGATAATTACCAAAATAAATAACAAAAGGAGAATGATCAGAAGTCAAAGGTTCCAAAATCATAAAAAAAGAAGGAAAAATTTCCATCCAAAGATCATTGCCAAAAGCTCTATCCTAATGACTTCTTATCGAAAAATCTTTTTGTTGATTAAACCAACAAAAAGAAAGATCATTATACGAAAGGTCAATAAGACCAGATTTAAAAATTAAGTTATTAAAATTGACAAATTTGTTAGGAATAGGTAGACTAACACCAATTTTATAATAACCATGAATACAAATAAAATGACTCAAAATAATCAAAGGGTTATGAATATGAACGACAAGAGCAACACGAGAATTTCATAGATCTTTTCTCCTCAAGGCACTATTATCAGCACACAAAAGTAATGAAAAAATTAATAGAGGAAGAATATGATATAATGCAATGAATAAATTGAGCATAAATGTCCAAAAAGTAGGTTTTATAGTTTCAAACCCTGCGTAAAGTGGGTTTTCAAAAGGCATGGTAAGAGAAGAGCATGGCTTTTCTTGTATTGATTATCACCAACACTAGGTATACGACACCCTAAGGGATTTACACCTTGCCTGGAACACATTCCAATAGTCAAATTAAGAGAAGCATATCAATCCCGCACCTTTGTATTGACAAAATTATTAGAATCAAAAGTGGCTTTTTCCTTGCCTCTCTTCATTTTAAGAGGCATGGCCAATCTAAAAATTTTCAAGAAAATCTCCAAAAATCACAAATATAACTTCAACAGGCTCCTACAAACACATTCAAAACCAAATAATCATTTAACCATGAATTTCATACTATTTTCATCAAGTTTTACAATTTTTGGTCTAATCCTCAATGTAGAAAAAATTCATGGTGAAATAAAAAATTTTGAAAGAAAAGAGAAAGATATTGCGCAAAGATGATGAAATCTTTAGTTTGAAGGCCTAACTCCTAGCCAATCAAGCGCAAATCCAAGCCTTAGGGGAGCAAAACGCAAAAAAAGTGGAAGAAGGAGATGAACCAGGGGAAATAATGATGGAAATCGTGGGTCCAGGCCCTAAAAATAACTCTCGGGTTGGTTCGGTGCTATAGCGCCTAGCAGTGGCGCTATAGCGCTATGCCATTTTGATGAGTGGCGCTATAGCGCCCAATAATGGCACTATAGCACCATTCATAGCCATCCAGATTTTAAAATTATTTAATATTTTGAAAAAATACAGAAAATCTAAGATTTTGAAAGGAAAATATTCTATTTTAACAGCTATTTTGAAAGTTATTGAGTTTGTTTTCATTCTAAAACTTAAGTTCACAATTATCATGTCAAACATTTTGAACACATAAGGTCAATTTATCACAAAACAGTATAAGTTGCTTTCTTATATTAATAATGAGTTTAATACAAATGTCACTACAATATAAAGATATTTAAATTCCAATACAACAAAAATACAATAAAGGCAAAAATATGCCTTAATAAAGATACGAATGGCACATCACATTAAAACATACTCAAAACATGTAAATATCTTTCTAAAAAAACATTTAGGATCAGTTCTAATTATCGGCTTCACGTTGTTTTTCTTGCTCAAAATAATTATGATCGAAAGTATGGTAGAGAGGTCCACAAGGAAAATCTGAAGCAAACTTGTCATCAATCCATTTGTTAATGCTATACATTTTCACTTGAAAATCTTGGAAACTTGCAAAGCAATTGAATTGGAGTTTTAACTCCTAGTACAAATTCTCAAACAAATGGAACAAATCTTCATACTTGGTATGTAGTCTTAATATAGCACCTTTGATCTTCCTAAGTTGGTCCATAAGTCGCTCCAACCTTAATGTAAGAAATCCATTGAAGCAGGTCTGAGCATTCTTATGCACCATCTTCTTATATTCAAATCTCCCATTATCATTACTCTCTATTATCTCCATATAGGAATGAATTTTCTAGTCTAAAATCTATCCAAATTGCTTAGAAAAGTTGAGGAATACTTCTAATCCCATTTTAGGTAGTTTTATAAAGAAGAAAAAGGCAGAAAAGTAAATTTTGGGCTGTTCAAAGGAGTTATTCGAACTGTGGTGCTATAACGCCAGATCTGGCGCAATAACGCTAAACTAACTTTTTTAATTCTGGGATTTCTTTCTTCCACTCCTTGAATCTATCAAAATAATAATGTTTTGTGCCATCATAATCATACAAGACTCACAATCACATCATAAACTCATCTCAACAACAATCTCAAATTCAAATCAAACCACACCGATAACTATGGGTGCCTCCCACAAAGCACTTTGTTTAATGTCGTCAGCCCAACATAACCAACATTTAAATCAAGTTTGACTCAACATTAGGATCTCGTCTGATGCAGATCCCACTCCACTTATGTAAGCTTTTAATCTGTGTCCATTTACTTTAATCACTCCTTTTGTTTTAGTGTCTTCAATATCAACAACTTCATATCGATAAATTCTCACCACAATAAATGGTCATAACCACCTGGATTTAAGTTTTCATGGCAATAATTTCAATGTTGAATTATATAACAAAACATCTTGTCCAGAATCAAAATTCCTTTTCAAAATTCTCTGATCATGCCTCAACATCATTTTCTCCTTATAAATTCTAGCATTCTCATAAGATTCATTTCTTATTTCATTTAAAATTGCTTCTCTCCAGCATCCTTGAAATTATAACTAAACTCTTTAATAGCCCAATAAGCTTTATGCTCCAATTCAACTGGCAAGTGACATGCTTTCCTATATATGAGCCTATATGGTGACATTCCTATAGGAGTTTTGTAAGCAGTCCTATAGGTCCATAAAGCATTATTATGTTTAGTAGACCAATCAGTCCTATTATGATTTACCATTTTTCTAATATTCTATTAATTTCACAGTTGGATACTTCTGCTAAGCAACTGGTTTGAGGGTGATAAGCTGTGACAATACAATGTTTAATCCTAAAATTTTGAGTTAATGTTTCAATTATTTTATTCTTAAAATGACTTCCCCCATCTGTAGTGACTACTCCTGACATTCCAAATCTTGCGAAAATATTCTTCCTTAAAAATTTTGCAATGCTTTTAGCATCACAATGAGGGAAAACAACCACTTCAATCCATTTAGAAACATAATCCATAACTATCAAAATATAAATATTTCACGAAAATGGTATAAATGGCCTTATAAAATTTAATCCCCAAGCATAAAAAATTTCAACTTCCAGAGTAAAATCTAGGGGCATTTCATCTCTTCTAGAAATATTGCATACCCTTTGTTTTTCATCACATAATTTTATGTATGTATTAACATCTCTAAATAATGTAGGCCAATAAAATCCAGATTGTAAAATCTAAAATGCAGTTTTATCAACCCCAAAATGTCCCCCAAAATATTATTCATGACATATTTGTATAATCTCATGGGTTTCTTCAAATGGTACAAATCTTTAAATAACTAAGTCCTTACATTGTTTATATAGATAAGGGTCATCCCAAAAGTAGAATTTTGAATCATAAATGACTTTTTTGATTTGATGGCTATCCAATCTCTAAGGTAAAATATTACTAACCAAGTAGTTAACTATATTAGCATACCACAAAATTTGTCATTCATTAATCACATACAATTGTTCATTAGGAAAATTCTCATTAATTTCATCATTAAAATCATTTTTATTTTCCCATTCAAGCCTTGACAAATGATTAACTATTTGATTATCAAAACCATTCCTATCCATAATTTGAAAATCAAATTCATGCATTAAAAGGACCCATCTAATTGATCATGGTTTTGCATCATTCTTCATCATCAAATACTTTACAGCATAATGATCATTATGCATAATACATTTGGTTCCAATAAGATAAGGTATGAACTTATCAAAAGAAAATACTACAACTAATAACTCCTTTTTAGTGGTAGTGTAATTATAAGCTTCATTGAGGGTTTTACTAGCATAGTATATCACTTTGAACATTTTATCATACCTCTGTCCTAAAACAGCTCCTATAAAATAATCACTAGCATGACACATTAAATCAAATGGATCTGTCCAATCAGGTGAAACAATAATAGATGCAGGGATTAATTTCTCTTTAATAAGTTGAAAGCATTCAAGCATTCATCATTAAAATCAAACATAGCATCTTTTTCCAAAGAATGACAAAGGCTTGGAAATTTTTGAAAAATCTTTAATATAACATCTATAAAAACCAGGATGTACTAGAAAACTTCTTATTCCTCTCACATTCATAGGAGGTGGTAATTCATCAATAACTTGAGAATTTTTGCTGGATCTACTTGCATGCCTTTCTTAGAAATTTTATGCCCCAACAAAATTCCTCCTACAACCATAAATTGACATTTTTCCCAAGTGAGAACAAAGTTTGTTTCTTCACAGTATTTTACTTGTTAAATGAACTAAACATAAGTTGAAAGAAGTTCCAAACACTAAGAAATCATCCATAAAAAATTTAAATCCCTTTCTTAATAAAATCACATAAATTGACATCATACATCTTTGAAAATTTGCAGGTGCATTACATAGTCTAAATGACGTTCTTCTGAAAGCAAAAGTTCCGTATGGACTATAAAAGTTATTTCCTCTTGATCCTCAGGAGCAATAGGTATTTGGTGATATCCAGAATATCCATCCAAAAAGTAAAAATAATGGTGCCCAGCTAGTCTATTCAACATTTGATCCAAAAAAGGTAAAGGAAAGTGATCTTTCATAGTGGTAGCATTTAATTTTTTATAATCAATACAAATTTGGTATCCAATAACCTTTCTTGTTGGAATTAATTTATTCCTTTCATTAATAACTACAGTCACTCCTCTCTCCTTAGGAACACAATGAATATGCCTAACCTAAGAACTGTATGAAATCGGATAAATAATCCCAGCATCCAACAACTTTAAAATTTCTTTTTTAACAACATCTTTCATTATAAGATTTAATCTCCTTTATTCCATCAAAATTAAGTGCATACAGATTGAAGAACTGATTTCTTTTATATCACCTAATGTCCAGTTAAGGCTTTTTTATGATTCTTGAAAGTCTCCAATAATTTTTCTTCTTGTTTTGTAGTTAAATATGAGGACATAATAACTGGTAATACAGATGAGTTCCCCAAAAATGCATAATTTAAAGGAGCAGGTAGAACTTTCACCCCTAGTTCAGGTGATTTTTCAATAGAAGGAATCAGAGGTATACTATTCTCAGTAGTATCTAAAATTTTAAAATTTTCCTGAACATATTTGAATCCTCAGTGATACACCTAAAAAATGACCATTTTTCAGATAGATTTAATGCTTAATTTTAGTGATATTACACTTTAAAGAAATGTATTTTATATATTTTTGGCTTCAGGTACAAGAAATAGACTTGGGGAGAAGGAAGCCAAAAAGGTACAATTTAGAGTCAAAATGAGCAAGAAAGAAAATTATGGCCTCACACATTTTGATATGTCATTTTACGCTTAATCTCCTTTACATTTATCACATGTTTTTCAATGAAATTATAATATAAAGAAAGATTGCTTTCTTGCTTATTTTGTAGGTATAACTGTTAGGAGCGAAACTGTACGGCTTATTTTTAGGTTGAGCGTTGTATTTTTCAAAAGGGGTCGCCTACAGAAATTGTCGGCTAATTTTTAATTTAATTTAAATAAATAATTTGAAAAGTAGTATTTGATTTTGAAAATAATTTTAAATTTGAAAATTTTAAGATATGAAATCAAACTGATCTCACATCCCGAATAGTTTATATAAACGGGCACTGCACCACAAACTATATATCTATCCCGGAGAGTAGACACACTGCTTGATGATGGGGCTCGGTAAAATAAACTAGAAGATTTGTGACATCTATTTAGTCTACGAACCAAGTTTATAAGCCGACAAGTTCCCCTGCTTAATATGAAAGAATCAAGCAGGGTTTATATTACCTAGGTTTTAAAGTTCCCTATAAGGGCAAGCCCCTATAGTTAATTACATTTTAAATGACGGGAATCACTTAAGAAAACTCTCGATAATAATCAGTAATTCTGCTCTCAAGGATTTCAAAGTTTAAGTTTTCAAGGGATTGAATTTTGGAATTTCAATACGGAATGGATCAAATTTGGAACATTTTATTTTGGGAATTCAAAGGAAGAAAGGTAGGAGAAATTACAGATTCGAAGCGAACTTCGGTAATTTCCCAAGTATCCTATTGTTTGGCTTGAATTTAGGAAAGCCCTAATGTTTATTTAATGTTTTGATCTTGCCAATTTTTAATTAATTAGGACTTATATTCGTATGGTGTGATCACAAAAATAGCCTCGAAGATGTGAGGGTCTATGTCGTATTGGACGACTACCTCGGAATCCTAAGACCGGTTAGGGCTTAATTTGTAATGTAAATGCCTAACAAAAGGTTGAGGATTTATGTTGCACTAGGCAAACTACTTCGAAGTTGTATGGTTTGGTTATTTAATTCTAAGAAAGTTTTGCTGAAGTAGACTCAGGTTTCGCTGATGACGATGGCCGTGCTGCCCACCATGCTCCGAGTTCCTTGTTGTTGCAGAGGGTTTAGTTTTAGAAATCATAAATCAAGAGATGAGAGACGTGTCCTGGTTTAGAGAAGTTCTTAATTTCCAAGTGATTTTTTATGTTTTAATTAAAACAAATCTTAAAGTTGATTATAACAACACCGGTTAAGATCCCACGGTTCCATCCTTTCGTCATCGTTATTTTTATCGGATTCACTTAGTCCAGATGAATTTGCTAAACTCAACTAAATGAGTTCCACACTTTCATTTAGACCGTGGGAAATCCCGTTAGCAACACATAGGTTACATCATCCGAGGTATTCCCGATCATCCAACAAGACGTTTTAATTTAGCTGTAGTTGTAGTTTTGTTTTGTTGGTGATTAAATTTTGAGTTATTTTATATTTTGAAATGTTGTGGCGGTGAATTTTATCTTGTAATGATTTTTAATTTAGTTATGGTTTCAGTTTTAGGGACTATCCTAAAGGTGTGGGTTTTCATGCAACTGTTGTTTATCATGCAAGAAAAGTAAGTGCGATGCAATTAAGTAAATTGCAATAAAATAAAAGCGTACCTGGAGGGTCTTCTCGTAATCCTAAGCTGCACTTAAAACACATATGTGAGCATTTAAGTATTCCAACAAGTACCTAGGTAAAGCTAAGGGAAAGGTTTTGGTTTTCTACCAAGTTCCTAATCCTATAGCTAGTCACCACCTATGACGTATAGGTTTTTGTGTTTTGGTTTAAGGACGATTTTCTTCATCAAAGAACAATTAAGTTCAATTGTTCTCATAAATATCCTATCATATTGAGGAAGTGCTTAAGACGAGTCTTAAAACATCTTTTCAATACCTCTAGGATTGTTTTAAGTCCAAGAGAATTTAATTATACAAATGAATTAATCGTCCAGGAGTTCAAGTTTTGTTCTCTTGCTTAGTGAACTAGGACATTTGAATATCCTATAAGTGAAGTAACGCTTCAATTAATACTCCATTTAGGAGTTATGACAACAAGAGCTTTTGAGGGCAAATTGACGTTCAAGTGATTTGTGATTTAATTTAATTTCAATTAATGGGTTTAAGTTTGGAATAATGTTCAAGTTGTTTTAGATTTATTTTGAATTCTTTATGTCTTAGGTGATGTTATATTTAATTTAATTTAATTTTAATTTAATTTAATTTGGTTTAGTTTTAATTTTTAATTTAATTTTAATTTTATTTTAACTTGATTTTATTTTTTATTTAATTTAATTTAATTTAATATGTTTTAATTTAATTTAATTGAATTTAGTTTAATTTAATTTAATTTAATTTAAATTAAATTAAATTTAATTTAATTTAATTTAAATTTTAATTTAATTTTATTTTAATTTTAAGGTAATATTTTATTTTTTATGCTTTAAGGATGATTTAATTTTAATTGTTAAAATATTAATTTAATTGAAATCTTAGAAGGATTTAATTTAAATGTTTTAACTTTAATTTAATTTAATGATTAAGTCTTTTAGCATTTTAAATCTTGAATTTGGATTATCATTTTAATTAGGAATTAAATATTATTGAGGTGATTAATTTAGGGATTCTTAAATTAAGGAACAAATCTCCTCCTAATAGTATCCCTATTTTAATAATTCCAATTTTTTATTATTCTTCGAGTTTAATCGATTATTTAATTAAGGTTTATTTTAATTATTTTCAAATTGTTTGGTAGGTTTCTACCCTTTAACTACCTAAGTTTCAAACATCCAAAATCAACTTAGTATCAAATATTTTACCCACCCTTTTAATTAAACCTAAAATTTTTAATTATAGGTTAAAATTTTAATTACCATTTTGCCCTTTAAACTTACTAATTCCATAACTCCCTAAATTGAGCTTAAATGAATTTGAAATTTTTATGTGACTTCACTCATATATAAATCAAGACATTAGATGAGAAAATGTGATTTTTTTGTATTTAATTTATTTATGTAATTATTTTTGGTGAAAAATAAGGATTTTCAAGGAAAATTCAACAACATGACCAAGGGAAAGTTTCTGTCCTTAAAAAAATTATGGGAAATTCTTAATGACCAGAGGACAACTTGGACCAATTTTGGTGATTTTTTGAATTATATTCTTTTTATAATAATTATTTTGACTTTTGGAGTATTAATTAACTTAAAAATAAAATAAAGGCTGAAAAATGAATTTTATATTTTTTAAAAATCTCTCTGATATCAAGGAAACTAGAGAATAAATTTTTATAATTTTTTGATTTTTCTTTGATTTATTAGAATTGTTTTAGTGGAAATGCTAGAAAATACATTTTTTTTTAATTTTCAAATTACCTTATGGCTTTAAAATTTGATATCTCATCATAGAGACTTAAGAAAAATATGGGGTTTGTTTCTAAATGATTAAAATTCAAAATGTGACATTTTGGTGAATTTTATTATTTTTGTGATTTTTATTATTTTTTAATTATTAAAAATATTAAAATAATGCAAAAAATCAACTTTTTTGGAAAATTGCAATTTTAATTTTCTTAAATTCCCCTGATATCAGAGAGGGTCCAAAACCAATTTGGTGAATTTTTGAGAAGTTTTTTGAAAGTTATGAATTTTTAAAGTTTAGGTTTGGCTAAATGGCTTAATCAACCCATTTGATAGGGCTAACCAAGTCCAATTGACTTCAAACATTTATGGTGGGTTCCTCTGATCCTAAAGGTTAGTGGAGAATTGATTTCAGGTGAATTTGATGTATGATTAGCTCTAATTAATTAAAGCTCCATTTTGGGTGTTTAAGCCGATTAGGGTTATTACGAGTGAGTCGACTCAAAACCTACTTTCCCTAGGGTCCTGCGGTCATAAGAAACATCACCAAATTTTCCTAGAATTTATTTCACAACATGCTTAATTATTGGAATTAAAATACTCGAGAATAGTGACCTAGAATTGAAAAATCAATAACTCTTCATAGGGATGGCCTCCGACTGCGGAAAAGTCGGGGAATGTCCCCGAATTCGGAGGCTTCAAAAGCCCTATGGTCTCATGCCATGGTGAATTGTATACATGCATGGAGAATTGAAAATGTGCAGAGAATAAATAAATCATTAAAAATCAAATATTTAATGAAATTAAATGATTTATTTTCCACATTATTCTCCTCTGTTCACCGAGCAAGAGGGTATTTTTATTTTATTTTTATAATTTTTCTACACAAAGTTATGGGCTTTTGAAGTTCTGGGTATTTAATAAATAAGAAAAATCCTATTTTCCTACTTAAGTGACGTGGCGCCAGCTCAACCTCGGCAGCTCCGAACGCACACGCGTCGTCTCCTGATTCGGCGCCGCCTTCCGACTCAGCGCCACACGGCCCGCGGTTCGCGTATCATCTCCTGGTCCGACGCCATCTGAGCCGTCCGTCCGCGCGTGTATTGAATGAACGACATCCATTTATCATCCCCAAGCCTCCTAGCCCGAGAACCGTCCATCTTCTAGGCTTAAGATCTCACTCGATACTTGACCAAATTAAACGTTCTTATGCTTTATGGATTCGTCTAGAGAAGATGAACACATCCATACGGTTTATGTGGCATGAAATTGACTCAATAAAAATGGAGAATGTTCAGAAGCTCGGGAAGAAGAGTGAGACCATACCTTTGCTCAGAGAAGTGAAGCTTCAATCTTAGAGGTGTGTCATGTTCGATTGGGTCCAAGCAAGTTCCAGATGAATTCCCTTGGCCTGGTGAATCGCCTAGAGTTGATTTCCACCAAAGCCGATCACAACCTTTGGAGTCTGGAACAGATGGGTGGCTTGGAGAGGGGGCTTTCACTGGGGAACTTCTCCTCTTGACCTTGTGCAGGTGTGGGTGAGTTTAATTTGAATTTGGTGGAGAATTGGGAGATGTCCTGGTTTTGGGTGGAATTTTGGCTGAGAAATTGGGCTCTGTTGATGGGGATTAAGGCAAATTGTCACTGGGGATCAACTGCTCTAAGTGTGGGGAGTGGTCTGAAGCAATTTTGTCAGGGTTTCAGTAAGGTTTTGTTCAGCCCTTTTTCATGGCCGAGAGAGGTGAGGTTTAAATAGGAGAGGGTGGAGGGCCTCCCAGGGGGGTTTAAGGCTTGGGATCAGCTGCTTAGGTCAAGGGAAGAACAACCATGGTGGCCATTGGGCATGGGGCAGCTCAGCAGGTGTGAATTCCAAACTTTGGCTCCTCCCAAGGTCTCGGCCATGGTGTTTTCCGGCGATCCAGGCCGCTGGCCGGCAGGCATGGGTCACCCTCAGGTCCAGGTGGGTCAGGGCTGGGGTTTAGTGTAGGTAATTGGGCTTTGCCATGTGTCAAAAGCTTGGATTAAAATGGCATGGGGGAAGGCCAATTTTGGATTGATTTGGTCAATTCCACCTTTTGGGTTTGGTTCACCCTTCGAGGAGGCTTTGGGTGTTGTGGGGAGTCAAAGGAATCGAGTTGGTTTGGCATGGAGAAGTCCTTATCCAAATATATTTGGATTAAATTTGGGTTAAGGGGAATCATGGTTAAGGCTAATGACTTTAGGAGATTAAGGAAAGAGTCTCCTTCTTTTGCCCAAAATGGCATGGTGACATGTAAAGAGGCTCTCATGGCTTCCATGTGGCTCATGCATGGCTTCATGGCTCATCTTTGGCTTGGGAAAGTTAAGTCAACTTCATGAAAAAGGGTTTTGTGAATTTTGGCATTTTGATGGGAATTGTTATGAGGCTTGATTTGGAATTGTTTAATTGATAAATTATGACTTTAGGAATGATTTTAAATTGAATGTGTGATGAGGGAAAGTGTCATGTGGGCTTTAGATTGATTTGAGCTTTTGAATTTGGTGGAAGTGGGCTCTTAGGAGGGCTTAAGGGGATGACCCCTTTAGGTTTAAGAATGAATCCATGGATGGGAATTTTGTAGAAGTTTAGGCCAAATAATTGTTGGGTTTGGTTTAGGGATATGTCATGAGTGATTTGGGTTTGAATTGGACTGGATTTGGGCTTCTTTGGTAAATGGGCCAATGTAGGCCAAATTAGGCTAACTTGGGCCAATGTTGGGCTAGGGTTGAAATTGATGTAAAATTAATGTTGAGAAATGTTTATGGGAGTGTTTCAAAGAGGTTTTGACTTTGGTTTGGGCTTATTTGTGTTAGGTTTGGGTTTAGGTCAAAATTGGGCCTTTTGGTTTTGGGTTGAATTTGAGTGGGGTTTGGGTCTAAATTTTGGACAAATCATGTTAGTGTTTGGTTTGTGGGGATTCTAGGAAGGTTTTAGAAAGGATTTGGGGTTAATTGGTGTTGAATTGGTTTGCTTTGGGCTAGGTTTGGGCTAAGTTTGGGTCATGGGTCCAAATTGGGCTTTAAGGTCAAAAGTGAAATTGGATTCAAATGCCAATCAAATTAAGCTTGGATTTGGTCTAGATTAGTGTTGGGGATGTTGAATTGAAGTTTAGAATTGAATTGGACCAGAATTTGGGTCAATTGGGTAGATTTGGTTTGACATTGGGTTCACTTTGGGTTAAAATGGGTCAAATTGAGGATTTTGATAAAAGTGGGGTAAATTAACAAAATTGGCCCATGGTGTAGTTAGATAAAATGCAACTGGGAATATTTGGGATTTTCTGAAATTTTCTGGGAATTTTCTGAATTTTTGGATTTTTGGGTCAAGAGGGGCATTTTGGTAATTTGGAGGGTATTGGGGGTATTTTTGGAATTTTGAGTATTTTGGGTAAAAATGGTCAATTTGAGTGGTGGGAGAATGTTTGAGATTGATTTTGAGGAGTTTGGGTGATTTTGGAGAATTTTGAAAAATTTGGGTAATTTCAAGGGTTTTGGGTAGGCTAGGTGGGTCTGGGGTCCCGGGGATCAAAAATTAAAAATTTAGAAAATTGAAGATTAGGTAAATATAAGTGGAATGTAATCATTTTGGTTGAGCCATGAAGCCATATCAAGCCCACATGAGCCATGAAGGGACTCATTTGAGGCATTCACTATGTTGTTCCTAACCCTCTTAGCCAAGGGCTTAGGGTTAAGGACCATCCATGTGAATCACCTTCATGCGTCAGGAGGTCAACTTGGGTATGGGTGTAGTTCTAAGAGGTGTGTGAAAGTGTAGTGTATAAGTGTAGTGTGTGTGTAAGTCAGCCCTCATCAGACCGGGGCCACCGGTGGCGATCCCAAGGCCAAAGAGTCCTATAGGAACTCATCCTTTAAACTTCCACATTTGATCTCGACCCTCTAGGTGATTAGGGGTCTACAATCAAGTTTGTGGAGTTTGCAGGGAGTTAAGAAGTGGTTTGAATTTCTAAGTGGTGGGTCCCAATTCTAATCATCTAGGATAGTCAAAGGAAAAGCCTAAGGCTAGATCCTAAGTATTAAAAAAGGAAGAGAAGACCTCATCAAAATGAGGTCAACAAATGGACCCCCAATAGGTGTGGTGTGCTATCCAAGCATACCGCGCGTATTGGCGTTGACCGAAAAGATCAACAAACCAACACGGATGTCCAAGTGACAAACTTAGGACAAAGTAGAAGAATTTTCAGCTGGGGAGTGTCGAGTACATCTGCGAGACCGGAGATTCCTGAACTCTCGCTGGGGAAAGGAAAAGGAGGTGAATCCCAAATCACAAGATCTGGGGGAATTTCGACTTAGATTTCATTTTTGTTTCAGTTTAAGTTTTGATGTGTGAGCTTAGATTTTAGTTTGAGTTTCAATTTAGATTGAAGTTTTTGTTTTAATTAGTTTGAAGGGATTTGAACTTGAAATGAAAATCGGAATTTTGTGGTTTTAGATGTAACATCTTCAACCTCAAAAAAAAAAGAAAATTGAATTGATTGGATTGAAATATTACAATGAGGAAAGAACTCAGAGCAATGCGGTATTAGATGTAAAATCCTTAACCTCAACAGCTTGATTTGGTGTGCTTCATTACAATAGGGAGAGAACCTAAAGCAATGCGGTATTGGATGTAAAATCCTTAACCTCAAAAGCTTGATTTTGATGTATTTCATTCCGATAGGGAAAGAACCTAAAGCAATGCAGTATCGGATGTAAAATCCTCAACCCCAAGAATTTGATTTTGATGTATTTTATTGCGATAGGGACGGAACCTAAAGCGATGCGAGTATCGGATGTAAAATCCTCGACCCCAAGAATTTGATTTTGATGTATTTCATTGCGATAGGGAAAGAACCTAAAGCAATGCGAGTATCGGATGTAAAATCCTCGACCCCAAAAGTTTGATTTTGATGTATTTCATTGCGATAGGGAAAGAACCTAAAGCAATGCATTATCGAATGTAAAATCCTCAACCCCAAAAGTTTGATTTTGATGTATTTCATTGCGATAGGGAAATAACCTAAAGCAATGTAGTATCGGATGTAAAATCCTCAACCCCAAAAGTTTGATTTTGATGTATTTCATTGCGATAGGGAAAGAACCTAAAGCAATGCAGTATCGGATGTAAAATCCTCAACCCCAAAAGTTTGATTTTAATGTAATTCATTGCGATAGGGAAAGAACCTAAAGAAATGCAGTATGAGATGTAAAATCCTGAACCCCAAAAGTTTGATTTTGAATGGTAATTGATTTTGCAAAGATTTGTAGTGTTGATTTGAAGAGTGTGGAATTTTGGTGTTTCGAGAATTTCATGAAAGTTGTAAAAGATTTTTGTGGAAAGAAACAGATTAGGAGGGAATATGTAGATGCTACATATCCCATTCAAAAGAGTTGATCAAAAGTTGCTAGTTTAGATTGAATACAATTCCTCGCCATCAGATCCGAATCAAAAACCTCGTGGCTCCGTGTCAATGGAATCGACTGCTTCCATCCCAGACAAGGGAGAGAGTAGAACGGATTGGATTTCAGATTTGGAATGTTGAGTTTGAATTTGATTGAGATTTGATTTGAAATCTAGAAGGTTGAATTTGAATTTGATTGAGATTTGATTTGAGATCTGAAAGTTGAATTTGAATTTGATTGAGATTTGATTTGAAATCTGGAAGGTTGAATTTGAATTTGATCGAGATTTGATTTAAAATTTGTGTTCATTTTGTTTGTCCTTTAACGATTCAAATTTATTTTATCGTTCATTTAATGTTAATGTGAATTTGGCGTTCATCATTTTTTTAGATTTTTAAGGAAAGTTTTCTTTTATTCTTTTTGTTTCTTTTACGATTTCTTTGTTCGAAGTTCATTTAACTTTAATGGCGTTTCCCAGTCAATTTGCACAAAAGAGGTGAAGGCCAAAATGTGACATGGTAACTTTCATTCCAATCATGTTGAAGATACATCATACAACTCGATCTAGAATACATCTCATACAATCCACGTAGACTCAAAACGGACTATGTATAATCTTTGTCGATCCATCCAAGAAGGCATCTGTCAAAAATCCATGTCTGAATAGTAAGGTACATGGTCAATAACATCACCTTCCAAGTCATCCTTGGCAAGGATGTCGTATGGATGTACGTTGGAGGGGTGATATTTTCCATGTAACTCACAGCTCGTAAGGCCGGAGGCTCTCTAGCTTTGGGTCTGGCTGGAAGTGGTAAGGTGCTTTCCTGTCATCCATCCTTCTGAAAGTAACTGAGATCTGCTTCATTGGTACTTAACGAGTTACGATTTAATTAAACTGATCTCACATCCCGAATAGTTTATATAAACGAGCACCGCATCACAAACTGTGTATCTATGTCGAAGGGTAGACACACTGTTTGGTGATGGGGCTCGATTTAAATAAACTAGAAGATTTGTGACATCCGTTTGGTCTGCGAACCAATTTTATAAGCCGACAAATTCCCCTGCTTAAAATGAAAGCGTTAAACGGGGTTTATATTACTCGTGTTCTTTAAAATTCCCTATAAGGGCAAGCCCCTATAGTTAATTACATCTTAAGTGACGGGAATCACCTAAGAAAACTCTCGATAATAATCGGTAATTCGCTCTCAAGAATTTCAAAGTTTAAGGTTTTCAAGGGATTGAATTTTGGAATTTCAATAGGGAATGGATCAAATTTGGAACATTTTGTTTTGGGAATTCAAAGGAAGAAAGGTAGGAGAAATCAGAGATTCGAAGCGAACTTAGGTAATTCCCCGACTATCCTATTGTTTGGCTTGGATTTAGGAAAGTCCTAATATTTATTTAATGTTTTGATCTTGCTAATTTTAATTAATTAGGACTTATGTTTGTATGATAGAATCATACAAATAGCCTCGAAGATGTGAGGGTTCATATCGTATCGGACGACTACCTCGGAGTCCTAAGACCAGGTTAGGGCTTAATTTGCTATGCAAATGCCTAACGAAGAGTTGAGAATTTGTGTTGCACTAGGCAAACTACCTCGAAATCCTATGGCTTGGTTATTTAATTCTAGGAAAATTTTGCTGAAGTAGACTCTAGTTTTGCTAATGACGATGGCCGTGCTGCCCACCATGCTCCAGGCTCCTTGTTGTTGCAGAGGTTTAGTTATAGAAGTCATAAATCAGAAGATGAGAAAAGTGTTTTGGTTTAGAGAAAATCTTAATTTCCAAGTGTCTTTTTTTATATTTTATTTAAAACAAATCTTAAAGTTGATTATAACGACACCGGTTAAGATCCCACGGTTCCATCCTTCCGGCATCGTTATTTTTATCGGATTCACTTAGTCCAGATGAATTTGCTAAACTCAATTGAATGAGTTCCACACTTTCATTTAGGCCGTGGGAAATCCATTAGCAACACGTAGGTTACATCATCCAGAGGTATTCCGATCATCCAACAAGACGTTTTAATTTAGTTGTAATTACGGTTTTGTGTTACGTTTGTGATTAAATTTTGAGTTGTTTTATATTTTGAAATGTTGTGGCGGTGGATTTTACCTTGTAATGATTTTTAATTTAGTTTTGGTTTCGAGTTTTAGGGGCTATCCTAAAGGTGTGGGTTTTCATGCAACGAGTTATTTATCATGCAGAAAAGTAAGTGCGATGCGATTAAATAAATTGCAATAAAATAAAAGCGTACACGGAGGGTCTTCCCGTCATCCCGAGTTGCACTTAAACACAAATTAGAATATTTAAGCAAATTCCTAGGTAAAGCTAAGGGAAGGGTTATGGTTTTCTACCAAATTCCTAATCCTATAGCTAGTCATTTCCTATGACGTCTAGGTTCTTGTGTTTTGGTTTGAGGGCGATTTTCTTCATCAAAGAATAATTAAGTTCAATTGTTCTTGTAAGTATACTATCATATTGAGGAAGTGCTTAAGAAGAATCTTAAACATCTTTTCAATACTGATAGGATTGTTTTAAGTCCAAATGAATTTAATTAATCAGGTGAAGTAATCGTCCGAGGTTTAGTTAAGTTTTGTTGTTATCTTACTCAGTGAACTAGGACATTTGAATATCCTATAAGTGGAGTAACATTTCATTTAATGTTCTATTTAGGAGTTATGACAATAAAAGTTTTTGAGGGCAAATTGGTGTCCAAATAAAATAAAGGTTAAAAAATGAATTTTATATTTTTCAAAAATCTCTCTGATATCAAGGAAACCAGAGAACCAATTTTTATAATTTTCTAATTTTTCTTTGATTTATTAGAATTATTTTAGTAGAAATGCTAGAAAATACATTTTTTTTAAATTTAAAATTATCTTAGGGCTTTAAAATTTGATATCTCATCATAGAGACTTAAGAAAAATATGGGGTTTGTTCCTAAATGATTAAAATTTAAAATGTGACATTTTGGTGAATTTTATTATTTTTGTGATTTTTATTTTTTTTAATTATTAAAAATATTAAAATAATGCAAAAAATCGACTTTTTTGGAAAATTACAATTTTAACTTTCGTAAATTCCCACGATATCGAGAGGCTCCAAAACCGATTTGGTGAATTTTTGAGAAGTATTTTGAAAGTTATGAATTTTTGAAGTTTAGGTTTGGTTAAATGGCTTAATCAACCCATTTGATAGGGCTAACCAAGTCCAATTGACTTCAAACATTTATAGTGGGTTCCTCTGATCTTAAAGGTCAGTGGAGAATTGATTTATAGTTAATTTGATGTATGATTAGCTCAATTAATTAAAGCTCTATTTTGGGTGTTTAAGCCAATTAGGTTTATTACAAGTGAGTCAACTCAAAACCTATTTTCCCTAGGGTCCTCTGGTCATTAGAAACATCACCAAATTTTCCTAGAATTTATTTCACAACATGCTAATTATTGGAATTAAAATACTCAGAATAGTGACCTAGAATTGAAAAATCAATAACTCTTCATAGGGATGGCCTTTGACTACGAAAAATTCGGGGAATGTCCCCAAATTCGGAGGCTTCAAAAGCTCTATGGTCTCATGCCATGGTGAATTGTATACATGCATGGAGAACTGAAAATGTGCAGAGAATAAATAAATCATTAAAAATCAAATATTCAATGAAATTAAATGATTTCTTTTCCACATTATTCTCCTCTGTTCACTGAGAAAGAGGGTATTTTTATTTTATTTTTATAATTTTTCTACACAAAGTAATGGGATTTTGAAGTTCTGGGTATTTAATAAATAAGAAAAATCCTATTTTCCTACTTAAGTGACGTGGCGCCAGCTCAACCTCGGCAGCTCCGAACGCACACGCGTCGTCTCCTGATTAGGCACCGCCTTCCGACTCAGCGCCACACGGCCCGTGGTTCACTTATCATCTCCTGGTCTGACGCCATCTGAGTCGTCCATCCGCGTGTGTATTGAATGAACGACATCCGTTCATCGTCCCCAAGCCTCCTAGCCCGAGAACCGTCCATCTTCTAGGCTTAAGATCTCACTCGATACTTAACCAAATTAAACGTTCTTATGCACTATGGATTCTTCTGGAGAAGACGAACACATCCATACGGTTTATGTGGCATGAAATTGACTCAATAAAAATGGAGAATGTTCAAAAGCTCGGGAAGAAGAGTGAGACCATACCTTTGCTCAGAGAAGTGAAGCTTCAATCTGAGAGGTGTGTCATGTTCGATTGGGTCCAAGCAAGCTCCATATGAAGTCCCTTGGCCTGGTGAATCTCCTAGAGTTGATTTCCACCAAAGCCGATCACAACCTTTGGAGTCTGGAATAGATGGGTGGCTTGGAGAGGGGGCTTTCACTGGGGAACTTCTCCTCTTGACCTTGTGCAGGTGTGGGTGAGTTTAATTTGAATTTGGTGGAGAATTGGGAGATGTCCTGGTTTTAGGTGGAATTTTGGCTGAGAAATTGGGCTCTGTTAATGGGGATTAGGGCAAATTGTCACTGGGGATCAAGCTCGCTCTAAGTGTGGGGAGTGGTGCGGAGCAATTTTGTCAGGGTTTCAGTAAGGTTTTGTTCAGCCCTTTTTCATGGCCGAGAGAGGTGAGGTTTAAATAGGAGAGGGTGGAGGGCCTCCCAGGGGGGTTTAAGGCTTGGGATCAGCTGCTTAGGTCAAGGGAAGAACAACCATGGTGGCCATTGGGCGGCTCGGCGAGTGGGAATTCCAAACTTTGGCTCCTCCCGAGGTCTCGGCCATGGTGTTTTACGGCGATCCAGGCCGCGGCCGGCAGGCATGGGTCACCCTCGGGTTCGGGTGGGTCGGGGCGCGGGGTTTAGTGTAGAGCGGTGGGTTTTGCCATGTGTCAAAAGCATGGATTAAAATGGCATGGGGGAAGGCCAATTTTGGCTTGATTTGGTCAAGTCCACCTTTTGGGTTTGGTTCACCCTTCGAGGAGGCTTTGGGTGTTGTGGGGAGTCGAAAGGAATCGACTGGTTTGGCATGGAGAAGTCCTTATCCAAATATATTTGGATTAAATTTAGGTTAAGGGGAATCATGGTTAAGGCTAATGAATTTAGGAGATTATGGAAAGAGTCTCCTTCTTTTGCCCAAAATGGTATGGTGAAATGTAATGAGGCTCTCATGGCTTCCATGTGGCTCATGCATGGCTTCATGGCTCATCTTTGGCTTGGGAAAAGTTAAGTCAACTTCATGAAAAAGGGTTTTGTGAATTTTGGCATTTTGATGGGAATTGTTATGAGGTTTGATTTGGAATTGTTTAATTGATAAATTATGACTTTAGGAATGATTTTAAATTGAATGTGTGATGAGGGAAAGTGTCATGTGGGCTTTAGATTGATTTGGGCTTTTGAATTTGGTGGAAGTGGGCTCTTAGGAGGGCTTAAGGGGATGACCCCTTTAGGTTTAAGAATGAATCCATGGATGGGAATTTTGTAGAAGTTTAGGCCAAATAATTGTTGGGTTTGGTTTAGGGATATGTCATGAGTGATTTGGGTTTGAATTGGGTTGGATTTAGGCTTCTTTGGTAAATGGGCCAATGTAGGCCAAATTAGGCTAACTTGGGCCAATGTTGGGCTAGGGTTGAAATTGATGTAAAATTAATGTTGGGAAATGTTTATGGGAGTGTTTCAAAGAGGTTTTGACTTTGGATGGGTTTTGATTTTGGGATTTGGGCTTATTTGGGTTAGGTTTGGGTTTAGGTCAAAATTTGGCGTTTTGGTTTTGGGTTGAATTTGAGTGGGGGTTGGGTCCAAATTTTGGGCAAATCATGTTAGTGTTTTGTTTGTGGGGATGCTAGGAAGGTTTTAGAAAGGATTTGGGGTTAATTGGTGTTGAATTGGTTTGGTTTGGGCTAGGTTTGGGCTAAGTTTGGGTCATGGGTCCAAATTGGGCTTTAAGGTCAAAAGTGAAATTAGATTCAAATGCCAATCAAATTGAGCTTAGATTTGGTCTAGATTGGTTTTGGGGATGTTGAATTGAAGTTTTGAATTGAATTGGACCAGAATTTGGGTCAATTGGGTAGGTTTGGTTTGACATTGGGTTCACTTTGGGTTAAAATGGGTCAAATTGGGGATTTTGACAAAAGTGGGGTAAATTAACAAAATTGGCCCATGGTGTAGTTGGACAAAATGAAATTGAGAATATTTGGGATTTTTTGGAATTTTTTGGGAATTTTCTGAATTTTTGGATTTTTGGGTCAAGAGGGGCATTTTGGTAGTTTGGAGGGTATTGGGGGTATTTTTGGAATTTTGAGTATTTTGGGTAAAAATGGTCAATTTGAGTGGTGGGAGAATGTTTGAGATTGATTTTGAGGAGTTTGGGTGATTTTGGAGAATTTTGAAAAATTTGGGTAATTTCAAGGGTTTTGGGTAGGCTAGGCGGGTCTGGGGTCCCGGGGGTCAAAAATTAAAAATTTAGAAAATTGAAGATTAGGTAAATGTAAGTGGAATGAAATCATTTTGGTTGAGCCATGAAGCCATATCAAGCCCACATGAGCCATGAAGAGACTCATTTGAGGCATTCACTATGTTGTTCCTAACCCTCTTAGCCAAGGGCTTAGGGGTTAAGGACCATCCATGTGAATCACCTTCATGAGTCAGGAGGTCAAGTTGGGTATGGGTGTAGTTCTAGGAGGTGTGTGAAAGTGTAGTGTATAAGTGTAGTGTGTGTGTAAGTCAGCCCTCACCAGACCAGGCCACCCGGGGCAGTCCTAAGGCCGAAGAGTCCTATAGGAACTCATCCTTTAAACTTCCACATTTGATCTCGACCCTCTAGGTGATTAGGGGTCTACAATCAAGTTTGTGGAGTTTGTAGGGAGTTAAGAAGTGGTTTGAATTTCTAAGTGGTGGGTCCCAATTCTAATCCTCTAGGATAGCCAAAGGAAAAGCCTAAGGCTAGATCCTAAGTACTAAAAAAGGAAGAGAAGACCTCATCAAAGTGAGGTCAACAGAAACAAAACTGAAACAGGGTGAAACGGAGCTAAAACAGAGCGAAACGGTGGAATTATTGCAGGGTGGCACCAACCGGTCCCTGGATCCAGAAATGACACTAGAGTGTAGCCAAATGGTGTCAAACGGTGCCAAGAATTGTTATGGACGCCTAGGGATGCATCTTTTCACCAATTTTCATAGTTTTTAATATCTTTTGGCCCTAAAGGCGAAGAAGAATGAGGAGAATGTTCAGAGATCATAGAATATGAGTATAAATGTAGATTTATAAATTTTTGGAGAGATTGAAGAGGGGATTTTGAGAGAAACAGTAAGGAAATGTACTAGCATTGGATGGATTAGTGAGAGACTTTGTGGGAGAGATCATCATTTTTCTTTTAAGGGAAAAAAGCTAAGTATTATGTTCCTATTTATCTTTTGATTTTATAAACACTTATCTAATGGATTAGCTTTGATATAATGAAGTTTTTTATTGTGTTTTCATCATGCTTTATGAGTGATTTTTCTTACTCTCGTGCTTTATGAGTAATTTTTCTTACTCTTTCTTCTTATTAGGAAATAACGGCATGAGTATGTTATGCCATTGTTTTCCTTTTACTATTCTTTTACAGTGAGTAGGATTCATGTTTAGGATTTTAGGATGCATGTTAGAATATGTTTTGATTGTTAATGTGATGTATTTTTCTTGAACTTCATTTAATTTGTAATTTAGGCCTGTGATAATGTTAAGATTTATGCAAAATCATATGAGCCCGTAGGGCTATGATTTCAATAATCAAGTAAGAAACACATCAAATGTCAATGATGGGAGTAAAATCCATGAGGTTAAGTGAAAATAAATAGGAAAATATATATTACTAGACGTAGAATTGGAGATTTTAGGATGACAGGCTAAAATCTCCAGTTCAGTTCAGGTGTTTAGAAACTAAAGTGAGATTATTAGCCCTGAAGAGTGGGAGCTTTTATCATCTTAGCCTAACCACAGATTTAGATTCGAAACATATTTATCCAAAGTTCTTTGTCTTTTGTAAAGAGGATTAAAGATTATAGTTGCTCCTATTTAGCACATTACAATAATTAATGTAGTTGAATGCACTTTTAGGGAAATATTTGTTAATGGGTGTAAATTGGTTATTTCTAGGGCGACATACTAGATTCTTATTAATTTGACCTAAGTCTTCATAACTTAACAATGAGATTCGATCATATTGGCATAGACTGTGGGAGCCTAGGGTGACATGCTAGTTAGTTCTGACAGTGGAATCAGGATATTCAAAAATTGGCTTTAAGTTAACCAATGTTCATTATGCACTCAAAAGAGGGTAAAGAAGAGATTTTCTCTTATTGTCATTGGCTATTTTGAATTTTATGTATCCCAGTCCTAAACATTATCTAATTCACTGCACAAGAATAGTAGTTTCTACTTCTCATAATTTTCCAAATCAATTCATCCAGAACGAGTTATCTTTAGAATTAATATTTTCATTTATGAGTAGTCTTACTTATCTTAAACTTATATTTAGGATTACTTGTTAGAGAAACTATTTAAATCGACCTTTCAAACAAAGGACTGATAGTAATATACTAGAATTAACTTAAGGGATTTCTGACCTTCCTTCTCTGTGGGATCAATACAGGGGTTTTTAAAGAAAGCCCAATATTAATTAAAGTGATACGTACACTTCTGTAGAACCCATAGTGTGTGAAATATATTCTATATTTTATAACATTTCGATTTTGCACACTAACCGCTAAAAATAAATTGGGTCAAGTTTTTAGACATATTTTGGAAGCTATAATTGCGGGCTAAGGTCAATTTTTTGGTTCCTTCACAAGGGATTTAAATTTACATAAAGCACATAGAAAAGTAGCACATGCCCGGAGCGCATCAAGTTTTTTACGCCATTGCCGGGGAAGCAACTGTAAGAACTTTAGGAGAGTTTTAGTTAAACCTATAAGACTTAGATTTGGAAATTATAATATTATTACATTGTGTTTAATCATTGTGTGTTCATTTTCAAGAATAATCCAAAATTTCAAAAATATTTTGGATATCTGTCATATTAGTTAAGTCTTTAGATTTGTATGTGTAGTTAAGGAGCTGCAGACCTTAGATTATATGTCTTTGATTTAGAGAGAACTTTTGGTAGGACTATGAATTAGAAAGACTCCATGAATTTAATGCAAAAATTGTGGATCAATAATATAATGAATAGTCAGAGTTGAATTATAATTCTAGTAGCTTCAAAAGAGTATACCCTAAGAGAGTGACGAATTTTCAAGAAGATATGTTTACTATATTAAGTTCTTAGGTTGCAAATATTGTAGGAAGTTAGATCAATATGTAGAAAGTTATCCTCAATGGCCCACAAATATTGAGAAAAATTCATTTGGACAATTGATCGAGACTAACTCTTTTGAAACTAGCCATGAGATATACAATCCTTATTTCGATTATTACAACACAGATTGGGATAATAGTTCGAACTTTAACTAAAATACTAATTTTAGAGGGGAAAACCAAATTTTAGGAAGAAAATCAATTTAATCAAACATTTAATTGGAATAGTTAGGGAGATTTTAATGATGAACTCTCTTTTCCTCATTATTTTAACTTCAACCCACATAAGGAGAAGAAGGAGTCACTGTTAGAAGAGGTTGTTATTCAAATAGGTAATCAATTACAAAGTCAGAGAGCATAATTACAAAGTCAAGGGGATGCACTAAGGAATATAGAAAACCAATTAGGGCAGATTATTAATACAATTAACAGTTACCCCTAGAGATTTTACCTAGTGACCCTGAGATAAACCATTAGGAGATGAATGATGAGCAATTTAAAGTTATTGAACTAATATTTGGAAGAGAATTCAAGGATATGTTTCAAGAGAACTTTAAGTTGAGAGATGAGGATAAGGAGATTGAAAAACTAATGGAAGAAATTCCTCAGGAATTAGAAAAACCTATTTCACCAACTACGACAAAATATCGAAAGACCACTGTTGGTCGCCAAATTGGGAAGGCTATCGGTTGACTTGAAAATATGTTTAATTTAATTTAATATAGATATATAATATAGAAAGTAACATTTTAATTTGAAAATATGAAATCAAACTGATGTCATATATGCGACAGTTTAAATAAACGAGCACTACATCGAAAGTCATGCATCTACCCCAAAGAATAGACACATCACTTAATAAAGATGTTCAATTAGATAAACTAAAGTGTCTATGACATCTGTCTGGTCTGCGAAACCTTTTATGTTGACCGAAAAGTTCCTCGATCTAATATGAAAAATTAAATAGGGTTTATATTAAACTAGGTTCTTAAAGTTTCTTATAAGGGAGTGCCCCTATAGTAAAATGAACTAAAGAAAAGTACTGTAAATAAACTATAAAAGCGTACTAGTCCTCTTCTCGCATTCTAGCTGAAATTTCAGTATATGCGGTGTATACATAATCTCTCAAAGAATTAAAATAGGTTGCATAGAAGGAAAAAAAAATGGTTTAAAGTGTGCCTACCGAGCCCTAAGTCATAACTTGGTGGGCTCCTGATCATAGGATGATCTTCTTGAGCAAAGCATAATAGGTTCAGTTGGCCTCCAAGATATCAAAATGACCATAAAAGTGTTCGGGGTATGACCCTAAATGACTTTTAAGACTTTTTGGAACGTCCCAAGTTCCTGTGAACTTATTATGTTGCTAAATCATTCATCCATTACAAAGTAAGGTTTAGTGAGTGTGTTTTAACCCTATGCTCAGTAACCTTTAATGTTTTAATCATCCCATGACCGGGGTAACTATCACTTAATATTTCTTTTATAAATTATGTGAGTGAAGGCACTTTAAAGGATAGTTTGATTTGTTAAGGAATTTAGCCAATTAATTTAAAGTTTGCCTAGTAGTGTTTCAAAATATTCTTAATCAATCATGTTTTCTTTTCTAAACTTTTTTAATCAAAATTTTGGATTATGCCTATTTCACTACTAAGCCCTTAAGGAATATGGGCAAATTTGTAATTATAGGAACGTTAAGTTAAATGCAATTTAAACTTTATCCATGATTATATATTCATCAAACCATTAACTAGGGGTCTCAATTAGTGAGTTATTGAAATCAAACCACTCACCTTAGAATCACCTAGTTTAATTAACTTCCAATTTATGATAACTAGGAGAAATTTCAATTATGTCCTTGTCATAGAAAGAAGTGAGATTGGTTTCTACCATTTAATCCCTTATGTCTAAAAAAGTTAATTAAAGTCATTTATTACCCATTTACCCCTCTGATTAAGCCTAAATATTAATTTAAAGCTTGAAGTTCATAATTATCATTTTGCCTCTTTATGACCTATCACTTTATAATTCATTAAATTCAACTTAAATGACTTTGAAATTTTTTTGTTATCCCATTCATGGGTTAAAATATCAGAGGAGAAAATGTGATTTTTCTAATTATTTTAATGCAAAAATAGGTGTTTTTAATGTTAATTCATTAACCTAGCCAAAACAAATCATTTATCATTAGGAAAATTATTGGGGGTTCACTTAGGTCAGTGGACCACCTAAGGTAATTTTCATGTTTTTTTGAGTTTTATTTTAATTATTATATTTATTTGTTTCTTTTGAGTATTAATTAAATTTAAAATATTATTTTAGTGAAAAATTAGGGTTTATATTTTTCTTAAAATTCTCTAAGTTCAGAGAACCTAGTGAAGTAATTTCATATTTTTATGATATTTATTTTATTTATTTTAATTATTTCAGTGCAAAATTAAAGAAAAATACATTTTTAGCCTTTAAAAAATTCATAACTTTACTTAGAAAATTAAGATAAATATTTAATTGTTCCCAAGTGACCAGGCAACCAAATGTAACATTTTGGCTCATTTTGATATTTTTGTGATTTTTATGATTTTTTAATTATTTTTAAAATTTTAAAATTCAAAATATAGCCTAAAACTAAAATGTTTATTTTAATTCCAATTTTATTTTTCTTAAGTCTATCTGGTCATTAGGAACTCTTAAAACTAATTTTATAATTTTCTTAATTATATTTTATTTATTATAATTATTTTAGCGCTAAAAATGTTATTTTACTTAAGAAATCTATTTTAATGATCAAATCAATTCCAATTGACTTGAAGTTTTTATGGGAAGTTAACATGATTATTATTTATAGTGTGGAATGATTTTTGTGAATTTTCTATTTCTATTTCTTTCTAAGGGTTCTAATAAGTTAATTACGTAAAATGTCTTTTTTTATTACTTAAATCCATTTGACATTTTTCCTAGGGTCCTCTGACCATAGTGAACCTACCGAAGCAATGTTTATATTTTTCTAATCTATATTTTAATTATCATTATTTTTCAACAAAACAAAGATGTTTAACTTGAAAATTTGGGGTCTCTAACTAGAGATGTCGTATGACTTTGGCAAAATCAGAAAATGTCCCTAACAACATAGGGAACAAACTCCCCAAATCCTATGCTATAGTGAATTGTATATAACAAGTTACGATTTAATGAAATTTTAGGGTATTTAATTAATTTAAAAATAAATATAAATTAAAATTTTTTGATTTTATTACCGTATTTTTCTTCTATGTTCACTGAGCAACAGAGCATTTTTCTTTTATTTTTATGAATTACTCCACCAAGTTTTGCATTTTTGAAAATTTTGGAATTAAATAAATCATTTAAATCCCTAATTTCCTACTTATCTGACTCAGTGCCACATCAAACTACAACAGTTCCGAACGTCACGTGCTGCTCTACCATTTAACGCCGCCATCTGAGTCAGCTACCATGTGGCTGCGCTTTATTGTCCCGATCTGATGCGCAGCACAGTCCTGCCCCTCCATTCGTTACACGTGCAATCCAACAACTGAGAGTCTTCATCCCTAACTGGTGTGAACTTTGGACCGCATGCACTTAAACCATAAGATCTCTACCTAGACTCAACTAAATCACTTCAGGTTTGTTCCTACACCTTCATCTACTTAAGATGAACATATCCATACGGTTTATCAACTATGAAATTAAACTTGTCTTTGTAATGTTTCAAACTGAGCTCAAAATGAGGGAAAATGGTGTATACCTTTTCGTGAGAGGTGTGGCCTCAATCAGGTGCTTGAAAAAGCTTTGTTGGGACCTGGTGAACCTCCTAGAAGTGTTGATTTGGCCTGGTGAATTGTATGCGTAAGACCTCTTCCTACAGGTGGAATGGCTGAGAAGAAAGTCTGTTGTAGAGGGCTCAGGAGATGGGGCATTCAGTGGGGGAACTTCCTCTCAAGCTTTGCAAAAGCTCAGAGAATGGTCAATTTGAGGTTTGGTAGAGTTTGTTGAGGTGTCATGTTCCTGACATGATTTTGAACTTTGAAATTGAGCTTAGGTAGTGGGAATTTGTGCTGGAAAATGGTTGGAGTGAGCATAAGAAGGTTGTAGGAAGCTCTGAAAACAAATTGGAAAATTATTTGCTATGTTCAAAGTGTTCTCTTTACTTGAACGTGAGAGGTGTGTACGGCTTATTTTTAGGTTGTGTTGTATTTTGAAAAGGGGGTCGCCTACAGAAATTGTCGGCGAGTTTTTTTAATTTAATTTAAATAAATAATTTGGAAAGTAGTATTTGATTTTGAAAATAATTTTAAATTTGAAAATTTTAAAATATTAAATCAAACTGATCTCACATCCCGAATAGTTTATATAAACGAGCACCGCATCACAAACTGTGTATCTATGTCGAAGGGTAGACACACTGTTTGGTGATGGGGCTCGATTTAAATAAACTAGAAGATTTGTGACATCCGTTTGGTCTGCGAACCAATTTTATAAGCCGACAAATTCCCCTGCTTAAAATGAAAGCGTTAAACAGGGTTTATATTACCTGTGTTCTTTAAAATTCCCTATAAGGGCAAGCCCCTATAGTTAATTACATCTTAAGTGACGGGAATCACCTAAGAAAACTCTCGATAATAATCGATAATCTCGCTCTCAAGAATTTCAAAGTTTAAGGTTTTCAAGGGATTGAATTTTGGAATTTCAATAGGGAATGGATCAAATTTGGAACATTTTGTTTTGGGAATTCAAAGGAAGAAAGGTAAGAGAAATCAGAGATTCGAAGCGAACTTCGATAATTCCCCGACTATCCTATTGTTTGGCTTGGATTTAGGAAAGTCCTAATATTTATTTAATGTTTTGATCTTGCTAATTTTAATTAATTAGGACTTATGTTTGTATGATAGAATCATACAAATAGCCTCGAAGATGTGAGGGTTCATATCGTATCGGACGACTACCTCGGAGTCCTAAGACCGGTTAGGGCTTAATTTGCTATGCAAATGCCTAACGAAGAGTTGAGAATTTGTGTTGCACTAGGCAAACTACCTCGAAATCCTATGGCTTGGTTATTTAATTCTAGGAAAATTTTACTGAAGTAGACTCTGGTTTTGCGAATGACGATGGCTGTGCTGCCCACCATGCTCCAGGCTCCTTGTTGTTGCAGAGGTTTAGTTATAGAAGTCATAAATCAGAAGATGAGAAAAGTGTTTTGGTTTAGAGAAAATCTTAATTTCCAAGTGTCTTTTTTATATTTTATTTAAAACAAATCTTAAAGTTGATTATAACGACACCGGTTAAGATCCCACGGTTCCATCCTTCCGGCATCGTTATTTTTATCGGATTCACTTAGTCCAGATGAATTTGCTAAACTCAACCGAATGAGTTCCACACTTTCATTTAGACCGTGGGAAATCCCGTTAGCAACACGTAGGTTACATCATCCGAGGTATTCCCGATCATCCAACAAGACGTTTTAATTTAGTTGTAATTACAGTTTTGTGTTCTTTTTGTGATTAAATTTTGAGTTGTTTTATATTTTGAAATGTTGTGGCGGTGGATTTTACCTTGTAATGATTTTTAATTTAGTTTTGGTTTCAGTTTTAGGGGCTATCCTAAAGGTGTGGGTTTTCATGCAACAGTTGTTTATCATGCAAGAAAAGTAAGTGCGATGCGATTAAATAAATTGCAATAAAATAAAAGCGTACCTGAAGGGTCTTCCCGTCATCCCAGGCTGCACTTAAACACAAATTAGAATATTTAAGCAAATTCCTAGGTAAAGCTAAGGGAGGGGTTATGGTTTTCTACCAAATTCCTAATCCTATAGCTAGTCATTTCCTATGACGTCTAGGTTCTTGTGTTTTGGTTTGAGGGCGATTTTCTTCATCAAAGAATAATTAAGTTCAATTGTTCTTGTAAGTATACTATCATATTGAGGAAGTGCTTAAGAAGAATCTTAAACATCTTTTCAATACTGATAAGATTGTTTTAAGTCCAAATGAATTTAATTAATCGAAGTGAAGTAATCGTCCGAGGTTTAGTTAAGTTTTGTTGTTATCTTACTCGATGAACTAGGACATTTGAATATCCTATAAGTGGAGTAACATTTCATTTAATGTTCTATTTAGGAGTTATGACAATAAAAGTTTTCGAGGGCAAATTGGTGTCCAAATGATTTGTGATTTGGTTTAATTTCAGGTATCGGGTTTAAATTTTGAATAGTGTTCAAGTTGCTTTATATTTAATTTCTTTATGTCTTAGGTGATGTTATTTAATTCAATTTAATTTAACTTTAAGTTAATTTAATTTGGTTTAGTTTTAATTATAATTTAATTTTGATTTTTAATTTTAATTTTAATTTTAATTTTATTTGATTCTATTTTATTTTAATTTAATTTAATTTAATTTAATTTAATTTAATTTAATATGTTTTAATTTAATTTAATTTAATTATTTATTATTTTTTTAATTTAATTCTATTTAATTTAATTTAATTTATGTGATTTAATTTAATTTAATTTATTTAATTTGTTTGATTTAATTTAATTTAATCTTTAATTTAATTTTATTTTTAATTTTAATTTAATTGAAAATTTAAAAAGAGTTGAATAATTTAACTTTTTAATTTAATTTTAATGATTAAGTCCTTTAACATTTTAAAACAAAAATTTGAATTATCATTTTAATTAGAAATTAAATAATATTGAGATGATTAATTTAGGGATTTTTAAATTAAAGAATAAATCTCTTCCTAATAATATCCCTATTTAATAATTCCAATTTTATTATTCTTCCAAATTTAATCAATTATTTAATTAAGGTTTATTTCAATTATTTTAAATTGTTTAGTAGGTTTCTACCCTTTAATTATTTAAATTTCAATGATTCAAATCAGATTAAGATCAAATATTTTACTTGTTAATTTTATTAAACCTAAAGTTTTAATTAAGGGTTAAAATTTTAATTACCATTTTGCCCTTCAAGCTTAATAATTTCATAACTCACTAAATTGAGCTTAAATGAACTTGAAATTTTTATGTAACTTCACTCATATGCCAATAAAGACATAAGAGGAGAAAATGTGATTTTTCTGTATTTAATTTATTTATGTAATTATTTTTGGTGGAAAATAGAAATTTTCAAGGAAAATTTAATAATATGACCAAGAGAAAGTTTCTGTCCTTGAGAAAATTATGGGACATTCCTAATGACCAGAGGACCACTTTGACCAATTTTGGTGATTTTTTAAATTATATTATTTTTATTATAATTATTTTAAGTTTTGGAGTATTATTTAATTTAAAAATAAAATAAAGGTTGAAAAATGAAATTTATATTTTTCAAAAATCTCTCTGATATCAAGGAAATCAGAGAATCAATTTTTGAAATTTTTTGATTTTTCTTTGATTTATTATAATTATTTTGGTGAAAATGCTAGAAAATACATTTTTTTTTAATTTTAAAATTACCCTAGGGCTTTAAAATTTAATATCTCATTAAATAGACCTAAGAAAAATATGGGATTTGTTCCTAAGTGATTAAAATTCAAAATGTGACATTTTGGTGAATTTTATTATTTTTATGATTTTTATTATTTTTTTAATTATTAAAATATTAAAATAATGCAAAAAATTAAATTTTTAGAAAATTAAAATTTTAATTTCCTTAAATTCCCCTGATATCAGAGAGTCTCCAAAACCAATTTGGTGAATTTTTGAAAGGTATTTTGAAAGTTATGAATTTTTAAAGTTTAAAATGGCTAAATGGCTTAATCAACCCATTTAGTAGGGCTAGCCAAGTCCAATTGACTTCAAATTTTTATGGTGGGTTCCTCTGATCCTAAAGGCTAGTGGAGAATTAATTTCAAGTCAATTTGATGTATGGTTAGCTCTAATTAATTAAGGAGCTATTTTGGGTGTTTAAGCCAATTAGGGTTATTTTAAATGAACTAATTCAAAACCTTTTTTTTCTAGGGTCCTCTGGTCGTAAGAGACATCACCAAATTTTCCTAGAATTTATTTCACAACATGCTAATTATTAGATTTAAAATACTCAAAACAGTAGCATGAATTTGAAAAATCAATAACTTCTCATAGGGATGGCCTCTGACTTTGGAAAATTCAGGGAATGTTCCCAAATTCAGAGGCTTCAAAAGCCCTATGGTCTCATGCCATGGTGAATTTCCTATATGAATGGAGAATTAAAACAATGTAGAGGGAAATAAATCATTAAAAATGAAATACTTGATGAAATTAAATGATTTCTTTTCCACATTATTCTCCTCTGTTCATTGAGCAAGAGGGTATTTTTATTTTATTTTTCTGATTTTTCTACACAAAGTTATGGATTTTTGATGTTTAGGGAATTAAATAAATAGGAAAATACCCTAATTTTCTATTTATCCACGCGACGCCGCGTCAACCTCGGCAGCTCCGAAACGCCGCGTGGCGCTCTCTGATTCAACGCCGTCATCTGACTCAGCGCTCTGGGGGCCCGCTGTGTCGTTCCATCTCCTGATCCAGCGCGATCCTGGCCGTCCGTCCGCTCATGTATTAAATAAACGACATCCGTTCATCGTCCCCAGGCGTCCTTACCCGAGAGCCGTCCGTCTTCTAGGCCTAAGATCTCACTCGATACTTGACCAAATTTAACGTTCTTATGCTCTATGGATTCGTCTCGAGAAGACGAACACATCCATATGATTTATGTGGCATGAAATTGACTCAATGAAAATGGAGAATGTTCAGAAGCTCGGGAAGAAGAGTGAGGCCATACCTTTGCTCAGAGAATAGTGGCTTCGATCTGAGGGTTGTGTCACCTTCGATTGGATCCCGACAAGCTCCAGATGAAGTCTCCTGGTCTGGTGAATTGCCTAGCTATGAAAGTGACCACAGCCGATCACAAAGCTTGGAGGCTGGAGCAACTGGGTGGCGTGGAGATGGGGCTTTCGGTGGGAAACTTCTCCTCTTGGTCCGGTGAAGGTGTAGGACCGATCGATTTGAAGATTGGCTCACTGTGGCAAAGTGTCCTGGTTTTGGGTGAAATTTCAGTTGAGAAATTGGATTCTGTTGGTGGGGATTAGGACAAATTGACACTGGGGATCAACTGCTCTAAGGATGGAGAAGGGTTTGGAACAATTTTGGCAGAGTTTCGGCAAGGTTTGTGCAACTCTCTTCCATGGCCGTGAGGGGGTCGGGTTTAAATAGAGGTGGCTGGAGAGCCTCACAGGGATGGCCAAGGGTTGGGATCGACTGTTCTGGGCATGGGAAGAACAACCATGGTGGCCATTGAGCATGGGGCAGCTCGGCAAGGTGGAATTCCAAAGTTTAGCTCCTCCCAAGGTCTCGGCCATGGTGTTTTCCGGCGACCCAGTGCGGCCGGCCGCAGGCATGGGTCACCCTCGGGTCCAGGTGGGTCGTGGCTGGAGGTTTGTGCGATCAATTGGCCATGGACATGTGTAAAGGGTTTGAATCAAAGTGGAATGGGAAAGGGCTAGTTTTGGGTCTAAATGGGTCAACCCTTGGTTTTGGGTTAAGTCCACCCTCCAAGGCCAATTTGGGCTGAAGGGAAAGTCACTTGGATCAGCTTGATTAGTGGGGTCAAGTCACAATCCAAGTACAATTAAGTTTAAGCATGGTTTAGTGGAGTCATGGAAGTGGCTAATCCCCCTTAAGAGAATATGGAAAGGGTCTCCTCCTCTTGCCATCTTGGGTATGGTGAGGTGGAAAGTAGATTCCATAGCTCTCATGGCTCCCATGTGGCTCATGCATGGCTTCATGGCTCACCTTTGGCTTGGGAAAAGTCAAGTCAATTTCATGGAAATGAATTTTAAGAAAATTTTGGTATTTTGATGGGAATTCGTATGGGGCTCAATTTGGAATCATTTGATGATTGATTTGAACTTAGGGATGATTTTAATTAAGGGTATGATGAGAAGAATTTGTCATATGGGCTTTAGCATGAAATTTGGGCTTTTAGGAAGGCTTAAGAAGGTGGGCCTTTGGTTTGAAAATAAATTTATGGATGGGAATTTTGTAAAGGATTGGGCCAAATAAATGTTGTATTTAGTTCATGGATGTGTCATGAGTGATTTGAAGCAAATTGGGAGTGATTTGGGTTTGAATTGGGTTGAATTTGGGCTTCCTTGGTGAATGGGCCAATATAGGTCAAATTGGGCTAACTTGGGCCAATGTTGGGCTAGGGTTGAAATTGATGTAAAATGAATGTTGGGAAATGTTTATGGGAGTGTTTCAAAGAGGTTTTGGCTTTGGTTGGGCTTTGATTTTGGGGTTTGGGCTTATTTGGGTTAGGTTTGGGTTTAGGTCAAAATTGGGCCTTTTAGATTTGGGTTGAATTTGAGTGGGGTTTGGGTCTAAATTTTGGGTAAATCATGTTAGATTTTTGTTTTTAGGGATGTTAAGGAAGGTTTAGAAAAGATTTGGGGTTAATTGGAGTTGAATTGGGTGAGTTTGGGTTAGGTTTGAGTCATGGGTCCAAATTGGGCTTTAAGGCCAAAAGTGAAATTGGATCCAAATGTCAATCAAATTGGACTTGGGTTTGGTCTAGATTGGTATTGGGAATGTTGAATTGAAGTTTAGAATTGAATTGGACCAGAATTTGGGTCAATTGGGTAGGTTTGGTTTGACATTGGGTTCACTTTGGGTTAAAATAGGTCAAATTGGGGGTTTTGATAAAAGTGGGGTAAATTGACAAAATTGGCCCATGGTGTAGTTGAACAAAATGAAATTTGGAATATTTGGGATTTTGTGGAATTTTCTGGGAATTTTCTGAATTTTTGGATTTTTGGGTCAAGAGGGGTATTTTGGGTATTTGGAGGGTATTGGGAGGTATTTTTGGTATTTTTGGGTATGGATGATCAATTTGAGTAATGTGGGAATGCTTGGGGTTAATTTTGAGGAATTTTGGGTAATTTAGGTGATTTTGGAGGATTTCAAGGGTTTTGGGTAGGCTAGGCGGGTGTAGGGTCCCGGGGGTCAAAAATTGAAAATTTGGGAAATTGAAGATTGGGTGAATGTAAGTGGAATAAAATCATTTTGGTTGAGCCATGAAGCCATATCAAGCCCACATGAGCCATGAAGGGACTCATTTGAGGCATTCACTATGTTGTTCCTAACCCTCTTAGCCAAGGGCTTAGGGGTTAAGGACCATCCATGTGAATCACCTACATGAGTCAGGAGGTCAAGCTGGGTATGGGTGTGTGAAAGTGTAGTGTATGTGTAAGTCAGCCCTTCACTGCACCGGGCCACCTGGAAGCGGCCCTAAGGCCAAAGAGTCCTATAGGAACCCATCCTTTAAACTTCCACATTTGATTTCAACCCTCTAGGTGATTAGGGGTCTATAGTCAAGTTTGTAGAGTTTGCGAGGAGTTAGGAAGTGGTTTGAATTTCTAAAAGGTGGGTCCCAATTCTAATCCTCTAAGATAGTCAAAGGAAAAGCCTAAGGCTAGATCCTAAGTACTAAAGGGAATAAGAGAAGACCTCATAAAAAATGAGGTCAACAAATGGACCCCCAATAGGTGTGGTGTGCTAACCAAGCACACCACGCGTATTGGCGTTGACCGAAAAGATCAACAAAACCAACACAGATGTCTGAGTGACAAAATTAGGACAAAGTAGAAGAATTTCTGCTGGGAATTGTCAAGTATATCTCTAAGACTGGAGATTCCTGAACTCTCGCTGGGGAAAGGAAAAGGAGGTGAATCCCAAATCACATGACCTGGGGGAATTTCAATTTAGATTTTATTATGTTTCAGTTTAAGTTTTGATGTGTGAGCTTAGATTTCAATTTGGAGTTTTAATTTAGATTGAAGTTTTGTTAAAATTAATTTGAAGGGATTTGAACTTGAAATGAAAATTGGAATTTTGTGGTTTTAGATGTAACATCTTCAACCTCGAAAGAAAATTGAATTGATTGGATTGAATCATTACAATGAGGAGAGATCTCAGAGCAATGTGGTATTGGATGTAAAATCCTTAACCTCAAGAGTTTGATTTTGATGTACTTCATCTCAATAGGGAAAGAATCCTAAAGCAATGCAGTTTCGGATGTAAAATCCTCAACCCCAGGAATTTGGTTTTGATGTATTTCATTGCGATAGGGAAAGAATCCTAAAGCAATGCAGTTTCGGATGTAAAATCCTCAACTCCAAAAGTTTGAATTTAATGTATTTCATTGCGATAGGGAAATGATCTTAAAGCAATGCAGTCTAGGATGTAAAATCCTCAACTCCAAAAGTTTGATTTTTTGATGTATTTCATTGCGATAAGGAAAGGATCCTAAAGCAATGCAGTCTCGGATGTAAAATCCTTAACCCCAAGAATTTGAATTTGATGTATTTCATTGCGATAAGGAAAGGATCCTAAAGCAATGCAGTCTCGGATGTAAAATCCTCAACTCCAAAAGTTTGAATTTGATTTTGATGTATTTTATTGCGATAGGGAAAGAATCCTAAAGCAATGCAGTTTCGGATGTAAAATCCTCAATTCCAAAAGTTTGAATTTGATGTATTTCATTGCGATAGGGGGATGATCCTAAAGCAATGCAGTCTCGGATGTAAAATCCTCAACTCCAAAAGTTTGATTTTTTGATGTATTTCATTGCGATAAGGAAAGGATCCTAAAGCAATGCAGTCTCGGATGTAAAATCCTCAACCCCAAGAATTTGAATTTGATGTATTTCATTGCGATAAGGAAAGGATCCTAAAGCAATGTAGTCTCGGATGTAAAATCCTCAACCCCAAGAATTTGAATTTGATGTATTTCATTGCGATAGGGAAAGAATCCTAAAGCAATGCAGTCTCGGATGTAAAATCCTCAACCCAAAAGTTTGAATTTTGATGTATTTCATTGCGATAGGGAAAAATCCTAAAGCAATGAAGTCTCGTATGTAAAATCCTCAACCTAAAAGTTTGAATTTGATGTATTTCATTGCGATAGGGAAAGAATCCTAAAGCAATGCGATCTCGGATGTAAAATCCTCAACCCAAAAGTTTGAATTTGATGTATTTCATTGCGATAGGGAAAGAATCCTAAAGCAATGCAGTCTCGGATGTAAAATCCTCAACCCAAAAGTTTGAATTTGATGTATTTCATTGCGATAGGGAAATGATCCTAAAGCAATGCAGTCTCGGATGTAAAATCCTCAACCCGAAAGTTTGAATTTGATGTATTTCATTGCGATAGGGAAAGAATCCTAAAGCAATGCAATCTCAGATGTAAAATCCTCAACCCAAAAGTTTGAATTTGAATAGTCATTGACTTTGCAAAGATTTGTAGTGTTGATTTGAAAAGTGTGGAATTTTGGTGTTTCGAGAATTTCATGAAAGTTGTAAAAGACTTTCATGAAGGAAATAGATTATGAGGGAATATGTAGATGTTACATACCCCGTTCAAAAGAGTTGATCGGAAGTCACTGGTTTGGATTGGATATAATCCCTCGCCATCAGATTCGATCCGCGACAATGGAATCAACCACTTCCATCCCAGACAAGGGAGAGAATAGAACAGATTGGATTTCAGATTTGGAAGGTTGAGTTTGAACTCGATTGAAATTTGATTTGAAATTTGGAAAGATCGAATTTGAGATTTGATTGAGATTTGGAATCTGGAAAGATTGAATTTGAATTTGATTTGAAATTTATGTTCATTTTGTTTGTCTTTTAACTATTCGAATTTATTTTATTTATTTAATGTTCATGTGAGTTTGGTGGTTATCATTTTTAGATTTTTAAGGAAAGTTTTCTTTTATTCTCTTTTTTTTTCTTTTCTGTTTTTTGTTCGAAGTTCATTTAACTTTAAAGGCGTTTCCCAGTCAATTTGCACAAAAGAGGTGAAGGCCAAAAATGTGACATGGTCACTTTCATTCCAATCATGTCGAAGATACATCATACAACTCGATCTGGAATACATCTCATACAATCCATGTAGACTCAAAACGGACTATGTATGATCTTTATCGATCCATCCAAAAAGGTATCTGTCAAAATCCATGTCTGAATAGTGGGGTACATGGTTAATAATATCACCTTCCAAGCCATCCTTGGCAAGGATGCCGTATGGATGTACGTTGGAGGTGTGATATTTTCCATGCAACTCACGACTCGTAAGGCCGCAGGCTCTCTAGCGCCGGGTCCGGCCGGAAGTGGTAAGGTGTCTTCCCGTCGTCCATCCTTCCGAAAGTAACCGAGATCCGCTTCACCGGTACTCCCGGTATGCAATGTTTAGCGACATCTGCTCCGTTGCCCTTCAGTATCATGACGGAACCTACCGGTAATGGTATCTTCACTTGCCCTCGGAAATCACCTGGGCCTGCTATCCGGAGGTCAGATCCGAACATGATGTTACACTCGTTCAGGAAAGAAACTGTGCAGAAAGGTCTGACAAAGTCGTGGTGATCTATGTGCGGGGGTATGCAGTCACCCTGCTTGTAAATGTTAATAATGCAGCTGTTGGGTATGCAATCTGCTGGCAGTACCCTCCATGTTATCAATCTTTTTACCATTCTCTTGATGACTAATGACATTGGATCCACTTGGCCATGACGGAGTATCCCTGGTGGGTTCCACTTCCTGTCTTCTGCAAAGTTGTAGCAGCATCCACATTGTATCGTAATTCTACCTTTGCCTGGCATCCATCTCCGGGGTTCTGAGTAAGTGTTTTCTCTTAGGCGGCCCGCTCGGCCCATTCTTTTCAAATCCCGGATGCAGTCCACGATTTGTTGTTGTTCGTATTCTTTGAACACGTCTGTATGTAGCTCGAGGCCTTCTAGTATATTGATCCTTCTGCCTCTGATTCTCTCGAAGTATTCAAAAGTTTTCTTTTCGACATTCTGCATTCTTTCCAGCTCGTACTCTGGAATAATCTGCAAATGGCGGGGCCTCGGTGACGTATTGTGGGATATACGGTTCAATCCCTTCACATTCTCCCCGCATACCTCGGCTCCTCGGGATGATGTCCGTCGGGACATCCTCCGGGTTGCTTCCGCAACAAGGTTATGCATCACCGGTGGTTCTATCCGGTGGCGTGGTAGCCTTCTTTCTTCCGATCTTCGTGAGATTTCCCCGGTCCCTTCGTTATCCTAGGAGCCGGCCTCCTTTCTTCCGACACTCGGTGAATTGGCGTCCTTGAAGTGTATGTACTGGCAGTAGCAACTGCCTAGTCACGCTGGTCCGCTACTAGTTTGGTTAACATCTTACGGATACGGCGATTCTTATTTCTTCTTTGAGTTGCTGTGAGAGTAGCTCTTCGTACTTCCTAAATCTCTGTGGGCGCGGCGCTGACAAGCCTGCCCTCTGCTGTAGCGACTACGGTACTTGATTTTCTTATCTTCTTTAGTGTTTGTTTTCCTTTTCTTGCTCGCTGGATTGGTGGCTTGGGCCACCCACTTTCATTATCGTCCGATCGGGCAGTTCCTCTCGGTCAACCGGGACCCGGCCACTTTCCTCATATTGCGGGCCCGCCGGTGCGAAGTCCGAGTCAATCTCGATTATCGCTCCATCTTTCACCCTCTTTTCATCGAGTGCAAGGCTTACGCCATTTCTAAAGTTCAGGACCAACCGCCCGTTCGACATTTCCCTGCGAAAAGACAAGGAAAAGGATCAGGGACTGTACTAAGAACAAGAACATTAAGAAAATGTTTATTAAAGACATTTTCTTTTTTTTATTACTTTTTGTATTTTTAAATTTAACAGGAATGAAGTGGGATAAGATCAGGAAAGAGATTTTGATGTGGAAGAGAAAACAAGGAAAGCTTTATTATCATGATTTTATTATTTTAGCACATTTTTATTATTTTTGGGTTCAGACCCAGTCATAAGTAATTACTTCGCCCGTGCTTCTAAGGATGAAGAATTCATTCCTTCGAAACATCAGGTAGCGTAATACTTCTTCAAGTATCGTCCGTTGATCGGAAGCATATGTCGTTCTCCTTAGCAATTCACTAGCTGGTAGGAGCCTCCTGAGTAGACTGCCTCAACCACAAACGGCCCTTCCCAAGTGGGTTCAAATTTTTCTCCTATCTTGCGGTGTGCAAGAATAGGTCTTTTGAGAACGAGAACTAAGTCACCAACTTTCAAGGTTCTTGGGCGGACCAACGGTGTCATGGGCTTAAACCATCTTAGCTTGGTATAGTTCTAAATTCCGTCGCGCCGCAAGTCTTTTCCCTTCCGAGCTTTCCAATTCCTCTAGTCGTAATTTGGCATTATCTTCCGTCGTGATTTTGTTTGTAACTCGCAATTCGAGCGAAGGAAGCCGGACCTCTAAGGGTAACACTCGCCTCGGACCCATACACCGGAGCGTAAGGTGTAGCTTCGAGTAGGAGTTCTAAAGGTTGTCCGGTAGGCCCATAAGGCTTCTAATAACTTCTCGTGCCAATTTCTCTTATTATCGTCCAATGTTTTCTTTAAGATTTGAACGAGAGTTTTATTAAAAGCATCAGCCAGGCCGTTTGCTCTTGGGTAGTAAATTGTGGAATATCGCCAGTCGATTCCGTGTCTCCTGACACAATTGTTGATTTGTGTGCTTCTGAATGCTGACCCATTATCTGAGATGATCCTGCGCGGCACTCCGAAACGGTAGACAACTTGGTTCTTGAAAACCGTAGCACGTGGTGTGCTTTCACTTCTCCGAGTGGAACCGCCTCCGGCCACTTGGAAAAGTAATCCGTAGCCGCAAGAATGAAGCGATGTCCTTTTGAAGATGGTGGTTCTATCGGACCCACTATATCCGTGCCCCAACATTCAAATGGCCACGATGCAATTTTCGGATGTAGCACATTTGGAGGTTGGTGTAGAACCACTCCGTGCACTTGGCATTGGTGACGGCTCTTGGCGATTTTCATGCGATCGGTCATCATCGAGGGCCGTAGTACCCTAATCTTTTAATTTTCATTTTCATCTTTGGACCCGACCGGTGAGCGCCACGCAGTCCCGAATGCACCTCTTTAACGATTTCACGGGCCTCGGACCCGCTTAGGCACCTTAGCCACATTTGATCAAAAGACCTTCTGTATAACGTGTTGTTTATTAATGCATAGGACAAAGTTCTTTTCTTGATCTGATGGGCTAACGACCTATCGTATGGTAGTTTTCCTGTTTGCAGGTAGTCTATTAATGGCTGTCACCAATCTTCTGTGTTTTCTGTCACTGTTGCAACTGATTCTTCTTCTTTTTCTGACTTGTGTATTGTGTCTATGTCGAGCTGTGATAGGACCCGACGTCCGTGAACTGACACTTCCACTGATTCATCTTGCAAGCAGGCAAATTCTTTTGCTAGACGGGCTAACGCATCTGCTAAAGCATTTTCTTTTCTGGGAATTTTGTAGATCGTCACATTCGGAATCTGTTCCAACAACTGTATGGCATACTGGAAGTATTGCTCGAGTCTTGGCTTTAAAATTCGCATCGTCCGGCGATCCGTTGAATGATTAACTCGTGAATCCCCATAGATGTTGATGTCCGTTATCCCCATTCGAATAGTTAATTCCAGTCCCGTTATGATGGCTTCATATTCCGTTTCGTTGTTTGTACACGGTTCCGTCAAGTGGTAGGAGTATCTTAACATTCCCCGCTCCGCTCGTTATAAAGATTAATCCGATTCCTACCTTACCGGCACTATCACTTGCGATTCTTCGTCTTTGTGTGTCGAAGGTGCTCCGTCGAAATATAATTCCCAACGTCGATCATCGTGGTCTTCTAGGCTCATTATTTGTTCATCTGGCAAATCGTCATTGAGAGGAGATTTTGCCGGCAAAGGGTGTGCTGCGAGAAAGTCTGCTAGGACTTGTCCCTTTACGGCACGAAGAGGCACGAAAGTTATATCAAATTGCAATAATATCATCGACCATCTGGCAAGTCTGCCGGAAAGCGTTGGAAGGGTCATCAAGTATTGCAATGGATTAAATTTTGAGATCAGGTTGACCTTATGAGAAAGCATGTCGTGCCTGAGCTTTTGAGCGGCGAAGATCAGGGCCAAACAATACTTTTCAATTGCGGGATACCTTATTTCCGTCGGAAGTAAACGACGGCTTAAGTAGTAAAGGGCATTTTCTTTACCCTCATCATTGACCTGGGCTAACAGGGCTCCGAGAGAGTCGTCTAAAGCCGTGGTATAAAGTATCAGCAGTCTACCTGAGACTGGGGCTACTAAGACAGGAGGTGTCATTAAATATTGTTTAATGTCCTCAAAGGTCTTCTAGCATTTCTCTTCCCAAATAAATTTGGCGTCCTTTTTAACTAGTGCCGAGAAAGGTCGACACCTACTCGACAAGTTTGAGATAAAGCGTCGAAGATATGCCGACTTCCCTTGAAAAGATCGTAGTTGTTTTAAGGTTTTGGGAGGCGGCATTTCTAAGATAGCTTTAATCTTTTCCGGGTCGATTTCAATTCCATGATGTCGGACAACGAATCCTAAGAATTTCCCGGAGGTGATGCCGAAGGCGCATTTTAAGGGATTCATCTTAAGGTTAAATTGTCTTATTCGTTCAAAAATAATTCTCAAATCATACAGGTGGTTTTCTTTTACTTTGCTTTTGATGACCACATCGTCCACGTAGCATTCGACTTGATTGTGGATGAGATCATCAAAAATTCTTGTCATCGCTCTCTGGTAGGTTGCTCCTGCGTTCTTCAGTCCGAATGACATCACTGTGTAGCAATATACTCCGATCGGCATTCTGAATGCTGTAAGTTTTTCATCTTCTGGAGCCATTTTTATCTGGTTGTATCCTGAAGATCCATCCATGAATGAAAATATTTCATGTGTCGAAGCGATGTCGATCATTAATTCTGGGATCGGTAGAGGGAATTCATCTTTTGGACACGCGTTGTTTAAATCTCTGAAATCCACACAAATTCTGATATGACCATTCTTCTTTCTGACCGACACCACATTGGCTAACCAAGTTGGGTATTGTTCTTCACGGACAAATTTAGCGTCTATTAGCTTTTTAACTTCAGTTATGACTTGTTGTTCGATTTATAGACGCATTCTTCTGGGACCTTGTCCGACGGGACGAAGTAGGATCCACTCCTAGCTTATGGACTGCGACCTTTGGAGCTAATCCTGGCATCTCATCATAGCTCCAAGCAAAACAGTCTTTAAATTCCATTAATAACTTGATCATTTCTTCGGAGTCTTCTTTATTGAGTAAGGAGCTAACAAAGGTAGGTCTAGGCTCTTCGCTAGTACCTAAGTTAACTTCCGTTAACTCATCTATTGTAGATTTGATCTCTTCTTCGAACTCTGGTGGAGCGTCTCCAATTTGTAAATCTTCAAATTCTTCATTAGTTTCCATGCAATTTTCATTAGACTCACAAGTGACAACCAAGCAAAATTCAGTATCGTCAACTGATCCTACTGTGCCGAATCCGAGACCATGCTTTGAATTGGGTGGACGACCGGAGTTATTCCATAATTTTTCAAAATGTTGTGATTGACCTTTTGTCCATTGTCGAGGTAAGAAACCACGCTGAATTAAATTTTGAACACAGGGAGAGTACCACTCAAAAGGTAATTCCATTAATTCTGATGAAGTGACATCTTCAAATTGTACATTATTTTTCAGTTTTGGAGGAAGGAGCACCACGGTAGAATTTGATGGGCTTTGCACCGCCGCTATGTACCTCTTTGACCACCATACCCTCGATCTTATTAGAATGGATCGGGGTCAGGGTCATAGTATGTACATAGTGATTAATCTTCTCGTACATCGATTTGTATTCTTCGTTCTTCTCATCTTTGAGAGAGATCTTGAATTGCGGCTTCTTCCGACTTATTGTCGCTGCTTCCTGCTTGATCTCTTTTTCTTCTTCAGAACTGTCTTCCCAATCAACATTGATGGTTGGTTTCCTCTGTCCAACCTGTCTTAACGTCTCTACCACGACCTCGTCCCCGGCCTCGACCTCGGATGCGAGTTGTGGAGAAACCTTCACCATCTCGCCGTAAGGGAGTGGTGAGTGACTGTTGGACTAGAACTTCAGGTTCTTCATTGTCCCGAACTTTCTTCGCTTCATTCGTTATGGTATCTCTCGGAGAAGATTGTTTTCTTCGGAGGTGCATAATAAGCTGCATCTTCATGGATTCCAATTTCGTGTACGGAGAATGGTTGTAAGTCACCTTTGATGCACTGTTCCCCTCCATCGTAGTATTTGATGCACTGATGTAGAGATGATGGTACCATCCTGTTTTCATGTATCCATGGTCGGCCCAGTAGAGCGTTGAACGACGTTTCTGAATCAATTATGTAAAATTATGCGGTTGTCTTTGCTAAGTCACCGGTCTTCATTAGTAGCGTTATTGATCCGAGGGCTCTTTCTCCTTTCTGGTTGAATCCTCTTAATAACATTTTGTCCACTTCGAGCTTGCGAGCATCAATTTCCAAATATGCTAGTGTTCGAAGACTCATTATATTGATTGATGCACCTGGATCCACCAATACTCTGGAGAGTGTAAACTTTCCAATTGTAACTGAAATGTACAACGGTCGGTTGTGATCTGCTGTCCCAAGTAGTAGGTCATTCTCCGTGAAGGTAACACCTCGCTGTTCCTTTAACGAGCAAACATCATCTAAGGAATCTCCGGTCATTTGAGCTAAGTAAATTTCTAGATCAAGTAAGGCCCTGATCAGAGCTTCTCTCATCTCCTTTGATAAGATGAGAGCGTCGTAGATGCTCAGTTTGGCCGGTAGTTTCCTAAGATGGGCTAGCACGTTTTAGTCCACTTTATTTCCATGTGTCTTGATTTCTTCCCGAATGGATATTTCTTCTGCGGGGGTTGGTTCTTCCTGAACAACCACCTGCTTTCCTTTGTCCTTTGGACCCATTCTCGGAGGTAGAACTCTTCCACTTCTTAAGTTAACTTCTGTAATTTCTTCTGAATCTAGTATTGAGTTTACTAGTGTCTCCTCTTGAATTGGAATGACAGGTTCTTCTGGATTAGCTTCAGAGTCTGAAGGCTCTAACTCTATTGTGACTGGAGCTCCTTGAAACTCACAAATAGATTAGTTGCTTGTTGAACTCTCGTAGCCTCCTTGATGGATGTCTTCTTCGTCGTTGCGATCGTCGAGATTGTGTATGATTTGAGAATTGTCATTGGTATCGAATTCGATGTCCGGATTGTCGCTAGTTACGTAATCGTTAGAAACAGTCAAAACGTAGCCAACGCCATAACCCTTATCATTATAAGATCCCACCGGAGTGAGCGAGATAATCATACGGAGTCGGAGGTTCGAGGGATTTCTCCCCCGAATCCGAAACAACTATCCTAGGATAAGCAGCTCCTAGTCTAGCCTTAGGAGCCTCGGTCTTCTCTTCTTCGTCAATTTTCTTCTTCTCTTCAATCGTCTCCTGTTGAGGTGGTTCCTCTATCGTAAGTGACAGTGTCGGCTTAATAGGTTTCGAACTCTAAATTGAAGCTCACACCGAAGCGGTTTGGATGTGATCCAAAATCTTTTTTGAAGACCTTGTCCAAGCGGTAGTCCATCCATCATCAGTCGCATAGGGATCTATCGGAATGATGAGATCCGTTGAGATAACATTGACGGAACCTCCTTTCTGGGGTTCCTTCATGTACTCCTTCGGGATTGTTATATTCCCTTTCCGAAGATTGTCGTTGAGCCAACTTTTGAAGGTAATGCAATCTTCTATCTTGTGCCCAAGCATCCGGTGGTAAGGGAAAAGTTGGGATCACCTTTCTTGTTGACTTCTTCGGTCTCTTAGGCTCGGCGAGTTGGAAATCCGGAGTCTTCATCAGACTACGGAACATTTTCGGCACTGCCTCATTCTTGAACGGATATTCCCTGCTCAGAAGCTCCCTTAACGTACGCTGCGGACGAGGCGGTTGTTCATACTGTTGGGATGACTGATAGCTGGGTCGAGGTTGTTGATAATTCTGTTGAGGTTGCTGCGGCCGCTCGGACGATATTTGTATCGGTTGCTTGCCTTTGTCGACTGCTGCAATGATCCCGGATTTCTTTTCAAAAGTCTTCACAGGCTTTTGCTTGTCTGTCTTGTTGGCGAAACTTAATTGCTTCGCCTCCTCTTACAAGCTTCCGGCCTTGCTTAACAACTTCTCGAAAGTCTTAATGGTAAATCCCTTGAGGAGAAGTGCTATCGGGCCATGAATGCTTTTTAGTAAGATGCCGACTGCATGCTGTTCTTGTAATTGTGGTTCACACTTCACACTTAGATTTCTCCATCGAAGTATGTAATCCACCAAAGTTTCGTTCGGCTTCTGCTTCTCTACCACTAAATCACCTATAGTGATGTGGTGCTGAGCTCCGGCAAATCGCTTGATGAAGAGGTTTTCTAGTTCTGAGAATGTCTTCACCGAACCATTCGGTAATTCTGCATACCAATCAAAGGCGATCCCTGACAGGCTGCTGACGAATTGTCGGAAGAGTAATGCATCGCTCCCGCCGGCATTGCAACAACTGGCACGAAAGTGTGCAACATGCTGTCGGGGGTTCCCGGTTCCATCAAAGGTCTTGAACAGAGGTGGTACGAAGCCTTTTGGGTATTGGACAGCGTCAAATTCTTCAGGGTAAGGTCTACCCGTCCGAATGGATGTCCCGCTCTTTGATTGTGCTAAGGCTTCTCGCACCTGCTGTTCCACCAAGCTCTTGATATCCTTTTTTAGGAATCATGCTTTGTGTAGCATCTTTCTTTAGCTGATCATCCCCGTTGACGGACGTAATCTCCTTTCCTCCGTCTACAATGTGAATGACCTCTGGGGGTGTCTCTCTTTGGGGTTGCACTTGACTTTGGAGAGTGGCTAGGGCTACAACCATCTCTTCCATCCTCTTCGCCATTTGGGCGATCGTATCGTCTTTCTCTTGAAGCTGCCTCCTCATTACTTCCGGCTCCTCTCTTTCTGCGGCTGCGGGAGCACCTTGTGAAGCTGACGAAGCTCGTGTTTCGACCATGTTGATTTCTGCATACTCATCATCCATGAATTCCGATGAATCAATCTCATCTCCGAATTTCTCTTCTCTTTCTTTTGCTAATCGTCGAATATCAGTCCTCAACTTTTCCATAGCATCCTCTAGCGGTCCTTTCTGTGCATCCTCGCAGATTGTCGTGTGATAGGCTGCCGGGTTCCCTTCTCACGAGTCCCCTTTATCGCGGTAGCACTTTCTTCGGATTCAAGTCTCCGGACGAGACTTTCCTTCTTGGGCCGTTGTTTCAATCTTAACCGTCCAGTAGTGGGACGCCATACCATCCTTCTAGCAGCAGAAGGTCTAGGACCAGATGGTCTGTCAGCCAAATGCTGGAAGGTGGTATCCTCCCTAATCTGTAATCCTGAAACAACGACAGGCGGACTAGCCTTCATCCTTTTATTTGGCTTTTCTGTAACGATGGCGGGTTCTACTCGTGGCCCAAGATAGGATTTGACTGGCACCCGCCCTATCCTTCTTAGAATCTCTGATACGGGGCATTTCTCTTTCTTCGCTAGCTTCTAGATCACAGTATGTAGTCGGGCAAATGGTGTGATCCTAGCCCTTTTCTTTCTGCTGTCGTTGTAGTATGCTTGGTCGAGGTAATGTAAAAACAATCCCGCGGACATTTTCCTCGTCGATTGTGGCGGAAAGGGGGTGGAATCTACTTCCTTCCAAAAAGAGTGTATCTTCGGGCAATGGTATGTATTCGGGTAGTGGTGTGTACTCGGGGATTTCCGGGATTTCCTCCGGAAAGCAACTTCAGCGGCTACGGCCTTCCCCGGCAATCTTCCTACTCGTTCCTTCATTGGGTCCGTGTTAGTGATGGAATTCTTGAGCTGGACCCGATTTCAAAAACGAAGGTCTCATAGGAAGGTCCGTACCCTCCACGGTAACGGGTTCACCATAGTTCCGGATTTCCTTCCCCTTTAATTTGGCGAAGCTGGGGTAGGTGCGGAGACAACTGGACCGGTGGGGTAGCAAAAACGGTCCTCCTGCGGACGGCAGTACTCCTCTCGGTTGGAATCTTTTGCGGGGGAGGAAACTCTTGAGTTGACCTAAGGTTGAACTCGATCAACGGCTTCTCAGCTTCAGATACTTTGTTTGTCAGTGCGAAAAGGGAAACGTCGGTGATCTTGACATTTTTGTTCTCGAATCCTTATCCAAACCGGATGATCCCATTGTCGGGCAGCTCATCCTTGTAAACAGTGAAGTCGAGTCCATTGGTGAAGGAGAAAATCAGCTTTGGGGCTTCCATTTCTGCAGGGTAGATTCGATTTTCGGTCCCAAGTTATGCTTCTTCTCATCAGGACGAAAAGAAAGGAATCGAAAAGAGTCCGAACACATTCTTGTTCATATATTTATAAGGAGAAGTTATTTGTTAAAAGAGTCATTCATTAGAGGGTTTGTTTATTTAGAACGGAATGTTCAAAGGTGTAGAGAAGGTAATGAATCCGATTCAGAGTTGGAAAGGAGAAGAAAGTCTTATACAAGACTTCTCGACTCGGAGGATCACTCCTAAACTAACACCTATTGGGGGTCCACCCCACCTCAGAAATGAGGTAAAAGGATCTCGGAACCTCTTTGTTTAGGGGTGTCTAAACAGTGGCTCCTAAATCCGAGAGAATGTTGGCTATACTTGTTTAAGGTAGAAATGAACATAGTACTCCAACGGAAAGAAGGGTAGCTTGATCCACAAGGGACATGGATACACTACCGATTTTTGAAAGCAGAATTATCTGATTAAAATGGAGAGAGGAATTTCCCCAGCGGAGTCGCCAGAAATTGTACGGCTTATTTTTAGGTTGTGTTGTATTTTGAAAAGGGGTCGCCTACAGAAATTGTCGGCGAGTTTTTTTAATTTAATTTAAATAAATAATTTGGAAAGTAGTATTTGATTTTGAAAATAATTTTAAATTTGAAAATTTTAAGATATTAAATCAAACTGATCTCACATCCCGAATAGTTTATATAAACGAGCACCGCATCACAAACTGTGTATCTATATCGAAGGGTAGACACACTGTTTGGTGATGGGGCTCGATTTAAATAAACTAGAAGATTTGTGACATCTGTTTGGTCTGCGAACCAATTTTATAAGCCGACAAATTCCCCTGCTTAATATGAAAGTGTTAAACAGGGTTTATATTACATGGGTTCTTTAAAATTCCCTATAAGGGCAAGCCCCTATAGTTAATTACATCTTAAGTGACGGGAATCACCTAAGAAAACTCTCGATAATAATCAGTAATTCTGCTCTCAAGAATTTCAAAGTTTAAGGTTTTCGAGGATTGAATTTTGGAATTTAAATAGGGAATGGATCAAATTTGAAACATTTTGTTTTGGGAATTCAAAGGAAGAAAGGTAGGAGAAATCACAGATTCGAAGCGAACTTCGGTAATTCCCCGACTATCCTATTGTTTGGCTTGGATTTAGGAAAGTCCTAAAATTTATTTAATGTTTTGATCTTGCCAATTTTAATTAATTAGGACTTATATTTATATGATAGAATCATACAAATAGCCTCGAAGATGTGAGGGTTCATATCGTATCGGACGACTACCTCGGAGTCCTAAGACCGGTTAGGGCTTAATTTGCTATGCAAATGCCTAACGAAGAGTTGAGGATTTGTGTTGCACTAGGCAAACTACCTCGAAATCCTATGGCTTGGTTATTTAATTCTAGGAAAATTTTGCTGAAGTAGACTCAGGTTTAGCTAATGACGATGGCCGTGCTGCCCACCATGCTCCGGGCTCCTTGTTGTTGCAGAGGTTTAGTTATAGAAGTCATAAATCAGAAGATGAGAAAAGTGTTTTGGTTTAGAGAAAATCTTAATTTTCAAGTGTCTTTTTTTATATTTTATTTAAAACAAATCTTAAAGTTGATTATAATGACACCGGTTAAGATCCCACGATTCCATCCTTCCGGCATCGTTATTTTTATCGGATTCACTTAGTCCAGATGAATTTGCTAAACTCAACTGAATGAGTTCCACACTTTCATTTAGACCATGGGAAATCCCGTTAGCAACACGTAGGTTACATCATTCGAGGTATTCCCGATAATCCAACAAGACGTTTTAATTTAGTTGTAATTGCAGTTTTGTGTTCTGTTTGTGATTAAATTTTGAGTTGTTTTATATTTTGAAATGTTGTGGCAGTGGATTTTACCTTGTAATGATTTTTAATTTAGTTTTGGTTTCAGTTTTAGGGGCTATCCTAAAGGTGTGGGTTTTCATGCAACAGTTGTTTATCATGCAAGAAAAGTAAGTGCGATGCGATTAAATAAATTGCAATAAGATAAATTGCAATAAAATAAAAGCGTACTCGGAGGGTCTTCCCGTCATCCCGAGTTGCACTTAAACACAAATTAGAATATTTAAGCAAATTCCTAGGTAAAGCTAAGGGAAGGGTTATGGTTTTCTACCAAATTCCTAATCCTATAGCTAGTCATTTCCTATGACGTCTAGGTTCTTGTGTTTTGGTTTGAGGGCGATTTTCTTTATCAAAGAATAATTAAGTTCAATTGTTCTTGTAAGTATACTTATCATATTGAGGAAGTGCTTAAGAAGAATCTTAAACATCTTTTCAATACTTGATAGGATTGTTTTAAGTCCAAATGAATTTAATTAATCGGGTGAAGTAATCGTCCGAGGTTTAGTTAAGTTTTGTTGTTATCTTACTCAGTGAACTAGGACATTTGAATATCCTATAAGTGGAGTAACATTTCATTTAATGTTCTATTTAGGAGTTATGACAATAAAAGTTTTCGAGGGCAAATTGGTGTCCAAATGATTTGTGATTTGGTTTAATTTCAGTTATCGGGTTTAAATTTGGAATAGTGTTCAAGTTGCTTTATATTTAATTTCTTTATGTCTTAGGTGATGTTATTTAATTCAATTTAATTTAACTTTAATTTAATTTAATTTGGTTTAGTTTTAATTATAATTTAATTTTGATTTTTAATTTTAATTTTAATTTTAATTTTAATTATAATTTTAATTTGATTTGATTTGATTTTATTTTAATTTAATTTAATTTAATTTAATTTAATTTAATATGTTTTAATTTAATTTAATTTAATTTAATTTAATTTAATTAAATTATTTTTTATTTTTTTAATTTAATTCTATTTAATTTAATTTAATTTATGTGATTTAATTTAATTTAATTTATTTAATTTCTTTGATTTAATTTAATTTAATCTTTAATTTAATTTTATTTTTAATTTTAATTTAATTGAAAATTTAAAAAGAGTTTAATAATTTAACTTTTTAATTTAATTTTAATGATTAAGTCCTTTAACATTTTAAAACTTAAATTTGAATTATCCTTTTAATTAGGAATTAAATATTATTGAGATGATTAATTTAGGGATTTTTAAATTAAAGAATAAATCTCTTCCTAATAATATCCCTATTTAATAATTCCAATTTTATTATTCTTCCAAATTTAATCAATTATTTAATTAAGGTTTATTTCAATTATTTTAAATTGTTTAGTAGGTTTCTACCCTTTAATTATTTAAATTTCAGTCATCCAAATCAGATTAAGATCAAATATTTTACTTGTTAATTTTATTAAAGCTAAAGTTTTAATTAAGGGTTAAAATTTTAATTACCATTTTGCCCTTCAAGCTTAATAATTTCATAACTCACTAAATTGAGCTTAAATGAACTTGAAATTTTTATGTAACTTCACTCATATGCTAATAAAGACATGAAAGGAGAAAATGTGATTTTTTTGTATTTAATTTATTTATGTAATTATTTTTGGTGGAAATTAGGTATTTCCAAGGAAAATTTAATAATATGACCAAGGGAAAGTTTCTGTCCTTGAGAAAATTATGGGACATTTCTAATGACTAGAGGACCACTTAGACCAATTTTGGTGATTTTTTAAATTATATTATTTTTATTATAATTATTTTAAGTTTTGGAGTATTAATTAATTTAAAAATAAAATAAAGGTTGAAAAATGAAATTTATATTTTTCAAAAATCTCACTGATATCAACAAAATCAGAGAATCAATTTTTGCAATTTTCTGATTTTTCTTTGATTTATTATAATTATTTTGGTGAAAATGCTAGAAAATACATTTTTAAATTTTAAAATTACTCTAGGGCTTTAAAATTTAATATCTCAATAAATAGACCTAAGACAAATATGGGATTTGTTCCTAAGTGATTAAAATTCAAAATGTGACATTTTGGTGAATTTTATTATTTTTATGATTTTTATTATTTTTTTTAATTATTAAAATATTAAAATAATGCAAAAAATTAAATTTTTTAGAAAATTGAAATTTTAATTTCCTTAAATTCCTGTGATATCAGAGAGGCTCCAAAACCAATTTGGTGAATTTTTGAAAGGTATTTTGAAAGTTATGAATTTTTAAAGTTTAAAATGGCTAAATGGCTTAATCAACCCATTTAGTAGGGCTAACCAAGTCCAATTGACTTCAAATTTTTATGGTGGGTTCCTCTAATCTTAAAGATCAGTGGAGAATTGATTTCAAGTCAATTTGATGTATGGTTAGCTCTAATTAATTAAGGAGCTATTTTGGGTGTTTAAGCCAATTAGGGTTATTTTAAATGAACTAATTCAAAACCTATTTTTCCTAGGGTCCTCTGGTCATAAGAGACATCACCAAATTTTCCTAGAATTTATTTCACAATATGCTAATTATTAGATTTAAAATACTCAAAACGACAACATGAATTTGAAAAATCAATAATTTCTCATAGGGATGGCCTCGACTTTGGAAAATTCAGGGAATGTTCCCAAATTCGGAGGCTTCAAAAGCCATATGGTCTCATGCCATGGTGAATTTCCTATATGCATGGAGAATTAAAACAATGCGAAGGGAAATAAATCATTAAAAATGAAATACTTGATGAAATTAAATGATTTCTTTTCCACATTATTCTCCTCTGTTCACTGAGCAAGAGGGTATTTTTATTTTATTTTTCTGATTTTTCTACACAAAGTTATGGATTTTTGAAGTTTAGGGAATTAAATAAATAGAAAAATACCCTAATTTTCTATTTATCCACGCGACGCCGCGTCAACCTCGGCAGCTCCGAAACGCCGCGTGGCGCTCTCCGATTCGACGCCGCCATCTGACTCAGCGCTCCGGGGGCCCGCTGTGTCTTTCCATCTCCTGATCCGGCACGATCCTGGCCGTCCGTCCGCGCGTGTATTAAATGAACGACATCCGTTCATCGTCCCCAGGCGTCCTCACCCGAGAGCCGTCCGTCTTCTAGGCCTAAGATCTCACTCGATACTTGACCAAATTTAACGTTCTTATGCTCTATGGATTCGTCTCGAGAAGACAAACACATCCACATGGTTTATGTGGCATGAAATTGACTCAATGAAAATGGAGAATGTTCAGAAGCTCGGGAAGAAGAGTGAGGCCATACCTTTGCTTAGAGAAGTGTGGCTTCGATCTGAGGGTTGTGTCACCTTCGATTGGATCCCGACAAGCTCCAGTTGAAGTCTCCTGGTCTGGTGAATTGACTAGCTATGAAAGTGACCACAGCTGATCACAAAGCTTGGAGGCTGGAGCAACTGGGTGGCTCGGAGATGGGGCTTTCGGTGGGAAACTTCTCCTCTTGGTCCAGTTGAAGGTGTAGGACCAGTCGATTTGAGGATTGGCTCACTGTGGCAAAGTGTCCCGGTTTTGGGTTAAATTTCGGTTGAGAAATTGGATTACGTTGGTGGGGATTAGGGAAAATTGACACCTGGGATCAACTGCTCTAAGGATGGAGAAGGGTTTGGAACAATTTTGGCAGAGTTTCGGCAAGGTTTGTGCAACTCTCTTCCATGGCCGTGAGGGGGTCGGGTTTAAATAGAGGTGGCTAGAGAGCCTCACAGGGATGGCCAAGGGTTGGGATCAGCCTGCTTCGGGCATGGGAAGAACGACCATGGTGGCCATTGGGCATGGGCAGCTCGAGCAAGGTAGAATTCCAAAGTTTGGCTCCTCCCGAGGTCTCGGTCATGGTGTTTTCCGGTGACCCGGGCGGCTGGCCGGCAGGCATGGGTCACCCTCGGGTCCAGTGGGTCGGGGCTGGAGGTTTGTGCGATCAATTGGCCATGGACATGTGTAAAGGGTTTGAATCAAAGTGGAATGGGAAAGGGCTAGTTTTGGGTCTAAATGGGTCAACCCTTGGTTTTGGGTTAAGTCCACCCTCCAAGGCCAATTTGGGCTGAAGGGAAAGTCACTTGGATCAGCTTGATTAGTGGGGTCAAGTCACAATCCAAGTACAATTAAGTTTAAGCATGGTTTAGTGGAGTCATGGAAGTGGCTAATCCCCCTTAAGAGAATATGGAAAGGGTCTCATCCTCTTGCCATCTTGGGTAAGGTGAGGTGGAAAGTAGATTCCATAGCTCTCATGGCTCCCATGTGGCTCATGCATGGCTTCATGGCTCACCTTTGGCTTGGGAAAAGTCAAGTCAATTTCATGGAAATGGATTTTAAGAAAATTTTGGTATTTTGATGGGAAATTGTATGGGGCTCAATTTTGAATCATTTGATGATTAATTTGAACTTAGGGATGATTTTAATTAAGGGTATGATGAGAAGAATTTGTCATATGGGCTTTAGCATGAAATTTGGGCTTTTAGGAAGGCTTAAGAAGGTGGGCCTTTGGTTTGAAAATAAATTTATGGATGGGAATTTTGTAAAGGATTGGGCCAAATAAATGTTGTATTTAGTTCATGGATGTGTCATGAGTGATTTGAAGCAAATTGGGAGTGATTTGGGTTTGAATTGGGTTGAATTTGGGCTTCCTTGGTGAATGGGCCAATATAGGTCAAATTGGGCTAACTTGGGCCAATGTTGGGCTAGGGTTGAAATTGATGTAAAACGAATGTTGGGAAATGTTTATGGGAGTGTTTCAAAGAGGTTTTGGCTTTGGTTGGGCTTTGATTTTGGGGTTTGGGCTTATTTGGGTTAGGTTTGGGTTTAGGTCAAAATTGGGCCTTTTAGCTTTGGGTTGAATTTGAGTGGGGTTTGGGTCTAAATTTTCTGTAAATCATGTTAGTGTTTTGTTTTTAGGGATGTTAAGGAAGGTTTAGAAAAGATTTGGGGTTAATTGGAGTTGAATTGGGTGAGTTTGGGTTAGGTTTGAGTCATGGGTCCAAATTGGGCTTTAAGGCCAAAAGTGAAATTGGATCCAAATGTCAATCAAATTGGACTTGGGTTTGGTCTAGATTGGTATTGGGAATGTTGAATTGAAGTTTAGAATTGAATTGGACCAGAATTTGGGTCAATTGGGTAGGTTTGGTTTGACATTGGGTTCACTTTGGGTTAAATAGGTCAAATTGGGGGTTTTGATAAAAGTGGGGTAAATTGACAAAATTGGCCTATGGTGTAGTTAAACAAAATGAAATTGGGAATATTTGGGATTTTCTGGAAGTTTGTGGGAATTTTCTGAATTTTTGGATTTTTGGGTCAAGAGGGGTATTTTGGGTATTTGGAGGGTATTGGGAGGTATTTTTGGTATTTTTGGGTATGGATGATCAATTTGAGTAATGTGGGAATGCTTGGGGTTAATTTTGAGGAATTTTGGGTAATTTAGGTGATTTTGGAGGATTTCAAGGGTTTTGGGTAAGTTAGGCGGGTGTAGGGTCCCGGGGTCGAAAATTGAAAATTTGGGAAATTGAAGATTGGGTGAATGTAAGTGGAATAAAATCATTTTGGTTGAGCCATGAAGCCATATCAAGCCAAAATGAGCCATGAAGGGACTCATTTGAGGCATTCACTATGTTGTTCCTAACCCTCTTAGCCAAGGGCTTAGGGGTTAAGGATCATCCATGTGAATCACCTACATGAGTCAGAAGGTCAAGTTAAGTATGGGTGTGTGAAAGTGTAGTGTATGTGTAAGTCAGCCCTTCACTGGACCGGGCCACCCGAGGCGATCCTAAGGCCAAAGAGTCCTATAGGAACCCATCCTTTAAACTTCCACATTTGATTTCAACCCTCTAGGTGATTAGGGGTCTATAGTCAAGTTTGTAGAGTTTACAGGGAGTTAGGAAGTGGTTTAATTTCTAAAAGGTGGGTCCCAATTCTAATCCTCTAAGATAGTCAAAGGAAAAGCCTAAGGCTAGATCCTAAGTACTAAATGGAAGAAGAGAAGACCTCATCAAAAATGAGGTCAACAAGGTGATGCTTAAATAGCCATGGAAAGAGTGGCTTCCAGGGCTTCAATTTGGGTGTGCACAAGTGCTTAGGTGGAGGGCAGAAAGGTACCAATGACCAATGGAGGTAAGACAACTCAGGGGGGTGCAATTGGGTTTGGTTTAAGATGTGGTGGCTCTCAATTTTGGGGTTCTCCGGTGATTAGGTCTGCCAGCTAGGCTTGAGCTGGTGGTCTAGAGGTCAGATGAGCCAAAGGAGATTAATGGTGATGTGCATTAGGTGACTTAATGGTTGGTGGGAAATATTTCCTTGGTTTAGCTCAAAATGAGAAAAAATCCCCTAATTTGTGGGACCCTTGGTCAATGGCCCAACTAGGTTGGGCTAGGTGGATCTAGCTTGGTTCCTGAGGTTTGGGCTTGGTTTTGTCAATTTGGGTTGATATGGTCAAATTTGGTGTTTGGGTTCAACTTGGGTCTAGATTAGGTTTGGACAACAAATTGAGTCAAGTAATTAATCAATTTGGTGTGGATGATTGTCATGAAAAGTTTTGGATACAAATTGGGTGATTTTGAATTGATTTGGAAGGTCAATTTGGTCTTATGGTCAATTTTGGGGCATTTGTAATAGATTTAAGTTTGGATTGGGCTAGGGTTTGAACTTGGTTCAATTGATGATTTTAATTGGTTTAGGAGATTATTATGAACAGTCTTAGACATTAATTCAGTGGGGATTTTGGGGTTAGGAGGTTCAATTTGGTGAGATTTAAGATTTTGGTCAAAATTGGGGGTTTTGTCTTAGGTAAGATTTGGGTGAGCTTTGAGTTGAAATTTGGGTCAATTGATTGTTCAAATTGATTCGGGTAAGTGTTATGTAAAATTTATAATTCAAATTTAGGGAAATTGATTTGATTATGGGGTTCAATTTGGGGGAATTTAAGGGCTTGCAATTGAGTTAGAAATTAGCTTCAATTAGGCTTAGATTTAGTTTCAATTATGATTGGGGATGATGAATTTGAGTTTTGAATTGAAATTGAGATAGATTGAAGTCAATTTGGTGGATATTGGGAGTGATTTGGGCATTTGGGCCTTTAAGGTAATTTGGGGATTTTGGTCAAAATGGGTCAATTTGGTCAAATTGGGCTTAATTGAGTGGCTCAAATTGGTTTTAAGGACATTTGAAGTGATTTTGGAATTTTCAGAAAATTTTGGAATCTTTTGAGCAAGAAGGGCATGTTGGTAATTTCAGGGGGTTTCGGGGGTATTTTTGGGATTTTGGTCAATTTGAGTTGTTTGAAATGTTTTAAAATGATTTTTGAAGGAAATCTGAGAATATGTGCAATTTTGGGAAAAATTAGAGTTGTAAGGGCAATTTGGTAATTTTGGTGAAGTTTGGGCTAAAATATCAAAATTAGGACTTTGATGAAATTGAGATTAAATAAAGATGCCAATCATGAGGTCAGCCTATTTGAGTAATGGACCAAAGAAAAGTCCCACTTTGAATCCTCCATGTCTTGGTCCTAGCCAAACCCTAGCCTAGGGCTAAGAGCTTGGGTTAGCACCTAGATGAGTTTCCAAAAGAATAGGGAACCAAAGTTGGGCATGTTTGGTTTAGGACTTCGGGTTAAGAGTGAAAGTGTGAGGTTCAAGTGTGTGTGTGTGTGTGTGTGTGTGTGTGCAAGCCTTACCCAGACCAGATCACCAAGGGTTAGTCCTAAGGCTTGGTCATTCTATAGGGGACTCCTCTTGAGTTCCCTTATGCTTGGGTCCCTCTTAGTAAGTGCTAGAGGTTGGTAGTAACCATATGAAACTCCAAGTGAAGAAAAGAAGCATTTTGAATTTCTAGTGGGAAGGGTTCCATTACTAGTCCTCTAAGATAGTCACAAAGAAATCCTAAGGCTAGATCCTAGGTTCCTAAAGAAAGACTGGACATCGAAAAAAGTGAGGTCAACAACCACCTCCACTATTTCCTCAACCACAAGGGGAAGAATTAGAAGAAAAATTGAAACAGAAGAGTAACCTAGAGGAATTTGATCCTGAATCTAAATTATTTAGAGAGAATCCGATCCAAAATTTGGGAGATCTTGAAGTATCTTATAAAGATCCATTTCTTTTAAATTTTAAAGATGATATCAATATGAAAATTGAGAAAATCATTAGAAGAACATTGGATCTAGAAAGAAATTTGAGGAACAATGATTGGAATCAATCTGAATGAGAAAAGCTAAAAGAAGAATTACAATTTGAGGATTTTGTAGGAATCCCTAGATCTGAAAAAGATTGGGTGACTGACCAAGAATTGCTAAATGGAATTTTGATCCAGGAGGATTCATTTGTTGGGTTGACAACGTTAAACCAAGCGCTTTATGGGAGACAACCCATGTTATCATTTTAGTTTGATTTAGTATGCTAGAGAGTTAGTGTTGTATTGCATTTTCTTTAGTGTGGATTGATCAGTTTAATTGATGATTGGTGGATGTTTGGATTGTTAGTGGTTTGATTTGATTTTTGTGTGTCATGAAGGAGGTGATTCCTTAACTTCTAATTATATCTAAACTTGTTTGTTCTTTTGTAGTAGTTGGATTGATGAGTCCACTACGACTCGGGTCTCAACTGGACTTGAGTATTACATGAGACATCATGAATTTGAACAGTAACAAATCCATCTCAATTTTGTTACTTCCTTTCTCTAACTTCGATTTTATTTGGTAAGAGTCATGAACCTATTTGATGAGTAACATGAGGATGATCTTACACTATGATTTATAACTATTAGAGGTGCATACTTAGTGGGATAAGGTGATGCCTGAGGTTAGTGTTCACACAACTTAACAGGGGTAATCTTGTCCATGTGGATAATCATATAAAATTCATGGAATGCACTTAATATATCTATGTAGTGATTCCGTTAGAAATTGGATGTAAGGTAGTGAGATGGGATGAGATGGAGAAGGAGTTGACCTCATTTACATGTGTGTTTGTGTTTGTATTTATGTTTGCTTTTATGTTACAACTTTATATGGACTAGAAGAACATTTTTATATTTGTATGATGATTCTTGTTATGCTAGTTAGACATTTATTTAGTTAATTTCATTTTGGCATGTTTAGTTTAGATTTACTTTCTGTTACAAAATTTCTTGATTAATAATTGTAGATGTTTCTGATAGCATTTGTGGCAGATAGAATTTCTAAACTGTTTTTCTTCCTACTTATATTTTATATTTTTAATGATATACATGGTTAAAAATCAAGTTTTTTGGAGGAAGAAAAATAAATTTCAAAGTTAGTATACTTCCTTTTAGTTTAATATTATTGCAAGCATATTTTATGCTAGATTTACTTTCTCCTGCAATCATTCTATCATGATTATGCATGTATATGAATTTGATATAATTTTGTATGTGTAAGTAGATTCAACTTTTACCTTTTATTCCTGCTACATTTTATGGAATTAATTGCAAAATATTTAAAAGTTCAAGTTTGGGAGAAGAAAATTTTTTAAAACTTAACTTTATTTGTCCTCAGTAGCCATGAGTATGTTATGCCATTATTTTCCTTTTACTTTTATTTTGTAATGATTATGATTCATGTTTAGGGTTTTTGGATGTTTTCAGAATATGTTTTGATTATAAATGTGATGGTTTATACTTGAACTTCGTTTACATTGCAATTTAGGCATGTTCTAATGTTAAAATCTATACAAAAATATATGAGCCATAGGGCTTTTCTTTCAACAATCAAGTAAGAATCACATCTAATGTCATTGATGAGAGTAAAGTCCATGGGGTTAAGTGTAATTAAATAGAGAAATATAATTGATGGGAGTAGAACTGGAGATTTTAGGGTGACAGACTAAAATCCCCAATTCAGTTCAGGTGTTTAGAAACTAAAGCAAGATTGTTAGCCCTCAGGAGAGGGAACATGAGAACTCAAGTGTGGCAGTTTTACCTTTTCAGCCTAACGAAGGATTTAGAATAAAAAAATTGAATTAGTCAATGTTCTTCGTCACTCGTAAAGAGGATTAAAGAATATAGTTGCTCCTATTTGACACATTACAGTAATTAATGTAGTTAAATGCAAATTTAGAGAAATATTTGTTAATGGGTGTAAATTGGTTGTTCCTAGGGTGTCAGGATAGATTCTTATCAATTTGACTTAAGGCTTCGTAACTTAACACTAAGATTCAATCGTATCAACATAGGTTGTGGGACTCTAGGGTGACAGACTAGTTAGTTCTGACAGGGAAATCAAGATGTTCAGGAATCAGCTTTAATTTAACCAATGTTCTTAATTCAATCGAAAGAGGGTAAAGAAGAGATTTGCTCCTATTGTCATTGACTATATTGAATTTATGTATTTCTATCCAAAACATTATCTAATTCACTGCACAAGAATAATATTTTTACACCTCAAAATTCTCTAAAACAATTCATCCAAAAAGAGTAATCTTTAGAATTAATATTTTCATTTAGAAGTAGTTATGAATTGCTTTAAACTTAAGACTTACATTTAGGAGTACTTGTTAGACAAACCGCTTAACTTGATCTTCCAAACCAAGGACTGATAATCGTAGACTAGAATTAGCTTAAGAGATTTCTTACCTAACATTTCTGTGGGATCGATACTGAAGTTTTTAAAGAAAGTTCTATATTACTTGAAGTGATTGTTGGTCATCAAATCAGAAATAGTCGACCGTCAGCAAAAGAATCCCGTTGCTTGCTTTAAAATAGATTTAACTTACTGTATATATATATATATATATATATATATAACTTTGGAAAGTAATGTTTTAATTTTGAAAATATGAGACTGAACTGATCCCATATTTTCCATAGTTTAAATAAACGGGCACTGTATAACAAGCCATGCATCTACTCCGAAGAATAAACATATTGCTTGATAATGTGGCTTGTTTAAATAAACTAAGGAAATTATAGCATCCATTTTGATCTACAAAACCTTTTTGTTGACTAAGAAGTTCCCCTATCTAATATTGAAAACTAGATAGGGTTTATATTAAGCTGGGTTCTTAAAGTTTCATATAAGGGTAAACCCCTATAGTTAATTACATCTTAAACAACTGAAGTTACTGATGCAAAAAAATATATACAATTTTTGTCATATAATTTTAACCATTTTTAGTGATATTGCACTTTAAAGAAAGGCATTTTTCATGATTTGTTGCAGGTATGATGATTTTAGGTGATCAAAGTGAAAAGAAGCAAAAAGGAATGAATAACAAAAAGTAGCAAAAAGGAGCAAAATGGTGGAAAAGGTGTTCTGGCACCGCCAGCGCCAAAATGGACGCTATCGGCGCCCAAATCCATAGACTTCAGATTTATTGGCACGATAGAGTGTCGATGGCGCCCTATTTGGCGCCGCCAGAGCCCAAAACTAGTGGAGTTCAAATTTGAAGAGTTTTAGTGACTTTTTGAAGGGATGCCTATGGAAACTCTTGGGATTTCGTCCATATCTTATAAGTAACTATTTTTGGACGAAAATGGTGTGCTTCTTCAGTGGTTCTAGAGTAGTTTTAGCGAGTGTTAAGTGTTAGTGTTTAGGAGAAGTGTGTGTAGAGTGAGGATTTGAGAGGAATTCTACTCTAAGGAGTGAAGGAGAAGGAGTAAAGTGAGAGATTGCTTCTTCCTTTCCATTCTAAAGAGAGAATCAAGTGTTGTAAATAAGAGAGAAAAGGATTCAAAGGAACTTCAAGGGAATTGCATTGGGGAAGAGAAAGAGATAAGTTGTATTTTCATTTGTGGTTTGTATAACTTTTCTTTTATATATAAAATCCATGTTATTTTGCATCTTCTCTATGAATTCTAAGTAGTCTCCTTTGTCTTTCTTCCTGCATAGAGATGTAATGATGGATTGATGTGGATTTAATGTGTTTTTAATGTAATAAAGAAATTGTGATGGTTTTTTATTTCAAACTTAATTTACTTTTCTATTTGGCCAATTGAAATGTTAAAATATGTTGTGGAACATTAAGTTTGAAAGGATTTAATGTCCTACAACAATAATGAAATATCCATTTAAATTCTATGGATGAAGTACGTAGTTCATAGGAATTGGGTGCAAATAAATAGGAAAATATATTTTGACGAACTTCAATGTGGAGATTTCAGGGTGACAGGCTGAAATCCCCAAATTGGTTCTAAGATTAGTAACTAATATCAAAGATTAGGCTTTGGGTGAAGGCTGAGTGGGAGCTCCAAAGTGAGAGCCGGTATCCTCCCAGCCAAGCCTTATATTTAGTGACTAAACCTAGGATATGTCAGTGTTCTTTTCTTGCTTAGAAGAGAAGGTACTCTTTTAAGGGTAAAGAATCATCTATGCTCCTATTTGACACAATAATATAAATATTTGTTTCATATCAATCCACACATCATATTCTCATTGCAAGAGGAAAGATATTTTTCTCATATATCGAAAACATTTCAAATACCTAGTTTAGTGTATCTATAGTTAATTCTGTTTTTAAAGTTGTTAGAAGTAATTGTAGTTTATTTAATCATTACTATTTCCTGCATAGTAGTAGTAAGTAGTAAACTTTAATTGCAAATTAAATATTAGATTTTAGTGCTTATAATATATTGTGAACGCTTTCTTATATTTCGAACTTCCCTGTGGGATCGAAAACCAGGACTCCATTAGAGCTCTGTATTACTTGACACGATACATATAATTGCGTTGAATGCTTGGACTTAACAAAATCATTATAAATATATAAATTTGTGTTCATAAATTCTTGCAAAATATAAGTCCGCCGCATCAAGTTTTTGGCGCCATTGCAGGGGGAGATAACAGAGTTAAGAAAGTAAGTAGGAAGGTAACAACGTTAAGAAAGTAAGTAGGAAGGTAACAGAGTTAAGAAAGTAAGGAAGGTAATGAAGTTAAGAAAGTAAGTAGGAAGGTAACAGAGTTAAGAAAGTAAGTAAGAAATTATAAACAATATCTATTAAAAATTTTGTAATAGAAAACTTTTATTTTTTAGTGTGTAATTGTGTGTTTGTTTACCTTTATTAAAGTATTTGTGTTTGTAATGCGTAGTAGTGGATCTATAGATTTAGTGCCTTACGATTCAGAGTTAGAGTGTACTATCAGAAAAATTATAAAACAACAAAAACAAATTGAAAATCCTTGCAAAATGGCAAATAATCAAGATAATCAAAGAAATGATATTGGAAATTTGCCAAGACCATTAAGAGATTATGCTAACCCAACAGCAGATGAAATTCACATAACTATTCAAAATCCTGATGTTGCTGCTAATTCATTTGAACTTAAACCTGCCATTATCCAAATGGTATAAAATAATCAATTTGGAGGAACACCTAATGAGGATCCAAATTTACATCTCGCTAGTGTTCTAGAACTATGTGCTACTTTTAAATATGATGGAGTGTCTAGTGACACTGTCAGACTTAGACTTTTTTCCTTTTTCATTAAGGGATAAAGCTAAGGCGTGGTTAAACTCGTTAGCACCTAGATCTATTAGAACTTGGGGAGAATTATCTCAAAAGCTTCTGTCAAAATATTTCCCTCCATCAAAGACTGCTAAACTAAGAAATGATATTACATCCTTTTGTTAGTTTGAAGGAGAGTCAATACATGAATCTTGGAAGAGATTTAAAGATCTTCTTAGGAAGTGCCCATATCATGCTTTACCAGATTGGTTAAAAATTCAAACATTTTATAATGGATTAGTGGGATCATTGAGATTTATTATAGATGTTGCTGCTAGTGGATCATTAATGTCAAAACCTTTTGATGAAGCATATGCATTAATTGAAGAAATGGCTACTACTAATTTTCAATGGCCCTCTGATCGGGTAAATCCTACGAGAGTAGCTAGTGTTCATGATTCAGATATAATGACTATGGTAGTTTCTCAAATTGCAGCCCTTTCAAAGAAAATAAATCAATATGTAATGAATTATTCTCAACCACCTCAAGTGTTGGAGGAAAATTAATTTGGACAGATAACAGAATCTCAAACACCTTATGAGACTTTAAATGCTATTAATAGACCTAACAATCCTTCTACAAATTATTATAATACTGGTTGGAATAATTACCCAAACTTCAATTGGAATAATAGTAATGCTAATGTTAACCCGCATTGGGCTAACAAGTCTAAAAATCCAATTGGAATTCGAACAATCAAGGAAATACTAATTTTAGACCATCTTATCCTACAAGATTTAATAGTAACCCAAAATTTAAGGTTAATAAGTTGTCTACTGAAGAAATGATTCTGAATATGGGAAATCAATTACAAGCTCAAGGTGTTGCTATGAAAAATATTGAAAATCAATTGGGACATATTTTCACTGCACTTAATAATAGACCTTTTAGAATACTTCCAAGTAATGTTGAGATCAATCCAAAAGATTAAAACAAGGAACAACTTAAGGCTATTCAATTAAGGAGTGGAAAAGAATTGGAGCTAGAGTGCAAAAAGAAGTTGAAATAGAAAAGGAGAAGGTGGAAATTGAAAAAGGTTCAAACATGACTTATCCTGACTTGGATTATCCTCTTGAGCCAATGAAGATAACTATTGAAAAACCACCACCTCCATTTCCTCAAAGATTGAAGAAGCAAAACAGGGATAACAAATTTGGAAAATTTTTGGAGTTCCTTAAAAAATTAACGATAAATATTCCTTTTGTTGAAGCATTAGAACAGTTGCTTGAATATGCCAAGTTTATGAAGGATATCTTGAGAAAGAAAAGAAAGTTTACAGATCACGAAACTATTATACTTAGTAGAGAGTGTAGTGCAATTATTCAGAAGAAGCTTCCGAAAAAACTTAAAGATCTTATTAGTTTCACTATTCCGTGTGCTATAGGTTAAAATTTTTTCGGAAAAGCTTTATGTGATCTGAGAGCTACTATTAATCTTATGCCTTTCTCAACTTTCAAAAGGTTGGGAATAGGAGAAATTTCTCCTACATCTGTGACTCTTCAGTTGGACGATCGTTCCATTACTTACCCTTAAGGAGTGGTGGAAGATGTGTTAGTGAAAGTGGATAAATTTATCTTTCCTGTAAGTTTTATTGTACTTGATATGGAGGAAGATAAAGAAATTCCAATCATTTTGAGAAGACAAATCCTTGCTACTGGAAGAGAAGTAATTGATGTTAAAAAAGGAGAATTAACTATGAGAGTTAATGATCAAGAGGTGACCTTTAATATTTTAAAATCTATGAAGTATCCCTCAATGGAAAAAGATAATGAATGTTTTAGGATGGAGGTCTGTGATTACTTGAAAAATGATCATTTTGAAAGTATATTTGAAAAAGAAGAAGCATATAAAAATATGTTTGAAGAAGAAATTGAAGATGAATAAAATTTAGATATTAAGAAGAATGAAAATTTGGAGTATGTTCAGGAGAGATTCAAAGTATTAGACACTATGGAAGGTGGAAATAAAAGCTTAATTCCATCTATCATAAAATCTCCTGAACTTGAGATGAAAATTCTCCCTAATCATTTAAAGTATATGTTTTTAGGAGAATCATCTACCTTGCCAGTTATTTTATCTTCGGAGTTAAACGATTTTCAAGAACAAAAGTTGTTTGAAACTTTTAAAAGATACAAGAAAGTTTTTGGATGGACTTTGGCAGATAATAAAGGAGTTAGTCCTTCGATTTGTATGTATAAAATTTTATTAGATGAAGAACATAAACCGAAAGTTGATCCGCAAAGTAGATTGAACCCTATAATGAAAGAAGTAGTTAAGTAAGAGATTTTAAAATGGTTGGATGCTGGAATTATTTATCCTATTTCGGATAGTGCTTAGGTGTCCAATTCATTGTGTACCGAAAAAGGGAGGAGTGACTGTTGAAGTGAATGAATGTAATAAAATTATACCCACAAGACAAATTAATGGATGGCGAATTTGTATTGATTATAAGAAATTAAATGTCGCCACCAGAAAAGATCACTTTCCTCTTCCTTTTCTCGATCAAATGCTAGATAGACATGCTGGACACAAGTACTACTGTTCTCTGGATGGATATACTGGTCATCATCAAATACCTATTGCTCTTGAGGATCAAGAAAAGACAACATTTACTAGCCCTTATGAAACCTTTACTTTTTGAAGAATGCCTTTTAGAATGTGTAATGCACTTGCAACATTTCAGAGATGTATGATGTCTATCTTCAGTAGTATGATAGATAATGAATAGACGTTTTTATGGATGATTTCTCTGTATTCGGGACTTCATTTGAAATTTTCTTGGAAAACTTAGCAAAAGTTTGGAGCTTTGTGAGAAAACAAACCTAGTTCTGAATTGGGAGAAATGTCAATTTATGGTTGCAGGAGAAATTGTGTTTGGGCATAAAATTTATGAACATGGTATAGAGTTTGACCCTGCTAAAATTAGAGTGATTAAGAGCTTGCCGCCACCCACTACTGTTAGAGAGGTGAGGAGTTTCTTAGGACACGCTGAATTTTGCAGTCGATATATTAAAGATTTCTCTAAAATTACTAAACCTTTGTGCCGACTGTCAGAAAATGATAGAAAGTTTGATTTTAATGATGAATGCTTGAGAGCTTTCAGATTATTAAAAGAAAAATTAATCACTGCACCTATAATTGTTTCACCCAATTGGGAGAAACCATTTGAACTTATGTGTGATGCTAGTGATTATGCAATCAGAGTAGCATTGGGGCAAAGGCATGATAAAGTTCTCAAGGTCATCTACTATGCTAGTAAAACTCTTAATGAGGCTCAAGTTAATTATACCAAAACTGAAAGAGAGTTATTAGTTATAGTATTTGCTTTTGAAAAATTTAGACCTTATTTAATTGGAGCTAAAAGTATTGTGCATACAGACCATTCAGCTATCAAATATTTAATGCAAAAGAAGGATGCGAAACCTAGAATCATTAGATGGATACTTCTTCTGCAAGAATTTAATTTTATGATAGTTCATAGAAAGGGAGCTGATAATCAAATAGCTGATCATCTGTCAAGAATAGAATATGATAAATTATCTGAATTTGAAAAAGAAATTACTGAAATTTTCCCTGATGAGCAACTCTATACTATTATGGGAAGCAATTTGTCATGGTATGCTGATATTGTGAATTATATTGTACGTGATATTGTACCACCTGATTTAACAAGGCAACAACAAAAGAAGTTTAAATATGATGCAAAATTCTACTTTTGGGATGAGCCCTATCTTTATAAACAGTGTAAGGATCTGATTATTAAGAAATATGTGCCATAAGAAGAAACAAATTTGATTATTCAACGATGTCATGATTCTGAATTTGGAGGTCATTTTGGTATTGATAAAACTGTTTTTAAGATTTTACAATCTGGATTTTATTGGCCTCCTATTTTTAGAGATGTTTATAAATATATTAAATCATGTGATCGATGTCAAAGTGTAGGTAATATCTCTAGAAAAAAATGAAATGCCTCTAAATTATAATTTGGAAGTTGAAATTTTTGATGTATGGGGATTAGATTTTATGAGACCATTTACTCCTTCATTTGGAAATTTATGTATATTGATTGCTGTTGATTATGTCTCGAAATGGATTAAAGCTATTGCTTTACCTAGATGTGATGCTCGGAGTGTTTCAAAATTTTTAAAGAAAAATATATTTACAAGATATGGAATGCCGAGAGTGATCATAACTGATGGTCGATCCCATTTTAGGAATAATCGAATTAAGAGATTAATTGAGAAATATAATATTATTTATAGAATCTCTACTGCTTATAGTCCTTAGACTAGTGATTTTGACAGAATTGTAGAATTGTAAATTAAAAGAATTTTGAAGAAAACTGTGGATAATCATAAATTAGATTGGTATACTCGATTAGATACTGCTTTATGGGCTTATAGAACTGCTTTTAAAACCCCTATTAGAATGTCTCCTTATAGATTAGTGTTTGGTAAGACTTGCCATTTACCAGGTGAATTGGAGCATAAAGCATATTGGGCGATAAAAGAGTTAAATTTTAATTTGAAAAATGCTGGAGAGAAAAGATTTATGCAATTGAATGAATTGGAAGAGAATAGAAATGCATCATATCACAATGATAGGATCTATAAAGAGAAAAGGAAATTATGGCATGATCAAAAGATATTGAAAAAGAAACTGGAATTTAGAAAAAAAGTTTTATTATACAACACAAGATTGAAGTTATTTCCTGGAAAGCTCAAGTTTATATGATAAGGACCTTTTACAGTTGTAAAAGTTCATTCTTTTGGTGCTGTTGATATTAAAGATCCTGATACTGGAAAGATTTTCAAGGTTAATGGGCATCGATTAAAGCCTTACTTTGACAGGTTTCAACTTGATTTCAAAGATGTTTTAATGCTGAGTCATCTCGATTAACTGAATGGTTTGTCGGGCTGACGACGTTAAACCAAGCGCTTTATGGGAGGCAACCCATATGCATGTTTGGGTTGTGTTTGCTTTTTTGATGTAGTTATGATTTTTTTAGACTGTTGTTTTTGAATCCTAATTACTCCTAAATGCTTTAAAAATTGATAAATGATGGATCGAATCGAGATATTGGAATATTTTGGACCAAACGAAGTTCGGTAGGAAATTTTGACTACTGGCACCGCCGGCGCTAGAATGGGCATCGTTGACGCCCTATCACATTCACCACGCTGAACTTGCTTGTTTGAGCGCCGTTGGTGCCTTATCGAGCACCGCCGACGCCCAAAATCTGTTTGACGATTTTTAAGTTTCAAGATGCGAGTTTTGGTAATTTTTGGCAGGATCTTCGTCCCTATAACTTCCTAAACTCTATTTTTGACTTCTTAACTCCAGAAAAACGAAAACCACTGTTGACCTCATTTTTGATGAGGTCTTCTCTTCTCTCTTTAGTACTTAGGATCTAGCCTTAGGCTTTTCCTTTGACTATCTTAGAGGACTAGAGATGGAACCTACCCCTTTAGAAACTCAACCACTTCTTAACTCCATGCAAACTCCACAAACTTGATTGTAGGCCCCTAATCACCTAGAGGGTTGAAATCAAATGTGGAAGTTTAAAGGATGAGTTCCTATAGGACTCTTTAGCCTTGAGATCGCTCCAGGTGGCCCAGTCCGGTGAGGGCTGACTTACACACACACTACACTTATACACTACACTTTCACACATCTCCTAAAACCACACCCATACCCAACTTGACCTCCCGACTCATGAAGGTGATTCACTTGGATGGTCCTTAACCCCTAAGCCCTCGGCTAAGAGGGTTAGGAACAACATAATGAATACACAAAATGAGTCCTCTCATGGCTCATATGGGCTTAATATGGCTTCATGGCTCAACCTAAACGATTCCATGTCACTTAAATTTGATTAATCTTCATTTTTTCAAAATTTCAGCTTTTGGTCTCGGGACCCGACCCTCCTAACCTACCAAAAGCCCCGAATAAACTTCAAAATCTCTAAAATTCCTAAATCACCCAAAATTCCTCAAAATTGATCTTAAACATTTCCATACCACTCAAATTGATCATTTACAGCAAAAAATACAAAAAATTCCAAAAATACCCCCAATACCCTCCAAATTACCAAAATGCCCCTCTCAACCCAAAAATTCAAAAAAATTCCAAAAATTCCCAGAAAATTTCAGAAAATCCCAAATATTCCCAATTTCATTTTGTTCAACTACACCATGGGCTGATTTTGTCAATTTACCCCACTTTTATCAAAACCACCAATTTAACCCATTTTAAACTCAAGTGAACCCAATGTCAAACCAAACCTACTCAATTGACCCCAATTTTGGTTCAATTCAATTCTAAACTTCAATTCAACATCCCAAATGTCAATCTGCATCAAATTCAAGCCCAATTTTATTGACATTTGAATCCAATTTCACTTTTGACCTTAAAGACCAATTTTGACCCATGATCCAAACCTAACCCAAACTCACCCAATTCAACTCCAATTAACCCCAAATCTTTTCTAAATCCTCCTTAGCATCCCCACAAGCAAAACACTAACATGATTTGCCCAAAATTTGGACCCAAATCCCACTCAAATTCAACCCAAAGCTAAAAGGGCCAATTTTGACCTAAACCCAAACCTAACCCAAATGAGCCCAAACCCCAAAATCAAAGCCCAACCAAAGTCAAAACCTCTTTGAAACACTCCCATAAACATTTCCCAACATTGATTTTACATCAATTTCAACCCTAGCCCAACATTGGCCCAACTTGGCCCACTTGGACCTATATTGGCCCATTCACCAAAAGAGCCCAAATTCAACCCAATTCAAACCCAAATCACCCCCAATTTGCTTCAAGTCACTCATGACACATCCATGAGCTAAACCCAACAATTATTTAGCCCAAGCCTTTACCAAAATTTCATCCAAAAATCCATTTTAAAATTCAAAAGCCCATTCCCTTAAACCATTTTAAAAGCCCACATTTACCAAATTTTAAAAGCCCAAAGTCCATTACCAAGCCCACATGAAACCTTTTCTTCATCATTCCTTTGATAATCCTATTTGACCAAAGTCTTAAACCATCATGAAATCAACCCATTTGTAGCATCATGACAAATCCCATCAATGGAATCCAAAGTTTTCAAAATTCCAAATAACCCTTTTCCATGCAAGTGAGCCAACCTTTTCCCAAGCCATGAGCAAGCCAAATGAAGTCATGGAGCCATGAATAAGCCATATGCAAGCTATGGGGAGCCGTTTCCACCTCACCATGCAACTTATGGCAAGAAGAGGGGAGCCTTTCCTAAGCCTTCACTAAACCTTTTTAACCCCATTCATGATACACTTTAACCAAAATTGGCCACCTCACCTTGGATGGGGACTTCACCACACATATGAGGCCGACCCAAATGATCTCACATCAGCCCAAATCAAGCCTTGGTGAGTGAACCAAGCCAAAACCATGAATTGACCCAAATCGGACCAAAAATGCTCCTTACACCCATGTCATTTAAATCCTTGACTTTACACATGGCATAACCTAATTGATTGCACCAAGATCAAGCTCAATCATGTGAGTTTTTCTCAGCAAAAAAACCTTGGTGAATGAACCAAGCCAACCCTCATGGCCACCCAAGCTCCACCATAACCTTCCTTATTTAAACCCCACCTCCATGACCAAGGGAAGGAGATGCAAGATTTACCTTGGGGAGACTATGCCAAATTGTTCCCAAAGCTTCTCCAAGCATTTCTAAGTTCAATCAAATCATTTCCACCGAGGCCTCACCTCTTGGACAAAGGTATCAATTTTTTTCTCCTCCAACCGAGCATGTTTTAATTTTCTGTACTTATTCACATGTTTTAACTATATCATCACCGTATAGATGTGTGCTACTCAATTAGACAATCATTTTAAAAAAAAATTCATTAAATTTTGTTGCGAATCGAGGGAGATATCAAGGTTTGAAGTTGGACGGTTTTGAGTGAATAGAACAAAGAAAGAGGAGCAGCAGCCGTCCGATCGGGCATGTATCCCACGGACGGCGCCGATGGAGTTGGACGGCAGCTTTATCGGTGAACAGGCAACCACGCCAGCCAGTAGCAGCGTGACACGTGTCATTTCGAGCGGGAAATGCATTTTTTTTTATTTATTTTTGAACCTAAACTTCAAAAACTCATAACTTTTCATAGAAAACTCAAAAAAATAAAATAAAAATACCCTCTTGCTCACCGAAACGACGAGAATAATGTGGAAGTGATTTTATATTTATTTGATGCATATTTTATTTTTAATTAATTAAATAGTGTTTTCAATCATTCAATTCTCCATGCATGTATACAACTCATCATAGCATGAGACCATAGTGGCTTTTGAAGCCTTTGTTCTTGGGAACATTCCTTGAATTTTTCAAGATCATAGGCCATCTCTATAAAGAGTTATGTATTTTCCAAGTTTATGTCACTGTTTGTGGTATTTTAATTCCAATAATTATCATGTTGTGAAATAAATTCTAATAAAATTTGGTAATGTTCCTTAGGACCAGAGGACCCTATGAAAAATATATTTTGAGTTAACTCACTTGGAATGACCCTAATTGGCTTAAACACCCAAAATAGATCCCTAATTAATTAGAGCTAACCATACATCAAATTGACTTAAAAACAATTCTCCACTGACCTTTAGGATCAGAGGAACCCACCATAAAAATTTGAGGCCAATTGGACTTGGTTAGCCCTATTAAATGGGTTGATTAAGCCATTTAGTCAATTTAAACTTTAAAAATTCATAACTTTCAAAATACTTTTTAAAAATTCACCAAATTGGTTTTGGAGCCTCTCTGATATTAGGTGAATTTAAGAAAATTAAAATTTTAATTTTATAAAAAAGTTGATTTTTTAATATTATTTTAATATTTTAATAATTAAAAAATAATAAAAATCACAAAAATAATAAAATTCACCAAAATGTCACATTTTGAATTTTAATCACTTAGGAACAAACCTCATATTTTTCTTAGGTCTATTTAGTGAGATATTAAATTTTAAAGCTCTAGGGTAATTTTAAAATTAAAAAAATGTATTTTCTAGCATTTTCACTAAAATAATTATAATAAATCATAGAAAAATCAGAAAATTGTAAAATTTAATTTTCTGATTTCCTTGATATCAGAGAGATTTTTGAAAAATATAAAATTCATTTTTCAACATTTATTTTATTTTTAAATTAATTAACACTCCAAAACTTAAAATAATTATAATAAAAATAATATAATTCAAAAAAATCACCAAAATTAGTCCAAGTGGTCCTCTGGTCATTAGGAATGTCTCCTAATTTTCTTAAGGACAGAAACTTTCCCTTGGTCATGTTATTAAATTTTCCTTTGAAATCTCTATTTTCTACCAAAAATAATTATATAAATAAATTAAATACAGAAAAATCACATTTTCTCCTCTCATGTCTTTATTGACATATGAGTGAAGTCACATAAAAATTTCAAGTTCATTTGAGTTCAATTTAGTGAGTTATGAAATTATTAAGCTTAAAGGGTAAAGTGGTAATTAAAATTTTTAATCCTTAATTAAAACTTTAGGTTTAATAAAAAATTAACAAGTAAAATATTTGATCCTAATCTGATTTGGATGATTGAAATTTAAATAATTAAAGGGTAGAAACCCATTAAACAATTTAAAATAATTAAACCTTAATTAAATAATTGATTAAATTTGGAAGAATAATAAAATTAGAATTATTAAAATAGGGATATTATTAGGAAGAGATTTATTCTTTAATTTAAAATTCCCTAAATTAATCATCTTATTAATATTCAATTCTTAATTAAAATGATAACTCAAATTCAAAACATTAAAAGACTTAATCATTAAACTAAAATTAAATTATTAAACTCTTTTAAAATTTTAATTAAAATTAAAAAAAATAAAATTAAATTAAAAAATTAAATTAAATTAAGTAAATTAAATTGAATTAAATTAAATTAAATTAAATTAAATTAACAAATTAAATTAAATTAAATGAATTAAATTAAATTAAATTAAATAAATAAAACCAAATTAAATTAAGTTAAACCAAATTAAAAATTAAATTAAATGAATTAAAATTAAATTAAATTAAATTAAATTAAATTAAATTAAATTAAATCAAATTAAATTAAAACTAAATCAAATCAAATTAATTTAATGTAACATCAAATCAAACTCAATTAAATTAAATTGAATTAAATTAAATTAAAACTCAATTAAATTAAATTAAATTAAATTAAGTCGAAGTAAATATAACATCACCAAAGACATAAAGAATTCAAAATAAATCTAAAATAACTTGAACAAGTATTCCAAATTTAAACCCATTAATGGAAATTAAACTAAATCACAAACCATTTGAACACCAATTTACCCTCAAAAGCTTTAGTTATCATAACTCCTAAACGTAATATTAAATGAAATGTTACTTCACCTATAGGATATTCAAATGTCCTAGTTCACTGAGCAAGATAACAAAACTTGAGATTCTTGGACGATTAATTCATTTGTGTAATTGAATCCATTTGGACTTAAAACAATTCTAGCAATATTAAAAAGATGTTTAAGATTCTTCTTAAACACTTTCTCAATATGATAGGATGTTTATAAGAACAATCGAATTTAATTGTTCTTCGATGAAGAAAATTGTCTTCAAACCAAAACACAAGGAACCTAGACGTCATAGGAAATGACTAGCTATAGGATTAGGAATTTGGTAGAAAACCATAACCCTTCCCTTAGCTTTACCTAGGAACTTGCTTAAATATTCTAATTGTGTTTTAAGTGCATCTTGGGATGACGGGAAGACCCTCCAGGTACGCTTTTATTTTATCGCAATTTACTTTCTTGCAATTTACATTATTACAATTTCATTAATCGCATCGCACTTACTTTTCTTGCATGATAAACAACTCGTTGCATGAAAACCCACACCTTTAGGATAGTCCCTAAAACCGAAACCAATACTAAGTTAAAAGTCATTGCAAGATAAAATTCACCGCCACAACGAGTTCAAAATATAAAACAACTCAAAATTTAATCACAAACGTAACACAAAACTACAATTACAATTAAATTAAAACGTCCTGTTGGATGATCGGGAATACCTCGGATGATGTAACCTACGTGTTTCTAACGGGATTTCCCACGGTCTAAATGAAAGTGTGGAACTCATTCCGTTGAGTTTAGCAAATTCATTTGGACTAAGTGAATCCGATAAAAATAATGATGCCGGAAGGATGGAACCGTGGGATCTTAACCGGTGTCGTTATAATCAACTTTAAGATTTGTTTTAATTAAAACGTAAAAAACACTTGGAAATTAAGATTTTCTCTAAACCAAAACATTTTTCTCATCCCCTGATTTATGACTTCTAAAACTAAAACTCTGCAACAACAAGGAGCTCGGAGCATGGTGGGCAGCACGGCCATCGTCATCAGCAAAACCTGAGTCTACTTCAAAGAAACTTTCCTAGAATTAAATAACAAAGCCATAGGACTTCGAGGTAGTTTGCCTAGTGCAACATAAATCCTCAACCCTTCGTTAGGCATTTGCATAGCAAATTAAGCCCTAACTGGTCTTAGGATTCCGAGGTAGTCGTCTGATACGACATAAACCATCATATCTTCGAGGCTATTTGTATGATTCTGTCATATAAATATAAGCCCTAATTAATTAAAATTGGCGAGATTAAAACATTAAATAAACATTAGGAATTTCCGAAATTCAAAGCCTAACATTAGGATAGTCTAGGAAGTCACTGAAGTTCACTTCGGGTTCGTGACATCCCCTACTCCTTTTCCTTTGACTCCTAAAATAAACTCGTTCCAAATTCGAGCTATTCCCTATCGAAATTTCCAAAATCCAATTGTTTGAAAACCTTAAACTTTGAAATTCTTGAGAGCAAAACCACTGATCATTATCGAGAGTTTTCTAAGTGATTCCCGTCACTTAAGATGTAATTAACTATAGGGGCTTGCTCTTATAGGGAACTTTAAGAACCCAGGTAATATAAACCCTGTTTAATGCTTTCATAATAAGCAGGGGAATTTGTCGGCTTATAAAATTGGTTCGCAGACCAAACGGATGTCACAAATCTTCTAGTTTATTTAATCGAGCCCCACCGTCAAGCAGTGTGTCTATCCTTAGTGGATAGATACACGGCTTGTGGTGCGGTGCTCGTTTATATAAACTATTTGGGATGTGAGATCGGTTTAATCTCATATCTTAAAATCTTCAAATTTAAAATTATTTTCAAAATCAAATACTACTTTTCAAAATTATTTATTTAAATTAAATTAAAAATTCGCCGACAACTTCTGTTAGGCGACCCCCTTTTCAAAATAAAACACACAACCTAAAAATATGCCGACAACCACCAATTCCTTTTCGTATCCTATGGATTCCTATCCCATTGAAACCCCTCGATTTCGTGTTTTTAACTGAAGGAAGTTCTTAATTTTTGAAGCACAACGTTTGTTCAACAAAGTGATGATGAAAAGAAGGAATATCAAGGAAAGAGGCTTCATAAATCGAGGTATGGATAATCCTATTACTAGAATTGAAGAAATTATTATGGAGAGACGTTGGGAAGTGCTTTGCTACACTACCGCTGCCGTTGTTGTTCCAATCATGAAAGAGTTTTATGCAAATCTTCATGGGATCAACCAATGGTTTGCATTTGTACGTGGAAGATTTGTGCAATTCACTCCTGCATAAATTAACGATCTTTTTATGATCGAGAACGTACCTATTTGCCATTATTCTAATTTCAATGCCACGAGGGGTAATATGAATGATGTGTATCGATATTTGATGGATGAGAATGAAGAATGGGAAGTTGGAGAGAATATATACATTAGTTTCCCATCTGCATCTCTCTATCTAGTATTGAAGCAGTGGCATTACTTTATTTCGTCAAAGTTATTTCCGACATTGAAGATTAGCAAAGTAACCAAGGAAAGCACCATTTTGAATTTTTGTATTCAAACTGGGAGGCCGGTTGATATTGGTAATATTATTGTGAAATCAGTTCCGGGATTAATTGTGCATGGATCTAAATATGGGCTTGAACACCCGTCCACCATATTTCTGTTATGTATTCAGTCACAGGTTCTTTATGAAAGTTGGGAAAATGTTCTTCTTCCATTGAGGCTTATTGATCCAACTAATCCCTATGACTACCAGACTGTTGGAGATGAAGATGACATGAATTTTCTTGCTGATCAACCAACACAGACTTCACAACCGATTCAACCCTATTTTCCTGAAGATTCCAGAATGATATTGAAGAGGATCAAACAGTTGGAGAAAGAGGTATGAAATGTTATGAATGCAATCAATAAAATTTTTGATTTATTCGATTATATAGATTATCGAATGAAAGAGCAATTTAATCACACTGGTCGAATTGAGATGGGCTTGATCAATCTGATAAAGAAGAACACGGTGATTGCTGAGGAATCATCTGACGAATTTCCAATTCGTCCATTCAATAACTTGTTTGTGCATTAACAATCAATTGGAGACAATAGAGGAGAGGATAGTTCTTTAACTGATGTGAAGTAATTAATGGATTTTACTTATGTTTGTTGTGTGTTTAGTTTGCTTTGCTTAGTTATGTTTGGTTTGTGTAGTATTTGCTTTGAAATTTGAACTTGGAATTGGATCTGCTTGCTTTCATTGTGTGCTTAGATCTTAGTGTTTGCCTATCGTAGAATACTTGCTGCACTAAGTATCTAAGAGTAGCTGGTTTGAATGAACATATTTGGTGTCTTTAATGTAACTTGGATTTTATATTTATAATATTGTTGTGTATTGTTTGTGTGAAGAATTGTGTTAATTATTGCTTATGGGATGATGAAAATGCCTATTGAAGTGTTAAACATCATTGTAGACATAGAAATGATCAAAATTACGAAAAAATTTCGGACCCAGAAAATATTTTGGACTGGCGCCGCCGGCGCCCAAATCTAGAGAGTTTGCTATTTAATCTAAATAGAGCGCCGCCAGCGCCCGAACCTAGTAAAAGTCCAAAAATCCTCATTTTTGTGATTATTACCCTGGAACCCACAATTTCTTCCATTGCCTTCATCTTCCTACTCCATTTTCGTGATTTTGAAGATCTAGGGCCTGCTAGATCTCAGATTTAAGGAGATTTCAAGGCTTTTTGACACCAGATTCACATTCTCTTGGCAAGAGCTTCACTTTAAGTTAAAATTTTTGGATTTTCACCATAAAAATCTCTCACATTGATTATGGTGGAATTTTTGGAGTTTTAAAGAGATTTTGAAATTTACATGATGAAATTTGCTCTTACTTATTTAGAATAGTGTTTGGAGTTTGTTACATTGTGAATTTGGAATTTATTGGAATCTTCTTGCAAATTTTAGAAATTCACATGGCTCCAAGGTTAAGTAAAGGGAAGAGGAAATTGGATTTTGATGAGGAGAAATTTGTTAACATCAAAGCCCAATTTTTCTATAACACTTAACTTTACAAAAAGAAGTGTATCCAGGATCAAGCTTCTGATAGTCTTGGAGGATCTGTAGAACAATTAATTGCAGAGCAGAACTAGGAATGATTTTGTTATTTTTACTGGGAATGCTATTATTGGAGTTGTTAGAGAGTTCTATTTGAATGTACCTTGGACTGAGACTGAGTATGTGCTTGTTAGAGGAAAAATGGTTGAGTTTACTACTCAACGTATTAATGCTTTCTATCAGACTCGGGAACCATTCATTTGTGAATACGAAAACATTGACACTTAATGTGGTGAACTTATATTTTGCAAGAATTTATGAACTTGAATTTATATATTTATAATGATTTTGTTAAGTCCAAGCATTCAACGCAAGAATACGTATCGTATAAAGTAATACAGGGCTCTAATGGAGTCCTGTTTATCGATCCCACAGGGAAGTTTAACGTATAAGAAAGCGTTCATAATATAACTAATGTAGCACTAAAATCTGATATTTAATTCACAATTAATGTTTACTACTTACTTCTATTATGCAGGAAACAATAACGATTAACTAAACTACAATTACTTCTAATAACTTTAAAAACTGAATTAACTATAGACACACTAAACTAGGTATTTGAAAGGTTTTCGATTTATGAGAAAAGTATCTTTCCTCTTGCAATGAGAATATGATGTGTGGATTGATATGGAACAAATACTTATGTTATTGTGCCAATTTGCAGCATAAATAATTCTTTACCCTTAAAAGATTACCCCCTCTTCTAAGCAAGAAAAGAACATTGACATATCCTAAGTTTAGTCACTAAATCTAAGGCTTGACTAGGAGGATACCAGCTCTCACTTCGGAGCTCCCACTCACCCTTCACCCGAAGGCTAACTTATGATATTAGTTACTAATCTTAGAACCAATTTGAGGATTTCAACCTGTCACCCTGAAATCTCAACATTGAAGTCCATCAGAACAAATTTCTCAATTTATTTGTACTCAATTCCCATGAACTATGCAATTCATCCATAGAAATTGAATGGATCTTTCATTATGGTTGTAGGACATTAAATTTTTTTAAACTTAATGTTCAATAAAATATTTTAACATTTCAATTGACCAAATTGAAAAGTAAATTAAGTTCTAAATGAAAAACCATCACAATCTCTTCATTACATTAAAAGCACATTGATCCACATTAAAAATGCCCATTTTTATGCCTTATTTATGATTCAATTTTTAAGGATATTAGCTTTAATGAAAGGTATTTTAATGTTTTTGAATGTAGGTGATAAAAAAAGAGTTCAAGAAAGAAAAATGAGCAAAAAAGAGAAAAAATGGAGCTAAAAGAGCAAAGTTGTCGAAATTGTAGGCCTGGTGCCTAGGCGCTAGAATCTGGCGCCTATGCGCCAGTTCCATACAGACGCAGACAAGATTTTTGAATACTTTGGACAGTTATTTTGACGGTGTTAAACAGTTATTAGAGCTTCTAGAAGACTGGAAGTTACTTCTAATATATATGACATGTGATACAATGCATCTAGACGCAGGGAAACAATTTTAATTGCGAAGAGGTGCGAAAAACCTGGTTACGGAGTCCGGTGCCTAGGCGCAAGATCCCGGAGCCTAGGCGCGACAATTACCTTCTAGAAGATACATTATATTTGGATGAATTTTGAAGAGGTGTCTTAAGCAACCCGGGTCAAATTCAGAGCTCTATAAATAGGAGCCCATTCTACAGAGAAAATCACCCCTTTCACCCCTTCTAGCATCCTTTAGTCCCCAAGCACTATATAGCCATCCAATCATTTTAGGGAGCCACCTTCTTTATTATTTAGTGAGTTTATTTTTAGTTTATTTTTAGTGTTAAGTGTGAGAATATTAGTGTTGTTACTGTTGAAATCTTTCATCATTGCATTGAAGTCAGTAGAAGTCTGCAGATCACTTGAAGGAACATTCCAGATAAGTATTTGTAACTTGGTTCAAAGTTTTATAAATATATTTTGTTGTGTGAATTCAATGTGTTCTGAGTAGTTAGTTTTATTTCTCCTTTCAACTATGAAAAGATAATAAGATAATTAAACTTTGTTGGAGAATTTAACCTAAAATAATTATAAAAATTGTGATGATATTAATACCTGATCTTAGTTTACTTTTTAAACTGGCCATTTAAATTTTTAAAACCTATTGAAGAATTTTGAGACCTATCCGGAGATGAGTTCTTAACTAGTAGATATCACATGAATCCTTGGGTAGTCGAAGACTTTATGCGGGTTATTCAAGGTGAAGTGCAAATAATTAGAAAAATATGAATTATTAGGCATATAGTTAATTAGTTTTTAGAGTGATAGACTAAATTCTAATAATTTTATTTATAGAAAGGGAATGGGTCACTGGTAGGGCCGACCATAGCCACTCTTGGACATCTAGTAGTTTGAGCCTAGATTAACCTATTCTACTAATAAAACATCCAGAACCGATCTGTAGATTAGTCAATGTTCTTTATGCTTGGAACAAAGGGTAAAGAATATGAATGCTTCTATTTGGCACAATACCATAATCTAAATTCTCTAAAAATGATAATTATTCTAAAAATCTTGGATTAGTTGAAAAGGAGAAAATTGTTTTATTTATATCTGCATTAATATTTATTTTAGTGTTGCTTACTTACATTTAGTGTAAATTTCATTAAATTTAAAATCTAAAATTTAAAAAGAAATAAAAATAAAAATTACTTTTAATTTGAAAAATCTAAAAATATTACTTAATATTCTAAAAATCTTCCCTGTGGGATCGATAATCAGGACTCCACTAGAGCCCTGTATTACTTGATACGATACGTATACTTGCGTTTGAAATTGTGATTTTTACAAATTATAAAAATCTAAATATAAATTCATAAAATATTTCATAAGTAAAATCACATCAAGTTTTTGGCACCGCTGTCAATGATTAAATTTTCTAGCAATGGAATCAAAATCTTGCATTTGAAAGTATAAATCCCCGTTGGTTGAGTCACACACCAAGTTTTTGGCGCCGTTGCCGGGGAAGATAAGGAAAATAAGTAAGAAAATTAAAAATACATTTTTCAAATTAAATATAATTTATACACTTTTATTTCTTTTAAAATATAACAAATATATAAAAAAATAATAAAAAATATATAAAAATTAAAAATACCAAAAAGATTTTAATTTTATGTGTAGTTCTGGATCGGAAGGATTATTACCTTTTGATTATGAATTAGAAAGAACAGTTAAAAGAATTAAAAAAGGAAAACAAGGAAAAAAAATTCAAAAATATCAAGAAATGGCTAACTTACATAACAATAATCAAAATCCAATAGAAATCAATAAAAAAAATGTTTATAAACCATTAAGGGATTATGCAAACCCTATAGCTAATGAACTTCATATTAGTATTCAAATGCTAGCTTTAGATGCTAATTCTTTTGAGCTTAAACCTTCTATTATTCAAATGGTTTAAAATAATCAATTTGGAGGAACACCTAATGAGGATCCAAATTTACACCTTACTAGTTTCTTAGAACTTTGTGCTACCTTTAAATATAATAATATTTTTGATGATGCTATTATGCTAAGACTCTTTCCTTTTTCCTTAAAAGATAAAGCAAAGATGTGGCTTAATTCATTAGCAACTTGTTCTATTAAAACTTAGGCAGATATGACACAAAAATTCCTTGCTAAATATTTTCCTCCTTCTAAAACTGCTAAATTAAGAAATGATATAACTTCATTTACACAATTTGATGGAGAAACAATTTATGAAGCTTGGAAAAGATTTAAATAATTATTAAGAAAATGTACTCATCATGCTTTGACAGATTGGTTAATTATTCAAACATTTTATAATGGACTTATTTGATCACTTAGATCTATTATTGATGCTGTTGCTGGTGGTTTTTTAATTGCTAAGACATTTGAAGAAGCTTATACTTTAATTGAAAAAATGGCTAATAATAATTTTCAATGGCTTTCTGAAAGGACTAATCATAAAAGAATGACAAGTATTCAAGATAATGAAGCTTTTTCTATTTTAGCTTCACAAGTGGCTGCGATATCTAAGAAATTAGATAATTTTGCTATTAATATATTGCATGTAAGTAATGATAATTCTACAAATACTGATGATTCTCAAACAATAGAAACTTTGAAAGCTATTGCTAGTAAAACTAATAACCCTTATTCTAATTATTATAATCCTGGTTGTAAAAATCATCCTTATTTTAATTGGAATAATGGACATCAAAAATGGAGTAATAATCAAGTTAATCCAAATTGGAACAATCAAGGAAATTCAAACTTTAGACCAACTCACCCTCCTGGTTTTAATAATCAGCAGAAAAAGTTATCTATAGAAGAATTGATCTTGTAAATTGGTAATCAGCTACAAAGTCAAAACACTACTATTCATAATATTGAGGATCAGATGGGTCAAATTGCTAATTTTATTAATTACAGACCTCAAGGAACTGGGAAAGAACATGAACAAGAAAAAGCTGTACAACTTAGAAGTGGAAAGGAACTAAAAGAGAAAATTCAGAATGAAATTGAAAAAGAGGGAGAGAGGTAGAAGAAATTGAAAAACCTAAAGATACTATTTCTCCAAGTAAAGATCAGACTGTAATTCCTATTGAAGTGGAAGTTGAAAGACTACCACCACCATTTCCTCAAAGATTAAAACAACAGAAGCTTGACCATCAATTTTCTAAGTTCTTTGAGATTTTTAAGAAACTTACCATCAACCTTGCTTTTGCTAAAGCTTTGGAACAAATGCCAAGCTATGCAAAATTTATGAAGGATATTTTAAGCAAGAAAAGAAAATTTGAAGCTTATGAAACCGTTGCATTAAGTGAAGAATGTAGTGCAATAATTCATAAGAAATTACCTCAAAAACTTAAAGATCCTGGAAGTTTCACTATACCATATGCTATTAGAGAAAAATTTTGTTGAAAAGCCTTATATGATTTAGATGCAAGTATTAATCTCATGCCATTTTCAATCTTTCGAACGTTAGATTTAGGAAAGATTTCTCCCACCACTGTAACCCTTCAATTAGCTGATCGATCTATTACTTATCCTAAAGGAGTTATAGAGGATGTTCTTGTTAAGGTAGATAAATTTATCTTTTCTGTGGATTTTATTGTGCTAGATATGGAAGAAGATAAAGAAATACCTGTTATTTTAAGGAGAACTTTTCTAGCTACCGGACGTGCTATGATTGACATACAAAAAGGAGAATTAACGATGAGAGTTAATGATTAAGAGATAACATTTAATGTTCTGAAATCAATGAGGTATTGTGATAAAGAAAAATGCTATCGAATGGATATTTTTGATTATATAATTGAAAAACATTATCAAGAAAAATGTAAGATCATTTCTGAAGATAAAAAAGATGAATCTGTGATATATAATGAGTCATTAACTGAAGAAATTGAAAAAGTAAATGAATAAAAATTATCTAAAGAAACTCATTATATTCATGAAAACTGGGAAATTTTAGACACAACTAAAAATGATATGCTTTTACCCTAAATCGAAAAAGCCCCTGAACTGGAATTAATAATTATACCTGCACATTTAAAGTATGCATTTCTTAGAAATTCATTAACTTTACCAGTAATTATATCTTTGGAATTGAGTAAAGATCAAGAAGAAAAATTGATAGGAGTTCTGAAGAATTAAGAAAGATTTTGGTTGAACTATTGCAGATATAAAAGGAATAAGCCCTTCAATTTGTATGCATAAGATTTTAATGGAAGAAAATTGTAAACCCACTATTGAACCTCAAAGAAGATTGAACCCAATTATGAAAGAGGTTGTAAAGAAAGAGATTTTGAAATGGTTAGATGCTGGAATTATTTATCCTATTTTGGATAGCATATGGATGGGTCCTATTTATTGTGTTTCGAAGAAAGGAGGTGTAATTGTCATTGTTAATGAAAAAAATGAATTAATCCCAACAAGACAAGTTAATGGATGGTGAATTTGCATTGATTATCAAAAATTAAACAACACCACTAGAAAGGATCATTTTCAATTACCTTTCTTGGATCAGATGTTGGATAAATTATCTAGACACTCATATTTTCATTTTCTGGATGGATATTCTGGTTATCATCAATTACCTGTTGCTCCTGAGGACCAAGAGAAAACAACATTTACAAGTCCTTATGGAACATTTGCCTTTAGAAGAATGCCTTTCGGTTTATGCAACACACCTGCAACTTTTCAAAGATGTATGATGTCAATATTCTGTGATTTAATATGATGTCAGTATTTAGAACTTCTTTTGAGTCTTGCTTGGAAAATATAATGAAAGTTTTGAAGAGATGTGAAGAAACAAATTTAGTTCTAAACTGATAAAAATGTCAATTTATGGTCACAGAAGGAATTGTAATTGGACATAAAATTTCACAAATAGGGATGGAAGTTGATTAGGCAAAAGTGAAAATTATTGCTAAACTTGAACCACCTACTACCGTTACTGATGTAAGAAGTTTTCTGGGTCATGCTGGATTTTATAAGAGATATATAAAGGATATTTCTAAAATTGCTAAACCTCTTTGCCATTTATTGGAAAAAGAAGCTAAATTCGAATTCAATGAAGATTATCTAAATGCATTCAATATTTTAAAAGAAAAATTAATCACTGCACCTTTATTGTTACACCTGATTGGAGTAAACCTTTTGAGTTAATGTGTGATGCAAGTGATTATGCAATTGGAGCTGTATTGGGACAAAAATATGAGAAAATTTTCAAAGTTATATACTATGCTAGCAAAACTCTTAATGAAACTCAAATAAATTATACTACTACTGAAAAAGAACTTTTAGCAATAGTATATGCCTTTAATAAATTTAGACCATATCTTTCCTGGAACGAAATGTATCGTACATACTGATCATTCTACTATTAAGTATTTAATGTCTAAAAAGGATGCTAAACCTAGATTGATCAGATGGGTTTTACTTTTAAAAGAATTTGATTTTTAGATTGTGAACAGAAAAGGAACTGACAACCAAATTGCTGATCATTTATCGAGAATAAAAAATAATAGTGAGAAGATTTATGAAGAGAATATAAAAGAGAAATTCCTTGATGAGCAATTATATGTCATTCAAGGATTACAAATGCCTTGGTATGTAGATATAGTTAACTATTTGGTTAGCAATATTTTACCATATGGTTTGAATAGCAAATATATAAAGAAATTCAAGAATGATTGTAAATCGTATATTTGAGAAGATCCTCATTTATTTAAAATAGGAAGAGATTCTGTGATTCGAAGATGTGTACCTTATGAAGAAACTTTTGCAATTATTCAAAAATGTCACGATTTTGAATTTGGAGGACACTTTAGAGTGGATAAAACTGCATTTAAAATTTTAAATTCTGGATTTTATTGGCCTACGTTATTCAAAGATTTTAGACATTATGTGAAAACTTGTGATCGATGTTAAAGAATGGGGAATATATCCAAAAAAGATGAAATGCCTCTAAACCTTATATTACAAATTAAAATTTTTAATGTATGGGGTTTAGACTTTATGGGACCTTTCGTACCATCATCTGGAAATATTTATATTTTATTAGCAGTTGATTATCTTTCAAAGTGGATTGAAGCTGTAGCTTTACCTAACTGTGATCCCAAAAGTGTTTCGAAATTTTTAAAGAAGATGATTTTTACAAGATTTGGAATGCCTAGGGTAATTATCACAGATTGGGGAAGTCATTTTAGAAATATAAGAATTCAATCATTGCTGGAAAAATTCAGAATTAAATATGGAATTGCAACTGCTTATCACCCTCAAAAAAGTGGAATGGCTGAAGTATCAAATAGAGAAATTAAAAGAATTTTAGAGAAGATTGTTAATCCTAAAAGAACTAATTGGGTTGATAGACTTGATTCTGCATTATGGGCTTATAGAACAACTTATAAGACACCTATCGGAATGTTACCTTATCGGTTAGTTTATGGTAAACAATGTCACTTACGTGTTGAACTGGAACATGAAGCTTATTGGGCGATAAATGAGTTCAATTATGATTTGAATGATGCAGGAGAGAAACGATTATTACAACTGAATGAAATGGAGATAAGAAATGAGTCCTATGAGAATGCAAGGATTTATAACTAAAGAATGAAGAAATTGCATGACAAAAAGATTTCAAGGAAAATGTTTGAGTCTGGACAAGAAGTGTTATTATTTAATGCTCATTTAAAACTTTTTCCTGGAAAATTATGATCTAAATGGATGGGACCATTTATAATTGAGAAAGTGTACCCTTATGGAGCCGAGGATATTAAAGATCCCAAAACTAGAAAAGTATTTAATGTTAATGGATTAAGACTAAAGCCTTATATGGGAGAAATGAAACCAAATTACAAAGAGGCTTACGAACTGAGTCTACCCGATTAATTCAATTAATTAGATCTAGCTGACAATGTTAAACCAAGTGCTTTGTCGGAAGCAACCCATTTATTATCAGTATGATTGTTCATGATTTATCTTAATCGTGTTTGTATGTGGATCACACCTTTTTATTAGACCTATTTTTTAAGACCGAAACTTTGTAAATTTGACGATAGGCGAATCAGAGTCGATCGAGGTTTCGACGCCTAGGTGCCAAAAGTTGGCGCTTAAGCAACAGATTAACCTGCGCATATCGATGATCCGGCGCCTAGGCGCCAGATTCTGGGGCCTAAGCGCCACAGTTACAGCTCATGTAAAAACTGAAATTCTTTAGTTTTTCACACGAGATCTCCCTATATATTGACCTATCTTCGTCCCCAATCACATACAAACCTTAATTTCGACCAGAGCAATCTATTTTGGAGGAGTTAAGAAGAGTTGGGAAGCAATGGATAGAGGAAATCATGGAAATGAGGTAAGAGATAAATCTCCCAAAGATCCTCAACCTTATTTTAATGGTTTTATTACTGTTAGTATGGAGAGATTGTTTAGTTGTTTGCAAAAGATTGAAGTGGAACTTCAAAGCATTGGGAATCATTTGCATGAATTGTATCATCAAATTGAACACATGGAATGGCAAATGAAACTTCAATTTGATCATATGGCGGGCTATCAAGACACTCAAGTAGCAATGTACGCGAAGAACAAGTGGATCAGTGAAAGACGGCTTTGGAATTTCCAAGGGCATTGGATTTCTATCTTGGCGGTCCTAGCGAACTTCATTGCGAAAAAGATGAAAATTGAAGATCGGTGGTGAATAGATCTCTTATGTGTTCTAGGTGTGATTGAGTCAAGTTTTAGTGTGTCGATTATCTAATTTGTGTGTTTGCTTAATCGTTCAATGTGTATTGTTGGATTTGGAATTTTTTTTGAATTTATGTTGTTTATGTTGTTTATAGAATGATGAACCTTGTTATAGTCTTGTTATGGAATTCATTGAGTTTGGAATGAAAATTATGAGTTGGAATTAAAGAGTTTAGTTAAATTTCGTGTTTGAAATGTGGATCTTAGTTATCATTTTAAATTGATTGAGGAAATATTTGGAGGATATAAATTGGATTAATACTCTTATAAGAGTAATTAGGAGTAAAATTTGATAAGTTTTTGTGGAAAATATAAATTTTAAATCGAATTTTTCGAAAGGCGAGTCTGGCGCCTAGGCGCCGGTTCGGCCTGAACCCAAAACTTCATCTTCTTAAACACTCCCACACCATTTTTGACGCCTAAGCTTCCCTTTCCTCTAGTTTTCACGAAAAGAGACCCTAGAGATCCCATTTGAGGCCGGATTATCAAGTTTTTGAGCTTAAAATCATTCGATTTCTTCATCCTAAGGTCAGATCTACATTCTAAACCAATTATTTTCAATTTTCACCATAGATTTTGCTCACATTGTAGAAAACTAAAATTTTGGAAAAAATTTAATTTTTAGAGTTAAATCCATGGATTTTTAAGCTCTTTCAAGTTTTAAAAGCTTAAATTAGTTTATTTTCTTTGATCCTATGAATTTATTTTACATTTTTATTTCACGTATAGATGACACCCAAATCTAAGCGAGGAAAGGAAAGAGAAACTTTTATCGTAGCAAGTTTGTCACTGCCGCTGCACATTTCCGGTATAATGATTTTGCTACGACTCGAAAGTTTTTACAATCTGGGAGAAAGATATGAGGATACGATCGTTACACTCAACTGACAACGATTCTTCTATTTTACTGTTGTTGCTGTTATCCCTGTGGTTAGGGAGTTTAATGCCAATTTCGTGGATGCTGAAGAGTACGAGATTTTCGTTAGAGTTGGAGTAGGATTCACTTCCGAACATATCAACATTTTCTACGGCCTACCGCCGAGCATCGAGTGTTATTACTCTGGATTATCTCCATTTGAGGGAGATTTAGATATGATTATTGCTTACCTGACTGATGGTACTGGAGCTTGGAAGATCCGGAATGGAAAAATGGTAAATTTTTCATCTTCTAAGATTAATGGTGATTCAAAGGCGTGGCACTACTTTATTTCTGCTCGTCTCATTCCATCCAATCATTTGAATGAGGTTACCAAGGATAGAGCTATCCTCAACTATTGCATTAAGGAGAGGAAGCCGATTGATGTAGGAAGTATCATTTATGATTCTGTAGAGGCCACTGCTCGTTCTAGCACTTATGTTGGACTTGGATTTCCATCTTTGATATATTCTCTGTGTGAAAGTACTGGAGTAGTTACTGAGCTTTCTGAGGAAAAGCTCAAGTCTACAAAGCCCATAGGAAGAGAAAGCTTTAGTATCTATGATCGACTTCGAGCTAAGAGTTTTACTGCACCTTCTAGTTCATTACCTGCTTCTGGTAGAGCTTCTACTTCTAGGCCTTCTACTTCTACTGCTGAACTACCATCTAGTTTCTAGGAGTCCAAGCATGAACAGTTTATGGAGCAGTAGAATGAGTTATTTCTAACCAATTGTAGAGTAGATACAATCGATAAGAAGATTGATCATCTCTCTGAGTATACCCAAAGGAAGAGTGATTATGATGCTGAGTATTTTGAGTCTTTAGTTAGATTCCTGAAGGGTGAGCATGATGTTCAGTTTCCTACCTGTCCTAGATTTTCACCATATGTTGATCCGAAGGATATGGAATTTTCTTTTGGAGGCTACAGACAGTGATTAGTAGCCAGATTTACCTCTTGAGATTTGTGATTCTGTTTTTAGTTTATTTCTCATTTGTTAGTAATGATTAATGTGATTGTATTATTTTTTGCTAATGTCAATTTGTCTAAGTAACTTTCTATGAATTTTTTTATGTTGAGATTATTTTGGAGTGTCTGCTATGTTATGTGTTTAAGACTGAAATATGGTTGAATGTTTATTTTCAATGAAAATGTTTATTTCTGTTTCAGCCTATTGTTTAGTATTCATGAATAGTTAGTAATTTCTCATGTTTAAAATAAAAAAATTAATTAACTCATGCTCTGCAAACTTTTCTATATTTGCTTAATTATTCTGTTATACTCCTATTAAAGCATGTGTAGGAGTAGAAATGAGTTTTTCCTTACTGCATTATCATTGTACATAGATAAATTCCTATTTAATTCTTTCTCTCATGCTTTATAAAATTTTATAATTCATTTATATACTAAAGCTGAAGTTTTGGCGAAGGGAAAACATTTTTTGTTCAAATTTAAATATTATTTGTCCTTAATGAACTAATATTTTCTTTAAAAAAAATTTTAACATAACATAAAGAATGAAAAATCTATTTAAGATTACTTAAATATTTGGAGTTTAAAAATAATTTAGTAAACTTAATTAAAATTTCAATAATTTCGATTGATTTTAAGAATAAATTTATTTAACTTAAAGAATAATAAGATTAAGAATTTTTCTATTTGTGGTAAAGAGAATTGTATTTTAGAAATACTAATGAATCAAGATTATTACCTGAAAAAGAAAATATCGAAATAATTTTTGAAAAATAGTTATTAATAATGTCATAATTATTAAGTAAAAAAAATGTATAAGTTTTTAAATATAAGTTAAGGATAGTGAAGTTCAAAATCATTAACAGGTTATCCAAAAATAGTAATCCTCACAAATAAAAAAGAAGTGGAGGATAAAACAATATCCCTTAAAAAGGAAAAGAAAAGAAAAAAGCAAAAAAAAAGAAATGTGAGGAAAAACTTGAGGAAATGCGTAATAAAAAATTTACTTCATTTGAATTATCTTATAGGAAGAAAACCAATTAAATTTTTAACTTAATTTTTATGTACAATTATTTTTACTAGAAAAATGTTTCATTAAAATCTTTTCTTATAAATATTCTATGTGACCTTAATATGATAAATTACAATTATTCTTAAAGTAAATGAAAAATTGGAATTCTTATGATTTGGTAGTTAAATATTCTTTAAATTAAACTTAATTAGAGAAATTGGTTAATGATTTTCTAAAGTATTTATTAAACAAAGAAAATTACAAGGAATCTTAAATATTTAAACTTCATTCCAAATGCTATATATTTTATGTAATTAAAAGGGTTACTTGAGGACAAGTAACGTTTAAGTTTGGGGGAATTTGATCCACTTTAAAAATATCTATTTTTATGCCTTATTTATGATTCAATTCTTAAGGATATTATACTTTAATGAAAGGTATTTTTATGTTTTTGGATGTAGGTGATAAAAAAAGAGTTCAAGAAGGAAAAAAGGAGCAAAAATGGAGCTAAAAGAGAAAAGTTGTCGAAATTGTAGGTGTGGCGCCTAGGCGCCAGAATCCGGCGCTTAAGTACTAGTTTGATACAGACACAGACAAGATTTTTGACGACTTTGGGCAGTTATTTTGATGGTGTTAAGCAGTTATTAGAGCTTCTAGAAGACTGAAAGTTACTCCTAATATATAGGACATGTGATACAATCCATCTGGACACATACAAACAGTTTTAATTGCAAAGAGGTGCGACCCAAAGTGAAGAGGTACGAAAGACCTGGTCATGGAGTCCGGCGCCTAGGCGCCAGATCCCGACGCCTAGGCGCGACAATTACCTTCTTGAATTTTGAACCTCTAGTCAAATTCAGAGCTCTATAAATAGAAGCCTATTCTACAGAGAAAATTGCCCCTTTCACCCCTTCTAGCATCCTTTAGTCCCTAAGCACTATATAGCCATCCAATCATTTTACGGAGCCACCTTCTTTATTATTTAATGAGTTTATTTTTAGTTTATTTTGAGTGTTAAGTGCGAGAATATTAGTGTTGTTGCTGTTGAAGTCTTTCATCATTGCATTGAAGTCAGTATGAGTCAGCGAATCACCTGAAGGAACATTCTAGATAAGTATTTATAACTTGGTTCAAAGTTTTATAAATATATTTTGTTGTGTGAATTCAATGTGTTCTTAGCAGTTAGTTTTCTTTCTCCTTTCAACTATGAAACGATAATAAGATAATTAAACTTTGTTGGAGAATTTAACTTAAAATAACTATAAAAATTGTGATGATATTTATACCTGATCTTAGTTTACTTTTTAAACCGACCATTTAAATTGTTAAAACCTGTTGAAGAGTTTTGAGATCTATCCGGAGATGAGTTCTTAACTAGTAGATATTACATGAATCCTTAGGTAGTCGAAGGCTTTATGCGGGTTATTCAAGGTGAAATGCAAATAAATAGGAAGATATGATTTATTGGGCATAGAATTAATTAGTTTTTAGAGTGATAGACTAAATTCTAATAATTTGACTTATAGAAAGGGAACGGTTCACTGGTAGGGCCGACCACAGCCACCCTTGGACATCTAGTAGTGTGAGCCTAGATTAACCCATTTTACTAATAAAACATCATGAACTGATCTATAGATTAGTCAATGTTCTTTATGCCTGGACCAAAGGGTAAAGAATAGGAATGCTTCCATTTGGCACAATACCATAATCTAAATTCTCCACAAATGATAATTATTCTAAAAATCTTGGATTAGTTGAAAAGGAGAAAGTTGTTTTATTTATACCTGCATTAATATTTATTTTAGCGTTACTTACATTTATTATAAATTTCATTAAATTTAAAATCTAAACTTTAAAAAGAAATAAAAATAAAAATTACTTTTAATTTGAAAAATCTAAAAATATTACTTAATATTCTAAAAATCTTCCCTGTGGGATCGATAACCAGGACTCCACTAGAGCCCTGTATTACTTAATACGATACGTAAACTTGCGTTTGAAATTGTGACTTTTACAAATTATAAAAATCTAAATATAAATTCATAAAATCTTTCATAAGTAAAATCACATCAAGTTTTTGGCACCGCTGTCAGTGATTAAATTTTCTAGTAGTGGAATCAAAATCTTGCATTTGAAAGTATAAAGCCCCGTTAGGCTGAGTCACGCATCACACATCAAATCCACATCAATCCATCATCACATCTCTATGCAAGAAGAAAAACAAGGGAGACTACTCAGAATTTATGGAGGAGATACAATAAAACATGGATTTTATATATAAAAGAAAAGTTATACAAACCACAAAAGAAAATACAACTTATCTCTTTCTCTTCCCCAATGCAATTCCCTTGAACTTCCTTTGAATCCTCTTCTCTCTTTTCTTTAAAACACACTTGATTCTTTCTTTAGAATGGAAAGGAAGAAGCAATCTCTCACTTTACTCCTTCTCCTTCATTCCTTAGATAAGAATTCCTCTCAAATCCTCACTCTAAACTCACTTCTCCTAAACCCTAACACTTAACACTCACTAAAACTACTCTAGAAACACTAAAGAAGCACACCATTTTCATCCAAAAAGAGTTACTTATAAGATAGGGACAAAATCTCAAGAGTTTCCATAGGAATCCCTTCAAAAAGTCGCTAAAACTCTTCAAATTTGAACTCCACCGACATCGAGAGCCGGCGGTGCTCTATCGTGCCATTTAATTCTGGAGTCTCTGGATTTGGGCGCCGGTGGCGCTAGAACACCTTTTTCACCATTTTGCTCCTTTTTGCTCTGGATTCTTTCCTTTTTTCTTCATTTCACTCCAATCACCTAAAATTATCATATCTGCAACAAATCATGAAAAATACCTTTCTTTAAAGTGCAATATCACCAAAAAATGGGTAAATTTATATAGAAAAAACCGTATATATTTTTGGTGCATCAGAATCTCCCAAACTTTAACTATTACTTATCCTCAAGTAATCTTTTTACTACATAAAATATAACTCTTGGCAATGTACTTTTTAACTGCAAGACACAAAAATTTTTCATTCAAAAGAATATATTGGTTAGATTTTCGGAAAGAAATTTAGTAACTCAGGTTAACACTGCAGGTATAAGAATATTCAACAATCAAGTTTAAGATTTCTAGTCTTCTATTTATTTCAACATGAACCATAATTTGTCACATTAAGAGTGCCTCAAAAGACTATGTGAAAAAGGAGTTCATGTAAACTTCATTATAATGTAGGCCAATACTTAAAACATAAATTCAGAAATTAAGTCAAGCTCTCCCTTTAGGATGATTCAAGTGAAGCCAATTTTTGATTAAGCATCTCCTCAAGCTTCTCCTCATAAATATTTTTCTTTCTTTTTCTTTTCTTTTCTTTTTCTCTTTTCTTTTAGGGATTGTTTTTCATTCCTCTCTTTTTTTTTCTTTCTTTTCTCTCTTTTTTTTAATGAGGATTACTATATCTGGATAGCCTTTAATGATTTTGAACTTCACTCTCCTCTTTCTAAAGTTCAAACCTGAAACATCTCCTTATTTTATAGTTAAGTATAAGCTTTATTATTCATCATAAAGTTACAATTTATTTTTAACACACAATACTTTAAGTCCCTTAATATTTCAAAAATACAGTTTTCTTTACTTTAAATAGTTAACTATAATCAAATCATTTCATACCAAATATCTTACTTTTATAAAATTAATCTTTATCACTAAATATTTTCATCCTATCCTTCCATAATATTCAACTGAAATAAAAAGTTTTAGTTATTTACAATGAGGTTCAACTGCCAGAAGTTATGTTAATATTTTTTGAAAATATAATAATTGAGAACAAATAAAAGTTAGTATTTCTCTACCCTTCCCCAAACTTAAATTTTTCAGTAAATTTGAAATAGTGGAGAGTAAAAGAAAACTAACCTTTCTGTGTTGTGATCTTGCAATCTTCAACAGCTATCTGGTATTAATCAAAATTTACAACTAGCTGACATGAAACAATTAGTAGTAGTGATATAAAAATTTTAAATATTTGCATGGGTAAAGAGAAATTAACTTTAAACATCTAAACATCTAACATAACACTACAACATGAAACAAACTATCACAGTAATACACAGTCCAGCTAACAATTTAATGTTTCAGTACAACATAACAATACACTAACAAAGTTACACAACACATGAAAAGTAAATACTACATCCCACCAGTACAACAACAGGGTTACACATCACATGAAAATAAATAACTACTACATCATAACAGTACAACACAACAAAATAAGAACAACATAAATAAAAATAAACAATCTACCAGTCTCCAACACCAGGATTAGCAGCAGGGTCATCAGCAGGATCAGGTCTATATGGTGTATAGCTGGGGCAAGTAGGAAATATCACATCGGACTCCCCCCTCATAAATCTGACCTGAGCATCATAATAAGCAATATCAAACTCAACTCTCCTCTGCAAATAATCTTCATTCACATCACTCCTCACCTCAAATACATCCATCCGACCATGGATATCCACACTAGCACTCTGTAGTCGTAGCTGCTCCATAATATCAGATAAGGTAGGCGGCTCAGAAGTAGATGGAAAATCATAACTAGTAGTAGGAATATTTGTACTCCTACGCTCAATACTAGCTCCCACATGAGACTCATAAGTAAGGATAATATTCTTTGTAATTGGTCTCAATGGTATAACCACTTTTTCAGAACTACTGAACTCCACTCCAGTTTGAACACATAAGCATGAACTAAAGCAGGATGTCCTAATCCTCCAATGGTCTCACCTCTAGCAATCGTCTGAATATTCTTGTAGATAATAGCTCCGATACCATTCTATTTCATCTTCTGTATACAATAGTTCAAAACTCTCTATCTCTTGTAACTTTACTATGGTGATTAGATGGTAGTAGTCTTGCAGAAATGAAATAATGCCAAACTTTTGAAGCAACATTCAATGTGTAGGCGGGGAAATTAATCAACTATTTTTTACTTACTTTTCATTCTCCTCGCCCATCAGTCAGAAAAGCAATCACTTCTCTCATATTTTCCCCTCGAGTATCAAATTTTTCGTATTTACACAGGAATGGTTCTCGAGTCTTATAGAAAAAATTGATACGCTGAGGAGTAAACTCAACCATTTTTCCTCTAACAAGCACATACTCTGTCTCAGTCCAGGGTACATTCGAATAGAACTCTCTGACAACTCCCATAACAGCATTCGTAGTGAAAGAACAAAATTGCTCGCAGTTCCGTTCTGCAATCAACTATTCTACAGATCCTCCAGGACTATCGAAAGCTTGATCCTGGATACACTTCTTGTTGCAGAGGTAAGAGTTAAAGCAAAATTGGGCTTTGATGTTAATGAATTTCTCCTCATCAAAATCCAATTTCCTCTTCCCCTTACTCAACCTTAGAGCCATGTGAATTTCTAAAATTTATAAGAAAATTCCAATAAATCTGAAATTTACAATGTAACAAACTCCAAATACTATTCTAAATAAGTAAGAGTAAATTTCATCATGGAAATCTCAAAATCTCCTTAAAACTCTAAAAATTCCACTATAAGCAATGTGAGAGATTTCCATGGTGAAAATCCAAAAATTTTAACTTAATGTGAAGCTCTTACCAAGAGAAGTCTGGACCCGGTGTCGAAAAGCCTTGAAATTTCCTTAAATTTGAGATCTAGCAAGCCTTAGATCATCAAAATCACGAAAATGGAGGAAGAAGACGAAGGAAATGGAAGAAATTGTGGGTCCCAGGGTAAAAATTGTGAAATCGAGGGTTTTTAGCCTTTTACTGAGTTTGGGCGCCGGTGGTGCTCTATTTAAATAAATTTTCAAACTCTCTGGACTTGGGCGTCGGCAGCACCAGTCCAAAATATTTTCTAGGTCCAAAATTTTTTTTCGTAATTTCGATCGTTTTGACATCCACAATGATGTTTAACACTTCAATAGGCATTTACATCATCCCATAAGCAATAATTAACACAATTCTTCACACAAACAATACATAACAATTATATATATATATAAAAATCCAAGTAACATCATAGACACTAAATATGTTCATTCAAACCAACTATTCTTAGATATTTAGTGCAGCAAGTACTCTACGATAGGCAAAGACTAAGATCTAAGCACACAAGGAAAGCAAACACATTCAAATCCAAGTTAAAAAATCAAAGCAAATACTACACAAACCAAACATAACTAAGCAAAGCAAACTAAACACACAACAAACATAAGTAAAATCTATCAATTACTCCACATCAGGTTCAGAACTATCCTCTCCTCTAATGTCTCCAATTGATTGTTGATGCACAAAAAAGTTATAAAATGGATGACATGGAAATTCGTCAGGTGATTCCTCATCAATCAACATGTTCTTTTTCATCAGATTGATCAAGCCCATCTCAATTCGACCAGTGTGATCGAATTGCTCTTTCATTATCCAATTTATATGATCGAATAAAGCAGAAAGGTTATTGATTGCATTTATAATGTTTCGCAACACTTTCTCTAACTGTTTGATCCTTTTCAATATCATTTTGGAACCTTCAGGAAAATAGGGTTGAATCGGTTGTGAAGTCTGTGTTGGTTGATCAGCAAGAAAATTCATGTCATCTTCATCTCCAACTGTCTGGTAGTCATAGGGATTAGTAGGATCAATAGGCCTCCATGGAAGAAGAATCGTTTTCCGACTTTCATAAGGAACCTGTGACTGACTACATAATAGAAATATGGTGGACGGGTGTCCAAGCCCATATTTAGATCCATGCACAATTAATTCAAGAACTGACTTCACAATAATATTACCAATATCAACCGACCTCCCAGTTTGAATATAAAAATTCAAAATGGCACCTTCCTTGGTTACTTTGCTAATCTTCAATGTCGGAAATAACTTTGCGAAAATAAAGTAATGCCACTACTTCGATATTGGATTGAGAGATGCAGATGAGAAACTAATGTATCCATTCTCTCTAACTTTCCATTCTTCATTCTCATTCGTCAGATATCGATACACAGCATTCATATGATCCCTCGTGGCATTGAAATTAGAACAATGGCAAATAGGTACGTTCTCGATCATAAAGAGATTGTTAATTCGTGCAGGAGTGAATTGCACAAATCTACCATGCACAAATACGAAACCTTGGTTGATCCCGTGAAGATTTGCATAAAATTCTTTCATGACAGAAACAACAACGGCAGCGGTAGTGTAGCAAAACACTTCCCAACTTCTCTCCTTAATAATTTCTTCAATTCTAGTAGTAGGATTATCCATACCTCGATTTATGAAGCCTCTTTCCTTGATAATCCTTCTTCTCATCATCACTTTATTGAACAAATGTTGTGCTTCAAAACTTATGAACTTCCTTCGGTTAAAAACACGAAATCGAGGGGTTTCAATGGGATAGGAGTCCATAGGATACGAATTAGGATTGGTGGTTTTTATTTTCTGGAGTTAAGGAGTCAAAAATGGAGTTTAAGGAGTTATAAGGACGAAGATCCCACCAAAATCCACCAAAACTTGTATTTTAAAACTTAAAATCCGTCAAGAAGATTTTGGGCTCTGATGGCGCTTGATAGGGCGCCGACGGCGCTTAAATAGGCAAGTTCAGTGTGACAAATGTGATAGGGCGCTAGCGGCGCCAATGGTCAAAAATTCTCACCGAACTTCGTTTGAGCCAAAATACTCCAATATCTCGATTTGATTCATCATTTATCAATTTTTAAAGTATTTAGGAGTAATTAGGATTCAAAAACAACTATTTAAAAAAACATAACTACATCAAACAAGCAAACACGCCACTAAAATACATATGGGTTGCTTCCCATAAAGCGCTTAGTTTAACGTCGTCAGCCCGACAAACCATTCAATTAATCGAGATGACTCAACATTAAAACCTCCTTGAAGTCAGGTTGAAACCCGTTAAAGTAAGGCTTTAATCGATGCCCATTAACCTTGAAAATATTTCTAGTATCAGGATCTTTAATATCAACAGCTCCAAAAGAATGAACTTATACAACTGTAAAAGGTCCTAACTATCTAGACTTGAGCTTTCCAGGAAATAACTTCAATCTTGTGTTGTATATGTCGGCATATTTTTAGGTTGTGTGCTTTATTTTGAAGAGGGGTCGCCTAACAGAAATCTGTCGGCGAATTTTTAATTTAATTAAAATAAATAATTTGAAAAGTAGTATTTGATTTTGAAAATAATTTCAAATTTGAAGGTTTTAAGATATGAGACTAAACCGATCTCACATCCCAAATAGTTTATATAAACGAGCACCGCACCACAAACCGTGTATCTATCCCTAAGGATAGACACACCGCTCGACGGTGGGGCTCGATTAAATAAACTAGGAGATTTGTGACATCCGTTTGGTCTGCGAACCAATTTTATAAGCCGACAAAATTCCCTCGCTTAATATGAAAACATTAAACAGGGTTTATATTACTCGGGTTCTTCAAAATTCTCTATAAGGGCAAGCCCCTATAGTTAATTACATCTTAAGTGAAGGGAATCACCTAAGAAAACTCTCGATAATAATCAATAATTCTGCTCTCAAGGATTTCAAAGTTTAAGTTTTCAAGGGATTGAATTTTGGAATTTCAATAGGGAATGGATCAAACTTGGAACATTTTATTTTGTGAATCCAAAGGAAGAAAAGTAGGAGAAATCACAGATTCAAAGTGAACTTCGGTAATTTCCCGACTATCCTATTATTTGGCTTAGATTTAAGAAAGTCCTAATATTTTTTAAATGTTTTGATCTTGTCAATTTTAATTAATTAGGACTTATATTTATATGATAGAATCATACAAATAGCCTTGAAGATGTGAGGGTTTATGTCGTATCGGACGACTACCTCGGAATCCTAAGTCCAGTTAGGGCTTAATTTGCAAGGCAAATGCCTAACAAAAGGTTGAGGATTTATGTTGCACTAGGCAAACTACCTCGAAATCCTATGGCTTGGTTATTTAATTCTAGGAAAGTTTTGCTGAAGTAGACTCAGGTTTTGCTGATGACGATGGCCGTGCTGCCCACCATGCTCCGAGCTCCTTGTTGTCGCAGAGGTTTAGTTTTAGAAATCATAAATCAGGAGATGAGAAAAGTGTTTCGGTTTAGAGAAGTCTTAATTTTCCAAGTGTTTTTTTTATGTTTTGATTAAAACAAATCTTAAAGTTGATTATAACGACACCGGTTAAGATCCCACGGTTCCATCCTTCCGGCATCATTATTTTTATCGGATTCACTTAGTCCGGATGAATTTGCTAAACTCAACCGAATGAGTTCCACACTTTCATTTAGACCGTGGGAAATCCCGTTAGCAACACGTAGGTTACATCATCCGAGGTATTCCCGATCATCCAACAGGACGTTTTAATTTAGTTGTAATTGTAGTTTTGTGTTCCGTTTGTGATTAAATTTTGAGTTGTTTTATATTTTGAAATGTTGTGGCGGTAAATTTTATCTTGCAATGACTTTTAACTTAGTTTTGGTTTCAGCTTTTAGGGGCTATCCTAAAGGTGTGAGTTTTCATGCAACAGTTGTTTATCATGCAAGAAAAGTAAGTGCAATGCAGTTAAATAATATTGCAATAATGTAAATTGCAAGAAAGTAAATTGCAATAAAATAAAAGCGTACCTGGAGGGTCTTCCCGTCATCCCAAGCTACACTTAAAACACAATTAGAATATTTAAGCAAGTTCCTAGGTAAAGCTAAGGGAAAGGTTATGGTTTTCTACCAAATTCCTAATCCTATAGCTAGTCATCTCCTATGACGTCTAGGTTCTTTGTGTTTTTAGTTTGAGGACGATTTTCTTTCATCAAAGAATAATTAAGTTCAATTGTTCTTATAAGTATCCTATCATATCGAGGAAGTGCTTAAGGAGAATCTTAAACATCTTTTCAATACCGACAGGATTGTTTTAAGTCCAAATGAATTTAATTATATAAATGAATTAATCGTCCAGGATTCAAGTTTTGTTAACTTACTCGGTGAACTAGACATTTGAATATCCTATGAGTGAAGTAACATTTCATTTTATGTTCTATTTAGGAGTTATAATAACCAAAGCTTTTGAGGGTAAATTGGTATTCAAATGATTTGATTTGAGTTAACGGGTTTAAATTTGGAATAGTGTTCAAGTTGCTTTAGATTTACTTTGAATTCTTTATGTCTTTGGTGATGTTATATTTAATTCAACTTAATTTAATTTAATTTAATTTTAATTGAGTTTTAATTTAATTTAATTCAATATAGTCCAATTTAATTTGATTTGATGTTTAATTAAATTTGATTTAATTTAATTTTAATTTAATTTGATTTAATTTAATTTAATTTGATTTAATTTAATTTAATTTAATTTAATTATTTAATTTAATTTAATTTGATTTAATTTATTTCTTTTAATTTAATTTAATTTGGTTTAATTTAATTTAATTTAATTTAATTTAATTTACTTAATTTAATTTAATTTTTAATTTAATTTTATTTTTTAATTTTAATTGAAATTTTTAAAAGAGTTTAATAATTTAATTTTAGTTTAAGTCTTTTAATGTTTTGAATTTGAGTTATCATTTTAATTAAGAATTGAATATTAATGAGATAATTAATTTAGGGATTTTTAAATTAAAGAATAAATCTCTTCCTAATAATATCCCTATTTTAATAATTCCAATTTTATTATTCTTCCAAATTTAATCAATTATTTAATTAAAGTTTAATCATTTTAAAATTGTTTAATGGGTTTCTACCCTTTAATTATTTGAATTTCAATCATCCAAATCAGATTAAGATCAAATATTTTACTTGTTAATTTTTTATTAAACCTAAAGTTTTAATTAAGGGTTAAAATTTTAATTACCATTTTACCCTCTAAGCTTAATGATTTCATAACTCACTAAATTGAACTCAAATGAACTTGAAATTTTTATGTGACTTCACTCATATGCCAATAAAGACATGAGAGGAGAAAATGTGATTTTTCTGTATTTAATTTATTTATATAATTATTTTTGGTAGAAAATAGAGATTTTCAAGAAAAATTTAATAACATGACCAAGGGAAAGTTTCTGTCCTTAAGAAAATTAGGGGACATTCCTAATGACCAGAGGACCACTTGGACCAATTTTGGTGATTTTTTGAATTATATTATTTTTATTATAATTATTTTAAATTTTGGAGTGTTAATTAATTTAAAAATAAAATAAATGTTTAAAAATAAATTTTATATTTTTTAAAAATCTCTCTAATATCAAGGAAACCAGAGAAGCAAATTTTGCAATTTTTTGATTTTTTTATGATTTATTATAATTATTTTAGTGAAAAAGCTAGAAAACATATTTTTTAATTTTAAAATTACCTTAAAGCTTTAAAATTTAATATCTCACTAAATAGACCTAAGAAAAATGAGGGATTTGTTCCTAAGTGATTAAAATTCAAAATGTGACATTTTGGTGAATTTTATTATTTTTGTGATTTTTATTATTTTTTAATTATTAAAAATATTAAAATATTATTAAAAATCAACTTTTTTAGAAAATTGAAATTTTAATTTTCTTAGATTCCCCTGATATCAGAGAGGCTCCAAAACCAATTTGGTGAATTTTTTAAAAAGTATTTTAAAAGTTATGAATTTTTAAAGTTTTAAAATGGCTAAGTGGCTTAATCAACCCAATTAGTGGGGCTAACCAAGTCCAATTGACCTCAAACTTTTATGGTGGATTCCTCTGATCTTAAAGGTCAGTGGAGAATTGATTTTAAGTCAATTTGATGCCTGGTTAACTCTAATTAAATAAAGACCTATTTTGGGTGTTTAAGTCAATTAGGGTTGTTTTAAATGAACTAAGTCAAAACCTATTTTTACTAGGGTTCTCTGGTCATAAGGAATATCACCAAATTTTCCTAGAATTTATTTCACAACATGCTATTTATTGGAATTAAAATACTCAAAACAGCAACATGAACTTGAAAAATCAATAACTCTTCATAGGATGGCCTCGACTTTGGAAAATTCAGGGAATGTTCCCAAATTCGGAGGCTTCAAAGCCCTATGGTCTCATGCCATGGTGAATTGTATGCATGCATGGAGAATTAAAATAATGCAGAGAGTAAATAAATTATAAAAAATAAAATACTTGATGAAATTAAATTATTTCTTTTCCACATTATTCTCCTCTCGTTCACCGAGCAAGAGGGTATTTTTATTTTATTTTTCTGATTTTTCTACACGAGAGATATGAATTTTTGAAGTTTAGGGAATTAAATAAATAGAAAAATATCCTAATTTTCTATTTATCCACGCGGCGCCGCGTCAACCTCGGCAGCTCCGAACGCACACGCGTCGCGCTCCCATTCGACGCCGCCACCTGAGTCAGCAGCCCGGGCCCCGCGGTTCTCGTACCGTCTCCTGGTCCGATGCCATCTGAGCCGTTCGTCCGCGCGTGTATTGAATGGACGACATCCGTTCATCGTCCCCGAGCGTCCTCACCCGAGAGCCGTCCACACTAAATCCCTAAGATCTCACTCGATACTCAATGGATTTTTATGTTCTTATGCTCTATGGATTCGTCTTGAAGAGACAAACACATCTATACAGTTAACATGCATTGAAATTAAGGCATTTGAAATGAAGAATCTCCAGAAGCTTGGGATAAAGAATTAGCTCATACCTTTGCTCAGAGAAGTGTTGCTTCAATCTGAGAGTTGTTGCACCTTCGATTGGATCCTAGCAAGCTCCAGATGAAGTCTCCTGGTCTGGTGAATTGTCTGGATGTGATTTCGACCAAGCCCGATCACAAAGCTTGGAGGCCGGAGCAACCGGGTGGCCCGGAGATGGGGCTTTTACCGGTGGACACCTTCCCTTGGTCCGTCGAAGGTGTAGAACCAATCAATTTGGGAATTGGCTCACCGTGGAGAAGTGTCCTGGTTTTGGGTGGAATTTCAACTCTGAAATTGAGCTCACAGAGGAGAAATGGCAGGGGGATCTCACTGGGGATCAAGTGCTCTGTGTATGGGGAGGAGTCTGGAACAATTTTGGCAGAGTTTTGGCAAGGTTTGTGCTTAGCTCTTCTCATGGACGAGAGGGGTGGAGTTTAAATCAGGAGAGGGTGGAGGGCCTCCCGGGGGAGTTGAGGCATGGGATCGAGCCTGCTCCGGTGAGGAGAAGAACAGCCATGGTGACCACTAGGCATGGGGCAGCTCGGCAAGTGAGAATTTCAATGTCGGCTCACATGCGAGCTCTCGGCCATGGTGTTTTCCGGCGGCCCGGTGGCCGGCCGGCCGTGCATCGGTCACCATCTTGGTCGTGGAGGTCGTGGCTGGGGCTTAGTGCAATCAATTAAGATTGGCCATGTGTAAAGGGTTTGATTTAGATGGAATGGGGGCATGGCTAAATTTGAACCTAAATGGGTCAACCCACCCATTTGGGCTAGGTGCACCACCCAAGGCCCGGTTTTGGTCGAGGGAAAAGTGATTTGGCTCAAGCATAATCAGTAGGGTCAAGTCACCATCCAAGCACAATTAGGCATAAGCATGGTTAAGGGGAATCATGGGAGTGGTTAATCACCTTTAGGAATTAAGGAAAGAGTCTCCTCCTTTTGCCCAAAATGGCATGGTGACATGTAAAGAAACTCTCATGGCTTGCATATGGCTTGTGCATGGCTCCATGGCTCCATTTGGCTTGGGAAAAGGTTGGGTCAATTTCATAAAAATGGGTTTTAAGAATTTTAGATATTTTGGGGTGATTTGGCATGTGACTTGATTTGGAATTATTTGATTGATGATTTTGGAACTTAGGGACAATTTTGATTAAATGGATGATGAAAGGAAGTGTCATGTGGGCTTTGGATGAATTTGGGCTTTTGAATTCAAGGGAGTGGGCTTTTAGGAAAGTTTAAGGGAAATGGGCTTTTGATTTTAGGATGGGCATTTGGATAAAAAATTTTGTGAAGAACTTTATCAAATAAATGTCATAATTGGTTTAGGGATGTTCTATGAAGGGCTTGGAATCAATTTGATGTGATTTGGAGTTGAATTGGTTTGAATTTGGATTTATTTGGTAAGTGGGCCTATGTAGGTCCAAGTGGGCCAAGTTGGGCTAATGTTGGGCTAGGGTTGAAATTGATATAAAATCAATATTGAGAAATGTTTGTGGGAGTGTTTTAAAGAGGTTTTGACTTTGGTTGGGCTTTGATTTTGGGGTTTGGGCTCACTTGGGTTAGGTTTGGGTTTAGGTCAAAATTGGGCCTTTTGGTTTTGGGTTGAATTTGAGTGGGGTTTGGGTCTAAATTTTGGGCAAATCATGTTAGTGTTTTGTTTGTGGGGGTGCTAAGGAAGATTTAGAAAAGATTTGGGGTTAATTGGAATTGAGTTGGGTGAGTTTGGGTTAGGTTTAGGTCATGGGTCCAAATTGGGCTTTAAGGTCAAAAGTGAGATTGGATCCAAATGTCAATCAAATTGAACTTGGATTTAGCCTAGATTGGTGTTGGGAATATTGAATTAAAGTTTAGAACTGAATTGGACCAGAATTTGGGTCAATTGGGTGGGTTTGGTTCGACATCGGGTTCACTTTCGGGTTAAAATGGGTCAAATTGAGGGTTTTGACAAAAGTAGGGTAAATTGACAAAATTGGCCCATGGTGTAGTTGGACAAAATGCAATTGGAAATATTTGGGATTTTCTGGAATTTTCTGGGAATTTTCTGAATTTTTGGATTTTTTTTGGCCAAGAGGGGTATTTTGGGTATTTAGAGGGTATTGGGAGGTATTTTTGGAATTTTTGGTATTTTTGGGTATGGATGATCAGTTTAAGTGATGTGGAAATGTTTGGGAATGATTTTGGAGAATTTTGGGTAATTTAGAAATTTTTGAGAAATTTGGGTAATTTCGGGGTTTTGGGTAGAGCTAAGCGTGTAGGGTCCCGGGGTCAAAAATCGAAAATTTGGAAAATTGAAGATTGGGTGGATGTAAGTGGAAAGAAGTCATTTTGGTTGAGCCATGAAGCCATGTCAAGCCCATATGAGCCATGAAGGGACCCATTTGAGGCATTCACTATGTTGTTCCTAACCCTCTTAGCCAAGGGCTTAGGGGTTAAGGACCATCCATGTGAATCACCCACATGAGTCAGGAGGTCGAGTTAGGTATGGGTGTGGTTTCGGGAGGTATGTGGAAGTGTAGTGTGTAGGTGTAGTGTATAAGTGTAGTGTGTGTAAGTCAGCCCCTTCACTGCACCGTGCCACCTGTAGGCGGCCCTAAGGCCAAAGAGTCCTATAGGAACTCATCCTTTAAACTTCCACATTTGATTTCAACCCTCTAGATGATTAGGGGTCTACAGCCAAGTTTGTGGAGTTTGCAGGGAGTTAAGAAGTGGTTTGAATTTCTAAAAGGTGGGTCCTAATTCTAGTCCTCTAAGATAGTCAAAGGAAAAGCCTAAGGCTAGATCCTAAGTACTAAAGAGAAGAAGAGAAGACCTCATCAAAAATGAGGTCAACAAATGGACCCCCAATAGGTGTGGTGAGCTGACGGAGCACACCGCGCGTATTGGTGTTGACCGAAGCGATCAACAAAACCAACACAAACGTCCAAGTGACAAACTTCGGACAAAGCAAAAGAATTTCCGCTGGGGAGTATCGGGTATGTTCCCAAAACTGGAGATACCTGAACTCTCGCTGGGGAAAGGAAAAGGAGGTGAATCCCAAATCACATGACCTGGGGGAATTTCGATTTAGATTTTTTTTTTGTTTCAATTTAAGTTTTGATGTGTGAGTTTAGATTTCAATTTGGAGTTTTAATTTAGATTGGAGTTTGTCAAAATTAATTTGAAGGATTTGATTTGAAATGAAAATTGGAATTCTGAGGTTTTAGATGTAACATCTTCAACCTCGAAAGAAAATTGAATCGATTAGATTGAATCGTTGCAATGAGAAGAGATCTCGCAGTAATGCGGTGTTGGATGTAAAATCCTTAACCTCAAGAGTTTGATTTTGATGTATTTCAAAGGTAACAGAAAAGAATCCTAAAGCAAAGGTAGTCTTGGATGTAAAATCCTTGACCCAAAAGTTTGAATTTGATGTATTTCAGATGCAATAGGAAAGGAATCCTAAAGCAAATGCGTCTTGGATGTAAAATCCTTGACCCAAAAGTTTGAATTTGATGTATTTCAAGTGCAACAGGAAAGAATCCTAAAGTAAGGGCAGTCTTGGATGTAAAATCCTTGACCCAAAAGTTTGAATTTGATGTATTTCAAAGGCAATAGGAAAGAATCCTAAAGCAGTGTAGTCTTGGATGTAAAATCCTCGACCCAAAAGTTTGAATTTGATGTATTTCAGTGCAATAGGAAAGAATCCTAAAGCAGTGCAGTCTTGGATGTAAAATCCTCGACCCAAAAGTTTGAATTTGATGTATTTCAATGCAATAGGAAAGAATCCTAAAGCAGTGCAGTCTTGGATGTAAAATCCTCGACCCAAAAGTTTGAATTTTGATGTATTTCAGTGCAATAGGAAAGAATCCTAAAGGAGTGCAGTCTTGGATGTAAAATCCTCGACCCAAAAGTTTGAATTTGATGTACTTCAGTGCAATAAGAAAGAATCCTAAAGCAAGGCGTCTGGATGTAAAATCCTCGACCCAAAAGTTTGAATTTGATTTATTTCAAAGGCAATAGGAAAGAATCCTAAGCAAAGGCAGTCTTGGATGTAAAATCCTCGACCCAAAAGTTTGAATTTTGATGTATTTCAAAGTGCAAGAGGAAAGAATCCTAAAGCAAGGCAGTCTTGGATGTAAAATCCTCGACCCAAAAGTTCGAATTCGATGTATTTCAAAGGCAATAGGAAAGAATCCTAGCAAAGTGCAGTCTTGGATGTAAAATCCTCGACCCAAAAGTTTGAATTTGATGTATTTCAGTGCAATAAGAAAGAATCCTAAAGCAGTGCAGTCTTGGATGTAAAATCCTCGACCCAAAAGTTTGAATTTTGATGTATATTTAATTCGAGATTTGGAAGAAACTGAATTTGAATTTGATTGAGACTTGAAATCTGGAAAGATTGAATTTGAGATTTGGAAGAATGAGTTTGAACTCGATTGAAATTTGATTTAAGATTTGATTTGAAATTTGGAAGATCAAATTTGAAATTTGATCGAGATCGGATTTGGAATTCGGTCGAGAATTTGATTCGAGATTCGAAAAGATTGAAATTTGATTCGGAATTTGGAAAGATTGAATTTGAAATTTGATTTGAAATTTGGAAGGATGGAATTTAAGATTTGTGTTGATTTCGTTTATCTTTTAATGGTTCAAATTTTATTTTATCGTTTATTTAATGTTCATGTGAATTTGGTGTTTGTCATTTTTTAAGATTTTTTTTTTTAGGAAAGTTTTCTTTTATTCTTTTTTCTTTATTTCTTTTCTGTTCTTTGTTCGAAGTTCATTTAACTTTAATAGCGTTTCCCAATCAATTTGCACAAAAGAGGTGAAGGCCAAAAACGTGACATGGTCACTTTCATTCCAATCATGTTGAAAATACATCATACAACTCGATCTGGAATGCATTTCATACAATCCATGTAGACTCAAAACGGATCGTGTATGATCTTTGTTGGTCCATCAAAAGAAGCATTTGTCAAAAAATCCATGTCCGAATAGTGGGGTACATGGTTAATAACATCACCTTCCAAGCCATCCTTGGTAAGGATGTCGGCCGGATGTACATTGGAGGTGTGATATTTCCCATGTAACTCACGCACTCGTAAGGCCGGAGGTTCTCTAGCTCCGGGTCCGGTCGGAAATGGTAAGGTATCTTGCTCGTCGTCCATTCTCCCGAAAGTAACCGAGATCCGCTCCACCGGCACTCCCGGTATGCAATGCTTAGCGATATCCGCTCCGTTGCCCTTCAGCATCATGACGGAACCCACCGGTAAAGGTATCTTTACCGGCCCTCGGAACTCACCCGGCCTCGCTATCCGGAGATCGGATCCGAACATGATGTCACACTCGTTCAAGAAAGAGACCGTGCAGTAAGGTCCGACGAAGTCGTGGTGATCTATATGTGGGGGTATGCAATCACCCCGTTTGTAGATGTTGATAATGCAGCTATTGGGTATGCAACCGCTGCGCAGTACCCTCCATGTTATCAATCTTTTTACCATTCTCCCGATGACTAATGGCATCGGATCTACTCGCCCATGACGGAGTATCCCCGTGGGTTTCCCTTCGTCTTCAGAGAAAGTTGTAGCAAGATCCGCATTGTATTGTGATTCTTCCTTTCCCCGGCATCCATCTCCGGGGTTCCGAGTATGTGTTTTCCCTCGAGCGGCCCGCTCGGCCCATTCTCTTCAATTCCCGGATACAATCCACGATTTGCCGTTGTTCATACTCCGAGAATACGCTCGGTATGTAGCTCGAGGCCCTCTAGTATGTTAATCCTTCTTCCTTTAATTATCTCGAAGTATTCAAAAGTTTTCTTTTCAACATTCCGCATTCTCTCCACTCGTATTCCGGAATGATCCGCGATGGCGAGGCCTTGTGACATATTGTGGGATATATGGTTCAATCCCTTCACGTTCCCCCGCATACCTCGGCTCCTCGTGGATGATGCTCGTCGGGACATCCCCCGGGTTGCTTCGCAACAAGGTCATGCATTATTGGTGGTTCTATCCGTGGCGTGGTAGCCTTTTCTTCTTCGATCTTCCGGAGATTTCCCCGGTTCTTCTCGTTATCCTAGGAGCCGGCCTCCTTTCTTCGAGTTCCCGGTGAACCGGTGTCCTTGAAATGTGTGTGCCGGCATTAGCAATTGTCTCGTCGCGACTGGTCCGCGACTAGTTTTGTTAACATCTTACGGATACGGCGATTCTTATTTCTTCGTTGCGTGGCAATGAGAGTAGCTCTCCGCACTTCGAATCTCCGTGGGCGCGGCGCCGACAAGCCCGCCCTCTCGCCGTAGCAACTACGGACTTCATTTTCTTATCTTCTTCGGTGTTTGCTTTTCTTTTCTTGTTGTTGGATTGGTGGCTTGGGCCACCCACTTTCATCACTCGTCTCGCCCGGGTAGTTCTTCTCGTTAACCGGGACCCGGCTCACTTTCCTCGTATCGTAGGCTCCGCCGGTGCGAAATCCGAGTCAATCTCGATTATCGCTCCATCTTTCACCCTCTTTTCATCGAGTGCAAGGCTTACGCCATTCTTAAAGTTCAGGACCAACCGCCCGTTCGACATTTCCCTGTGAAAAGACAAGGAAAAGGATCAGGGGCTGTACTAAGAACAAGAACATTAAGAAAATGTTTATTAAAGACATTTTTTTTTTATTTCTCCTATATTTTTAAAATTTAACAGGAATGAAGTAGGATAAGATCAGGGAAGAGATTTTGATTTGGAATGGAAAACAAGGAAAACTTATTATCATGACTTTATTTATCTTAGCACATTTTATCATTTTTTTTTTTGGGTTCGGACCCAATCATAAGTAATTACTTTCGCCCGTGTTTCTTTGGGATGAAGAATTCATTCCTTCGAAACATCAGTAGCGTAATACTTTTTCAAGTATCGTCCGTTGATCGAAGCATATGTCGTTCCCCCCGGCAATTCACTAGCCGGTAGGAACCTCCCGAGTATACCGCTTCAACCACAAACAGATCCTTCCCAAGTGGGTTCAAATTTTCCTCCTATCTTGCGGTGTGCAAGAATAGGTCTCTCGAGAACGAGAACTAAGTCACCAACTTTCAAGGTTCTCGGGCGGACCCGCTTGTCATGGGCTTGAACCATCTTAGCTTGGTATAGTTCTAAATTCTATTGCGCCGCAAGTCTTTTCCCTTCCAAGCTTTCTAATTCTTCGAGTCGTAATCCGGCGTTTTCTTCGTCGTGATCTTGTTTGCAACTCGCAATTCCGAGTGAAGGAAGCTCGAACCTCTAAAGGTAACATCGCCTCGGACCCATACACTGGAGCGTAAGGTGTAGCTTCGAGTAGGAGTTCGAAGGTTGTCCGGTAGGCCCATAAGGCTTCTAACAATTTCTCGTGCCAATTTCTCTTATTATCGTCCAAGGTTTTCTTTAAGATTTGAACGAGAGTTTTATTAAAAGCCTCGACGAGACCGTTTCGCTCTCGGGTAGTAAATTGTCGAGTATCGCCAGCCGATTCCGTGTCTCCCGACAAAATTGTTGATTTGTGTGCTTCCGAATGCCGACCCATTATCCGAGATGATCCCGCGCGGCACTCCTAAACGGTAGACAACTTGGTTCTTGAAAACCGTAGCACGTGGTGTGCTTTCACTTCTTTAAGTGGAACTCGCCTCTCGCCCACTCGGAAAAGTAATCTGTAGCCGCAAGAATGAAGCGATGTCCTTTTGAAGATGGTGGTTCTATCGGACCCACTATATCTGTGCCCTAACATTCAAATGGCCACGACGCAATCGTCGGGTGTAGCACATTTGGGGGTTGGTGTAGAACCACTCCATGCACTTGGCATTGATGACAGCTCTTGGCGATTTTCATGCTGTCGGTCATCATCGAGGGCCAGTAGTACCCTAGTCTTTTAATTTTCATTTTCATCTTCGGACCCGACTGGTGAGCGCCACAGAGTCCTGAATGCACCTCTTTAACAATTTCACGGGCCTCGGACATGCTTAGGCACCTTAGCCACATTTGATCAAAAGACCTTCTGTACAATGTGTTGTTTATTAATGCGTAGGACAGAGTTCTTTTCGATCGATGGGCTAGCGACCTATCGTCCGGTAGCTTTCCCGCTGCAGTGTAGTCTCATCAACGGCCGTCGCCAATCTTCTCGTGTTTTCCGTCACCGCCGCAACTCGATTCTTTTTTTCCTTTTTCCGATTTGTGTATTGTGTCTATGTCGAGCCGTGATAGGACCTCGACGTCCGTGAACCGACACTTCCACCGATTCATCTTGCAAACAGGCAAATTATTTTGCGAGACGGGCTAAAGCATCCGCTAAAGCATTCACTTTTCCGGGAATTTTGTAGATTGTCACATTTGGAATCCGTTCCAAGAGCCGTATGGCATACCGGAAGTATTGTTCGAGTCTTCGCTTTAAAATTCCGTATTGTCCAACTGATCCGTCGAATGATTAACTATGAATCCCCGTAGATGTTGATGTCCGTTATCCCCATTCGAATAGTTAATTCCAGTCCCGTTATGAGGGCTTCGTATTCCGCTTCGTTGTTCGTACACGGTTCCGTCAAGTGGTAGGAGTATCTTAACATCCCCCGCTCCGGTGTTATAAAGATTAGCCCGATTCCCGCCTTACCGGGCACTATCACTTGCGATTCTTCGTCTTTGTGTGCTCGAAGATGCTCCGTCAAAATATAATTCCCAACGTCGATCATCGGGGTCTTCTAGGTTCATTATTTGTTCATCCGGCAAATCATCATCGAGAGGAGTTTCGCCGCAAAGGGTGTGCCGCGAGAAAGTCCGCTAAGACTTGTCCCTTTACGGCACGCAGAGGCACGAAAGTTATATCGAATTGCAATAATATCATCGACCATCCGGCAAGTCCGCCGTAAAGTGTTGGACGAGTCATCAAGTATTGCAATGGATTAAACTTCGAGATCAGGTTGACCTTATGAGAAAGCATGTAGTGCCTGAGCTTTTGAGCGGCGAAGATCAAGGCCAAACAATGCTTTTCAATTGCGGGATACCTTACTTCCGTCGGAAGTAAACGACGGCTTAAGTAGTAAAGAGAATTTTCTTTACCCTCATCATTAACCCGGTGCTAACAGGCTCCGAGAGAGTCGTCTAAAGCCGCGGTGTAAAGTATCGCCGGTCTACTCCGAGATCGGGGCCGCTAAGACAGAAGGTGTCATTAAATATTGTTTAATGTCCTCGAAGGCCTTCTGGCATTTCTCTTCCCAAATAAATTTGGCGTCCTTTTTAACTAGTGCCGAGAAAGGCTGACACCTACCTGACAGGTTTGAAATAAAGCGTCGAAGATATGCCAGCTTCCCTTGAAAAGATCGTAGTTGTTTTAAGGTTTTGGGAGGCGGCATTTCTAAGATAGCTTTAATCTTTTCCGGGTCGATTTCAATTCCACAATGTCGGACAACGAATCCTAAGAATTTCCGGAGGTGACGCCGAAGGCGCATTTTAAGGGATTCATCTTAAGGTTAAATTGTCTTAATCGTTCGAAAACAATTCTCAAATCATACATGTGGTTTTCCTTTACTTTGCTTTTGATGACCACATCGTCCACGTAGCATTCGACTTGATTGTGGATGAGATCATCAAAAATTCTTGTCATTGCTCTCTGGTAGGTTGCTCCTGCGTTCTTCAGTCCGAATGACATTACTGTGTAGCAAAATACTCCGATCGGCGTTCTGAATGCTGTAAGCTTTTCATCTTCTGGAGCCATTTTTATCTGGTTGTATCCTGAAGATCCATCCATGAACGAGAATATTTCATGTGTTGAAGCAATATCGATCATTAATTCTGGGATCGGTAGAGGGAATTCATCCTTCGGACATGCCTTGTTTAAATCTCTGAAGTCTACACAAATTCTGATTTGACCATTCTTCTTCTCGATCGGCACTACATTGGCTAGCTAAGTCGGGTATTGTTCTTCACGGACAAATTTAGCGTCTATTAGCTTTTTAACTTCGGCTATGACTTGTTGTTCGATTTCTAGACGCATTCTTCCGGGACCTCGTCCGACCGGAACGTAGTAGGATCCACTCCTAGCTTATGGATCGCAACCTCCGGAGCTAATCCCGGCATCTCATCGTAGTTCCAAGCAAAACAAGTCTTTAAATTCCATTAATAATTTGATTATTTCTTCGGAGTCTTCTTTGTTGAGTAAGGGGCTAACAAAGGTAGGTCTAGGCTCTTCGCTAGTACCTAAGTTAACTTCCGTTAACTCGTCTATTGTAGATTTGATTTCTTCTTCGAATTCTGGTGGAGCGTCTCCAATTTGTAAATCTTCGAGTTCGTCCGTAGTTTCCATGCAGCTTTCGTTGGACTTGCAAGTGACAACTAAGCAAAATTCGCATCGTCAACCGACCCTACCGTGCCGAATCCGAGACCATACTTTGAATCGGGTGGACGACCGGAGTTATTCCATAATTTTTCAAAATGTTGTGATTGGCCTTTTGTCCATTGTCGAGGTAAGAAACCACGTTGAATTAAATTTTGAACACAGGAGAGTACCACTCAAAAGGTAATTCCATTAATTCCGATGAAGTGACATCTTCGAATTGTACATTATTTTCGCTTTTGGAGGAAGAAGCACCACGGTAGAATTTGATTGGCCTTGCACCGTCTTTACGTACCTCTTTGACCACCATACCCTCGATCTTATTAGAATGGATCGGGGTTAGGGTCATAGTATGTACATAGTGGTTAATCTTCTCGTACATCGATTTATATTCTTCATTCTTTTCATCTTCGAGGGAGATCTTGAATTGCGGCTTCTTTCGACTTATTGTTGTCGCTTCTTGCTTTATTTCCTTTTCTTCTTCGTAACTATCATTCCAATCAACATTGATGGCTGGTTTCTTCCGTCCAATCGTCCTAGTGTCTCTACCACGACCTCGTCCCCGGCCTCGACCTCGGATGCGAGTTGTGGAGAAACCTTCACCATCTCGCCGAAGGGAGTGGTGAGTGATCGTTGGACTAAAACTTCAGTGTTCTTCATTGTCCCGAACTTTCTTTGCTTCATTTGTTACGGTATCTCCGGAGAAGATCGTCTTCTTTGGCGGTGCATAATAAGCCGCATCTTCATGGATTCCAATCTCATGTACGGAGAATGGTTGCAAGTCGCCTTTGATGCACTCGTTCCCCTCCATCGTAGTATTTGATGCACCGATGCGTAGATGATGGTACCATCCCGTTTTCATGTATCCATGGTCGGCCCAGCAGAGCGTTGAACGATGTTTCGAATCGATTATGTGGAATTTTGCGGTTGTCTTTGCTAAGTCACCGGTCTTCATCGCAGCGTTATCGACCCGAGGGCTCTTTCTCCTTTCCGGTTGAATCCTCTTAATAACATTTTGTCCGCTTCGAGCTCGCGAGCATCAATTTCCAAGTATGCTAGTGTTCGAAGACTCATTATATCGATTGATGCTCCCGGATCTACCAATACTCCGGAGAGCGTAAACTTCCCAATTGTAACCGAAATGTACAACGGCTCGGTCGTGATCTCGCCGTCCCAAGTAGTAGGTCATTGTCCGTGAAGGTAACGCCTCGTCGTTCCTTTAACGAGCAAACCTCATCTAAGGAATCTCCGGCCATTCGAGCTAAGCAAATTTCCGGATCAAGTAAGGCCTAGAACGGAGCTTCTCTCATCTCCTTTCGATAAGATGAGAGCATCGTAAATGCTCGGCTTGGTCGGTAGTTTCCTAAGATGGGCTAGCACGTTGTAGTCCACTTTGTTCTCATGCGTCTCGGCTTCTTCTCGAACGGGTATTTCTTCTGCTGGGGTTGGTTCTTCTTGAACAACCACCTGCTTTCCTTTGTCTTTTTGACCCATTCTTGGAGGTAGAACTTTTCCACTTCTTAAGTTGATTTCTGTAATTTCTTCTGAATCTAGTGTTGAACTTGCCGGTGTCTCCTCCTGAATCGGAATGACAGGCTCTTCCGGATTATCTTCGAAATCTGAAGGCTCTAACTCTATCGTAACTGGAGCTCCTCGAAACTCACAGATAGATCCGTTGCTTGTTGAACTCTCTTAGCCTCCTTGATGGATGTCTTCTTCGTAATTTTGCTCGACGAGATCGTGTATGATTTTAGAATTGTTGTTGGCATCGAAGTCGATGTCCGGATTGTCGCTAGTTACGTAATCGTTAGAAACAGTCAAAACGTAGCCAACGCCATCACCCTTATCATTATATGATCCCACCAAAGTGAGCAGATAATCATACAAAATTAAAGGTTCGAGGGATTTCTCCCCCGAATCGGAAACAACTATCCTAGGATAAGCAGCCCCTAGTCTAGCCTTAGGAGTCTCGGTCCCCTCTTCTTCGTCAATCTTCTTCTTTTCTTCGATCGTCTCCCGTCGAGGTGGCTCTTCTATCGCAAGTGATAAGTACCGGCTTAACAGTGTCTCGAACTCCGAATTGAAGCTCGCACCGAGGCGGTTCGAATGTTGTCTAAAATCTTCTTTGAAGACCTCGTCCAGTGCGGTAGTCCATCCATCGTCGGCTGCATAGGGATCTATTGGAATGACGGGATCGGCTGAGATAACATCGACGGAACCTCCTTTCGGGGTTCCTTCATGTACTCCTTCGGGATTGTTATATTTCCTTTCCGAAGGTTGTCGTTGAGCCAACTTTTAAAGGTAATGCAATCTTCTATCTTGTGCCCAAGCATCCGATGGTAGGGGCAAAAGTTGGGATCACCGTTCTTGTTGACTTCCTCCGGTCTTTTAGGTTCTAGCAACTGGAAATCCGGAGTCTTCATTAGGCTACGGAACATCTTCTGTATCGCTTCATTTTTGAACGGATATTCTCTCGCTCGTAAGCTCCCTCAACGTACGTTGCGGACGAGGCGGTTGTTCATACTCGCGGAGACGACTGATAGCTGGACCGGGGTTGCTGGTAATTTTGTTGTGGTTGCTGCGGCCGTTCTGGTGGTATTTGCATTGGTTGCTTGCCTTTATCAACTGCTGCAATGATCCCGGATTTCTTCTCAAAGGTCTTCAACGGCTTCTGCTTGTCCGTCTTGTCGGCAAAACTTAATTGCTTCGCCTCTTCTTGCAAGCTTCCGGCCTTGCTTAACAACTTCTCAAAAGTCTTAATAGTGAATCCTTTGAGGAGAAGTGCTATCGGGCCTTGAATGCTTTTAAGCAAGATGCCGACTGCATGTTGTTCTTGCAGTTGTGGTTCACACTTCATGCTTAAGTTTCTCCATCGAAGTATGTAATCCACCAAAGTTTCATTCGGCCTTTGTTTCTCTACCACTAAATCACCTATAGTGATGTGGTGCCGAGATCCGGCAAATCACTTGATGAAGAGGCTCTCTAGCTCGAGAATGTCTTCACCGAGCCATCGGGGTACCCTCGCATACCGCCGAAGGCGATTCCCGACGTATCGCCGATGAACCGTCGGAAGAGTAATGCATCGCTCCCGCCGGAATTGCAAAAACTGGCACGAAAGTGTGCAACATGCTGTCGGGGGTTCCCGGTTCCGTCGAATGTCTTGAACAGAGGTGGTACGAAGCCTTTCGGGTATTGGAAAGCGTCGAATTCTTCTGGGTAAGGTCTACCCGTCCGAATGGATGTCCCGTTCTTCGATTGTGCTAAGGCTTCTTGCACTCGCCGTTCTACCAAGTTCTTGATATCCTTTTCAGTGGATCATACTTTGGTCGTATCCTTTTCACTGGTCATCCCCATCGACGGATGTAATCTCCTTTCCTCCGTCTACAATGTGAATGACCTCCGGGGGTGTCTCTCTATGTGGTTGTACTTGACTCGGAGAGTGGCCGCAGCTACGGCCATCTCTTCCATCCTTTTCGCCATTTCGAGCGATCGTGTCGTCTTTTTCCCGAAGCCGTCTTCTCATCGCCCGGCTCCTCTCTTCTGCGGCCGCAGGAGCACCTCGAGAAGCCGATGAAGCTCGTGTCTCAACCATATTGATTTCTCGCATATTCGTCGTCCATGAACTCCGATGAATCGATCTCATCTCCGAACTTTTCTTCTCTTCTTTTGCCAACCGTCGGATATCGGTTCTCAACTTTTCCATGGCGTCTTCTAGCGGAGCTTTCTGTGTGTCTTTGCGGTTGTCATGCGATAGTTGCCGGGTCCCTTTTTCACGAGTCCCCTTTATCGCAGTAGCACTTTCTTCAGATTCCAGCCTCCTGGCGAGACTTTCTTTTTCGGGCTGCTGTTTAAGTCTCAACTGCCCAGTAGTGGGACGCCACACCATCCTTCTAGCAGCAGAAGGTCTAGGACCAGATGGTCTGTCGGCCAAATGCTGGAAGGTGGTATCCTCCCTAATCTGTAATCCTAAAACTATGACAGGCGGGCTAGCCTTCATTCTCTTGCTTGGCTTTTCTGTCATGACGGCGGGCTCTACTCGGGGCCCAAGACGGGATTTGACCGGCACCCGCCCTATCCTTCGTAGAATTTCCGATACGGCGCTTTTCCTTCCTTGCTAACTTTTCTACCAAAGTTTGCAATCGAGCAAACGGCGTAGTTCTAGTTCTTTTCTTGCGGCTATCGTTGTAGTATGCGGGCCGAGGTAATGTGGCAGCAATCTTGCGAACATTCTCCTCATCCTCTCGCGGCGGAGAGGGGATGGAACCCGCTTCCTCCCAAAAGTGGTATGTAGTCGGCAATGGTGTATATTCCGGTAGCGGTGTATATTCTCGGCAGCTCCGGAATTTCCTCCAGAAAGCAATCTCGGCAGCTCCGGCTTCTCCGGCGATCCTTCTACTTCGTTTCTTCTTCGGGTCTTCGTCGCTGACGGAATCTTCGAACCGGACCCGATTTCGAAAACGAAGGTCTTACAGAAGATCCGTACCCTCCACGGTAACGAGCTTACCATAATCTCGGATTTCTTTCCCCTTTGATTTGGCGTAAGTCGGGGTAGGTGCGAAACAACTAGACCGATGGGGGTAGTAAGAACAGCTCCTCCCGCGGACGGCAGCATTCTCCTAGTCGAGACCCTTTGCAGGGGAGGGAACTCTTGGGTCGACCTAAGGTCGAACTCGGCGCGTGGCTCCTCGGCCTTCGATACCTTGTTCGTCGCGTGCAAAGAGGGAGACGTCGCAACCTCGACATTCGTGTTTTCAAATCCTCGTCAAAATCGGATGATCCCATTGTCGGGCAGCTCATCCTTATAGACAGACGAAGTCCAGATCCGTTGGTGAAGGAGAAAATCAGCTTCGGAGCTTCCATTTCTGCAAGGTAGATTCTGGTTGTCAGTCCCAAGTTATGCTTCTTTTCTTTACGACGAAAAGAAAGGAATTGAAAAAGAGTCTGAACTCATTCTTATTCATGTATTTATAAGAAGGAATCATTTGTTAAAAGAATCACTTATTAGAGGGTTTGTTTATTTAGAACGGAATGTTCAAAAGTGTAGAAAAGGTAAGGAATCCGATTCAGAGTTGGAAAGGAAAAGAAAGTCTTAAGCAAGACTTCTCGACTCGAAGGATCATTCCTAAACCGACACCTATCGGGGTCCACCCCACCTCGAAATGAGGTAAAAGGATCTCGGAACCTCTCTCGTTTAGGGGTGTCTATACAAGTGGCTCCTAAATCCGAGAGAATGTTGGCTATACTCATTCAAGATAGAAATGAACATAGTATTCCAACGAAAAGAAGGGTAGTTTGATCCACTAAGGACATGGATGCACTACCGATTTTTGAAAGCGTAATTATCCGATTATAATGGAGAGAGGAATTTTCCTCACGGAGTCGCCGTAAATCTGTCGGCATATTTTTAGGTTGTGTGTTTTATTTTGAAGAGGGGTCGCCTAACGTAAATCTGTTCGGCGAATTTTTAATTTAATTAAAATAAATAATTTGAAAAGTAGTATTTGATTTTGAAAATAATTTCAAATTTGAAGGTTTTAAGATATGAGACTAAACCGATCTCACATCCCAAATAGTTTATATAAACGAGCACCGCACCACAAACCGTGTATCTATCCCTAAGGATAGACACACTGCTTGACGGTGGGGCTCGATTAAATAAACTAGGAGATTTGTGACATCCGTTTGGTCTGCGAACCAATTTTATAAGCCGACAAAATTCCCCTGCTTAATATGAAAACATTAAACAGGGTTTATATTACTCGGGTTCTTCAAAATTCCCTATAAGGACAAGCCCCTATAGTTAATTACATCTTAAGTGACGGGAATCACCTAAGAAAACTCTCGATAATAATCAATAATTCCGCTCTCAAGGATTTCAAAGTTTAAGTTTTCGAGGGATTGAATTTTGGAATTCCAATAGGGAATGGATCAAACTTGGAACATTTTATTTTGTGAATCCAAAGGAAGAAAAGTAGGAGAAATCACGGATTCGAAGTGAACTTCGATAATTTCCCGACTATCCTATTATTTGGCTTAGATTTAAGAAAGTCCTAATATTTTTTAAATGTTTTGATCTTGTCAATTTTAATTAATTAGGACTTATATTTATATGATAGAATCATACAAATAGCCTTGAAGATGTGAGGGTTTATGTCGTATCAGACGACTACCTCGGAATCCTAAGTCCAGTTAGGGCTTAATTTGCAAGGTAAATGCCTAACAAAAGGTTGAGGATTTATGTTGTACTAGGCAAACTACCTCGAAATCCTATGGCTTGGTTATTTAATTCTAGGAAAGTTTTGCTGAAGTAGACTCAGGTTTTGCTGATGACGATGGCCGTGCTGCCCACCATGCTCCGAGCTCCATGTTGTCGCAGAGGTTTAGTTTTAGAAATCATAAATCAGGAGATGAGAAAAGTGTTTTAGTTTAGAGAAGTCTTAATTTTCCAAGTGTTTTTTTTTATGTTTTGATTAAAACAAATCTTAAAGTTGATTATAACGACACCAGTTAAGATCTCACGGTTCCATCCTTCCGGCATCATTATTTTTATCGGATTCACTTAGTCCAGATGAATTTGCTAAACTCAACTGAATGAGTTCCACACTTTCATTTAGACCGTGGGAAATCCCGTTAGCAACACGTAGGTTACATCATCCGAGGTATTCCCGATCATCCAACAGGACGTTTTAATTTAGTTGTAATTGTAGTTTTGTGTTCGTTTGTGATTAAATTTTGAGTTGTTTTATATTTTGAAATGTCGTGGCGGTGAATTTTATCTTGCAATGACTTTTAACTTAGTTTTGGTTTCAGTTTTAGGGGCTATCCTAAAGGTGTGAGTTTTCATGCAACAGTTGTTTATCACGCAAGAAAAGTAAGTGCAATGCAGTTAAATAAATTGCAATAATGTAAATTGCAAGAAAGTAAATCGCAATAAAATAAAAGCGTACTCGGAGGGTCTTCCCGTCATCCCAAGCTACACTTAAAACACAATTAGAATATTTAAGCAAGTTCCTAGGTAAAGCTAAGGGAAAGGTTATGGTTTTCTACCAAATTCCTAATCCTATAGCTAGTCATCTCCTATGACGTCTGTGTTCTTTGTGTTTTTGGTTCGAGGACGATTTTCTTCATCAAAGAATAATTAAGTTCAATTGTTCTTATAAGTATCCTATTATATTGAGGAAGTGCTTAAGGAGAATCTTAAACATCTTTTCAATACTGACAGGATTGTTTTAAGTCCAAATGAATTTAATTATATAAATGAATTAATCGTCCGGGGATTCAAGTTTTGTTAACTTACTCAGTGAACTAGGACATTTGAATATCCTATGAGTGAAGTAACATTTCATTTTATGTTCTATTTAGGAGTTATAATAACCAAAGCTTTTGAGGGTAAATTGGTATTCAAATGATTTGATTTGAGTTAACGGGTTTAAATTTGGAATAGTTGTTCAAGTTGCTTTAGCATTTACTTTGAATTCTTTATGTCTTTGGTGATGTTATATTTAATTCAACTTAATTTAATTTAATTTAATTTTAATTGAGTTTTAATTTAATTTAATTCAATATAGTCCAATTTAATTTGATTTGATGTTTAATTAATTTGATTTGATTTAATTTTAATTTAATTTGATTTAATTTAATTTAATTTGATTTAATTTAATTTAATTTAATTTAATTATTTAATTTAATTTAATTTGATTTAATTTATTTCTTTTAATTTAATTTAATTTGGTTTAATTTAATTTAATTTAATTTAATTTACTTAATTTAAATTAATTTTTAATTTAATTTTATTTTTTAATTTTAATTGAAATTTTTAAAAGAGTTTAATAATTTAATTTTAGTTTAAGTCTTTTAATGTTTTGAATTTGAGTTATCATTTTAATTAAGAATTGAATATTAATGAGATAATTAATTTAGGGATTTTTAAATTAAAGAATAAATCTCTTCCTAATAATATCCCTATTTTAATAATTCCAATTTTATTATTCTTCCAAATTTAATCAATTATTTAATTAAAGTTTAATCATTTTAAAATTGTTTAATGGGTTTCTACCCTTTAATTATTTGAATTTCAATCATCCAAATCAGATTAGGATCAAATATTTTACTAGTTAATTTTTTATTAAACCTAAAGTTTTAATTAAGGGTTAAAATTTTAATTACCATTTTACCCTCTAAGCTTAATGATTTCATAACTCACTAAATTGAACTCAAATGAACTTGAAATTTTTATGTGACTTCACTCATATGCCAATAAAGACATGAGAGGAGAAAATGTGATTTTTCTGTATTTAATTTATTTATATAATTATTTTTGGTAGAAAATAGAGATTTTCAAGGAAAATTTAATAACATGACCAAGGGAAAGTTTCTGTCCTTAAAAAAATTAGGGGACATTCCTAATGACCAGAGGAACACTTGGACCAATTTTGGTGATTTTTTAAATTATATTATTTTTATTATAATTATTTTAAGTTTTGGAGTGTTAATTAATTTAAAAATAAAATAATTGTTGAAAAATAAATTTTATATTTTTTAAAAATCTCTCTGATATCAAGAAAACCAGAGAAGCAAATTTTGCAATTTTCTGATTTTTCTATGATTTATTATAATTATTTTAGTGAAAAAGCTAGAAAACATATTTTTTAATTTTAAAATTACCTTAAAGCTTTAAAATTTAATATCTCACTAAATAGACCTAAGAAAAATGTGGGATTTGTTCCTAAGTGATTAAAATTCAAAATGTGACATTTTGGTGAATTTTATTATTTTTGTGATTTTTATTATTTTTTAATTATTAAAAATATTAAAATATTATTAAAAATCAACTTTTTTAGAAAATTGAAATTTTAATTTTCTTAGATTCCCCTGATATCAGAGAGGCTCCAAAACCAATTTGGTGAATTTTTTAAAAAGTATTTTAAAAGTTATGAATTTTTAAAGTTTTAAAATGGCTAAGTGGCTTAATCAACCCAATTAGTGGGGCTAACCAAGTCCAATTGACCTCAAACTTTTATGGTGGATTCCTCTGATCTTAAAGGTCAGTGGAGAATTGATTTTAAGTCAATTTGATGCCTGGTTAACTCTAATTAAATAAAGACCTATTTTGGGTGTTTAAGTCAATTAGGGTTGTTTTAAATGAACTAAGTCAAAACCTATTTTTCCTAGGGTTCTCTGGTCATAAGGAACATCACCAAATTTTTCTAGAATTTATTTCACAACATGCTATTTATTGGAATTAAAATACTCAAAACAGCAACATGAACTTGAAAAATCAATAACTCTTCATAGGGATGGCCTCTGACTTTAGAAAATTCAGGGAATGTTCCCAAATTCAGAGGCTTCAAAAGCCCTATGGTCTCATGCCATGGTGAATTGTATGCATGCATGGAGAATTAAAATAATGCAGAGAGTAAATAAATTATAAAAAATAAAATACTTGATGAAATTAAATTATTTCTTTTCCACATTATTCTCCTCCGTTCACCGAGTAAGAGGGTATTTTTATTTTATTTTTCCGATTTTTCTACACGGAGATATGAATTTTTGAAGTTTAGGGAATTAAATAAATAGAAAAATATCCTAATTTTCTATTTATCCACGCGGCGCCGCGTGCCAACCTCGGCAGCCTCCGAACGCACACGCGTCGCGCTCCCATTCGACGCCGCCACCCGAGTCGGCGGCCCGGGCCCCGCGGTTCTCGTACCTTCTCCTGGTCCGACGCCATCTGAGCCGTTCGTCCGCGCGTGTATTGAATGGACGGCATCCGTTCATCGTCCCCGAGCGTCCTCACCCGAGAGTCGTCCACACTAAATCCCTAAGATCTCACTCGATACTCAATGGATTTTTATGTTCTTATGCTCTATGGATTCGTATTGAAGAGACGAACACATCTATACGGTTAACATGCATTGAAATTAAGGCATTTGAAATGGAGAATCTCCGAAGCTCGGGATAAAGAATTAGCTCATACCTTTGCTCGAGAAGTGTGGCTTCAATCCGAGAGTTGTTGCACCTTCGATTGGATCCTAGCAAGCTCCGGATGAAGTCTCCCGGTCCGGTGAATTGTCCGGATGTGATTTCGACCAAGCCCGATCACAAAGCTTGGAGGCCGGAGCAACTCGGGTGGCCCGGAGATGGGGCTTTTATCGGTGGACACCTTCCCTCGTCCGGTGAAGGTGTAGAACCAATCAATTTGGGAATTGGCTCACTGTGGAGAAGTGTCCTAGTTTTGGGTGGAATTTCAACTCGAAATCGAGCTCGCAGAGGAGAAATGACAGGGGGATCTCACTCGGGAATCAAGTGCTTCTGTGTATGGGGAGGAGTCCGGAACAATTTTGGCGCAGTTTTGGCAAGGTTTGTGCTTAGCTCTTCTCATGGCCGAGAGGGGTGGAGTTTAAATAGGAGAGGGTGGAGGGCCTCCCGTGGGGAGTTGAGGCATGGGATCAGCCTGCTCCGGTGAGGAGAAGAACAGCCATGGTGACCACTAGGCATGGGGCAGCTCGAGTAAGTGAGAATTTCAATGTTGGCTCACATGTGAGCTCTCGGCCATGGTGTTTTCCGGCGGCCTGGTGGCCGGCCGGCCGTGCATTGGTCACCATCTTGGTCGTGGAGGTCGTGGCTGGGCTTAGTGCAATCAATTAAGCATTGGCCATGTGTAAAGGGTTTGATTTAGATGGAATGGGGGCATGGCTAAATTTGAACCTAAATGGGTCAACCCACCCATTTGGGCTAGGTGCACCACCCAAGGCCTGGTTTTGGTCGAGGGAAAAGTGATTTGGCTCAAGCATAATCAGTAGGGTCAAGTCACCATCCAAGCACAATTAGGCATAAGCATGGTTAAGGGGAATCATGGGAGTGGTTAATCACCTTTAGGAATTAAGGAAAGAGTCTCCTCCTTTTGCCCAAAATGGCATGGTGACATGTAAAGAGGCTCTCATGGCTTGCATATGGCTTGTGCATGGCTCCATGGCTCCATTTGGCTTGGGAAAAGGTTGGGTCAATTTCATAAAAATGGGTTTTAAGAATTTTAGATATTTTTGGGTGATTTGGCATGTGGCTTGATTTGGAATTATTTGATTGATGATTTTGGAACTTAGGGACAATTTTGATTAAATGGATGATGAAAGGAAGTGTCATGTGGGCTTTGGATGAATTTTGGCTTTTGAATTTGAAGGGAGTGGGCTTTTAGGAAAGTTTAAGGGAAATGGGCTTTTGATTTTAGGATGGGCATTTGGATAAAAAATTTTGTGAAGAACTTTGTCAAATAAATGTCATAATTGGTTTAGGGATGTTCTATGAAGGGCTTGGAATCAATTTGATGTGATTTGGAGTTGAATTGGTTTGAATTTGGATTTATTTGGTAAGTGGGCCTATGTAGGTCCAAGTGGGCCAAGTTGGGCTAATGTTGGGCTAGGGTTGAAATTGATATAAAATCAATATTGAGAAATGTTTATGGGAGTGTTTCAAAGAGGTTTTGACTTTGGTTGGGCTTTGATTTTGGGGTTTGGGCTCACTTGGGTTAGGTTTGGGTTTAGGTCAAAATTGGGCCTTTTGGTTTTGGGTTGAATTTGAGTGGGGTTTGGGTCTAAATTTTGGGCAAATCATGTTAGTGTTTTGTTTGTGGGGGTGCTAAGGAAGATTTAGAAAAGATTTGGGGTTAATTGGAATTGAGTTGGGTGAGTTTGGGTTAGGTTTAGGTCATGGGTCCAAATTGGGCTTTAAGGCCAAAAGTGAGATTGGATCCAAATGTCAATCAAATTGAACTTGGATTTGGCCTAGATTGGTGTTGGGAATATTAAATTGAAGTTTAGAACTGAATTGGACCAGAATTTGGGTCAATTGGGTGGGTTTGGTTTGACATTGGGTTCACTTTGGGTTAAAATGGGTCAAATTGAGGGTTTTGACAAAAGTAGGGTAAATTGACAAAATTGGCCCATGGTGTAGTTGGACAAAATGAAATTGGGAATATTTGGGATTTTCTGAAATTTTTTGGGAATTTTCTGAATTTTTGGATTTTTTTTGGCCAAGAGGGGTATTTTGGGTATTTGGAGGGTATTGGGAGGTATTTTTGGAATTTTTGGTATTTTTGGGTATGGATGATCAGTTTAAGTGATGTGGAAATGTTTGGGAATGATTTTGGAGAATTTTGGGTAATTTGGAAATTTTTGAGAAATTTGGGTAATTTCAGGGGTTTTGGGTAGCTAAGCGGTGTAGGGTCCCGGGGGTCAAAAATTGAAAATTTGGAAAATTGAAGATTGGGTGGATGTAAGTGGAAAGTAGTCATTTTGGTTGAGCCATGAAGCCATGTCAAGCCCATATGAGCCATGAAGGGACCCATTTGAGGCATTCACTATGTTGTTCCTAACCCTCTTAGCCAAGGGCTTAGGGGTTAAGGACCATCCATGTGAATCACCCACATGAGTCAGGAGGTCAAGTTAGGTATGGGTGTGGTTTCAGGAGGTATGTGGAAGTGTAGTGTGTAGGTGTAGTGTATAAGTGTAGTGTGTGTAAGTCAGCCCCTTCACCGCACTGTGCCACCTGTGCAGGTCCTAAGGCCAAAGAGTCCTATAGGAACTCATCCTTTAAACTTCCACATTTGATTTCAACCCTCTAGGTGATTAGGGGTCTACAATCAAGTTTGTGGAGTTTGCAGGGAGTTAAGAAGTGGTTTGAATTTCTAAAAGGTGGGTCCCAATTCTAGTCCTCTAAGATAGTCAAAGGAAAAGCCTAAGGCTAGATCCTAAGTACTAAAGAGAAGAAGAGAAGACCTCATCAAAAATGAGGTCAACAAGTATAATAAAACTTTCTGTTCAAATTCCAGGTTCTTTTCAATATCTTCCGATCATGCCACAATTTTCTTTTCTCTTTATAGATCCTATCATTGTGATAAGATGCATTTCTAATCTCTTCTAATTCATTCAATTGCATAAATCGTTTCTCTCCAGCATTTTTCAAATTAAAATTTAACTCTTTTATCGCCCAATATGCTTTATGCTCCAATTCAACTAGTAAATAGCAAGTCTTACCAAACACTAGTCTATAAGAAGACATTCCAATAGGGGTTTTAAAAGTAGTCCTATAAACCCATAAAGCAGTATAATCGAGTAGACCAATCTAATTTATGATTATCCACAGTTTTCTCTAAAATTCTTTTAATTTCACGATTAGAAACTTCTACTAAACTACTAGTATAAGGATGATAAGCAGTAGAGATTCAATGGATAATATTATATTTCTCAATTAATCTCTTAATTTGATTATTACTGAAATGAGATCCACCATCAGTTATGATCACTCTCGGCATTCCATATCTTGTAAATATATTTTTCTTTAAAAATTTTGAAACACTCTAAGCATCACATCTAGGTAAAGGAATAACATCAATCCATTTTGAGACATAATCAACGACAACCAATATATATAAGTTTCCAAATGGAGTAAATGGTTCCATAAAATCTAATCCCCATACATAAAAAATTTCAACTTCCAAATTATAATTTAGAGGTATTTCATTTCTTCTAGAGATATTACCTACTCTCTGACATCGATCACATGATTTAATATATCTATAAACATCTCTAAAAAGATTAGGCTAATAAAATCCATATTGTAAAATCTTAAAAGCAGTTTCATCAACACCAAAATAACCTCCAAATTTAGAATCATGACATCGTTGAATAATCAAATTTGTTTCTTCTTGTGGCACACATTTCCTAATACTTAGATTCTTACACTATTTATATAGATAGGGCTCATCCCAAAAATACAATTTTGCATCATATTTGAACTTCTTTTGTTGTTTCTTTATTAAATCAGGTGGTACAATATCACTTACAATATAATTCACAATATCAGCATACCAAGGTAAATTGCTTCTCATAACAGTATAGAGTTGCTCATCAGGGAAAATTTCAGTAATTTCCTTTTCAATTCAGATTATTTATCATAGTCTATTCTTGACAGATGATTAGTTATTTGATTATTAGCTCCCTTTCTATCAACTATCATAAAATCAAATTCTTGCAGAAGAAGTATCCACTTAATGAGTCTAGGTTTCACATCCTTCTTTTACATTAAATATTTGATAGCCGAATGGTCTGTATGCACAATACTTTTAGCTCCAATTAAATAAGGTCTAAATTTTTCAAAAGAAAACACTATAGCTAATAACTCTCTTTTAGTTGTGGTATAATTAATTTGAGTCTCATTAAGAGTTTTATTAACATAGTAAATGACTCTGAAAACTTTATCATGCCTTTCCTCCAATGCTACTCCGATCGCATAATCACAAGCATCACATATAAGTTCAAATGGTTTCTCCCATTCGGATGAAACAATTATAGGTGCAGTGATTAATTTTTCTTTCAATAATTCGAAAGCTCTCAAGCATTTGTCATTAAAATTAAACTTTATATCATTTTCTAACAGTCGACATAAAGGTTTAGTAATTTTAGAGAAATCTTTAATATATCACTTGTAAAATCCAGCGTGTCCTAAGAAACTCCTCACCTCTCTCACAGTAGTGGGTGGTGGCAATCTCTCAATTAATCTAATTTTAACAGGGTCAACCTCCATACCATGTTCAGAAATTTTATGCCCAAGCACAATTCCTCTTGCAACCATAAATTGACATTTCTCCCAATTCAGAACTAGATTTGTTTTCTCACAAAGCTCCAAAACTTTTGCTAAGTTTTCCAAAAAATTTCAAATGAAGTCCCGAATACAGAGAAATCATCCATAAAAACTTTTATTCCATTATCTATCATACTACTGAAGATATACATCATACATCTCTGAAATGTTGCAGGTGCATTACACAGTCCAAAAGGCATTCTTCGAAAAGTAAATGTTCCATAATGGCTAGTAAATATTGTCTTTTCTTGATCCTCAGGAGCAATAGCTATTTTATGGTAACCAATATATCCATCCAAAAAATAGTAGTACTTGTGTCCAGCGAGTCTATCTAGCATTTGATCGAGAAAAGGAAGAGGAAAGTGATCTTTTCTGGTGGCGGCATTTAATTTCCTATAGTCAATACAAATTCACCATCCATTAATTTGTCTAGTGGGTATAATTTCATTACATTCATTCACTTCAACAGTCACTCCTCCCTTTTTTGGTACACAGTGTATTGGACTCACCCAAGCACTATCCGAAATAGGATAACTAATTCCAGCATCCAACCATTTTAAAATTTCTTTCTTAACTACATCTTTCATTATAGGATTCAATCTCCTTTGCGGATCAACTCTCAGTTTATGTTCTTCATCTAATAGAATTCTGTGCATACAAATCGAGGGACTAACTCCTTTAATATCTGCCAAAGTCCATCCAAAAGTTTTCTTGTATCTTTTTTAAATTTCCAACAACTTCTGTTCTTGATAATCGTTTAACTTCAAAGATACAATAACTAGCAAGGTAAATGATGCTCCTAAAAACATATACTTTAAATGATTAGGGAGAATTTTCATCTCAAGTTTAGCAGGTTTTATGATAGATGGAATTAAGCTTTTATTTCCACCTTCCATAGTGTCTAATACTTCGAATTTCTACTGAACATACTCCAAATCTTCATTCTTCTTAATATCTGAATTTTCTTCATCTTCAATTTCTTCTTCAAACATATTTTTTTATTCTTCTTCTTTTTCAAATAAATTTTCAAAATGATCATTTCTCAAGTAATCACAGACCTCCATGCTAGAACGTTCATTATCTTTTTCCATTTACGGATACTTCATAGATTTTAAAATATTAAAGGTCACCTATTGATCATTAACTCGCATAGTTATTTATCCTTTTTGAACATCAATTACTTCTCTTCCAGTAGCAAGGAATGGTCTTCCCAAAATGATTGAAATTTCTTTATCTTCCTCCATATCAAGTACAATAAAATCCATAGGAAAGATAAATTTATCCACTTTCAATAACACAACTTCCACCCGTCCTTTAGGGTACGTAATGGAATGATCGACCAACTGAAGAGTTACAAATGTAGGAGAAATTTCTCCTATTCCTAACCTTTTGAAAGTTGATAAAAGCATAAGATTAATACTAGCTCCTAGATCACATAAAGCTTTTCCGAAAAATTTTTCACTTATAGCACACAGAATAGTGAAACTACCAGGATCTTTACGTTTTTCCGGAAGCTTCTTTTAAATAATTGTACTACACTCTCCGCTAAGTGCAATAGTTTCATGATCTATAAATTTTCTTTTCGTTCTCAGGATATCGTTCATAAACTTGGCATAGTCAGACATCTGTTCCAATGCTTCAACAAAAGGAATATTTATTGTTAATTTTTTAAGGATCTCCAAAAATTTTCCAAATCTGTTATCACTGTTTTGCTTCTTCAATCTTTGAGGAAATGGAGGTGGTGGTTTTTCAACAGTTATCTTCATTGGCTCAAAAGGATAATCCAAGTTTGGATAAATTTTGTTTGAACCTTTTTCAATTTCCACCTTCTCCTTTTCTATTTCAACTTCTTTTTGCACTCTAGTTTCCAATTCTTTTCCACTCCTTAATTGAATAGCGTTAAGTTGTTCCTTGTTTTAATCTTTTGGATTGATCTCAACATTACTTGGAAGTGTTCCAGAAGGTCTATTATTAAGTGTAGTGAAAATATGTCCTAATTGATTTTCAATATTTTTCATAGCAAATCCTTGAGCTTGTAATTGATTTCCCATATTTAAAATCATTTCTTCAGTAGACAACTTCTTATCCTTAAATTGTGGGATACTATTAAATCCAGGAGAAAAAGATGGTCTAAAATTAGTATTTCCTTGATTGTTCGAATTTCCAATTGGATTTATAGAATTGTTAGCCCAATGCGGGTTAACATTAATATTATTATTATTCCAATAGAAGTTTGGGTGATTCTTCCAACCAGGATTATAATAATTTGAATAAGAATTGCTAGGTCTATTAATAGCATTTAAAGTCTCATAAGGTGTTCGAGATTATGTTATCTGTACAAATAAATTTTCCTCCAACACTTAAGGTGGTTGAGAATAATTGATTCCATATTGATCTATTTTCATAGAAAGGGCTGCAATTTGAGAAACTATCATAATCATCATATCTGAATCATGAACACTAGCTACTCTCTTAGGATTTACCCATTCAGAGGGCCATTGAAAATTATTAGTTGTTATTTCTTCAATTAATGTGTATGCTTCATCAAAAGGTTTTGACATTAATGTTAATAGATCTCAATGATCCCACTAATCCATTATAAAATGTTTGAATTATTAACCAATCTGGTAAAGCATGATGTGGGCACTTCCTAAGAAGATCTTTAAATCTCTCCCAAGCTTCATATATTGACTCACGTTCAAACTGACAAAAGGATGTAATATCATTTCTTAGTTTAACAGTCTTTGATGGAGGAAAACATTTTGATAGAAACTTTTGAGATAATTCTCCCCATGTTTTTAATAGATCTAGGTGCTAACGAGTTTAACCACGCCTTAGCTTTATCCCTTAATGAAAAAGGAAAAAGTCTAAGTCTGAAAGCGTCACTAGACACTCCATCATATTTAAAAGAAGCACATAGTTCTAGAAAACTAGCGAGATGCAAATTTGGATCATCATTAGGTCTTCCTCCAAATTAATTATTTTGTACCTTTTGGATAATAGGTTTAAGTTCAAATGAATTAGTAGCAACATCAGGATTTTGAATAGTAATGTGAATTTCATATACCGTTGGGTTAGCATAATCTCTTGAAGGTCTTGGCAAATTTCCAATATCATTTCTTTGATTATCTTGATTATTCGCCATTTTACAAGGATTTTCATTTTTTTTTTGTTGTTTTTTAATTTTTGTGAAAGTGCACTCTAACACTGAATCGTAAGGCACTAAACCTATAGATCCACTACTACGCATATACAAACATAAATACTTTAATAAAGATAAACAAACACACAATTACACACTACAAAAAAAAGGTTTTCTATTACTATATTATTAATAAATACCGTTTATATTTTCTTACTACGCTCTAACTCTGAATCGTAAGACACCAAAATCTTGATGCAGTTACTTATATTTTGCAAGAATTTATGAACTCAAATTTATATATTTATAATGATTTTGTTAAGTCAAAGCATTCAAACCAAGCATACGTATCGTATCAAGTATTACAGGGCTCTAATGGGGTCCTGGTTATCGACCCCACTGGGAAGTTTCAAATACAAGAAAGCTTTCACAATATAACAAATGTAGCATTAAAATCTGATATTTAATTTGCAATTAAAGTTTACTACTTACTTCTACTATGTAGGAAACAATAACGATTAACTAAACTACAATTACTTCTAACAACTTTAAAATTACAATTAACTATAAACACACTAAACTAGGTATTTGAAAGGTGTTCGATTTCTGAGAAAAGTATCTTTCCTCTTGCAATGAGAATATGATGTGTGGATTGATATGAAAAAAATATTTATGTTATTGTGCCAAATAGAAGCATAGATAATTCTTTACCCTTAAAAGAGTACCCCTCTTCTAAGAAAGAAAAGAACATTGACATATCTTAAGTTTAGTCACTAAATCTAAGGCTAGGCTGGGAGGATACCAGCTCTCACTTCGGAGCTCCCACTCATCCTTCACCCGAAGGCTAACCTTTGATATTAGTTACTAATCTTAGAACCAATTTGGGGATTTCAGCTCGTCACCCTGAAATCTCCACATTGAAGTCCATCAAAATATATTTCCCTATTTATTTGCACTCAAATCCCATGAACTACGTAATTCATCCATAGAAATTGAATGGATCTTTCATTATGGTTGTAGGACATTAAATCTTTTCAAACTTAATGTTCAACAACATATTTTAACATTTCAATTAGCCAAATCGAAAAGTAAATTAAGTTCAAAATGAAAAACCATCACAATCTCTTCATTACATTAAAAGTACATCAAATTCACATCAATCCATCATCACATCTCTATGCAAGAAGAAAGACAAGGGAGACTACTTAGAATTCATGGAGAAGATACAATAAAACATGAATTTTATATATAAAAGAAAAGTCATACAAACCACAAAAGAATATACAACTTAAATCTTTCTCTTCCCCAATGTAATTCCCTTGAAGTTCCTTTGAATCCTCTTCTCTGTTTTCTTTACAACGCTTGATTCTTTCTTTAGAATAGAAAGGAAGAAGCAATCTCTCACTTTACTCCTCCTTCATTCCTTAGAGAAGAATTCCTCTCAAATCCTCACTCTACACTCACTTCTCCTAAACTCTAACTCTTAAAACTCACTAAAACTACTCTAGAACCACTGAAGAAGCACACCATTTTCATCCAAAAAGAGTTACTTATAAGATAAGGATGAAATCCCAAGAGTTTCTATATACATCCCTTCAAAAAGTTGCTAAAACTCTTCAAATTTGAACTCCACCGACTTCGGGCTCCGGTGGCGCCAGATAGGGCACTGGCGGTGCTCTATCGTGCCATTTAATTCTGGTGTCTCTGGATTTGGGCGCCGGCAGCGCCCATTCTGGCACCGGCGGTGTCAAAACACCTTTTTCACCATTTTGCTCCTTTTTGCTTCTGATTCGTTCATTTTTTCTTTTCACTCCAATCACCTAAAATCATCATACCTGCAACAAATCATGAAAAATACCTTTCTTTAAAGTGCAATATCACCAAAAATGGGTAAAATTATATAACAAAAACCATATATATTTTTGGTGCATCAACACTCGAGGGGAGAATATGAGAGAAGTTATTGCTTTTCTGACTGATGGGCGAGGAGAATGGAAATTAAGTCAAAAAAAGTTGATTAACTTCCCCGCCTCCACATTGAATGTTGCTTCAAAAGTTTGGCTTTATTTCATTTCTGCGAGAGTATTACCATCTTATCACCACAACGAAGTTACAAGAGATAGAGCGATTCTAAACTACAGTATTCAGAAGATGAAAAAGATTGATATTAGAGATATTATCTACAAGAATATTCAGACGATTGCTAGAGGTGAGACCACTGGAGGATTAGGACATCCTACTTTAGTTCATGCCCTATGTGTTCAGTCTGGAGTGGAGTTCAATTGTTCTGAAGAAGTGGCTATACCATTGAGACCAATTACAAAGAGTATTATCCGTACTTATGAGTCTCACGTGGGAACCAGAGTTGAGCGTAGGAGTACTGATATTCCTACTACTACTTATGATGTTCCATCTACTTCTGAGCCACCTAACTTATCTAATATTATGGAGCAGCTGAGATTACAGAGTGCTAGTGTAGATAGACTCCATGGTCGGATGGATGTATTTGAGGCGAGGAGTGATGTGAATGAAGATTATCTACAGAGGAGACTTGAGTTCAATATTCCTTATTATCATTCTCAGGTTTGATTTATGTGGGAGGAATCCAATGTGATATTTCCTACTTGCCTCAGCTATACACCATATAGACCTGGCCCATCTAATGACCCTGCTGATGACCCTGTTGATGACCCCGCTGATCCTGGTGATGGAGACTGGTAGATTGTTTGTTTTTATTTCTGTTGTGCTGTACTGATGTGATGTAGTGGATATTTACTTTTCATTTGATGTCTAACCCTGTTGTTGTACTGTTGTGATGTAGTTATTTATTTTTTATGTTGTGTAACTTTGTTGGTGTATTGTTATGTTGTACGAAAACATGAAAATTTTTACCTGGACTGTGTAGTACTATGATAGTTTGTTTCATATTGTAGTACTTTGTTGGATGTTTAGATGTTTAAAGTTAATTTATCTTTACCCATTCAAATATTTAAAATTGTTATATCACTGCTACTAATTGTTTCATGGCTGCTAGTTGTAAATTTTGATTAATATCAAATAGCTGTTGAAGATTTTAAGATCCCAACACAAAATTCTTTTACTCTCTACTGTTTCAAATTTACTGAAAAATTTAAGTTTGGGGGAGCGGAGAGAAATACTAACTTTTATTTGTTCTCAAATTATTATATTTTCAAAAATTATTAGCATAACTTCTGACAATTGAACCTCATTGTAAGATAACTAAAACTTTTTTATTTCAGTTGAATATTATGGAAGGATATGATGAAAGTTTTTAGTGATAAATGTTAATTTTATAGAAATAAGATATTTAGTATGAAAAGATTTGATTATAGTTAACTATTTAAAGTAAGGAAAACTGTATTTTTGAAATGTTAATGGACTTAAAATATTGTGTGTTAAGAAGAGATTATAACTTTATGATGAATAATAAAGCTTATACTTAACTATAAATTAAGGAGATGTTTTAGGTTTGAACTTTAGAAAGAAGAGAGTAAAGTTTAAAATCATTAGAGGGCTATCCAGATATAGTAATCCTCATTAAAAAAAGAGAGAAAAGAAAAGAAGGATTGAAAAATAATCCCTAAAAGAAAAGAGAAAAAGAAAAGAAAAGAAAAAGAATGAAAAATGTTTATGAAGAGAAGCTTGAGAAGATGCTTAATCAAAAATTGGCTTCACTTGAATCAACCTAAAGGGAGAGCTTGATTTAATTTATGAATTTATTTTTTAAGTACTGGCCTACATTCTAATGAAGTTTACATGAACTCTTTTTTCACACAGTCTTTTGAGGCACTCTTAATGTGACAAATTATAGTTCATCTTGAAATAAATAGAAGACTAGAACTCTTATACTTGATTGCTGAATATTCTTACACCTGTAGTGTTAACCTGAGTTACTAAATTTCTTTCTGAAAATCTAACCAATATATTCTTTTGAATGTAAACTTTTAGTGTCATACAGTTGAAAAGTACATTGCCTAGAGTTATATTTTATGTAGTAAAAGGATTACTTGAGGACAAGTAATAGTTAAAATTTGGGGGATTCTGATGCACAAAAAATATATACGGCTTTTGCTATATAATTTTACTCATTTTTGGTGATATTGCACTTTATAAAAAGATATTTTTCATGATTTGTTGCAGGTATGATGATTTTAGGTGGTTGGAGTGAAAAGAAGCAAAAAGGAATGAATCCAGATGAAAAAGGAGCAAAATGGTGGAAAAGGTGTTCTGGCGCAGCCGGCGCCCAAATCCAGAGACTTCAGATTTATTGGCACGATAGAGCGCCGCCGGCGCCCTATCTGGCGCCGCCGGTGCCCGAAGTCGGTGGAGTTCAAATTTGAAGAGTTTTGGCAACTTTTTGAATGGATGCCTATGGAAACTCTTGGGATTTCATCCCTATCTTATAAGTAACTATTTTTGGACGAAAATGGTGTGTTTCTTCAGTGGTTCTAGAGTAGTTTTAGCGAGTATTAAGTGTTAGGGTTTAGGAGAAGTGTGTGTAGAGTGAGGATTTGAGAGGAGTTCTTCTCTAAGGAGTGAAGGAGAAGGAGTAAAGTGAGAGATTGCTTCTTCCTTTCCATTCTAAAGAGAAAATCAAGTGTTGTAAAGAAGAGAGAAAATGATTGAAAGGAACTTCAAGGGAATTACATTGGGGAAGAGAAAGAGATAAGTTGTATATTCTTTTGTGGTTTGTATGACTTTTCTTTTATATATAAAATCCATATTTTATTACATCTTCTCCATGAATTCTAAGTAGTCTCCCTTGTCTTTCTTCTTGTATAGAGATGTGATGATGGATTGATGTGGATTTAATGTGTGTTTTAATGTAATGAAGAAATTGTGATGGTTTTTCATTTCGACCTTAAATTACTTTTTCGATTTGGCCAATTGAAATATTAAAATATGTTTGGAACATTAAGTTTGAAAGGATTTAATGTCCTACAATAATAATGAAAGATTCGTTCAATTTTCTATGGATGAATTGTGTAGTTCATGGGAATTGAGTGCAAATAAATAGGGAAATATGTTTTGATGGACTTCAATGTGGAGATTTCAGGGTGACATGCTGAAATCCCCAAATTGGTTCTAAGATTAGTAACAAATATCAAAAGTTAGCCTTCGGGTGAAGGGTGAGTGGGAGCTCTAAAGTAAGAGCCGGTATCCTCCCAGCCTAGCCTGAGATTTAGTGACTAAATTTAGGATATGTCAATGTTCTTTGCTTGCTTAGAAGAGGGGGTACTCATTTAAGGGTAAAGAATCATCTATGCTCCTATTTGGCACAATAATATAAATATTTGTTTCATATCAATCCACACATCATATTCTCATTGCAAGAGGAAAGATACTTTTCTCATATATCGAAAACTTGTCAAATACCTAGTTTAGTGTGTCTGTAGTTAATTTTATTTTTAAAGTTGTTAGAAGTAGTTGTAGTTTAGTTAATTGTTACTGTTTCCTGCATAGTAGTAGTAAGTAGTAAACTTTAATTGTAAATTAAATATTGGATTTTAGTGCTTATTATATATTGTGAATTCTTTTTTATATTTCGAACATCCCTGTGGGATCGATAACCAAGACTCCATTAGAGCTTTGTATTATTTGATACAATACGTATTCTTGCGTTGAATTCTTGGACTTAACATAATCATTATAAATATATAAATTTGAGCTCATAAATTCTTGCCAAATATAAGTCCGCCGCATTAGTTACTTATGAAAACTCTCGATGACGATCATAAAATATTTCCTTCATGAATTGAAAAGTGTTTAGGATTTTCAAGGTCTGACATAGGAAATATCATGTGGGAAAAGTGCAAATGGGAACAATTATTATGGAATCCAAAGGGAGAAAGCTAGGGGATGCCACGGATCCTGAGGAGAACCTCAGTAGCTTCTTAAACTATCTTATGGTTTGGCTTCAATTTTGAAGAGATATTATTTATGTTTCATACTATCAATTATATTAATTAAGTTTTACACTTGCATGATACCGATCATACAAATAATTTGGGAGATAGGAGTAATTATTTTGTACCAAACAATGATTTTGAAATCCTAGAACGAGTTAGGGCTTATACTATACAACAGGGTTGTACAAAGGCCTAAAAGGTAAGGTGAGGGTTTAGTCCTACTAGACGAACTACCTCAAAGTCTTATGGCTTATTATTTATTTCTAAGAAGGTTTGTTGTTGTAGACCAATTTTGCTGTTGAAGAGGGTCGTGCTGCCCACGATGTTTGCTCCAAGTTCCTCATTGCGGCATGTTTAAGTTTAGAAGTGTCAAATTGAGGAGGTTGAGAGAAGTATCAAGTTTAGAGTTCAAGTTTTGGTGTAGTTGTTAAGTTTGATATTTTGGCCATAATGATTGAAACGTCTTATTAAGGGGGGAGATTAAGTTGATTAGAGCGTCACCGGTTATGATCTTACGGTTCCCTCATTCCAGCACCATTATTTTCTTTGGATTCACTTAGTCTAAATGAATTTAACAAACTTAAATAAATGAATTCAATAAGTTCATTCAGACCAGAGAAATTTCGTTAGCAGTCGTAGGTTGCCTCATATCATCCAAAGAGACATATTAATTTAGTTTCATTTGTCTTTGTTTTGTTTTATTTGTGATTAATTTTTATAGTTATCTTATTTTGTTATTCTTGTGAATATTATTTTTTTTTATTTTGGTTTAACATGCAAGGTGACATAATTTGCAAAAATTGAAGAGTACTGGAAAGTAAAGTGCAGGTAAAAATTACTGTAAATAAACTAAAAAAGCGTACCAGTACTACTCGCACTCCAACTGAGATGTCAATATTCACAGTATATATGTATAATCTTGCAGCTAATTAAAATAAATTTCATGGAGGAAAATAGGAAATACTGGTTTAAAGTGTGTCTACCGAGCCCTAAGGCATAAGTTGGTGGGCTCCTGTTCATTTGTGTAATGGATGATTTTCTTGAGCAAAGCAAAGTAGGTTCAGTTGTCCTCCAAGATATCCAAAAGATTATAAAAGTGTTTGGGGTATGATCCTAAACAACTTTTAATACCTTTTAGAATGTCCCGAGTTCCTCTGAACTTATTATGTTGTTAAATCATTCGTTCATTTTTAGTTAGATTTAGTGAGTGTGTTTTAACCTTATGATCAGTAAAGTTTAATATTTTAATCATCCCATAAGCAGGCTAACTATCACTTGATATTTCATTTATAAATTATGTGAGTGAAGGCTCTTTAAGGGTAAATTGATTTGTTAAGGAATTTAGTCAATTAATTTATGTTGGGCTAGTAGTGTTTTCAAAATATTGTCGTTCAATTATGTTTTTTTTTCTAAACCTCATTAATCAAAATTTTGATTTAAATCTAGTTCACTACTAAGCCCTTAAGAATTATGGGTAAACATATAATTTTAGGAATGATGATTTAAGTGTCATTTAATCTTTATCCATGAATTTATTTTCATCGAACCATTAGCTAGCGGTCTCAAATTAGTGTGATATTATCTTCCAAAATCAAACCCCCTTACTCTAGAATCATCTAGTTTAATTAACTTCTAATTTATAATAATTAAAAGATTTACAATTATGCCCTTGTTGTGGAAAGAGGTGAGATTAGTTTCTACCTTTTAATCAGATATGTTTCACTCATCCAACAAAGTTAATTAAAATAATTTATTAGCCATTTACTCCATATGAAGCTTAAATATTAATTTAAAACTTAAATCTCATAATTACCATTTTGCCCCTTTAAGGTCTATCACTTCATAATTCATTAAATTCACCTCAAATAACTTTGGAATTTTTATGTTACCCCACTCATGGGTCAACTAAAATATCAGAGGAGAAAATCTGATTTTGCTAATTTTATTTTTTTATAATTATTTTAATGCAAAAATAGGTATTTTTAATGTTAATTCATTAACTTGGTCAAAACGTCTCCCAGCCCTTTTTTATGTGATCAATCTATCTCTCAGATGAAAAAAAGGATGAATTTCCCACCCTCATTTTATGCGATCAACAAATCTCCCCTTGGCATTGTAGTAACCCACCTCAGAGTCTCCCAACCTGTTTTTGTGTGATAAATGGAGCATCCCTTTGGGAGTGCTGCTGCCTATCATGAAGTCTCCCAAAATGTTTTTCTGCGATCAATGAAGCTCTCGTTTCACATTGCTTTAATGCCTTATAGAGAAGATTTTTTTTGATGTTGTCATTCTTTCAAGATAAAATTTTCAGCAATGTTATCACACTTTTTTGGAGGAGATTTTTTGTACTTCTTTCACGCCTTTCAGAGAAGATTTAATACACTATTGTCAGGCTTTCTTGAAGAGGATTTTCATTCTATTGATATGTTAATATTTGGGGAATACCGTAACCCTTAAAAATCAGCGGAAGCACCATAATTTTGAAGAGGCGACAACAACATCATTTGAAGATAAGCTGACTCTTTCTTCGTGGGCATGAAAGAGCTAGTAAAGATCAACTGTATCTTTGGTGAGCATAAGAAAGATAACTCCTCGATCAGAGCGCATAGTCTTTGTAGGCTTTTAATGTAAGAATGCTGGCTTTTGAAGAAGAGAACATAAAGCTTCATATATTTTGTTGATGAGGATGATGTTATAATGGATTGGTGTCTTTTCTCTACTGGCATTTGTACCATTGTGTTAGTTTTTATAAGCTTTTTGATTGCTAGATGTAGCATTTGTATATAGTGATAAAGTATTTGTCTGTATATCTTTCTTTTATTTGATAAGCTGACTCTTTACTTTTGTAGCATTTAGTTTTTATAAGCTTTTTTGACTTTTCTTCTAAGTTGTGGTTTCCTAATCTCCTAGCCGGTTCCAAAAGGTTGTTGCCCAACTTCTAAACCGATGTTACTCGAATTTTGTCCTCTCTAAGAATGCTTCACTTTTCCTTCTATGATGTGGTCACCCCATTTGCTGACAGGTTGCAAGATGTGGTTGTTCAACTTCTAAACCAAAGTCACCCGACTTCTGGCATGTATCTATGAATGCTTGGGTTTTTTTAGGTTGTTTAGTCAGAGCGTGTATGCACGATGATCGTAACATGTAGTAGGGAAGGTGTAATCCATAAATGATGTAGGACATATCCTAGGTTGTATAGCTAGAGTAGCTCAATGGCGTTAACTTGTTTTAGAACACAGTCAAAGAAAAATATGTTAGGGATATAAGACTCGTCCTAGTTCATATAGCCAGAGATATTCGACAACATTAATTTTTTTTTGAAATGGTCAAAAGAAAATGTTGTTTGGGTTGTATGATCCGTCCTAAGTTGTATAGCCAGAGATGATCAACGACATTAATTGTTTTGGAACATAGTTAAAAGGAGCATCTACTAAGAATGCAAAACTAGTGGTTGTATAGCTAGAGATGCTCAAAGAAGTAAACCTATATTGAAATATAATCTAAAAAAGAATCTATTAAGTGTGTAAGACCCATCCTATGTTGTATAGCTGAAGTATATACTCGACGTAGTTAACATGTAATGGAAAGTCATATGAATAGCACGTCCATAAAGTTTAATGGTTCATTTACGAGCCACTTCAAGTCCTTGACTTGATAAATACACAACTTTGGCTACAACTTAGTCAAATCATTATCAATCCTTAGGGATTCGATCCAGCCTCTTCTTTACGGGTCAAGCCAAGACTCACTTCGATAAATAACCCCTAATAGATTAATAGTGCTTGGTAGACTACGCTCGAACCCTTCGTTGTGAGTTAGTAAGCGAGTAATGCTTTAACTAGCAACCTGGAAAGAATTGAAGGCCTTAGTGGACTTCGATTGGCTTTGCCCATACGAGTTAACATCATCTCGTGATACTCATATAGACAGCCCCAACAAAGTCAAAAGCCACTAGTGATTTTTTCCTACAACAAGCTCCTTATGAATCATAAACTTTAAACATCTCACATCAACTTTGGCATGAAAGGAAAATATAATCCATCACCGACATAAAAAGATGCGGGAAAGAGTAATCCTCGGGGGACAAATAGCCAATGAAAGGAATCACTAAATCAGATACCAATAGGTACATCAATATCACTCATACATGATAACATTGATAAACATGCATATAAAAGATGGTATAAAAGAAACAACTACATCAGAGTGCTACTTAACATCAATAATCTCTTCCACTCTATCATCGCCGCTAAAGAACACCTCTTCAGCTCACTCTCGATACCTTCACCATATGAATGTGAATCCAAAACCTTGCTTGGGTAAGTCATTTAACGACAACCCTAGTTCGACGCTGCAACTACTCCCTTATTGTGGGGCAACAAACTCTTCTACGCACGACCTTTGTAACTCGAGAAACTGTGTAACGATCTTTCGCTTGTGAGAAAAAGGAATTGCACATGTAATCATCAAATCATAGTGCACAATTTCAACTGGACTATATCCCATGATTTTTTTTCTTTTCCGAGTTTTCCATGTAAAATATTTTTGTTGTTTTTACCTTTCACGTATAGATTGTAAGTAGATTCTCATGCAATGCAAAGATGATAATTCATTAGTCCACCGTGGCGCTGACACATCAATTACAATCCGTGCACACATGTTTATTACATTATAAAATTTAATAATAATGTTTTAGGTGATACAATAATGATATTTTATAGTGAAACAATGGATTATGTGGTAGAAATATAAAAATATATATATAATTGAGATATGAAAATTCATAAGGACAATACAGAAGAATTAAGAAATAGGTGTGACGTATTTATGCCCCTTCTACTTTCATGCCACCTAATTCTTAGACATATAAATATCTAATATCAAAATTTAACTTTTTTATGTTTATATCACCAAAATTTTATCACCTAAAAAAAAGAAAATTTACATATAAATATATATATATATATACCACTCAATTCTTATAAATTTACGTATCAAACACCGAAAATATTTTATTTTATATTTATACCTTCCAAATCTTTTATATCATATCAAAAAGATCAAATTTCTTTATATTTATTAAATCTAACACCCACATATTATTTTTATATTTATATTTTTTATATCACATTAAAAATATCACAAATTTATCTATATACGTAAACAAATAAGAATGTTTAGATACGTATGTTAACCTTTTCAAATGAAAATCTGAAATAATGTCTATAAGAAAATATATTAAAATCGGACCTACGAACAAGTACTAAAATTGGGAAAAATTATTCTATCCGAATGTAGAGCTATGTCCGGATTTCAATAAAATAACGACACAAATCGTATGTTGGCCCCACCCTCAAAACATAAAAAATAAAAAATGTTAATTTAATTAGGCGTTGTATTCCAATATTCTGTGATTTTTTGGATATTCTCCGATTTTATTATGATAATATTCTGATATTATTACAGGTAGAGTAAAAAAATTATTTAATGCAATTTAAATATTTTTAGACAAATTTAAACATTTCATTTACAATTTCATATTTTTTTTATTTGGTTCGGCAAACTTGAACAATCAATCAGGCATGACAAAAAAGAAATAAAAAAATAAAAGTACTATTTAGTTTTAAGAAAATAAACAGCAAAAATATGGCTAAAAAGAATAAAAAACATAATAATGATTAAACGTAGTCAAACTTTTAATTGATAATTTAACAGCACACATACACTTAATGATGATGTTTGACCACTAATCCTTACCTACAATTTAGTTTCTCTCACTACCCTGCTCCTAAAATTTACAAATCATCAACAAAATAACAAAAAAAAAAAAAAAAAACCTCAATCAAAAGCGCCCCATCACCAGACCATCAAGGGTCCCTCCGTCAAGCAAAACGGCAGAGCAGCAGCCACCGCCGCAATCCACCACATCTCCGTTATCCTCCGCCGTCAGATACCTAAACTCCACCAAACCCTCATACCACGCAGGAATCCCGTCGTCTTCAAACACCCATATTCTTCCAAACCCCTCCGATTTCTCGTCCTCCCGGCCACTGCCGGCCACTGATGCAGCCTCCGGCGGTGGAATCCCCAACTCGTCGTCGGAAGCCTCCTGTAAGTATTCAATCTCCGACCAAATCATAACCGGTGATTCGGCGATCTCCTCTTCCAAGCTCTTCATCACCGTTTCGAGATCCTGATATGCTGGATTGCAGTTTTCGGCATCGGATTCATCTTGACTGAGAAAATCAAGTAGAAGATCGGCATGTAGCCGCTTCGCCTCCGGTGACCCGTTCGTCTCTTCCCGGCTTCTTTTGTGACCAACGAAGTACTCCATGGATAGTTAAAAGTGGTTTGAGAACAAAATTAGAGAGAGAAAACTTGCGAGGATATTTTGGGCAGGGGAGCCTGGAATGATTAGGGTTTATAAAGGGGCCAACGAAGTACTCGATGGCTGGTCAATAAATAAAAAAATAAACGGGAAGAATGTGTGGAATCGAGACAGGCGGACGGGCGTGGCAACGGCTAGATATTTAATAATTTAATGGCATTTGGAATCCGAAGAGCGTCGGTACTTGACGTGGATGTTGCTGCGTTTTGGTTTGGAAAATTGATGGCGCGTGGCCCGTGAGCTGTAACGGTCGCACAAATTGTAAAATAATATAATTGCACCGATATTTTGATTAAAAAAAAAATCTTAGAGCATTTATATAAATGACACCTAATTACTAAATATCTATCACATTAAATTTATGTTTTACATTTAAGATATTTTAATAGATTTTTTATCAAGATGAATTTTAAAATGATTAAATTTATTTTAAAATAAATATTAAATAAATTATATCAATATTAATCTTAAAATAAATATAATAAATAAATATATATCCATTTTTGGTTCCCACGTTGCCTCCAAAAAAAAAAAAAAATAATATTAATAAAAAAGACCAGCAATAGCTGTAATTCGAACCGGGGGAGGGGCTGTACGCTGTCAATCTTTCACACCGGATGATGCGCAGTTTGAATTTCACATGGGTTTCTGTTAAGGCTGTGGCTGAGTAGGTCTACAGCTAGATATTCTCGAAATTTCGGTAACCGTTGATTTTTTATTTTTCCCATTCTGATAAAGGAAAATTTGTGTTAGAATAAACTTTAATTATTTTTCGAATTTATAAAACAATTCATCAGAATATTATGGCAATAAATGATCATGTTAGGTCTCTGTTTTCTCTCCGATAGTTATGTCTTCTTAAATAAATACAATCTTTTTTACTTAAATAGCCCTTAATCTCTAATAATTTCATAAATTTTGAGATCGTATAGATATATAAGTCTCTTCATATAATTTTGTAAAGATTATTAAAATATTTTTATATTATCTTTAAAAATAACTATATATATTTATATTTTTATAAAATATGAATGAAAATGGATTTATATAATTTTGCATATTTAAAAATGAATCCCCCTAGTAATATGGTAGCCCAAGTATTAATTAAAACATTTACCATGCGCTTGATGTCCCTGCTCTAACAGGGCTAAACATACTTATTAGTCATACTTTTGGATGTGGCAAGCCGCAAAATTTTTTGTCGCTAAGAAGCTCCAGAGAGTATTTCCGAAGTTCATCAGCATTCACACGAGTTTTTTCAACTGGGCATACCAATCTTGCACCTTCAAGCGAGCTCATTTAGCGGAGTTCACCAATACTTCTCTAGTTCTTTTACTAAGCTTGTTGATTCCTACATCATCGAGCTCTAGCGATGATTCTTGGAGGCTGATAGGACAAAACTTCCTTCCATCACTATTGATATCTATTTATTGGCCGCTTGATATCCCGATGAGGATCTTATCAACAGTGGATAGTTGTACAGTATGACATAGGATATAGTCTTATTTATTCTTTAGAGCCTTATGTTAGAACATAAATTCTTTGATGTATAAATAAGAGAGAGAGTGCGGCGAGGAAATTTTTTTTTCTAAATCCACTATTTTCCTAGCCAAATATGAAAGAAGAAGTCTCTAAATTTTTTAGCTTCATTCTACCAGTTTCATATGATCTCTCCCGAATTGTATAGATTCACATATTATATGAGATCACACATCGTAAAGGGATTCAACATCCTAAAATGTTCGTTGATCTTGGATCTCATACTCAAATTCAAGAAGGAGATCTTTTAGAAGAAGAACAACAATTTATTACACCTGAGAGTTTGTGACATAACAAATAAATATGCTAAAAGAACATAACATGATAGAAGAAGTATGACATTAAGTGTCAAGAACTCATTCTAAGAACCATATGAAAAGTTGCATGGGATCATCTAGATTGTAGGTGCGGAGATGAGAATTGCAATGACATTAAAAACCAAGAGAAGAAATACCATAAACTAAAGTAAAGAGAGCCCTGACACCAATGCTAGAAGAGGAAAAATATGATAATGATGTACCATATGTCTCTAAAGAGGAGACTTTATAATTCTCAGATGATTGACAGAGGAGAAAAAGAAGAAGAAAGCCACAAGAGAATGCTTCTCAAGAAAAATTTTTGAAGTGGAGCCCCTTAGGAAGTTCAAAATCCTCTCCTTATATTTCTTATGAAGAAAGAATGGACACTGCTAGTCACATAACATCCTTTGATTCAATGGTATATTTTTTACAAATAAACGACACATTTAAATATTGTTTGTTAGTAATGACATTAAAAGAATCTCTCAGTTATGGTTCAACAACTTGTCGGTTGAAGCCATAACTTCCATCGGTGACTACAAGAGAGTGGTCATGGCTCAATTTGCTAGCTCTCATAAGTAACATGAAAAAAACTCATGCTTTACTGAAGATACAACAAGCTCGATCTGAAAGTCTAAGGAGCCACATCACTAGATTCAAATAAGAGATGCTCGATATTAAAGACATCGAGCCTTCCATTGCCCATACAATACTTGGACAGGGTCTACATGAAGGTCTATTCTGATATGCACTTGGTTTGCAAAAGCTAAAAACTTTTGTTAAGCTTTTAAAGCTAGCCAAGGACTATACTTCAAACGAAGAATAAAGCACTTTGTTGAATCTTTATGGCACTAGAGAGTGATGTACCAAAAATGTATCACTAAGTAAGTTGGTTGTACAATGCAAGTGCATGTGTCAAGTAGAATGCGATCTAGGAGTCCTCGTATCGATTCTTGGAGGAAATGTTTAACAATTATTCCTACAGAAAAATCTCTAGTTTGTGAATCCAATGAACCTAGCTTGGCGGTATGACAACGAAGCTTTCAACTCTTAAAATTCTAATAAAATCAAAGTAAATCATAGGAAGTAAGAATTGAAAAAGCAGAAAAAATCTCAAGAATTCTTTCAAGAGTGATGAGCCTCATGCTTCTGTGATTCGGGGGATTGTGGTGATCTCAAAATTTCTAAATGTTTTGCAAGATGATTGTTGTTAACCGAGGATACTTTACTCCTTATTCCAATGTCAAGATTAAAAGAAGCTTAGAATCTACGAAGTTGAGGCTCTCTCAATCCCTATGACATTCCACATGAATGTATCAATCCCCTGTAAGGATTACAGAATACCAATAAAATATTTCAATCCTCTTGGGATTCTATGGTTAACCCTTTGTTTTCACTACGCAACGGTTAATGATCATGGCTTCACAAAATATTTTAACATCCTTGTTGTTCAGACTAGGAGTAAATGAAGTTCATATGTTAACCAAAAATGCTATAGGAAAAAAATCCACAAATCCATTATTAAATCCACTACCTTTACATCACAAAGACACGAAGAAGAATTAGCCATACATCATCGAGAAAACCATTGCTCTCATAATAATACATGTTAAACTTAAAAATAATATTATCTTCTCCCCAACAACAACTCTCTCCCTCTCACACTACTCTCTTACAACTTCCAATACCAAGGTAAAACTCACCCTTTTTGGTTTTAACCTAAGGAAGGAAGAAATACTTAAGGGGAAAAATCCAAAATCTCTCTAATCTCTTCATCCGATCATTTCCAACTTCCCACACTATGAATTTGTCATGAAAATTTACTTCAAAAAATGATTTTTTGCTTGTTGGATTGGTCATGTTGAAAATTGACGTGGTCTCGCCTGACATATGAATGTGACAACGTGGTCACGCTCAACCCCGATGTGGTCATGTTGCTGGTTTGGAAATGTGTTGTGTTCATGCTGCTACTATCAAACATATGGTGTGGTCACGTCACCTGATGCGATGCTACTTTAAATATGCTTTAAAATACAAGAATTTGATACCACTTTTTAGAAGATTTAACCTCCAGGAAATGGTGCCATAAACATGATGTGCGAGGTTTACTTTTATAATTTTATATTTAGATTTAATTATTATAAAATTCACAATTTTTAACGCAAGTATACGTATCATTCAAGTAATATAGGGCTCTAGTGAAGTCCTGGTTATCGATCCCACAAGGATAGTGAAATAAAAAGTAAAATATATAAGTAATATTTTGAAATTTTCTTATGCAAATTATATATACCTTATATATATATATATATATATATATATATATATATTCAAATAATTTTTACTAAAATAAAGGAAGCAAGTAAGCAATAAATTAAAATAAGCGAGTAATTAAAATTCTATGCAAGTGTAAAAATGACTTTCTCCTCTTTCAACTAATCCAAGAATTTTAGATTAATTATCTTTTGTAGGGAATTAAGATTATGGTATTGTGCCAAATAGAAGCATTCCTATTCTTTACCCTTTGGTCCAGGTGCAAAAGAACATTAACTAATCTATAGTTAGGCTCAGGATGTTTTATTAGTAGAATGGGTTAATCTAGGCTCACACTACTAGATGTCCAAGGGTGGCTATGGTCGGCCCTACCAGTCACTCGTTACCTTTCTATAAACCAAATTATTAGAATTTAGTCTGTCACTCTAAAAACTAATTAATTCTACGCCCAACAAATAATATCTTCCTATTTATTTGCACTTCACCTTAAACAATCCTCGTATAGCCTACGATTACCTAAGGATTCATGTGATATCTACTAGTTAAGAATTTATCTCCGGATAGGTCTCAAAATTCTTCGACGAGGTTTTAACAAATTAAATGGCCGATTTAAAAAGTAAACTAATATCGGTATTAATATCATCACAATATTTTAAAATATTTTATATTTAATTCTCCTACGAAATTTAATTAATTTATAATTTTTTCATAGTTGAAAGGAGAAAGATAACTAACTACTCAGAACTCATTAAAATAACACTACAAAACATATTTATAAAACTTTGAACCAAAGTACAAATACTTATCTGAAGTGTTCCTTCAAGAGCTCCGCTAACTTCTACTGACTCCAAAGCAATGATGAAAGACTCCAACAACAATTACACACAATAAACACTCAAAATAAACTCACTAGATACAAAATAAAGTGGCATCCTGAGTATGGAAGAGACTAAATTAAACTAGAGATGAGAGAGAAGATGCTAAAATGGGTATGTGCACTAAGAGGAGGGGGGGGGTTGGTGTGATTTTCTTTGTAGAATGGGCTCCTATTTATAGAGCTTTGAATTTGGCCAGGGGTTGCTTAAGGCACCTCTTCAAAATTCATCCAAATTCAATGTATCTTCTAGAAGGTAACCGTCGCGCCTAGGCGCCGGATTCCGTGACTAGGTCTTTCACACCTCTTCACTTTGGGTCGCAACTCTTCGCGATCCAGACTATTTTCTTGTGTCCAAATACATTGTATCACATGTTCTATATTTTAGGAATAACTTCTAGTCTTCTTGAAACTCCAATAACCGCTTAACACCGTAAAAATAACTGCCCAAAGTCATCAAAAAAACTGAACAGCATCTGTATCGAACTGGCGCTTAGGCGCCGGACTCTGGCGCCTAGGCGCCAGGCCAATAATTCTAAAAATTGCTCCATAAGCTCCACTTTTGCTCTTTTTTGATACTTTTTTCCTTCTTTTTCTTTCTTGGACTCTTTTTAGTCATCTACATCCAAAAACGTAATATCCTTTCATTAAAACATAATATCCTTAAGAATTGAATCTTAAATAAGGCATAAAAATGGGTATTTTTTAGGTAGATCAAATTCCCCCAAACTTAAACGTTACTTGTCCTCAAGTAACCCTTTTAATTACATAAAATAGATAACATTTGGAATGAAGTTAAAATATTTAAGATTTCTTATAATTTTTGGTTTTATTAATGCTTTAGCAAATCATTAACCAAAATTCACTAATTAAGTTTAATTTTAAGAATTTAAGAATATTTAACTACCAAATTATAAGACTTCCAATTTTTTATTTATTTCAAGAATAATTGTAGTTTATCATGTCAAGGTCACATAGAATATTTGCAAGAAAAAGATTTTCATGAAACATTTTTCTAGTAAAAATATATGTACATAGAAATTAAGTTAAAAATGTAATCAGTTTTCTTACTATAAGATAATTTAAATGAAGCCAATTTTTGATTAAGTATTTCCTCAAGCTTCTCCTCACTTTCCTTTTTTTTTCTTTTCTTTTCTCTCTTCTTTTTTTTTCTGAATTATTTTTCAATCCTTTTTTTTAAGTGAGGATTACTATTTTTGGATAGCCTGTTAATGATTTTGAACTTCACAATCCTTAACTTATTTTCAAAACTTATACGTTCTTACTTAATAAATATGACATTAGTAATTTATTATTTTTCAAAAATTATTTCAATCTTTTCTTTTCAAGCAATAATCTTGATTCCTTAGTATTTCAAAAATACAATTCTCTTTACTATAAATAGAAAAATGATCTTATTATTCTTTAAGCTAAATAATTCTATTCTTAAAATCAATCAAAATTTTTGAAATTTTAGTTAAGTTTACTAAATTATTTATAAATTCAAAAATTTAGGTAATCTTAAACAAATTTTTCATTCCTTATGTTATGTTAAAATATTTTTAAAGAAAATATTAGCTATTTAAGGATAAATAATATTTAAATTTGATAGATATTTTTCCTTCCCCTAAATTTCAGCTTTAGTATAAATATGAATTATGAAATTTCCTAAAGCATGAGAGAAAGATAAAAATAGGAATTAATCTAAGTATAACAATGATGTAGTAAGGAAAAACTAACTTCTACTTCTATACATGCTTGTTGACATGATTTTTAATGAGGTCTTCTTTTCTCTCTTTAGTACTTAGGATCTAGCCTTAGGCTTTTCCTTTGACTATCTTAGAGGACTAGAATTGGGACCCACCACTTAGAAACTCAAACCACTTCTTAACTCCCTGCAAACTCCACAAACTTGATTGTAGACCCCTAATCACCTGGAGGGTTGAAATCAAATGTGGAAGTTTAAAGAATGAGTTCCTATAGGACTCTTTGGCCTTAGGACCGCTCACAGGTGGCCTGGTCCAGTGAAGGGGCTGACTTACACACACACTACATTTATACACTACACTTTCACACACCTCCTAAAACCACACCCATACCCAACTTGACCTCCTGACTCATGTAGGTGATTCACATGGATGGTCCTTAACCCCTAAGCCCTTGGCTAAGAGGGTTAGGAACAACATATTGGATGCCTCAAATGAGTCCCTTCATGGCTCATGTGGGCTTGATATGGCTTCATGGCTCAACCAAAATGATTTCATTTCACTTATATTCACCCAATCTTCAATTTTCCAAATTTTCAATTTTTGACCCCCGGGACCCGACACCCGCTTAGCCTGCCCAAAATTTGCAAAATTTCCAAATCACCCAAAATTCCTCAAAACCAATCCCAAACATTTCCACATCACTCAAATTGATCATCCATACCCAAAAATACCAAGAATTCCAAAATACCTCCCAATACCCTCCAAATACCCAAATTACCCCTCTTGACCCAAAAATCCAAAAATTCAGAAAATTCCCAGAAAATTCCAGAAAATCCCAAATATTCCCAATCTCATTTTGTTCAACTACACCATGGGCCAATTTTGTCAATTTACCCTACTTTTGTCAAAACCCCCAATTTGACCCATTTTAACCCTAAGTGAACCCAATGTCAAACAAAACCTACCCAATTGACCCAAATTCTGGTCCAATTCAATTCTAAACTTCAATTAAAAATTCCCAAAACCAATTTAGACCAAATCCAAGTCCAATTTGATTGACATTTGGATCCAATTTCACTTTTGGCCTTAAAGCCCAATTTGGACCCATGACCCAAACCAAACCCAAACTCACCCAATTCAACTCCAATTAACCCCAAATCTTTTCTAAATCTTCCTTAACATCCCTACAAACAAAATACTAACATGATTTGCCCAACATTTAGACCCAAACCCCACTCAAATTCAACCCAAAGCTAAAAGGCCCAATTTTGACCTAAACCCAAACTTAACCCAAATAAGCCCAAACCCCAAAATCAAAACCCAACCAAGGTCAAAACCTCTTTGAAACACTCCCATAAACATTTCCCAACACTTATTTTACATCAATTTCAACCCTAGCCCAACATTGGCCCAAGTTTGCCCAATTTGACCTACATTGGCCCATTCACCAAAGAGGTCCAAATCCAACCCAAACCTAGCCCAAACACTTCAAGTTTATTCCAAATCATTCATGAAACATTCTTAAACTAAATTAAACACTCATGGGATCCAATCCTTTGCAAAATTTACATCCACCAATTTGTTTTCAAACCTAAAGGCCCACTTTCCTAAACCATTCTAAAAGCCCATTTCCACCAAATACAAAAGCCCAAAATTGGCCCTAAAGCCCACATGGCAATTTCTTTTCATCATACCTTTAATTGATATCACCCCTAAGTTTCAAAATCATCATTAAACCATTCCAAATCAAGCTTCAGACAAATTCCCATCAAATTACCAAAATTTCTAAAATCCATTTTCATGAAATTGACCAAGCTTTTCCCCAAGCCAAAGACAAGCCATGAAGCCATGCATGAGCCCCATTGGAGCCACGAGAGCCATGGAATCCACTTTCCACCTCACCAAACCATTAATGGTAAGAGAGGGGATCTCTTTCTTAAACCCTTTTTAAGCCCTTTTTACCTTAAACATGATACACTCTAAACCATACTTTGCCACCTAATCCTTGATGTGGACTTCACTACCTTTGGTAGGTTGACTCACATGAGCCTCCCAACCCAAAACCAGAGCTTGGAAGGGTGCACCAAACCCAAAATGGTGGGTTGACCCATTTGGACCCAAAATGAGCCTCTCCCCATACCCTTTTGATTCAAACCCTTTACACATGTCCATGGCCAATCGATCTGCACAAACCTCCGGCCCCGATCCACTCGGACTCGAGGGTGACCCATTCCTGCCGCCGCCGGCCTGGGTCGCCGGAAAACACCATGGCCGAGACCTTGGGAGGAGCCAAACTTTGGAATTCCACCTTCGTCGAGCTGCCCCATGCCCAATGGCCACCATGGCTGTTCTTCACATGCCCAGAGCAGCTGATCCCAAGCCCTAACTCTCCCTGGGAGGCCCTCCATCCACCTCTATTTAAACCCGACCCCCTCACGGCCATGGAGGAGAGTTGCACAAACCTTGCCGAAACTCTGCCAAAATTGTTTCAAACCCTTCTCCATCCTTAGAGCGGCTTGATCCCAGAGTGTCGATTTGCCCTAATCCCCACCAACGAACCCGATTTCTCGACCGAAATTTCACCCAAAACCAGGACACTTTGCCACGGTGAACCAATCCTCAAATTGACTGGTCCTACACCTTCATCGGACCAAGAGGAGAAGTTTCACACTCGAAAGCCCCATCTCCAGGGCCACCCGGTTGCTCCGACCTCCAAGCTTTGTGATAGGGTCGTGGTCACTTTCATAGCTAGGCGATTCACCGGACCGGGAGACTTCATCCGGAGCTTGCCGGGATCCGATCGAAGGTGACACAACCCTCAGATCGAAGCCACACTTCTCTGAGCAAAGGTATGGCCTCACTCTTCTTCCCGAGCTTCTGAACATTCTCCATTTTCATTGAGTCAATTTCATGCCACATAAACCATATGGATGTGTTCGTCTTCTCGAGACGAATCCATAGAGCATAAGAACGTTAAATTTGGTCAAGTATCGAGTGAGATCTTAGGCACAGAAGACGGACGGCTCTCGGGTAAGGACGTGCGGGGACGATGAACGAATGCCGTTCATTTAATACACGCGCGGACGGACGGCCAGGATCGCGCCGGATCAGGAGATGGAACGACACAGCGGGGCCCCGGAGCGCTGAGTCAGATGGCGGCATCGAATCGGAGAGCGCCACGCGGCGTTTCGGAGCTGCCGAGGTTGACGCGGCGCCGCGTGGATAAATAGAAAATTAGGGTATTTTCTGATTTATTTAATTCCCTAAACTTCAAAAATCCATAATTTTGTGTTGGAAAATCAGAAAAATAAAATAAAAATACCCACTTGCTCAGTGAACAGAGGAGAATATTGTGGAAAAAAAATTATTTAATTTCATCAAGTATTTTATTTTTAATGATTTATTTCCCTTCTGCATTGTTTTAATTCTCCATGCATATAGGAAATTCACCATGACATGAGACCATAGGGCTTTTGAAGCCTCTGAATTTAGGAACATTCCCTGAATTTTCCAAAGTTAGAGGCCATCCCTATGAGAAGTTATTGATTTTTCAAATTCATGTTACTGTTTTGAGTATTTTAAATCCAATAATTAGCATGTTGTGAAATAAATTCTAGGAAAATTTGGTGATGTCTCTTATGACCAGAGGACCCTAGGAAAAATAGATTTTGAATTAGTTTATTTAAAATAACCCTAATTGGCTTAAACACCCAAAATAGCTCCTTAATTAATTAGAGCTAACCATATATCAAATTGACTTGAAATCAATTCTCCACTGACCTTTAGGATCAGAGGAACCCACCATAAAAATTTGAAGTCAATTGGACTTGGTTAGCCCTACTAAATGGGTTGATTGAGCCATTTAGTCAATTTGAACTTTAAAAATTCATAACTTTCAAAATGCTTTTAAAAAATTCACCAAATTAGTTTTGGAGCCTCTCTGATATCAGGGGAATTTAAGAAAATTAAAATTTCAATTTTTTTAAAAAGTTGATTTTTTGGTATTATTTTAATATTTTAATAATTAAAAAATAATAAAAATCACAAAAATAATAAAAATTCATCAAAATGTCACATTTTGAATTCTAATCACTTAGGAACAAACCCCATATTTTTCTTAGGTCTATTTGATGAGATATTAAATTTTAAAGCCCTAAGGTAATTTTAAAATTAAAAAAAAATGTATTTTTTAGCATTTCCACTAAAATAATTCTAATAAATCAAGAAAAAATCAGAAAATTATAAAAATTGATTCTCTGATTTCCTTGATATCAGAAAGATTTTTGAAAAATATAAAATTTATTTTTCAACCTTTATTTTATTTTTAAATTAATTAATACTCCAAAACTTAAAATAATTATAATAAAATAATATAATTTAGAAAATCACCAAAATTGGTCCAAGTGGTCCTCTGGTCATTAGTAATGTCCCATAATTTTCTTAAGGACAGAAACTTTCCTTTGGTCATATTATTAAATTTTCCTTGGAAATTCCTATTTTCCACCAAAAATAATTACATAAATAAATTAAATACAGAAAAATCACATTTTCTCCTCTCATGTCTTTATTGGCATATGAGTGAAGTCACATAAAAATTTCAAGCTCATTTAAGCTCAATTTAGTGAGTTATGAAATTATTAAGCTTGAAGGGCAAAATGGTAATTAAAATTTTAACCCTTAATTAAAACTTTAGGTTTAATAAAATTAACAAGTAAAATATTTGATCTTAATCTGATTTGGATGATTGAAATTTAAATAATTAAAGGGTAGAAACTTACTAAACAATTTAAAATAATTGAAATAAACCTTAATTAAATAATTAATTAAATTTGAAAGAATAATAAAATTGGAATTATTAAAATAGGGATATTATTAGGAAGAGATTTATTCTTTAATTTAAAAATCCCTAAATTAATCATCTCAATAATATTTAATTCCTAATTAAAATGATAATTCAAATTTAAGTTTTAAAATGTTAAAGGACTTAATCATTAAAATTAAATTAAAAAGTTAAATTATTAAAAACTCTTTTTAAATTTTCAATTAAACTAAAATTAAAAATAAAATTAAATTAAAGATTAAATTAAATTAAATCAAACAAATTAAATAAATTAAATTAAATTAAATCAAATAAATTAAATAAAATTAAATTAAAAAAAATTAATTAAATTAAATTAAATTAAATTAAATTAAATTAAATTAAAACATATTAAATTAAATTAAATTAAATTAAATTAAATTAAATTAAATTAAATTAAATTAAAATAAAATCAAATAAAACTAAAATTAAAATTAAAATTAAAATTAAAATTGAAATTAAAAAATCAAAATTAAATTAAAATTAAAACTAAACCAAATTAAGTTAAATTAAAGTTAAATTAAATTGAATTAAATAACATCACCTAAGACATAAAGAAATTAAATATAAAGCAACTTGAACACTATTCCAAATTTAAACCCGTTAATTGAAGTTAAACTAAATCATAAACCATTTAAACACCAATTTGCCCTTGAGAGCTTTGGTTATCATAACTCCTAAACAGAACGTTAAATGAAATGCTACTTCACTTATAGGATATTCAAATGTCCTAGTTCACTGAGCAAGATAACAAAACTTGAATTCCTGGACGATTAATTCATTTGTATGATTAAATTCATTTGTATGATTAAATTCATTTGGACTTAAAACAATCCTATCAATATTGAAAAGATGTTTAAGATTCTTCTTAAGCACTTCCTCAATATGATAGTATACTCATAAGAACAATTGAATTTAATTATTCTTTGATGAAGAAAATCGTCCTCAAACCAAAATACAAGAACCTAGACGTCATAGGAAATGACTAGCTATAGGATTAGGAATTTGGTAGAAAACCATAACCCTTCCCTTAGCTTTACCTAGGAACTTGCTTAAATATTCTAATTGTGTTTTAAGTGCAGCTTGGGATGATGGGAAGACCCTCCAGGTACGCTTTTATTTTATTGCAATTTACCTTATTGCAATTTATTTAATCGCATCGCACTTACTTTTCTTGCATGATAAACAACTGTTGCATGAAAACCCACACCTTTAGGATAGTCCCTAAAATTGAAACCAAAACTAAATTAAAAGTCATTGCAAGATAAAATTCACAGCCACAACATTTCAAAATATAAAACAACTCAAAATTTAATCACAAACAGAACACAAAACTACAATTACAACTAAATTAAAACGTCTTGTTGGATGATCGGGAATACCTCGGATGATGTAACCTACGTGTTGCTAACGGGATTTCCACGGTTTAAATGAAAGTGTGGAACTCATTCAGTTGAGTTTAGCAAATTCATCTGGACTAAGTGAATCCGATAAAAATAACGATGCCAGAAGGATGGAACCGTGGGATCTTAACCGGTGTCGTTATAATCAACTTTAAAATTTGTTTTAATTAAAACATTAAAAACACTTGGAAATTAAGATTTTTCTCTAAACCAAAACACTTTCCTTATCTCCTGATTTATGACTTCTATAACTAAACCTCTGCAACAACAAAGAGCTCGGAGCACGGTGGGCAGCATGGCCATCTTCGTCAGCAAAACGACTCTACATCAGCTAAACATTCCTAGAATTAAACAACAAAGCCATAGGACTTCGAGGTAGTTTGCCTAGTGTAACATAAATCCTCAACCTTTTGTTAGGCATTTGAATTGCAAATTAAGCCCTAACCGGACTTAGGATTCCGAGGTAGTCGTTCGGTATGACATAAACCCTCATAACTTCAAGGCTATTTGTGTGATTCTATCATATAAATATAAGTCCTAATTAATTAAAATTGGCAAGATTGAAATACTAAATAAACATTAGGAATTTCCTAAATATGAGCCAAACAATAGGATAGTTGGGAAATTACCGAAGTTCGCTTCGAATCTGTGATTTCTCTTACCTTTCTTCCTTTGAAATCCCAAAATAAAATCTTCCAAATTTGATCCATTCCCTATTAAAATTCCAAAATTCAATCCCTTGAAAAACTTAAACTTTGAAATTCTTGAGAGCAGAACTACTGATTATTATCGAGAGTTTTTTTAGGTGATTCCCGTCACTTAAGATGTAATTAACTATAGGGGCTTGCCCTTATAGGAATTTTAAAGAACCTGAGTAATATAAACCTCGTTTAATGCTTTCATATTAAGCAGGGGAATTTGTCGGCTTATAAAATTGGTTCGCAGACCAAACGGATGTCACAAACCTTTCTAGTTTATCTAATCGAGCCCCATTATCAAGCAGTGTGTCTATTCTTCGGGATAGATACACGGTTTGTGGTGCGGCGCTCGTTTATGTGAACTATTTGGGATGTGAAATCAGTTTGATTTCATATCTTAAAATTTTCAAATTTAAAATTATTTTCAAAATCAAATACTACTTTTCAAATTATTTATTTAAATTAAATTAAAAATTCGACGACAATTTCTGTTAGGCGACCTCCCTTTTCAAAATAAAACACACGACCTAAAAATAATGCCGACAATGCTTCAATATGAATATAACATAAATGATTAAGCATATATATAGAAACGTTTTGCAGAGCATGAGTTAATTTCTAAAAATAAATCTTTTTTTATATATTTTAAACATGCAAATTTACTAACTATTCATTAACACTAAATAATAGGCTGAAACAGAAATAAACTTTTATAGAAATTCATTCACATCTCAGTCTTAAACACACATCAGACAAGCTAAAAGAAAACAATTTTAACCTAAAAAGTTCACAACAACTCTAAAAAATAACATCACAAAAAAAAAATTACAAGAAAAAAGAAAACACTCTAAAAACAGAATCAATAATCTCTAGAGATAAGTCAAGCTACTAATCACTATCTGTAGCTTCATCATCATCATCACCAAAAGAGAACTCCATATCCTTAGGATCAACATAGGGTGAAAATCTGGGACAAGTAGGGAACTGAACATCAAGCTCTCCCTTCAGAAATCTCACTAAGGACTTTGAATACTGATCCCCGATAAATATATGTGCGTCGAAAACTTGACTCCACAACAAATATATGTGCTGATGATTTAGATATGAAAATTATGATTTTATAATATGGGAAACTATGCAAGTATACGTATCGTTTATCAAGTAATATAGGACTTTCTGATTAAGCCCCGAGATATCGAACCCATAGGGAAAATTTGAAAATCTTTAAAGGAATCAGAAAAATTATCTTTTTACTTTTTTTATGGCTTTTGAAAGTATGTCTTGATTTTGAAAAGTTTTGAAAGTTGATTTGTCTTTTGAAATTTCCTTAATAAAATGTTAAGCAAGAAATTAAAAAGTATAATAACTAGTAACACTGTATGTAAAACACTATTAACTTAGAATACCTTTTTCTTTCCTTTTATGAAGTAGTAATAATTATTAAAGTATTGTTGTAGAAGTATTTAAATTTGTTGTGACAGATAGAAGCAAATGTGTTCATTACCCTTACTTGGTTCTATAAAGAACATAGGTTAATTTGAAATTTTTATCATTTTGAACATGGTTAGGCAGGGAAGATACCAGTCTCTCACTCTAGAGTTCCCTTGTTTCCCATCAACTGGGGCCTAACTTCTCATAACAAAACTCAAAACTTCAAACCAAATTAGGGGGTTTTAGCCTGTCACTCTAAAATCCTTTAATTTTACTCCCTTCCATAAAATATCTTCTAATATTACATTCAATTATATGGACTACAATTCTCACCCATATAATTGCATGTGATTCTTACTAACTTTTATGAGAGAATACCGCATTGGATCTTACATAAATGTCAAGAAATTCTACAACTTAACAGGGCAAATTAAGAAGTAAACAAAGCTTTCAGAATCAATCTTCACAACTTCTTCCAACTTTAAACACTTATACTTTCCACAACAATTCTCCATAAATTAATTACTTCTCCATTTAAGAAAGAAAAAGATAAAGTAGACTACTCAGAATGCATTGAAAAAATACAAAAACACATTGATTTGAAATTAAAAACCATAAAAAAAACAACAAAAAAAAAACAAGTATTAATTAAAAAACTAAATGTAAGAATAAAAGTAAACACTTATCTGAAAATTCTATCCGCAAGACTCAGGAAGTTCCTCTGAAACTTTAACTCTTCACTAAACTACTCCTCAGAGCAGATCTCCCAACTCCGATGACTCAGAATAACTTCAGACTTCAATAAAAACTAAACTTAAACTAAAGAAAAGAAGTGGGAAGAAGAAGACTTCACTCCGACCCTTTTCTCCTTTCTACTCTCTACTCCTACTCTTAATAAAATCTCCCACAAAATAAAAGTAAAATACTATAAAAACTTTCTTCAAAATGTAAGTGGAAGAGCCCTTCAAATGGCAAAGGAAGTGCTTCTTAATATTTCCTAAGACTCTCTTTAAATAGTAAACCAAATGGTTCCTTGGTGTCTCTTCAAATTTGTCCAGATTCAATGTATCCACCAAAGAATGCACCCCTTCATTCAAACTTACCGCCCAAAGGAAGTTATGGAAGCTACCACCAAGAGTTGCATCCCATTCCCTTTGAAATTGGCGCCAAATTCATTTAAATTTCGATTTTTAACTGTGGCGGCTAAGCGCCGACCCAACGTCGCTTAGCCACCAGTGCCCAAATTTTCATTTTTCATATTTTTTTGCTCCAAATTTGATCCAATTTTACTCCTTTCATCATGATCATCCATTTTCATCATATCTGCAAGAAAAACACAAAATACCTTCGATTAAAGTACAATATAATTAAAAATAGGTATAAAAATGTGCATAAAAATACTATTTATTTTTGGTGTATCAAAATCCTCCAAACTTAAAATGTTACTTGTCCTCAAGTGACAGTTAATCTCATAGAACATTTTAGCATGCAAATTATGTAATGAGTTTCTTAGGAAGATAACAAAATTTTGTTCTAGAAATGGAATAGTCCAATTTAGAAAAAATTTCAGTAATTAAAACCAACTTAAAGTTTAGAAAGTTCTTAAGTAAAGGAAAATGAAAAATATAAGTTTCTATCTAATTCAGAAATATTTGTAGATTCTTGAAAATATAGGACTCAAACACTTATTTTTCTCACTTAAAAATCTTTTTTTGAAAATAATTTTACTTACTATATTATAACCTTAAGCTTTAGATTTTCTTTGAACTTATATCTTAAACTTTAGGTATGAAACCAATTTTTGATTAGGCCCTTAAATCCTCAAGCTTCTCCTCCCTTTTCATATACTCTTTTTCACTTTTTCTTTTCTTTTTTTTTAGAAGGCAAGGATTACTATATTTGGATAGGCCTTTAATTATTTTTGAATTCCACCCTTCCATTTAAAATAAAGTTCAGATATATATCTTTCACTTAAAAATCTTAATAATAATATTTAAAAATTACTCTTCAATAAAAGAAATTTAAGCTTTGAAGAATAAAAGTTAAATCTCTTATTTATCCAAAAATACAAAACTTCTTACTAAAGATAGTTTAACTTTATTTAACACCTCCTCATTAAGAAAATTTTAACTTTAAGTTTTTCATAATTACTATAAATTTTAACTAAATTCTTTTATTCATTTCTATATTCAAAATTTTTGTTCCCCTAATATAACTTCATGTACATAATTGTTCTCGATCAAAAATAAGATTTATTTTAAGTATTCTTGAGAATCAAATAAAATTTTAGGTTTTTGAAAATCTTTGTTTTTTAAAATCCCCCCCAAAACTTTTATTTTTAGTTAAGATAAAACCTTTAAGCATAAGAAATGATACATGGGTGAGAAATCAAAAGCTAACATATCATGCTTGCAGGAATTTTTAATATCCTAATATGCAAGTATAACAATTTAAATAATAGGAGTAAAATGAAATCAAATTTAGTTTCCATAGAAAAATAAAAATTTCAAAAAGATTTCTACAGTAGTGGAGGTTTTCAAAGCAAATACACACCAACTAAAATAACACACTGATATAGATAACAGATGATAGTGGAATTTGAAAAATTTTAAACATGTAGTTTCCTAAGTAGAAGTTCCCAAAAGTGGTTTATAATCTCCTAACAGTTTTTGAATTAAAGTACACACTACTAAAAACTCTGACATAACATACACATTAAAACATTTACTATTACACATCACTACCACAAAGCAACATATAAAACATCAATACAACAACAACAATACATCTGAATATGCATAACAGAAAAATAATACAAACTACAATTTGCATACTATCAAGGTTCACATCAAAACACAATGATCAAACTAAATACTAAACAAAACACACATCAGTACATCAACAACAACACTGCAACGAAAACAAATAACACTAACCTACTCATCATCCTCATCATCATCATCATCCTGCTCGTTCCAATCCCTAGATGGCACATAAGGTATGTAGAATGGATGATGGGGCATCTCGGCACTCTGATCACCTCTAATCAGTTTATCCAAATATTGCTGATAACTCTCCTCATACTCATCATATTTCACAATATATCTTTCTACATTATCCATCTTACCATCCATATCTTTCAGATGCTCTCGAGTAAGACTCACTTTTTTCAAAATTTTTCTTAATAAACCAGTCTGTGAATCAGTAGATGATGAAGTACGTGAAGTAGAAGCACGTGAAGTAGATGCAGCAGAAGCAGAAGCAGTAGAAGCCCTATTAAATCCTTCTCTCCAACCAAACTTTGAATGTACAATGTAAGAACCAACGTTTACACTGGTAATTGGTCTTAATGGCTGAAGTACCTCTTCCCAGGTTTCAAACTTCACTTCAGATCATTCACATAATGAATGAATCAAGGAAGGAAATCCCGTACCTGTAGTAGTGGTTGATCTGGCACTGTTCAAAACATAATCATAAATTATACCTCCAATCTCAATAAGCTTCCCTTGTTGAATACAATGGTTCAACACAGCTCTTTCTCTCATTACTTCACTAGTATGACTCAAAGGTAACAACTTAGATGAGATAAAATAATGCCACGCCTTAGAAATGGCATTCAATTTGGAAACAGGAAAGTTCACTCTTCTATCATTAGTTATTTTCCATAATCCTCTTCCATCGTCAGAAATTCCATGATCTCATCTAATTCTCCTTCTGTAGGATGATAGTTAGAATAAAAACAGAACATGTCAGGATGTAGTCCATAAAAAGTGTTAATTGCCCCAGAAGAAAAGTTAACCTCATGCCTCATGTCCATCACTTGATTCTCTTCTGCAGCAGGCAAATTTGCATAAAATTCTCTAACTACAGAAACAACAACAACAGCGGAGAAGCAACAGTAATTCTCCCAGTTCCTTCTAGCAATCATATCTTCAATCACCTCTCTTGGTTTACTAAACACACGCATAGGAATCAACTTACGTGACTGCAATGCATCGACGTATCATTCCTCAGCCCTCACACTAATAAATTTGTCAAATCAAATCTTGTCTTTTCTCGTGCACGCTTTGACTTTGGAGCCATCTCTAAAAATTCATGAAAAAATTCACCATAAATTCCAAAATCAAACTAAACTTGTTAAAATATCTTCCAAAAGATATTTTCACTAAAGCCAAGTAATTTCTCAAGTTTTTCCTCAAATTTTCACCATGAATAGTGATTTTAAGATTTTCCAAAATGTACTCAAAATACATGGTGAAAATAAAAAATTTTTACTTAGGAGTAGTTCTCTTACCTCAAGGAATCCAAATCTAATAATTTTTGTTGAGATCAGCTCTTAAATGATCCGCAATATGATGCCTTAGGCTCCTCTTTCGTGATAAACTGAAGGTTGAAGACGATGGGCGGTTTAAAAATGGAAATTTTCGGGTTTTTAACTGTTGGGAACCAATTTTTGCAAACTGGCGCCTAAGCGCAAACTTTCAGCGCTTAGCCGCGAAATTTGGCGCTTAAGCGCCGGCACTTTGGCGCTTAGCTGCCAATACCTATATTTTCACAATTATGGTATATGCACTAAATCACTTCGTTAATCACCCTTAATTACTCTAGAATAAATATTTCTCCCCACATAAATCTTCCAATATTCCAAATCAAAATTTAATATCCATTGATTCCACAAAAATTTCACAAAAACAAAAACTTATATTAAAACAAACTTAACACTTAATACAATTCTAGAATTTCTATCTACACATAAAGGATGAAATTCTCTAAATACAAGAGACTTTAATCTCAACCTGATAAGTATACATCTTTAAGATGTAACCATCACATCATCAGGCTTAGTTAATACTTAAATATAAACACTAAACACACCAAACAGAACACACAAGAACACTAAACATAACACATAAGAACACTAAACAAATAAGAACAAAGCACTCTTAATTCCATTCTCAATTAGGCAGATTATATCCAGGACCACTATTATTCTCATTTGACCCTCATGGAATATAAATTTTATAGAACGGGTGATAATTGTTCATTCTTACATCTTCTTCTTCAATCCATTTGTTCTTTACAAACATCGCCTTATCGGGTTCTCCATTTACCTTGAATGACTGAATTACTTCTTGAGTTGCCATCTCATGTGCTCGAAATGTAGGTTACTTTCATGGATTTTTTCTTCCATTGAAGTCACTCGGGCTTCAATATTTGCAATCATTTCTGCAATACCTTGAATACTAACAACGAGATATCCATTGAATAATTCTTTAGCACTATCACTAATAAACTTACTTTTGTCAGAATCTTGCTTCTTCTTCATCTCATTCTCCTAGGAAGACATTTTGCACTCAAAACTCTCTTCTTAAGACTCAGAAATGAAATAGGACTTGGGGCAAGTGTTTTTCTTAAATCAGGTCCTTTTTATAGACTTGGGAAGTGCTAAATCTGCCCCAAGATGTTTTAAAACTCCAAAATAACTTCCAAAACTACTCCCCATGATCTAGGCTTCTAGAACCTCATTTTTCACGTTTTTAATAACTGTGAAGCCTAAGCGCCAACTAGTCGGCGCTTAGCCGCCAGTGCTTAATTTAGCACAGGTCTACTAAGTGTTGACCATGACTTTATATATTAAGCAAGAATTTATGAAGTCAAAATTATATATTTAGAATGATTTAGTAAAGTCACAAATTCAACGCAAGTATACGTATCATATCAAGTAATACATGGCTCTAATGGAGTCCTGGTTATCGATCCCACAGGAAGGTGAGCGTTCTTTAAATTAGATAATATACACTAAAATCCAATACCCAATGTAACAATGACTTAAGTGTACTACCACTAGTTAATGCAAAGTATAATAAAGCTACTACAATTACTTCTAATTACTGAACTATTTTAACTAAAAAATGCACTAACTTATGTGATTTATAAGATACTTCTATATGAAAAGTGTCTTTCTTCTTGCATAAAGATTATTATGTGTGGATGATGAAGAATGGTAATTATTTGTGTTGTGCTAAATAGGAGCATATTTGCTTCTTTACCTTTAAAAGAGTACCCCCTCTTCCAAGCAAGTAAAGAACATTGCCATATCTTAAGTTTAGTTACTAAATCTAAGGCTAGGCTGGTAGGATACCAGCTCTCACTTCAGAGCTCCCACTCACCCTCACCCGAAGGCTAACCGTAGGCTTTAGTTACCAATCTTAAAACCAAATTAGATTCTATCACCATGAAACCTCCAATTTGAAGTCCATCAAAACTCGTTTCCCTATTTATTTGCACTTAATCCCCATGAACTACGCAATTCTTTCACTGACATTAAATGGTTTCTTCATTCTTGTTGTAGAACATTCAATTCTTTTGGAATTAATATTCCTCAACATGTTTTAACAATTCAATTGGCTGGATTGAAAAGTAAATTAAGTTCCAAATAAAAGAAACATCACAACTTTTATAACACTTAAAGGCACATCATTTTCACATCACCACATCATAATTACTTCATGCAAGAAGAAAGGGAAGGGAGACTACTCACTAACTATGGAGAAGATATAAAAACACATGGATTTTATATATAAAAGAAGAGTCATACAAACCACAAAAGTAAATACAACTTATCTCTTTCTCTTCCCCAAGCAAATTCTTCAAAGTCCCCTTGATTCCTTTTCTCTTCCTTGCAACACTTGATTCTCTCCTTGGAATAAAGATGAAGAAGCAATCTCTCACTTTACCCCTCTTCTCCCCAATCTCTCTTAAAATCACAAACCCTAACTCTCTCTCACACTCTCTACAGCAATTCTCTTCTCTGCATCCTCTCTATTTTCGTCTTGAACACTTAATTTAATGTTAGGAACGAATTACCCAAGAGTTTCTTCAAGCACCTCTTCAAAAATCTGCCAAAATTTTTGAATTCGAAGTTAACCAACATAGACGTGCCAATTAATTCTGGAGTCTCTGGAATAGGGCGCCGGCGGCGCCAGGGCTGTTTTCCTCCAAATTGCTCCCTTTTGCTCCAAATTCGTTCCCTTTTGTATCTTTTCACTCCGATCACCTATAATCATCATATCTGCAACAAATCATGAAAAGTACCTTTCTTTCAAGTGGAATATCACCAAAAATAGGTAAAAACATATAGCTAAAAGGGTATATATTTTTGGTGCATCAAAATCCCCCAAACTTAAACTATTACTTGTCATCAAGTAATCCTTTTACTACATAAAATTATAACTCTAGGCAATGTACTTTTCAATTGTAAGAGACTAAAATTTTTCATTCAAAAGAATATAAGTGTTTAGATTTTCAGAAAAAGTTTAGCAACTCAGGTCAACATTATAGGTATAAGAATATTCAGTACTTAAGTCTAAGAGTTCTTGTCTTCTATTTATTTCAAGATGAACCATAATTTGTTATATTAAGAGTGCTTTAAAGGACTATGTGAAAAAGGAGTTCATGCAAACTTTATTAGAATGTAGGCTAGTACCTTAAACATAATTTCAGAAATGAAATCAAGCTCTCCCTTTAAGGTGATTCAAGTGAAGCCAATTTTTGATTAGGCATCTCCTCAAGCTTCTCCTCATAACATTTTTCTTTTCTTTTCTTTTTCTTTTTCTTTTTCTTTTTCTTTTTCTTTTTCTTTTCTTTTCTTTTTCTTTTTTTTTCTGAGGATTACTATATATGGATAGCCTTTAATGATTTTAAACTTCACTCTCCTCTTTATAAAGTTCAAACTTAAGTCATCTCTTTACTTTATAGTTAAGTACAAGCTTTATTACTCATCATAAAGTTACAATCTCTTCTTAACACACAATACTTTAAATCCCTTAATATTTTAAAAATACAGTTTTCTTTACTTTAAATAGTTGACTATAATCAAATCCTTTCATACCAAATATCTTACTTCTATAAAATTAACTTTTATCACTAAAAATTTTCATCCTTTCCTTCCATAATATTCAACTGAATTGAAAAGTTTTAGTTATCTTATAATGAGGTTCAATTGATAAAATTTATGCTAATAATTTTGAAAATATAATAATTGAGAACAAATAAAAGTTTAGCATTTCTCTACCCTCCCCCAAACTTGCATTTTTCAATAAATTTGAAATTGTTGAGAGTAAAAGAAAACTAACCTTTCTGTGTTGAGATCTTGAAATGTTCATAATTTACCTGTTATTAATCAAAATTTATAGCTAACAAGCATGAAACAATTAGTAGCAGTGATATAACAATTTTAAATATTTACATTGTCAAGAGAAATAAACAATAAACATCTAAACATACAACAGAACACTATAACATGAAAAAAAACTATCACACTACTAACAATACACCTAGCAGTTCAACATAAAAAGTAAATGACACTACATCACATAGTACAACACAGGGTTACACATCATATGAAAAGTAAATGTCCACTACATCACATCAATACATCACAACAGAATAAAAACAACATAAAAAAAACAAACTATCTACCAGTCTCCATCACCAGGATCAGCAGTAGGGTCATCAGCAGGGTCAGAAGGTCCAGGCTTGTACGGTGCATAACTAGGGCAAGTAGGAAATGTCACATCGGACTCCCCTCTCATAAATCTGACCTGAGCATCATAATAAGCCATATCAAACTCAACTCTTCTCTATAACTAGTCTTCATTCACATCACTCCGGGCCTCAAATACATCCATCTTATGATGCATCCTATCCATAATATCACTCTACAATCTCAACTGCTGCATGATACAGATGGTGTCAGGGGCTCAAAAGTAGATGGAACATCATATCTCGTGGTAGGAATATCAATACTCATAAGAATGAATAATGGTCTTCGTAATCGGTCTCAAAGGTATTGCCACTTCCTCAGAACTACTATACTCCACTCCAGACTGAACACAAAGTGCATGAATCAGGGCAGGATGTCCTAATCCACCAGTGGTTTCTCCTTTGGCAATAGAGTGAATGCTCTTAAAAATAATGCCTCCAATATTAATCTTCTTCATATTACTGGATATAATAATTTAAAATAGCTCGATCCCTAGTAACTTCATCTGTGATGATAAGAAGGCAATAGTCTTGCGAAATGAAATACTGCCATGCTTTAGAAGCAACATTTAAAGTAGAAGCAGGGAAGTTAATCGTATGTCTCTGATTCATCTACCATTCCTCTCTTCCATCGGTCAGATACGTGATTACACTCATCAAATTCCCTTTAATAGTATCAAAATTCTCATATTCACAAACAAAAGGTTCTCAAATTTGATAAAAGGCATTGATACGTTGTGGGTTGAACTCAACTAGTTTCCCTCGGACTAGCACATATTCTGTTTCAGACCAGAGCACGTTAGCATAAAATTCTCGAACTACTCCCAAAACAGCATTAGCAGAAAAGTAGTAGAAATGTTCCCAATTTCGCTCAGAAATCAACTGTTCTATAGATCCACCAGAATTTTCAAACTCTCGATCCTGAATGCACTTCTTATTTTGCAATTGAGAGTTGAAGCGAAATTGAGCCTTAATATTAACAAATCTTTCATCGTCCCAATCAAATTTTCACTTCCCCTTACTCAATCTAGGAGCCATGTAAATTTCTAAAAAAATTGTAAAAATTTGCCATTAAATTCCAAATCAACAATGTATTAACTCCAAGCATTAATCCATTCAAGTAAGAACAAATTCTTTCATATGAAACTTCACTTTTTCTCAAAAATCTCCAAAAAATATCATCCAACAATGTGAGAGTTTCACATGGCGAAAATCCAAAAAAATTAGGTTAAAGTAAAGCTCTTACCAAGAGAAGTGCAGATCCGGCCTCAGAAATCCTTGAAATCCTCTCTAATCTGAGATCTAACAAGACCTAAAGCTTCAAAATCGTGAATATGAGGTGGGAGACGAAAGAAATGGCTGAAAAATGGGTCCCAGGCTATTTTTGCAAATTTTTAAGGGTCCCGGGCTATTTTTGTGTTTGGGCTCCGGCGGTGCTCTATTCAAAATAATAGCTCGGGCGCCGCCGGCGTCAGTCCAAAATTCTATTTGGTTCAAAAATTTTTGTTGTAAATCCAATCGTTTCAACCTCCACATTCCTATTTAACACATCAACAAGCATCTATTTCATCTCACAAACATTAAACATCAGTTTACACAAACAACACATCACACACATCCCTTTTATATATATAAAATCCATGATACAACGATTAAACACCGATGTTCATCAAATATAAGCAACACTCCTTAGATCCTTAGTGTTGCAGGTACACTACGATAAGCAAACACTAAGTCCTAAGTACATACAAGAAATCAAAGCAAAGTCCAAACACACCTACTAAAGAAAGCAAAGCAAACAACATAGCAATCAAAGCAAACACTTAAACATAACAAAGCAGCATATAGAATCTACTAATTACTCCTCATCAGTCTCAGATCCTACCTAATGTCTCCCATTGATTGAAGATGAACAAACATATTGTAGAATGGACGATATGGGAATTCATCTTATGAATCTTCAGCCACCATAACATTCTTCTTTAACAGATTAACCAAACCCAACTCAATTCGACTAGTATGATCAAATTGCTCTTTCATCCTCCAATCAATGTGATCAAATAAATCAGAAATATTATTAATAACATTCATAATATTTTGTACCTCATTTTCCAACTTCTTTATCTTCTTCAATATCACCCTCGAACTTTTAGAATAGTAAGGTCGAATAGGTTGTGAACTCTCGGTGGGTCGATCGACAAGCACATCCATGTCTCCTTCATCACCTGCGAACGGTAGTCGTAAAGATCGGTGGGATCGATAGGTTTCCGGGGTAGAAGAACTTTTTCTCAACTCTCATATGGCACTTGTGATTGACTACATAACAGAAATATGGTGGACGGGTGTCCAAGCCCATATTTAGATCCATGCCCAATGAATCCCAATACAAATTTAGTAATGATTGATCCAATGTCCACTGGCCTCCCAGTTTGTATGCAGAAATTCATAATAGCACTTTCCTTCGTTACCTTACTTATCTTCATAGTAGGAATTAATTTTGCCAAAATAAAGTAATGCCACTGCTTTGATACCGGATTCAAGGATGAAGAAGAAAAACTGATATATCCATTATCCCTTACTTCCCATTCTTCATTCTCATCCGTCAGATAATGATAGATTTCATTCATATTGTTGCTCGTAGCATTAAAATTTGCATAATGACAACTAGGTACACTTTCTATCATGAAGAGCTCATTTATCCTCGCAGGAGTGAATGGTACATACCTTCCTCGCACAAAAACACATCCTTGGTTCATCCTATGCAGATTTGGATAAAATTCTTTCACAACCGGAACAACCACTGCGACGGTAGTGTAGCATAACACTTCCTAATGTCTTTGCTTCACTATCTCTTCAACTCTTGTAGTCGGACTCTCCAAACCTCGATTCACAAAGCCTCTTTCCTTGATAATTCTTCTCTTCATCATCACTTTATGGAATAGACATTGCGTCTTGAAACTAATGAACTTCCGTTGATTGTAAATGCGAGATCTAGGGAGTTCAATGGAGTGGGAATCCATGGGATGCGAATTGAGAAAGGGAGTTTTCGTCTCTCTGGTGTTTATGGATTTAAAATGGAGTTTTGGGGTGTTTTAAGGAAGAAAATCCTGCTCAAAACAGCCAAAACAACATTTTAAAACGTAAAAACTGTCACCCAGAATTCGGACCCCGGCGGCGCTCGATAGGGCGCTGGCGGCGCTCAAACTAGATATTCGGCTGCAACTTTATATATTAAGCAAGAATAGATGAAGTTAAAATTATATATTTAGAATGATTTAGTAAAGTCAAAAATTCAACGCAAGTATACGTTTCGTATCAAGTAATACAGGACTCTAATGGAGTCCTGGTTATCGATCCTACTGGGAGGTGAACGTTCTTTAAATCAGATAATATAGCACTAAAATCCTATACCCAATGTAACAATGACTTAAGTGTACTACCACTAGTTAATGCAAAGTATAATAAAGCTACTGCAATTACTTCTAATTACTGAACTATTTTAACTAAAAAATGCACTAACTTATGTGATTTATATGATACTTCTATATGAAAAGTGTCTTTCTTCTTGCATAATGATTATTATGTGTGGATGATGAAGAATGGTAATTATTTGTGTTGTGCCAAATAGGAGCATATTTTCTTCTTTACCTTTAAAAGAGTACCCCCTCTTCCAAGCAAGTAAAGAACATTGCCATATCTTAAGTTTAGTTACTAAATCTAAGGCTAGGCTAGGAGGATACCGGCTCTCACTTCGGAGCTCCCACTCACCCTTCACCCGAAGGCTAACCATAGGCTTTAGTTACCAATCTTAAAACCAAATTGGGGATCCCATTACGTCACCATGAAACCTCCGATTTGAAGTCCATCAAAACTCATTTCCCTATTTATTTGCACTTAATCCCCATGAACTACGCAATTCATTCACTGACATTAAATGGTTTCTTCATTCTTGTTGTAGAACATTCAATTCTTTTGGAATTAATATTCCTCAACATGTTTTAACAATTCAATTGGTCGGATTGAAAAGTAAATTAAGTTCTAAATTAAAGAAACATCACAACTTTTATAACACTTAAAGGCACATCATTTCCACATCACCACATCATAATTACTTCATGCAAGAAGAAAGGCGAGGAGACTACTCACTAACCATGGAGAAGATATAAAAACACATGGATTTTATATATAAAAGAAGAGTCATACAAACCACAAAAGTAAATACAACTTATCTCTTTCTCTTCCCCAAGAAAATTCTTCAAAGTCCCCTTGATTCCTTTTCTTTTCCTTGCAATACTTGATTCTCTCCTTGGAACAAAGATGAAGAAGCAATCTCTCACTTTACTCCCTCTTCTCCCCTCCTTAGAGAAGAATCTCTCTTAAAATCAGAAACCCTAACTCTCCCTCACACTTTCCTTACACTCTCTACAGCAATTCTCTTCTCGTCCTCCTCTCTATTTTCGTCTTGGACACTTAATTTAATGTTAGGAACGAATTCCCCAAGAGTTTCTTCAAGCATCTCTTCAAAAATCCTCCAAAACTTTTGAATTCAAAGTGAACTGACATAGGGCGCCGGCGGCGCTCGATAGTGGTGTCAGCGGTGCCCCATCGTGCCAATTAATTCTGGAGTCTCTAGAATAGGGTGCCGGCGGTGCCCATTTTAGCGCCGGCGACTCCAGGGCTGTTTTCATCCAAATTGCTCCATTTTGCTCCAAATTTGTTCCTTTTTGCATCTTTTCGCTCGAATCACCTATAGCCATCATACCTGCAATAAATCATAAAAAAATACCTTCCTTTAAAGTGCAATATCACCAAAAATAGGTAAAAACATATAGCTAAAAGGATATATATTTTTGGTGCATCAAGTGTCCAAATTTTCATTCTGACTTCTCTAAATCATCAATTAAGGACAAATAAACTATATTATAGTTTAAAAACTCCAAACTACTACAACTAAAAATATAAAAATAAACCAAATAAAGAAAACAAAGAACACAAAATAAACATAAAACAAAGCACACTGATAATTATGGGTTGCCTCCCACAAAACGATTGTTTTTACATCTTCCGCCTGACATACCCAAAACTCATTTTGAGTGACCCAGCATCAAATTATTATCAGATTTAGATCTATTGACTGAAAAATATGGTTTAAGTTTATGTCCGTTAACTTTAAATATTTTTCTAGTCTTAGGATCTTGAATATCTACTGCTCCATAAGAATAAACTTTTATCACAATAAATGGACCCATCCACCTGGACTTAAGTTTTCCAGAAAATGTTCTTAATATAGCATTATGCAGTAAAACTTTTTTTCCTGGTACAAGATTTTTAGTAAGAATCTTCCGATCATGCAATAACTTCATCTTTTCCTTATAAATCTTAGCATTTGCATGAGATTCTTTCCTTATTTCTACAAGCTCATTCAATTGCAATAATCTCTTTTTAGCAGCATCTTTCAAATTATAATTGAACTCTTTAATAGCCCAATATGCTGTATGCTCAAGTTCAAAAGGTAAATGACAAGCTTTTCCAAAATCAGCCTATATGGGGACATTCCTATAGGTGTTACGTAAGCGATCCTATAGGCCCACAAAGCATAATCCAGTTTGATTGACCCATCCTTTCTATTTGGATTAACAGTTTTTTCCAATATTCTTTTAATTTCATGATTAGATAATTCAACCAAACTACTTGTCTGCGGATGATAAGCAGTAGCAATGCGATAATTAATATGATATCTCTTTGCTAACTTCCCAATAATCACATTTCTAAAATGACTTCCCCCATCAGTTATGATTACTCTTGGTATTCGAAATCTATAAAATATATTCTTTTCTAAAAGCTTTGCAACACTTTGAGCATCACATCGACGTAAAGCAGTAGCATCAATCCATTTGGAAACATAGTCTACTGCCATCAAAATATAAACATTTCCGAAAGATGGTGTAAATGGTCCCATAAAATCTAGTCCCCAAACATCAAATATTTCAACTTCCAATATATAATTGAGGGGCATCTCATTTCTTCTAGAAATATTGCCTACACGTCAACCATCTATCACAATTTTTAATATAAACATTCACATCCTTAAAAATTGTAGGCCAATAAAATCTGATTGTAATATTTTATATGCAGTTTTATCACTTCCAAAATGTCCTCCATAATCAAAATCATGACATTTTTGAATAATTTCATAAGTCTCTTCCAAAGGTACACATCTTCGAATTATTAGATCCCTTCCTTGTTTATATAAAAATGGGTCATCCCAAAAATATGTCTTAGCATCAGACATAAATTTTTTCTTTTCTTGGTATGTCAAACCATAGGGTATAATATTACAAACAATAAGGTTTACTATGTCTGCATACCACGAAACACATAATTCTTTAATAGTGAACAGTTTTTCATCTGGAAAGTGTTCGTTAATTTCTTCAATATCATAGAGAGATTTTTCAATTTCAAGCCTGGACAAATGATCAGTAATTTGATTATCAGAACCCTTCCTATCTACTATCTCAAAATCAAATTCTCGCAAAAGAAGAATCCATCTTATCAGTCTCGGTTTTGCATCATTTTTCTTCATTAAGTATTTAATAGTAGAATGTTCAGTATGCACCACATATTTAGTTCTAATTAAATATGATCAAAATTTATCAAAGACAAATACTATAGCTAATAACTCTTTCTCAGTATTAGTATAATTAATTTGAGCTTCATTAAGAGTTTTATTAGCACAATAAATTACTTTGAAAATTTTATCATATTTTTGACCTAAAACAGCACCAATAGCATAATCACTAGCATCACACATTAATTCAAAAGGTTTTTCCCAATTTGGTGAAATTATTACAGGTGCGGTGATTGATTTTTCTTTTAATGTTTCAAAGGCTTTCAGGCAATCATCATAAAAGTTAAAAATTCATCCTTTTCCAGTAAACGACATAAAGGTTTTGTAATCTTTGAAAAGTCTTTGATGTAATTCCTGTAGAATCCAGCATGTCCTAAAAAAGTTCTAATTCCCCTTACATTGGTTGGGCAAGGTAAATTAGATATAACTTGAATTTTTGCAGGATCTACCTCCAAACCTTTTTCGAAATCCGATGTCCCAAAACAATTCCTCCTGCTACCATAGATTGGCATTTTTTCCCAATTAAGGACCAAATTAGTTTTTCATAGTGTTTTAGAACTTTAGATAGATGTTCTAAAAATGATTCAAATGAAATTCCAAACACTGAAAAGTCATCCATAAAAACTTCAATCCCTTTTTCAATTAAATCACAAAAAATAGCCATCATACATCTCTGAAATATAGCAGGAGCATTACATAAACAAAAGGGAATTAGTCTAAAAGCAAACATACCATAAGGACTGGTAAACATAGTTTTCTTTTGATCCTTAGGAGCAATTTGAATTTAGTGGTAACCAGTATATCCATCCAGAAAACAAAAGTATTTATGCCCAGTCAGTCTATCCAACATTTCATCTAGAAAAGGGAATGAAAAATGATCTTTCCTTGTGGCAAGGTTTAATTTTCTATAATCAATGCTTATTTGCCACCCTTTAACTTGTCTTGTTGGTATCATTTCATTTTTTTCATTAACAGTTACAGTTACTCCTCCTTTCTTAGGAACACAGTGGATAGGACTAACCTATGCACTATCTGAAATAGAGTAGATAATTCCAGCATCCATCCATTTTAAAATTTCTTTCTTAACAACGTCTTTCATGATAGGATTTAATCTGCTTTAGGGATCAGCTCGCGGTTTGCAATTATCTTCCATAAGAATTCTGTGCATACAAATTGAAGGACTGATTCCTTTAATATCGGTAATTGTCAATCAAAGGCTTTCTTGTGCTTCTTCAAAATTTCAAGCAAACTCTCTTCTTCTTTTTCAGTTAATTGAGAGAAATTATAACAGGCAAGGTTGAGGATTCACCTAGAAAAACTTACTTCAAATGATCAGGAAGCATTTTTAGCTCAAGTTCAGGAGGTTTTTCAATTGATGGATCATATGATTCATCTTTCTCAGTCATATCAAAGAATTCAAAACTTTCATGAACATACTTTAAATCTTCCTCTTGAAAATCTTCAGAATTAAATAACTCCTCTTCTTGCTTATATTCCAATTCTTCTCTTTCAGCTTTCTTTTCATAAGTTGATTTGAAATGACATTCACTTAAATATTCAATAACATCCATCCTATAACACTCATCTTCTTTACCTCTAGCAGGATATTTCATCGATTTTGAAATATTAAATGTAACAATCTAATCATTAACCCTCATTGTTAATTCCCCTTTTTGCACATCTTTCATGGCTTTGCCTGTAGCTAGAAAAGATCTCCCCAAAATTATGGGTATCTCTTTATCTTCCTCCATATCTAATACAATGAAATCCACAGGAAAAATAAATTGATCCACTTTTACCAAAACATCTTTTATAACTCCTTTAGGATATGTGATCAAATGATCTGCTATTTGTAGAGTTACAGTAGTTGGGGTTATTTCTCCTAGAACCAGTCTCTTGAATATTGATAGAGGCATAAGGTTAATGCTTGCACCCAAATCACATAAAGCTTTTCCACAAAATCTTTCTCCAATTGCACATGGAATTGTGAAACTACTAGGATCTTTAAGTTTTTAAGGAAGTTTTTTCTCAATTATCGCACTGCACTCCTCACTAAGTGCAACAGCTCATTTTCTTCAAACTTCCACTTTTTATTAAGAATATCCTTCATAAATTTTGCATAACTTGACATTTGTTCTAGGGCTTCAGTAGATAGAATATTAATGGTAAGCTTCTTTAATATCTCCAAGAATTTTGAAAATTGCTTATCCAACTTTTGTTGACGAAGTCTCTAAGGAAATGAGGTAGTGGTTTTTCTAAATCAACCTTAGGTGGAGAAATAGGTTTTTCAAAACCTTTTGTAGTGTCCTCTTTAGGTCTTTCAATCTCTTCATTCTTTACTTCAGTTTCTTTTTGAACTCTACCTTCCAACTCTTTTCCACTTCTCAGTTGAATTGCTTTTACTTGTTCTTTATTCTTTTCTCTTGGATTCACTTCAGTAATACTTGGAAAGATTCCTTGGGATCTATTACTTAAGGAATTTTCAATTTGTCCCAATTGATTTTTAATATTTTTAATGGTTGCTCCTTAAATTTGTAATTGATTTCCCATACATGATACTACTTCTTCCATATACAACTTCTTCTCTTTATTTTTTAAAGCATTGTTATAATTAGAAGGATAAGTTAATCTATTATTATTATTACCTTAGTTGTTCCAATTCCCCAATGGGTTTACTTGATGGTTCCCCCTTTGTTGATTAACACCACCCTGATTATTATTATTCCAGTTAAAATTTTGATGATTCTTCCAACCTGAGTTATAATAATTGGAATATGGGTTGTTAGGTTTACTTATGGCATTCACAGTTTCTGGTGAAGAATAAGAATCAACCATTTGGCCTAACGAATTTTCTTCAATCATGAGATTTGGCTGAGAAAAATTCATCCCAAATTGGTCTATCTTCCTTGATGCAGCAGCAACTTGATTTGCTAACATTGTAAAAGCATCATTTTCATAAACACTGGCTACCCTTTTAGGATTTAACTTTTCAGAAGGCCATTGAAAATTATTACTAGCCATTTCTTCAATTAAAGCATAAGCATCAGTAAATGGTTTAGACATTAATGATCCACCAGCAGCAGTATCGATATTTGATCTAAGAGATCCAACTAATCCATTATAAAAATTATTAACCAATCTGGTATCACATTATGTGGACATTTCCTGAGGAGATCTTTAAATTTTTCCCATGCTTCATATATTCATTCCCCTTCAAACTGACAAAAAGATGTTATATTATTTCTCAACTTAGTCTTAGATGGTGGAAAATATTTAACAAGGAATTTTTATGAAAGTTCACCCCAAGTTCTTATTGATCCAGGTGGTAATGAAAGTAACCATATTTTAGCTTTATCCCTTAGTGAGAAAGGAAAAAGTCCATGTCTAATAGCATCATCCGAAACACCATTATAATTAACAGTAGCACACAACTCTAGAAAATTAGCAAGATGCAAATTAGGATCTTCAGTTGTTGCTCCCCCAAACTGATTATTAGACACCATTTGGATAATAGCAGGTTTAAGCTCAAAAGAATTAGCATTGCTGACGGGGTTTTGAATACTTGCCACGAAATTCATCTACTGTAGGGTTAACATAATCTCTTAAAGGTCTTAATTCTTGATGGATGCCTACATTTTGATTTTGATGATTTGCCATTTCTTGAATATTTTTATTTTTTTCTGTATTTTTTAATTTTTTTAATTTTTCTGATAGTTCTTTCTAATTCAGAATCGTAAGGAACAAGTCCCTCAGAACTTGAACTACGCATACAATAATAAAACAAAACAAAACACAACACACTAACAAAAACAAAGAAAAGTAAAAAAATTAAAATTTCTTAATTCTCTTTAAAATGCAATTATTTTTTTTTATCCCCGGCAACGGCGCCAAAAACTTGATCCCTGATAAATATATGTGCACCAAAAACTTGACTCCACACCAAATATATGTGATGATGATTTAGATATGAAAACTATGATTTTATAATATGGGATACTACGCAAGTATATGTATCGTTTATCAAGTAATACATGACTTTTTGCTTAAGCCCTGAGATATTGAACCCACAGGGAAAATTTGAAAATCTTTAAAGGAATCAGAAAAATTATCTTTTTACTCTTTTTATGGCTTTTGAAAGTATGTCTTGACTTTGAAAAGTTTTGAAAGTTGATTTGTCTTTTGAAATTTCTGTAATAAAATGTTAAGAAAGAAATTAAAATTAAAATAACTAATAACACTGTATGTAAAACACTATTAACTAGAATATCTTTTTCTTTCCATTTATGAAGTAGTAATAATTATTAAAGCATTGTTCTGGAAGTATTTAAATTTGTTGTGATAGATAGCAACAAATATGTTCTTTACCCTTACTTGGTTCTATAAAGAACATAGGTTAATTTGAAATTTTTATCATTTTGAACATGGTTAGGTAGGGAAGATATCTGTCTCTCACTCTACAGTTCCCTCGATTGCCACCAACTGGGGCTAACTTCTTATTACAAAACTCAAAACTTCAAAACAAATTAGGGGGTTTTAGCCTGTCATTAAAAAATCATCAAATTTTACTCCCTTCAATAAAAATATCTTCTAATATTACATTCAATTATATGGACTACAATTCTCACCCATATAATTGCATGTGGTTCTTACTAACTTTTATGAGACAATACCGCATTGGATCTTTCGTAATCTCAATAAATTCTACAACTTAACATACCAAATTAAGAAGTAAACAAAGTTTTCAGAATCAATCTTCACAACTTCTTCCAACTTTAAACACTTATACTTTCCACAACAATTCACCATAAATTAATTACTTCTCCATTTAAGAAAGAAAAAGATAAAGTAAACTACTTAGAATGCATTGAAAAAATACAAAAACACATTGATTTGAAATTAAAACCATAAGAAAAACAACTAACAAAAACAAGTATTAATTAAAAAACTAAATGTAAGAATAAAAGTAAACACTTATCTGAAAATTCTCTCCACAAGACTCAGGAAGTTCCTCTGAAACTTTAACTCTTCACTAAACTACTCCTCAGAGTGGATCTCCCAACTCCGATGACTCAGAATAACTTCAGACTTCAATAAAAACTAAACTTAAAAGAAAGAAAATAAGTGGGAAGAAGAAGACCTCACTCCGACCCTTTTCTCCTTTCTACTCTCTACTCCTACTCTTAATAAAAACTCTCGCAAAATAAAAGTAAAATTCTATAAAAACTTTCTTTAAAGTGCAAGTGTAAGAGCCCTTCAAAAAGCAAAGGAAGAGCTCCTTAATCTTTCCTAAGACTCTCTTTAAATAGTAAACCAAAGGGTGCCTTGGAGTCTCTTCAAAAGTGTCCAGATTCCATGTATCCACCAAAGAATGCACCCCTTCATTCAAACTTGCCACCCAAAGGAAGTTATGGAAGTTACCACCAAGAGTTGCATCCCATTCCCTTTGAAATTGGTGCCAAATTCATTTGAATTTCGATTTTTAACTATGGCGGCTAAGCGCCGACCCAGTGGTGCTTAGCCATTAGTGCCCAAATTTTCATTTTTCATCTTTTTTTGCTCCAAATTTGATCCAATTTTGCTCTTTTCATCATGACCATCCATTTTCATCATATCTACAAGAAAAACACAAAATACCTTCCATTAAAGTGCAATATCATTAAAAATAGGTATAAAAATGTGCATAAAAATACTGTATATTTTATGTATATCAAATACTCAGCATCATAATCACTCTTTCTTTTTGTATACTCAGAATGGTGATCACTCTTCTTGTTTATGGTATCTACTCTGCAGTGAGTTAAGAATAACTCATGCTATTACTCTATGAACTGATCATGCATGGTTTCCCAAGATGTAGATGATGGCTCAGTATAAGTAGATGGTCTAGAAGTAGAAGCTCTACCTAAAGTAGGTAATGAACCAGCAGGTGCAGTAGAACTCTTACCTCGCAGTCAATCATAAATGCCCATGCTTTCTCTTCCTCAGAAAGCTCAGCAACTACTCCAACACTTTGACAAAGAGAATAGATCAGTGATGGAAAACCAAGTCCAATAGATGTGCTAGAACAAGCAGTAGCCTTCACAGAATCGTAAATAATGCTCCCTACATCAATAGACTTCCTCTCTTGAATGTAGTAGTTTAGAATAGTTCTATCTCTGGTAGCTTCACTCAGATGATTAGATGGAAGGAGACGAGCAGAAATAAAGTAGTGTCATTCCTTGGAAACACCATTAAGCTTAGAAGATGAAAAATTTACCCTTTTTCCATTTTGAGTCTTCCAGGCTCAAATACTATAAGTCAGGTAGGCAACGATCATGTCCAAATCTTCCTCAGATGGAGATAAACCTGAGTAATAACACTCAATGTTTGGCGGTAGGCCATAGAAAATGTTGATGTGTTCAGGAGTAATTCCTACTCCAACTCCTCGAATGAAAATCTCGTATTCCTCGGCATCCACGAAATTAGCATAAAATTCTCTAACAACCGGGATAACAGCAACAACACTGAAATAACAAAATCGTTGTCAGTTGAATGCAATGATTGTCTCCTCAATTCTTCCTCCAGGATTATAAAAACTTCACTCTGAGATAAACTTCCGAGTCGTAGCAAAATCATTATATCGGAAATGTGCAGCAGCAGTGAAGAACTTGCTACAATCAAAGTTTTCTCATTCCTTTCCTCGATTAGATTTGGGTGCCATCTAAACGTGAAAGAAAAACATGAAATAAATTCAATGGATCTAGAAAAATAAACTAATTTAAGCTTTTTAAACTTGAAATAGCTTAAACACCCATGGATTTAATCATAAAAAAATCAAAATTTTTCTGAAAATTTTGGTTTTTCTAGATGAGAGCAAAATCCATGGTGAAAAAAAATTAACTAGTTTAGAATGTAGATCTGACCTCGAGATGAAGAAATCGGGTGATTTCAAGCCTGAAAAATTGAAAATCTGGCTCTAAATGGTGATCTCTAGGTGGTATTTTCACAAAATACTGTGGAGAAAGAAGCTTGGGGGGGGGGTTAAGAAGATGAGTTTTCGGGTTCTGGCCGAACCGGTGCCTAGGCGTCGAATTCTGGCGCCTAGGCGCTAGACTCACCTTACCAAAAATTCAATTTAAATTAAACATTTTCCACCCAATCTTATCAAATTTGACTCCTAATTACTCTTATGAGAGTATTTTTCAATTTTATAATCTCCAAATATTTTCACAATCATTTTAAAATGAAAGTATAGATCCACATAAATGTATCCAAATTCTTCAATTCAAAATCCTAATATCCATTGCAAATTCAACAACTTTCAGTACAAGAATTGTATCAAGGTTCAACATTTTATAAATAACACTAACAATCAACAAAGCAAGCATTCAAATCCAACAACACACATTGAACAATTTAAGCAAATACACACATTAGATATTCAAGATACTGAAACAAGACTCGATCACACCTAAAATACATATAGAATCTATTTAACACCGATCTTCAATTTCCATCTCTTTTGCAATGAAGTTCGCTAGGACCGAAGGGATAGAACATCAACGCCCTTGGAAATTCCAAAGCCGTCATTTCATCAATCCACTTATTCTTCACGTACATTTCTACTTAAGTGTCATGATAGGCAACCACGTGATCAGATTGAAGTTTGGTTTGCCATTCCAAGTGTTCGTATTGGTGATACATCTCATGGAGACGATTACCAATACTTTGAAGTTCCGCTTCAATCTTATCCATTCGACTAAACATCTTTTCCAAACTAACAGCAATAAAACCATTAAAATAAGGCTGAGGATCATTAGAAGTTTTGTCTCTTACCTCATTTCCACGATTTCCTCTATCCATGGCCTCTAAATCCTTCCTAAATCCTCCAAAATGAATTGCTTTGGTCGAAATTAGTGTGTCTATGGGATTGGGGACGAAAAATAGGCTATAGATAAAGAGATTTCGTGTGAAAAAATAAAGAAATTCAGTTTTTCACGATCTGTAACTGCGGCACTTAGTCGCCAGAATCTGGCGCCTAGGCGCCCGATCATCGATACGCTAGTTATTCTGGCGCTTAGGCGCCGGAACCTCGATCGACTCTGATTCACCTATCGTCAAATTTTACAAAGTTTCGGTCGTAAAAATAGGTCTAATAAACAAGTATGATCAACACACAAACACAATTATGAAAAATTCAAATCACAAATAATCACAAACGATGGTTAACTTGATCTCCTTTTTACTCACAATTGACATGGAGTGGTCCAAGTCCAATTTCTATATACTTCAAGAAAATGTTTAGCTTAAGCGAATACAGACTTTTTAGCCTTCTATTTCTAGAAGTTATATAGAAATTCAGTCAAGACCAAGGAATAACCTTATAGCGATAATTAAACTCAAACTAATAAATATGGGTTGCCTCCAACAAAGCGCTTTGTTTAACGTCGTTAGCCCGACCTAATTAATTAAATTAATCGGGTAGACTCAGCTCGTAAGCCTCTTATTATTTTAATTTCGTTTCTCCCATATAAAGCTTCAGTATTAAACCGTTAATTTTAAATACTTTTCCAGTTTTGGGATCTTTAATGTCCACAGCTTCATAAGGGTATACTTTCTCAATTATAAACAGTCCCATCCATTTAGATTTTAATTTTCTTGGAAAAAGTCTTAAACGAGCATTAAATAATAATACTTCTTGTCCATGCTCAAATATTTTCCTTGAAATCATTTTTTCATGCAATTTCTTCATTCTTTCCTTATAAATTCTTACATTTTCATAAGACTCATTCCTAATCTCTTCCATTTCATTTAGTTGTAATAATCATTTTTCTCCTGTAGTATTCAAATTATAATTAAACTCCTTTATCGCCCAATAAACTTTATGCTCCAGTTTACCAGGTAAGTAACAATGTTTACCATAAATTAACCGATAAGATGACATTCTGAAAGGTGTCTTATAAGCTGTTCTATAAGCCCATAATGCATAATCAAGTCTATCAACCTAGTTAGTTCTTTAGGATTAACAGTATTTTTCAATAATCTTTTAATTTCTCTATTTGATACTTCAGCCATTCCACTTGTTCGAGGATGATAAGAAGTTGCAATTCTATGCTTAATTCTGAATTTTTCCAGCAATGATTGAATTCTTATATTTCTGAAATGACATCCCCCATCTGTGATAATTATCTTAGGCATTCTAAATCTTGTAAAAATCATTTCTTTAAAAATTTTGAAACACTTTCGGAATCACAGTTCGGTAAAGCTATAGCTTCGATCCACTTTGAAACATAATTAACTGCTAATAAAATATAAATCTTTCCAGATGATGGTATGAAAGGTCCCATAAAGTCTAAACCCCATACATCGAAAATTTAGATTTCTAATATAAAGTTTAGAGGCATTTCATCTTTTCTGAATATATTTCCCATTCTTTGACATCGATCACAAGTTTTCACATAATGTCCAACATCTTTAAATAAAGTAGGCCAATAAAATCAAGAATTTAAAATTTTAAATACAGTTTTATCCACTCCAAAGTGTCCTCCAAATTCAGAATCGTGACATTTTTGAATAATTGCAAAAGTTTCTTCATAAGGTACACATCTTCGAATCACAGAATCTCTTCCTATTTTAAATAAATGAGGATCTTCCCAAATATATGATTTACAATCATTCTTGAATTTCTTAATATATTTAAGATTCATCCCATATGGTAAAATATTGCTAACCAAGTAGTTAACTATATCTGCATACCATGACATTTGTAATCCTTGAATGACATATAATTGCTCATCCGGGAGTTTCTCATTTATATTTTCTTCATAAATCTTCCCATTATTATTTTTGATTCTTGATAAATGATCAACAATTTGGTTGTCAGTCCCTCTTCTATTCACAATTTCAAAATCAAATTCTTGCAAAAGTAAAACCCATCTGATCAATCTAAGTTTAGCATCCTTTTTCGATATTAAATACTTAATAGCAGAATGATCAGTATGCACAATGCATTTTGTTCCAAGAAGATATGGTCTAAATTTATCAAAGTCATATACTGTTGCTAACAGCTCTTTTTTAGTAGTAGTGTAGTTTACTTGAGTTTCATTAAGAGTTTTGCTAGCATAGTATATAACTTTGAAAATCTTCTCATATTTTTGTCCTAATGCAGCTCCGATTGCATAATCACTTGCATCACACATTAATTCAAAAGTTTTATTCCAATCAGGTGTAATAATGACAGGTGCAGTGATTAAATTTTCTTTCAGAATATTGAACACATTTAGACAATCTTCATTAAATTAAAATTTAGCTTCTTTTTCCAATAAATGGCAAAGAGGTTTAGCAATTTTAGAAAAATCTTTAATATATCTCTTATAAAATCTAGCATGACGCAGAAAACTTCTTACATCAGTAACTGTAGTAGGTGGTTGCAGTTCAGCAATAATTTTCACTTTTACTCGATCAACTTCCATCCCTATTTGTGAAACTTTATGTCCAAGTACAATGCCTTCTGTGACCATAAATTAACATTTTTCCCATTTTAGAACTAAATTTGTTTCTTCACATCAAGATTCAAAAGAAGTTCCAAAAACTGAAAAAATCATCCATGAATACTTCATTTCCGTTATCAATTAAATCACAGAATTTTGACATCATACATCTTTGAAAAGTTGCAGGTGCATTACATAAACCATAAGTCATTCTTCTAATGGCAAATGTTCCATAAGGACTAGTAAATGTTGTCTTTTCTTGATCCTCAGGAGTAACAGGTAACTGATGATAACCAGAATATCCATCCAGAAAACAAAAATATGATTGTCCAGTAAGTTTATCCAACATTTGATCCAAGAAAGGTAAAGGAAAATTTTCCTTTCTAGTGGCGTTATTTAATTTTCAATAGTCAATGCAAATTTACCATCCAGTAACTTGTCTTGTTGGGATTAATTCATTCTTTTCATTAACAATGACAGTTACTCCTTCTTTCTTCAGAACACAATGAATAGGACTTACCGATTGGCTATCCATAATAGGATAAATAATTTCAGCATCTAACCATTTCAAAATCTCTTTCTTAATAACTTCTTTCTTAATAACCTCTTTCATAATTGGATTTAATCTTCTTTTAGGTTCAATAGTGGGTTTACAATTTTCTTCCATTAAAATCCTATGCATACAGATTGAAGGGCTTGTTCCTTTTATATCTGCAATAGTCCAACCAAAAGCATTCTTATAATTCTTTAGAACTCTAATTAATTTTTCTTCTTGATCTTTGCTTAATTCTGAAGATTTAATTATAGGCAAAGTTAATGAATCTCCAAGAAATGCATACTTTAAATGTGCATGTAACATCTTTAATTCCAGTTCAGGGGCTTTTTTAATTGAGAGTAATAATATCTCATTTGTAGTTGTCTAAAATTTCTCAATTTTTATGAATATAATGAGCTTCTTCAAATGAATTTTCTTCATTTAATGACTCATCATATAACATTGATTCTTTATCTTTATCATCAAAAATGACCATACATCTTTCTTGGTAATGCTTTTCAATCATATAATCAAAAATATCCATCTGATAGTATTTTTCTTTTTTAGGATACCTTATTGATTTCAGAACATTGAATGTTATCTCTTGATCATTAACTCTCATCATTAATTCTCCTTTTTGCACATCAATCATAGCTCGACCGGTAGCTAAAAAAGTTCTTCCTAAAATGATAGGTATTTCTTTATCTTCTCCATATCTAGAACAATGAAATCAATAGAAAAGATAAATTTGTCTACCTTAACGAGAACATCCTCTATAACTCCTTTAGGATAAGTGATCGACCGATTAGCTAACTGAAGAGTTACAGTGGTAGGAGAAATCTCTCCTAAATCTAACTTTCAAAAGATTAAAAATGGCATGAGATTAATACTAGCTTCTAAATCACATAAGGCTTTTCCACAGAATTTTTCTCCAATAGCACATGGTATAGTCAATCTTCCAGGATCTTTAAGTTTCTGAGGTAATTTCTTCTAAATTATTGCACTACATGAAGCAGAAGTTGGACTTTGTGCATCCACACCCAAACTGAGTGCCTCTGTGTCAAAAATACACATTTCAGCCAAGTAGAGAGAGAACATGGTGACACTGTGCTGGATCTCTAGCACACCCATGCCATTCGAGGCACACTCACACTAGAAAGTTGGTGCATGATCCAAGAAAAAAATACCTATTTTTATGCCTTGATTTTTATTAAATTTTAAAGATATTATGCTTTAATGAAAGGTATTTTCGTGTTTTTGGATGTAGGTGATGCAAAAATGTTCAAGATGGAGAGAAATATGAAAAAGGAACAAAAAGGAGCAAAAAGGAGTAAAAATAGAGCCAAAATGCAAAATTTTCGAAATTATTGGCCTGACGCCTAGGTGCTAGAGTCCGGCGCCTAGGCGCTAGAGTCCGGCGCCTAGGCACTAGAGTCCAACACCTAAGCGCCAGCTCGATACAGAAAACTGTTAAGTTTTTGACAACTTTTGGGTGGTTATTTTGACGGTGTGAGCGGTTATTGGACCTTCTAGAAGACTGGAAGTTGTTCCTGGTTTATAGGACATCTGATACAATGTATTTGGACGCTTCAAAACAGTTTTAATTGTGAAGAGGTGTGATTCAATGTGAAGAGGTGCGAAGAACTAGACGCGGTGTCCGGCGTCTAGGCGCGAGACACACCTTCTAGAAGATTCATTGAATGTGGACACATTTTGAAGAGGTGCCTTAAGGTAACCCTTGAAGCCTATAAATAGGAGGGTATTCCTTCAGAGAATAACGCCCATCAACCCCTCCCTATCTAGAGTCCAATATAGAGAGAGAATTAGAGAGATCATATTAGGGCCACCTTTTTACTTTCCTTCATAAATTAGTGAGTTTATTTTAGAGTTTGTATTCAGAGTTTAAAGAGTTGGTGCATCTGTAATTCATTACGGTGTAGAGTGAGTAGGAATCAGAAGTTAGTAGGAGAAACATCTAAGATAAGTATTTTTATTTTGATTCAAAGTTTATTTATTATGTTTTGTTATTTAATTTCAATGTGTTCTCAGTAGTTACTTTACTTTCTCCTTTCAATTATGAAAAGCTAAATAAGATAATACAAAATTCATCGGAGAATTAAAAATCATATATTTTCAAAAAATTGTGATGATATTAATACCGGTTCTTAATTTACTATTTAAATTGTCCATTTAAATTGTTAAAACATGTTGAAGAGTTTTGAGACCTAGAAGGAGATGAATTCTTAACTTGTAGATATCACATGAATCCTTGGGTAGTCGAAGGCCTTGTGCGGGTTATTCAAGGTAAAGTGCAAATAAATAGAAAGATATTATATAATGGGCGTAGAATTGATAAGTTTTTAGAGTGACAGACTACATTCTTGTGATTTGGTTTATAGAAAAGGAAAGGGTCACTAGTAGGGTCGACCATAGCCACCCTTGGACATCTAGTAGTGTGAGCCTAGATTAACCCATTCTACTAACAATACATCCGGATCTGATCTATAGGCTAGCCAATGTTCTTTGCACCTGGATCAAAAGGTAAAGAATATGAATGCTTTTATTTGGCACAATACCATAAATTTATATTCTCCACGAATACTATCATTATCTTAGAAAATCATGGATTAATTGAAAGGAAGAAAGTTGTTTTCTTATTGCTATTTACATAAATTATTTTATTCCGGCTTTATTATTGCATCTAGTAAATTAAAGATTATTAAAGAAATACTTTAAAATAAAAATATTTAAAAATCTATAACTCTCTCCTCGTGGGATCGATACTGGGGTCTATGTTTCAAAGCCCTATATTACTTGAAACGATACGTATACTTGCGTAGAACCCTTAGTGTGTAAAGTATTATCCATAAAATTATATTTATATACACTAGTCCCTATTATTATTTATAACATATATTTTTGAAAGCATTAATTATTACGTTGATCTTTAGAGGACTTCGGGTCAAGTTTTTGGCACCGTTGCCAGGGAAGAAGATTTTAGTACGCATATATTTATATCGGGTCAAGTTTTTGGCGCATTGTCAGGGAGAGCAGAGGTAAACTTTTAGATTTTAACTATTTTTATTTTATTCATTTTTTTATTAAAAAAACAAAAACATATATATAATAATAATATTTATTTTAATTCTTGCTAATTGAATTTTTATGCGTAGTTCTGGATTTGAAGGATTATTACCTTTAGATTCTGAATTAGAAAGAACTGTTAGAAGAATTAAAAAAGGAAAACAAATTCAAAAATTTCAAGAAATGACTAATTTACATAATAATTTACAAAATCCAATTGAAATTAATGATCAAAATATTTATAAACCATTAAGGGATTATGCTACAGTTGATGAACTTCATAGTAGTATTCAAATACCCACTGTAGATGCTAATTCTTTTGAGCTTAAACCATCTATTATTCAAATGGTTCAAAATAATCAATTTGGTGGAACACCAAATGAGGATCCAAATTTACACCTTGCTAGTTTTTTAGAACTTTGTGCTACCTTTAAATATAACAATGTTTCTGATGATGCTATTAGGCTTAGAGTCTTTCCTTTTCTTTAAGAGATAAAGCAAAGATGTGGCTGAATTTAGTAGCAATAGGTACTATTAAAACATGGGCTGAAATGGCACAAAAATTCCTTACTAATTATTTTCCTCTTTCTAAAACTGCTAAATTAAGAAATGATATTACTTCATTTAGTCAATTTGACGGGGAGACAATTTATGAAACTTGTTAAAGATTTAAAGAACTATCAAGAAAATGTCCTCATCATGCTTTACTTGATTGGTTAATTATTCAAACATTTTATAATGGATTAATTGGATCTTTAAAATCAATTATTGATGCTGCTGCTGGAGGTTCTTCAATGTCTAAATCATTTGAAGAAGCTAACACTTTAATTGAAGAAATGACTAACAATAATTTTCAATGGCCTTCTGAAAGGATTAATCCTAAAAGAATGGCAAGTATTCATGATAATGACGCCTTTTCTATTTTAGCTTCACAAGTAGCAGCAATGATCTACAGAAATTAGATAGTTTTCTTATTAATATATCACATAATAACTCCGCTAATATTGAAGATTCTCAAACTATTGAAACTTTACAAGCTATTGCTAGTAAAAATAATCCTTATTCAAATTATTATAATTCTAGATGAAAAAATCATCCTAATTTTAACTGGAATAATTCACAACAATGGGGTAATAATCAATCTCATCCCACTGAAAATTGGAATAATCAAGTTAATTCAAACTATAAACCACCTGTATTTAAAAATCAACAGAAAAAGTTATCTATAGAAGAATTAATTTTATAACTAAGTAATCAATTACAAAATCAAAATACTGTTATTCGTAATATTTAGAATCAAATGGGACAAATTGCTAATTTAATTAATTATAGACCCCAAGGAACACTTCCTAGTAATATTGAAATCAATCCAAAAGAAACTGAAAAAGAATATGAACATGTTAAAGCTGTACAACTTAGAAGTGGAAAGGAATTAAAAGAAAGAATGCAGAATGAAATTGAAAAGGAGATTGAGGTTGAAGAGATTGAAAAATCTAAAGAAACTCCTTCTCCTAATAAAGATCAAACTGATATTTCTATTAATATGGAAGTTGAAAAACCACCACCACCTTTTCCTCGATGACTTAAAAGCGAAGCTTGATCATCGATTTTCTAAGTTCTTTGAAATTTTTAAGAAACTTACTATAAACATACCTTTTGCTGAAGCTTTGGAACAGATGCCAACTTATGCAAAATTTATGAAAGATATTTTAAGTGAGAAACGAAGATTTGAAGCTTTTGAAACTATCGTATTAAGTGAAGAATGTAGTACAATAATTCAAAAGAAATTACTTCAAAAACTTAAAGATCCTAGAAGTTTTACTATACCTTGTGCTATTAGAGAAAAGTTTTATGGAAAAGCATAATGCTATTTAGGAGCAAGTATTAATCTCATGCCATTTTCTATTTTTTGAAGGTTGAATTTAGGAGAGATTAGTCCCGCCACTGTATCCCTTCAGTTAGCTGATAGATCTATCACTTACCCTAAAGGAGTTATAGAGGATGTTCTTGTTAAAGTAGATAAATTTATCTTCCCTGTAGATTTCATTGTACATGATATGGAAGAAGATAAAGAAATACCTTTTATTTTAGGGAGACCTTTTCTAGCGACCGGACGAGCTATGATTGATGTGCAAAAAGGAGAATAACCATGAGAGTTAATGATCAAGAGATTAAATTTAATGTCCTTAAATCAATGAAGAACCCTGACAAAGCAAAATGTTATCGAATGGATATAATTGATTATTTAATTGAGAAACATTATCAAGGAAAATGTAAAGTCATTTCTAAAGAAAAATTTGAATTATTAACCAATGAAGATGAAGAGCTAAAAGAAAAAGAAACTCATTATATTAAAGATAATTGGGAAATTTTGAACATAACTCAAAATGATTTACTTTTACCCTCAATTAAAAAAGCCCCTGAGCTGGAATTAAAAATGTTATCTTCAGATTTAAAGTATGCATTTCTAGGAAATTCATTAACTTTACCTGTTATTATTTCTTCTGAGCTAAGTAAAGATCAAGAAGAAAAATTGATAGGAGTGTTAAAGAATTATAAGAAAGCATTTGGTTGGACAATTGCTGACATAAAAGGAATAAGCCCATCCATTTGTATGCATAGAATTTTAATGGAAGAAAATTTTAAACCTACTTATTAAACCACAAAGAAGATTAAATCCTATCATGAAAGAGGTTGTTAAAAAAGAAATTGTTAAATGGTTAGATGCTGGTATTATTTATCCTATTTCAGATAGCCAATGGGTAAGTCCTATTCATTGTGTTCTGAAGAAAGGAGTGACTGCCATTGTCAATGATAAAAATGAACTAATTCCTACAAGACAAGTTACTGGTTGGTGAATTTGCATTGATTATAGGAAATTAAATGACGCCACTAGAAAGGATCATTTTCCTTTATCTTTCTTGGATCAAATGCTTGATAAATTAGCTGGACACTCATTTTTCTATTTTCTGGATGGATATTCTGGTTATCATCAATTACCTGTCGCTCTTGAGGACCAAGAGAAAACAACATTTACAAGTCCTTATGGAACATTTGCCTTTAGAAGAATGCATTTTGGTTTATGTATTGCACCTGCAACTTTTCAAAGATGTATGAGGTCAATATTTTGTGATATGATTGACAAAGGAATTGAAATATTCATGGATGATTTTTCAGTTTTTGGAACTTCTTTTGAATCTTGTTTGAAAAATATTTCCAAAATTCTGAAAAGATGTGAAGAAACAAATTTAATTCTTAAGCGGGAAAAATGTCGATTCATGGTCACGAAGGCATTGTACTTGGTCACAAGATTTCACAAAAGGGATAGAAGTAGATCAAGAAAAAGTGAAAATTATTGGTGAATTACAACCACTTACTATTGTTACTGATGTGAGAAGTTTTCTAGGTCATGCTGGATTTTATAGAAGATATATAAAGGATTTTCCTAAAATTGCTAAACCTCTTTGTCATTTATTGGAAAAAGATGCTAAATTTGAATTTAACAAAGACTGCGTTAATGCTTTTAATATTTTAAAAGAAAGATTAATAACTGCACCTATCATTGTTGCACCTAATTGGAATAAATCTTTTGAATTAATGTGTGATACAAGTGATTTTGCAATTGGAGCTGTATTGGGACAAAAATATGAGAAAATTTTCAAAGTTATATATTATACTAGAAAACTCTTACTGAAACTCAAAGAAGTTACACTACTACTGAGAAAGAGCTTCTAGCTATAGTATTTGCCTTTGATAAATTTAGACCTTATCTTCTTGGTATTAAATGCATAGTTCATACTGATCATTCCTCTATTAAATATATAATGTCAAAAAATGACGCTAAACCTAGACTAATAAGATGGGTTTTACTTCTACAAGAATTTGATTTTCAAATAGTGGATAAAAAGGAACGGACAACCAAATTGCTGATCATTTATCTAGAATTAAGAATGATGTTATTACTGAAGAAAATATAAATGAGAAATTTTTTGATGAATATTTATATGTTATTCAAGGATACCAAACACCTTGGTATGCTGATATAGTTAACTATTTAGTTAGCAATATTCTACCTTATGGATTGGATGAAAAATTTATTAAGAAATTTAAAAATGATGCTAAATATTATATTTAGGAAGATCCTCATTTATTTAAATTAGGAAGATATTCTATAATTCGAAGATGCGTACCTTATGAAGAAACTTTTGCTATTATTAAAAAATGTCATGATTCGATTTTAGAGGACACTTTGGAATAGATAAAACTGCATTTAAAATTTTAAATTCGGGATTTTATTGGCCTACTTTATTCGGAGATGTGAGACATTATGTTAAAATATGTGATCGATGTCAAAGAATGGGAAATATATTCAAGAAAGATGAAATACCTTTAAACTATATATTGGAAGTTGAAATTTTTGATATATGGGGTTTAGAATTTACGGGACCATTAGTACTATCATCTGAAAAAATTTATATTTTATTAGCAGTTGATTATGTTTCAAAATGGATTGAAGCTGTAGCTTTGCCTAACCGTGACTCCAAAAGTGTAGCTTTGCCTAACTGTGACTTCAAAAGTGTATCTTAATTTTTGAAGAAGATGATTTTTTCAAGATTTGGAATGCCTAAGGTAATTATCACAGATGGGAGAAGTTATTTTAGAAATATAAGAATTCAATCATTACTGCAAAAATTTGGAATCAAACATAAAATTGCAACTGCATATTGCCCACAAACAAGTGGAATGACTGAAGTATCAAACAAAGAAATTAAAAGAATTTTAGAGAAGGCTGTTAATCCTAAAAGAAGCTGATTGGGTTGATAGACTTGATTACGCATTATGGGCTTATAGAACAGCTTATAAGACACCAATCGGAATGTCACCTTACCTGTTAGTTTTTGGAAAACACTGTCACTTACCTGTTGAACTTGAACATAAAGCTTATTGGGCGATAAAGGAGTTGAATTCTGATTTGAATACTGTAGGAGAAAAATGGTTATTGTAATTAAATGAGATGGATGAAATAAGAAATGAATCATATGATAATGCAAAAATTTATAAAGAGAAAATGAAGGTATTACATGATAAAAAGATTTCAGGAAAAATATTTGAGCCTGGAAAAAAAGTATTACTATTTAATACTCGTTTAAGATTTTTTCTTGGAAAATTGAGATCAAAATGGATATGACCATATATAATTGAAAAAGTATACCAATATGGAGCTGTGGATATTAAAGACCCCAAAACGGGAAAAATTTTTAAAGTTAATTGATTAAGATTAAAGCCTTATTTAGGAGATATTAAAAAGATTTATAAAGAGGCTTATGAATTAAGTCAACCTGATTAACGAATTACTTTGGTCGGGCTGACGACGTTAAACCAAGCACTTAATGGGAGGCAACCCATAGATTTTAATTTTTAGTGTGTTTTTACATTTTTGATGTATGGTTATGCCCCGGTCTTGACTAATTTTATATAGCTTCAGAAAATTAAAAATTATCTTGAAGTATATAAAGTTTTGACTTTGGATCACTCCATTTCATATGTGAGTAAAAAGGAGATCAAGTTAACCTTCATTAAAATTATGTATAATTGTGTTATTGAGATTGTTCTGATCTTATCATTATAATTTACATATTTTTGGAGAACGAAACCTTGAAATTTGACGTTAGGCTAAACGGAGTCGAACATGGTTCCGGCGCCTAGGCGCCAGAATTCGGCGCCTAAGCCCCAGAATAAGCTGTGTGTTGATGGGTCCGACGCTTAGGCACTAGATTTGGCGCCTAAGCGCCACGGTTACTAGGTAGTGTAAAAACCGAAAACTTTCAGTTTTTCACACGATATTCACCTTTAAATTAACCCATCTTCATCCCCAATCCCTAAGCAATCAATATTTTGACCCATACACTCCTTTCTTGAGAGATTAGAAAGGATTTTTGAAGAAATGGAGAGGAGAAATCTTGGAGAAGAGGCTAGAGACAAAGGTCTAAAAGATCCTCAACCCTATATCAATGGTTTCATCGCTGTAAGTTTGGAGAAAATTTCTAGTCGTCTTGATAAATTTGAAGCGGATTTCAAAAGTATTGGAGATCGCCTTCATGAGATGTATCATCAGATTGAACATCTGGAATGATAAGCGAAACTCCAATTTGATCATCTAGTGGCTTACCAAGATGCTCAAGTGGAAATGTATGCAAAGAACAAGTGGATCGATGAGAAAACGACTATAGATTTTCCAAGAGCATTAGTGTTCTTCCCAAGTGGGCTAAATTGTTTTCCGTGTGAAAATAATGGAAATTAGATTGTGATTTGGTGAGATTGTGATTTATCTAGTGAGTCGTTGTATCGATTTAGTGAATCGATTGTGTTTGTTTGTGTATTTGCTTTCATGTTCAATGAGTGTTGTATTTGTTTTCAAATTGTGTTGTTTAATTATGTGTTAGGACTTGAATCATTATATTATACTTATCTGAAGTGTATTGAGCCAATATTGAAGATTATAAATGGAAATTAGAGAAGTTTGATTTAAACCTTGTGTTTGATTGGTGGATTTAATATTTAATTTTTAAAATTTTCGGAAAATGTTTTGGAAGTTAGAAACTGAAGCCCTACTCTAACATGAGTCATTGGAAGTTGAATTTATGAATTCTGGTGGAAAAAAATTTTTTTAGAGTGATTTTTGTGAAAGGCGAGTCTGGCGCCTAGGCGCCAGAATTCGGCGCCTAAGCGCCGGTTCGGCCTGCTTACCCAAAAAACACCATATAAACCCCATTAGCCATGGATGACGCCTAAGCTTCATCTTCTTCCCCATTTTCATGAAAATACACCTCTTAGATTCATTTTGAGGTCAAAACATCATGTATTTGGGCGCAAAATCACTTGATTTGTTCGTCTCGAGGTCAGATCTACAATCTAATCCATTTATTTTTGATTTTCACCATAGTTTTTCCTATGTTTTGCTAAAAACTGAAATTTTGAGAAAAATTTTGATTTTTAGGTATTCTATTTGGATTTTTAAACTTATTTTAAGTTTCTTAAACTTAAAAAGAGTTTAAATATTTGATTCCTAAATTTGTTCTTGTTTTCTTTCATGTTTAGATGGCACCGAAATCTAAGTGAGGGAAGGGACAAGAAAATTTTGACAATAGTAAGTTCGCGACTGCGGCAGTGCATTTTTGAAATCACGAATTTGCAATGTTGAGAAAGTTTATCTCAGAGCGAAGCTTTTACAATCCGGGTGAAATGATAAAAAACACAATCGTTGCGCACAACTGACAACGATTCTGTTATTTCACTGTTGTTGCTGTTATTCTAGTCGTTCGCGAATTTTAAGCTAACTTTTTGGATGCGGAAGACTACGAAGTCTTCGTTAGAGGTATTGGAATAGAATTTTCTCCAGAAAGGATCAATTTATTTTATGGACTGCCACCTACCATCGAGTGCCACTATTCTAGATTATCTCCATCTAAGGGAGATCTTGAGATGAATATTGCTTATTTGAGTGATGACACTGGAGCCTAGAAGATCCAAAATGAAAAACAGGTAAATTTCAAATCTTCCAAATTAAATGGTGTTTCAAAGGCTTGACATTTTTTTATTTCTACTAGACTTCTACCTTCCAACCACCTGAGTGAAGTCACCAGAGATCTAGCTATCTTAAACTACAGCTTTTAGAAGAGGAAGCCGATAGATGTCGACAGTATCATTCATGATTCTGTAGAGTCTACTGCTAGATCCAGCACTTTTGTGGGACTGAGATTCCCATCTTTAATCTATTCTTTATGTGTTAGTAATGGAGTCACTGCTGATATTTCCGAGGAGAAGCTGAAGTCTACCAAGCCAATTCGGCAGGAGAATGTTAGTATCTATGATCGTCTTCGAGGGAAAAGATCGACCACTCCTTCTACTTCTGCACACACTTCAGGTAGACCTTCTACTTTCGGACCTTCTACTTCTCTCTGTTGAGCTACCAACTAGTTTTTGGGAATCGATGCCTGATCAGTTTCTAGAGCGACGGCATGAGTTGTTTCGAACTCACTTGCAGAATTGATTCTATTGATAAGAAAATTGATCATTTATGCGAGTATACCCGAGAGGGAGAGTAGTTATGATGCTGAGTATGATGAAGCTCTCGTTAGATTCCTGAAGGGAGAGCATGATGTTCAGTTCCATACCTTTCCTAGTTTCTCACCATATGTTGATCTTATGGATGTTGAGTTTTCTTTTGGTGATGATGACGATGCTGAGGCTACAGACAATGATTAGTGACCTGATTTACCTCCGAATTGTGCTAAGTCTGTCGTTAGTTTAGCTTGTTTGCTAGTATTGATTGTTGTTTGTTGTTTGCTAGTTTAGATTTGTTTATTTACTTTGTGTGGATTGTTGGGTGTTAAGACTGTTGTTAGAGTATTTTTAATATATTGTGTTTAAGATTGAAATTTGGATAAATTTATGTTTATTTCTGTTTCAACCTACTGTTTAATAGTTAGCATTATTGTTCTATTTCTGTTATTATAAGTAGTATAGTCATTTATTTTAATTACTAATGAGCCTGCTTACTTTTATACCTGCTTCATTATATCAGTATTATTCATAAAAGCATGTGTAGAAGTAAATTTTTCTTTCTAGAATTTTTTTTACATACTTATAAAAATTCCTTTTTAAAATTATGTTTTTCTTTCTCTCATACTTAAAATTTTTTTTTTTTTATGATAGACCAAAACTTAAGTTTGGGGAAAGGGAAAATACATTCAAATTTAAATTTTATTTGTCCTTAAAGAACTAAAATTTTCTTAAAATAAAAGTTTTTTAACATAACATGAGGAATGAAGAATCTATTTAAGATCACTTAAATTTTTGAAATTATAAATAATTTAGTGGACTTAACCAAAAATTTTAATAACTTTGATTGATTTTAAGAATAGAATTTTTCAACTTAAAGAAGAATAAGATTAAGAAATTTTTCTATTCATAGTAGAGATAATTCAATTTTAGAAGTATTAAGAAATAAAAAATTATAACTCGAAAAAGAATAGATTGAAATTCTTTTTGAAATCTATTTATGTTATAATAATTAAGTGAAAATGTATACGTTTGAAAATATAAGTTAAGGATAGTGAAGTTCAAAACCATTAACGAGTTTATCCGAGATACAATAATCCTCTCTTAAAAAAAAAAGAGAGAGAGGAGAAGCTTGAGGAAATGCCTAATCAAAAATTGGCTTCACTTGAATTAACTTATAAAAAGAAAACTGATTACATATATTTCTTAATTTTTATGCATGTATTTTTATTAGAAAAGAATTTTATGAAGATCTTTTTCTTGTGAATAATTTATGTGATCTTAATATCATAAACTACAATTATTTTCGAAGTGAATGAAAATTTTTTGAAGTCTTATGATTTAATAGTAGAATATTCTTTAAATTCTTAAAATTAAACTTAGTTAGTGAAATTTGGTTAATGATTTACTAAAGCCTTTATAAAATAAAAAATCTTAAGAAGTCTTAAATATTTACCTTTTTATTCCAAATGTTATACATTTTATATAGTAAAAAGGGTTACTTGAGGACAAGTAACGTTTAAGTTTGGGGGATTTTGATCCAAGAAAAAAATAACTATTTTTATGCCTTGAATTTAATTAAATTTTAAAGTTATTATGCTTTAATGAAAGGTATTTTTGAGTTTTTGGATGTAGGTGATGCAAAAATGTTCAAGAAGGAGAAAATTATGAAAAAGGAACAAAAAGGAGCAAAAAGGAGCAAAAATAGAACCAAAATGCAAAATTTTCGAAATTATTGGCCTAACGCCTAGGCGCCAGAGTCCGGCGCCTAAGCGCGAGCTCGATACAGAAAACTGTTAAGTTTTTGAAAACTTTTAGGTGGTTATTTTGATGGTGTGAGCGGTTATTGGACCTTCTAGAAGACTGACAGTTGTTCCTGGTTTATAGGACATGTGATACAATGTATTTGGACGCTTCAAAACAGTTTTAATGAAGAGGTGAGATCCAAAGTGAAGAGGTGAAAAGAACTAGACGCGGTGTCCAGCACCAAGGCGACAGGTTCCAGCGCCTAGGCACCAGATTCCGACGCCTAGGCGCCAGACACGCCTTCTAGAAGATTCATTGAATGTGGACACATTTTGAAGAGGTTCCTTGAGGCAACCCTTGAAGCCTATAAATAGGAGGGTATTCCTCCCGAGAAAAACGCCCCATCTACCCCTCCCTATCTAGAGTCCTATCTAGAGAGAGAATTAGAGAGATCATATTAGGGCCACCTTTTTTACTTTCCTTCATAAATTAGTGAGTTTATTTTAGAGTTTGTATTCAGAGTTTGAAAGAGTTGGTGCATCTGTAATTCATTATGGTGTGGAGTCAGTAGGAATCAGAAGTTCAGTAGGAGAAACATCTAAGATAAGTATTTTTATTTTGATTCAAAGTTTATTTATTATGTTTTGTTGTTTAATTTCAATGTGTTATGAGTAGTTACTTTACTTTCTCCTTTCAATTATTAAAAGATAAATACAATAATACAAAATTCGTCGGAGAATTAAAAATCATATTTTTTCAAAACAATGTGATGATATTAATACCAGTTCTTAATTTACTAGTTAAATTGGCCATTTAAAATGTTAAAACCCGTTGAAGAGTTTTGAACCTAGAAGGAGATGAATTCTTAACTTGTAGATATCACATGAATCCTTGGGTAGTCGAAGGCCTTGCGTGGGTTATTCAAGGTGAAGTGCAAATAAATAGGAAGATATTATATAATGGGCGTAGAATTGATAAGTTTTTAGAGTGACAGACTAAATTCTTGTGATTTGGTTTATAAAAAGGAAAGGGTCACTAGTAAGGCTGACCATAACCACCCTTGGACATCTAGTAGTGTGAGCCTAGATTAACCCATTCTACTAACAATACATCCAGACCTGATCTATAGGTTAGCCAATGTTCTTTGCACCTGGATCAAAGGGTAAAGAATATGAATGCTTTTATTTGGCACAATACCATAAATTTATATTCTCCATGAATACTATCATTATTTTAGCAATTCTTGGATTAATTGAAAGGAAGAAAGTTGTTTTCTTATTGCTATTTTCATCGATTATTTTATTCTACGCTTTATTATTACATCTAGTAAATTAAAGATTATTAATGAAATACTTTAAAATAAAAATATTTAAAAATTTATAACTCTCTCCTCATGGGATCGATGCTTGGGGTCTTTGTTTCAAAGCCCAATATTACTTGAAACGATACGTATACTTGCGTAGAACCTTAGTGTGTAAAGTATTTTCCATAAAATTATATTTATATACACTAGTAGCTATTATTATTTATAACATATATTTTTGAAAGAATTAATTAGTACGTTGATCTTCAGAGGACTTCGAGTTAAGCTTTTGGCACCGTTGCCAGGGAAGAAGATTTTAGTACGCATATATTTATATCGGGTCAGTGCACCCGTGTATGGGGCTGACACACATGCACCAAGTTCCAGGCCTAGTAAAAATGTTGACTTGGTCTTTCATATGAGCTTCTATTGGGCATGGCCTAAATTCTGATTGTCCAATGATATTAATCCATGTCTTTACACCTCCTCAAGAGAAAATGGGATCCTAGGCGGAATAAATCATTTTATTTTATGATTTTTTTAGAGGAAATGTGGATCAATGATTATTCTAGCTGAAGGCAAAACTAGGTATCCAAATTTTGTTCTAAATTTGTGAGTTTTTAGTTGAGAGGAGAGCTATGGAGTTGAAGTTTACATCTCGCTTAGAGAATGAGAGAACCCTAAGGGAAAGTGAAAGTTACTACCTAATTTTTCTTGCATTTTTTTCGTCTTTATCATGTAATTTTTCATTACATCTCTTCATCTTCACTTTATAGTTTTCTTGAGATTGAGAGAGGATATCATCATTTTCTCATGGTCCTTGAGTAAGAAGGAAGGAGATTAGCCACCCTACAAATAAGAGAACCTTGAAACTAAGGAGAACGTTTCCTCAGCCATCATGTTAGTAAGGAACTCTAAACATCATTTTCTTTTTGGGAACCTTTTCACCTAATGTTAGAGGATTAAATTAGGTTGTTTTTAAAGAGAACCCCTAGGCTAAGAAGCTTTGTTTCTTTGTTTCCCTTGCGTTGCTTGAAATTTCTTTCATAGCCATAGCCTTTCACTTATATTATGACAGGCTTATATTAAACTTGCCATATGCTTTGGTTATTTCACCTTGATGCAAACGTGAAATGTTATTTTTCAAGAGAATTAAGAAGTCTCCAATCCTTCATTCCTTAGAATATGAAGAGTTTCCTTTCTTAAATACCCTTCTTCTTCTTATCAAGCAAAAGGAGGCAGGCATGTGGTTAGCATGAGCAATAGTATTACTTATGTGTTAATCATTTGTTGTTTTGCCCTCCATTGTTGACCTTATGACTTATGTGAGATGTCATAGAGAAAAGTTGATTTTCCATCAAGCATGACTCGTTCCATTATTTTGTGAACATTTTCATTTTCATGTTTTTGTAGTGTTAAGAACATGTGCATGATTTGAACTTCTAAATGTGTAAAGTTATATTTTTTTTCCATGTTTGTATGAATTGATGTTAAATTGCATAATAATGTGTTCCACCATATGTTTATGACTCAGTGCTTGAATGCATGAAAAAATATATATTTTTCGATCAACTTTTGTTTTTACCTCCAAGTGTAAGAAAAAACAGATTTTTCACTTGTACTTCAAAGTTTAATGTTAAGCATGTTTAAAAATGCTCCCCATTTAAGAATGCTTATGTGCTAGTTTCATTGCTAGCAAATTTTTATGCCACTTTACACAACAAGTTGATAAATTTAGACATTTACATGTATGTATCACACATTGCTTACACATTATACTTAGCCTATGATTAGCTTGTTATTTGAGCATTGTGGTTATTCTGGGAGTTATAATTCTCTAAGGGTATCCTGTAGTGGATGCAATCAAACTCATCATATTGTACTTATCATTTGCATGACGCATTGTGCTTGAGATTTGGATGCATTTTTTGGTTGACGTTTGGGTGCGGTGTAATCTCTTCCAGGAAGTCATGTACCCAATGCAACCATATTAAGCATTTTTAGTGTATGTCATATGTGTAGCACCATATGCATTTGCACCTACTTGCTTGGCATGTTTGTCATGAGCATATGCTACCATATTCTAGTGGTGAATGCTCATATCGAGCATATGCTACCATATTCTAGTGGTGAATGCTCATATCGATAGTCTAAACAACCGTTCAACATTTGATGTGATTGCTCGCACCTTCAAGAGCAGTCATGTAGTGTCAAGCCATTTTGCATATCTCCTGCAATCTCTCACACGTCAATCAAATGATCATGATATGTTAGATTACTTTTCATTCTTGTGAGATCATAACTTAATTAGCCTTTGTGGTAATTCTTCTTTAATAGAAGAGTTACATATTGTTCATGATTTTTAATGAGCATTGCTCGTAAACACATCTCATCGAGCACTATGAATTATTGTATCATGATCACCATGCATTTTATTATGGTAAAATTTTAAGAGGTTTAATGTATAACACTTAGGCATTGTTCATTTAGGATATAAAAAAAAATAATAATGATATTCATTTTATTTTAACTTTATTTCTTCAAAATTATCTTCCTCCTTAGATAAGTGGATCATAATATGGCATCCATCAAACAATCCCACTTTCCATCCTCCAGCAAGTTTTAAATCTTCAAAATACTTTCTTATAATCTCCATTTTGGGATGTCCAAACTGGAATTTTTTCCAATTAAAGTAAATTTATGAATCTCTGCCAATGAGGAAAGTTCAAGATCAGAAAAAACTGAAGCAGGTTTTCCTTCTTTACAACCTTTTAATGTATTGGCAATCACCTTTCCCTGCTCCAGTATCATGATAAATTTGTGGAAAGATTAACTTATCCACAATTGAAGAAGAATAAGCACCATTATTGACAATATCTAAAAAAGTAGATTTACCAGCCAATGATCCCAAATTCAAGAAATGATTTGAATCATCCATAATTGTAAAATTCAGCAAAAAACAACATAATTTGAAACAGAAATTCAATAAGACAAAAAGAAGAAAGTAGAATTTTGCAAGGAGCAAATTCTACTCTTAAAATCAACAAACTTGAAAGAGAAATCACCCAGAAGGAGCCTTGGAGAATGAAACCCTAGCGAGCAAATTCAAAATCTTTGGCCGCCATTGTCTTTTATACATATATATATATATATATATATATATATATATATATATATATACATATACATATACATATAGATATATATACATATACATATACATATACAAAGATATACATATACATATATATATAGATATACATATATATATATATATATATATATATATATATATATATACATATACATATGAGAAAAGAGATGAAGGCGGGAGCCGGTGCTTTGCTAGGGTTTAATCCCTCCCGAATTCAAGAAATGATTTGAATCATCCATAATTGTAAAATTCAGCAAAAAATAACATAATTTGAAATAAAAATTCAATAAGACAAAAAGAAGAAAGTAGAATTTTTCAAGGAGCAAATTCTACTCTTCAAATCAACAAACTTGAAAGAGAAATCACCTAAGAAGGAGCCTTGGAGAATGAAACCCTAGCAGAGCAAATTCAAAATCTTTGGCCGCCATTGTCCTTTTTATATATATATATATATATATATATATATATATATATATATATATATATATATATATGTATACATATATATATATGTATTTATATATATATATATGTATATATATATATATATATATATGTATACATATATATATTACCACAAAAAAGGAAATTTCATTTAAATAAGAGAGTTACATACATCTAATGTAGGGGAGATCATTGAGATCACCAAAAAGTAAAGGCTCAAGAGGCCCAAAAGGTGTGGCGAGAAAAGAAATAGTACTAGTGGATGTAGCATTTTTGGCGACCAATTAGCTGGTTGGTTACCTTCTCTATATATGTGAGACAATTTTAAAGTAAAGTTCTTTGGAGATATGGAGAATTTTTACGAACAAGTAAACCAGTCGCCGGGGAGGAGATGAAAGACCTTGTGAAATGTTAACTAAGGACTTTGAATCAGATTCAATCCGAGATAAACTTGTAGTTAAGTGCTTTAACGAGTTAGCAATGCCCGATAAGCGACTTGCATCTCGGAATCCGGAGCTGAAACGAAATAATGGGTATCATGAAGCACCACAAAAATTGACCCAAAGAATTCCTACACACGGCTCCAATACCAGCAGATGAAGGGGTATAGCTACCATCAATATTGATTTTTATCCATGGCAAGGAAGGAGGGAACCATTTCAGCAAAACAGGTTTGCTTTTAGGTGGGACTTCTAACATTGAGTGCTTACTCAGCTAGCCACAATTTGATTGATAAAAGCAAGTTTGCTATCAAACTTTACTCTATTTCTTGCCATCCATATGAACCAAAAGATAACCATAGGAACATGAAACCATTTTTCATTTTTCCAATCCTCCCAGCAAGCCTCCACAGTGACCCAGTTATATTTGAGATGAGATAAATTGAAATGCATTAGTACAGCCTTCCAAACCTGATTAGAAACTTCACAACTTAAGAAAAGGTGGGAGACAGATTCTTCATGAGATTTGCATAACCAACATCTAGAGGCCGTTCTTAACCCTTTTAGCTTCAGAATGTCATCCAAAGGGAGGTATTTATGAAATAGTCGCCAGCAAAAATAAGATATTGATGGAGATAGCCTGATTGTCCAGATTTTCTTTCCCCAACTAGTGTTAGGCCAATGATTAAAGGAGCTGTAAATCATCTTGTTTGAGGATTGATTGGTAGATTGTTTCAAAACAATCCTATCTGCTTTGGTTGAATCAATTGGTATATGAAGTATCTGCTGCACACTCTCCTCATCCATCACCTCTCTAAGTAAGTTGGTATTCCATTGGTCTTCAATCCAGAAATCTGAGACTGCTAGTTGTGTGTCAAAAGCAGCAGTAAAGGTTAAAGGATTACCCATAGTCCAGTTATCATATTGGAAATTAATTTTCCCCTTGCCAACTTCCCAGCAAAAAAACTGATTAGCAGTGTCTCTAATTTTCAGCAATTGTTTCCAGTGTTTGGAATCCCCATTTTAGGCAAGACACGGCATTTGGATGGGACTTCCGAGCAGTACTTGTTCTTTAAATAAGTAGCCCACATAGTGTCTTGTTTGCTGAACTTAATCCATTGTTTGCGGTAAAACGAGTTGGCTCATTTGTTGAAAGCATTTGAATCCTGACCCACCGAGCCTTGATAGGTTTGCAAACTTTATTCCACACGATCCAATGGGGTTGCTTGTATTGGCCCTCCCAAAGGAATTTGTTGAAAAGTGTTTCAATCATTTTCGGGTGCTTCTCTTCATCCTTATCATTTGCAAATTATAGAGAGGGAAAGTTGCAAGAATGCTCTTCGACAAGGTTAGCCTACCCCCATTAGACAAGAATGTATTGGTCCAACAATTTAAAGTTGAAGTAATTTTCCGGACCACACCATCATATTGTGACTATTTTCTCCTTCCTTTCATTAATCGCATTCCTAGATACTTCGGAGGAAGATCAGCATGCAGAGAAGCCGATTACCTCCTTCATCCATTGTAGATGTTTAAAGCCTTTACCAGCTAAGAATTGACATTTCTTGTGATTAAGCTCCAGCCCAGCTACCATGGCTAAGTGATTAGTTAATTGCAAGGTTTTCCTTAAAGCACTGTTTACACCCATTGGTGAAGATGATAATATCATCAGCATAGGCCAAATGGTTGATGCATTGAGAGGATCCATGTTTGAAGTTGAGATAAGGGTAATGGAGATGTGCAGCATTTAGAATTTTGGAGAAATAGTCAAATGCTAAAATGAATATAGTAGGGGAAAGTGGATCCCCTTGCTTTAATCCCCTTCCTGCTTGAAAAAAACCACAACTGTTACCATTTAGAAGAATACTATAATAAGCATTAGCTAACCATCTCTGTATTAAATGACATAAAGAAGGATTAAAACCATGAGCTTTAAGTACCATATCAATATACTGCCAGCTAATTGTATCATAAGCTTTTTTAAGATCCAGTTTTAAGATTAAATTCTGTCCCCTACACCTTTTATCAAGATCAAGTAATAACTCCTGTGCAAGCAAGCAATTGTCAACAATGGATCTACCTTGTACAAAAGCAGATTGGTTAGGGCTAATTAAATGATTGAGATGTGGTTGTAATCTTTCAACAATAATTTTGCTGATTAGTTTAGAGAATGTGGAGTTTAGGTCGATAGGTACGAAATCGGCCAATTTGGTTTTATGATTATCCTTGGGGATCGGCACAATACTAGTAGCAGCAAAGTATTTAGGTAATTCGGTCCCTAAGAAGTAAGATTGAACGACCTTAATGATGTCTTGTCCCACAATATCCCAAGCTTTGAGGTAAAAATTGGAAGTGAAGCCATCGGGACCAGCTGTCTCGTTACCATCGATATTCTTTAAAGCATTCGAATTTCCTTGGCATCGGGAATAAAAGTCGATTAAGGCTGATTGACATAGTTATAATTTTCAGAGAAAACTTCTTTAAATAGACACTGGGAGGGGTTAGGTTGTGAAGCAAATAGTAGCTGAAAGTGCTGAAGAGCACTATTTGAAATGTGAGTGGGGTCTGTAACCCAATTACTAGTTGAATCCCTTATTCTGAGAATGGCATTTATTTTCCTCCTGTGTTTGATCATAGCATGGAAATACTTAGTGTTTCTATCCCCAAAAAGATACCTTGTGGTAGCGACTTTTTGTTGCGGAAAACTCTCTTCTCTATCTAAAGCTTGTGAAAGTTGAGAATGAGCAATCAACAATTCTCGCTCTCGATTCTCTCCCAAATCTCGTTGAGCCTCCAATAATTGGACTTTTGTTTCGGCATCCACGACTTGTTGGAACACATTGCCAAATGTGTGCTTATTCCAATACCTGAAATGAAATGCCGATTCTTATGAAGTCTCCAAAGTCCGATAATTGGATTGCTTATTATGACAATCAGGGACTTTCCAAGAGTTCTTGACCTCTTCCAGAAAGTTGGGATGATCACACCAAATGTTTAGGAATCTGAAGGGGGAGTGTCCTGTATGAGTGCTGAAGGAGATCTGAATCAATAATGGAGAATGATCAGAAGTAGCTCTATGCAGATGAAGTACTTGGGTGATAGGAAAAGTGTTCAACCAGGAATCATTTACTAGCACTCTATCCTGCCTCTCCATTAGTTTGCCTCTGCGCAGTGAAGGGGGATCCAATGAATCCCAAATCAAAAAGCCCAGCGAGTGGTTATATTGTGAGAGAATTGCACCATAGTTTGGAGATGCAGGGTTACTGCCTCCCTTTTTTCACTAGGGTCTCTAATACAATTAAAGTCCCCACCCACTAACCGGTTAGAGGGATTAGAAGCAACGATGCTGCAAATTTCGGCCAAAGATTAGATCCGTCGGTGGAAGAACAGACCGGCATATAAGAAAGTGGCACGGCCATGGAATTGATCTAACCCAAATTGAATGTGTAACAATTGATAGTTATCGATAAGAGTAGTACAATGCAATTCTTTTACGGTAAAAACCCAAATCTTATTATTACGAGTTTGATTGGAAGTGAAAACCGGGGAATCTTTTTGTAATTTTAGTAATATTAGTGTGAACCATTGGTTCTAAGAGAGCAAATATCCATAGTTTATAAGTCTGTTCAAATGTAGCGACTGTTGAGGGAGCCGGGACTGCAACACCCCTAACATTCCAGCAGAGAAGATTAATCATGATGGAGTGCCTTACCGACCCTAGTAAGCCGAGGGGAGTGGTCGAAGACCGATCCATACCAATGATGTTATCTTGTGATAAATTTTGTAGTTCCATAAGATCTTTCCTCCTTCTCCTACTCTTTTGCATAGACCATGCTCCTTCGCTTCGGTATTCAATCCGAGAGTATAATTTGGGTCGACTCACCTGTTATAGGTTCGGAGGGGAAATAACACTTGTATTTGTTGTAGGCTCTGTGGGAGTAGCAAAGGTACCACTGCAGCTGAGCTGTCGGGTAGTTCCCGTACAAAAGTAGTAGGGGGTTCTTCAGCATTAACTGCAGGTGAAGGACTTTTATCGGGGGGTCTCTTATTTCAATAGCTTGATCGGCATATCTCCCAGTAGTCGAGAGGTCAAAACCGATTGCGGTCCCATCCTTCCCAGGTTCAGACACTGCTGTAGTTTTAACCTGAGTAGGATTAAGAGAAAGAACTGGAGTGTGGTGATTGTGTATTACTTGAGTAGTGGAAGTATTCTCCATATTTTTTGTGCCTTTCTTCTCAACATTATATGGTCTGAGTTCAGGATGGAGTTTGAAGCACTGCTCCATTTTATGGCCAAAGAGATGACAGTGTTTGCAATACAAAGGTTGGTATTCCATTACAATGGGTTGCCAGTACCCATTGTTAGTTGTACCAAGCCAAACCCCATCAATGTATGGTTGAGTTATATCCCTTTCCACTAAAAATCTTGCATTTGAAATTCTTGTAACATTTGCTGATGGTATATCAAGTTTTAATGGTCTGCCCATAGAGTCAGCAATGTCATAGATGATCCTATGATTATTGAAAGGAAGTTTCAGATTGAGTAAGCTGAACCAAACAGGAACAATTGGAGGTTCTTTTGTTGGATCAAAATCTAAAGTCCATTTCAGTAGTTTCATAGGCTTCCCATCTATCATGATTACCTTTTTTGAGAAAATCTGAGCATAGTCCTCTTCCAATGCTAGTTGTAACATGATATGGCGACCATCAAAGACCCCGATCTTCCAGGTTGCCCACCGATTTAAAGTCATTAACAGACTTTCCTAAGAATGTCGAAGTTTGGGATGTCCAATCGAAACTTTCCCACCGAGTGTGAATCCGTATGGTTCGGATAACTTTGACATCTCCTCCTCAGTAAAAATAAGAGCAAGCTTGCCAGCCTTTTTGGTACATTTCCTAATAAATTCACACTCTACCTTACCCTCCATTGCATCATGAAAAAGCTGGGGAAATACTAACTTGTCTCTAATGGTGGTACCTCCTTCTTTTCTTACTATCACTTCAGCAAACGTGCCCCTTCTAACAAAATTTGGATCGAGCACTAGTAAGTGTTGTAGCCATCACCAATGAAACAGTAACTCACAAGAAAATTCAAATAAACAATCACCCGGGAAGGAGAAAACTAATTTCCCTTCCAAAACCAGAGAAAGACCACAAAGGGAAAGCCTTCTTCTTGCTCCCAGCTACCTTCCTCCTCACTAGCAAAGCAGCGCCGCCACCACCTCTGTTAATTAGCTCCATTGAAACCCTAGCAGAGCTCCTACAGCCGCCACCACCATTTTTCCTTTTATATATGTATATGTATATATTTTTCAAAAAAAAAAACTTGCCTAGCAGGCAAGAAGTATATTAATCACCATCTTATGTTCTTACAAAAGGAAGACCTATCCTATCACCATGCAACAAAACTGCAAGGGAAGGTGGAGGTGTAGTTTCTACCAAAATTTCCCTTTTACGATAACCACGAGATGCAAGCCGGTGTGCGGGAGCATTACCCTCCCTAGGTATATATGAAAAAATTACATTTATACTCTCGACCTCTCCCTTCACTCTATTCGACCATCTACGAATGTACCATGGAGCAACTTCGGTCCTTGCGGGAAGCTAATGCAATTAGAAGAGTACGATTCTACCATTAGGAATCTCACATCACAGATTACGGCAATTTTAATTGCCCGAAGATGGCCACCATTTCGGCCTCGAGAGCATCACGGACCTCGACGGGAGAGTAGAAGAACAATAAGCGATGCCCCACCCCATTTCTAAAGATGCCACCAATCCACTTTCTTCGAATTTTGAAGCTTCCATCGAGTATTAACTTTGATCCAATAGGAAGAGGGAGGGGACCACCCGACGACCGGAGAAGGGGAGAGGAATGTTCGAACCTACTTGGCGGATATCGGTGAATTTGTGATATTTAGTAAGTTTCTTAAGGTAAGTTAAGCAATGAGCGACAACAAGGGAGGCGGGGACGAACACCCTCAAATCTAACCTTATTTCGCCCATCCGGATAAACCGAGCCACAACACAAGGAACCACCGGGAGATTCACCTTATGCCGGTCCCCCGACACATCAATAGGTCCAGCCAACTTAATTGCAAAGTATCTACCCGAATCACGCTTATCACATGCCTCCGAGACCTCTTGAGAGAAGGCACACCGAAGAACAAATGATCCCCAGATTCTTCCTCCTGCATACATAATAGACAGCAGGAAGGCCCTCTAATACCCTTTATATATATATATATATATATATATGTATACATATACATTTACATATACATACATATACATATACATATACATACATATACATATACATATACATACATATACATATACATATACATACATATACATATACATATACATATACATATATATATACATATACATATATATATATATATATACATATTTTTTTTTTTTTTTTTTTTTAAAAGGAGCAACACAGAGGGCTCCCTACATGTTACTAATAAAAGGAGAGTACAAAATCATTGATGGAAATGCTCCCAACTAACAAAAAACCTAATGGAGACCATTCCACAAAGACCACAAAACAAGAAAACTAAAAGATTGGGTGAGTGAATATATATGTATACATATGTAAATATGTATAAATATAAAGTAAGTTTAAAAAGTGGTTTGGTGCAAAAACCCCACGGCACCCAAGAATTTCCATCGAGACACAGGGGTGTCTCCGATCGATATGTGGGAGCTGAAGCTTATCTCCATTAATTAAAATTTTGAGATCGAAAAGGGGGTTGAGGCAACTAAAACCTGCTGGGATGCGGCCCCCTAGCTGCTAACCAATGAGCCACTTTGTTACCCTCCCTAGGAATTGAAGAAGAGGTAAAATGGGTGGGTTTAGCCTCGATAAATTTGTTTTCTCCAATAGTCTTGCATCCGAGTTGTAGACCGGTTTCTGTTGAAGAATGTTAAGTAGAACAGTGGAATCAACTTCTAGCCAAATATTCGACCGATTAGCAATTTTGGCAATATGCATAGCATACTCCACAGCAATAAATTCGGTCTCCGAGTGCATCTCTAGCTTTCACGGGTGCATAAAAGAAAAGTAGGCGATTACCATAAGAGTTTCGAAAATTCCTCCCACTCCTGCATTATCCTTAGAGAAACTGCCATCGGTATTAATTTTGATGGTTGGGTTAGAAGGGGAAGCCATCTAACCAGCTTAACTTTTTACCAACAGTAGGTAGGAGCTCAGTGTGCAACAGATTGGTGAAACCCTTGTGTTTAATGATTTTGTGTAGATATTTTTTACGGTTATTGGCTACTTTGTCCACGAGTAGCGGCTATCTCATCAAATTTGGCAATCGTTTCCGGCCATCCACGAAACCACATCACAATGCGGTGTAGAGTATTAACCTTCGATTTTCCTTATTCATCCAAAGTGTATGAAGATCTTCCCGGCAATAAGTTTGGTTCTTCCGGCCATTGGTTAGTTGCGGCCATACGAGTTCTAGAAAAGGAGCGAGTTAAAATATAGATGAGGGATGGATTCATCATGTTGATGGCGAGAGAACACATTTAGAGGGCCCCCTAAGACCTTTCGGTTTAAGAATATCATCGGTTGGGATGATGCCATGGAAGGTTCTCCGGCACGGAAAGGACATGGAAGGGGACAAAAATTTATTCCAAATGGAGTTTCCCCGGGGAACGAAGGCCGATTGAAAAGACTCCGTAAATAGTTTTAGTTATATTTTGATTGTGGTGATTACTCCAACAAACTTTATACTGGACTATTTTGATCAAAATTGATGGTAGAAATGCGCCTTGCTGAATGATCCTGTAAAATGGCTTTGAGTCGTGGAAGAGACCAATTGCTCCCATCCCAAAACTCACAAACCTTTGTAGTTGAATCGGTAAGATTATCTTTAGCAACTAACCAATCCTTGGGACACCGGTTATCCAACCAAAAATTCACTTCACCCCTCCCCAGCTCCCGGATAAAAAGATTTTCAGCGAGAACTTCTCACCTTAAGTAGATTGACCCGGATTCTAGAGTTACCTAATTTCCGACCACTTGAGTGCGATGGGAGAACCCGCGTATTTACCCATCATAAATTTAGCCCACGGTGAGTTTTGGGCTCGAAGTTAATCCATAATTTGCACATATTAACCTGCTGAATTTGAGGAAAGCTTTTGAATCCAAGGCCACCAGCGACCATCTGGTTTTGTGACCTTTTGCCAAGAAGTCCAATGCTTTTGGATTCTCCGACCAGCCCATAAAAATCTATTAAAAGCCCTTTCCAACTCGTAATTGGGTGCTTTTCTTCATAGCAATCATTTGAAGAAGATAGGAGGGGAAGGTTGTGAGGATACTTTTAAGGAGTGTGATTCTACCACCATTTGATAAGAAAGAATTAGTCCAGCGGCTCGATTGAGAGCTGACTTTGGTGAGAATCTCCTCAAATTGAATTTGTTTGGTTACGCCCAAAGTGAGAAGGACACCCGGATATTTAAAAGGAGAGGTACCGCATTTAAATCCGAGTGTACTCCGGAATCCATTGCTTGATCCGAATAGGTGTCGGCTTGGAGAATACCAATTGACACTTCTCGGGATTGAAAAGCATTCCGGATTGTTGTTGGAAGGAGTCTAAACGGTGTTTTAACTTTTTCACGAGCAGTTTTGTGTGCACTTGGAGAAAACCATGATGTCATCTGCATAAAGGAGGTGAGAAATAACAATGTTTGACTTATGATGGTACTCGGCATAGCTTTTATTCAGAATGGTCCGATTAACCATCCTTGAGAAATAATCGCGGCTAATATGAAGATGAGAGGAGAAAGTGGATCTCCCCGCTTTAATCCTCCGGTGGCATGGAAATTGCCTCCGGCGGTCCCATTCAATAAGATAGAGTGTTCATTTGAATGAAGCCACCTGGAGATGAGATTGCGAAGCATTCTTCGGAAACCTCTAGCAATCAAAACATCTTCAATAAACTCCCAGCTAATGGTATCATAGGCTTTTTGTATATCCAACTTGTATATGAGATTACCTCCCCTATGAACTTTATCCAAATCAAGCAAAAGTTCTCGGGCAAGTAGCACATTATCGAGAGATTGACCTCGCCCTTCACAAAAGCTGATTGATTCATGCATATTAACCTATCAAGATGAGGTTGAAGTCTCCCCACAATTATTTTGCCGATAACCTTACGATTACGGATGCCAAAGAGATGGGTCTAAAATGATCCCGATTATGCATAAGATTATTTTTGGGAATCAACACAATGTTTGAAGCACGAAAATAGCCGGGAAGATCATTTCCAAGGAAGAAACTTTGGATAGCTGCCACCACATCACCACCAACCAAATTCCACTCCTTCTGATAGAAATCTGCTGTGTAACCATCTGGTCCTGCAGTTTTAGAACTATCAATTGATTTTATAGCATTCCAGATTTCTTGCTCAGTTGGGATGGTAGTTAACTCAAGTACATTGGTGTAATGCAAGTTGTCCTGGAAAAGAGATCTATCAATAGGCAATCTGGTTCTTGGGAGGAGGATTAAGTAGCCTGTCAAAATGTGTAATAGCATCCAAACCAATCTCAGTGTCCTCCATGAGTTTCCTGCCATCAGCTGTGTGGATAGAGTGAATAGTATTACATTTCCTTCTATATTTTATACAGGCATGGTAAAACTGAGTGTTCCTATCCCCATGAATAAAATGGTTCAAAGCAGCTTTTTGTTTTAGATATTGCTCCAGCTTATCAGTAGCCAACAGTAAATTATTTTGTGCAGTGAAGTAATGTTCATCTGTAGCAGTGCCAACTTGGATTTTAGACTCAATTTGATTGAGCTCTTTCTCAGCCACTTGGACAGCTTCATGGAGGTTTCCTATAAAGTTCCAATTCCATTTCCTAAGAGCTTTACTGAGAGTTATCTGTAGTCTGCTTAATCTGATGAGAGGGTCTGGGTGATCAATACAGTGCCAGTTTTCCTGAACAATCTTGTGGAACTCAACATAGGAGGACCAAACGTTCGGATATCCGAAAGGAGGGGAGTATTAGAGCGAGTGGGGGAGGTAATAGATATAAGGAGAGGTCTATGATCGGAACCGAGCAAGACTCGGGTGAGTAACATAAGTAAGAAGCCAATTAGAGAGCCAAAGGTTGTTAACCAACATCCTATCAAGCCTCTCCCGGATAATCCCTCTCTTCCATGTAAAAGCGAGTCCTCTAAATCCAAGGTCATAAAGATTGGCTGCATGAATATTATCATTGAAAATGGTCATATCGGAGAGCTTGGGAGGTCTACCCCCAATTTTTTCATTTGAAGACCCCACACTCTGTTAAAATCACCCCCAACAATCCAGGGTGAGTGTACTTGGACACCGATGTCCTGTAGCCGACTCCACGGGATAACTTTATCTTCCTTTTTACATCCGAGCATAAACAAAGGTTATTAAACCATCCTCGCCATTAATGCGAAAGGAAGAATGTATAAATTGCTTGTTGTCAATAAGGATAGACCAGTTCACCTCTTTTCTACAAAAAATCCAAATTTTATTATTGCGATTAGCATAGTGGTTGTAGCCTTGTAGCTTGTCGATGATTTTTCGAGGATATTTATTAACCAAAGGTTCCGGGATGGTAATGCACCATAATTTATATTTTTTGTTTAAATGTAGCAGGTCTTTTAAAAGATAGGGGATTAGCAATACCCCTAATATTCCAACAAAGGAAATTTATCATTAAATGGGATGGGGATTAAAGAGGATTGAGATCTAGATCTAGATCTCCCCACAGTAACGAAATTCCGGCTAACTCCCCCACAGAAAGAGGAGTTCCAAGTTTTTGTACTTCACTGAGATTATTCTTCTTCTTTTTCCTGGAGGTTTGGGTGTGCCATTTGCCTTCCATCTCTTCCTGCATAACACTGATTCCAGCATTGGAGGGAAACTGGGTATCCACTTGTTGTTCAATAGATTGAGTTGGTGTGACTATTCTGACTTCCTCTTCCTCCCTTCTGTAACTATGTGGGGATCTTCCCCCAAAATCAGACTCAGAAATATCATCAGAAACATTTCTGATAACTCCGGAGTGAACTAGAGGGGTGCAATTATCCACATTGACTGTGGGTTCAATCATCTCCCCAACAGAAGGGGGGATTTGATAAACTGGTGTTCTCCCCACCTCAGCTGGAGGGGTAAAGCAAGTTTGAGAGACTGAGTTCACAAAGTCTCTCCTTTCTCCTGAGCCCTGTTGCACTAAAACAGTATCAGCAGTTGCTTGTGTTGAGTTTCCTTTGTTATGGATCTTCTAGATGGGGGATGAATTTCGTAGCATTTTTCAATTGTATGTCCAAACATTTTGCAATGAGAGCAATAATAAGGTTTTTGCTGCATTATAACTTCTTGCCATTGTCCTTCCTTAGCCGATCCAATCCAAATTTTTTTTACCTCGAGCGGTGAAATATCCCTCTCAATCTGGATCCTAGCCATTTCGGGTTTAGCTTTATTAATTGTAGCAAGCATCTAGTCTTAAAGGAGTTCCAATAGACCTCCCGATTTGGAAAAGAGCATCCCGATTAAAAAATTTGTATGGAAGATTGGGTAGTTTAAACCAGATTGGCACAATTGGAGGGTCCTTGCTAGGATCAAAATCTGCTTGTCCATTTGATTATTTTCATCTCCACTCCAGCAATAGTCACCAAATGTTTAGCAAATAACATAGCATAATCCTCTTCAACGATGAAGTTGATAAGAAGGTGTCTTCCATCCAAGCGATCCTAGCTTCCAATTCCCTTGAAAATTCAGTGATTCAAAGTATTTCCTCACTAGCTCCATCTTGAAATGTCCCAAACTAAATTTCCCAATCAAAGTGAGTTTCACTTCATCATCAAGCACAGCCAATTCCTGATCAGTGAAAATCACGAGCATGATGGCCATCCTTTTCTTCCGGAGGTCCGATAAATGGGCAAGAAATTCTTCCAAACTCGCTGCATCATGCAATCTCCGTAGGAAAAATAATCTGGAAGGATCTGTGATGGAAGGGGCAGATCCTACAGCACCAGCATAGGTGGCTTTTGCCCACTCAATGTTGGTGGTAAGATCAATGGGGTGAGCCAAAAACCACCCAACACCACCAACAGGCCACCAATGGAACAGGTGTACCCAGAACGGATGGGAAAAGGAAGAAATGCACACAGACCAAGAGCAAGGAGCCAGTAATCAACCAAAAGTGAGCACAACCCTGAGTGGGTACACCCACAGACCAAAGAGCAAGAAAAACCACCCCAAAAAGAGCACAATGGAACAGTAAAAATTTGAAAAACAAAGAACCCGGGAACAACAAAAAGCTGCCAGAAGAGCAACCAAGGAGCCCGAGAACACTTCACCTCCAGACCAGCACACACCAAGCTTACCTGCACCACCACCCTCCAAGCCGCCGCCGGCAGGGTCATGCTAGAAACCCTAGCAGAGCACACTTTGCCGCCAACATTCTATATAATATATATATATATATATATATATATACATATACATATACATATACATATATATATATATACATATACATATATATATAGATATATATATATACATATACATATACATATACATATATATACATTTTTTTTTATTTTTTTTTTAAAGAAAAGAGCTAGAGTAGCTCCCTACATGTTAATGATGAGAAAAAAAAAACAATTACATACCCTGATTGAAATATCCAAAAATAACTATGGTGGTATAAGATGCTACACACCACACCCTATACGAGACACCAGTATACTTCCAACGAAAAAGAAAAACCAAAGCAAAACATATGTCATCCACTAATAGACACCAATCTAAAATGTGGAGCCCGCACAAGGTCTCGCATCCAAAAGGTAGGACGAGGGTAGGAGGAGGGGCAGACGACACGAGGACTCGTTGAGAGTGGAGGGCTTTCCTAGCTAGCCAATTAGCGGGCCTATTACCTTCTCTCGTAAATGAAAGAGAACTCGGATATTACATTGTTGGGAGAGTCTTCCGATCTTATGTATCCAATTTGAAAGATGCCAAGGAGGATGGAGAGTGTTTTGTAAGTATTGCGGAATAGTGGCGCAGTCACATTCCACAAGGATATTATGCCAATGGAAGGAAATGGCTAGTCGTATAGCCCAACAACCTGCCGTTAACTCAGCTTCTAAAGCATCAGCCGCCACAGTAGGAGAATGGAAGAGACGGATACACTTGCCATATGGATCCCCGAACACACCACCACACCCAGCACCGAGCACTGCAAAAGCCCCATCGGTGTTAACTTTAATGAAAGGGGAGGGAGGAACCTTCCAATTAACTAAAATAATCTTGAACTCGCTTGGGGTGAAGAAGGGTAGGATAGTGAAGAATGTTGGGGAAGTGCTTCCAAAGTATGATTTTTGTCAAGAAGGCCTGACAATTTGTTACCACAATTAATACTTTTCTGCTCTCCTCCTCATTTTTTACTTTGTTCCTGTGCATCCAGATGAACCAAGCAATCAAGAATGGGACAGCCACTAAATTAGCTTTATTCCATTGTCGCCAGCAGTGGATATGTCCTTCCAATCAAGTAGAATAGTATTTATGTTTAATAAATTGATCACTCCCTCTAGACTTCCCGAGAGAAGTAACGATTAAAGAAAAGATGTTGTAGAGATTCAGCAGCGAGTCCCACGGAGGTAGCACTTGGAAGGTCCTCTAATTCCCTTGAGTTTGAGGATGTCATCGTAGGAAGTAGATGGTGAAAGAGCCTCCAGATGAAGAATGACATGGATGGAGTTAGATAATTGTTCCAGATATGTTTGCCCCAAGTAATGTCAGGCCAATTGTAAATGGTCTGGTAGATATGCTTAGTAAGGCTGTGGGGCTTACCATTCTGCCAGATAATTTTGTCAGGTTGGGAAGTATCAAAATGAATAGCGAGAACTCGTTGAGCGGAACAATCGATCGCCAGTTCTCGAAGCTTAGTGAGGGACCAATGATTATTGTCCCAGCAGGTAGCCACAGGGAAAAGCCGTTGGTTTGTATATGGGATAGCAATCTTCATTTCGAGTGGGCACCAAGTATCTCGCCGAACATAATCTTCCCTTGACCAAGCTCCCATGTGAAAAGTGATTCAACGGATCTCTATTGATAAGCATTTGTTTCCAAATTCTAGAGCAACCTGGTTTAATTTGGGCCAAGCCAGGGTGGCTATCTTTACAATATTTTCCTGTCAAGTAAAATGCCCATAGAGACTTCTGTTGTCTGAATTCCACCCATAACTTGCAGAAATTGACTTTCTGCAGATGATGCAACCCTTTGAAACCCAATCCTCCAGCCCAAGTAGGTTTGGCAAGTTTCTGCCAACTTGCCCAGTGCATTTGCTTCCTCTGACTGGACCAAAGAAACCTATTAAAAATTCTTTCAATTTGGATTCCGGAGCTTTTCTTTAAACAAGCCATTTGGAGAACATAATTAGGGAAGGTGGTAAGGATACCGTGAAGTAGAGTGATTCTTCCCCCATCGGATAAATAAGAATTAGCCCAATTTGAGAGTTGGGTATTCAGCTTACCAATGATCTCATCAAAGTGGAGCCGCTTAGATTTCCCCTTGATCGAAGCACTCCCGTGTATTTCATAGGAAGAGATGCAAGTAGAAAATCCAAGTATAGCTAGTAATCCAAAGGATGAGAGGTCAGGCTTGGTGTTACTAGAGAAAATCAAATCACATTTGGATTTGTTAAATCGGAGCCCGAAATATTTTGGAATTGAGTAAGGCATTCATTAACTCTCTTGACAGCCAGTTTGGAAGCTCTGAAAAACAACATCAGATCATCAGCATACAATAGATGGGATATGATAACATTTGATTTATGATGGTATCTAGCATAGTGGTGAGGGGAAATTTGAGCTTCAAGGAGTCTAGAGAGATAGTCCATCACTAATATAAAAATGGAGGGGGAAAGAGGGTCTCCCTGTTTAAGACCTCTGGTAGCCTGGAAACCTCCCCAGCACTGACCATTTACCAGAATTGAGTGATGATTGAACTTCAGCCATCTTTTGATCATTTGGCAGAACTCAGTTGGAAAGCCTCTGGCATGCAGCACTTGGAGAATGAAGTTCCAATCTACGATATCATATGCTTTCTTAATGTCAAGTTTGTATATGATATTACCTCCCCTACATGTTTTGTCAAGATCAAGAAGTAATTCCCAGGCAAGCGTAACATTGTCGGTTATGGACCTTCATTTCACAAAAGCCGTCCGTCGCGGGCTAATAATTTTGTCCGGATGAGGTTGTAATCTCCCCACAATAACTTTGCTAATTAATTTGCTTATCACCGTAGTTAGACTTATAGGTCCGTAATGGTTCCAATTTACAGGAGCATTTGTTTTAGGTATGAGTACGGTGTTAGATGAGTAAAAGTATTGATTAAGATCAATGCCATTAAAGAAACCTTGAATCTGCAAGCAACCACTTCAAGTGTGACAAAAATTCCGGGCCTTTTTATAGAATTCAGCATTAAACCCATCCGGTCCAAAGAGACTTTAGAATTGTCAATGGACCGCAAAGCCGACCAAATTTCTTCCATAGAGGGAGTGTCGGTAAGATGGAGAGAGCCGGTGTAGTTGTGGACATCATTAAACGATTGCTATCAATAGGAATACCCGAGCTCGGCTTCGAAGGTCGAAGCTTTTGAAAAAAGGAAACAACACTATTGGCAATATCGGTTCCATTAGTAAGAAGTGTCCCTTGATCGATCCCGATTGAAAAAATGGCATTGCACTTCCTTTTATACTTAATACAAGCATGATAGTATTTAGTATTCCTATCCCCAAGTTTAAATTTGTTAATAGAAGCTTTCGACCGAGGATTTGGTCTTGCCGATTGATGTAAGTTAGCAACTTTTCTTGGCAACAACAAAATCCTTAAACTTGTTGTGATCAGCTTAGGCGAAGTAACCTCGGCATTGTTGACCTCCCCTTCAGCTTGGATTACCTCCTCGAAGACATCACCAATGGACTCCCAGCTCCACTTCCCGAGAGCTTTAGCCGCTTCGTTGTAGGTATTGCAGTTTAGTAAAAGGGTTAGTAGAGGAAATCCCTTTCCGGTTGTCTTGCATAATTTTATTAAACTCGGGATGGCCGGACCAAAAGCTTAGGTATCTAAATGGAGGGAGGAGGTTTGGGGCTGTGGAGTGGAAATGGTTAAAAGAAGGGGTCTGTGATCAGATCCAGCAAAATTAAGATGAGAAATAGTGGTATGCAGAAATTGGTGGTGCCATATACATATATACATACACATATATATATATATATATACATATACACATGAGAAAAGAGATGAAGGCAGGAACTGGGGCTCTGCTAGGGTTTGAATGGCGGCGGGGGTGACTGCCGCTGGTGGCAGTGTTTTGAGGTTGGTGGTGTGGTGCTTTTTGACTTCCTGGGTTGTGTCAGGGGGTAAGGTTGCACTAGTTACTGGTTTGTTGGCTCTTTCCTGGTCCGTTCATTTAAGTTATTTTTCCATTGGTTATGGCTCGTGAGGGGGTTGAAGCAGATCCTTCTTGGGGGGTTAAACGATCTTATGTCGAGGTTATCGTAAGAAATGAGGGAGGAGTCACTCGGGTGACAAGTTGGTGTTCCCGTAACTTTACCTTGATGCAATAGATGGGAAGCGGAATGTGAATTCATTAGAAGGTGTACAAAGAAGGCTGGAAAGCTTGCTTTGATCTTTATGAGAGGAAGAAATCAGTAAATTAGCTGAACCTTACAAGTTTACTTTGGTGGGGAAGTTCCAGTTTGGTCATCCCAAACTTGACATTGTTAGAAAGGTGATTGATGATCTCAAACTCATTGGACAATGGAAAATTGGAGTGTTTGATAGTAGACACATTATGCTTCAACTTTCAAGAGAAGATGATTATGCTCAGGTCTTTCAAAGAAATTCATCATGGTGAATGGGAAAACCACGAAGCTGTTGAAATGGACCATGGATTTTGATCCTTCACAGGAACCCCCTATTGTTCCTGTTAGGTTTAACCTCCCTAATTTAAAACTACCTTACATTCATCACCAAATCTTATATGACATAGCTGACTCTATGGGGAAACCACTCAAGTTGGATATGTCTTTTGCTAACATTTCCAGAATCTCCAAAGCCAGATTTCTGGTGGAAAGGGATATAACCCAGCCATATATTGATGGGGTATGGCTGGGTACAGCTAATAATGGCTATTGGCAACCTATTGTCCTTGAATATCAACCTTTATATTGCAAACACTGCCATATTTTTGGGCATACTGTGGAGCAGTGCTATAGAGTACATCCAGAGCTCAGACCTTTTAAGATAGCCCAAAAGAACCCTCTGGAGGTTAATCAACCTTCAACCAGTAAACAGCAAACTGAAGATGGTCCAATTCCTCTGCACACTTTTGCTGACAGGAGTAATAATGAGTCTCAGGGTGCTGGAATTTCTGAAACCAGTGCTGGGAGGAACAATCATACTACTCACTTTATTTCTAATCCTACATCTGTGGAAGATATCACTGATAAGAACCCCCCTGATGAAAATAGATTAGATGGGTCAGAAGCTGTGGCTACTAAAAGTAGGATTGATTATTTATCAAGTGCTCAGGTGAATCCCTTGGCTGATACTGAGATTCAGTGTCCTCCTATCATTCCTCCAGATTTTTCAGGTGCCAACAATACAATGTATAATGAGCATCTTGTACCACAAGCTCCTGAGCAGTCCTCTTTAGATCATTTGCCTTCAGAAATGGATGGAGCCTAGACAATTCAGAAAAGTAGGAAAAAAAGAAAAGATGTCATGGAACTCAAATACCTGTCTCACACTAATATCATTGATGCTCTGGATCCTGATACTTCTAAGGCCCTTCCCCCTAGATTGACTAGGGCTGGTAAGGCTACTCACCATGATTAACTTATTGTGCTGGAATGTTAGGGGTGTGAAAAGTCTTGGCACCCTTAACAGAATCAAAAACCTTATCAGGACTTATAGGCCTTGGATCATTGCCTTGCTGGAACCCATGGTTAATAGCAACACTCTCAGATTCAACAAAAATTTTAAGGGTTATAATTTTTATGCTAACGGTAATAATAAAATCTGGCTCTACATTAGACATGAGATTACTTTCCAGATTCTTGCTGATGACTTCCAGTTCCTCCACCTGCACTTCAACATTGATCATTTCTCTGGTCTGGCTACTTTCATCTATGCTGGTTGCTCTTCCCTAGATAGATCTATGCTTTGGGATAAGCTTATTAATATTAGTAGTGTTATCCAGGAAAATTGGTTAGTTGGTGGTGATTTTATCAGTATTGCTGACCCTAGTGAGAAATTTGGTGGGAGAATCCCTAACCTTCAGAATATGTTGCAATTCACTTCCAGAATCCAAAGTGCTCAATTATTTGACTTGGGCTATTTTGGTACTCCGTTCACTTGGCAAAGAGGAAAAATTTTAGAGAGACTAGACAGATTTCTTGTCAATAGTAATTGGATGAATACCTTCCCAATCACTAGAGTGCACCACTTAAATAAAACTTGTTCTGATCACTCTCCCATTATTATTAAGATATCACTTTTTCAGCATAATGGACATCCTTCTTTCAGATTTCAAAATGTTTGGGCTAAACACTATAAATTCTCGGAAGTCATCAAGATAGGGTGGAAATCCCCTCATCTTCTTTCGATAACCCTCTAATTAAGTCGTGGAGATTACGAAACATCTATCAAGTCATTTAAAAAGTTGGAACAAAGTCTGTCTTTGGTAATGTATTTGAGCGAGTGCTAAGCAATAGGTCGATAAGGTACAATTTCGGAGGCTCGAACAAGCTAGAGGCTTGGATAATCTTGATTAACTCATGGATGCCCAAGATAAGTATTTACATGCCTTGACTATTGAAGAAGAATTTCTTTCACGGAAGGTCTGCTATTAACAAACAATTGTATGGGGATAGAAACTCCAAGTATTTCCATGCGGTGATTAAATACGAAGACAAATTAATGCCATAACCAAAATCAAAACTCGGGATGGATCTGTGGTTAGATGATCCTATCCCGATTAAGGAGAATGCTCGTTCGAGTACTTTTGAGCCTCCTTACCGCAACCCCTATAAAACCTCGTCGTCTTTAGGGGGATTTGTTTAATGACCGACTGAATACGTGCAAAATCTGCAGTTGCTTCATTTACCTGATGAAGCTGAGATACTTCATGCTTTGAAATCAATGGATGGGAACAAGGCTGCAGGTCCAGATGGGTTTACTCCTATTTTCTACCTGACTGCCTGGGAAATTGTTGTTAAAGATGTGGTGAAGGCTGTCCAAGCTTTTTCAGTGGGACTGACTTACCAAACTATTTTCTTGCCACAAGTATTGCTCGATTGCTAAAGATGAGAAGAGAAGTACTGGAATGATTTCGAGCCAATAAGTATCACTAATACTCTCAACAAGATTATTAGTAAGATCGAAGTGAGAAAACTACAACCATCTCTACATCTTTTAGTCGGTGAAAACCAATCGCTTTCATCCAGAATAGAAATATAATGGATAATGTAATGCTTGCTCAAGAATTACTTTTGGAGATTGACAAGCCTTGCAGAGGACATAATGTAATATTTAAGTTGGACCTAAGGAAGGCTTATGATTCTATTAGCTGGCACTTCATCCATATCATGCTACAGGCAGGAGGCTTTAGCCCGACTTTTGTCGGTTTATTCGGAGATGGTTAAATAACACTTCCTTCACTATTCTACTCAATGGCTCTAATTATGGGTTCTTTAAACCGAGCAGGGGCCTGAAGCAGGGGGATCCCTTATCTCCAACAATCTTTATACTTGCTTTTGATTATTTTTCTTGATTTCTTAACCAAGCTCACAGAAATTTTCCATATCTATGTTATCATCACAGCTCTAAACCTATCATAAGTCACCTTGCTTATGCTGATGATGTGATCCTCTTCACTAATGGTGGCAAACAAGCTATAAAGAAGTCTTTGGATATTCCGAAACATCTTCAACAAGTCTCAGGGCTGGAACTCAACAAAGACAAATGTCAATTCATGGCTGGGAAATATTTCAGAAATCTAAATTGGATAAAGAATACTAGTGGCTTTTCTACTTCTGATAAGCCTTTAAAATATCTGGGGGTTCAGTTAATCAAAGGCAGGAAGAAAAAAACTCATTATGATGAAGTGGTTCACAAGGTTACGGCTCGGATTAACAGTTGGACCAACGAGCTTTCTTTCCAATGGTGGAAGGGTGACTCTTCTCAAGAGTATCCTCACCACCTTCCCTTTGTTTACTATGCAGATGGTCAGAATGAAGAAAAGCATGCAAAGACTATTGGAAACTACCTTTAACAAATTCTTGTGGGAGGGGCAGCACAAACAAGCACATTGGGCCACATGGAATAAGCTTTGTAAACCCATTAAATCCGGTGGCCTCGGGGTTCAAGAGCTTTCAACACATTAGAAAAATTTTCCTTTGTAAGCTCGTGGATGAAATTTAGGAAACTAGATACCACAGTGGGCTCGATTCTTATTAGCTAAATACTGTAGAACCGGCCATCCCGATGCTTGTAAAGGTGAAAATTGGAGATTCTCAACAATGGAAAAGTTTACTAAAGATCGGGATCTGAAGCTAATAATCTTTTACGTTGGGAGATTAGAGATGGTTACGCAATTTACGGCTCGACAACCGGCTTTTGGATGATCGACCGTATCCCATCCATAACATTTCTTTGAATTATAACTCTAGAGTTCGTTGATTTCGGACTAATCATCAATGGGATGAAGACAAATTGAAGGAGGTTGTGGATATTCCATCCATTCAAAAGATCAAGGAGATCCCCATCAATAGAGTACGGGAGAACTCTGATCAGCTAATTCTCAAGAAACCTCCCTCTCAATCTATTAACTCCTACATCTACCAGTCCATACATTATTGGCCTCAAAACAATTGGGGTTGTCACCTATGGAATAAATATTTGACCCCCTCTATGTCATTTTTCAGCTGGAGATTGTTTCATAGATTCTTTCCTATAGATGATATACTGAAATTGAAGGGCCTTAGACTGGTTTCCAGATGCCATCTTTGTTGTGCTCAGGAGGAATCATATGACCACCTACTTCTTCAATGTCCTGTGGTTAGGGAGGTATGGAATAGAGTGCTTGGAACATTTTCAACTTACACATCACTTCGGAAGCTGGATATCCGTGGAGAATTTGTTGGGTCGATTGGTAGGAACCGAGGCTTTCAATGTATCCACTGATCATTTGGTGGTTTGTACGGATGGCGAGGAATAAAAATAAGTATGAGAACTCTTTATGTTCTATAAACCAAATCTTTGCTAACTGCTGCTCCTTCAGACACAGGGCTAGTAATACACATGATTTGAGGAACAAAACCAGGATCCAAATTAAGTTATTTCACTGGATCCCTCCCTCCACTTCTTGGGTCAAAGTTAACATAGATGGGAGTTATTCCCCTTATTCTTCTGGTTGTGGTGGTGTGTGTAGAAACCACCAAGGTAGATTACTGAGGAGATTTCAAACTTCTATTGTCTCTGATTCCCCTCTTCAATCTGAAAAGACTGCTGCCATTTGGGCTCTAAAGTCTGCTAAGGCTGCTGGGCATTCTCTTATATGGATGGAATCTGATTCAGTTCAACTAGTCAATAAAATGAATGACATTACTGATGTTCCATGGATGCTTATATACCTTCACGGATCCTTGAAGGACTTAACAAAGGAAGTAACGATCTACTTGGAGTCATCTCGCATAGGAGGGAAATCAACCGACCAATTGGCTTGCAAAAACGGCTTCAAAAACTACAACTTTCAAATGTTTGAATTTCTCTTCTGGGTATCTAAAACAACTACTTTTTGGTGATTTGCTTTCACTTCCTTTTATCAGATGTAACTAAACTTTTGCTCCATTAATGCATTTTATATTTTGCTAAAAAAATATATATACATACATATATATATATATATATATATATATATATATATATATATATTTGTGGATAGAATTTACTAATATTTTTGCAGTAATATTGAGGCGGAATAAGAATTTTGAAATTTTCATTTTGAGATAATGTTATATAGGATTTTTTCTTCATTTTTTTGTTATTCTCTACTGAATAGTTGACAATATCTTCCAGCCTTTGTAGTATTTAACCACTTTCGATCACCGTCGCTGGCCACCGCGCAGCACCACCAGCTACCCTTTACTCGCTACCGCAGGTGAACTCTGTTGCATGATGACGTATCCTGATTGCAGTGTAATGGAATATCATGATTACGGGGTAACAAAGTATCATGAATATTGTGTAACAAAATCCCTTGAGTACGAGGTAACAAAATTATCTCAAATACTATAATTGAGTATCTCAAGTATGGGGTAATGAAGTATCATGAATACTATGAAACTAATTATTTTAAGTAAGGGACAATGGAGTATCCCGCGTTCATGATAATGATGTATCCTGAATATGACTTAAGTATAACTAGTATGAGCTAATGAATTATCCTGATTATTGTGCAATAGAGTATCCCATATACAGAGTAACAATGTATTTTAAATACTATGTGACAAAGTATCTCAAATATGGGATAATGGAGTATCCCAAATATTGTGTAACCGAGTACCTGAATATGGTGTATCGGAGATCATGCAATAATTCCCAGCGACAATTGCTTAATATTGTCGTATTCAGAATACCATGACTTTGTCAAGACTTCTGAAGTTTTCTCCTTTGATCTTTTAACCTAAAGTGATGTTATGGTTTAAAATAATAGACACGAGTAAAGGGTTGAAGTCACAAAATAGTGTAACACTAACTATGGCCTCTATGTTCAACTGATACTTTTGTAGCGACCCACCATAGCCTATGTTATGAGTTACTACTATAACTTCCCATTATGCCTACATAACCAATTACTATTATTGCAACCTCCAACTATGAACTATGAACCAACTATAGGCTCTGTGACTAATTGCTACTATAGCTTCCAACAATAGATTTTATTGCTAATTAACACTCTTGTAGCGACTCATTGTAGCCTTTGTGGCAAATTACTATTATATCTTTCCACTACGACCTACGATATCATTACAACCTTTCACTATAGCCTCTATGGCCGACCGATGCTTTTGCAACAAGCTGCTACGGCCTATGTTATCTTTTATTACTGAAGCTTCCAACTGCTACCAGTTCACTAACTGTTGTCATTACATTCTTCCACTACAACCTCTGTGGCAAACTGTTGCTATGACCGCCATTAAGGTGTATTAGGTTTAATTTAATTTAATATATATATATATATATATATAATTTTGAAAAGTAATATTTTAATTTGAAAATATGAAATCAAACCCATCTCATATATGCAATAGTTTAGATACAATAGCTCAACATTACAAGAAATACATCTATCCCGAAGAATAGACACAATACTTGACAATGATGCTTATTTAAATAAATTAAAGTGTATATGATATCTGTTTAGTCTGCAAACCATTTATGTTGACTGACACGTTCCCCTATTTAATATGAAAAATTAAATAAGGTTTATATTTCCTAGATTCTTAAAATTCCATGTAAGGGCAAGCCCCTATAATTAATTACATCTTAAATGACCGAAGTCACCTAAGAAAACCCTTGATATAGATCAGGAAATAATGCCTCGATGAATTCATAGGGTAGGATTTTTCAATGTCGGATAATAGGTAATTCAAATGGGGATGATGCAAATTGGAACTTTATTTTCGAGAATATAAAGGAAGAAAGCTAGGAGATGTAATGGATCCTAAGGAGAACCTCGGTGGCTTCCTAGACTATCATATGGTTTGGCGTTAATTTAGAAGAGATATTATTTAAAGTTTCATCCTATCAGTTTTCTTAAAGCTTACATCAGCATGACACCAATCATGCATGTAGCCTGGAAGGTAGGAGGATATATGTTGTATCGAACAAAAACTCAGAGTCCTAAGATGAGTTGGGGCTTATATTGCATAGTGTATAAAAGCCTAGAATATAAAGTAAGGGTTTATGTTGTGCTAGAAGAACTACCTCAAAGCCCTATGAGTTGTGGTTTATTTCTAAGAAGGTTTGGGGTTGTAGATCTTTTTTCTCTCTCAAAGTTGTTCTTCTGCATTACTCATCATGTTGCCCACGGTGTTTGCTCTAAGTCCTTGTTGCAGCAGGTTTAATTTTAGAAGTGTCAAATTGAAGAAGATTAGAGAAGTATCGGGTTTAGAGTCCAAGTTTTGTATAGTTGTCAAGTTCAATGTTATACTCATAATTATTTAAAGGTCTTATTAAAAAGGGGAATTTAAGTTGATTAGAGCGACATCGTTAGAATCCCATGGTTCTCTCATTCCAAGATGACTATTTTTTCTGATTCACTTATTATAAATGAATTTAACGAACTCAGATAAATGAATTCAATAAGTTCATCCAGACCGGGGAAAGTATCTTTAGCAGCCCTAAGTTGCCTCATTCGAGGGATTACCGATCATCCAAAGAGACGTATTGATTTAGTTGCAATTATCGTTGTTTTGTTTATTTGCGATTAGTTTTTAGGGTTTAATACTTACAATTCAGCTAGAGAATGGTTTCTATCTTGTAAATCCTTATGTTTCAATCATCTAAAAAAGTTAATTAAAATCATTTAATACCTATTTACCACTTTGATTAAGCCTAAATATTAATTTAAAGCTTGAATTCAAAAATTATCATTTTTCCACCTAAGACCTATCACTTAATAATTCATTAAACTCAACTTAAATGACTTTGAAACTTTTATGCTTCCCCACTCATGGGTCAATTAAAATATCATAGGAGAAAATGTGATTTTTCTAATTTATGTTTTATTTTTTAATGCAAAAATAGGTGTTTTTATGTTAATTCATTAACTTACCCAAAACAAATTATCTTCCCTTAAGAAAATTATTGGTGATTCACTTAGGTTAGAGGAACACCTAAGACAATTTTCATAATTTTTTGAGTTTTATTTTAATTATTATATTTTTTTATTTTTTTGAGTATTAATTAAATATAAAATATTATTTAAGTGAAAAATTAGGATTTATATTTTTTTTATTCTTTCTGAGTTTACAAAACCAAGAAAAGTAAACTTCATATTTTTATGATTTTTTGTTTTATTTATTATAATTATTTTAGTACAAAATTAAAGAAAAATCATTTTTAGACTTTAAAAAATCATAACTTCACTTAGAAAATTAGGAGAAATATTTTAATTATTCCCAAGTGACCAGAGAATCAAATGTATGATTTTGGTGTAATTTAACATTTTTCTGATTTTTATGATTTTTTAAATATTTTTAAATATTTAAATATTAAAAAACATCTTAAAAATGAAATATTTATTTTAACTCCAATTTTCTTTTCTTATGTGCCACTGGTCACTAGGAACTCCCAAAATCAGTTTTATAATTTCCTTAATTATATTTTAATTATTATAATTATTTTAGTACCAAAAATGCTATTTTATTTAGAGAATCCTTTTTAGTGATTAAATCAATTCTAATTAGCTTCAAATTTTTATGGAAGTTAACATGATTATTATTTATAGTGTGTAATCATTTTTGTGATTTTTCTATTTATATTTAATTTATTTAATGTTTTGAGGTTTTTAATGAGTTAATTACAATTAGTGTCGTTTCTAATTACTTAAATCCATTTTATATTTTTCTTATGGTCCTCTCACCATATTGAACCAACCAAAATAAGTTTTATATTTTTTTATTTATAATTAGTTATTATAATTTTTAAATTAAAATAGAGGGATTTAGCTTGAATATTAGGGATCTCTGGTTAGAGATGCTCTATGACCATCAAAAAATTAAAGATGATCCCTAACAATAGAGGGAACAAACCCTCCAAATCCCATGCCATGGTCGAATGTATATAAAAACTTATGATTTAATGAAATTAATTTAAAAATAAATATAAGTAAAATATTATTGATTTTATCTCTACATTATTTTCCTTTATTCTTTGAGCAACAGGGTATTTTTCTTTGTTTTTATGAATTTTCTACATCAAGTTATGCATTTTCTAAGGTTTTTTTAGTTAAATAAATCAAATAAAACCTAATTTCTTAGTTATCCGACTCGGAGCCACCACATTCTATGCAGTGGCTAAAGCCCACGCATCACTGCTCCGTTGGCACCACCATCTGGGTCAGCCCACACTTTATGTTTCATCTATTCATTCAGCTTGATCTGGAGCATCCATCCATTACACATGCGATCAGACTGTTATGGTTCATCGTGCCCAACTGGTCTAACTCGTAAACTGTCCACACTAAAACCTTAAGTCCTCTGCCCAGACTCAACCAAATCACTTCGGCTTTGTTCTACGCCTTCATCTAGTCTAGACAAACATATCCATACGGTTTATCAACTATAAAATTAAACTTTTCTTTAGAAAAGACCAAATCGAGCTCGGTTTAGGGAGAAGAATTCAATACCTTTACCTAAGAGGTATGGCCTCAATCAAGTGCTTGCAAAGCTTCATTGGGACATTGAAAACCTCTTGGAAATGTTGTTGGGCTCTAGTGAATCGCTTGGTTTAGAACTCTTCCTATAGGTGGGAAAGCTGAGAAGAAAGTCTAGTGTAAAGGTGCGGGTAGATAGGGCGTTCAGTGGAAAACATCTTCTCTAGCTCTGGTGAAGCTCAGAGAATTGTCCATTTGAGGTTTGGTGGAGTGTGATGAGGTGTCCTATTTATGGTCTAATTTTGAGCTTTGAAATTGAGTTGAAACAATGGTGGAGGTGGCTGGATGATGGTTGGGTTGAGCTTAGGAAGGAGGGAGAGTATCTGAGAGAAATTTGACAGAATTTCCCCTAGGTTCAGTCCATTCTTCTTAGTTCGTCATTGAGGGGTGGTGCTTAAAAAAAAGGGCTTAAGGTTGTCACCAAGGTTGGCCGGTGAGTTCAATCAACTGATTAGGTGGAGGGCTGAAAGGTGCAGTGACCAATCAAGGTGAGACTCATTGGATGGGTTCAATTGGGTTTGGCTTATTGGGAGGTGGTTCTCGATTTTGGGTTTTTCGACCATTAAGCTGGCTGAAAAAGTTAGAGGAGGTGGCTAGAGTGGTCAGATGAGCCAGAGGAAGATTTAATGGTGAACAAGATGCTTGGTGATGACTTGTACAAAGATATATTTGGTTTAGCCTAAAATGGGATGAAATCCCTTAATTTACGGGACCCTTGGTCCATGGTTCAACTACTAGGTTGGTTCGTAGGATCCAAGTGTTGGCTTTGGTGGGCTTGGGTTAGTCAATTCGGGTTGATGTGGTCAAATTTGGTGTTTGGGACCAAAGTTTGGGTCAAATTGGTTCTATGTTGGGTTTGGGCACGGATTTGGGTCAAGTGATTGATCACTTTGGTATGGATGATTGTCATGAGAAGTTTTGAAAAGGAATAAGGTGATTTTGAATTGATTTGGAAGGTCAAATTGGTGAAATTTGGTCATATGGTCCCTTTAAGGGCATTTGGGCTAGACTTGGGTTGGATTGGGTTAGGGTTTAGATATGGTTTAATTGATGGTTCAATTTGATGTGGGTGATTGTCATGAAGCGTTTTAGACATTAATTGGGTAGAGATTTCATGGTTATGGGTTTCAATTTAGTGACATTTGTGATTTTGGTCAAAATTTGGTGCTTTGGCTTAAGTTAGAATTCGGTGAGTTTTGAGTTAAAATTGGGGTCAATTGATTGTTCAAATTGATTTAGGGAAGTTTTATGAAGAATTTAGAATTCAAATTTAGGGAAATTGATTTGATTAGGGGTTCAATTTAGGGGAATTTAAGGGCATGGTAAAATTGGGGATTTTAGATTGGGCTTGCAATTGGGCTTGAAATTACGTTCAATTGGGCTTAGATTTGGTTTCATTTTTTATTGGGGAAGATTAATTTGTGTTTGGAATTGAAATTGAGGGAGATTTAAGTCAATTTGGTGGAAATTGGGAGTGTTTTGGGCATTTTTGGATTTTAAGGGTAATTTGGGCATTTTTGTTCAAAATGGGTCAATTTGGTCAAATTGGGCACAATAGAATGGTTCAAATTGGTTTTAAGGACATTTGGTGTGATTTTGGAAATTTTGAAAATTTTGAAAATTTTTGGAATTTTTGATATTTTTTGGGCATGAAGGGCATTTTAGTAATTTTGAGGTGTTTTATGCATATTTTGGGGATTTTCGCTATTTTGGAGAATTTTTTGTCAATTTGAGTGGTTTGAAATGTTTTAAAATTATTTTTGAAGGGAAATTGAGAATTTGGGCAACTTTGGGATTCTTGGGAAAAAGTAGGGTTGTATGGGGTTAATTGGTACTTTTGTTAAAGTTTGGGCTAAAAGGGTCGAAATTGGAAATATGATAAAATTGGGATTCACTTGAATGTCAATCATGATATTAACCTATTTGAGCCATGGTCCAAAGAAAAGTCCCACTTTGGATCCTCCATGTGTTGGTCCTAGCCAAACTCTGCATAGGGCTAAGAGCTTGGGGAGCCACCCACATGAGTTTCTAAAAGAGTAGGGAACCAAGGTGTCAGCTGCAGGAAGGTTGATTGATCGAGAAGTAGAAATTATCAGTCGCTGGAAAGAGTATCCTGACACCCGTTTTAAATATATATGTATATTTGATTTAAGATTTGTGTATAGTTCAAAAAAAGGAAATATCATTTTTTAATTTAATTTTAAAAAATATGAAATCAAACCAATATCATGTAATCAATAGTCTAAATAATCAAGTGCTTCACTACAAGACATGTATATATCCCAAAGAATAGATACATTGCTTGGTGGTGAGGCTTGATCAAATAAACTAAAGAATTCATGACATCTGTTTGTTCTGCGAACCATTTATGTTAACTGATCCACTTTTTGATATTTATACTTACAATTGTGATATAAAAATTTAGCAACGGCACCAAAAACGTGATTCTCACTAAATATATTCTGATGATTATGTTATGGATTTTATGATTTGTATTGTGGATACTACACAAGTATACGTATCGTTATCAAGTAATATAGGGCTCTAATGGAGTCCTAGATATCGATCCCACAGGGAAGTTAGAAAATTTCAAAGACAAATTAAAGTAAACTTACTTACCAATCTAGTATACGGAAATTAAGAATACTTAGACTAAAATAAACTAATGCTTAAGGTTGAATATAAGATTTCAGAAAAGTATTTTTCTCCTTGTTTTAGAGAATTAAATGAATGAAGAATTAAATAAGTTTTTAATTGTATTGTGCCAAATAGGAGCATTCCTACTCTTTACCCTTTGGTCCAGGCGCAAAGAACATTGACTAATCTTATATTTGATTACTGAATCTGTGACTAGGCTGGGAGGATACCGGCTGCCACATCAGAGCTCCCACGTTCCCCTCGACTAAGGGCTAACATCTACACTTCAGCTCTCAAACAATAAGACCGAATTGAATATTTTAGTCTGTCACACCAAAATGTCAAATTCTGCACTCGTTAGTTAATATTTCCCTATTTGTTTGCACCCTCCTTCCTAGGCTTTCGATTTCCCTGAATCTTGGATGTAATCTTTACTATAGTTCATACTTCAACATATGTTAACAAATCAATTGGCCAGATTGAAAGTAAATTAAGATTTAAGTTAAAGATTAGCACAATTTCTATTTTCATATTTTAAGGCACAATTACTCTAATTCATCATTTCACGTAATCTCGATAACAAGGAGAAAGACTAAGGAAACTACTCAGAATGAATGGGAAAAATAACACAAAGCATGGATTTCATTAAAGTTAACAAACAAATAACAAATATACTTATCTCGATTTTTCTCCACAGCGATTCTTGAAGTTCCTTTGACTCTTCCTTCCAGTACAACACACCAAAATGCAAAACACTTTTTCTACTCACTCAAAGACTCTTAAATTACACTTAACTTTAACACAAATGACACAAAACTGACACACAAATGACTAAAATTCGTCTCTATTTATAGAAGGGGTCAAATCTCCAAAGGTTGCTTAAACACCTCTTCAAAAAGTGTCCAGGTTCAATGTATTTTGGCTCTTTTCAACTGTCTCGCCAACGACGGCTTGATCTCACTGTTGGCGGGCTTCTAGAAGATAGGCTAACCGCGCCGATCTCACTGTCGGCGGGCTCGATCTCGCCGTCAGCGGGCTTCTTATAATATATTAAAAATCTTTCAGGAAAAGCTCGCCGTCGGTGGTCAAAATCTCACCGTCGGTGGGATAGTTTAATTTTTATCAAATTGAGTCCCTTTTGCTCCAAATCTGCTTCTTTTGTGCTTTTTTGCTTTCAGTACTTATAAATCTTCATTCCTGCAATAAAACAAAGAAAATACCTTTCATCAAAGTGCAATTTTATATAAAATTGGTATGAAATTCTTAATATATTTTCTAGTGATCAAATTCTCCAAAACTTAATTATTACTTGTCCTCAAGTAATTTAGATACTACATAAAAGTAAATGATTATTTTGTAGTAAAGTTTTAATTCAGAAATACTTTGAATTAGATTTAAATATGTATTATAGTAAAGTTTTCTAGAAATATTTTAAAATAATTAAACTAATTTTATAAATGTAAGGCTATTTAGTTTTCAAATTTAAGATTTCTAGTCTTCTATTTATTTCAAGAATAACTATATTTTTCAACACTAAATTACTTAAAATATTCAGATGATTGGAATTTTATGAAAACATAACTTAGTAAAATACAAATATATATATATATATAAGTTCAGAAATGTAATTGAAGTTTAGCCCTTTAGGTTGATTCAAATGAAGCCAATTTTTGATAATGCATTTCCTCAAGTTTCTCCTCACTATATATATATATATATATATATATATATATATATATATATTCTTTTCTTTTTTTTCGGATTTATTTTCAATCCCTTTTTTTATTTATTATTTTTTTTAAGTGAGGATCACTATTTTTGGTTAGTCTGTTAATAATTTTGAACTTCATTTTCCTCTTCCTAAATTTGAAATTGGAAACATTTACTTCTCTTGTATATATTTCAAATCTTTTACTTCATTGGGTTTCAATCTTTTCTTTCTCAACTAAATATTTAAGAATTTCATATTTGAAAATATAATTTTCCTTACTTTAAATAGTTAACTATATTCTTATTCTCTTATACTAAATATCCCTAATCTAAAAATTAGTTAATCATTAAAAGTATTTCTTTTAACTTTCTATAATAATTAAATAAATCAATTCTAGTTTACTGAATTAAAATTACTACAAAAATTCATTTTTATAATAATTTTGAAAATGTAAATTGAGAACAATTTAATAATTAAATTTGTATTTTTCCCTCCCCTAAACTTAAATTTTTCTATCTATCAACATAGGGTGTAAAGGAAATAAACTGTAATATTCAAATCATACCTTTGAGCTTTAGGTATTTCTTCTTTTTGAAGTTTTGCAGGCTTTTTCCATTACTTAATTAACATGTACTGTTATTATTTTTCTATACACCAAATATTAAAGAAAGTGCTGGGTAAAGAAGTTTAACACAATATTACCACATTTTATACTAACATATTATATAACATCCACATACATTTACTAATTCAATCCAAGATTACAATAGCAGTCTAAAAAAATTAGAAATTTAAAAACTCTACAATTTTAACAACAATATTAAAACAATCTATACTACATCATAATCAAGTTCATAAACTAAAACAGCAATACTAAAATGTAAAACAACAAACAAACAAATATAACCGAATCTACAAGTAAACAAATAAACATAACATCTAATCTTCTACATCAAAGTCCCAAACTATATCGTTATTTCCTTGATCAGTGGGTGGATTAGGCTGGTAATAAGTATATCAGGGGCACTCAGGAAATACGACATCAAGCTCTCCTCTCCTGTAACGATTTTCAACATCATAATAGGCTATCTCATACTCTGAATGCCTTTGGAGATACTCACTGTCATAATCATGTCTTCTTTCTAAACCTCCAATTCTCTGATCAATATGCTCCAGTTTTTCTTCTATTTTCTCAAAACTTTTCCACTGTAGAGTCATCTCATTTCATCAAATCCTGAAGGGTAGGAGTACTATAGGGAGGAGGGTCATAACTGGTAGAGGGAATATCTCTACTCGAAGAAGGTACATAAATCCTTGTCCTAGATCTTTATCCTTCGTGAGATTCATATTTCTTAATGTTATCCGGAGAAATGGGTTTCATAGGCTCCACCCATTCCTCATCATCTCTTGCCTCTTCCCTAGATAATTGGTAGAGTGCATAGATCAGACCAGGATGTCCTAGTCCTCCTCCACTTTCACTTCTTGTGGTGGCTAATATATTCTATAAATTATACTTCCCACATTAATACTTTTTTGGTTCTGAATGCAAAAATTCAGAACTGCTCTATCTCTTGTTACCTCACTATGGTGGTAAGTAGGTAACAAGGTAGAACAAATGAAATAGTGTCAGGCTTTAGATGATGCATTCAACATAGAAAGAGGGAAGTTTACCTGTTCTCGCTGCTTCATTTTCCAAACTCCTTTCCCGTCAGTGAGAAAGTCGATCACCTCTTCCAGTGGTCCTTCCATAGTTCCAAATGTATCATAATCACTGGTGTAGGGGTCTTGCACTTCGTAATAAGCATTTATTCTTCTTGCTTGTTCGAATTCCATAAAAATCCTCTAACCTTAACCTGTGCATCTTCAGCCTGTGTCAGGTTGGCATAGAATTCTTTTACCACTTCCACAGCGGCTCCGTTGGTTATGAAACAAAAATTTTCCCATCCTCTTTCTTTAATTATCCGCTCTACTTCACCTCCAGGACTTTTGAAAACTCGATCCTGAATGCATTTCCTGGCGTGAATATTGTGAAAATATCTTGATTGTGCCTTTGCATTCACAAAACGAGTTTCATCATAATCCATTTTTCTCTTTTGTCGTGGAACCATTTTTCAATTTGTGAAATTAACAAAAAATTTTAACTAAACTTCTAAATATTACTAAGATGGCTTCCAATAGTTACTAAAATCAATTTAAGTCATGTTCCATGAATTTCTTCGAGTCTTTTCTTCTCATTTCAAAATTTTCCAAAATTCCTCAATGTAAAAGAAATTCATGGTGAAAATAAAAAATTTTTACATAGGAGTGAAGCTCTTACCAAGAGAAGATAAAATCTGGCGTCAAAATGTGTTGAAATCGCTTCAAAAATAAGATTCCACAAGCCCTAGGTCGGTTTTTTGAAATTTTGAGGAGGGAGACGATGAATAGTGTCGGTTGACTGGTCAAATAAAGTATATTTCGCGATCTCTCTGTCGGTGAGAAATTTCTCACCGTCAGCGAGTTAATTAATTCACCAAGGCCAAAGTTTCGGGAAAATCTCACCATCAACGGGATTTTCTCGCAGTCAGCGGACTTTTCCTCGCCGTCGACGGGATAGTTCTTCCTGTCAGTGGGGTTTCCAAAATTTTTAATATTTTAAATTTTTACAATTTTTTTAATCTAGATTAAGCCTTGTTCATTGTTCCGGTCACTAAATTTGATATGTTTATTATTATTTTTTTATTAAGATTAGATACTATATTAACACATAAATTCACACAATATAAACATTATAACTTTATAAATGAAATCCATGAACTTACAAACTTCAAACACTACATAATTAACAATTGACTTATCAAAATAACCCAAACACATTTAACTCAGCATTGCAATCCACACCACAATACTCTAAATGCTGAGACTAAACAAACAACATACACTCTCATATAAACTGAGATTATCTATGTAAAGTTTAATTTATATCAAAAACTAAATTCAAATCAACACAAATACATATAATATGAATAGAAATCTCTACTACTCATCTGAATCTGAACTGATCTCTTCTCTAATGTTTCCAATAGAACACAGGTGCACAAACAAATTATAGCAAGGCCTGAAAGGGAATTCTACAGTAGAGTCTTCTTCAATCCACCCTTTCTGTCCCAATAAAAGTATAAAACTTGCCTCCAATTGTCCTGTATGGTCAAAGTGCTCATTCATTCTCTAATCAATGTGATCTAATAAATCAGAGATATTATCAATAGAATTCATCACATTCTGTAGTTCCTTCTCCAATCCTTTAAGTTTCCATAAAATGAGGTTTGTTATATCAGTCAGGGGCTTAACTAAAGGACTGTTTTGTGATGCTTAATCAGAAATAATTACTGTTTCATCATTGTTATCCAATGTAGGAAACATATCTATCAGATCTAGTGGTTTCCAAGGCAATAACACTTTTTCCCATGCTTCGTAGGAAACTTGGTACTAACTACATAAAGCAAATATAGTTGATGGGTGTCGAAGTCATGAATTGACCCATACACAATTAATCCTAATGCAGACTTCACAATGATAGATCTAACATTGATAGGCAATCCAGATTAAATATAGTAATTTAGGATTGTGCATTCCTTTGAATAATGTTAAATTTTTCTACTAGTTTATGAATATATTTATTTCTAAAATGAGAACCTCCGTCAGTGATAATCACTCTTGGCATTCCAAATCTAGTAAAAATATTTTTCATTAGAAACTTTGAAATACTCTTAGGGTCACATCGAGGTAAAGCTTGTGCTTCAATCCATTTAGAAATATAATCAACAACAACTAATATATATGAATTTCCAAATGAAGAAAAAAATGGTCCCATAAAATCTAATCCCCAAACATAAAAAATTTCAACTTCTAATATAAAATTTAGAGGCATTTCATTTCTTCTAGATATATTTCCTATTCGTTGGCATCTATCGCAAGTTTTGATATATCTATAAACATCTCTAAAAAGAGTAGGCCAATAAAATCCAGATTGTAAAATTTTATAAGCAGTTTTATCTGTTCCAAAATGTCCTCCAAAGTCAGAATCATGACATTTCTGAATGATTTGTTCTGTTTCTTCATAAGGCATGCATCTTCTAATTATAAGATCCTTACATTGCTTATATAAATATGGTTCATCCCAAAAATATGCTTTAGCAACATGAATGAATTTTTTATGTTGTTGCAAAGTTAACATAGGTGGTAAAATATTACTTACAATATAATTTAATATGTCAGCATAACATGATATTTTCCACTCATTTATATTATATAATTGTTTGTCAGGAAAACTGTCAGTAATTTCATTGTCAGTATCAGATAATTCATTATATTCTAGTTTTGATAAATGATATGCTATTTGATTATCAGTTCCCTTTTTGTTAATGATTTCAAAATCAAATTCTTGCATTAGTAATATCCATCTAATTAATCTAGGTTTGGAATCTTTCATTTGCATTATATATTTAATAGCGAGTGATCGGTATGCACTGATACATTTATTTCCAATTAGATAAGGCCTAAATTTATCAAAGGCATAAACAATTGCTAATAGCTCCTTTTCAGTAACTGTATAATTCAATTCAGCATTATTAAGAGTTTTACTAGCATAGTATATGACTTTAAAAATTTTATCATATCTTTGCCCAAGTACTGCTCCTATAGCATAATCACTAGCATCACACATAAGTTCAAATGGTTTCTCTCAATTAGGTGAGACTATTATAGGTGCTGTGATTAATTTATCTCTTAATAATTCAAAAGCATTTAAGCATTCAGTTGTGAATTCAAATTTCTTATCCTTTTTTAAAAGTTGGCATAGAGGTTTAGTAATTTTCAAAAAATCTTTTATGTAGCGTCTATAGAATCCAGCATGTCCAAGAAAACTTCTTACCCCTTTTACTGTAGTTGCAGGTGGTAATTTAGCTATAACTTGAATTTTTGCAGGGTCTACTTCCATGCCATTTTCTGAAATTTTATGCTCTAATACAATTCCTCCAACAACCATAAATTGACATTTTTCCCAATTTAGAACTAAGTTAGTTTTCTCACATACTTCTAATACTTTTTTAAGATGATTCAAGCATGCGTCAAATGACATTCCAAATACAGAGAAATCATCCATAAATACTTCTATTCCATCATCAATTAATTTACTAAATATAGACATCATACATCTCTGGAATGTTGCAGGTGCATTACATAATCCAAAAGGCATTCTTCAAAAAGCAAATGTTCCATAAGGACTAGAAAATGTAGTTTTCTCTTGGTCCTCAAGAGCAATAAGTATCTGATGATAACCGGTATATCCATCTAAAAAACAAAAATATTTAGGTCTGGCTAATCTATCCAACATTTGGTCTAGAAATAGTAATGGGAAGTGATCTTTCCTAGTGGCTGTATTTAATTTTCTATAGTCAATACATATACGCCATCCAGTCACTTGTCTTATAGGTATTAAATCATTATTTTCATTAGCTTTAACGATCACTCCTCCTTTCATAGGAACATAGTGAATTGGGCTTACTCAAGCACTGTCCGAAATAGAATATATAATACCATTATCTAACAATTTTAATATTTCTTTCTTGACTACTTCTTTCATTATGGGGTTTAGTCTCCTTTAAGGATCTACTCTTGGCTTATGTTCATTATCTAAAATAATTCTATGCATGCAGATTGAATGACCAATTCCTTTAATATCTGCTAAAGTCCAACCAAAATTTTTCTTATATTTTTTTAATGTGTCTAACAGTTTTTGTTCTTGTGATTCATTCAATTCAGCTGATATAATAGCTGGTAGGGTTGAATGGTTACCTAAGTAAGCATATTTTAAATGATTAGGTAAAATTTTTAATTCGAGTTCAGGAGGTCTAATTATTGACGGAACTATATTCTTTTCAGCGTTTTCAGTATTATCCAACATTTCAAATTTTTCCTGTATATAATCCGATTTTTCATTATCTGCTTCTTCAATTTTTCTAACTTTTCTTCATAATATTTAGAATGTTCATTTTGCAAATTTTCAAGTATTTCCATTCGAAAACATTCATCATCTTTTTCTAAAGCAGGATATTTCATTGATTTTGCTATGTTAAAAGTTACTTTTTGATCGTTTACTCTCATAGTCAATTCTCCTTTCTGAACATCAATCATAGCTTTTCAAGTGGCTAAAAGGGGTCTTCTTAATATTATGGGAATTTCTTTATCTTCTTCCATATCTAGAACAATAAAATCTACCGGGAAGATAAATTTATCCACTTTTACTGACCCATCTTCAATAACTCCCTTAGGATAAGTCACAGAACAATTAGCTAACTGAAGAGTTACTGAAGTAGGTGAAATTTCTCCTAATTCTAATCTTTTAAAAATTGATAGAGGCATTAAATTTATGCTTGCTCCTGAGTCACACAAAGCTTTTCCATAAAATGTTTCTCCAATAGCGCAAGGTATAGTGAAACTACCAGGATCTTTTAATTTTTCAGGAAGCTTTTTCTGAATAATTGCACTACACTCTTCGCTAAGTGCAACAGTTTCATTATCTGTAAATTTTCTTTTTTATTTATAATATCTTTCATAAATTTTACATAATTAGGCATTTGTTCTAATGCTTCTACAAAAGGAATATTTACTATTAATTTTTTTAAAATTTCAAGGAATTTAGCAAATTGCTTATCTTTTTTATGTTGTTTAAGTCGTTGAGGAAATGGTGGTGGTGGTTTTTCTATAGATATTTTCATAGGGATCAATGGATATTCTAAGTTTTGATCTTATTGATCCTTTTCATTCTCAATTTCCACTTCCTCACTTTTATTTTCTGTTTCTTTCTGAATTGTAGTTTCTAACTCTTTTCCACTTCTTAATTGTATCGCTTTAATTTGTTCTTTTCGTTGGTCTTTAGGATTTATTTCTACATTACTAGGAAAAGTTCCAGGAATTCTATTGTTAAGCGCAATAGCAATATGTCCAAGTTGAGTTTCAATATTTTTAATTGCTGTTCCTTAAATTTGTAATTGATTTCCTTGAATTTGTAATTGATTTCCTTGATTTTGCAAGTGCTGACCCATACTTAATATTAATTCTTCTATAGATAACTTCTTCTCTTTAAATTGAGTGTTATTAAATCCAGGTGGATAAGATGGTTTATAATTTGTATTTCCTTGATTAGGTGGATTTCTTATAGAGTTATTCATCTATTGTTGATTAGCTGCATTGTTATTCCAATTAAAATTTGGATGATTCTTCCAACCAGGATTATTAAAATTCGCATAAGGATTATTGGGTCTATTATTAATAGCATTTATAGTTTCATAAGGAGATTTAGAATCTATAATTTGTCCAGATGAGTTTTCTTCTAATATAGTAGGAGAGTAATTCATTCCAAAACGATCTAATTTCTTTGATATTGCAACAATTTGAGAAGCTAACATAGATATTGCATCATTTTCATGAATACTAGTTATCTTTTTAGGATTTATTCTTTCAGCAGGCCATTGAATATTGTTAGTACCCATTTCTTCAATTAATGCATAGACTTCATCAAATGGTTTTGACATTAATGAACCTCCAACAGCAGCATCAATGATTGATCTAAGAGATCCTACTAATCCATTGTAAAAAGTTTGTATAATTAACCAATTTAGTAACACATGATGTGGGCATTTCCTAAGAAGTTCTTTAAATCTCTCCCAAGCTTCATATATGGATTCTCCATCAAACTGACTAAAAGATGTTATATCATTTCTAAGTTTTGCAGTTTTCGAAGGAGGAAAATATTTGGATAGAAATTTTTGTGATAATTCTCCCCAAGTTTTAATAGATCCAAGTGCTAATGAATTTAAACACATCTTAGCCTTAACCCTTAAAGAAAAAGGAAAAACCTAAGTCTAATAGCATCATTAGATACTCCTTCATATTTAAAAGTAACACATAGTTCCAAAAAACTAGCAAGATGTAAATTAGGATCTTCATTAGGTGAACCACTAAATTGATTATTCTGTAGCATTTGGATAACTGCAAGTTTAAGTTCAAATGAATTAGTAGCTACATCAGGGTTTTGAATAGTTAGGTGAATTTCATCTAATGCAGGGTTGGCATAGTCTCTTAATGGTCTTTGTTGGTTTATATTGAATTTTTGGATTATTTTCCATTTGTGTTAAATTTATAATTTCTCTCCTTTGTTTTCTAATTCTTTTAATTGAGCGCTCTAATTCTGAATCGTAAGGTATTAAATTTTCGTTTCCAAATTTATGCATACAATTTTTTAGTAATATTTAAAATAGTCCGTTACTCTAGTAATTATTCTAATAATTCTATTAATTACCTTAATAATTACTTTACTTCACATCCCCGGCAACGGCTCCAAAAACTTGATCCACTTTTCGATATTTATACTTACAACTGTGATATAAAAATTTAGCAACGACACCAAAAATTTGATCCGCACTGAATATATTTTGATGATTCTGTTATGGATTTTATGATTTATATTGTGGATACTACGCAAGTATACATATCGTTATCGAGTAATATAGGGCTCTAATGGAGTCCTAGATATCGATCCCATAGGGAAGTTAGAAAATTTCAATAACAAATTAAAGTAAACTTACTTACTAATCAAGTATACGGAAATTAAGAATACTTAGACTAAAATAAACTAATGCTTAAGGTTGAATATAAGATTTCAGAAAAGTATCTTTCTCCTTGTTTTAGAGAATTAAATGAATGAAGAATTAAATAAGTTTTTAATTGTATTGTGCCAAATAGGAGCATTCCTATTCTTTACCCTTTGGTCAAGGTGCAAAGAATATTGACTAATCTTATGTTTGATTACTGAATCTGCGGCTAGGTTGGGAGGATACCGACTCCCACTTCAGAGCTCCAACGTTCCCCTCACCTGAGGGCTAACATCTACACTTCAGCTCTCAAACAATAATACCGAATTGAATATTTTAGTCTGACACACTAAAATATCCAATTCTACGCCCATTAGTTAATATTTCCCTATTTATTTGCACCCTCCTTCCAAGGCTTTTGAATTCCCTGAATCTTGGATGTAATCTTTACTATAGTTGATACTTCAACATATGTTAACAAATCAATTAGCCAGATTAAAAGTAAATTAAGATTTAAGTTAAAAATTAGCACAATATCTTTTTTCATATTTTAAGGCACAATTACTTTAATTCATCATTTCACGTAATCTCGATAACAAGGAGATAGACTGAGGAAACTACTCAGAATGCATGGGAAAAATAACACAAAGCATGGATTTCATTAAAGTTAACAAACAAATAACAAATATACTTATCTCAATTTTTCTCCCCAAGCAGATTCTTGAAGTTCCTTTGACTCTTCTTTCCAGTACAGCACACCAAAATGCTAAACACTTTATCTACTCACTCAAAGACTCTTAAATTACACTTAACTTTCACACAAATGACACAAAACTGACATACAAATGACTAAAATTCGTCTCTATTTATAGAAGGGGTCAAATCTCCAAAGGTTGCTTAAGCACCTCTTCAAAAAGCATCCAGGTTCAATGTATTTTGGCTCTTTTCAACTGTCTCGCCGTAGCAGCCTGATCTTGCCGTCGGCGGGCTTCTAGAAGATAGGCTAACAGAGACGATCTCGCTGTCGGCGGGCTCGATCTCGCCATCAGTGGGCTTCTTATAATATATTAAAAATCTTTCAGGAAAAACTCGTCGTCGACGGCCTTAATCTCGTCGTCGGTGGGATAGTTCAATTTTTATCCAATTGAGTCCTTTTTGCTCCAAATCCGCTTCTTTTGTGCTTTTTTCTTTCAGTACTTATAAATCTTCATTCCTGCAATAAAACAAAGGAAATACCTTTCTTTAAAGTGAAATTTCATATAAAATTGGTATGAAATTCTTAATATATTTTCTAGTGATCATTAACCGACAATTTCCCCTATCTAATATGAAGGAATTAGATAGAATTTATACTAATCTAGGATCTTTAAGTTTTCTATAGGGGTAAACCCCTATAGTTAATTACATCTTAGATGACTGAGGTTATCTAAAAAAACTCTTGATATAGATCATAAAATATTGTATTCATTACTTCTAAAGGGTAGGATCCTTCAAGAAAATGTAATGATGGGAAATCCAATATGTGAGTGGCTTAGGTTTCAGAACAATTATTGTAGGAGTCCAAAGGAAGAGGAGACTAGGAGAAAGACATATCCAAGAGAGATTTTGGTGTTTTTCCAAACTACACTTTGTTTTTCTCTAATTTGAGATATTTATTCTATGTTTCATCCTGCCAATTTTATTACTTAGGGCTTACATTCACTTGATATAAATCTTGTAAATAGCCTGGAAGATGACAGGGTTTATGTCACACCGGTGATAATCTCAGAATCCTAAAACTAGTTTGGGCTTATATTGCATGAAGTGCAAAAGGCAAAAGAGATAAGGTGAGGGTTTATGTTGTACTAGGCAAGCTACCTCAGTGTCCTATGGCTTGTTGTCTTAGTTTAAAGGAGTTTTGCTGTTGTAGATGGTCGTGTTGCCCACTATGCATGCTCCAAGCTCCTCGTCGTAGCAGGTTCAGTTTAAAGAAGTGTCAATCAAGGAGAATAGAGAAGTATCATATTTTGGATATTATTAAATTAAGGTGTCTTATTATCTTATTTAGGGGAATATTAATGTTGATTATAGCGATACAAGTTACGATCCCACGGTTCCCTCATTCCGGCACCACTATTTTCATTGGATTCACTTAGTCTGAATGATTATAATTCTCTCAACTAAATGAGTTCCATACTTTCATTTAGATGGTGGGAAATCTCGTTAGCAGCCGTAGGTTGCGTCCTCCGAGATATTCCCAATCAACCGATAAAGATATTTTAATTTAGTTGTAATTATGATTTTTATTTTTATAATGATTAACTTTTGAGTTGTCTTTTATTTTGAATTTTTTGGCGGTGAATTTTATCTTATTTTGGTTTAAATTTTAATTTTGGCTTTTGTTTTATGGCTATCCTAAATGTTTTGGTTTCTATGCAGTGTGACATTGTTATTTAAAATGCAAGCTTATAAGCAAAAAAAATACAGTAAAGGAAGTACAAAAGGAAGGTACCATAAACTTATAAAAGTGTACCTGGAGAGTCTTCTCATTCCTAATGAAGCTCGGGACAGGGAAAAGAGTTTATACTTTGCCCTGAGAGGGGAGGCCTCAATCAGAGATGCTCTTCACCTTTGTGGATGTCCAAAGAGCTCAGGGATTGAGCCTTAAGCTGTGGTGAATTGCCTAAGCCCAAGTTCGACCATGTTCAATTTAGAGTGTTGATCAAAGTCTGCCCTTGGGTGTCTTTATGAAGGGGCTTTTATGGGGGATATTCTTCATTCACTTTAAGGATGGTGTGGGTGCAAACAATTTAATTTTTATCAGGTGTGGAGGTCTGTGGAGGAGTGTCCTATTTCAAGCCAATTTTGAGCATCAAAATTAGTCTCAAGTAGTGAGGATTAGAGCAAGGAGGTGGCTGGGATGAGTTTAGGAGGCCTCAAGGAAGCTGTGGGGTCAATTTGGCAAAGTGTCCTTGAGAAATTTTCAGCACCCCAACTTTGGCCGTGAAGAAGGCTAGTTAAATCCATTGTCGGCATTAGGAGCTCAGAGGCGATTGGGGTGCCAATATGTGTGCTTTGGATTGCTTATGAAGAGGGTTGAATAGTGCAATTGATCAATGAGGCTATGCTACACTGTCAAAGCTTAATTTTTTGTTTAAAGTGCTAGAGGTTGGTACCAAGCATATGAAACTTCAAGTAAAGCAAAGAATAATTTTGAATTTCTAGTGGGGATGGTTCCATCGCTAGTCCTCTAAGACCATCACCAGGAAATCCAATTGCTAGACCTAGGCTCCTAAAGAAAACTAGACCTCAACAAAAGTTAGGTCAACCTACTCTTACAACTATAAATTATCTAGAGCTCTTAGGCCAGTTGATGCTTTTGCAGTCACCCACTACAGCCTATATGGCTAGTTACTACTGTATGTTCCCATATTGGCCTATGTGGATAACTTCGCTCATTAAATATATGATAATTTTTTATTGAAAACTTTCAATATATCTTATATGATCAAATTTTTTCATTATAATGTTACAATACTTCCTTTATGTCCAATCAAAGCACATACAAATATTAGTTATAGTGGCATCTATGGCCAATTAGTGCCAATGCAGCTACCAATCATGATCTATACGACCAACTACAAACCATATAGCTAACTACTACTACAACTTCCAAGTATGACTTAATTTAATTGTGGCTTATATAGCTAATCGCTATTGGGACCTCTAACTATGAGCAATGTGATCAATTAGGACCTATATGGCTAACTGTGACTACAACTTCTAACTATAGCCTATGTGCCAACTGACATCATTAAAGTGATCAAATACGATCTCTATGAAAGAAGCATATCTTTGTAGTAATCAACTACCGCTTTTACGGTCCAACAATGCTCTTATCACCAATAACTATTTTTGTTGTAGCCTAATTATGACTATTAAACTTGGATGGTTGTTGTGCTTTTGTAGTTATTAGTATTAAAATTTCATCTTCAAGAGAAGAATGAACATATGTACTTATAATCATATAGTGGATTACATTCGTTGGGCTAGGATCAGTAAATTTTTTTCCTTTATAGGTTTTTTTCACATAAAAAGATACAGGTTTCACCTCTTGCTACTTTTTTATCTTTTTGTGCTTGATCTTCGCTTAACTAAGACGTTAAATTATCAAGCTACTGCAGTGAATTTTCTGGAATGTAACAATTTTTTTTCTAAAAATAAAAAATAAATGCAAGAATCAAATATTCTTTTCAAATAAAAGAAAATACCTAAAAACAAAAAATATAAATCAAAATTAATTTTAAACAAGCCTTAAGATTATAATAGATTGAGGTTGGATAAGATTTAGGTTGGATATAGTCTTAAAAAATAGGGTATGATGTAAGTGAGTTTATTATGTAGGTTTTAAAGAATACAACTATTAGATAAGTGAGATCATTGAATAAATTTGGAGGTGGTCAAACTTATAGCATAAGCAAAAATATGATTAGGGGTCTTAAAGGAGATTATCATGATGCAATAAGGTTGTAGCATATCATTGGAGAAAAAAATAGCTAAAATACAAAACTTTATTGTTTAAGTTTTTAAGAAGTCATACTTATGCTAACATGGTTATAGTGTTGGTTTTAAGGAAGGAATTATGATCTGAATAAAATTATAACAAAGTGTCAGAGATAACAATGGTAACATGAAATTGAAGTTATCACCCATACCGTAAATGAGAAAATTTAGATGAATGTTAGGCTCTATCATATAACTTAAGACATATGATGGCTTTGACACAAGCAGGGTTGAACAAACATTATTTTTTATGGTGAGAAAAACCTCAAAATTTTTAAAAGAAGCATTACACAAAATTATTAAAATGTCTAAACAACTTAAGAAAAACAATTATTTTTTACAAATTATATAGAGAAACATTAAATTTCAAGAGGACAATTACCAACAATAGATTTAACATGCTTCCACCTGTGAGCAAAAGTAAAGATGTAGCATATGTTTGGATGTGGACGTAGCTATATTCCAAGTTGGAGTATAGTGTACATCTTAGATGGATATAATGGTTTTGAAAGTGAGACTACGCGTGAGTCTGAAGATTGTGATTGCCATAATGGAAGCTATATTGCAATAAAATTAACAAGGGAGATGGATGTACTCCATGATAGATTTTGAGTTAGAATCGATCTGAAGTAAATGACAAACACAGTGGAAGTTGTGATATATATCTTGGAATAAAACATTATAATTTTTATATTGAACATTCATCCTCTTGAGAGTAATCATTCAATAAAAATATCTTATATAATAAAGATATGTAAAAGTTTTATTAATTCTTGGAATTCAAAAATTATTCACAAATGGATGAAATAACTAAAGGTCAATATAAAGAATAGAGATCCAAACCAATCAGTATGATTCTACCTTACTGAGAGTCATCTTGTGCTCGCAATTTAATGTTTTGAACAAACCAAGTTCATCATAAAGAGAACCCTTTTTTGTAATATTTTTGTAGTTTTTTTAGCTTGTTTAACTTCTACAAACCAAGTTTGTATAGGCTTGACAAGCAAGTTGGCTCGACTAGCTGCTTGATGGTCAAGTCAATACCTTCTTTGGCCAGCTACAGTGACACTCCTCCATCTCCGGCCATCGATGCCTTATCTCCCATGATAATTCATTTTTTGATGCAAACTCATAAGCCTGGTGTCATCATTAAGAGACGAGCTCAAGCCTGCAATTCAAAGTCAAACTAATGTTTGAGCTTGCATTTTGACAAGCAAGCCGAGCTCAAGTTAGGCATGACACGAGATCCGCTCGACTCGTTTAGGCCCCTAGGTAGGCTACATGGGCTATAACATAAATGACTACACAAAAAAGAGACATTAAAATATTAATAACGATACATCAAAGGATACTGCCCATCTAGATGGTGTAGTGATTTCCGACTATAAGCTAAATTAAAGAAGTTGCTCTGATTTGTCGAGTTAGGTCATCAAACTGATTTAGCAAATTGTTATAGCTGAACATGATGATTTTAATTGTTTTTTTGTAAAATTATATAGTTGACTTAGTTGAAGAAGATTGAGCATGTTTGCTTTGTTATTTTGTCGAGTTGGTTGAATTTCATTGCTTCCTTGTGATTCATTCAAATATATTGAGAATATGTTGATCATATCGCCTGCTTGAATATGTCCCTTATTTTTAAACGCAATCACAATATTTTTAAGTTATAAATGTTTTGGTTATTTTTGCACTTGGAGTTGCCAGCTAATCTCTTTGTCGTCTTATAATTCTTCTTTCCATATAACTCTCTTTCTTGGAGCTTCGGAACAATTCTGAGAAGCATGATTGGAAAGCGTAAAAATACAATGATATTTGAAAAAACAAATTAAAAAAAAAGAACATGGAAAATTTAAGTAATGTATTCTTCATGCGATAGATTAAATATGTATACCCAATATAAGATCAGATCAAAATATCTTGAAACACATATCTATGTAGAGAAGATCCTACATAATCAACCCACAGCCATAGAACCAAATTATATTTTTGTTCTGATATAATTTTGCATTCCATGCATGATGAATGGCCAGATGAAAGTTTTTCAAGAAAGTTTGTCTTGATTGATGGCAAATATATGAAAGTTTTTCAAGAAAGTTTGTCTTGATTGATGGCAAATATATGAAGATACTTAAATGTTGCTCTGATTTTGATCCTACTAAAGAACCTCCTTATGTTCTAATTTGTTTTAATTTGCCAAATCTTAAATTGCAATTCTTTAATAATCAAGTTATTTATTCTATTGGTACTGCACAAAGCCTTTAAAACTCGATATGCCTACTTTCAATCTGATTAGACCTTCAATGGAAAGAATCTTGATCGAAAGAGATATCAGTCTTCCTGATGTTGATGTGATTTGGCTAGACTAAGCTCATAATGGCTATTAGTAACCCATTGTGATGGAGCAAAAGCCTTCTTGTTGTCATCATTGTAAAATGTTTGGTCACTTGATGGATAAATGTTTCCGACTGCATCCTAATCTTAAAACTGTTGCTACTGCTGCTAAGAATGATAAAATAAATGTTGATTTTGGTAATGTAGCTTCAAGGCCTGTTATTCTGGATTATGATCCTTCAAATGAATGTCCTACACAAATTATTGAAGTTCCTACATCTGGAATGCAACAAGTGCTTCAATCTGTACTAATTAATGAAGTTGTTGTTAATTCTGTTATTAGAACACATGAGGATAGTGTTTCTGGAAAACAACAATTATCAAATGTTGATAATATTGAGATTCCAACTTCTGATGTAAATGTCATTAATTCTCCTAATGATCAGCAGGACGTTCTGATTTCTGATGCTACTCAGCTGCTGAAATTCTGCATTCTAGAAAAAATGTTGTTGAACCTGTTGTTGTAGCTGTTGATGCTATGAAGGAGGTCAAAAAAAATTTACAAGATGATTGGATCGTACAGAAGGCTAAGAAAAAGAAATCTGTGGAGTTAAGGAATTTATCAGAAGATAATATTTTTGTACACAAAGGATCAATAACATCTCCTTTCTCTAGACTAACTATAGGTGGGAGATCTACTACTCAAGATTGAATTTTTGTGTTGGAATGTTAGGGAAGTGGCACACCCTGGCTCCTTTAACAGGCTTTTAATTCTGAACAGGGTTCATAAATTTTGGGTTCTTGCTCTTCTGGAACCTACGGTGAAGAAGAATATCAATAAAGTTGCTAAACAGTTATCTAGCTATTCTTTCAAGGCTATTTGTTCTAATAAGATTTGGGTATTCTGTAGAAAGGATTTAAAGGTTAATGTTATTCAAGATCATCCTCAGTTTCTTCATTTTCAATTTGAATTTGAAAAATTTATTAGATTTGCCACAATTATCTATGCTGGATGTTCTGAGGCAGAAAAAATTGAATTATGGTCTCATTTACATTGTATTAGCCAAACTATGTCTAATAGTTGGCTTTGTGGTGGTGATTTTAATTGTATTGTAAATCCTAGTGAAAAAAAAGGAGGTAAAAATTCTAATATTCAAAGTATGATGAGATTCACTACTAATATTCAACAAGCCAATTTTTTTTTATTTAGGCTATGAGTGGTCTTCTTTTAAATGGAAAGGGGATCTAATTATGAAAGATCAGATATAATGCTTGTAAATTGGAATTGGCTTGATATGTTTCCTATATCAAAAGTTCATCTCTTGATTAGAGTTGGTTCAGATCATGCTCCTGTACTTCTTAATTTCTCTATTTTGCCAAATCCTACAAATTCTGCTTTCAGATATTTGAATGTATCGTCTACTCATGCTAGCTGTAAAGACTTGGTGATATCTAATTGGAATATTTCTCTTCATAATTTTAATGGAAATCCTATGTTTAAGCTTTGGTTATTACAGAAGAGACTTTTTAAAATCTTTAAACAATGGAATTGGAATGTTTTTGGAAATATTCATCAAAATGTTATTCAAGCTGAAATGGATGTTGCTGATGTGGAAAACAAATTGAAGATATGCTGGGATCTGAAAATACTTAATTGGAGGCTAATGATAAATTTTTTGATGCAATTAATTAAGAAGAGTGGTATTTAAAATAGAAAGCCTCTCTTAACTGGTTTCATTATGGTGATAGAAATTCAAAGTTCTATCATGCAATCATTAAATACAGAAGGACTTTTAATGCTATTCTTGAAATTAAAAATGATGATCATCTTTGGATTTTTTATTCTCATCAAATTACTGATAGTGCTGTGAAGCATTTTCAAAATTTATTATCTTTAAAGAGAACTACTACCATTCTATTTTCTTCTTTATTTCAGCATACTTCTTCTTTAATTGCAGAATGCCAATAAAATGAAGAATAAATTTGTGTTTCTTTCTTTTTAATTGATAGTAATAAAACTGCAGGACCTGGTGGATTTACTGTTGATTTCTATCAAAAGTTTTGGCATATAATCAAAGTTAATGTAGTTGCTGCAGTTCAAAGTTTTTTTCATGGAAATGAAATACCTAAATACTTTGCTGCTACAACTATTGTTTTAATCCTTAAAGGTAAAAGGAGAAGTACATGGCATGATTTCAGACCTATCAGCTTGACTAGTACCTTTTCTAAAGCTATTAGCAAGATTATTATTGCTAGATTACAACCATTGTTAAATGCTTTAATTGTTGAAAATCAATCAGCTTTCGTTAAAGGAAGGTGTATTAGTGATAACATACTTGCTCAAGAATTGCTTACTGATCTTGATAAACCATGTAGAGGTTCTAAAATCATTTTTAAATTGGATCTTGCTAAAGCATTTGATTCTATTAGTTGGACATTCATTTTTGATGTTCTATTTGCCAATGGTTTTAAAGTTGATTTCTGTCATTTAGTTATGAGATGGCTTCAAATTACTTGTTATAGAATTCTGATTAATGGGAAATCTCATGGTTTTTTTCAAGCAGGAAGAGATATAAAGCAAGGTGATCCATTGTCTCCTTATATTTCTTTATTGGTGTTTGATTATTTTTCTAGGATGTTAAATTAAGCACATCAAGATCATTCTCATATTCAATATCAACATAGATCCAATTGCATGGTTAGTCACTTAGCCTATGCAGATGATGTTATTGTCTTTTCCAATGGCAGTAAATGTTCTATCAAAATCCTGATGAAGACTTTATCTGATTTTGAGAAAATTTCTAAAATGATCTTTAATAAAGGAAAGTGTCAATTTTTACCTAGTTCTAGAGTTAGCATTCAACTCAAAAGCTGGATTACTAATTATAATGGATTTACTGAAGCAACTTATCTACTTAGGCATTTGGGTTTTCCACTTATCAAAGGTAGAAGGAAGCTTACACATTATGATGATGTTGTTGTAAAAATAAATTCTCAATTACAATGCTGAACTAATTCATTTCTTTCTAATGGTGGAAGACTCACATTACTTAAAAGTGTTTTGACTACATTCCCTTTATATATTCTTCAAGTGGTCAAGATGAAGAAGAGTACCCAAAATTTGCTTTTTGTTACTTTCAACAAATTCCTTTGGAAAGGTCAACTTAAACAAATGCATTGGGTTAATTTGGGTAAATTATGTAAGCCAACTTCAAGTGGAAGTTTGGGTTTCATGATCTTTTCACACTTAAGCTTTATTTTTTATTGTAAATAGTGGATTAAACTTAGAATTATGAATTCTCTTTGCGCTAAAGTTATGCAAGGAAAATATTTTGAAGACATTCATCTGAATAAAGTTCATCCTAAAGTTGGTGATTCAAAAACCTGGAAGGAATTGTTGAAAATTAGAACAAAGTCTGAAGACTTTTTTACTTGGGAAACAGGAGATGGTCAAATTCATTTCTTGTTTGATAATTGGCTCTTTAAAGATTCTCTTAAAGATCATTATAATCAGCAGTTCAATATTTAAAAACTTTCTGATTGTTGGCATGCTCATGCTTGGGATTCATTTAAGCTTAATGATGTAGTCAGCAAGGAGGCTCAGCAAAAAATTTTGGCTACTCCTTTCAATCCTTTGAAAAATGACAAATTAATTACTTAAAATTCTCAACACCAAAGTCTTTATAAGTATATTTACTCTACATCATTTACTTGGCCTTCCACTGATTGGGGTAAATCTATTTGGAATAAGTTCATCACTCCATCTATGTCCTTTCTCTGTTGGAGATTATTTCAAAAATTTCTTCCTGCTGATGATATTTTAAAGTTGAAAGGTCTTAGAGGTCCTTCAAGATGTCATTTGTGTCATGAGGCTGTGGAGTCACTTAATCATTTATTCAATCATTGCTCTACAGCTCAGAAGGTTTGTAATGCTGTAACTAAGTCAACCAAACTAATCTTAAAATTTATAAATGGGTATGTATAGAAGCATGCTAGCAAGAATAGAAGCTCTTACCAGAATTCTATCTGCCTTTTATTATATTCTGGTTCATTTGGATGGCTCGAAATATTACAATTTATCATGACTCATCTTCATCTGCAGATGGTATTACTAAGAATTGTCTATTATATCTTAGTAAAATAAAAAATTTGGTTTCTAATCAGCATAAGACTTCTGTCTTGAAGAAAATTCAATTGGTTCTTTGGAAGAAGCCTATTTCTCTTTGGGTTAAAATTAATACTGATGACAGTTTTAAACTTGACGCCATTGGTATTGGGGGTCTTTGTAGAGATTATAAAGGTCATTGCTTATGGTATTTTTCTGCACCTGTTCTAGCTACTTCTGCACTTGAAGCTAAAATGTTGGCTATTTATTGGGGTATCAGAATTGCTATTTTGCGTAATTACTCTCATGTAAATATGGGAATGAAATCTTTGGTCTTGCTACACAACCTACATAAACAATCATCGGCCCCTTGGTATCTTCAAATTTGGATTAATAAGATTATGCACCTTTCCTCTTCATTATGCATTCTTTGGAGTCATAACTATAGAGAATGTAATCAGCCAACAAATTGGCTAACAAAGGAGGCTGCTTCTTCAAATGAAATCTTATGTAGTTCTTACTCTTAGTTCTTCTTATTTTAGTGCTTTATTGCATGGGGATTTACTTGATATCCCACATGTTAGATGTATAAACTCTTCTTATTAGTAATAAATATTGATGGTTGCTTATATATATATATATTAATTTAATTTAATTTTAAAAGAATGAACAGGGGCTATTATGGGAGCCTCTAGCCACTCCTGATGTGCCTAACTATTCGAGTACCACTCTCCATAAGGCAACTGTGGCCAGAGGGGAATTTGAACCCCCGACCTGAGAAGATTTATAACTGACTCACAGATGCCAGTCAACAAGTCACGACACATCCGCAAATATATTTTTTTTTCCAGCAAAAAATAAATCTTTATTAAGCTCTGGCTGAAACTTTACATGTAACATGAGGTAAATTTATCAAATCCCCATGTAAAAGAGAACTAAAATCATTAAAAGAAGAAAAAGTAAAATCAGGAGCAAAGGAACTACAAAAGATTTCTTTAGCTCCTGAAGCTAGCCAATTAGCAGGTTTATTTCCTTCTCTGAAGATATGACTCCAAATGATATTTAATGAAGTAGCCAGATTAAAGATATTATTTATCCAAATCTGTAAATCCCATGGAATAGCTATCTGATGCAATAAAATCTGTAGTAGTGGCAAGGAATCCATCTCTATGTGAATAAAGGAATGGTTAAGTTGAATAACAAATTTCATCCCCCACAGCACAGCTAATGATTCAGCTTCAAGGACAGAGTTAGCAATAACTGGAGCTGAATAACACCATAAACAGTGTCCTTCGTAATTTCTACAAAGTCCACCAATTCCAGCATCAGGAAATTTGAAACCTCCATCAATATTAATTTTGATCCAAGAAATACTTCGTTTCCTCCACATTACCAATTGAACTCTGTTAAAATTAGCAGCAGGTTTGCTAGAGAAAATCTTGTAAGTACTAAGCTTATCAACATAATATAAGCAATTTTTCACGATGGATTGAGAAGAGAAGAGCTTCCCATTGAAAATAACATCATTTCTTGCCAACCGTATGAACTAGAAAATAACTAGAGGAATATAAAAAGATTTTGAACATTTCCAATCAAGCCAACAAGAATCAATGTTGGTCCAAAGACAGAATTTAGAAGTAAAGCCAATATGTTTAAAAGTAGAAGCCCAGATGTCTTGCACAGCATGGCAATGTAAGAAAAGATGATTGATAGATTCCTCATAAGAGAAACAAAATTGACAAATAGATGGACCACAAATACCTTTGAGCTTAAGTATATCATCAGTGGGCAATAATTTTCTAAATAATCTCCAGCAAAAAAATGACATAGAAGGGGATAGAAATTTCTTCCAAATATGTTCACCGCAATCATTCTTGGACCAATTAATGAAATTATGATAAATATATTTGGAGAGACTTTGACCACTGATCCACTTTAAAAATTATCAATTTTTAGTGTAGATTCCATGCTAACTTTATGCATATTTTTAAAGATATTACACTTTAAAGGAATAAATTTTGCATATTTTTGTCTTCAAGTATAAAATTATTATTTTAGAGAAAATCAAGCAAAAATATACAATTTTGAGCCAAAATTAGCAAGGAAGAAAATTCTAGCTTAGCACATATTGATATGTCTTTCTATGCTTAATATCTTTTATATTTCTCACATGTTTTTGAATGAAATTATACTTTTGAGAAAGGTTGTTTTTATGTTTATCTTGTAGGTGAAGATGTTAGGAATACAACACAACTGAAATGGGTCGAAACGTAGTTGAAACGGAGCCAAACTCGGCGCCCAGGCACCAGTGACGAAGAGAAAATGGCGCCTAGGTGCCAGAATCAAGGCCTAGGCGCCAAAATCATCCATAAATGGTTATTGGACGAATGTTTGATGACTTTAGGAGTTATTTTGACTGTGTTAAGTAGTTTCTAGACCTTCTAAAAGACTGGAAGTTATTCCTAATATATAGGACATCTGATACAATGAATCTAGACACATTGGAGCGGTTTAAATTGCGAAGAGGTGCGATCCAAAGTGAAAGGGTGCGACTGTTTTGGGCACGGAGTCTGGCGCCTAGGTGTCACAACTTGGCGCCTAGGTGCCAGAACTTGGCGCCTAGGCGCCAGAGTCGGTTTCTAGAAGATTCAATGAATGTGGACTACTTTTGTAGAGGTATCTTAAGCAACCCTTGGCCATTTTCAGAGCTCTATAAATAGGAGATATTTCTTCAAGAAAAAGGGCCTCTCTTGCCTCTTTCTCTCTTGTCTCTCTCTCTCTCTCCCCCTCTCTTTCTTTCCCCTTAGTCATTTTAGTCATTTTAGAGTCATGAAGATGTAGATTTCTACATCTTATGGAGAGATTGGTGAGGGATTTTGAGATATTTATGTAAGGGATGTACGAGCGGCTCATGGATCGGTGGGAGACTTTGGTGGCTAAATCTTCTTCTTTCCTTCAGAGGGAAAAAGCTAAATATTGTGTTCTTCATTCTCTTGTAATTGTTCTAAACACTTTCTAGTAGATTTTATTTATTTTAAACCGAGTTTTCTGTCGTAATTTATCCATGCTTTGTAAGTGATTTTCTTTACTCTTTCTTTTAATATGAAGTAGTGGCATGTGTAGGAAAACTATTTTTATGATGGAATTATCTATTAAATGCTTCTAGGTGACAAATAGTTACATAAATATAATAGAATCCCAATGAAATAAGTTCCTTGTTGGCACTTAATTTATTACACAATTCTATCAAGTCTTTTACTTCTTATGCTATTATTTTCATTTAATTTTGTTTTGTAATGAAATATATGTATGTTTAGGAGTTAAGATTTGCTTAGATATTCTCTTATTAAATTATGGTGATGATGTTCATACCGGATCTTCATTTACTTTACAAATTGATCACTTGTATTGTTAAAACCCTTTGAAGAATTTTGACACCTATCCGGAGATGAGTTCTTAACTAGTAGATATCACATGAATCATTGGGTAATCAAAGGCTATATGCGGGTTATTCATGGTGAAGTGAAAATAAATAGGGAGATATGATTTATTGGGTGCAAAATTGATTAGTTTTTAGAGTAACAGACTAAATTCTAATAATTTGATCTATAGAAAGGGAACGGGTCACTGGTAGGGCCGATCATAGCCACCCTTGGACATCTAGCAGTGTGAGCCTAGATTAACCCATTATACTAATAAAACATCCTGAACCGATCTATAGATTAGCCAATGTTCTTTACACCTGGACCAAAAGGTAAAGAATATGATTGCTTCTATTTGGCACTACTACATAAAATTCTAAGCATTTCTTTCCTACACATTATCTATGTAATTGCAAGAGAAACGTAGTCTTTAACATCTCAAAAGTCTCCAAACCAACTTATCCATAAGTTATCTTTTTATTTAAGAACTTTATTTAGGATTAGTTATTAAAAAAATCAGTTTTAATCAAAATTCCAAATTTAGGCCTTATATAACTAGATTGGAATTAGCCTAAAGGATTGCTTACCTCGCTTCTCTGTGGGATCGATACGGGGTTATAAAAGAAAATCCTATATTACTTGAAACGATATGTATACTTGCGTATAACCCCTAGTGTGTAAAATATTTTTTAAAATTTTACAACATTTTGATTTTATACACTAGCCGCTATTTTAAAATTAGGTTAAGTTTTTGGCCATCATTTGGAAGCAAAAGTTACTACGTTATTGCCGGTCGGGTCAAGTTTTTGGCCCCGTTGTCGGGGAAGCTTTGGTAAGAACTTTAGGAGAATTTTAGTTGAAATAATTAGGTTTAGACTTGGAAAACTGTAGTGTCGTAAAAAGTATTTTGTGTGAAAACGTGTTTTGTTATATGAAAAAGTGTTGTAAAAAAATTTCCTTTTGTGAAAAATAAGGTGCTCATGAAAATGTTTTATTGTGTTGAAAATATTTCATCTATTATTTGTTTTATCGTTATTGTATTGTTTGTTGTGCTATGTATGTGAAACAAAGGATCTGTAAGACTTATGCCTTATGATCTCGAGTTTGAAAAAAATAAAAAAGCAAAAATACAAAAAGGACTCAAAAAACTAGAAATGGAAATGGAAAACTTTCAAGATAATAACTTGGAAAATCATCATACTTCATTGAGGGATTACGTAAATCCTACGACGGATGAAATTCACTAATGTATACAAAACCCTGTCATAGAAGCTGACTCATTTGAAATAAATCTTGAGATTATTTAACTGGTGCAGAACAATCAGTTTGGGGGAACTCCTTTGGAGGATCCCTGTTTACACTTATCTAGTTTTCTCGAACTTTGTGTCACATTTCATTATAACGGTATGTCAGACGATGCTGTTAGGCTAATGCTTTTTTCCTTTCTCACTAAGGGATAAGGCTAAAATATGGTTATACTCATTAGCACATGGCTCTATTAAAAATTGGGCGGAGTTAACTCAGAAATTCCTAGCTAAGTATTTTCCACCTTCAAGGACTACTAAACTTAGAAACGATATTATCTCATTTTGTCAATATGAAGGAGAAACAATATACGAAACCTGGGAAAGATTTAAGGAACTCCTAAGAAAGTGTCCACATCATGCTCTGCCCGATTGGTTAATCATTCAAACTTTTTATATTATGTTAGTAGGATCCCTTTGGTCTATAATTAATGCTACTGCTAGTGGTTCATTAATGTCAAAATCAATTAATGAAGCGTATGCATTAATTGAAAAAATGGCTACAAATGAATTTTAATGGCCTTCTGCAAGGGTAAATCATAAAATGTAGCTAGTGTTCATGATACATATATGATTACAATTCTTGCATCTTAGGTTGCCGCAATACCAAGGAAGTTGGACCAATTTGGAATGAACAAGCCTCAATTTACTTCTGTAAGTGAGGAAATTTCATTAGGGCATATAATTGATTCTAACTTATCATATGACGATTTAAATACCATAAACAACCAATATTCTAACTTTTACAACCCGTGTTGGGAGAACCATTCTAAATTTAATTGGAATCATACTACTGATGGTGGAAATAAAAACTGAGAAAATAATCATGTGAATCCTAATGGAAGTTGGAATAATCAAGGGAACACAAACTATATACCTTCATATCCACCGGACTCTAACAATGATAAAAAATTTGAGGATAAGAAGATGCCTATGGAAGAAGTGGTATTGAAAATGGAAAACCAGTTGCAAAGTCAAAATGCTGCGATTAAAAATATAGAGAATCAACTGGGACAAATGGCTAATTCAGTTAGCAATAGACCCCAAGTAACACTTCACAGCAACATTAAGATCAACCCTACAGAGAACACTAATGAACAAGTAGAAGCTGTCCAATTAAAATCTGGAAGAGAGATAGGGGATGTGGTTAGAAAAGTGAAAGATGTTGTGAGAGAAACAAAGGAAACTATAAGACCTGAAAAACATGATTCTAAGGATCTGGAAAAATTAATTTTTCCAACTAAAATCAGTTTGGAAAGACCACCACCTCCATTTTCTCAAAGACTTAGACAACATGAGTTGGATAAGAAATTTTTAAAGTTCTTGAAAGTACTTAAGAAGTTAATGATAAATATTCCTTTTACTGAAGCTTTGGAACAGATGCCAAGTTATGCAAAGTTTATTTATGAGATATTAAATAAGAAAAGGAAATTTGGGGATTACAAGACAGTTGCACTAAGTGAGGAGTGCAGCGCTATACTTCAGAAAACTTTTCCTCAAAAATGTCAAGATCCTTGTAGCTTTACAATTCCTTGTGCAATTAGAGAAAGATTATGTAAAAAAGCTTTATGTGATTTAGGAGTGAGCATTAATGTGATGCCTCTATCTATATTTAGAAGGTTAGGTTTAGTCGATATTTCTCCCACTACTATAACCCTTCTGTTAGCTGATCGATCTATCATTTATCCAAAAGGAGTTATAGAAGACGTGCTTGTTAAAGTGGATAAATTTATCTTTCCTTTGGACTTTATTGTATTAGATATGGAGGAAGATAAAGAAATTTCAGTTATTTTAGGGAGACATTTCCTTGTTACTGGACAAGCTATGATAGATGTGCAAAAAGGGGAGTTTATTATGAATATTAATGACCAGAAAGTCACTTTTGATGTATTAAAGATTATGAAATATCCAGTTGAGAGAAAAGATGATGATTGTTGTTGGATAGATGAAATTGATTATCTAACTAAAGAGTATTTCCAAGAAAGTTTTGAGAATAATTTAACATATGAGATTGAAATGGATTTTCATGATGATTAAAAAACGTTATTTAAAGAAGATTGTATGTATGTTCAGGAGAGTTGTGAAATGATGGAGGCTACCAAAAATAGTAAACCTTTAATTCCATTTGTTGAAAAATCTCTTGAACATAAGATGGATGTACCTTATATAATTTTAAAGCATACCTATTTAGGGAATTATATATTTAGATGTGACTCAATCACAAGGAAAACCTAAATTGAATGATGAACATGATAAAGTTATCGAACTAGGACTTAGAAGAGAATTTGAGGATATATTTAAAAAGAACTTTGAGTTGAGAAAAGAGGATAAGGATATTGGAAGACCATTGGAAGAAATTCCTAAGGAATTAGAAAAACCTATTTCCTCAACTATGATAGATCCTCCATCATTTAATAATTATAAAGGGGATGAATTGGAGGATAATTTGAAACAGAAGAGCAACATTGAGGATATTGATCCAGAATCTAAATTATATAAAGAGAATCCGATCCAAAATTTGGGAGATATTGAATTATCTTATAAAGATCCATTTATTATAAATTTCAAGGATGATATTAATATGCAAATTCAAAAAATCAATAGAAGAATATTGGATCTAGAATGAAATATGAGGAACAATGATATAAATCAAATTGAAAATGAAATGTTGAATGAAAAATTAAAATTTGAGGATTTTATAGGAATCCCTGGATCTGGAAATGATTGGGCGATTGATCGAGTATTACTTAATTGGAATTTTGATCCAGGAGGAATCATATGTCGGGCTCGCAACGTTAAAACCAAGTGCTTTATGGGAGGCAACCCATAATTATCAGTGTGCTTTGAATTAGTGTGCTTGCGAGCCATGATTGTTTATGTGTTGTTTTGTATTTTCTTTAGTGCATAATAGATTAATGTTGTGTGGTTATGCCTTGGTCTTGACTAAATTTGTATATGACTTCTGGTAGTAGCAGACTGATGGACGGCTTATTTTTAGGTTGGTGTGTTTTACTTTGAAAAGAGGTCGCCTAACAGAAGTTGTCGGCAAATCTTAGATTTTAAATTTAATTTAAATATATATATATATAGTTTAGAAAGTAGTATTTGATTTTGAAAATAATTTTAAGATATGAAATCAAACCGACCTCACATCCCAGATAGTTTATATAAAAGAGCACCATATCGCAAATCGTGTATCTATCCCGAAGAATAGACACACTGTTTGGTGATGGGGCTCAATTAAATAAACTAGAAGATTTGTGACATCCGTTTAGTCTGCGAACTAATTTTATAAGCCACCAAATTCCCCTGCCTAATATAAATGAATAAAGCAGGGTTTATATTACCTGGGTTCTTAAAATTCCCTATAAGGGCAAGCCCCTATAGTTAATTACATCTTAAGTGACGGGAATCACTTAAGAAAACTCTCGATAATAATTAGTAATTCTGCTCTCAAGAATTTCAAAGTTTATGTTTTTCAAAGGATTGGATTTTGGAATTTCAAAAGGGAATGGATCAAACTTAGAACAGCTATTTTCAGGAGTCCAATGGAAGAGGAGTAGGAGAAGCTGAAGATCCAAGAAGAATCTTGGCAACTTCCCGAACTATCCTATTGTTTGGCTCAGATTTGAGAAAATCCTAATATTATCTGATATTTCAATCTTGCCAATTTTAATTAATTTGGACTTATATTTGTATGATAAAATCATACAAATAGCCTCGAAGATATGAGGGTTTATGTCGTACTAAACGACTACATCGGAATCCTAAGACTGGTTAGGGCTTAATTTGCAATGCAAATGCCTAAAAAAAGGTTGAGGATTTATGTCGCACTAGGCAAACTACCTCGAAATCCTATGGCTTGGTTATTTAATTTTAAGGAAGTTTTGCTGAAATAGACTTAGGTTTTGCTGATGACGATGGTCGTGCTGCCCACCATGCACCGAGCTTCTTGTTGTTGCAGAGGTTTAGTTTTAGAAGATTGTAATTAAAAGAAAAGAGAAGAGTTTGGTTTTAGAAATTTTAAAGTCCAAGTGTTTTTTATGTTTTAATTAAAACAAATCTTAAAGTTGATTATAACAACACCGGTTAAGATCCCACGGTTCCATCCTTCCGGCATCGTTATTTTTATCGGATTCACTTAGTCCAGTATGAATTTGCTAAACTCAACTAAATGAGTTCCACACTTTCATTCAGACCGTGGGAAATCCCGTTAGCAACACGTAGGTTACATCATCCGAGGTATTCCCGATCATCCAACAAGACGTTTTAATTTAGTTATAATTGTAGTTTTGTATTCTGTTTGTGATTAAATTTTGAGTTGTTTTATATTTTGAAATGTTGTGGCGGTGAATTTTATCTTGTAATGACTTTTAATTTAGTTTTGGTTTCAGTTTTAGGGACTATCCTAAAGGAATGGGTTTTCATGCAACAGTTGTTTATCACGCAAGAAAAGTAAGTGCATTTGCAATAAAGTAAATTGCAAGAAGGTAAATTGCAATAAAATAAAAGCGTACCTGGAGGGTCTCCCTGTCATTCCAAGCTGCACTTAAACACAATTTAGAATATTTAAGCATTTAAAGCAAGTTCCTAGGTAAAGCTAAGGGAAGGGTTATGGTTTTCTACCAAGGTCCTACTCCTATAGCTAGTCATCTCCTATGACGTCTAGGTTCTTGTGTTTTGGTTTGAGGACGATTTTCTTCATCAAAGAACAGCTTAAGTTCAATTATTCTTATAAATATCCTATCATATTGAGGAAGTGCTTAAGACGAATCTTAAACATCTTTTCAATACTTTTAGGATTATTTTAAGTCCGAGAGAATTTAATTATATAATGAATCAATTATCCAGGAATTCAAGTTTTGTTATCTTTCTCAGTGAACTAGGACATTTGAATATCCTATGAGTGAAGTAACACTTCACTTAACACTTCATTTAGGAGTTATGACAACAAGAGCTTTTGAGGGCAAATCGATGTTCAAGTGATTTGTAATTCAATTTAATTTCAATTAATGGGTTTAAGTTTTGAATAGTGTTCAAGTTATTTTAGATTTATTTTTGAATTCTTTATGTCTTAAGTGATGTTATATTTAATTCAATTTAATTTAATTTAATTTAATTTAATTTAATTTGGTTTGGTTTAGTTTTAATTTTTATTTTAATTTTATTTATTTAGTATAATTTTAATTTTATTTTAACTTGATTTAATTTACTATTTTTATTATTTAATTTAATTTAATTTAATTTAATATGTTTTAATTTAATTTAATTTAATGTGATTTAATTTAATTTAATTTAATTTAATTTTAATTTAAATTTAATTTAATTTAATTCAATTTCATTTTAATTTTAATCTAATTTAAATTTTAATTTAATTTTATTATTTTTCTTTTAATTTTAATTTAATATATTTTTTTTATGTTTTAGGGATGATTTAATTTTAATTGTTAAAGTATTAATTTAATTGAAATTTTGGAAGGATTTAATTTAAATGTTTTAACTTTAATTTAATTTAATGACTAAGCTTTTTAACATTTTAAACCTTGAGTTTAGATTATCATTTTAATTAGGAATTAAATGTTATTGTGGTGATTAATTTAGGGATTTTTAAATTAAAGAATAAATCTCTTCCTAATAATATCCCTATTTTAATAATTCCAATTTTTTATTATTCTTCCAAGTTTAATTAATTATTTAATTAAGGTTTATTTTAATTATTTTCAAATTGTTTGATAGGTTTCTACCCTTTAAATACCTAAGTTTCAAACATCCAAAATCAACTTAGTATCAAATATTTTACCCACCCTTTCAATTAAACCTAAAATTTTTAATTATAGGTTAAAATTTTAATTACCATTTTGCCCTTTATGCTTACTAATTCCATAACTCACTAAATTGAGCTTAAATAAATTTGAAATTTTTATGTAATTTCACTCATATGTCAATCAAGACATTAGAGGAAAAAATGTGATTTTTCTGTATTTAATTTATTTATGTAATTATTTTTGGTGGAAAATAAGAATTTTTTAAGGAAAATTTAATAACATGACCAAGGGAAAGTTTATGTCCTTAAGAAAATTATGGGACATTCCTAATGACCAGAGGACCACTTGGACCAATTTTGGTGATTTTTTGAATTATATTATTGTTATTATAATTAATTTGATTTTTGGAGTATTAATTAATTTAAAAATAAAATAAAGGTTAAAAAATGAATTTTATATTTTTCAAAAATCTCTCTGATACCAAGGAAACCTGAGAACTAATTTTTATAATTTTTTGATTTTTCTTTGATTTATTAGAATTATTTTAGTGGAAATACTAGAAAATACATTTTTTTTAATTTTAAAATTACCTTAGGGCTTTAAAATTTAATAACTCATCATAGACACTTAAGAAAAATATGGGGTTTGTTCCTAAGTGATTAAAATTCAAAATGTGACATTTTGGTGAATTTTATTATTTTGTGATTTATATTATTTTTTAATTATTAAAAATATTAAAATAATGCAAAAATCAACTTTTTTGGAAAATTGTAATTTTAATTTTCTTAAATTCTCTCGATACCAGAGAGGCTCCAAAACCAATTTGGTGAATTTTTGAAAAGCATTTTGAAAGTTATGAATTTTTAAAGTTTAAGTTTGGCTAAATGGCTAAATCAACCCATTTGATAGGGCTAACCAAGTCCAATTGACTTCAAAATTTTATGGTGGGTTCTCCTGATCCTAAAAGTCAGTGGAGAATTGATTTCAAGTCAATTTGATATATGATTAGCTCTAATTAATTAAAGCTCCATTTTGGGTGTTTAAGCCAATTAGGGTTATTCCAAGCGAGTTAACTCAAAACCTATTTTACCTAGGGTCCTCTGTTCATAAGAAACATCTCCAAATTTTCCTAGAATTTATTTCTCAACATGCTAATTATTGTTATTAAAATACTCAAAACAGCAACATAAATTTGAAAAATCAATAACTTCTCATAGGGATGGCCACTGACCTTGGAAAATTCAGGGAATGTTTCCAAGTTCAGAGGCTTCAAAATCCCTATGGTCTCATGCCATGGTGACTTTCCTATATGTATGGAGAATTAAAACAATGCAAAGAGTAAATAAATCATTAAAAATAAAATACTTAATGAAATTACATGATTTCTTTTCCACATTATTCTCCTCTGTTCACTGAGCAAGCGGGTATTTTTATTTTATTTTTATGATTTTTCTACACAAAGTTATGGATTTTTGAAGTTCTGGGTATTTAATAAATAAGAAAAATCCTATTTTTCCTACTTAAGTGACGCGGCGCCAGCTCAACCTCGGCAGCTCCAAACGCACACGCGTCGTCTCCTGATTTGGCGCCGCCTTCCGACTCAGGGCCACGTGGCCCGCGGTTCACGTATCATCTCCTGGTCCGACGCCATCTGAGCCGTCCGTCCACGCGTGTATTGAATGAACAGCATCCGTTCATCGTCCCCATGCCTCCTAGCCCGAGAACCGTCCATCTTCTAGGCTTAAGATCTCACTCGATACTTGACCAAATTAAACGTTCTTATGCTCTATGGATTCATCTCGAGAAGACGAACACATCCATATGGTTTATGTGGCTTGAAATTGACTCAATAAAAATGGAGAATGTTTAGAAGCTCGGGAAGAAGAGTGAGACCATACCTTTGCTCAGAGTAGTGTGGCTTCGATCTGAGGGTTGTGTCACCTTCGATTGGGTCCAAGCAAGCTCCGGATGAAGTCTCCCGGCTCAGTAAATCACCCAGGTATGATTTCGACCAAGCCCGATCACAAAGCTTGGAGGCTGGAAGCAATGGCTGGCCTGGTGAGGGGGCTTTTACTTGTAAACTTCTTCTCTTGGTCTGGTGAAGGTGTAGGACCAATCAATTTGGGGATTGGCTCACTCGTGAAGAAGTGTCCCGGTTTTTATGCTAAAATTTGAACTCAAAATTGAGCTCGACTCGGAGGGAATTGGGGCTGGAATCCAGTGGGAATCAAATGCTCTATGTGTGGAGAGTGGTCTGGAATGATTTTGGCAGAGTTTCCTTAAGGTTGGTTCTGCACACCTTCCATGGCCGAGAGAGGTGGGGTTTAAATAGGCATGGCTGGAGGCTCTCCTAGGGGGAGTTAGGGCTTGGGATCAGCTGCTCTTGGCAAGGGAATAACAGCTGCAATGGCCATTGGGCTTGGGGCAGCTCAGCAAGGGAGAATTCAAAAATTGACTCACAAGGGTGCTCTCGGCCTAGTGGTTTCCGGCGGCTGTGGTGGCTGGCCGGCCAGGGTCAGGTCACCCTCAAGGTCAGGAGATCCAGTGCTGGAGGTTTGTGCAAGCAATTGTCCAATGCCAAGTGTATAGGGTTGGATTTAAGTGGAAAAGGGAGAAGAGTGATTTTGGGTTCACATGTGTCAACCCATGTATTTAGGCTTGGTTCACCTCCCCATGGTCTGATTTTGGGCCAAGGGGATCGGTTAGGTCAGCTGCCATGGAGTGGTGAAGTCCCCATCAAAATAGTTTAAGTTAATTTTGGGTTATGGTGTTGCATTAAAGAGGTTAAAATGGCTTAAGGGAGGTTTAGGAAAGGACTTCCTCTTCTTGCCATTAATGGCTTGGTGACAATTCAAACCCCCTATGGCTTCATGTGGCTTGTCCATGGCTTGCATGTGGCTCCATTTGGCTCATCCTTGGCTTAGGAAAAGTGGATTCATTTATATGAAAAAGGAATTTAGAAATTTTGGCAATTTAGTGAAAATTTAGATGGTGCTTGATTTAGGTTGATTTGATGATTGATTTGGGACTTAGGAATTGATTCCAATTGAAGGGATGATGAGAAGGAATTGTCAATGTGGACTTTGGAATGGGTTTGGGCTTTTGGATTTTACTTTGGATGGGCTTTTAAAATGGTTTAGGGAAGTGGGCTTTATGATGAAATTTTGGTAAAGGCTTGGGCCAAATAATTCTTGGGTTTGGTTTAGGGATGTTTCATGAGGGATTTGGAATAAATTTGAGGTGGTTTGGGCTTGAATTGGGTTAGGTTTGGGTTCATTTGGTACATGGGCCAATGTAAGTCAAATTGGGCTAACTTGGGCCAATGTTGGGCTAGGGTTGAAATTGATGTAAAATTAATGTTGGGAAATGTTTATGGGAGTGTTTCAAAGAGGTTTTGACTTTGGTTGGGTTTTGATTTTGGGGTTTGGGCTTATTTGGGTTAGGTTTGGATTTAGGTCAAAATTGGGCCTTTTAGCTTTGGGTTGAATTTGAGTGGGGTTTGGGTCCAAATTTTGGGCAAATTATATTAGTGTTTTGTTTTTGGGGATGTTAAGGAAGGTTTAAGAAAGGTTTTGGGGTTAATTGGAGTTGAATTGGGTTAGTTTAGGCTAAGTTTGGGTCATGGGTCCAAATTGGGCTTTAAGGTCCAAAGTGAAATTGGATTCAAATGCCAATAAAATTGGACTTGGATTTGGTCTAGATTGGTGTTGAGGATGTTTAATTGAAGTTTAGAATTGAATTGAACCATAATTTGGGTCAATTGGGTAGGTTTGGTTTGACATTGGGTTTATTTTGGGTTAAAAATGGGTCAAATTGGGGATTTTGACAAAAGTGGAGTTAATTGACAAAATTATCCTATGGTGTAGTTGAACAAAATGAAATTGGGAATATTGGGGATTTTCTGGAATTTTCTTGGAATTTTCTGAATTTTGGGATTTTTTTGGCTAAGAGGGGCATTTTGGGTATTTGGAGGGTATTGGGGGTTATTTTTGGAATTTTTAGTATTTTTGGCTATTAATGATCAATTTGAGTAATGTGGGAATGTTTGGGATTGGTTTTAAGGAATTTTAGGTATTTAGAGATTTTTTTGAAAAATTTGGGTAATTTCAAGGGTTTTGGGTAAGCTAGTGTCCCGGGGGTCAAAAATTGAAAATTTAGAAAATTGAAGATCGGGTAAATGTAAGTGGAATTAAATCATTTTGGTTGAGCCATGAAGCCATATCAAGCCCACATGAGCTATGAAGGGACTCATTTGAGGCATTCACTATGCTGTTCCTAACCCTCTTAGCGAGGGCTTAGGGGTTAAGGACCATCCATGTGAATCACCTTCATGAGTCAGGAGGTCAAGTTGGGTATGGGTGTGGTTTTAGGAGGTGTGTGAAAGTGTAGTGTATAAGTGTAGTGTGTGTGTAAGTCAGCCCTTCACCAGACCAGGCCACCCAGGGCAGTCCTAAGGCCAAAGAGTCCTATAGGAACTCATCCTTTAAACTTCCACATTTGATTTCAATCCTCTAGGTGATTAGGGGTCTACAATCAAGTTTATGGAGTTTGCAGGGAGTTAAGAAGTGGTTTGAATTTCTAGGTGGTGGGTCCCATTTCTAGTCCTCTAAGATAGTCAAAGGAAAAGCATAAGGCTAGATCCTAAGTATTAAAGAGGGAAGAGAAGACCTCATCAAAAATGAGGTCAACAAATGGACCCCCAATAGGTGTGGTGTGCTATCCAAGCACACCGCGCATATTGGCTTTGACCGAAGAGATCAAAAAAACCAACACAGATGTCCAAGTGACAAATTTAGGACGAAATTAAAGAATTTCCGCTGGGGAGTGTCAAGTATATCTCTGAGACTGGAGATTCCTGAACTCTCGCCGGGAAAGGGAAAGGAGGTGAATCCCAAATCACATGATCTGGGGGAATCTCGATTTAGATTTCATTTTGTTTCAGTTTAAGTTTTGATGTGTGAGCTCAGATTTCAGTTTGAGTTTCAATTTAGATTGAAGTTTTGTTAAGATTAATTTGAAGGGATTTGAACTTGAAATGAAAAAATGGAATTTTGTGGTTTTAGATGTGACATCTTCAACCTCAAAAGAAAATTGAATTGATCGGATTGAATCATTGCAATGAGGAGAGATCTCAGAGCAATGCGATATTGGATGTAAAATCTTTAACCTCAAGAGTTTGATTTTGATGTATTTCATTGCAATAGGGAGAGAACCTAAAGCAATGCAGTCTCAGACGTAAATCCTCAACCCCAAGAATTTGATTTTTGATGTTTTTCATTGTGATAGGGAAAGAATCCTAAAGCAATGCAGTCTCGGATGTAAAATCCTCAACCCTAAGAATTTGAGTTTTGATGTATTTCATTGCGATAGAGAAAGAATCCTAAAGCAATGCAGTCTCGGATGTAAAATCCTCAACCCCAAGAATTTAAGTTTTGATGTATTTCATTGCGATAGGGAAAGAATCCTAAAACAATGTAGTCTCGGATGTAAAATCCTCAACCCCAAAAGTTTGAGTTTTGATGTATTTCATTGCGGTAGGGAAAGAACCTAAAGCAATGCAGTCTCGGATGTGAAATCCTCAACCCCAAAAGTCTGAATTTTGATGTATTTCATTGCGATAAGGAAAGAACCTAAAGAAATGCAGTCTCGGATGTGAAATCCTCAACCCCAAAAGTTTGATTTTGATGTATTTCATTGCGATAGGGAAAGAACCTAAAGCAATGCAGTCTCGGATGTAAAATCATCAACCCCAAAAGTTTGATTTTTGATGTATTTCATTGTGATAGGGAAAGAATCCTAAAGCAATGCAGTCTCGGATGTAAAATCCTCAACCCCAAGAATTTGAGTTTTTGATGTATTTCATTGTGATAGGGAAAGAACCTAAAGCAATGCAGTCTCGGATGTGAAATCCTCAACCACAAAAGTTTGATTTTGATGTATTTCATTGTGATAGGGAAAGAACCTAAAGCAATGCAGTCTTGGATGTGAAATCCTCAACCCCAAAAGTTTGAATTTGATGTATTTCATTGCGAAAGGGAAAGAAACTAAAGCAATGTAGTCTCGGATGTGAAATCCTCAACCCCAAAAGTCTGAATTTGATGTATTTCATTGCGATAGGGAAAGAATCCTAAAGCAATGCAGTCTCGGATGTGAAATCCTCAAACCCAAAAGTTTGATTTTGATATATTTCATTGCGATAGGGAAAGAACCTAAAGCAATGCAGTATCTGATGTAAAATCCTCAACCCCAAAAGTTTGATTTTTGTTGTGATTTTGAGATCTGGAAGATTGAAATTGAAATTTGATTGAGATTTGATTTGAAATCTGGAAGATTGAATTTGAAATTGATTGAGATTTGATTTGAAATCTGGAAGATTGAATTTGAAATTGATTGAGATTTGATTTAAAATTTGTGTTCATTTTGTTTATCCTTTAACAATTCAAATTTGCCTTATCGTTCATTTAATTTTCATGTGAATTTGGCGTTCATCATTATTTTTAGATTTTTAAGGAAAGTTTTCTTTTATTCTTTTTGTTTCTTTTCTGTTCTTTGTTCGAAGTTCAATTAACTTTAATGGCGTTTCCCACTCAATTCTGCACAAAAGAGGTGAAGGCCAAAATGTGACATGGTCACTTTCATTCCAATCATGTCGAAGATACATCATACAACTCGATCTGGAATATATTTCATACAATCCATGTAGACTCAAAACGGACTATGTATGATCTTTGTCCATCCATCCAAAAAGGCATCTGTCAGAAAATCCATGTCTGAATAGTGAGGTGCATGGTCAATACCATCACCTTCCAAGCCATCCTTGGCAAGGATGCCGTATGGATGTACATTGTAGGTGTGATATTTTCCATGTAACTCACAGCTCGTAAGGCCGGAGGCTCTCTAGCTCTGGGTCTGGCTGGAAGTGGTAAGGTGTTTTCCTGTCATCCATCCTTCTAAAAGTAACTTAGATCCGCTTCATTGGTACTCCTGGTATGCAATGTTTAGCGACATCTGCTCCGTTGCCCTTTAGTATCATGAGGGAACCTACCGGTAATGGTATCTTTACTGGCCTTCGGAACTCACCTGGGCCTGTTATCCGGAGGTCAGATTCGAACATGATATTACACTCGTTCGTAAAAGAAACCGTGCGTAAATGTCCGACAAAGTCGTGGTGATCTATGTGCGGGGGTATACAGTCACCCTGCTTGTAAATGTTAATGATGCAACTGGTTGGTATGCAATATGCTGGCAGTACCCTCCATGTTATAATTCTCTTTACCATCCTTTTGATGACCAATGGCATTGGATCTACCTTGCCATGACGGAGTATTCCCGGTGGGTTTCCCTTCCTGTCTTCTGCGAAGTTTTAGCAACATCCACATTGTATTGTAATTCTCCCTTTCCCTGACATCCATCTCCGGGGTTCTGAGTAGGTGTTTTCTCTTAAGCGGCCTGCTCGACCCATTCTTTTCAAATCCCGGATGCAGTCCACGATTTGTTGTTGTTCATATTCTGAGAACATGTTTGTATGTAGCTCGAGGCCTTCTAGTATATTGATCATCCTGCTTCTGATTCTCTCGAAGTATTCAAAAGTTTGCTTCTCGACATTCTGCATTCTTTCTAGCTCGTATTTTGGAATAATCTGCAAATGGTGAGGCCTGGTGACGTACTGTGGGATATATGGCTCAATCCCTTTCCGTTCTCCTGCATTCCTCGGCTCCTCAGGGATGGTCTCCATCGGGACATCCTCCGGGGTTGCTTCTGCAACAAGGTTATACATTACCGGTGGCTTTATCTGGTGGCGTGGTAGCCTTCCTTCTTCTGATCTTCTTGAGATTTCCCTGGTTGCTCCTGTTATCCTAAGAGCTGGCCTCCTTTCTTCAGGTTCCTGGTGAACCGGTATCTTTGAAGTATATGCACTGGTAGTAGAGACTGCCTCGTCTCGCTGGTCCGTCGCTAGTTTAGTTAACATCTTGCGGATACGGCAATTTTTATTTCTTCGCCGAGTTGTCTGTGAGAGTAGCTCTTCGTACTTCCCGAATCCTCGTGGGCGCGGTGCCGACAAGCCTCGCCCTCCGCTATAGCGACTACGGACTTGATTCTCTTGTCCTCCTCGGTGTTTGTTTTCCTTTTCTTGCTGTCGGGTTGGTGGCTTGGGCCATCCACTTTCATTACTGTCTGACTTGGCAATTCCTCTTGGTCAACTGGGACCCAGTCACTTTCCTCGTATTGCAGGCCTGCTGGTGCGAAGTCTTCATCAATCTCTATTATTGCTCCATCTTTCACCCTCTTTTCGTCGAGTGCAAGGCTTACGCCATTTCTAAAGTTCAGGACCAACCGCCCGTTCAACATTTCCCTGCGAAAAGACAAGGAAAAGGATCAGGGGCTGTACTAAGAACAAGAACATTAAGAAAATGTTTATTAGAGACAAAATTTTCTTCTTCTTTTTATTTATTCTTTTTTTATTATTACTTTTGTATTTTTAAATTCAACAGGAATGAAGTGGGAAAAGATCAGGAAAAAGATTTTGATTTGGAAGAGAGAACAAGGAAAATTTTATTATCATGATTTTATTTATTTTAGCATAGTTTTTATTATTTTTGGGTTCGGACCCAGTCATAAGTAATTACTTCGCCTGTGCTTCTAGGGATGAAGAATTCATTCCTTCGAAACATCAGGTAGCGTAATACTTCTTCAGGTATCGTCCGTTGATCGGAAGCATATGTCGTTCTCCTTGGCAATTCACTAGCTGGTAAGAGCCTCCTGAGTAGACTGCCTCAACCACAAACGGCCCTTCCCAAGTGGGTTCAAATTTTCCTCCTATCTTGCAGTGTGCAAGGATAGGTCTCTTGAGAACGAGAACTAAGTCACCAACTTTGAAGGTTCTTGGGCGGACCCACTCGTCATGGGCTCGAACCATCTTAGCTTGGTATAGTTCTAAATTCTCTGCCGCGCCGCAAGTCTTTTCCCTTCCAGTGCTTTCTAATTCCTCTAGTTGTAATTTGACATTCTCTTCTGTCGTGATTTTGTTTGCAACAACGAATTCCGAGTGAAGGAAGCTCGGACCTCTAAGGGTAACATCGCCTCGGACCCATACACTAGAGCGTAAGGTGTAGCTTGAGTAGGAGTTCGAAGGTTGTCCGGTTGGCCCATAAGGCTTCTAATAACTTCTCGTGCCAATTTCTCTTATTATCGTCCAAAGTTTTCTTTAAAATTTGAACGAGAGTTTTATTAAAAGCCTCGACTAGAGCCGTTTGCTCTTGGATAGTAAATTGTTGAATACCGCCGACCGATTCCGTGTCTCCCGACAAAATTGTTGATTTGTGTGCTTCTGAATGCTGATTCATTATCTGAGATGATCCTGCACGACACTCCGAAACGGTAGACAACTTGGTTCTTGAAAAACTGTAGCACGTGGTGTGCTTTCACTTCTCTGAGTGGAACTGCCTTTGCCCACTTGGAAAACTAATCTGTAGCTGCAAGAATGAAGCGATGTGCTTTCGAAGATGACGGTTCTATTGGACCCACTATATCTGTGCCCCAACATTTAAATGGCCATGACACAATTGTCGGATGTAGCACATTTGGAGGTTGGTGTAGAACCACTCCGTGCACCTGGCATTGGTGACAGCTCTTGGCGATTTTCATTCAGTCGGTCATCATCGAGGGCCAGTGGTACCCTAGTCTTTTAATTTTCATTTTCATCTTCGAATCCGACTAGTGAGCGCCACAGAGTCATGAATGCACCTCTTTAACAATTTCACGGGCCTCATACCCGCTTAGGCACCTTAGCCACATTTGATCGAAAGACCTTCTGTATAATGTGTTATTTATTAATGCGTAGGATAGAGTTCTTTTCTTGATCTGATGGGCTAACTACCTATCATCTGGTAGTTTTCATGTTTGTAGGTAGTCTATTAATGGCTGTCGCCAATCTTCTGTGTTTTCTGTCACTGCTGCAACTGATTCTTTTTCTTTTTCTGATTTGTGTATTGTGTCTATGTCGAGCCGTGATAGGACTCGACGTCCGTGAACCGACACTTCCACCGATTCATCTTGCAAGGTGCAAATTCTTTTGTGAGGCGGGCTAACGCATCTGCTAAAGCATTTTCTTTCCTGGGAATTTTGTAGATCGTCACATTCGGAATCTGTTCCAACAACTGTATGGCATACTGGAAGTATTGCTCGAGTCTTAGCTTTAAAATTCTGTACTGTCCGGCGATCTGTTGAATGATTAACTATGAATCTCCATAGATGTTGATCTTTGTTATCCCCATTTGAATAGTTAATTTCAGTCCTGTTATGAGGGCCTCATATTCTGCCTCGTTGTTTGTGCATGGCTCAGTTAAGTGGTAGGAGTATCTTAACATCCCCCGCTCCGGTGTTATAAAGATTAGTCTGATTCCTGCCTTACCGGGCACTATCACTTGCGATTCTTCATCTTTGTGTGCTCGAAGATGCTCCGTCGAAATATAATTCCCAACGTCGATCATCGTGGTCTTCTAAGCTAATTATTTGTTCATCCGGCAAGTCGTCATCGAGAGGAGATTCCGCCGGCAAAGGGTGTGTCTGCGAGGAAGTCTCGCTAGGACTTGTCCCTTTACGGCACAAAGAAGCACGAAAGTTATATCGAATTGCAATAATATCATTGACCACCTGGCAAGTCTGCCGGAAAGCGTTGGATGGGTCATCAAGTATTGCAATGGATTAAATTTCGAGATCAGGTTGACCTTATGAGAAAGCATGTAATGCCTGAGCTTTTGAGCGGCGAAGATCAGGGCCAAATAGTGCTTTTCAATTGTGGGATACTTTACTTCCGTCGGAAGTAAACGACGGCTTAGGTAGTAAAGAGCATTTTCTTTACCCTCATCATTGACCTGGGCTAACAGGGCTCCGAGAGAGTCGTCCAAAGCCGCGGTATAAAGTATCAACGGTCTACTTGAGACTGGGGCTGCTAAGACAGGAGGTGTCATTAAATATTGTTTAATGTCCTCAAAGGCCTTCTGGCATTTCTCTTCCCAAATAAATTTGGCGTCCTTTTTAACTAATGCCGAGAAAGGCTGACACCTACCTAACAAGTTCGAGATAAAGCGTCGAAGATATGCTAGCTTCCCTTGAAAAGATCATAGTTGTTTTAAGGTTCTGGGAGGTGGCATTTCTAAGATAGCTTTAATCTTTTCTGGGTCGATTTCAATTCCACGATGTCGGACAACGAATCCTAAGAATTTCCCGGAGGTGATTCCGAAGGCGCATTTTAAGGGATTCATCTTAAGGTTAAATTGTCTTAATCGTTCGAAAACAATTCTCAAATCATACGAGTGATTTTCTTTTACTTTGCTTTTGATGACCACATCATCCACGTAGCATTCGACTTGATTGTTGATGAGATCATCAAAAATTCTTGTCATCGCTCTCCGGTAGGTCGCTCCCGCGTTCTTCGGATCCGAATGGCATCACCGTGTAGCAATATACTCCAATCGGCGTTCGAATGTCGTAAGTTTTCATCTTCTCGGAGCCATTTTTATCCGGTTGTATCCCGAAGATCTATCCATGAATGAGAATATTTCATGTGTTGAAGCAATGTCGATCATTAATTCCGTGATCGGTAGAGGAATTCATCTTTTCGGACATGCCTTGTTTAAATCTCTCGAAATCCACACAAATTCTGATCTGACCATTCTTCTTCCTGACTGGCACCACATTAGCTAACCAAGTTGGGTATTGTTCTTCACGGACAAATTTAGCCTCTATTAGCTTTTTAACTTCAGCTATGACTTGTTGTTCGATTTCTAGACGCATTCTTCCGGGACCTTGTCCGATCGGAACGAAGTAGGATACACTCCTAGCTTATGGATCGCGACCTCTGGAGCTAATCCTGACCTCTCATCATAGCTCCAAGCAAAACAGTCTTTAAATTCCATTAATAACTTGATTATTTCCTCGGAGTTTTGTTTATTGAGTAAGGAGCTAACAAAGGTAGGTCTAGGCTCTTCGCTAGTACCTAAGTTAACTTCCGTTAACTCATCTATTGTAGATTTGATCTCTTCTTCGAACTCCGGTGGAGCGTTCCCAATTTGTAAATCTTCAAATTCTTCTGTAGTTTCCATGCAGTTTTCATTAGACTCACAAGTGACAACCAAGCAAAATTCAGTATCGTCAACTGATCCTACTGTGCTGAATCCGAGACCATGCTTTGAATTGGGTGGACAACCGGAGTTATTCCATAAATTTTCAAAATGTTGTGATTGGCCTTTTGTCCATTGTCGAGGTAAGAAACCACGCTGAATTAAATTTTGAACACAGGGAGGGTACCACTCAAAAGGTAATTCCATTAATTCTGATGGAGTAGCATCTTTAAATTGTACATTATTTTCAGTTTTGGAGGAAGGAGTACCACGGTAGAATTTGATGGGCTTTGCACCGCTGCAACGTACTTCTTTGACCACCATACCCTCGATCTTATTAGAATGGATTGGGGTCAGGGTCATAGTATGTACATAGTGGTTACTCTTCTCGTACATCAATTTATATTCTTCGTTCTTTTCATCTTCAAGAGAGATCCTAAATTGCGGCTTCTTTCGACTTATTGTCGCTGCTTCTTGCTTGATCTCTTTTTCTTCTTCAGAATTGTCTTCCCAATCAACATTGATGGTCTGGTTTCCTTCGTCCAACCTGTCTTAACGTCTCCGCCACGACCTCGTCCCCGGCCTCGACCTCGGATGCGAGTTGTGGAGAAACCTTCACCATCTCGCCGTAAGGGAGTGGTGAGTGACCGTTGGACTAGAACTTCGGGTTCTTCGTCGTCCCGAACTTCCTTTGCTTCATTCGTTATAGTATCTCCGGAAAAGATTGTTTTCTTTGGAGGTGCATAATAAGCCGCATCTTCATGGATTCTAATTTCATGTACGGAGAATGGTTGTAAGTCACCTTTGATGCACTGTTCCCCTCCATCATAGTATTTGATGCACTGATGTAGGGATGATGGTACCATCCGGTTCTCATGTATCCATGGTCAGCCCAGTAGAGCGTTGAATGACGTTTCTGAATCAATTATGTGAAGTTTTGCGGTTGTCTTTGCCAAGTCACCGGTCTTCATTAGCAGTGTTATCGATCCGAGGGCTCTTTTTCCTTTCTGGTTGAATCCTCTTAATAACATTTTGTCTGCTTCGGGCTCGCGAGCATCAATTTCCAAGTATGCTAGCATTCGAAGATTCATTATATTGATCGATGCTCCTGGATCCACCAATACTCTGGAGAGCGTAAACTTTCCGATTGTGACTGAAATGTACAACGATCGATTGTGATCTGCTGTCCCAAGTAGTAGGTCATTGTCTGTGAAGGTAACACCTCGTTGTTCCTTTAACGAGCAAACCTCATCTAAGGAATCTCCGGTCATTTGAGCTAAGCAAATTTTTGGATCAAGTAAGGCCTTGATCAGAGCTTCTCTCATCTCCTTTGATAAGATGAGGGCGTCATAGATGCTCCGTTTGGCCGGTAGTTTCCTAAGATGGGCTAGCACATTGTAATCCACTTTATTTCCATGTGTCTCGATTTCTTCCCGAATGGGTATTTCTTCTGCCGGGGTTGGTTCTTCCCGAACAACCACCTGCTTTCCTTTGTCCTTTGGACCCATTCTCGGAGGTAGAACTCTTCCACTTCTTAAGTTGACTTCTGTAATTTCTTCCGAATCTATTATTGAGTTTGCTGGTGTCTCCTCCTGAATCGGAATGACAGGTTCTTCTGGATTAGCTTCAGAGTCTGAAGGCTCTAACTCTAGTGTGACTGGAGCTCCTCGAAACTCATAAATAGATTCACTGCTTGTTGAACTATCATAGCCTCCTTGGTGGATGTCTTCTTTGTCATTGTGATCGTCGAGATTGTGTAAGATTTGAGAATTGTCACTTGTATCGGAATCGATATCCAGATTAGGTTGGTTGTCGCTAGTTACGTAATCGTTAGAAACAGTCAAAACGTAGCCAACGCCATAACCCTTATCATTATAAGATCCCACCGGAGTGAGTAAATAATCATATAGAGTCAGAGGTTCGAGGGGTTTCTCCCCCAAATCGGAAATAACCATCCTAGGATAAGTAGCCCCTAGTCTAGCCTTAAGAGTCTAGGTCTTTTCTTTTTCATCAATTTTCTTCTTTTCTTCAATCGTCTCTTGTTGAGGTGGTTCTTCTATCGCAAGTGATTGTGCCGACTTGACAGGTTTCGAACTCTGAATCGAGGCTCGCACCGAAGTGGTTTGGATGCGATCCAAAATCTTCTTCGAAGACTTTGTCCAGGCGGTAGTCCATCCATCATCAGTCGCATAGGGATCTATCGGAACAATGAGATCCGTTGAGATAACATTGATGGAACCTCCTTTCTGGGGTTCCTTCATGTATTCCTTCGGGATCGTTATATTCCCTTTTCGTAGATTGTCGTTGAGCCAATTTTTGAAGGTAATGCAATCTTCTATCTTGTGTCCAAGCATCCGGTGGTAAGGGCAAAAGTTGGGATCACCTTTCTTGTCGACTTCTTCCGGTTTCTTAAGCTCCGGCAAGCTTGGAAATCCGGAGTCTTCATCGACCGCGGAACATTTTCGGCACCGCCTCATTCTTGAACGGATACTCCCCGCTCGAAGCTCCCTTAACGTACGTTGTGGACGAGGAGGTTGTTCATACTGTTGAGATGACTGATAGTTGGGTCGGGGTTTCTGGTAATTCTATTGAGTTTGTTGCGGCCGTTCTGGCAGTATTTGTATTGGCTGCTTCCCTTTATCCACTGCTGCGACGATTCCGGACTTCTTTTCAAAAGTTTTCACGGGCTTTTGTTTGTCTGTTTTGTCGGTGAAACTTAATTGTTTCGCCTCCCCTTGCAAGCTTCCGGCCTTGCTTAACAACTTCCTGAAAGTCTTAATAGTAAATCCCTTGAGGAGAAGTGCTATCGGGCCATGAATGCTCTTCAATAAAATGCCGACTGCATGCTATTCTTGTAGCTGCGGCTCACACTTCATACATAGATTCCTCCATCGAAGTATGTAGTCCATCAAAGTTTCATTCGGCTTCTGCTTCTCTACCACTAAATCACCTATAGTGATGTGGTGCTGAGCTCTGACAAATCGCTTGATGAAGAGGTTCTCTAATTCTGAAAATGTCTTCACCGAACCGTTCGTTAATTCCGCATACCAATCAAAGGCGATCCCTGACAGGCTGCTGACAAACTGTCGGAAGAGTAAAGCATCACTTTCGCCGGCATTGCAACAACTGGCACGAAAATGTGCAACATGCTGTCGAGGGTTTCCGGTTCCGTCAAAGGTCTTGAACAGAGGTGGTACGAAGCCTTTCAGATATTGGATAGTGTCGAATTCTTTGGGGTAAGGTCTACCCGTCCGAAGGGATGTCCCGCTCTTTGATTGTGCCAAGGCTTCTCGCACCTGCTGTTCCACCATGCTCTTGATATCCTTTTCCGGAATCATGCTTTCGTGTTGCATCCTTTTTTAATCGATCATCCCCATCGACGGATGTAATTTCCTTTTCTTCGTCTACAATGTGAATAACTTCGGGGGTGTTTCTCTTTGGGGTTGAACCCGACTCGGAGAGTGGCTAGGGCTGCAGACCATCTCTTCCATCCTTTTTGCCATTCGGGCGATCGTATCATCTTTCTCCTGAAGCTGCATCCTCATTACTTCAGGCTCTTCTTTTTCTGCGGCTGCAAGAGCACCTTGTGAAGCTGACGAAGCTCGTGTTTCAACCATGTTAATTTCTGCATATTCATCATCCATGAACTCTGACAAGTCGACTTCATCTCCGAATTTTTCTTCTCTTTCTTTTGCTAATCACCGAATATCAGTTCTTAGCTTTTCCATAGCATCTTCTAGTGGTCTTTTCTGTACATCTTTGCAGTTGTCATGCGATAGCTATCGGGTTTCCTTCTCATGAGTCCCCTTCACCGCGGTAGCACTTTCTTCGGACTCAAGTCTCCTGACGAGACTTTCCTTCTCAGGCTGTTGTTTTAATCTTAATTGTCCGGTAGTGGGACGCCATACCATCCTTCTAGCAGCAGAAGGTCTAGGACCGGATGGTCTGTCAGCCAAATGCTGGAAGGTGGTATCCTCCCTAATTTGTAGTCCTGAAACAACGACAGGTGGACTAGTTTTCATTCTCTTATTGGGCTTTTCTGCAGCGATAGCAGGTTCTACTCGCGGCCCAAGATGGGGCTTAGCTAGCACCCGCCCTATCCTTCTTAAAATTTCTGATACAGGGCATTTTTCTTTCTTTGCTAACTTTTCTATCAGGGTTTGCAGTCGAGCAAATGGCGTAACTCTAGCCCTTTTCTTACGGCCGTCATTGTAATATGCAAGCTGAGGCAATGCAGAAGCAATCTTGCGGACATTTTCTTCATCCTCTGCGGCGGAGAGGGGATTGAATCTACTTCCTCCCAAAAGTGGTATGTATTCAGGCAGTGGTGTATACTCGGGCAGCTTCGGATTTCCTCCAGAAAAGCAACTTCAGCAGCTCTGGCTTCTCTAGCAATCCTTCTACTTCTGTTCCTCCTCTGAGTCCGTGTCAGTGATGGAATTCTCGAGCTGGACCCGATTTCAAAAATAAAAGGTTTTACAGGAAGATCTGTACCCTCCACGGCAACAAGTTCATCACTGTTCTGAATTTCCTTCCCCTTTAGTCTGGCATAAGCTGGGGTAGGTGCAGAGACAACTAGACCAGTGGGGGTAGCAACAACAGTCATTTTGCGAACAACAGCATTCCTCTCGACTGGAATCTTTTACGAGGAGGAAATTCATGAGTCGACTCGAGGTTAAACTCAATCAACGGCTTCTCGCTTCCGGTACTTTGCTTGTGAGTGAGAAGAGAGTGACGTCGGGGATTTTGATGTCGGTGTCCCCGAATCCTTGTCCGAATCGAATGATTCCATTATCGAGCAGTTCGACCTCGAACACAGCCGTGTCCGATCCGTTGACGAAGGAGAAGATCGCTTTGGGGCTTTCATTTCTGCAGGGCAGATTCCAAGTGTTAGTCTCCGAATCGTGTTTCTTCTTGTCGTAAAACTTATGAAGCAAAAGAAAGAGTCCGAACACATTCCCGTTTATCTTAGTGTATTTGCGGTATTAGAAGATAATTGTTTTTCGAAAAGATTTGTTCGTCAGGAAAGAGAATTATTAAAAGTAGGAGAGTTTTAGGAAGGGTAAAAGGAATTGATTAGGAACTGGAAAAGGAAGAGAAAGTCTTGTAGAAACTTCTCGACCCGCAAGACTGCTCCTAAACTAATACCTATTAGGGCCCACCCCACCTTAGAAATGAGGTAAAAGGATCTCGTAACCTCTCTATTTAGGGGTGTCTAAACAGTGGCTCCTAAATCCGAGAGAATGTTGGCTATACTTGTTCAAGGTAGAAATGAACATAGTATTCCAACGGAAAGAAGGGTAGTTTGATCCACTAGGGACATGGATACGCTACCGATTTTTGAAAGCAGAACTGTCTGATTAAAATGGAGAGAGGAATTGTCCCCAGCGGAGTCGCCAGAAATTGTACGGCTTATTTTTAGGTTGGTGTGTTTTACTTTGAAAAGAGGTCGCCTAACAGAAGTTGTCGGCGAATCTTAGATTTTAAATTTAATTTAAATATATATATATATAGTTTAGAAAGTAGTATTTTATTTTGAAAATAATTTTAAGATATGAAATCAAACCGACCTCACATCCCAGATAGTTTATATAAACGAGAACCGTATCGCAAACCGTGTATCTATCCCGAAGAATAGACACACTGTTTGGTGATGGGGCTCGATTAAATAAACTAGAAGATTTGTGACATCCGTTTGGTCCGCGAACTAATTTTATAAGCCGACAAATTCCCCGCCTAATATAAATGAATTAAGCAGTGGTTTATATTACTCGGGTTCTTAAAATTCCCTATAAGGGTAAGCCCCTATAGTTAATTACATCTTAAGTGACGGGAATCACTTAAGAAAACTCTCGATAATAATCAGTAATTCTGCTCTCAAGAATTTCAAAGTTTAAGGTTTTCAAAGGATTGGATTTTGGAATTTCAAAAGAGAATGGATCAAACTTAGAACAGCTATTTTCAGGAGTCCAATGGAAGAGGAGTAGGAGAAGCTGAAGATCCAAGAAGAATCTTGGCAACTTGCCAAACTATCCTATTGTTTGGCTCAGATTTGAGAAAATCCTAATATTATCTGATATTTCAATCTTGCCAATTTTAATTAATTTGGACTTATATTTGTATGATAAAATCATACAAATATCCTCGAAGATATGAGGGTTTATGTCGTACTAACCGACTACCTCAGAATCCTAAGACAGGTTAGGGCTTAATTTACAATGCAAATGCCTAACAAAAGGTTGAGGATTTATGTCGCACTAGGCAAACTACCTCGAAATCCTATGGCTTGGTTATTTAATTTTAAGAAAGTTTTGCTGAAGTAGACTTAGGTTTTGCTGATGACGATGGCCGTGCTGCCCACCATGCTCCGAGCTTCTTGTTGTTGCAGAGGTTTAGTTTTAGAAGATTGTAATTAAAAGAGAAGAGAAGAGTTTGGTTTTAGAAATTTTAAAGTCCAAGTGTTTTTTATGTTTTAATTAAAACAAATCTTAAAGTGGATTATAACAACACTGGTTAAGATCCCACGTTTCCATCCTTCCTGCATCGTTATTTTTATCGGATTCACTTAGTCTAGATGAATTTGCTAAACTCAACTAAATTAGTTCCACACTTTCATTTAGACCGTGGGAAATCCCGTTAGCAACACGTAGGTTACATCATCCGAGGTATTCCCGATCATCCAATAAGACATTTTAATTTAGTTATAATTGTAGTTTTGTATTCTGTTTGTGATTAAATTTTGAGTTGTTTTATATTTTGAAATGTTGTGGCGGTGAATTTTATCTTGTAATGACTTTTAATTTAGTTTTGGTTTCAGTTTTAGGGACTATCCTAAAGGTGTGGGTTTTCATGCAATAGTTGTTTATCATGCAAAAAAGTAAGTGCATTTGCAATAAAGTAAATTGCAAGAAGGTAAATTGCAATAAAATAAAAGCGTACCTGGAGGGTCTCCCCGTCATCCCAAGCTGCACTTAAACACAATTTAGAATATTTAAGCATTTAAAGCAAGTTCCTAGGCAAAGCTAAGGGAAGGGTTATTGTTTTCTACCAAGGTCCTACTCCTATAGCTAGTCATCTCCTATGACGTCTAGGTTCTTGTGTTTTGGTTTGAGGACGATTTTCTTCATCAAAGAACAATTAAGTTCAATTATTCTTATAAATATCCTATCATATTGAGGAAGTGCTTAAGATGAATCTTAAACATCATTTCAATATTTTTAGGATTATTTTAAGTCCAAGAGAATTTAATTATATAATGAATCAATTATTGAGGAATTCAAGTTTTATTATCTTGCTCAGTGAACTAGGACATTTGAATATCCTATGAGTGAAGTAACACTTCAGTTAACACTTCATTTAGGAGTTATGACAACAAGAGCTTTTGAGGGCAAATCGATATTCAAGTGATTTGTAATTCAATTTATTTCAATTAATGGGTTTAAGTTTGGAATAGTGTTCAAGTTGTTTTAGATTTATTTTTGAATTCTTTATGTTTTAAGTGATGTTATATTTAATTCAATTTAATTTAATTTAATTTAATTTAATTTGGTTTGGTTTAGTTTTAATTTTTAATTTAATTTTATTTATTTAGTTTAATTTTAATTTTATTTTAACTTGATTTTATTTAGTATTTTTATTATTTAATTTAATTTAATTTAATATGTTTTAATTTAATTTAATGTGATTTAATTTAATTTAATTTAATTTAATTTAAATTTAAATTTAATTTAATTTAATTCATTTTAATTTTAATTTTAATCTAATTTAAATTTTAATTTAATTTTATTATTTTTCTTTTAATTTTAATTTAATATATTTTTTTTAATGTTTTAGGGATAATTTAATTTTAATTGTTAAAGTATTAAATTAATTGAAATTTTGGAAGGATTTAATTTAAATGTTTTAACTTTAATTTAATTTAATGATTAAGCTTTTTAACATTTTAAACCTTGAGTTTAGATTATCATTTTAATTAGGAATTTAATGTTATTGTGGTGATTAATTTAGGGATTTTTAAATTAAAGAATAAATCTCTTCCTAATAATATCCCTATTTTAATAATTCCAGTTTTTTATTATTCCTCCAAGTTTAATTAATTATTTAATTAAGGTTTATTTTAATTATTTTCAAATTGTTTGGTAGGTTTCTACCCTTTAAATACCTAAGTTTCAAACATCCAAAATCAACTTAGTATCAAATATTTTACTCACCCTTTCAATTAAACCTAAAATTTTTAATTATAGGTTAAAATTTTAATTACCATTTTGCCCTTTATGCTTACTAATTCCATAACTCACTAAATTGAGCTTAAATGAATTTGAAATTTTTATTTTACTTATCTCATATGTCAATCAAGACATTAGAGGAAAAAATGTGATTTTTCTGTATTTAATTTTTTTATGTAATTATTTTTGGTGGAAAATAAGAATTTTTTAAGGAAAATTTAATAACAGGACCAAGGGAAAGTTTCTGTCCTTAAGAAAATTATGGGACATTCCTAATGACCAGTGGACCACTTGGACCAATTTTGGTGATTTTTTGAATTATATTATTGTTATTATAATTATTTTGAATTTTGGAGTATTAATTAATTTAAAAATAAAATAAAGGTTGAAAAATGAATTTTATATTTTTAAAAAATCTCTCTGATACCAAGGAAACCAGAGAACCAATTTTTATAATTTTATGATTTTTCTTTGATTTATTAGAATTATTTTAGTGGAAATGCTAGAAAATACATTTTTTTTAATTTTAAAATTACCTTAGGGCTTTAAAATTTAATATCTCATCATAGACACTTAAGAAAAATATGGGGTTTGTTCCTAAGTGATTAAAATTCAAAATGTGACATTTTGGTGAATTTTATTATTTTTGTGATTTTTATTATTTTTTAATTATTAAAAATATTAAAATAATGCAAAAAATCAACTTTTTTGGAAAATTGTAATGTTAATTTTCTTAAATTCCCCTGATATCAGAAAGGCTCCAAAACCAATTTGGTGAATTTTTTAAAAGCATTTTGAAAGTTATGAATTTTTAAAGTTTAAGTTTGGCTAAATGGCTTAATCAACCCATTTGATAGGGCTAACCAAGTCCAATTGACTTCAAAATTTTATGGTGGGTTCTCCTGATCCTAAAGGTCAGTGGAGAATTGATTTTAAGTCAATTTGATGTATGATTAGCTCTAATTAATTAAAGCTCCATTTTGGGTGTTTAAGCCAATTAGGGTTATTCCAAGCGAGTTAACTCAAAACCTATTTTCCCTAGGGTCCTCTGGTCATAAGAAACATCTCCAAATTTTCCTATAATTTATTTCTCAACATGCTAATTATTGGAATTAAAATACTCAAAACAGCAACATAAATTTGAAAAATCAATAAGTTCTCATAGGGATGGCCTCTGACCTTGGAAAATTCAGGGAATGTTCCCAAGTTCAGAGGCTTCAAAAGCCCTATGTTCTCATGCCATGGTGAATTTCCTATATGCATGGAGAATTAAAACAATGCAGAGAGTAAATAAATCATTAAAAATAAAATACTTAATGAAATTACATGATTTCTTTTCCACATTATTCTCCTCTGTTCACTGAGTAAGAGGGTATTTTTATTTTATTTTTATGATTTTTCTACACAAAGTTATGGATTTTTGAAGTTCTGGGTATTTAATAAATAAGAAAAATCCTATTTTCCTACTTAAGTGACGTGGCGCCAGCTCAACCTCGGCAGCTCCGAACGCACACGTGTCGTCTCCTGATTCGGCGCAGCCTTCATACTCAGCACCACGCGGCCCGCCGTTTACGTATCATCTCCTGGTCCGACGCCATCTAAGCTGTCCGTCCGCGCGTGTATTGAATGAACAGCATCCGTTCATCTTCCCCAAGCCTCCTAGCCCGAGAACCGTCCATCTTCTAGGCTTAAGATCTCACTCGATACTTGACCAAATTAAAAGTTCTTATGCTTTATGGATTCGTCTCGAGAAGACGAACACATCCATACGGTTTATGTGGCATGAAATCGACTCAATAAAAATGGAGAATGTTCAAAAGCTCGGGAAGAAGAGTGAGACCATACCTTTGGTCAGAGAAGTGTGGCTTCGATCTGAGGGTTGTTTCACCTTCGATTGGGTCCAAGAAAGCTCCATATGAAGTCTCTTGGCCTGGTGAATCGCCCAGGTATGATTTCAACCAAGCCCGTTCACAAAGCTTGGAGGCTGGAAGCAATGGCTGGCTTGGTGAGGGGGCTTTTGCTGGTAAACTTCTTCTCTTGGTCCGGTGAAGGTGTAGGACCAATCAATTTGGGGATTGGCTCACCGTGAAGAAGTGTCCCGGTTTTTATGCTGAAATTCGAACTCAAAATCGAGCTCGACTGGAGGGAATCGGGCCGGAATCCGAGTGGGAATCAAATGCTCTATGTGTGGAGAGTGGTCCGGAATGATTTTGGTAGAGTTTCCTTAAGGTTGGTTTAGCACACCTTCCATGGCCGAGAGAGGTGGGGTTTAAATAGGCATGGCTGGAGGCTCTCCCAGGGGGAGTTAGGGCTTGGGATCAGCTGCTCTTGGCAAGGGAAGAACAGCTGCAATGGCCATTGGGCTTGGGGCAGCTCAGCAAGGGAGAATTCAAAAATTGACTCACAAGGGTGCTCTCGGCCTGGTGGTTTCCGGCTGCTGTGGTGGCTGGCCGGCCAGGTTCAGGTCACCCTCAAGGTCAGGAGGACCAGTGCTGGAGGTTTGTGCAAGCAATTGTCCAATGCCAAGTGTAAAGGGTTGGATTTAAGTGGTAAAGGGAGAAGATTGATTTTGGGTTCACATGTGTCAACCCATGGTCTGATTTTGGGCCAAGGGGATCAGTTGGGTCAGCTGCCATGGAGTGTTGAAGTACCCATCAAAATAGTTTAAGTTAATTTTGGGTTATGGTGTTGCATTAAAGAGGTTAAAATGGCTTAAGGAAGGTTTAGGAAAGGACTTCCTCTTCTTACCATTAATGGCTTGGTGACAAGTCAAACCCCCTATGGCTTCATGTGGCTTGTCCATGGCTTGCATGTGGCTCCATTTGGCTCATCCTTGGCTTAGGAAAAGTGGATTCATTTATATGAAAAAGGAATTTGGAAATTTTGGCAATTTAGTGAAAATTTAGATGTTGCTTGATTTAGGTTGATTTGATGATTGATTTGGGACTTAGGAATTGATTTCAATTGAAGGGATGATGAGAAGGAATTGTCAATGTGGGCTTTCGAATGGGTTTGGGCTTTTGGATTTTACTTTGGATTGGCTTTTAAAATGGTTTAGGGAAGTGGGCTTTTGGATTTTAAAATGGACTTTAGGATGAAAGTTTGGTAAAGTCTTGGGCCAAATAATTGTTGGGTTTGGTTTAGGGATGCTTCATGAGGGATTTGGAATAAATTTGAGGTGGTTTGGGCTTGAATTGGGTTAGGTTTGGGTTCATTTGGTACATGGGCCAATGTAAGTCAAATTGGGCTAACTTGGGCCAATGTTGGGCTAGGGTTGAAATTAATGTAAAATTAATGTTGGGAAATGTTTATGGGAGTGTTTCAAAGAGGTTTTGACTTTGGTTGGGTTTTGATTTTGGGGTTTGGGCTTATTTGGGTAAGGTTTGGATTTAGGTCAAAATTGGGCCTTTTAGCTTTGGGTTGAATTTGAGTGGGGTTTGGGTCCAAATTTTGGGCAAATTATGTTAGTGTTTTGTTTGTGGGGTTGTTAAGGAAGGTTTAGAAAAGGTTTTGGGGTTAATTTGAGTTGAATTGGGTTAGTTTGGGCTAAGTTTGGGTCATGGGTCCAAATTGGGCTTTAAGGTCCAAAGTGAAATTGGATTCAAATTCCAATCAAATTAGACTTGGATTTGGTCTAGATTAGTGTTGGGGATGTTGAATTGAAGTTTAGAATTGAATTTGACCAGAATTTGGGTCAATTGGGTAGGTTTGGTTTGACATTGGGTTTATTTTGGGTTAAAAATGGGTCGTATTGGGGATTTTAACAAAAGTGGAGTTAATTGACAAAATTGGCCCATGGTGTAGTTGAACAAAATGAAATTGGGAATATTTGGGATTTTCTGGAATTTTCTGGGAATTTTCAGAATTCTTGGATTTTTTGGCTAAGAGGGGCATTTTGGGTATTTGGAGGGTATTTGGGGGTATTTTTGGAATTTTTGGTATTTTTGGCTATGAATGATCAATTTGAGTAATGTGGGAATGTTTGGGATTGGTTTTGAGGAATTTTGGGTATTTGGATATTTTTTTGAAAAATTTGGGTAATTTCAAGGGTTTTGGGTAGAGTTAGCAGGTGTAGGGTCCCGGGGGTCAAAAATTGAAAATTTAGAAAATTGAAGATCGGGTAAATGTAAGTGGAATGAAATCATTTTGGTTAATCCATGAAGCCATATCAAGCCCACATAAGCTTAAAAATATAACATAGTTATTATAATTATTTTTAATAAAGTTTTTTAAGTAAAGAAAATAAAAAGCCTATCCCCTATATTTTGAAAAATTTACAAGTATTTCTGAATTAGATAGCAACACATATTTTCATACTCTTTTATCTAAGAGATTTCTAAACTTCAAATTGGTCTCATTTACTAAAATTTTTTCTAAATTGGACTACTACGTTTCTAGAACAAAATTTTAAAAACTCCTAAAGAAACTCATACACATGATTTGCTTATGTAGTTTTACATGATTATAGTGTTACTTGAGGACAGGTAACGTTTAAGTTTGGAGGAATTTGATCCACTTTAAAAATTACCTATTTTTAGTGTAGATTTCATGCTAACTTTATGCACATTTTTAAAGATATTACACTTTAAAGGAAAGAATTTTGCATATTTTTTTCTTCAAGGATAAAAATATGATTTTAGAGAAAATCAAGAAAAAAATATGAAATTTTGAGCCAAAATAAGCAAGGAAGAAAATTCTAACTTAGCATATATTGATATGTCTTTCTATGCTTAATATCTTTTATATTTCTCACATGTTTTTGAATGAAATTATACTTTTGAGAAAGGTTGTTTTTATGTCTATCTTGTAGGTGAAGATGTTAGGAATGCAATGCAACTGAAATGGGTCGAAACGAAATTGAAACGGAGCCAAACCCGGCGCCCAGGCTTCAGTGACGAAGAGAAAACGGCACCTAGGCGCTAGAATCAAGGCCTAGGTGCCATAATCATCCAGAAACGGTTATTGGACGGATTTTTGACGACTTTGGGAGTTATTTTGACGCTGTTAAGTAGTTTCTAGACCTTTTAGAAGACTAGAAGTTATTCCAAATATATAGGACATCTGATACAATGAATCTAGACACATTGGAGCGGTTTAAATCGCGAAAAGGTGCGATCCAAAGTGAAGGGGTGCGACTGTTTTGGGCACGGAGTCTGGCGCATAGGCGCCAGAACATGGCTCCTAGGCGCCAGAACATGGCTCCTAGGCGCCAGAACATGGCTCCTAGGCGCCAGAGTCGATTTCCAGAAGATTCAATGAATGTGGACTACTTTTGAAGAGGTGCCTTAAGCAACCCCTGGCCTTCTTCAGAGCTCTATAAATAGGAGATATTTCCACAAGAAAAAGGGCCTCTCTTGCCTCTCTCTCTCTCTTGCCTCTCTCTTGTCTCTCTCTCTCTCCCCCTCTCTTTCTTTCCCCTTAGTCATTTTAGTTATTATAGAGTCATGAAGATGTAGATTTCTACATCTTATGGAGAGATTAGTGAGGGATTTTGAGATATTTATGTAAGGGATGTACGAGCGGCGCATGGATTGGTTGAAGACTTTGGTGGAGAAATCTTCTTCTTCCCTTCAGAGGGAAAAAGCTAAGTATTGTGTTCTTCATTCTCTTGTAATTGTTGTAAACACTTTCTAGTAGATTTTATTTATTTTAAACCGAGTTTTCTGTCGTAATTTATCCTTGCTTCGTTAGTGATTTTCTTCACTTTTTTTTAATATGAAGTAGTGGCATGTGTAGGAAAATTATTTTTAAGATGAAATTATCTATTAAATTCTTCTAGGTGACAGATAGTTGCATAAATATAATAGAATACCAATGAAATAAGTTCCTTATTGGGACTTAATTTATTACACAATTATATCAAGTCTTTTACTTCTTATGCTATTATTTTCATTTACTTTTATTTTGTAATGAAATAGATGTATGTTTAGGAATTAAGATTTGCTTAGATATTCTCTTATTAAATTATGGTGATGATATTCATACCAGATCTTCATTTACTTTAAAAATTGATCTATTATATTGCTAAAACTCGTTGAATAATTTTGAGACCTATCCGGAGATGAGTTCTTAACTAGAAGATATCACATGAATCCTTGGGTAAGCGAAGGCTATATGCGGGTTATTTATGGTGAAGTGCAAATAAATAGGGAGATATGATTTATTGGGTGCAGAATTGATTAGTTTTTAGAGTGACAGACTAAATTCTAATAATTTGATCTATGAAAGGGAACGGGTCACTGGTAGGGCCGACCATAGCCACCCTTGGACATCTAGTAGTATGAGCCTAGATTAACCCATTCTACTAATAAAACATCGTAAACCGATCTATAGATTAGCCAATATTCTTTACACCTGGAACAAAGGGTAAAAAATAAAATTGCTTCTATTTGGCACTACTACCTAAAATTCTAAGCATTTCTTTCCTACACATTATCTATGTAATTGAAAGAGAAAGGTAGTTTTTAACATCTCAAAATTCTCCAAACCAATTTATCCATAAGTTATCTTTTTATTTAAGAACTTTATTTAGGATTAGTTATTGAAAAAAAACCTTTTTAATCAAAATTCCAAATTTAGGCCTTATAGAAATAGACTGGAATTAGCCTAAAGGATTGCTTTCCTCGCTTCTCTTTGGGGTCGATACTGGGGTTATAAAAGAAAACCCTATATTACTTGAAACGATACATATACTTGCGTAGAACCCCTAGTGTGTAAAATATTTTCTAAAATTTTACAACATTTTGATTTTATACACTAGCCGCTATTTTAAAATTGGGTCAAGTATTTGACCATCTTTTGGATGCAAAAATTACTGCGTTATTGCGGGTCGGGTCAACCACTAGAATTTTTAGTAAGAATTCTGTCTTTTTTAGAAGGCTGGATGGGGATGGATAGTATTTTAGCTTGAGTCTCCAAGTTAACAAAATTGCTGAATTTAGAAATCTCCCAACTATTATTGGTCCAACAATAAAAATTTTTTTGAATATTAGAAGAGTTAACAAATTGTGCTTGAAGAGAGTCATTGAAAAGCCAACTATCTAGCCAGAAATCAATTGCTCCCTTACCAACTTCCCAAACAAACAGTTTTTTAGCTTGTGACTTAATTTTCAGTAGCTCTTTCCAATATTTTGTATCTCCCAGTTTAGGTTGAACTTGAAGAGGATGTTTGTTGTAACAATATTTGCCATGCATGAAGTTAGCCCGAAGAGAATTCGTTGACCTGAATTTAATCCATTGTTTACAGTAAAAAGAGAAGGAAAATGTTGAAAGTTTTTAAAGCCCAAACCTCCACTTGCAAGAGTTTACATAATTTATCCCAATTAGTCCAGTGTAATTGCTTATGTTGACATTCCCATAAAAACTTATTAAAGATAATAGATAACATTTTCTGAGTGTTTTTCTTCATTCTCACCATTTGTAGTATATAAAGAGGAAATGCTGTCAAAATGCTTTTTAAAAGAGTAATCCTTGCACCATTAGATAGAAATGTATTAGTCCAACATTGAATTTGAGAGGAGGTCTTAGTAATCACATCATCATAGTGAGAAAGTTTCCTCCTGCCTTTAATTAAAGGGAAGTCCAAATAAATAAGAGGATAAGTAGCTTCCTTAAAACCAGTGGTATCAAGAATCCATTTCCTCATCTGAGAAGGTATTTTAGAGCTCGCAAGTAATTGACATTTAGCTTTATTAATGGTCATCCCAGAAACATCCTCAAAGTTCTTCAACATTTTCATAATACATCTTGTAGAACACTTGCTGCCATTAGAGAAGATGATTACATCATCAGCATAAGCAAGATGACTAACCAAGATATTAGACTTATGCTGAAACTGAGTGTAAGGATGAGCAAGTTGAGTCTGATTAATCATCCTTGAAAAGTAATCAAAAGCCAAGATAAATATATAAGGATATAAGGGATCCCCTTGTTTAATACCTCTACCAGCCTTGAAGAACCCATACAGCCACCATTAAGTAAAACACTATAATAATTATTCTCCACCCACCTAGATATCAGATTACAAAAATCAAGACTGAAGCCTCTTGTTGAAAGCACATTGATAATGAAGGACCAACTGATGGAATCAAAAGCTTTTGTAAGTTCCAATTTAACTATTAGATTAGAGCCTCTACAAGGTTTATTAATATCAGTTATCAACTCTTGAGCCAACAGGACATTGTCACTAATGCATCTACCTTTAATAAAGGCAGATTGATTTTCAGAAATTAAACTTTCCAACAGAGGCTGCAATCTTGCAACAATTATTTTACTGATGATTTTAGAAAAAGTAGTAGTTAAGAAAATTGGAATGAAATCATGCCGAGAAGTTTTAAGTTTATCTTTAGGGATCAATGCAATTGAAGAAGAAACAAAGTACTTTAGAAGATCAAATCCTTGAAAAAAATAGTTTACAGCTGCAACAACATCCACCTTGATAATATTCCAGAAGGATTTATAAAAGTGGGCTGTGAATCCATCTGGACGGCTACTTTATTACCACCCATAGACTTGATAGCAGCATAGATCTCTGTTTCATTAGATAACACAATCAGTTTATACTCATCTATAGGATTAATATCAGATTTCATAAGCTGTGAATTAATTAAAGAGAAATTAGTAGGCTTGAAAGCAAACATTTGTTGAAAATGAGACACCACATCTTCTGCAATATCCTTAGGAGTGGACAGCCATTTATTACTAGTTGATTTGATTTTCAAAATTGCATTAAGTGATCTTCTATACTTGATGACATCATGAAAGAATTTTGAATTCCTATCACCATGAATAAACCAATTAGCAGCTGCTTTTTGTTTGAGAAACAATTCTTCCTGCATTAAGGCATAGTATAACTTATCATTCGCTTCCAAAAGAGATTGTTTGGATTCTCTTCCTTCATCAACAACCACTTCTAATTCAGCTACTACACGTTCAACATTAGCAATATTAGATTTAATATTCCCAAAATCATTCTATTATTAAAATCATTCTAATTCCAATGAGTGAGAGCTTTAGCCAACCTTTTTGTAACTGCCATAATTTCAAAAGAGGATTAACATATGAAGAACTAATTTGAGCATTCCAAGTAGTTTCAATAATGTTGTAGCAATTAGGATGTGAAGACCAAACATTTAAGAAACCTGAAACTACCCTTATTAGACTCAGGCAAGAGAGAAAACTTAATCAGCAAAGGAGAGTGATCAAATCCCAATCTAGCCAAATGACGAACTTTAGAAATAGGGAACAAATCAAGCCATAATTTGTTAGCAAGAATTCTATCAAGCCTTTCAAGAATAAAACCTCGTTTTCATGTATAAGAAGAACCTTCAAATCCAAGATCAAATAAGGCAGCAGATTGTATATTATCAGAAAAATCTAACATAGTCTAGGATTAGGAGTTCTTCCACCCTTTTTTTCACTTGGATGAGCAATGCAATTGAAATCACCTCCAACAATCCATCCTTCATTCATATTTTGACTAATATGCAATAAATGAGACCATAAATCAGCTCTTCCAGCAGAAGGGAGGCAACATAAATAAAAGATGCAAAGCCCTTAAACTGATCCAATTCAAAATGAATATGAAGAAATTGAGAATGATCTTGAAGAACCTCAATTTTCAATTCCTTTCTATGCAGAATCCAGATTTTATTAGAACAGTTGGTTATAAAATTATAACCAACAAAATATTTTGTAAATCTGTCAAAATTGGTTTTAACCAAAGGTTCCAAAAGAACAATAACCCATAACTTATGAAAATTGAGTTTATATATATATATATATATATATATATATATATATATAATAGCTATCACAAATCTTCAAGAAAGTGATGAGAAAAAAAAAAAAAAATCAAGATGTAAAGGTTTGAACAAGTACAAAAAGGAGTAGTGTGTCATCCTATTCTGTACTTCATCCTTAGCGCACATCCTCGCGTAATCCGATGGAATTATTATTTTATAAGAAGAGTTACATACAAACCATTTAATTCCTTGGAATTTATCCATTCCTAAATTTTAATTTTACATATGTGTGCTCTTATACATGCACGAAAAGGATTTATTCTATTTTTTTCTTAGTTAATATGGTGATAATTTATATAATACGAAAAATTTGTGCAAGTAATATTTAGATATTAGGTATGTAAATATACTAGAATTAAGTCGTGGGCATGAAAATGCTCCTTTTTTTTATTGCGTTTAATTATAGGTAATTTGTTTTTCAGATTTTTTTTTTCATAAAATGCACATCAAATAAGTTATTATGACTCGTTCTGATGTAACAACCGAGTTGACTTGTCTTTAAAATTTGAAGTTTTGATTTTGTCAAGATTGGCTCAACAGTTGACTCTCTCGATGGTCGGACCTTTAAGGAAGACATTTCAAAATTAAACTTTCAAGAGAAAAACAACCGTTAAATTTTGTATATAAAAATTCACATATATTCATGAACTGATTAGCGAATCAATTTATATAAATGCAAGGAACTCTTTTATTTTATTTAAAGGACTATTTATTTTGGTATAGTAGAAATGTAAATTTGTTTTTCTTATATTTAATTTGGTGTGAGACACATGGTAAGTATTTATATGAGAAATTTATAGTTCTCATAATGTCATTTAGTGGATTTGAAAATATCCAAATCAAACAAATTGTACATGCAATGAGTTTCTAGTCACCAAATTTGACTCATTTTGTTGCCAAACTCGGCATGATTGTCATCCATGAAAGACTCATATCGTCAACAGCCTTCACCTCATCATCCTTGACCATAATATTGCTAATTTGACTGTATGACCTTTTTTTTTCTAACATTCTATCTTGTTGGCACTTTACCCATAGTTCCCGTCATCATTGGGCCACAATTTAAGTAATATTATTCATTTTAACATAATAATAATAATAATTATAATAATAATAATAATAATAATTGAAGCATGTTAAAAAATTCACAGCACTAGAGTAATTAATTTGCGTTTTAACATTGCATCAAAATCCAGTACACAATCAGAGAATAAAGTTGACATGTGTACCGAAGTTTCTATGTTGAAAACATGAAAAGAAAAGAAACCACATAGCCCTACCCAGTCAAAAATATCAAATATAGCTTGATAAGTAAAGGTACAAACCCTTGTCTCACAGTCAAAAGGGTAGTCATAGCGTTCGTATGTAGGAGGATCGGCTGCACAATGGCCAGAAGCAGTTGTAGCTGCCGGAACTTCATTGCATTGTCTTGAAGTGCATTGTTGCAAAGTGTTCAGGGTGACATGCTGCTCCATTTAATGCTCCACTACTCTGCAACGTCGGCTACTACTCTGTAAAATGGTTTGTTGCTCCACAACGTTGCTCTGTACTCCACACATTGAGTCGTTATTGTGCAATGTTGGTTGCTCTCCAGCAAAGTGCTTGATTGAATTGAGCAGTGGGTAGCTCGGTTAGCATGCACCTCTCCCTCCTTTCTGTTGTCCCATGTTCAAACTCTTCACGCTTCATATTAGGAGGTATTTTTTTTGCAGACAGATGAGAAGGGTTGGAGCTGGTCATAGGCCGTGCCAGCATAGCTCGTAGGTCGGATTGGACTGGTTCATGGGCCGGGCCAGAGTGTGTCATGGGTCGTATTGGAGCGGCTCACATGCCAATCATTGGGAAGCTGGCATGAGCCTGTCGATGCTAATCGAGCGATGTAGTGTTTTTTGGTGATCTGTGAGAAGTGGATTGGGTGGCGCTGCAGCTGCACAGAAGCCAGGATAAAATGACACAAGGAATGCATGGTGGCTTTGCATGGGATCAAGATCAGGTAAATGGGGCAATTTCAGCACGCGGATCAAATGATGGGATGCCACAATCTAGTGTAAGGTCCAGACAACATATACGGGTGATCTCCGATAAATATATGTGCTTACAAATATGATATGAAAATTGGCAACGATGCCAAAAACTTAGGCCACGAGGAATATAAGTGCGTGAATGATTTAAGATATGAAAATTATGATTTTATAATATGGGATACTACGCAAGTATACGTATCGTTTATCAAGTAATATAAGACTTTCTGATTAAGCCCCGAGATATCGAACCCACAAGAAAAATGTGAAATCTTTAAAGGAATTTAGAAAATTATCTTTTTTTACTTTCTTTAATTGTTTTTGAAATAATATGTCTTGATTTCGAAAAGTTTTAGAAAGTTGATTTGTCTTTTAAAATTTTCTTAATAAATTGCTAAGCAATGAAAGTAAAGGTTTCAATAACTAATAACACTGGATGTAAAAATACTATTAACTAAAATATATTTTTCTTTCCTTTCATGAAGTAGTAATAATTCTTAAAGTATTGTTGTGGATGTATTTAAATTTTGTTGTGACAGATAGAAGCAAATGCGTTCTTTACCCTTACTTGGTTCTATAAAGAACATAGGTTAATTTGAAATTTATATTATTTTGAGCATGGTTAGGCAAGGAAGATACTCGTCTCTCACTCTAGAGTTCCCTCGATTCCCACCACTCAGGGGCTAACTTCTCATAACGAAACACAAAACTTCAAACCAAATTAGGGGGTTTTAGCCTGTCACTCTAAAATCCTCTAATTTTACTCCCTTCTATAAAAATATCTTCTAATATTATATTCACTTATATGGACTACAGTTCTCACCCATATAATTGCATGTGATTCCTACTAACTTTAATGAGATAATACCGCATTGGATCTTACATAATCTCAAGAAATTTTACAACTTAACAGGCCAAATTAAGAAGTAAACAAAGTTCTTAGAATCAATCTCCACAACTTCTTTCAACTTTTAAACACTGATATTTTCCACAACAATTCTCTTTAAATTAGTTACTTCTTCATTTTAAGAAAGAAAAAGATAAAGTAAACTACTCAGAATGCATTGGAAAAATACAAAAACACATAGATTTTAAATTAAAAACAATAAGAAAATAATAAATGAAAGCAAGTATTGATAAACTAAATAAAAGTAAACACTTATCTGAAAATCCTCTCCACAAGACTAAGGAAGTTCCTCTGAAACTTTGACTCTTCACTAAACTACTCCTCAGAGCAAGTTTCCAAACTGTGATGACTCATAATACAGACTTTAAACTTCAATAAAAACTAAACTAAAAGAAAGAAAAGAAGTGGGAGAAGAATTCTTAACTCTGACCTTTTTCTCCTTTCTACTCTCTACTCCTACTCAAAATAAAAACATCAAATGCAGTGGAAGAATCTCCTAAATTCCTCTCTTTGAAATACAGTGAAGAGCCTCTTCAATTCTTCACTTCTTCACTTCTAAGACTCTCTTTAAATAGTGAACCAAAAGGTGTCTTGGTGTCTCTTCAAAATGTATCCAGATTCGATGTATCTACCAAGGAACGCAACCCTTCATTGAAATTTGCCTCCCAAAGGAAGTTATGGATGTTACCACCAAGAGTTGCATCTATTACCTTTTGAATTTGGTGCCAAATCTAATTAAAGTTCGATTTATAACTGTGGCGACTAAGCGCCGGCCCAGCGGTGCTTAGCCGCCAGTGCTAAATTTTTTATTTTTCATTTTTTTGCTTCAAATTTGATCCAATTTTACTCCTTTCATCATGACCATCTAGTTTCATCATACCTGCAAGAAAAACACAAAATACCTTCCATTAAAGTGCAATATCATTAAAAATAAGTATAAAAATGTGCATAAAAATACTATATATTTTAGGTGTATCAACGGGTAAGAGTGGTGATCCATTTCGCTAAGTGTGGTTTCACACATGGAACTGGTCGTATCTGTATGAAAATAAGATACAACCACTTATTTGAGAATAATTTGATGGTGGACTCAAAGGAGCTATGGTTGACCTAGAATATGTTCTTTTAAGCCAAGTTTTAGCCCTATTGAGCTTATAAAAAGTAGCCAAAATGTGGAAGAAAAATTTGATTCTCCTCATTAAGCATTTTAGGAGAGAATTCTTCATGGAAAAAATTTGGAGTCTCTCCACCACGCATTCCGAAGGAAATTATTCATGGCGTAAAGTTGGAGTTTCTACACAGCTCAATTCAAATGGGATTATTTGTGGATAAACGTTGGAGTTGTCCGTCCACACATTCCAAAGGGAATTATTTATGGAGTGAGATTTTGATACCTGGGAATCCCATCCTCAAGAAAATCAATGGAAGATTCTGAATCCAAGGGTAACGACGTTGATCTTAACGATGACTGATATGATATGATTTTAGAAAACAAATTATATTTCCTAAACGATATAGTGGTGAAGATTTCTTCTCTACCGATTGAGCTTACTCTCCTCCATTGAATTCATTGTCATTTATGAGGCTATTTTGTAGGGTAGCTTGAAAATTTTGTGAGTCATTGATTTGTAGATCATTTGAAATATACCAGAGCCAATATTTAACAACATTCTTATAAAAAAAGTGATAACCATCATTGGATAGATTATCCTTTTCATAAAATATGAGTTGAAGATGATGATGAGATTCTAGGCTGATCGAGAGACACAAACGATCATGTTTCTTTCAAGATTGTCTGAATCTTCACTCAAATAATCTGGTAGAACATTAGTCTGTATCATTTTTTTTCACAAAAAATGATTAGGATTTTGCAAGAAATGGTTGAAATTCCAACAATTGCTTATAATCCAGTGGTGAGGGTGCTATGGCCTTGGAATCTCAGCTGATGGAGTGCATAATCAAGTTGTTAATAATGGAGAATCTAGTCTCTCCACAGAATGACAATATGAAGAGTACTAAAAGGAGTTCATGTAGACACAAGTCGACCATAGAGTAAGAAGAGATTTAAAACTTTGTGGTTAATGGTGTCAAACATGAAGACGGAGGCTTAAAAATTGAGTTATGACAAAGGGGTCCACATTGTTGGAGTTGAGTTGAGATTTGTGGAGAAATTCAAAAACTCGGTGGATTTTAATACTATCCCTCTAAGACTTGTTTAGGTGTTTCATGACCAAGTTCTTGACGGTGAGGAGTGAAAGCAAGATAAATAAATCATCAAAGAAGGATTCATCTGAGACTTCCTAACAAGGAGTCGAGTAGTGTAGCATTTGACACAACTTTTTTATATGCAAGAATTTATGAACCCAGATTTGTATATTTATAATGATTTCATAAAGTCACAATTTCAAATGTAAGTATACGTATCACTCAATTAATACAGGGCTCTAGTGAAGTCCCGTTTATCGATCTCACAGGGAAGTGACGTAAGAGTTTCTTAGTCAAATTCTAGTCTACTATTATCAGACTTTAGATTGGAGGGTCGATATAAGTGGTGTTTTTTAACAACTACTCCTAAATGCAGATGATTATATGTAAGGATAATAACTATTCCTAAATGAAAATATTACTTCTAAAGATAACATTTCTGGATGAGTTGGTTTGGTGAGATTTGAGATAATAAAATCTACTATTCTTATGTAGTAAGTTGGATAATGTAAAGGAATGAGATGCATTAAATATTGTATGTGCCAAATAGGAACAATCCTATGCTTTACCCTCTTCCAAGTGAATAAAGAACATTGGCTAATCCTTAGTTTAGTTCCTAAATCCATGGTTAGGATGGGAGTATATTGGCTCTCACTCCAGAGCTCCCACTTCCCTTTGCCTGAAGGCTAACTCTTGGTTTAGTTTCCAAACACTAGGACCAAATTGGGGATTTTAGTCTGTCACCCTAAAATCTTCAATTCTACGCCCATCAAAGTATATTTCCCCATTTATTTGTACTCAACCCCCATGAACTTCACCATCCATGGAATTTGAATGTGGTTCCACATTATTGTGAATTACACCACCCTCTCGGATCATAGCGTAATTACAATGAATTTTAACACTGCAACGAGCTCTTTTTCTAATGTAAATGAAGCGCAAGTAAAAACCATCACATATATAATTAAAACTTCTTCAAGAATGCATCCCAATATCCTAAACATAAATCCTACTCATTTCAAAAAAAATTTAGAAGAAAAATAATGACATAATACTCTCATGCCACTATTTCCAAATAACAAGAAAGAATCAAAGAAAGACATCACAAAACACGAGGAAAACACAACATAAAACTTCATTTCAAAACAAATCCATAAAATAAGTGTTTAAAAAATCATAAGATAATGAAGAACACAATAATTAGCTTTTTTCCCTTGAAAGAAAGCAGAAGATTTCTCCTACAAAGTCTCCCGCTGATCCATGCAATGCTAGTACAAACCCTTACAAATTCTGTCAAAATCCCGTCACCAATCTCTCCAAAAAGGTAGAAACCTATATTTCAACTCTTATTCTAAGATTACTAAGCATTCTTCATATTTTCCTTAACATCTACCACCCTTTTTTGGCTTTAAATTCGCTTTAAAATAGTGTAAGGATGAATTCCCAAGAAGTGCTTGAAAAAACCTTCCAAAAAGCATCCAGATTCGGCGTATATGACTAATAACTTTTTCTAGCATAGTCCGGCGCTGTTTTATGCTATTTCCATTGAATTTTTGCGCTTTATGGATGCTGACGCAGTTCAGCACTTGATAGGGCACCGTCTGGCGCCCTACTCTGCACATCTCAACCATTTTGCTTCGTTTGGCTCCGTTTCAGTTCTGATCTACCCCGTTTCAGTTGCATTGTGTTCCTAACAGATAGCCCTACAAAATAAGAATAATAGCAACGTTTCTTTAAACTATAATATCATTAAAAAATATACAAGAAGTGTAAAGAAGATTAAGCAAAGAATGACTTATCAAAATGTGTTAGGACAAATTTGCTTTTTTGCTCGTTTTTGCTCCAAATTTCACCATTTTTGTTTCCTTTTCTCCTAAAATTATTTCTTTTACCTAAAACTAAAAAACATACAAAATACCTTCCTTTATAGTACAATATCATCAAATATAATTATGAAATAAACATTAAAAAGCTATTAGATTTTTCAGTGGATCAGCATGAGACCTGGGTTGTCTTAAAGGGAAGTACCCCTAACAAGAATCAGAAGACTCTTGTCCAAACTTTATTAAAGATGATATAGTAAGTGAGTTAAAGAATGTATTCTCCATTGATAAGGAGTTGAAGGAGCATATTGAAGTGATGTAGTGTTGTTTTTCTATGTTTCTACATCTTTATTTATTTCAAGTTGTACTACTCAAACTGATGTAGTCATCTTTTTTTATACTTTATCATACACAATTATCTATGCAATGCTATATTAGTCAAATTTATGTAATTATTTGTGATATTATATAGTGATTTTAATTTAACAGCTAGCTTCACCATGAGTAGTTTACATTTTTTTCTTAGTTCATTCACATGATTCATGGTGGAAATTTTTTTTTTTTAATAAGTTGATGTGTCCAACATAGATCATAGAAGATTTTATATTTAAATGATAAAATAAGAAATTTTAAGATAATATACATCCCAGAGGAGAAGAAATATTACCATTGAAATGGATCCAATAAGTTAGATGTTTAAAATCTTTTAAGACTTATAGGTCTATGCGAACCAGGTTTTCCATACATTACAAATGTAAGCTATGATTTATTTTAATATGTGGTCTAATATCCTTATAAAGGAAGCACTCTTTATTAATTACATCTCTAAAGCTTTAAACTCTAGAGAAAACTTTTAATTGAAAATTTTACTTATATTACTTGTATTTCATGGTTAAACTTTCAATGTTGGGATTTTAAAGGTGATGGAAGAATCAAGTCTGTAGTTGGAATAATTAAGCTCAAAAGTTGAACTTACAATCCAATGTTCGTGTTTCATGGAAAGGCCCAGGAATAGGGATTTAACCATCCCATGGAAGATAATTTACCTAGAAGACTTATATTTAGGAGACTTTGAATTGAAGTCAAGGTGGAATCAAAAGAGTTTAAGATATGCTTGATTGAAAAGTTTGAGCTTAGATTGGTTTGAGTTGAAATTGATCCTTAGACCAAAGGAAATATTCAGTTAAGAAAGATTTCTAGATGGAGTAAAAGTCCTAACTGACCTAAATTCTATAAGGAACATAATAGGTGGACTAACTTAAAATTTGGGAATAACATTCGGTCAAGATGCCACGAATTTCAATACTCCTAGGTGCATTGATATCCTTGAACAATTAACTAACAAAATAATAGGAGTGCTACCTTATATATATCAATTAATTAATGCAGACTGCCATGTTATTATATAGTTTGGGATACCTTTGTCAGTAACCATAATTTACTTTCTCCTAAGGTACTGCTATAGTTTGAGAGGGTAAGCCGTTTGTTTTATAGGTCATAGTCCACAATTCTATCTATTGTATACCTAATAATCTAACCTAGGCTTATAGAATAGATTATTATATGATGTGTGTGGATCTGAGTTTTCTTCTATGTTGGATAAATGGTTTATATTTTGGATCTAACATAGGCGGTGGTTGTGAAATTAGAGTTTGTAGACTTAGCCTTTGTTATTTCTTTGATTCCTAAGTTTGTTAGTTATGGTGAAATTCAAGTCTGTCTGAGTATAAAGTTTTGCATTTAACATGTTTCATAAAAATGTTCAAAAGAAGAACCTACCTGAGAGGTTCACACTCTTTATTTTTGAGCCTTTTCATATTTTATTTTATTTATTTTATTTATTATTATTATTATTATTTTATTATAACATACGTGAAGAACTACAAAGAGCATGAAACATGATTAAAATACACATAAAATTCATTTGACATAAAATTAAATTAAGTTAGGCTCAGGACATGAGCTAGGGTTGGACTTGATTAGGCTAGCTTGGGTTGGACTAGGTTAGGTTATGTTAGGCTAGCTCAGCTACATTAGCTTAGGTTGTGCTAGGTTGAGTTGGGCTAGGCTGGGCTAGGTCGAGCTAGGTTGAGTTAGTTTGGGCTATATTAGACTTAATTGGGTTAGGTTAGGTTGGCTAGATTTGATCGAGCTAGGTTAGGTTATGTTACACTGAACCAAGTTCGGTCAGGTTGAGATAGGTTGGGTCAATCTATGTTAGGCTAGGTTGGTCTAAGTTGGGCTAGGAGTGGCAAGATTAGGTTGGGCTAGGTTGGGTTAGATTGGGCTAGGTTGTGCTAGGTTGTGCTATGTTCGACAAGGTTAGGTTGAGCTTGATTATGTTAAGTTGTGTTAAGTTAGACGGGCAAGGTTGGGTTAGGTTGGGTTGGGCTAGGGGGTTTAGATTAGGTTAGGTTAGGTTTGGATAGCTGATCTTGGTTGGGTTAGGATAGATTAGGTTAATTTGAACTAGGTTGTGCAAGGCTGGGTTGGGCTAGGTTGGGTTGGAATAAACTGAGTTAGGTTGGGCTAGGTTCTACTAGGTTCTTTTGGACTAGGATGGGTTATGTTGGGCTACGTTGGGGAAGATTAGGTTGAGTAAAGTTAGGCTAGGTTAGGCTAGGTTGTGTTTGGCTCAGGTTAGGGTCTTATTGGGACTAAGTTGAAATTGAACCACACAAAATAAACTATTTTTGCTCCATTTTGCTCTCATTTTCTCTAAATGTTCATTCAATGTAACTGAAACAAAAAACATGTAAAATACCTTCCTTTAAATTGCAATATCATAAATAATGTGCATAAACTAATCTTAAAATGTACACTAAAAATACATAATTTTTAGGTGGATTAGTTAGGTTGGGTGAGTTCGGGTTTAGGTTAAGTTGGATCACATTGGGTTTTAGGTCAGGTTCAGGTGAGGTTGGACTCAAGTTGGGTTCATGTCAGGTTCGAGTAAGGTTAGGTTTAGCCATCTTAGGGCTAGCCTTAACTCAGACCTACCTTTTTTACTTTCCTTAATTAATTAAATTAAATTAAACTAAACAATATCGAAGGAGAAACAAATAAAATAAAGGAAGAAAGAGACTTATTAGAGTAAGGGAGCTGATTGAAACACCACCAGAGAGGAAGAGCGAGTAGGATGAGAGGAAGAGGCAGGTCCAAAATTGTGGAGTGGAGGGGGCTATTTATATTTGTCTAGAGTGGCAGAGTTGGTGGTGGGATAGGTTGCCTCCAATGGATTAACCTTAACAAAAGTTGATTAAGCAAAGACTGATGGTCGAGCTTCCTTTAGCAATTTCAGCACTTATGAATTGTTGGGCAGTGAAGAGACTCAATGAATGGACACTAGGCTCAAGAGGGATGCTAGTTTGTGGTGTGGGCGCACGCAAAATGGCATGTAGGAGGGCTTAGAGGAATCGTACGCTTCTGTGTAAAGAAATTTTGGAGCAGGGGTTCCACAAGCATGTGATGGAGCACTAAGGCATATGGTCATCAGGGCGCAAGGGCAGTGCACTCCTACATATATGCTCACATGCTTGTGTTGGCACATGCAGGGGCAAGTAAGCTTGTGCAGGCGTACAGGTAGACCTAACCAAAGAAAGGATGATCCCTGAAATATTTATGCTTATGATTTAGATATGAAATTGATGATTTATAATATGGGATACTACGTAAGTACACATATCGTTTATCAAGTAATATAGGATTTTCTGATTAAGCCTCAAGATATCGAACCCACAGGGAAATGTGTAACACTTTAAAGAAATAAGAAAAATAACTTTTTTACTTTTTGAATTGATTTTTGTAAGTATGTTTTAAGGTTTTAATTTCTGAAAGTTATTTTTGATATTTTTAAATAAAAAGTTAAGAAGGAAATAAAAATTATCAATACTCTAAACACGATATAAAAGTTATAAGAATCAAATATCTTTTTCCTTCTTCAATGAAACAGAAATAATTATTGAATTTTATTTTGTGGAAGTATTTTAATGTATTGTGCTAAATAGGAGCAATTATATTCTTTACCCTTACTTGGTTCTATAAAGAAAATTGGTTAATTTGAAGTTTTGAAATTTTATAGATGGGTTAGGTAGGAAAGATACCAGCTCTCACTCTAGAGTTCTCTCTATTCCCTCCACCTGGGAGCTAACAACTCATAACAAAATTTAAAATAACAAACCAAATTAGGAGGCTTTAGCCTGTCACTCTAAAGTCCTCTAATTTTACTCCCCAATAAAGTATATTTCCTTATATATTTGCATTCAATCATATGGACTACAATTCTCACCCATATAACTGCATCTGGTTCTTTCTAATTGTTGTTTTAGACATTACCGCATTGGATCTTACATAATCTCATAACAAATTTTTACATCTTAATTAGTCAAATCAAGAAGTAAATTATGTTCAAGGAATTGAATCATAACAATTTATTCCAGCATTAAACACTTGTACATGCTTCCATAATTTAATTACTTCTTCATCGAAGAAAAAAAAGATAAAGTAAACTACTCATATTTCATGTAGAAAAAACAAACAAATCTTGATATGAAAGCATAAAATATAATGAAAACACAACAATCTTACTTAAAAACAAAGTGTAAAAACAAAGATAATACTTATCTGAAAATCCTCTCCACAAGACTTTGGAAGTTCCTTTGGAATTTTGCTTTCCACAATACAACTGTATAGAGGTTGGTGCCCAACTTTGATGACTCTAATAAAAACTTTAAACTTCAATAAAAACTAGATATAAGGATAAAATAAAATTGGTGAGAAGAAGGCTTCACACGAACCTTTTTTCCTTTCTTACTCTTTACTCTCTACTAGAGAAAAGAATAACTCTAAAACACACTTTCAATACTAACAACTGCTCTCTTCAATACACACTAACAATAACTGTAATAACACCTAATAACAACTACCACACAAATTATGAGGCTTCATTTTTATAATTTTCCAAAATGTGCCTTGGTGTTTCTTCAAATCTTGTCCAGATTCAATGTATCCACCAAAAGATGCATCCCTTCAATCATATTTTCTGCCCAAAAGGAAATTAAGGAAGTCACCACCAAAGGTTGCTTCAAATACCCCTTTAAAATGGCACCAAATTTGACTTAAATTTGATTTTTAAGTGTGCCTCTTAAGCACCGACACTTTGGCGCTTAGGCTCCAGAGGCCAAATTTCTCAAACTTTATAATTTTATTCCAAATTCAAGTCTTTGTCGCTCCTTCCATCATAATTAATCATTTTCATCATACTTGCAAGAAAAATACAAAATACCTTCCATTAAAGCGCAATGTCATCAACAATAGGTATAAAAATATGCATAAAAACACTATATATTTTAGGTGCATCAAAATCCCCCAAACTTAGAATGTTACTTGTCCTCATGTGACACTTAACCATAAAAATTTTAACATGCAAATTATGTAAATGAGTTTCTTTAGGAAGGTTTTAAAATTTTGTTCTAGAAATGAAATAATCTAATTTAGAAATAATTTTAGTAAATAAGACCAATTTAAAGTTTAGAATGTTATTAATTAAAGGATAATGAAAATAAAAGTTTCTATCTAATTCAAAAATACTTGTAGATTTTTTCAAATATGGGATTCAAACATTTTATTTTTCTCACTTAAAACATTTTAATTGAGAATAATTTTACTTACTATATTATAAGCTTAAGTGTTAGATTTTCTCAAAACTTATATTTTAAACATTAGGCATGGAACCAATTTTTGATTAGACCCTTAAATCCTCAAGCTTCTCCTTCCTTTTCACATACTATTTTTCACTTTTTTTCTTTTTCTTTTCTTTTCTTTTTTTTTTCCTTTCCTTTTTTTATAAAGCAAGAATTACTATATCTGGATAGGCCATTAATGATTTTGAATTCCATCCTTCCATTTAAAATAAAGGTCTGATATGTATCTTTCACTTAAAAATCTTAATAATAGTGTTGAAAAATTATCTCTCAAAAAAAGAAATTTAAGCTTTGAAAAATAAAATTCAAATCTTGTATTAATCCAAAAATACAACATTTCTTATTAAAGATAGTTTAATTATATTTAACATTTCTTTATTAAGAACATTTTAACTTTAAAATTTTCGTTATTACTATAAATTTTAACTAAATTCTTTTCTTCATTTCTATATTCAAAAATTTTTTTCCCTAATATAACTTCATATACATAATTATTTTCAATCAAAATCTAAATTTATTTTAAGTATTCTTGAGAACAAATAAAATTTTAGGTTTTTTTTGAAAAATTTAGTTTTTTTTTAAATTCCCTCCAAACTTTGATTTTTAGTTAGGATAAAAACATTTAAGCATAAGAAATGATACATGAGTGAGAATTAAAAAATAAAATAACATGCTTGCAGGAACTTCAATATCCTAAATATGCAAGTATAACCATTTTAAAGAAAAAAACAGTAGTAAAAAGAAGCTTAATTCAGTTTTTCATAAAATAAAAATTTCAAAAGACTTCTACAGTAGTGGTGGTTTTCAAATAAAATACACACCAACTTAACATAACAAAAATCCTAATAATACTAGATAATAACTGGTAGTAGATTTTGAAAAGTTTTAAACATGCAATTTTCAAATAGTGGTTTTTAATAGTGTTCTACATTTCCTAACAAATTTGGAATTAATTTACATGCTATTAAAAATTCAAACACTAAATACACATTTAAAACATTTACTACCATACACGTAACACAAACTACAACATAAAACATTAATTTATCACATAAATATCTGAATGTGCATGAAAAGAAATAGTCCAATTATGCTCTACACAAATATCAGAGTTCATATCATAAATACATCACATAATAATTAAACATAACATCACATATAAAAACATAAAAATAAAAGCATAACTACACATAAGAAATTACAAGAAAAAAAACAAAAAAAAAAAACTAAACACAACAACCCTAATCATCATCCTCATCATCATCTTCTTCAGCCCAGTCTCCGGATGGTACATAAGGTATATAAAATGGATGATGGGGCATCTCAGCACTGTGATCACCTCTAATCATTCTATCCATGTACTGCTGATAATTCTCCTCATATTCATCATGCTTAACATTATACCTTTTAATATTTTCAATCTTACGATCTATATCTCTAACATGCTCTCGGGTAAGACTAACTTTCTTCAAAATCTTCTTTAATAATCTAGTTTGTGAATCACTAGATGATGATGTTCTAGAAGTAGTGGCACATGAAGTAGAAGTAGAACTTTTGCTCCTTCAATTAATGTTGGGCTTGTAGTGTTTTAAGGGTAATTAAAATTATTCATGTTTCATTTTCTAAATCCTCATTAAACAAGTTAGGTTAAACTTAACTCACTACTAAGCCATTAAGAATTCATTTGTAGATTTATAATTATTAGAGAAATTGAAGTACATGGGTTTATTTCTTATCAGAAGATTGTACTTTATTATTTTATCACCAATTAGGTGGGCTTCAAACTAGTAGATTATTATCTTTATAACATAAGCCCACTATTCTGGGATCTCTAATTCGATTAACCTCCAGGTCATAATAATTCAAGGTATTATAATTTTACCTATGTTGAAGATGGTGATGAATTGATTTCTACCACTTAAACATTTTGTGTTTCAATCATCTAAATAGTTAAATAAGATCACCATTACCCTATAATTAATCTTAAATTTTAATTAGAGCTTAAAAATCGATAACTGCCATTTTGCCCTTAAGGACTTCACACTTCATAATCCTTTAAATATAACTCAAATAACTTTGAAATTTCATAATTACCCTACTCACGAGTTAATTAGAACATTAGACGAGAAATCATATATTTTCTAAATTTTATTTAATTTTAATAATTATTTTAACTTAAAAAATGGAATTTTTGAAAATAGTTAAACTAACTAAGCAAAATAAACCTTTTATTTTGAGAAAAATTATAAGAGGTTCAATTAGGTTTGAGGACCACCAGGAACAAATTTATTAATTTTTCTTTAATTATATCTTAATTTTTATAATTAATAATTGGCCATTTTATGAACAAATAAATATAAAAGAAATGTATTTTTGTTATTAAAAATTTCTTTTTATATTTTTCATAATTCTCTCTGACCTTAAAGAGCTCACAGATATTTATTTTTATATTTTTCTCATTTCCATTTTTTAAAATAATTTTTAATGTTTTTTTAAGTGAAAACAAGCCAAAAATAAAATAATTATTTTAACCCCTAGTCATAAAGAACACCCCAAACCACTTTTTATATTTTTCTTATTTCTCTTCTAATTTATATATTTATTTAAACAAAAATTCTTATCTATTTAAAAAATTGATTTTATATCAAAAGTTATATTTATAGCCTTGGGCTATTTAAAGGAGTCTTATGAAATGGTAAGATTCAATTTGACCCAATTTGGTGATTATTTAAATTATTTTATATTCTTCTAATTTTTGGTGGTTTTCTTAATTTTAAAATAGAAAAATAAATATTAAATTTTAAAAAAATCCAACTTTCATTTTTCGTAGGTTACTCTACCCACTGTAATCTACCAAACCTACTTATATAATTTTCAAAATTATATCTTATTTATTAAAATTATTTAAGTTGAAAAATAGTGATCTACTTTGAAAATTAGGTTTCCTATGTTAGGGATGCTCTCTAACTTTGGAAAAATTAGATAACATCCCTAAACACGAGAGGAATGAATCCCCAAATATCTTATGTGTGTTTATGTTTGTGTTACAATTTTATATAATAATTGAAGAACATTTTTATATTCCCTTGCTGATACATGCTATGCTAGTTAGACATTGGTTTAGTTAATTTCAATATGGCATGATTAGTTTAGATTTACTTTCTGCTGCATATTATTCTGTCCTAATGAATACTTGCAATTGGATTTGATAGACATTTGTGGTAGATAAAATTTCTAAACTGTTTTTCTTCCTGCTTATATTTTCTATACTGAATGTTATATATGTTAAACAATTATGTTTGGGGGTAGGAAGAAAAATAAAATTTTAATGTGAAAATATTTCTTTTTAGTGTAATTTTATTATAAGCATGTTTTAGGTTAGATTTATTTTCTCCTACGGTCATTCTATCCTGATTATGCATGTATATGAATTTGATAGAATGTTGTAGTAGTAAGTAGATTCAACATTTACTTTTTCTTCCTGCTACATTTTATGGAATTAATTGTAAAATATTTTAAAATTTAAGTTTGGGGGGAAGAAAAATTTTTAAAATGTAACTTTATTTGTCCTCAGTAGCCTTTATTTAATTTGATATCAATTTTAAAATGACTTATGGTTTGTGGTGTTACCTTTAGGTTACTAAAATTTTAATATTAGGAATGTTAGAAAAATAACTTAGTTGAAATCCTTAGTGAAGAAATTGTTCTAGAGTTAAGATATTTTGTAGGAAACATTGGAAAAATGATTTTTCTATTTATGGTAGAAAGGAGTTGAATATTTGAAAAACTAAAATTCTTAGATTTATAATTAATGAGAATTAAGCCTTTACTGAAAACCTTTTTCAAACTAATACTTACACTTATAAAAAGTGAGGGAAAGTTTTGAGTTTTGGATTTTAGAGAGGATAGTGAAATTCAAAATTATTAAAGGCCTATCCAGATATAGTAATCCTCACATAAAAAAAAGTAAAAAAAAGGATTAAAAATGATCCCGAATAAAAAAAAAATATGAAAAAATAGGGATTGAAAAAGATCCCGAAAGAAAAAGAAAAAAGAAAAAAAAGGAAAATAAGTGAGGAGAAGCTTGAGGGGAAGCCTAATCAAAAATTGGTTTCTCTTGAATCTTTTTAAATGAAAAGACTTAAAAGAAATCCTAAGCTTATTTTTATTTCAAAGGGTATTGGTTAAATTGGTATAAATAAGGTGCTCAAATTCCACTTTTATACTTTCCATGAATCTTTAGTTTGACAATTTTCATTAACTTTTGAAGAAAATAGAAAATCAAGATTCCTAAGCTAAATATGTGATATTCTTACACTCTAGTCCTAGGTTGATCTGCTAGAATTTCTCCTATGTTATGCTATAATATTTATGAGATGAAATTATAGGAAATTCTATTGAAACCCACAACCACAAGTCAACAAATTTTATTTTTAAAGTTATAGTGTTACTTGAGGATAAGTAACAATTAAGTTTGAGAGATTTTGACAAAAGAAATATATATTGAGAATTTCATACCGATTTTACATTGATTTTGATGATATTGCACTTTAAAGAAAGGTGTTTTTTATGTTTTGTTGCAGGAATGAAGATTAATAGACAATGGAGCAAAAAGATGCATAAATGAGCGAATCTGGATCAAAAAGGACCAAAAGAGACAAAAATTAAACTAGGCCGCCGACAGCGTGTCTTTCCCGTGAGCATTCAAATATATTATAAAGGAGTCAGCCGACGGTGAGATCAAGCTCGCCGACAGCGAACCATAGCAGTTGGCCCATGCTCTAGAAGCCCGCCGAAGGTGCCAATGTGTCTGCCGACGGAGAGAAGCTCGGTTCAGGAAAAGATTCAACGTATTTGGACCCTTTTTCGAAGGGGTGCTTAAGGGAACTCTTAGGAATTTTTCCATACTCTTTAAATTGGTGAATTTATGTTAGAAAAGTAGAGGAAAGTAGAGAAAAAAGAGAGGAATGTTTAGGATTCTTAGATTAAGAGTAGAAATGTAGATTTCTACCCTTTTGGAGAGATTGGAGAGGAGATTTTGAGAGAATTTGTAAGGAGAAGTTCTAGCATTGCATGGATAGACGAGAGACTTTGTGGGAGAGATCTGCATCTTTCTTTCAACGGGAAAAAGCTAAGTCTTGTTCTTCATTATCTTATGATTTTATAAACACTTGCGTAGTGGATTTGCTTTGGTTAAATGAAGATTCCATTGTGTTTTATTCGTGCTTTGTGACGTATCTCTCTTACTTTTTCTTTTTCTTTGGAAATAGTGGCATGAGAAGATTATGCCATTCTTTTCCTTTTACTTTTCTTTTACAATGAGTAGAAGTTATGTTTAGGATATTGGGATGCTTGTGAAAAGATGTTTTTAATTATAAATGTGATGGTTTTTACTTGCAATTCATTTACATTACAAAAAGAGCTTGTTGTAGTGTTAAAATTCATTGTAATTGCATTAACCCGAATGGTTGGTGTAATTCTCAACAAAGTGAAACCACATTCAATGTCTGTGAATGAATTGCATAATTCATGGGGATTGAGTGCAAATAAATAGGGAAATATAATTATCAGGTCTAGAATTGGAGATTTTAGAGTGACAGGCTAAAATCCTCAATTCGGTCCTATCGTATGGGTGCTGAAGTGTAGATTGTTAGCCCTCAGGCGAGGGAAATGTGGGAGCTCCGAAGTGAGAGCCGGTACCTTCCCAGCCTAACCGTAGATTCAGTAACCAAGCATAGGATTAGTCAATGTTCTTTATGCCTGGACCAAAGGGTAAAGAATATGATTACTCCTATTTGACACATACAATATTTAATGCATCTCATTTCTATACATTATCCATTTCATTACATAAGAATAGTAGTTTTTAGTATCTCAAAATTCTCCAAACCAATTCATCCAAAAATGGTTATCTTTATAATTATTATTTGCATTTAGTTACAGTTACTATTACATTTAACACATACATATATGAGTAGTTGCTAGATAAAACAAAATTTTAATCAACATTCCAAACTTAGGACTATTACTATTAGACTAGAATTTGACTAAAGACCTCTTACTTCACTTCCTTGTGGGATCGATACTGGGATTTTTAAAGAAAAGTCTATATTGCTTAAAGTGATACGTACACTTGCGTAGTATCCCAAGTGTGTAAAATATTTTCCAATTTTTATATCATTTAAGTTTTTGCACACTAGGCGCTATTTATAAATTGGGTCCAGTTTTCAGCTATCTTTTGGAAGTTAATTTACTGCATAATTGCGGGTCGGGTCACTAGGCAAATGTTTGGATCTAAAAGAGCTTTTATCAATGACTCTCTCATTTCTTTGGAAAGCATAAGAGCGTCATAGATGCTCAATTTTGTGGGTAATTTCCTCAAATGAGCAAGTACATTATAGTCCACTTTATTATGAAGATCATCCTTATCTATTTCAGGGAGGTGTGGATGTATTGGAGGAATGATCTTTTCTGATGTCACTATTTATTTTTCCTTTTCTTGTGGAGCCATTCTAGGAGGTAGAACCTTTCCACTCCTCAAATTGATTTCAATTATCTCTTCATCCAACTCTTTTTTTCTCTGAGTCTAAAGATTCCAATTCTATGGAAATCAGGGTTCCTTGTAATTGGAGCGTAGCAGTGTCATTTTCATGTTTGTCATTGTCAGAATTTTCATCAATGTTTTTGTCATTTTGATTGTCTTTAGATTGATTAAGATTATGTACGATTTGAGTATTGTCTACAGGATTAGGATTTGAATGATCATTTTCATAAGCAATACCCAAAATAAACAGAATGTAAGCAGAACTAGAATTATTATTATTCACAGTAGGAGCAAAAAGTAAGTCATACAAAGTCATTGGTTCAATGTTTTTTCGTCCTTCATCTGATATAGCTATCCTAGTAGAGGATGAGAAAACATAAGAACGAGAGGATACAAAAGGAGCTGCAGTCCTTATATCTGGAAGACCTCTAATCCTTTTTGGTTCTTTGTTTTTCTTTTTCTTTTCTTTCTTGGGAGGCTTTGTAACTTGATATTCGTTAAGGATCTCCTCAGAAGATTTATCTCGAACTGTGTCTTTGTTCTTGCTTTTGGAATTAAATTTTTCCGCCAAACTCTTAATGATTGAACCTTTGTCAGGTTCTTTCAAATATTCTTTCGGGATTACAATATTTCCTTCTATAAAATTGCGCTCTAACCAGTCTTTGAAGACAAAACATTCTTCAATCTTGTGTCCGAGCATTCTATGATAAGGACAATAATTGGGATTGTCCTTCATGTCTACTTCTGCTAGCCTTTTAGCTTCTGGTAGCTTAAATTTTGGAATTTTAAGCAAGCTACAGAATATTTTGCCGACGGCTTCCTTTTGTAATTGAATATTCTCTATTCATTCTTTCGGCAATTTTTCTTTTACCTGTTGGTACTGGGATTGGTTGTTGAAGTTGCAATTGAGGCAATGTTTGTGACGTTGACGGATTCTGTCGTTGCTTCTTTGGTTTAGGTTGAACCTGCATCACTTTGTTTACATTTTTCCATAACATATCTGTCGGCATATTTTTAGGTTGTGTTGTATTTTGAAAAGGGGTCGCCTACAGAAATTGTCGGCGAATTTTCATATTTAAATAAATAATTTTAAAAGTAGTATTTGATTTTGAAAATAATTTTAAATTTAAAAATTTTAAGATATGAAATCAAGCTAATCTCACATCCCGCATAGTTTATATAAACGAGCAACGCACCACAAACTGTATATCTATCCCGGAGAGTAGACACATTGCTTGATGATGGGGCTCAGTTAAATAAATTAGAAGATTTGTGACATCTGTTTGGTTTACGAACCAATTTTATAAGCCGACAAGTTCCCCTGCTTAATATAAATGAATTAAGTAGGGTTTATATTACATGTGTTCTTAAAATTCCCTATAAGGGCAAGCCCCTATAGTTAATTACATCTTAAGTGACGGGAATCACCTAAGAAAACTCTCGATAATAATCAGTAGTTCTGCTCTCAAGAATTTAAAAGTTTAAGTTTCCAAGGGATTGAATTTTGGAATTTCAATAGCGAATGGATCAAATTTGGAACAATTTATTTCAGGAGTCCAAAAGGAAGAGAAATAGGAGAAGCTGAGCATCCAAGAAGAATCTTGGCAACTTCCCAAACTATCCTATTGTTTGGCTTCGAGTTTAAGAAAATTCTAATATTACTTGATATTTCAATCTTGCCAATTTTAATTAATTTGGACTTATATTTTTATGATAAAATCATACAAATAGCCTGGAAGATGTGAGGGTTTATGTCATATCGGACGACTACCTCGGAATCCTAAAACCGGTTAGGGCTTAATTTGCAATGCAAATGCCTAACAAAAGGTTGAGGATTTATGTTGCACTAGGCAAACTACCTCGAAGTCCTATGGCTTAGTTATTTAATTTTAAGAAAGTTTTGCTGAAGCAAATTCAGGTTTTGCTGATGACGATGGTCGTGCTGCCCACCATGCTCCGAGCTCCTTGTTGTTGCAGAGGTTTAGTTTTAGAAGTCATAAATTAGGAGATGAGAAAAGTGTTTTGGTTTAGAGAAATTCTTAATTTCCAAGAGTTTCTAATGTTTTAATTAAAACAAATCTTAAAGTTAATTATAACAACACCGGTTAAGATCCCATGGTTCCATCCTTCCGGCATCGTTATTTTTATCGGATTCACTTAGTCCAGATGAATTTGCTAAACTCAACTAATTGAGTTCCACACTTTTATTTAGACCGTGGGAAATCCCGTTAGCAACACGTAGGTTACATCATCCGAGGTATTCCCGATCATCCAACAAGACGTTTTAATTTAGTTGTAATTGCGGTTTTGTGTTCTGTTTGTGATTAAATTTTGAGTTGTTTTATATTTTGAAATGTTGTGGCGGTGAATTTTATCTTGCAATGACTTTTAATTTAGTTTTGGTTTCAGTTTTAGGGACTATCCTAAAAGTGTGGGTTTTCTTGCAACAGTTGTTTATCATGTAAGAAAAGTAAGTGTGATGCGATTAAGTAAATTGCAACAAAATAAAGCGTACCTGGAGGGTCTTCCCGTCATCCCAAGCTGCACTCAAACACAATTTAGAATATTTAAGCATTTAGAACAAGTTCTTAGGTAATACTAAGGGAAGGGTTATGGTTTTCTACCAAGTTCCTAATCCTGTAGCTAGTCATCTCCTATGACATCTAGGTTCTTGTGTTTTGGTTTAAGGACGATTTTCTTCATCAAAGAACAATTAAGTTCAGTTGTTCTCAAAAACATCCTATCATATTGAGAAAGTGTTTAAGAAGAATCTTAAACATCTTTTCAATATTGCTAGAATTGTTTTAAGTCCAAATGAATTTAATCATACAAATGAATTAAACGTCCGGGAATTCAAGTTTTGTTGTTACCTTACTCAGTGAATTAGGACATTTGAATATCCTATGAGGGAAATAACATTTCACTTAACGTTCTATTTAGGAGTTATGACAACAAAAGCTTTTGAGGGCAAATTGATGTTCAAATGGTTTGTGATTTAATTTAATTTCGGTTAACGTGTTTAAATTTGGAATAGTGTTCAAGTTGTTTTATATTTATTTTTGAATTTCTTAATGTCTTATGTGATGTTATTTTTAATTCAATTTAATTTAACTTTAATTTAATTTAATTTGGTTTAGTTTTAGTTTTAATTTAATTTAATTTGATTTTAATTTTAACTTGATTCTATTATTTAATTTAATTTAATTCAATTTAATTTGATTTGATATGATTTAATTTAATTTAATTTAATTTGATTTAATTTAATTTAATTTGATTTGATTTAATTTAATTTAATTTAATTTAAATGTTAATTTAATTTTATTTTTAATTTTAATTTAATATTTTATTATTTTTTCTTTTATTTTTTAAAGATGATTTAATTTTAATTATTAAAGAATTAATTTAATTGAAATTTTAAAAGGATTTAATTTAAATAATTTAACTTTAATTTAATTTAATGATTAAGTCTTTTAGCATTTTAAATCTTAAATTTGGATTATCATTTTAATTAGGAATTAAATATTATTGAGATGATTAATTTAGGGATTCTTAAATTAAAGAACAAATCTCTTCCTAATAATATCCCTATTTTAATAATTCCAATTTTATTATTCTTCCAAATTTAATTAATTATTTGATTAAGGTTTATTTTAATTATTTTTAAATTGTTTAGTAGGTTTCTACCCTTTAATTATTTAAATTTCAATCATCCAAATCAGATTAAGATCAAATGTTTTACTTTTTCATTTTATTAAGCCTAAAGTTTTAATTAATGGTTAAAATTTTAATTACCATTTTGCCCTTCAAGCTTACTAATTCCATAACTCACTAAATTGAGCTTAAATGAACTTGAAATTTTTATGTGACTTCACTCATATGTCAATAAAGGCATGAGAGGAGAAAATGTGATTTTTCTGTATTTAATTTATTTATGTAATTATTTTTGGTGGAAAATAAGGATTTCCAAGGAAAATTTAATAATATGACCAAGGGAAAGTTTCTGTCCTTAAAAAAATTATGGGACATTCCTAATGACTAGAGAATCACTTGGACCAATTTTTGAGATTTTTTTAATTATATTCTTTTTATTATAATTATTTTGAGTTTTGGAGTATTAATTAATTTAAAAATAAAATAAAGGTTGAAAAATGAATTTTATATTTTTCAAAAATCTCTCTGACATCAAAGAAATCAGAGAATCAATTTTTATAATTTTTTGATTTCTCTTTGATTTATTAGAATTATTTTAGTGGAAATGCTAAAAATATACATTTTTTAATTTTAAAATTACCTTAAGGATTTAAAATTTAATATCTCATTATAGAGACTTAAGAAAAATATGGGATTTGTTCCCAAGTGATTAAAATTCAAAATGTGACATTTTGGTGAATTTTATTATTTTTGTGATTTTTATTATTTTTTAATTATTAAAATATTAAAATAATGCAAAAAATCAACTTTTTAGAAAATTGCAATTTTATTTTTCTTAAATTCCCCTAATATCAGAGAGGCTCCAAAACCAATTTAGTGAATTTTTGAAAAGTATTTTGAAAGTTATGAATTTTTAAAGTTTAAATTGGCTAAATGGCTTAATCAACCCATTTAGTAGGGCTAACCAAGTCCAATTGACCTCAAATTTTTATGGTGGATTCCTCTGATCCTAAAAGTCAGTGGAGAATTTATTTCAAGACAATTTGATGTATGATTAGCTCTAATTAATTAAGGACCTATTTTGGGTGTTTAAGCCAATTAGGGTTATTCCAAGTGGATTTATTCAAAACCTATTTTTCCTAGGTTCTTCTAGTCATAATAAACATCACCAAATTTTCCTATAATTTATTTCACAATATGCTATTTATTGGAATTAAAATACTCAAATTAGCAACCTAGAGTTGAAAAATCAATAACTCTTCATAGGGTTGGCCTCTGACTTTGGAAAATTCAGGGAATGTTCCCAAATTCAGAGGCTTCAAAAGCCCTATGGTCTTATGCCATGGTGAATTGTATACATGCATGGAGAATTGAAAATGTGCAGAGAGTAAATAAATTATTAAAAATAAAATACTCGATGAAATTAAATGATTTCTTTTCCATATTATTCTCCTCTGTTCACTGAGCAAGAGGGTATTTTTATTTTATTTTTATGATTTTTCTACACAAAGTTATGCATTTTTGAAGTTTAGGGAATTAAATAAATAGAAAAATAACCTATTTTTCTACTTATCCACGCGGCGCTGACTCAACCTCAGCGTCTCCGAAAGGCCACGTGGCGTGTTCTGATTCGGCGTCGCCATCCGACTCAGCGCTCCAAGGGCCCACTGTATCGTTCCGTCTCCTCATTCGACGCGATCATGGCTGTCTGTCCGCGCATGTATTAAATGAATGGCATCCGTTCATCGTCCCCAAGCTTCCCAGCCCAAGAACCGTCCACACTAAATCCTTAATATCTCACTCAATACTTAACGGATTTTTGTGTTCTTGTGCTCTATGGATTCGTCTTGAAGAGACGAATACATCTATAGGGTGATCATGCATTGAAATTAAGGTATTTGAAATGGAGAATCTCCAGAAGCTCAGGATAAAGAGTTAGCTCATACCTTAGCTCAGAGAAGTGTGGCTTCAATCTGAGGGTTATGTCACCTTTGACTGAGTTAGCTCATACCTTAGCTCAGGATAAAGAGTTAGCTCATACCTTAGCTCATACCAGGGAGGTCAGGGCTTGGCAATGGTGAAGTCAATTGGGCTTGGACATGTATAAAGTGCTTGGATTAAAATGGTATGGGGGAGAGGCCACTTTGGCTTGATTTGGGTCAACCCATCCTTTTGGGCTATGTGCACCACCCAAGGCCTGGTTTTGGGCTGAAAAGGGTCACTTGGGTCAGCTGCCATGGAGTGGTGAAGTCTCCATCCATGGTGAGGTGGCTAAGCATGGTTTAGTGTGTGACATGCTTATGGTTAAAAAGGCTTAATGAAGGATTAGGAATGGGGGCCCTCCTTTTGCCATTAATGGCTTGGTCACATGTCAAACCTTCCATGGCTTCATGTGGCTTGTCCATGGCTTGCATGTGGCTTCATTTGGCTCATCCTTGACTTAGGAAAAGTGGATCCATTTATATGAAAAAGGAATTTGGATATTTTGGCAATTTAGTGAAAAATTTAGATGGTGCTTGATTTAGGTTGATTTGATGATTGATTTGGGACTTAGGAATTGATCCCAATTAAAGGGATGATGAGAAAGAATTGCCATGTGGGCTTTGGGCTTTTGGATTTCTCTTTGGATGGGCTTTCAAGATGGTTTAGAGAGTGGGCTTTTAGATTTCAAAACAAATTTTAGGATGATAATTTTGTAAAGGATTGGATCCAATAAGTGTTGAATTTAATTTAGGAAGGTTTCATGAATGATTTGGAATAAATTTGAAGTGGTTTGGGCTTGAATTGGGTTGGATTTGGACCTCTTTGGTAAATGGGCCAATGTAGGCCAAATTGGGCTAACTTGGGCCAATGTTGGGCTAGGGTTCAAATTGATGTAAAATTAATGTAAAATTAATGTTGTTAAATGTTTATGGGAGTGTTTCAAAGAGGTTTTGACTTTGGTTGGGTTTTGATTTTGGGGTTTGGGCTTATTTGGGTTAGGTTTGGGTTTAGGTCAAAATTGGGCTTTTTGGCTTTGGGTTGAATTTGAATGGGGTTTGGGTCTAAATTTTGGGTAAATCATGTTAGTGTTTTTGTTTGTGGGGATGTTAAGGAAGGTTTAGAAAAGATTTGGGGTTAATTGGAGTTGAATTGGGTTAGTTTGGGCTAAGTTTGGGTCATGGGTCCAAATTGGGCTAAAAAGGGGCTTTAATGCCAAAAGTGAAATTGGATTCAAAGGTCAATCAAATTAGACTTGGATATGGTCTAGATTGGTGTTGGGAATGTTAAATTGAAGTTTAGAATTGAATTGGACCAGAATTTTGGTCAATTTGGTAGGTTTGGTTTGACATTGGGTTCATTTTGGGTTAAAATGGGTCAAATTGGGGATTTTGACATAAGTGAGGTCAATTGGTAAAATTAGCCCATGGTTTAGTTGAACAAAATGCAATTAGGAATATTTGGGATTTTTTGGAATTTTTTGGGAATTTTCTGAATTTTTGGATTTTTGGGTCAAGGGGGCATTATGGGTATTTGGAGGGTATTGGGAGGTATTTTTGGAATTTTTGGTATTTTTGGCTATGGATGATCAACTTGATTGGTGAGGAAATGTTCAAGGTTAATTTTGGGGAATTTTGGGTGATTTGGAAATTTTGAAAATTTTGGGTAATTTCAAGGGCTTTGGGTAGGCTAGGCGGGTGTAGGGTCCTGGCGGTCAAAAATTGAAAATTTGCAAAAATGAAGATTGAGTAATTGTAAGTGGAATGAAATCATTTTGGTTGAGCCATGAAGCCATATCAAGCCCACATGAGCCATGAAGGGACTCATTCGAGGCATCCACTATGTTGTTCCTAACCCTCTTAGCCAAGGGCTTAGGGGTTAAGGACCATCCATGTGAATCACCTTCATGAGTGAGGAGGTCGAGTTAGGTATGGGTGTGTTTTTAGGATGTGTGTGAAAGTTTAGTGTATAGGTGTAGTGTGTCCGTAAGTCAGCCCATCACTGCACCGGGCCACCTGTAGGCAGTCCTAAGGCCAAAGAGTCCTATAGGAACTCATCCTTTAAACTTCCACATTCGATTTCAACCCTCTAGGTGATTAGGGGTCTACGATCAAGTTTGTGGAGTTTGCAGGGAGTTAAGAAGTGGTTTGAATTTCTAAGTGGTGGGTCCCAATTCTAATCCTCTAGGATAGTCAAAGGAAAAGCCTAAGGCTAGATCCTAAGTACTAAAGAGAAGAAGAGAAGACCTCATCAAAAATGAGGTCAACAAATGGACCCCCAATAGGTGTGGTGTGCTAACCAAGCACACCGCGCGTATTGGCGTTGACCGAAAAGATTAACAAAACCAACACAGATGTCCAAGTGACAAACTTAGGATGAAGTAGAAGAATTTCCGCTGGGGAGTGTCAAGTATATCTCTGAGACTGGAGATTCCTGAACTCTCGCTGTGAAAGGAAAAGGAGGTGAATCCTAAATCACATGACCTGGGGGAATTTCAATTTAGATTTTATTTTGTTTCAGTTTAAGTTTTGATGTGTAAGTTTAGATTTTAGCTTAAGTTTTAATTTAAATTGAAGTTTTGTCAAAATTAATTTGAAGGGATTCGAACTTGAAATGTGAATTGGAATTTTGTGGTTTTAGATGTAACATCTTCAACCTCAAAAGAAAATTGAATTGATTGGATTGAACCACTACAATGAGGAGAGATCTCAGAGTAATGCGGTATTGGATGTAAAATTTTGAACCTTAAGATTTTGATTTTGATGTATTTCATTGCGATAGGGAAAGAATCCTAAAGCAATGCAATCTCGGATGTAAAATCCTCAACCCCAAGAATTTTATTTTGATGTATTTCATTGCAATAGGGAAAGAAGCCTAAAGCAATGCAGTCTCAGATGTAAAATCCTCAACCCCAAGAATTTGATTTTGATGTATTTCATTCCTATAGGGAAAGAATCTTAAAGCAATGCAGTCTCGGATGTAAAATCCTCAACCCCAAAAGTTTGATTTTGGTGTATTTCATTGCGATAGGAAAGAACCTAAAGCAATGCAGTTTTGGATGTAAAATCCTTAACCCCAAAAATTTGATTTTAATGTATTTCATTGCGATAGGGAAAGAACCTAAAGTAATGCAGTCTCGGATGTAAAAACCTCAACCCCAAAAAAATTTGATTTTGATGTATTTCATTGCGATAGGAAAGAACTAAAGCAATGCAGTTTTGGATGTAAAATCCTCAACCCCAAAAATTGGATTTTGATGTATTTCATTGCGATAGGGAAAGAACCTAAAGCAATGCAGTCTCGAATGTAAAATCCTCAACCCCAATAATTTGATTTTGATGTATTTCATTGCGATAGGAAAGAACCTAAAGCAATGCAGTCTCGGATGTAAAATCCTCAACCCCAAGAATTTGAATTTTTATGTATTTCATTGCGATAGGGAAAGAATCCTAAAGCAATGCAGTCTCAGATGTAAAATCCTCAACCCAAAGAATTTGAATTTTGATGAATTTCATTGCGATAGGGAAAGAATCCTAAAGCAATGCAGTCTCGGATGTAAAATCCTCAACCCCAAAAGTTTGATTTTGATGTATTTCATTGCAATAAGGAAAGAATCCTAAAGTAATGCAGTCTTGGATGTAAAATCCTCAACCCCAAGAATTTGAATTTTGATGTATTTCATTGCGATAGGGAAGAATCCTAAAGCAATGCAGTCTCGGATGTAAAATCGTCTACCCCAAAAGTTTGATTTTGATGTATTTCATTGCAATAGGGAAAGAATCCTAAAGCAATGCAATCTCGGATGTAAAATCCTCAACCCCAAAAGTTTAAATTTTGATGTATTTCATTGCGATAGGGAAAGAATCCTAAAGCAATGCATTCTCGGATGTAAAATCCTCAACCCCAAGAATTTGATTTTGATGTATTTCATCGCAATAGGGAAAGAATCCTAAAGCAATGCAGTCTCGGATGTAAAATCCTCAACCCCAAGAATTTGAATTTTGATGTATTTCATTGCGATAGGGAAAGAGTCCTAAAGCAATGCAGTCTTGAATGTAAAATCCTCAACCCCAAATGTTTGAGTTTGATGTATTTCATTGCAATAGGGAAAGAATCCTAAAGCAATGCAGTCTCGGATGTAAAATCCTCAACCCCAAAAGTTTCAATTTTGATGTATTTCATTGCGATAGGGAGAGAATCCTAAAGCAATGCAGTCTTGGATGTAAAATCCTCAACCCCAAGAATTTGATTTTGATGTATTTCATCGCGATAGGGAAAGAATCCTAAAGCAATGCAGTCTCGGATGTAAAATCCTCAACCCCAAAAAAATTTGATTTTAATGTATTTCATTGCGATAGGAAAGAACCTAAAGCAATGCAGTTTCGGATGTAAAATCCTCAACCCCAAAAATTTGATTTTGATGTATTTCATTGTGATAGGGAAAGAACCTAAAGCAATGCTATCTCGGATGTAAAATCCTCAACCCCAAGAATTTGATTTTGATGTATTTCATTGCGATAGGAAAGAACCTAAAGCAATGCAATCTCGGATGTAAAATCCTCAACCCCAAGTATTTGAATTTTGATGTATTTCATTGCGATAGGGAAAGAATCCTAAAGCAATGCAGTCTCGGATGTAAAATCCTCAACCCCAAGAATTTGATTTTGATGTATTTCATTGTGATAGGGAAAGAATCCTAAAGCAATGCAGTCTCGGATGTAAAATCCTCAACCCCAAGAATTTGAATTTTGATGTATTTCATTGCGATAAGGAAAGAATCCTAAAGCAATGCAGTCTCGGATGTAAAATCCTCAACCCCAAAAGTTTGATTTTGATGTATTTCATTGCAATAGGGAAAGAATCCTAAAGCAATGCGAGTCTCGGATGTAAAATCCTCAACCCCAAGAATTTGAATTTTGATGTATTTCATTGCGATAGTGGAAAGAATCCTAAAGCAATGCGAGTCTCGGATGTAAAATCCTCAACCCCAAAAGTTTGATTTTGATGTATTTCATTGCAATAGGGAAAGAATCCTAATCGTAATGCGAGTCTCGGATGTAAAATCCTCAACCCCAAGAATTTGAATTTGATGTATTTCATTGCGATAGGGAAAGAATCCTAAAGCAATGCAGTCTCGGATGTAAAACCCTCAACCACAAGAATTTGATTTTTGATGTAATTGATTTTGCAAAGATTTGCAGTGTGGAATTTTGGTGTTTCGAGAATTTCATGAAAGTTGTAAAAGATTTTTTTTTTGTGGAAAGAAACAAATTAGGAGGGAATATGTAGATGCTACATATCCCAATCAAAAGAGTTGATTGAGAGTTGCTGGTTTGGATTGGATATAATTCCTTGCCACTAGATTAGAATCGAAAACCTCGTGGCTCCATGTCAATGGAATCGACCGCTTCCATCCCGTACAAAGGAGAGAGCGAGCACGATTGGATTTCGGATTTGGAAGATTGAGTTTGAATTTGATTGAGATTTGATTTGAGATCTGGAAGGTTGAATTTGAATTTTTGATTGAGATTTGATTTGAAATTTGGAAAGTTGAATTTGAATTTTTGATTGAGATTCGATTTGTAATTTATGTTCATTTTGTTTGTCTTTTAAGGATTCAAATTTATTTTATCATTCATTTAATGTTCATGTGAATTTGGTGTTCATCATTTTTTTTTTAGATTTTTAAGGAAAGTTTTTCTTTTATTCTTTTTGTTTTTTTTTGTTCTTTGTTTGAAGTTCATTTAACTTTAATGGCGTTTCCCAGTCAACATGCACAAAAGAGGTGAAGGCCAAAAATGTGACATGATCACTTTCATTCCAATCTTGTTGAAGATACATCATACAACTCGATCTGGAATACATCTCATACAATCCATATAGACTCAAAACGGACTATGTATAATCTTTGTCGATCCATCCAAAAAGGTATCTGTCAAAAATCCATGTCTGAATAGTGAGGTACATGGTCAATAACATCACCTTCCAAGCCATCCTTGGCAAGGATGCCGTATGGATGTACGTTGGAGGTGTGATATTTTCCATGTAACTCACGACTCGTAAGGCCGGAGGCTCTCTAGCTCCCGGTCCGGCCGGAAGTGGTAAGGTGCTTTCCTGTCATCCATCCTTCGAAAGTAACCGAGATCCGCTTCATCGGTACTCCCGTATGCAATGTTTAGCAACATCTCGCTCCGTTGCCCTTCGCATCATGACGGAACCTACCGGTAATGGTATCTTTCACCGGCCCTCTAAATTCACTCCGGGCCTCGCTATCCGGAGGTCGGATCCGAACATGATATTACATTCGTTCGTAAAAGAAACCGTGCAGAAAGGTCCGACAAAGTCGTGGTGATCTATGTGAGGGGTATGCAGTCACCCCGCTTGTAAATGTTAATGATGCAACTCGTTGGGTATGCAATCCGCCGACGGCACTCTCCATGTTATCATTCTCTTTACAATCCTTCGATGACTAATGGCATTGGATCTACCTTGCCATGACGGAGTATTCCCGGTGGGTTTCCCTTCCGTCTTCTCGCAAAGTTGTAAGCAAGCATCCACATTGTATTGTAATTCTACCTTTCCCCGGCATCCATCTCCGGGTTCCGAGTAAGTGTTTTCTCTTAGGCGGCCCACTCGGCCCATTCTTTTCAAATCCTCGGATGCAGTCCACGATTTGCTCGTTGTTCGTATTCGAGAACACGTCCGTATGTAGCTCGAGGCCTTCTAGTATATTGATCCTCCCCGCTCTAATTCTCTCGAAGTATTCAAAAGTTTTCATCTCGACATTCTCGCATTCTTTCTAGCTCGTATTCTGGAATAATCCGCAAATGGCGAGGCCTCGGTGACGTACTCGTGGATATATGGCTAAATCCCTTCACGTTCTCCTGCATACCTCGGCTCCTCGGGGATGGTGTCCATCGGGACATCCTCTGGGGTTGCTTCTGCAACAAGGTTATGCATTACTGGTGGCTTTATCTGGTGGCGTTGTAGCCTTCCTTCTTTTGTTCTTCTTAAGATTTCCCTAGTCTCTTCTGTTATCCTCGGAGCTGGCCTCCTTCCTTCAGGTACCTGGTGAACTGGCGTCCTTGAAGTATATGTACTGGCAGTAGCAACTGCCTCGTCGCGCTGGTCCGCTGCTAGTTTAGTTAACATCTTGCGGATACGGCGATTTTTATTTCTTCGCTGGGTTGCTGTGAGAGAAGCTCTTCGTACTTCCTGAATTTCTGTGGGCACGTCACTGACAAGCCTGTCTTCTGCTGTAGCGACTACAGACTTGATTCTCTTATCTTCTTCAGTGTTTGTCTTCCTTTTCTTGTCGTCGGATTGGTGGCTTGGGCCACCCACTTTCATTATCGTCCTGATCGGGCAGTTCCTCTCGGTCAATTGGGACCCAGTCACCTTCCTCGTATTACAGGCCTGCTGGTGCGAAGTCTGAGTCAATCTCTATTATCGCTCCTCCATCTTTCACCCTCTTTTCGTCGAGTGCAAGGCTTACGCCATTTCTAAAGTTCAGGACCAACCGCCCGTTCGACATTTCCCTGCGAAAAGACAAGGAAAAGGATTAGGGGCTGTACTAAGAACAAGAACATTAAGAAAATGTTTATTAAAGACAGTTTTTTTTATTACTTTTTGTATTTTTAAATTTAACAGGAATGAAGTTGGATAAGATCAGGAAAGAGATTTTGATATGGAAGAGAAAACAAGGAAAACTTTATTATCATGATTTTATTTATTTTAGCACATTTTTTATTATTTTTGGGTTCGGACCCGACCATAAGTAACTACTTTGCCCGTGCTTCTAGGGATGAAGAATTCATTCCTTCGAAACATCAGGTAGCGTAATACTTCTTCAAGTATCGTCCGTTGATCGGAAGCATATGTCGTTCTCCTTAGCAATTCACTAGCTGGTAGAAGCCTCCTGAGTATACTGCTTCAACCACAAACGGCCCTTCCTAAGTGGGTTCAAATTTTCCTCCTATCTTGTGGTGTGTAAGGATAGGTCTCTTGAGAACGAGAACTAAGTCACCAACTTTGAAGGTTCTTGGGCGGACCAGTCTGTCATGGGCTTGAACCATCTTAGCTTGGTATAGTTCTAAATTCTGCTGCGCTGCAAGTCTTTTCCCTTCCAGGCTTTCCAATTCCTCTAGTCGTAATTTGACATTCTCTTCCGTCGTGATTTTGTTTGCAACTGCAATTCTGAGTGAAGGAAGCTGGACTTCTAAGGGTAACACTGCCTCAGACCCATACACCAGAGCGTAAGGTGTAGCTTGAGTAGAAGTTCGAAGGTTGTCCGGTAGGTCCATAAGGCTTCTAATAACTTCTCATGCCAATTTCTCTTATTGTCGTCCAAAGTTTTCTTTAAGATTTGAACGAGAGTTTTATTAAAAGCCTCGACTGTGCCGTTTGCTCTCGGGTAGTAAATTGTTGAATATCGCTAGTCGATTCCGTGTCTCCCGACAAAATTGTTGATTTGTGTGCTTCCGAATGTTGACCCATTATCCGAGATGATCTCGCGCGGCACTCCGAAATGGTAGACAACTTGGTTCTTGAAAACCGTAGCACATGGTGTGCTTTCACTTCTCTAAATGGAACTCGCCTCCGCCCACTTGGAAAAGTAATCCGTAGCCGCAAGAATGAAGCGATGTCCTTTTGAAGATGGTGGTTCTATTGGACCCACTATATCTGTGCCCCAACATTTAAATGGCCACGACGCAATTGTCGGATGTAACACTTTCGGAGGTTGGTGTAGAACCACTCCGTGCACTTGGCATTGGTGACAGCTCTTGGCGATTTTCATGCAGTCGGTCATCATCGAGGGCCAGTAGTACCCTAGTCTTTTAATTTTCATTTTCTTCTTCAGACCCGATTGGTGAGCGCCACAGAGTATTGAATGGACCTCTTTAACAATTTCACGGGCCTCGGACCTGCTTAGGTACCTTAGCCACATTTGATCGAAAGACCTTCTATATAACGTGTTGTTTACTAATGCGTAGGACAGAGTTCTTTTATTGATCTGATGGGCTAACGACCTATCGTCTGGTAGTTTTCCTATTTGCGGTGTAGTCTATTAATGGCCGTCGCCAATCTTCTCGTGTTTTCCGTCACCGCTCGCAACTCGATTCTTTTTCTTTTTCCGATTTGTGTATTGTGTCTATGTTGAGCCGTGATAGGACTCGACGTCCGTGAACCGACACTTCCATCGATTCATCTTGCAAGCAGCAAATTCTTTTGCGAGGCGAGCTAACGCATCTGCTAAAGCATTTTCTTTTCGGGAATTTTGTAGATCGTCACATTCGAATCTGTTCTAACAACCGTATAACATACCGGAAGTATTGCTCGAGTCTTGGTTTTAAAATTTTGTACTCGTCCAGCGATCCGTTGAATGATTAACTGCGAATCCCCGTAGATGTTGATGTCTCGTTATCCCCATTTTAATAGTTAATTCCAGTCCTGTTATGAGGGCTTCGTATTCTGCTTCGTTGTTTGTACACGGCTCTATCAAGTAGAAGGAGTATCTTAACATCCCCCGCTCCGGTGTTATAAAGATTAATCCGATCCCTGCCTTACCTGGCACTATCACTCGCGATTCTTCGTCTTTGTGTGCTGAAGATGCTCCATCGAAATATAATTCCCAACGTCGATCATCAGGGTCTTCTAGGCTCAATATTTGTTCATCTGACAAATCGTCATTGAGAGGAGATTCTGCCGGTAAAGGGTGTGCAGCGAGGAAGTCTGCTAAGACTTGTCCCTTTACGACACGAAGAGGCACAAAAGTTATTTCAAATTGCAATAATATCATTGACCATCTGGCGAGTCTGCCAGAAAGCATTGGACGAGTCATCAATTATTGCAATGGATTAAATTTCGAGATTAGGTTGACCTTATGAGAAAGCATGTAGTGCTTGAGCTTTTGAGCGGCGAAGATCAAGGCCAAACAATGCTTTTCAATTGCGGGATATCTTATTTCCGTCGGAAGTAAACGACGGCTTAGGTAGTAAAGAGCATTTTCTTTACCCTCATCATTGACCTGGGCTAACAGGGCTCCGCGAGAGTCGTCTAAAGCCGTGGTATAAAGTATCGCGGTCTACCCGAGATCGGGGTCGCTAAGACAGGAGGTGTCATTAAATATTATTTAATGTCCTCAAAGGCCTTCTCGGCATTTTTCTTGCCAAATAAATTTGGCGTCCTTTTTAACTAATGTCGAGAAAGGTCGACACCTACTCGGCAAGTTTGAGATAAAGCGTCGAAGATATGCCAGCTTCCCTTAAAAAGATCGTAGTTGCTTTAAGGTTTTGGGAGGTGGCATTTCTAAGATAGCTTTAATATTTTCCAGGTCGATTTCAATTCCACGATGTCGGACAACGAATCCTAAGAATTTCCAGGAGGTGACGCCGAAGACGCATTTTAAGGGATTCATCTTAAGGTTAAATTGTCTTAATCGTTCGAAAACAATTCTCAAATCATATAGGTGGTTGTCCATTACTTTGCTTTTGATGACCACATCGTCTACGTAGCATTCGACTTGATTGTGGATGAGATCATAAAAAATTCTTGTCATCGCTCTCTGGTATGTTGCTCCTGCGTTCTTCAGTCCGAATGGCATCACTGTGTAGCAATATACTCCAATCGGCGTTTTGAATGTTGTAAGTTTTTCATCTTCTGGAGCCGTTTTTATCTGGTTATATCCTGAAGATCCATCCATGAGTGAGAATATTTCATGTGTCGAAGCAATGTCGATCATTAGTTCTGGGATCGGTAGAGGGAATTCATCTTTTGGACATACCTTGTTCAAATCTCTGAAATCCACACAAATTCTGATCCGACCATTCTTCTTCCTAACTGGTACCACATTGGCTAACTAAGTCGGGTATTGTTCTTCGCGGACAAATTTAGCGTCTATTAGCTTTTTAACTTCAGCTATGACTTGTTCGATTTCTAGACTCATTCTTCTGGGACCTTGTCTAACTGGGACCTCTTGAGCTAAACCTGGCATCTCATCATAGCTCCAAGCAAAACAATCTTTAAATTCCATTAATAACTTGATTATTTCTTCGGAGTCTTCTTTATTGAGTAAGGACCTAACAAAGGTAGGTCTAGGTTCTTTGTTAAGTACCTAAGTTAACTTCCGTTAACTCATCTATTGTAGATTTAATCTCTTCTTCGAATTCCGGTGGAGCGTCTCCAATTTGTAAATCTTCAAATTCTTCTATAGTTTCCATGCGGTTTTCATTAGACTCGCAAGTGACAACCAAGCAAAGTCGGTATCGTCAATCGATCCTACTCGTGCCGAATCCGAGACCATGCTTTGAATTGGGTGGACGACCGGAGTTATTCCATAATTTTTCAAAATATTGTGATTGACCTTTTGTCCATTGTCGAGGTAAGAAACCACGCTGAATTAAATTTTGAACACAGGGAGAGTACCACTCAAAAGGTAATTCCATTAATTTTGATGAAGTGACATCTTTAAATTGTACATTATTTTCAGTTTTGGAGGAAGGAGCACCACGGTAGAATTTGATGGGCTTTGCACCGCCGCTATGTACCTCTTTGACCACCATACCCTCGATCTTATTAGAATGGATCGGGGTCAGGGTCATAGTATGTACATAGTGGTTAATCTTCTCGTACATCGATTTATATTCTTCATTCTTTTCATCTTCGAGCGGGATCCTGAATTGCGGCTTCTTCCGACTTATTGTTGCTGCTTCTTATTTGATCTCTTTTTCTTCTTCAGAACTGTCTTCCCAATCAACATTGATGGCTGGTTTCCTCTGTCCAACTGTCCTAACGTCTCTGCCACGACCTCGTCCCCGGCCTCGACCTTGGATGCGAGTTGTGGAGAAACCTTCACCATCTCGCCGTAAGGGAGTGGTGAGTGACTGTTGGACTAGAACTTCGGGTTCTTCGTTGTCCCAAACTTCCTTTGCTTCATTCGTTATGGTATCTCCGGAGAAAATTGTTTTCTTCGGAGGTGCATAATAAGCTGCATCTTCATGGATTCCAATTTCATGTACGGAGAATGGTTGTAAGTCACCTTTGATGCACTGTTCCCCTCCATCGTAGTATTTGATGCACTGGTGTAGGGATGATGGTACCATCCTATTTTCATGTATCCATGGTCGGCCCAGTAGAGCGTTGAATGACGTTTCTGAATCAATTATGTGAAATTTTGCGGTTGTCTTTGCTAAGTCACCGGTTTTCATTAGCAGTGTTATTGATCCGAGGGCTCTTTCTCCTTTTTGGTTGAATCCTCTTAATAACATTTTGTCTGCTTCAAGCTCGCGAGCATCAATTTCAAAATATGCTAGCATTCGAAGATTCATTATGTTGATTGATGCTCCTGGATCCACCCATACTCTGGAGAGTGTAAACTTCCCTATTTTAACTGAAATGTATAATGGTCGGTTGTGGTCTGCTGTCCCAAGTAGTAGGTCATTGTCCGTGAAGGTAACACCTCGTTGTTCCTTTAACGAGCAAACCTTATCTAAGGAATCTCCGGTCATTTGAGCTAAGCAAATTTCTGGATCAAGTAAGGCCTTGATCAGAGCTTCTCTCATCTCCTTTGATAAGATGAGAGCGTCGTAGATGCTCAGTTTGGCCGGTAGTTTCCTAAGATGGGCTAGCACGTTGTAATCCACTTTATTTTCATGTGTCTCGGCTTCTTCTTGAATGGGTATTTCTTCCGCCGGGGTTGGATCTTCCTGAACAACCACCTGCTTTCCTTTTTCCTTTGGACCCATTCTCGGAGGTAGAACTCTTCCACTTCTCAAGTTGACTTCTGTGATTTCTTCTGAATCTAGTATTGAGTTTGCTAGTGTCTCCTCTTGAATAGGAATGAAAGGTTCTTTTGGATTAGCTTCAGAGTCTGAAGGCTCTAACTCTATTGTGAATGGAGCTCCTCAAAACTCGCAAATAGATTCATTGCTTGTTGAACTCTCGTAGCCTCCTTGGTGGATGTCTTCTTTGTCATTGTGATTGTCGAGATTGTGTATGATTTGAGAATTGTCATTTGTATCAGAATCGATGTCAAGATTGTCGCTAGTTACGTAATCGTTAGAAACAGTCAAAACGTAGCCAACGCCATAACCCTTATCAGTATAAGATCCCACCGGAGTGAGCAGATAATCATACAGAGTCAGAGGTTCGAGAGATTTCTCCCCCGAATCGGAAACAACTATCCTAGGATAAGCAGCCCCTAGTCTAGCCTTAAGAGCCTCGGTCTTCTCTTCTTCGTCGATTTTCTTCTTCTCTTCAATCGTCTCCTGTTGAGGTGGTTCTTCTATCGCAAGTGATAGTGCCGACTTGATAGGTTTCGAACTCTGAATTGAGGCTCGCACCGAAGCGGTTTGGATGTGATCCAAAATCTTCTTCGAAGACTTTGTCCAAGTGGTAGTCCATCCATCATTAGTTGCATAGGGATCTATCAGAACAGTGAGATCCGTCGAGATAACATTGACGGAACCTCCTTTCTGGGGTTCCTTCATGTACTCCTTCGGGATCGTTATATTCCCTTTCCGAAGATTGTCGTTGAGCCAACTTTTGAAGGTAATACAATCTTCTATCTTATGCCCAAGCATCCGGTGGTAAGGGCAAAAGTTGGGATCACCTTTCTTGTCGACTTCTTCGGTCTCTTAGGCTCGGCGATTGGAAATGCGGAGTCTTCATCGACTGCGGAACATTTTCGGCACTGCCTCATTCTTGAACGGATACTCCCTGCTCAGAAGCTCCCTTAACGTACGTTGCGGACGAGGCGGTTGTTCATACTGTTGAGATGACTGATAGCTGGGTCGGGGTTGCTGGTAATTCTGTTGAGGTTGTTGCGGCCGTTCTGACGATATTTGTATCGGTTGCTTGCCTTTATCGACTGCTGCAACGATCCCGGACTTCTTTTCAAAAGTTTTCACGGGCTTCTGTTTGTCTGTTTTATCGGTGAAACTTAATTGCTTCGCCTCCTCTTGCAAGCTTCCGGCCTTGCTTAACAACTTCTCGAAAGTCTTAATAGTAAATCCCTTGAGGAGAAGTGCTATCGGGCCATGAATGCTCTTAAGTAAAATGCCGACTGCATGCTGTTCTTGTAGTTGTGGCTCACACTTCATACTTAGATTTCTCCATCGAAGTATGTAATCCACCAAAGTTTCGTTCGGCTTCTGCTTCTCTACCACTAAATCACCTATAGTGATGTGGTGCTGAGCTCCGACAAATCGCTTGATGAAGAGGTTCTCTAATTCTGAAAATGTCTTCACCAAATCGCTTGATGAAGAGGATTGAGTAATTGTAAGTGGAATGAAATCATTTTGGTTGAGCCATGAAGCCATATCAAGCCCACATGAGCCATGAAGGGACTCATTTGAGGCATCCACTATGTTGTTCCTAACCCTCTTAGCCAAGGGCTTAGGGGTTAAGGACCATCCATGTGAATCACCTTCATGAGTTAGGAGGTCAAGTTAGGTATGGGTGTGTTTTTAGGATGTGTGTGAAAGTGTAGTTTATAGGTGTAGTGTGTGTGTAAGTCAGCCCTTCACCAGACCAGGCCACCGAGGGCAGTCATAAGGCCAAAGAGTCCTATAAGAACTCATCCTTAAAACTTCCACATTTGATTTCAACCCTCTAGGTGATTAGGGGTCTACAGTCAAGTTTGTGGAGTTTGTAGGGAGTTAAGAAGTGGTTTGAATTTCTAAGTGGTGGGTCCCAATTCTAATCCTCTAGGATAGTCAAAGGAAAAGCCTAAGGCTAGATCCTAAGTACTAAAGAGAAGAAGAGAATACCTCATCAAAAATGAGGTCAACAATATCTCAGTCTCTTTTCTAATTTCTTGACAGTCTTTATCTTTTTATTCTTTTCCGTTACACTCATCTGCTTAGCTTCTTCTTGATGATTGGCAACTTTACTGAGCAATTTTTCAAAAGATTTTATTGTAAATCCTTTAAGCATAAATGCTATAGGACCAAGAATATTTTTAAGTAGAATTTCAACAGCGTGTTATTCTTGAAGTTGTGGTTCACACTTCATGCTGAGATTTCTCCAGCGTAAAATGTAATCCACCAAGCTTTCTCCTGTTTTCAGTTTTTCCACTACCAGATCGCCAACTGTAGTGTGATGTTGAGCTCCGGCAAAACATTGAATGAAAAAACTTCTAAGCTCTACAAAAGTTTTAACAGACCTATTAGGAAGTTCCGCATACCAGTCAAAGGCAACTACCGTGAGACTGTTAACAAATTGTCAAAATAAAAGAGCGTCACTTCCTACCACATTACTGAAGCTTACTCTGAAATGTGCTAAATGTTGTCGGGGATTACCAGTTCCATGGAACATTTTAAAGACAGGAGGAACAAAGCCATTAGGGTATTGGACAAAATCAAATTCCTCTGGATATGGTCTACCCTTCGGAATTAATGATCCAGCCTATATTTGAGCCAATGTTTCTTTTCTCTTTTGTTCCACGAGTTATGTGATATCTTTTTCTGGAATTCCACTATGAGGGAAATTCTTTTTCTTTTGAGTGCTTTCTTCAACGTCTATTGGCTCTCCTTTGTCTTCTAAAATGTGGATAGCCTCTGGCCTAACAATTTCAATGGCCGGTGATGGATTGTTGGTGGATTTTGCAAAGCTGCTACCAACTATTTAATTTTTTGCTAAAGATAACTGATTTGTTCGTCTCGCTATCGTATAATTGCTCATAATTCATTTGTTGCATCTTCTTCATTTAACTCTTGTGCTAAAGAAGTAGATCGTGTTTCTACCACATTAATGTTCGCAACATTTTCATTCGAACTGTCAGAAGTGTCCTTTTTTCCTCGCACGAATAATTGTTTGATATCATTTTTTAACTTTTTTAGTCTTTCTTTAAATGATTTTGCAAGATGTTCTTTATGAGTTCCTTCTTGTGAATTGTGAGTGCTCATAGCATCCGAGTTTCTTTCAGATGAACTTCGTTTCTATACATTATTTTCTAGTATGGGATGAGATCCTCTAGGCGGTGTATCATCATATGAATAATCTGATTTTGTAACATATGGACCAAATCTGTCATTTTAGTGGATGTATCTTCCACTTCCAACATCATTTTATCTTATTTGGCTTTGTCTTTTGTAATTTTCAAATCTTTTACTCTTGGCCCTAGTCAGAATTTTACTGGCACTCGAGTACATTGATCTTCTGTTGGAGATTGATAACCTGTTTCTTCATAAACAGAGTTTTTTATTGCTAAAATTCTCCTTTTCATTGTTATAGAGACTGCACAACCCATTTTGTCCAACAATCAGGAAATTGAACATTTATCTTTTCGTGCTAATCTTTTAAACTCTGAATGTATAGCATGAATCGAGGGAGAACTCTTAGGTTGAAAGTAATTATCAGTATATTAGACAGGAATTAGATTATACCGATATTCTTCTGAAAAGGAAGGGTTTTCAAAAACACTTTGCTCAAATTCAGGTGTTTCAAAATTATCATTTTCATTCCACCTTTTCTTTCTTTTAAGCGGACGAGCATTGTTTTTATGAATATTTTTGGAACAAGATCCAATTTCATATGTGGATGGTGGTGGAATGTCATCCTCCTCGTAGATTTGTTTTCCTTCGTTGTCAATTTATCTTTTCATTTTTTTCAAGAGTATAAGGCTCTTCAGATGTATACTCAGGTAGGTCTTCTATAAAATGTAGAGAGTCCTTATAAAGTTGTAGATCAAATTCTTCGAAAGAGTGTATATCAGTTTGATATGGATTATCTAATGCAAATTCTGTTTCACTAAACAGTCCATAATCATTTTGATAAAAGGAAAAATCTCCCTCTATTGGTATATTGAAGTCTTGAAAATAATAAAAGATTAAATTCAGAGAATCCATTGCAACTTTTCTGAAATTTTAAGAAAAACGAATATTATTGACTTCTTTGTAAACTGGGAATTTATTTTAAAAGTTTGTAGTACTTATTTGTCAAATAATGAAATGTCAAATGAAAACAAGTGATAACAAAACATGAGAAGAAAGAAAGTCCCTAGCGGAGTTGCCAAGCTCTCTTGATGGAGAACGAAATGGGACTTATGTCGTCGTCATGTTCGTCGCCGTCAATTCTCGATGTCATGTCAATGTCAAGGTGTTGCCACTCTATTTTAATATTGCCCTAATCTTATTTTTGTAAATCCTATAAACTAATTAAGAAATTTTAGGGCTAATATAAAATAGAGAAAAAAGGATGTTTATGATAATCCTTATAAAAGAATATTCTAGAATGTCATATCCTAGAGTTTCTATATAAGGAAGATCACGAAGTTTTAACCAGAGATTTCTAGATGTGATATCTGTCATGGGTTCTTTTAATTCTTCTATAGAAGCAAGCTTCTATAGTTAATTACATCTTAGGCAATTTATAATTGTTAAGAAAACTTCTGATTAATGTTGATCACTTGTTTTCTAGAAAATTTTTGTCTTTAAGGAAAGATGTACCCACTATCAATCCTAAATGTCATTTTTTCATGTCGGTTTCATGTCATTTTGTTTGGTTGTTTGTTTATGTTTTGTGGCTAACCTAATAGTTTTAGGTTTGGTTTTGTCGTTGTTGTGTTTTGTTTTGTTTTATTTTATTTTGTTTTGTTCTGTTTTATTTTATTTTATTTTGTTTTGTCAATGTCGTTGTCTTGTTGTAATTGTTGTTCGTCTCATTTCCAGAATGTCGTCCTGCAAAACAAAGTTAGCACATCCAATAACATGCAAAGGAAATCTAAACGAACCTTCATATCTTCATCCTGCAAAGGAAACATTGTCAGAAATAATGTCATAAGAATATTCATTGTCTCAGAATTTGTAGGATGTCCAAGTTTGATTCGAAATGTTAATTTAGTATGTCTTGAATGTCAATTTATGTTGATTTATGTTGATTTGGATTTGATTTTGGATTTTTATGTCAATTTATATTTGTAATGTGAAATTTATGTCGATTATGTTGATTTGAGTTTGATTTTATTGATTTATGTTTGATGTTGGATTAAGTTTGATGTGGGTCAAACTTGAATTCAAAGTAAGTTTAAACATAAATTTTGAGTTCAAGTTCATTTGGAAAATTGGATTTAATGTAGAGTGAATCTAATTATCTTGAGTTCAGGTTTTTTGAAGTTAAGTTAGTTAGATTCAAAATTGACTTAACTTGAGTTCATGTATGTTTGAACTTAAGTTGGATTCAATGTAGATTGTTTTAACTTGAGTTCATGTCTGTATAAACTTAAGTTAAAATTTAAAGTTAGATTCAATATAAATTGAATTAACTCGAGTTCATGTCTGTTTGGACTTAAGTTAGAATCAATATAGATTGTATCTAATTAACTTGAGTTCATGTCTGTTTTAACTTAAGTTAAAAGTTTGGTTTAATTAGAATAGACCTAATTAAGTTTTAAGCCTTGTTTGAATAGTACTTAGACGTTAATTAAATCTAAATAGATTAGACTTAATTAGAATTATCGACCAACTAAGTCCTTTTTAGGTAAGACTTAAGTTTTAATTAAGTATAATTTAATTCAACCAGGATTTATTTGAGCATGGTTCAAACATTAATTAGGTCTAATAAGTTAGACTTAATTTAGTTAAACATTAACTAATTATGTCTAGTGGTAGACTTAATTATGATTTAGGTTTGATTAAACCTTAGTTAGTTAAGGTTTAATGGTTTAATTAAGTCTAATGTGATAGACTTAATTAGAGTTTAAGTTTGGATTAAACCTTAGTTAATTAAGGTTTAATGGTTTATTTAAGTCTAATGTGATAGACATAATTATGGTTTTTGGTTGGATTAAAACTTAGTAAGTTAAGGTTTAATGGTTTAATTAAGTCTAATGTGGTAGACTTAATTAGAGTTTAAGTTTGATTAAACCTTAGTTAGTTAAGGTTTAATGATTTAATTAAGCCTAATGTGGTAGACTTAATTAGGATTTAGTTTGACTAAACCTTAGTTAGCTAAGGTTTAAAGGCTTAATTAAGTCTAATGTGATATACTTAATTAGAGTTTAAGTTTGGATTAAATCTTACTTGATTAAGGTTTAATAGTTTAATTAAGTCTAATTTGGTAGACTTAATTATGGTTTTAGGTTGGGTTAAACCATAGTTACTTAAGGTTTAATGGTTTAATTAAGTCTAATGTGGTAGACTTAATTATGGTTTTAGGTTGGATTAAACCTTAGTTATTTAAGGTTTAATGGTTTAATTAAGTCTAATGTGGTAGACTTAACTATAGTTTAAGTTTGATTAAACCTTAGTTAGTTAAGGTTTAATGATTTAATTAAGTCTAATGTGGTAGACTTAATTAGGATTTTAGGTTAGATTAAACCTTTATTGGTTAAGGTTTAATGGTTTAATTAAGTCTAACGTGACAAACTTAATAAAAATATAGATTTGGTTTAAGTTATGTTCAAATTGGGTTGAACCTAAACCTAAGGCTAACTTAAGTCCAATATAGGTTGGGTTTAAGTTTGATTTGGGTTTAAATTAAGTTAGGTTCAAATTAGATTGAACCTAGACTTAAAGTTAACTTAAGTTCAATTTGGGTTCAACTCAAGTTAAGGTTTTGAATTTGGGTTCATGTTGTTTTGAATTAAGGGTTGAACTTGGGTTTAAGTTGGGTTGAAACTGAGTATAAAGGTTGAACATGGGTTCAAGTTGGGTTGAACCTAAGTTAAAGGTTGAACTTCGATTGAAGTTGGGTTGAACCTAAGTTTAAGGTTGAACTTGGTTTCAAGTTGGGTTGAACCTAAGATAAGGGTTGTTTTAGGTTTGAGTTTGATTAAACCTTAATTGTTTAAGGTTTAATAGATTAATTAAGTCAAGTGTGGTAGACTTAATTATGGTTTATGTTTGATTAAACCTTAGTTGGTTAAGTTTTAACAGTTTAATTAAGTCTAATGTGATAGACTTAATTAGAGTTTAAGTTGGATTAAGTTTTATTTGATTAAGATTTAGGATGGATTAAACCTAATCAGGTTTTAGGTTTAATTAAGTCTAATTTAGTTAAGACTTAATGGTTTAATTTGGTCTAATGGGTTAGACCTAATTAAGGTTTAGGTTTGATTAAGTCTAATTTAGTTAAGACTTAATGGTTTAACTAGGTCTAATGGGTTAGACCTAATTAGGTGTTAGCTTTGTTTAAGTCTAATTTAGTTAAGACTTAATGGTTTAATTAGGTCTAATAGGTTAGACTTAATTAGGGTTTAGGATTGTTTAAGTCTAATTTAGTTAAGACTTAATGGTTTAATTAGGTCTAATGGGTTAGACCTAATTAGGTTTTAGGTTTGTTTAAGTCTAAATTAGTTAAGACTTAATGGTGTAATTAAGTCTAATGGGTTAGACCTAATTAGGTTTTAGGTTTGTTTAAGTCTAAATTAGTTAAGACTTAATGGTGTAATTAAGTCTAATGGGTTAGACCTAATTAGGTTTAGGTTTGTTTAAGTCTAATATAGTTAAGACTTAATCGTTTAATTAGGTCTATTGGGTTAGACTTAATTAGGTTTTAGGTTTGTTTAAGTCTAATTTAGTTAAGACTTAATGGTTTAATTAGGTCTAATGGGTTAGACCTCATTAGGGTTTAGGTTTTTCTTAGACCTAATGTTTTAGGATGTCAATTAAGTTTAACATGTCCTTAAACTTAATTAAAGTTTTGTTTTTTGTATTAAACCTAATTTAGTTAAGGTTTAATGAATTAATTAAGTTTAATATGTCCTTAAACATAATTAAAGTTGGATCTTTGTATTAAACCTAATTTAGTTAAGATTTAATGAGTTAATTAAGTTTAATATGTCTTTAAACTTAATTAAAGTATTGATTTTGTCTTAAACCCTAAGGTTTAATGAATTAATTAAGTTTAATATGTCCTTAAACTTAATTAAAGATTTGATTTTTGTATTAAACCTAATTTAGTTAAGGTTTAATGAATTAATTAAGTTTAATATGTCTTTAAACTTAATTAAAGTTTAATTTTTGTATTAAATCTAATTTAGTTAGGTTTTAATGAATTAATTAAGTTTAATATGTCCTTAAACATAATTAAAGTTGGATCTTTGTATTAAACCTAATTTAGTTAAGATTTAATGAGTTAATTAAGTTTAATATGTCTTTAAACTTAATTAAAGTATTGATTTTGTCTTAAACCCTAAGGTTTAATGGATTAGTTAATTTTAATATGTCCTTAAACTTAATTAAAGATTTGATTTTTGTATTAAACCTAATTTAGTTAAGATTTAATGAGTTAATTAAGTTTAATATGTCTTTAAACTTAATTAAAGTATTGATTTTGTCTTAAACCCTAAGGTTTAATGGATTAGTTAAGTTTAATATGTCCTTAAACTTAATTAAAGATTTGATTTTTGTTTTAAACCTAATTTAGTTAAGGTTTAATGAATTAATTAAGTTTAATATGTCTTTAAACTTAATTAAAGTTTGATTTTTGTATTAAACCTAATTTAGTTAAGGTTTAATGAATTAATTAAGTTTAATATGTCCTTAAACTTAATTAAAGTTTTGATTTTGTATTAAACCTAATTTAGTTAAGGTTTAATGAATTAATTAAGTTTAATGTGTTCTTAAACTTAATTAATGTTTTGATTTTGTATTAAACCCAATTTAGTTAAGATTTATTGAAATAATTAAGTTTAATATGTCCTTAAACTTAATTAAAGTTTTAATTTTTGTATTAAACCCTAAGGTTTAATAATTTTAATTAGGCTTAAGTTTTCTTTAGCCCTAATTAATGTTTGATTTGAGTTCATTTGAGTTTGAATTCATCATTGGCTTAGTCTACTATGAAATGAATTAAGAAAAGGTTTTCAAATATTAATTTATAATTAATAAATCTCAACCTTGTTTTAAAATGTCATTTAGATTGATTTGATGGCTTGAGAATTGTTGTTCTAGGATTGTTATCTGTCACCCTAAGATTCTCAATCATTTGAGTTTTAGGTTTGTTATCTGTCAACCTTATTTTAAAAAGCCTTAGAAAAATCAAGAGATGTGTCTAAGGACTTAAAGGTTCTTCCCTAAAAATTTTCACATTTTTTTTATTTGTAGATAATTTTTAATAATTAAAATACTTCAGAGAGTATTTAATTATTTAAAAATTAAATACTAAGAATAAAATTATGATAATGATTTCATAATTTCTTCTCTTCAAGAGCTTTCTAGTGGTATTTTTATTTTATTTTTAGGAGCTCTGTAGAAAAAGATATTCATTTTTTTATTTTTTAAGGTTAATATGGATTAACCTTGCCTAGAAAAACAAGGAGCTGTCGCGTGTCCTCGTACGCGTCGAAGGTACGGGAGGATCCGGTGTGTGGATCCGAACAGTGGATAGGGTAGCACATGATCAACGCTGTCCGTTCCAAAACACGAGAACGGACGGCGGAGATAAATCCCCAAAAATTCGAAAAATATTCGAACCGTCCAACTTCAAAGCTCAATATCTCACTCATTTCTCAATGAAATTGAGTGATTTTTGAACCTATGGAATCATCTGAACATATAGATCATATCTATATGGTGATGATAATTTTCTAGGCTAGTTTAACCCATAACTTTTTGATTATGTGCATTATTTTGGACAAAATAAATCCATACCTTGTCCACAATAATGTTGAGCTTGATTAGGTCTAATGGTCAGCTTCTAGGACTCCGAAAGAAGATCATTGTCACTTCAATTTGGACTTGCAGCTAGCATTGAGGAGCAACTTTGGCAAAGTGGCTAGGTTTGGGCTAATTTTGGATTTTGGCCAAATTGGCATGATTGGGCTAATCCTATGGCTTGATCTTGGCTAGAATAGGTTGCTTAGATCCTTAGCAAAGTTTTTTTGTGTTGGGAGCTCTATGGATTTTTTTCTCCTCTCTTGGTGATTTCGGGTAGGGGGCTTTTTATAACCAAGGATGGCCATGGTTTAACCTTAGTTAGCTTAGGATAGACCATGAGATGGTTAGATCTGTGAAGTAGAGTCTAGTAACTGCCTCCTCCATCTAATCCAAGCATCACCTCTCCATATCCCATGAGAATTATGCCATAAATGAGGTCAATTCATCCTTTAATTCATCGCATCTTACTAAATTACCTCCAATTTCTAATGGAATCACTACACTAATAAATAAGGTACATTCAAATGATTTTTCTTTTAGATTATATCCCCAAAGATAAGATTACCCTTGATATATTGGTTTCCGGACACCAATCTCAGGTATCATCTAATCCCTATAATTAAGCACTAACAATTATAAATATAGTGTAAGATCATCCACATGGTATTCATCAAATAGGTTCGCAACGCCTACCTAATGAAAATAAATTTGCAGAAAGGAAGTAACAAATTAAGATGGAACTATCAATGTTCGAAATTCATGATTTCTCTTGTAAAACTCAAGTCTGGGTGAGACCCAAGTCACAGTGGATTTCTTAATCCAACTACTACAAGAGAAATAGTATAGCCATAATAAGAAGTCAAGGAATCACCTCCCTCGTGACACACAAAGATCAAACTACTAACAATCCAAACATCTACCAATCATCAATAAAATTTATCAATCCACTATAAAGCAAATACAATACAAACTAACAATCATGACTCTCAAGCACACTAAATCAAAGCACACTGATAACTATGGGTTGCCTCCCATAAAGCGCTTGGTTTTAACGTCGCAAACCCGACAAATGATTCCTCCTTGATCAAAATTCCAATTAAGTAATCCTCGATCAATCGTCCAATCATTTCCAGATCCAGGGATTCCTATAAAATTTTTAAATTTTAATTTTTCATTAAGCTCTTCATTTTCAAATGGATTTATATCATTGTTCCTCATATTTCTTTCTAGATCCAATATTCTTCTACTGATTTTTTGAAATTGCATATTAATATCATCCTTGAAATTTATAATAAATGGATCTTTATAAGATACTTCAAGCTCTCTCAAATTTTGGATCAGATTCTCTTTAGATAATTCAGATTCTAGATTAACATTTTCTATGTTACTCTTCTGTTTCAAATTATATTGCAATTCTTCCCCTTTATAATTATTAAACGATGGAGGATCTATCTTAGTTGAGGAAATAGGTTTTTCTTATTCCTTTGGAATTTCTTCTAATTGTCTTCCAATATCCTTATCCTCTTTTCTCATCTCAAAGTTCTTTTGAAATTTATCCTCAACTTCTCTTCCAAGTCTTAGTTCAATAATTTTATCTTGTTCATTATTCAATTCAGGTTTTTCTTGTGATTGAGTCGCATCTGAAGATATGAAGACTGGTTGTGTAGATGAAATAGATAGGCTTTAAAATTGTATGGGGTACATCCATCTTAAGGTCATGAGATTCTTCAACAGATGGAATTAAACGTGTACATTTTTTGCAGCATCCATCATTTCACACCTCTCCTGAACATACATACAGTCTTCTTTAAATAACATTTTCGACTCATCATGAAAATCCATTCCGACCTCATCTGTTATTGTCGGCGAATTTTTAGGTTTTAAATTTAATTTAAATATATATATATAATTTAGAAAGTAGCATTTCATTTTGAAAATAATTTTGAATTTGAAAATTTTAAGATATGAAATCAAATTGATCTCACATCTCAAATAGTTTATATAAATGAGCGCCACATCACAAGCTGTGTATCTATCCCGAAGAATAGACACACTACTTGATGATGGGTCTTGATTAAATAAACTAGAAGATTTGTGACATCTGTTTGGTCTGCGAAACAATTTTATAAGCCGAAATGTTCCCATGCTTAATACAAAGAAATTAAGCAGGGATTATATTACTTGAGTTCTTAAAATTCCCTATAAGGGCAAGCCCCTATAGTTAATTACATCTTAAATGAAGGAAATCACTTAAGAAAACTCTCGATAATAATCATTAATTCTGCTCTCAAGAATTTCAAAGTTTAAGTTTTCAAGGGATTGAATTTTGGAATTTCAATAGGGAATTGATCAAGTTTGGAACATTTTGTTTTGGGAATTCAAAGGAAGAAAGGTAGGAGAAATTACAGATTCGAAGCGAACTTCGGTAATTTCCCGACTATCCTATTGTTTGGCTTGAATTTAGGAAAGTCCTAATATTTATTTAATGTTTTGATCTTGCAAATTTTAATTAATTAGGACTTATATTAGTATGATGCAGTCAGGCAAATAGCCTCGAAGATGTGAGGGTTTATGTCGTACCGAACGATCACCTCGGAGTCCTAAGACCGGTTAGGGCTTAATTTACATGACATGATCATGCAAATGTCTAACGAAGAGTTGAGGATTTATGTTGCACTAGGCAAACAACCTCGAAGTCCTATGGCTTGGTTATTTAATTCTAAGAAAGTTTTGCTGAAGTAGACTCAGGTTTTGCTGATGACGATGCTCGGAGCTACCTCGAAGTCCCCGTGCTGCCCACCATGCTCCGAGCTCCTTGTTGTTGCAGAGGTTTAGTTTTAGAAGTCATAAATCAGGAGATGAGAGAAGTGTTCTGGTTTAGAGAATGTCTTAATTTCCAAGTGTTTTTTATGTTTTAATTAAAACAAATCTTAAAGTTGATTATAACAACACCGGTTAAGATCCTACGGTTCCATCCTTCCGACATCGTTATTTTTATCGGATTCACTTAGTCCAGATGAATTTGCTAAACTCAACTAAATGAGTTCAACACTTTCATTTAGACCGTGGGAAATCCCGTTAGCAACACGTAGGTTACATCACCCGAGGTATTCCCGATCATCCAACAAGATGTTTTTATTTAGTTGTAGTTTTAGTTTTGTTGTTCTGTTTGTTATTAAATTTTGAGTTGTTTTATATTTTGAAATGTTGTGACGGTGAATTTTATCTTGTAATGACTTTTAATTTAGTTTTGGTTTCAGTTTTAGGGACTATCCTAGAGGTGTGGGTTTTCATGCAATGGTTGTTTATCATGCAAGAAAAGTAAAGTGCATTTGCAATAAAGTAAATTGCAAGGAAGTAAATTGCAATAAAACAAAAGCGTACACCGGAGGGTCTTCCCGTCATCCCAAGCCGCACTTAAACACAATTTAGAATATTTAAGCATTTAAAGCAAGTTCCTAGGTAAAGCTAAGGGAAGGGTTATGGTTTTCTACCAAGGTCCTACTCCTATAGCTAGTCATCTCCTATGACGTCTAGGTTCTTGTGTTTTGGTTTGAGGACGATTTTCTTCATCAAAGAACAATTAAGTTCAATTGTTCTTATAAATATCCTATCATATTGAGGAAGTGCTTAAGACGAATCTTAAACATCTTTTCAATACCTCTCGGATTGTATTAAGTCCAAGAGAATTTAATTATACAAATGAATTAATCATCGAGGAGTTCAAGTTTTGTTATCTTGCTCAGTGAACTGGGACATTTGAATATCCTATGAGTGAGGTAATACTTCACTTAACACTTCGTTTAAGAGTCATGACAACAAGAGCTTTTGAGGGCAAATTAACGTTCAAGTGATTTGTGATTTAATTTAATTTCAATTAATGGGTTTAAGTTTGGAATAATGTTCAAGGTGTTTTAGATTTATTTTGAATTCTTTATGTCTTTGGTGATGTTATATTTAATTCAATTTAATTTAATTTAATTTTAGTTTAATTTAATTTGGTTTAGTTTTACTTTCAATTTAATTTTAATTTCATTTTAACTTGATTTTATTTTTTTTATTTAATGTAATATGTTTTAATTTAATTTAATTTAATTTAATTTAATGTGATTTGATTTAATTTAATTTAATTTAATATAAATTTTAATTTAATTCAATTTAATTTAATTTAATGTAAATTTTAATTTAATTTTATTTTAATTTTAATTTAATATTTTATTTTTATGCTTTAAGGATGATTTAATTTTAATTGTTAAAATATTAATTTAATTGAAATCTTAGAAGGATTTAATTTAAATGTTTTAACTTTAATTTAATTTAATGATTAAGGCTTTTAGCATTTTAAATCTTGATTTTGGATTATCATTTTAATTAGGAATTAAATATTTTTGAGGTGATTAATTTGGGGATTCTTAAATTAAAGAACAAATCTCCTCCTAATAGTATCCCTATTTTAATAATTCCAATTTTTTTTATTATTCTTCCAAGTTTAATTAATCATTTAATTAAGGTTTATTTTAATTATTTTCAAATTATTTAGTAGGTTTCTACCCTTTAATTGCCTAAGTTTCAAACATCCAAAATCAACTTAGTATCAAATATTTTATCAAACCTTTTAATTAAACCCAAAATTTTTAATTATAGGTTAAAATTTTAATTACTATTTTGCCCTTTAAACTTACAAATTTCATAACTCACTAAATTGAGCTTAAATGAATTTGAAATTTTTATTTGACTTCACTCATATGTCAATCAAGACGTTAAAGGAGAAAATGTGATTTTTCTGTATTTAATTTATTTATGTAATTATTTTTGGTGGAAAATAGGGATTTTCAAGGAAAATTTAATAATATGACCAAGGGAAAGTTTCTGTCCTTAAGAAAATTATAAGACATTCCTAATGACCAGAGGACTACTTGGACTAATTTTGGTGATTTTTTTGAATTACATTATTTTTATTATAATTATTTTGAGTTTTGGAGTATTAATTAATTTAAAAATAAAATAAAGGTTAAAAAATGAATTTTATATTTTTCAAAAATCTCTCTGATATCAAGGAAACCAGAGAACCAATTTTTATAATTTTCTAAATTTTTTTTGATTTATTAGAATTATTTTAGTGGAAATGTTAGAAAATACATTTTTTTATTTTAAAATTACCTTAGGGCTTTAAAATTTGATATCTCATCATAGAGACTTAAGAAAAATATGGGGTTTGTTCCTAAGTGATTAAAATTCAAAATGTGACATTTTGGTGAATTTTATTATTTTTGTAATTTTTATTATTTTTTAATTATTAAAAATATTAAAATAATGCAAAAAATTAACTTTTTTCGAAAATTGCAATTTTAATTTTCTTAAATTCCCCTGATATCAGAGAGACTCCAAAACCAATTTGGTGAATTTTTTAGAAATATTTTGAAAGTTATGCGTTTTTGAAGTTTAGGTTTGGCTAAATGACTTAATCAACCCATTTGATAGGGCTAACCAAGTCCAATCGACTTCAAACTTTTATGCTGGGTTCCTCTGATCCTAAAGGTCAGTGGAGAATTGATTTCAAGTCAATTTGATGTATGATTAGCTCTAATTAGTTAAAGCTCCATTTTGGGTTTTTAAGCCAATTAGGGTTATTACAAGTGAGTCAACTCAAAACCTATTTGCCTAGGGTCCTCTGGTCATAAGAAACACCACCAAATTTTCCTAGAATTTATTTCACAACATGCTAATTATTGGAATTAAAATACTCAGAATAGTGACCTAGAATTGAAAAATCAATAACTCTTCATAGGGATGGCCTCTGACTTTGGAAAATTCAGGGAATGTCCCCAAATTCAGAGGCTTTAAAAGCCCTATGGTCTCATGCCATGGTGAATTGTATACATGCATGGAGAATTAAAAATGTGCAGAGAGTAAATAAATCATTAAAAATCAAATATTCAATGAAATTAAATGATTTCTTTTCCACATTATTCTCCTCTGTTCACTGAGAAAGAGGGTATTTTTATTTTATTTTTAAGATTTTCCTACACAAAGTTATGAATTTTCTAAGTTCTGGTAATTAAATAAATAGAAAATAGCCCTAATTTCCTACTTATCCACGCGGCACCACGCCATCCTCGGCAGCTCCGAAAGGCCACGCGTCGTCTCCTGATTCGGCGCCGCCATCCGACTCAGTGCACCAGGGACCCGCGTTCATGTACCATCGCGCTGTCCGGCTCGATCCAGACCGTCCGCTCGATACACGCTCGATCCGACGGCTCCCAGTCATCGTCTACAACTGGTGTGCACCCGTGACCGTCAACCTTCTAAACCTAATTTCTCACTCGATTCTTAACGGATTTTTGTGTTCTTATGCTCTATGGATTCGTCTTGAGGAGGCGAACACATCCATATGGTAAACATGCATTGAAATTGATTCAAATTAAATGGAGAATCTCTGTAAGCTCGGGAAGAAGAGTGAGTCCATACCTTTGCTCAGAGAAGTGAAGCTTCAATCTGAGAGTTGTGTCACCTTCGATTGGGTCCAAGCAAGCTCCAGATGAAGTCCCTTGGCCTGGTGAATTGTCCAGGTATGATTTCGACCACAGCCGACTACAAAGCTTGGAGTCTGGAATAGATGGGTGGCCTGGAGAGGGGGCTTTCACTGGGGAACTCCTTCGCTTGGTCTTGTGCAAGTATGGGTGAGTTTAATTTGACTTTGGTGGAGGATTTGGGAATGTCCTCGTTCGGCTCGAGAATTGAGCTCCAAAATTGAGCTCAGTTAGTGGGGATTAGGGCAAGAGAACAGTGGGGATCAAATGCTCTAAGTGTGGGGGAGAGTCTGGAGTGATTTTGGCAAAGTTTCCTTAAGGTTAGTTCAACACCTCTTCATGGCTGAGAGGGGTGAGGTTTAAATAGGAGAGGCTGGAGGGCCTCCCAGGAGGAGTTAGGGACTGGGATCAGCTGCTCTTGGCAAGGGAAGAAAAGCTGCAATGGCCACTGGGCATGGGGCAACTCAGCAAGGGAGAATTTCAATGCTTGGCTCCTTCCAATGTCTCGGCCATGGCGTTTTCCGGCGACCCAGGTGGCTGGCCGGCAGGCATGACTCACCATCTTGACCAAGGAGGTCGGGGCTTGGAAATGGTGAAGTCAATTGGGTTTGGACATGTGTAAAGTAGTTGGACCAAAGTGGCATGGGGGGCATGGCTATTTTGGCTCTAAATGGGTCAACCCATCCTTTTGGGCTAGGTGCACCTCCCAAGACTTGGTTTAGGCTGAAGAGAAAGTGATTTGGCTCAGCTTGATTAGTGGGTTCAAGTCACAATCCAAGTATAATTAGGATTAAACATGGTTTAGGGGAGACATGGAAATGGTTAATCACCTTAAGGGAATGTGGAAAGGATCTCCTCCTTTTGCCCAATGTGGTAAGGTCACATGTGAACAACTCACATGGCTTGCATGTGGCTTAAGAGTGGCTTGATGGCATATATATGGCTTGGGAAAAGTTGGCTTGGTTTCATGAAAGTGGGTTTAAGGAATTTTGGTATTTTAGTGGATAAATTTCATGAAGCTTGATTTGGAACTATTTGGCTATTGATTTTGGAACTTATGAAGTGTTTTAAATTATAGGTATGATGAGAGAAATTTCATGTGGGCTTTTGGAATAAGTTTTGGGCTTTTAAATTTGTTTTGGGTTGGTTCTTTAGGAAGGTTTAAGAAAATGGACTTTTTAAGCTTGGAAATAAATTGGTGGATGGGAAATTTGTAAAATTTTAGGCCAAATAATTGTTGGGTTTGGTTTAGGAATGTGCCATGAGTAATTTGAAACAAATTTGAGGTGGTTTGGGTTTGAATTGGGTTGAATTTGGGGTTTTTGGTAAAGTGGCCAATGGTAGGCCAAATTGGGTTAACTTGGGCTAATGTTGAGCTAATGTTGAAATTAGTGTAAAATTAATGTTGAGAAATGTTTGTAGGGCTATTTCAAAGAGGTTTCAACTTTTGTTGGGGTTGGATTTTGGGGTTTGGGCCTATTTGGGTTAAGTTTGGGTTTAGGTGAAAATTGGGCTTTTTGGTTTTGGGTTGAATTTGAGTGGGGTTTGGGTTCAAATTTTGGGTAAATTATGTTATCGTTTTGTTTGTGGGGATTTTAGGGAAGGTTTAGAAAAGATTTGGGGTTAATTGGAGTTGAATTGGGTTAATTTGGGCTAAGTTTGGGTCATGGGTCCAAATTAGGCTTTAAGGTCAAAAGTGAAATTGGATTCAAATGTCAATCAAATTGGGCTTGGATTTGGTCTAGATTGGTGTTGAGGATGTTGAATTGTAGTTTAGAATTGAATTGGACCAGAATTTGGGTCAATTGGGTAGGTTTGGTTTGACACTGGGTTCACTTTGGGTTAAAATGGGTCAAATTGGGGATTTTGACCAAAGTGGGGTAAATTACTAAAATTGGCCCATGGTGTAGTTGGACAAAATGAAATTGGGAATATTTGGGATTTTCTGGAATTTTTTGGGAATTTTCTGAATTTTGGATTTTTGGGTCAAGAGAGGCATTTTGGTAATTTGGAGGGCATTGGGGGTATTTTTTGGAATTTTGAGTATTTTGGGTAAAAAATGGTCAATTTGAGTGGTGGAAGAATGTCTGAGATTGATTTTGAAAAATTTGGGTAATTTCAAGTGTTTTGGGTAGGCTAGGCGGGTCTGGGGTCCCGGGGGTCAAAAATTGAAAATTTAGAAAATTGAAGATTGGGTAAATGTAAGTGGAATGAAATCATTTTGGTTGAGCCATGAAACCATATCAATCTCACATGAGCCATGAAGGGACTCATTTAAGGCATTCACTATGTTGTTCCTAACCCTCTTAGCCAAGGGCTTAGGGGTTAAGGACCATCCATGTGAATCACGTGCATGAGTCAGGAGGTCAAGTTGGGTATAGGTGTGGTTTTAGGAGGTGTGTGAAAGTGTAGTGTATAAGTGTAGTGTGTGTGCAAGTCAGCCCTCACTGCGACCGGGCCACCTGTGGTAGTCCTAAGGCCAAAGAGTCCTATAGGGAACTCATCCTTTAAACCTTCACATTTGATTTCAACCCTCTAGGTGATTAGGGGTCTACAATCAAGCTTGTGGGGTTTGCAGGGAGTCAAGAGGTGTTTAAACTTCTAAAGGGTGGGTTCCACTTCTAGTCCTCTAAGATAGTCAAAGGAAAAGCCTAAGGCTAGATCCTAAGTACTAAAGGGAGAAAAGAAGACCTCATCAAAAATGAGGTCAACAAATGGACCCCCAATAGGTGTGGTGTGCTAACCAAGCACACCGCGCGTATTGGCGTTGACCGAAGCGATCAACAAAACCAATACAAAAGTCCAAGTGACAAACTTGGGATAGAGTAGAAGAATTTCCTCTGGGGAGTGTCAAGCATATCTTTGAGACTGGAGATTCCTGAACTCTTGCTTGGGAAAGGAAAAGGAGGTGAATCCCAAATCGCATGATCTGGGGGAATTTCGATTTAGATTTCATTTTATTTCAGTTTAAGTTTTGATGTGTGAGCACAAATTTTAGTTTGAGTTTCAATTTAGATTAAAGTTTTGTTAAAATTAATTTAAAGGGATTTGAACTTGAAATGAAAATTGGAATTTTGTGGTTTTAGATGTAACATCTTCAACCTTAAAAGAAAATTGAATTGATTGGATTGAACCATTACAATGAGGAAAGATCTCAGAGCAATGCGGTATTGGATGTAAAATCCTTAACCTCAACAGCTTGATTTGGTGTGCTTCATTGCAATAGGGAGAGAACCCAAAGCAATGCCGTATTGGATGTAAAATCCTTAACCTAAAAAGTTTGATTTTGATGTATTTCATTGCGATAGGGAAAGAACCTAAAGCAATGCAGTATCGGATGTAAAATCCTCAACCCCAAGAATTTGATTTTGATGTATTTCATTGCGATAGGAAAGAACCTAAAGCAATGCAGTCTCGGATGTAAAATCCTCAACCCCAAAAATTTGATTTTGATGTATTTCGTTGCGATAGGAAAGAACCTAAAGCAATGCAGTCTCAGATGTAAAATCCTGAACCCCAAGAATTTGATTTTGATGTATTTCATTGCGATAGGAAAGAACCTAAAGCAATGTAGTCTCGGATGTAAAATCCTGAACCCCAAAAATTTGATTTTTGATGTATTTCATTGCGATAGGAAAGAACCTAAAGCAATGCAGTCTCGGATGTAAAATCCTCAACCCTAAAAATTTGATTTTTGATGTATTTCATTGTGATAGGAAAGAACCTAAAGCAATGCAGTCTCGGATGTAGAATCCTCAACCCCAAAAATTTGATTTTGATGTATTTCATTGCGATAGGAAAGAACCTAAAGCAATGCAGTCTCGGATATAAAATCCTCAACCCCAAAAATTTGATTTTTGATGTATTTCATTATGATAGGAAAGAACCTAACGCAATGCAGTCTCGGATGTAAAATCCTCAAGCCCAAAATTTGATTTTGATGTATTTCATTGCGATAGGAAAGAACCTAAAGCAATGCAGCCTCAGATGTAAAATCCTCAAGCCCAAGAATTTGATTTTGATGTATTTCATTGCGATAGGAAAGAACCTAAAGCAATGCAGTCTCGGATGTAAAATCCTCAACCCCAAAAATTTGATTTTGATGTATTTCATTGCGATAGGAAAGAACCTAAAGCAATGCAGTCTCGGATGTAAAATCCGCAACCCCAAGAATTTTATTTTGATGTATTTCATTGCGATAGGAAAGAACCTAAAGCAATGCAGTCTCGGATCTAAAATCCTCAACCCCAAAAATTTAATTTTGATGTATTTCATTGCGATAGGAAAGAACCTAAAGCAATGCAGTCTCAGATGTAAAATCCTCAACCCCAAAAAATTGATTTTGATGTATTTCATTGCGATAGGAAAGAACCTAAAGCAATGCAGTCTCGAATGTAAAATCCTCAACCCCAAGAATTTGATTTTGATGTATTTCATTGCTATAGGAATGAACCTAAAGCAATGCAGTCTCGGATGTAAAATCGTCAACCCCAAGAATTTGATTTTAATGTATTTCATTACGATAGGAAAGAACCTAAAGCAATGTAGTCTCGGATGTAAAATCCTCAACCCCAAGAATTTGATTTTGATGTATTTCATTGGGATAGGAAAGAACCTAAAGCAATGCAGTCTCGGATGTAAAATCCTCAACCCCAAGAATTTGATTTTGATGTATTTCATTGTGATAGGAAAGAACCTAAAGCAATGCAGTCTCAGATGTAAAATCCTCTACCCCAAAAATTTGATTTTGATGTATTTCATTGCGATGGGATATAACCTAAAGCAATGCAGTCTCAGATGTAAAATCGTCAACCCCAAGAATTTGATTTTGATGTATTTCATTGCGATAAGAAAGAACCTAAAGCAATGCAGTCTCGGATATAAAATCGTCAACCCCAAAAATTTGATTTTGATGTATTTCGTTGCGATAGGAAAGAACCTAAAGCAATGCAGTCTCGGATCTAAAATCCTCAACCCCAAAAATTTGATTTTGATGTATTTCATTGCGATAGGAAAGAACCTAAAGCAATGCAGTCTCGGATCTAAAATCCTCAACCCCAAAAATATGATTTTGATGTATTTCATTGCGATAGGAAAGAAACTAAAGCAATGCAGTCTCGGATGTAAAATCCTCAACCCCAAGAAATTGATTTTGATGTATTTCATTGCGATAGGAAAGAACCTATAGCAATGCAGTCTCGAATGTAAAATCCTCAACCAATAATTTGATTTTGATGTATTTCATTGCGATTGGAAAGCACCTAAAGCGATGCAGTCTCGGATGTAAAATCCTCAACCCCAAGAATTTGATTTTGATGTATTTTATTGTGATAGGAAAGAACCTAAAGTAATGCAGTCTCGGATGTAAAATCCTCAACCCCAAGAATTTAATTTTGATGTATTTCATTGCGATAGGAAAGAACCTAAAGCAATGCAGTCTCGGATGTAAAATCCTTAACCCCAAGGATTTGATTTTGATGTATTTCATTGCGATAGGTAAGAACATAAGGCAATGCAGTCTTGGATGTAAAATCCTCAACCCCAAAAATTTAATTTTGATGTATTTCATTGCGATAGGAAATAATCTAAAGCAATGCAGTCTCGGATGTAAAATCCTCAACCCCAAAAATTTTATTTTGATGTATTTCATTGCGATAGGAAACAACCTAAAGCAATGCAGTCTCAGATGTAAAATCCTCAACCCCAAGAATTTGATTTTGATGTATTTCATTGCGATAGGAAAGAACCTAAAGCAATGCAGTCTCGGATGTGAAATCCTCAACCCCAAAAATTTTATTTTGATGTAATTGATTTTGCAAAGATTTGTAGTGTTGATTTGAAAAGTGTGGATTTTTGGTGTTTTGAGAATTTCATGAAAGTTGTAAAAGATTTTTGTGGAAAGAAACATATTAGGAGGGAATATGTAGATGCTACATATCCCATTCAAAAGAGTTGATCGAAAGTTACTGGTTTGGATTGGATACAATCCCTCGCCATCAGATCCAAATCGAAAAACTCATGGCTCCGTGTCAATAGAATCGATCGCTTCCATCCCAGACAAGGGAGAGAGTAGAACAGATTGAATTTCAGATTTGGAATGTTGAGTTTGAATCTGATCGAGATTTGATTTGAAATTTGGGTTCATTTTGTTTGTCCTTTAACGATTCAAATTTATTTTATCGTTCATTTAATGTTCATGTGAATTTGGCGTTCATCATCATTTTTTTTAGGTTTTTAAGGAAAGTTTTCTATTATTCTTTTTGTTTCTTTTCTGTTCTTTGTTCGAGGTTCATTTAACTTTAATGGCATTTCGCAGTCAATTTGCACAAAAGAGGTGAAGGCCAAAATGTGACATGGTCACTTTCATTCCAATCATGTTGAAGATACATCATACAACTCGATTTGGAATACATCTCATACAATCCATGTAGACTCAAAACGGACTGTGTATGATCTTTGTCGATTCATCCAAAAAAAAGCATCTGTCAAAAATCCATGTCTGAATAGTGAGGTACATGGTCAATAACATCACCTTCCAAGCCATCCTTGGCAAGGATGTCGTATGGATGTACGTTGGAGGTGTGACATTTTCCATGTTACTCACAGCTCGTAAGGCCGGAGGCTCTCTAGCTCTGGGTCTGGCTGGAAGTGGTAAGGTGCTTTCTTGTCATCCATCCTTCTGAAAGTAACTGAGATCCGCTTCATTGGTACTCCCGGTATGCAATGTTTAGCGACATCTGCTCCGTTGCCCTTTATTATCATGACGGAACCTACCGGTAATGGTATCTATACCGGCCCTCGGAACTCACTCGGGCTCTGTTATCCGGAGGTCGATCCGAACATGATATTACACTCGTTCGTAAAAGAAACCGTGTGCAGAAGGTCCGACAAAGTCGTGGTGATGTATGTGCGGGGGTATGCAATCACCCTTCTTGTAAATGTTAATGATGCAACCGTTGGGTATGCAATCCGTCGGCAGTACCCTCCACGTTATCATTCTCTTTACCATCCTTTTGATGAGTAATGGCATTGGATCTACCTTGCCAAGACGCGAGTATCACCGTGGGTTTCCCTTCCCGTCTTCTCGCAAAGTTGTAGCAAGCATCCACATTGTATTGTAATTCTCCCTTTCCCCGGCATCCATCTCCGGGGTTCCGAGTAAGTGTTTTCTCTTAGGCGCCTCGCTCGACCCATTCTTTTCAAATCCCGGATGCGAGCCCATGATTTATTGTTGTTCGTATTCCGAGAACACGTCCGTATGTAGCTCGAGGCCTTCAAGTATATTGATCCTCCCCGCCTCGATTCTCTCGAAGTATTCAAAAGTTTGCTTCTCGACATTCCGCATTCTTTCTAGCTTGTATTTTGGAATAATCCGCAAATGGAGAGGCCCGGTGACGCATCGTGGGATATATGGCTCAATCCCTTTGCGTTCTCCCCGCCAACCTCGGCTCCTCGGGGATGGTCTCCGTCGGACATCCTCCGGGGTTGCTTCGCAACAAGGTCATGCATTACTGGTGGCTTTATCTGGTGGCGTGGTAGCCTTACTTCTTCTGATCTTTTTGAGATTTCCCTGGTCTCTTCTGTTATCCTCGGAGCTGGCCTCCTTTCTTCAGGTTCCTGGCAAATCGGTATTCTTAAAGTATAAGCACTGGTAGTAGCGACTGCCTCGTTGCGCTGATCCGCTGCTAGTTTAGTTAACATCTTGCGGATACTGCGATTTTTATTTCTTAGCTGAGTTGCTGTGAGAGTAGCTCTTCGTACTTTCTGAATCCTTGTGGGCGCAGCGCTGACAAGCCTGCCCTCTGCTGTAGCGACTACATACTTGATTCTCTTGTCCTCCTCAGTGTTTGTTTTCCTTTTCTTGTTGTCGGGTTGGTGGCTTGGGCCACCCACTTTCATTACTCGTCCGATCAGGCGGCTCCTCTCGGTCAACTGGGATCCAGTCACCTTCCTCGTATTGCAGGCCTGCTGGTGCGAAGTCTGAGTCAATCTCTATTATCGCTCCATCTTTCACCCTCTTTTAGTCGAGTGTAAGGCTTACGCCATTTCTAAAGTTCAGGACCAACCGCCCGTTCAACATTTCCCTGCGAAAAGACAAGGAAAAGGATTAGGGGCTGTGCTAAGAACAAGAACACTAAGAAAATATTTATTAGAGACAGAGTTTTCTTTTTTCTCTTTTTTTATTATTCCTTTTGTATTTTTAAATTCAACAGGAATGAAGTGGGAAACGATCGAAAAAAAAGATTTTGATTTGGAAGAGAGGACAAGGAAAACTTTATTATCACGATTTATTTATTTTAGCACATTTTTCTTTATTATTTTTGGGTTCGGACCCAGTCATAAGTAATTACTTCACCCGTGCTTCTAGGGATGAAAAATTCATTCCTTCGAAACATCAGGTAGCGTAATATTTCTTCAAGTATCGTCTGTTGATCGGAAGCATATGTCATTCTCCTTGGCAATTCACTAGCTGGTAGGAGCCTCCTGAGTAGACTGCCTTAACCACAAACGGCCCTTCCCAAGTGGGTTCAAATTTTCCTCCTATCTTGTGGTGTGCAAGGATAGGTCTCTTGAGAACGAGAACTAAGTCATCAACTTCGAAGGTTCTCTGGGCCGACTCGAGCTAGCTTGGTATAGTTCTAAATTCCGTCGCGCTGCGAGTCTTTTCCTTCCAGTGCTTTCCAATTCATCTAGTCGTAATTTGGCATTCTCTTCTATCATCATTTTGTTTGCAACTCGCAATTCTGAGTGAGGGAAGCTGGACCTCTAAGGGTAACACTGCCTCGGACCCATACACCAGAGCGTAAGGTGTAGTTCGAGTAGGAGTTCTGAAGGTTGTCTGGTAGGCCCATAAGGCTTCTAATAACTTCTTGTGCCAATTTCTCTTATTATCGCCCAAAGTTTTCTTTAAAATTTGAACGAGAGCTTTATTAAAAGCCTCGACTAGACCGTTTGCTCTTGGGTAGTAAATTGTTGAATACCGCCGCCGATTCCGTGTCTCCCGACAAAATTGTCGATTTGCGTGCTTCCGAATGCCGGCCCATTATCCGAGATGATCCTGCGCGGCACTCCGAAACGGTAGACAACTTGGTTCTTGAAAAATGTAGCACGTGGTGTGCTTTCACTTCTCCGAGTGGAACCGCCTCCGCCCACTTGGAAAAGTAATCCGTAGCCGCAAGAATGAAGCGATGTCCTCTCGAAGATGGTGGTTCTTTCGGACCCACTATATCCGTGCCCCAACATTCAAATGGCCACGACGCAATTGTCTGGATGTAGCACATTTGGAGGTTGGAATAGAACCACTCCGTGCACTCGGCATTGGTGACAGCTCTTGGCGATTTTCATGTAGTTGGTCATCATCGAGGGCCAGTAGTACCCTAGTCTTTTAATTTTCATTTTCATCTTCAGACCCGACTGGTGAGCGCCACAGAGTCCTAAATGCACCTCTTTAACAATTTCACGGCCCTCAGACCCGCTTAGGCACCGTAGCCACATTTGATCGAAAGACCTTCTGTATAACGTGTTGTTTATGAATGCGTAGGACGCAGTTCTTTTCTTGATCCGATGGGCTAACGACCTATCGTCCGGTAGTTTTCCCGTTTGGAGGTAGTCTATTAATGGCCGTCACCAATCTTCCGTGTTTTCCGTCACCGCCGAAACCGATTCTTCTTTTTTTCCGATTTGTGTATCGTGTCTATGTCGAGCCGTAATAGGACCCGACGTCCGTGAACCGACACTTCCTCCGATTCATCTTGCAAGCAAGCAAATTCTTTTGCGAGGCGGGCTAACGCATCTCGCTAAAGCATTTTCTTTTCGGGAATTTTGTAGATCGTCACATTCGAAATCGTTCTAACAACCGTATGGCATACCGGAAGTATTGCTCGAGTCTTCGCTTTAAAATTCTGTATCGTCCGACGATCCGTTGAATGATTAACCGCCAATCCCCGTAGATGTTGATGCTTGTTATCCCCATTCGAATAGTTAATTCTAGTCCTGTTTCGAGAGCCTCGTATTCTGCTTCATTGTTTGTACACAGCTTTGTTAAGTGGTAGGAGTATCTTAACATCCCCCGCTCCGGTGTTATAAAGATTAGCCCCATTCCTGCCTTACCGGGCACTATCACTTGTGATTCTTCGTCTTTGTGTGCTGAAGATGCTCTGTCAAAATATAATTCCCAACATCGATCATCAGGGTCTTCTAAGTTCATTATTTGTTCATTTGGCAAGTCGTCATTGAGAGGAGATTCTGCCGGCAAAGGGTGTGCCGCGAGGAAGTCCGCTAGGACTTGTCCCTTTATGGCACGAAGAGGCACGAAAGTTATATCGAATTGCAATAATATCATCGACCACCCGGCAAGTCCGCCGTAAAGCGTTGGACGGGTCATCAAGTATCGCAATGGATTAAATTTCGAGATCGAGTTGACTTTATGAGAAAGCATGTAGTGCCTGAGCTTTTGAGCGGCGAAGATCAGGGCAAACAGTGCTTTTCAATTGTCGGATACTTTATTTCCGTCGGAAGTAAACGACGACTTAGGTAGTAAAGAGCATTTTCTTTACCCTCATCATTGACCTGGGCTAACAGGGCTCCGAGAGAGTCGTCTAAAGCCGCGATATAAAGTATCAACGGTCTACCTGAGACTGGGGCTGCTAAGACAGGAGGTGTCATTAAATATTGTTTAATGTCCTCGAAGGCCCTTTGGCATTTCTCTTCCCAAATAAATTTGGCGTCCTTTTTAACTAATGCCGAGAAAGGCTGACACCTACCTGACAAGTTCGAGATAAAGCGTCGAAGATATGCCACCTTCCCTTGAAAAGATCATAGTTGTTTTAAGGTTTTGGGAGGTGGCATTTCTAAGATAGCTTTAATCTTTTCAGGGTCGATTTCAATTCCACGTTGTCGGACAACGAATCCTAAGAATTTCCCGGAGGTGACGCCGAAGGCGCATTTTAAGGGATTCATCTTAAGGTTAAATTGTCTTAATCGTTCGAAAACAATTCTCAAATCATACGAGTGGTTTTCCTTTACTTTGCTTTTGATGACCACATCATCCACGTAGCATTCGACTTTATTGTGGATGAGATCATAAAAAATTCTTGTCATCGCTCTTCGGTAGGTTGCTCCTGCGTTCTTCAGTCCGAATGGCATTACTGTGTAGCAATATACTCCGATCGGCGTTCTGAATGCCGTAAGTTTTTCATCTTCTCGGAGCCATTTTTATCTCGGTTGTATCCCGAAGATCCATCCATGAATGAGAATATTTCATGTGTTGAAGCAATGTCGATCATTAATTATGGGATCGGCAGAGGGAATTCATCTTTTGGACATGCCTCGTTTAAATCTCCGAAATCCACACAAATTCCGATCCGACCATTCTTCTTCCCGACTCGGTACCACATTAGCTAACCAAGTTGGGTATTGTTCTTCACGGACAAATTTAGTGTCTATTAGCTTTTTAACTTCAGCTACGACTTGTTGTTCGATTTCTTGACGCATTCTTCTGGGACCTTGTCTGACTAGAGAAGAAGTAGGATCCACTCCTAGCTTATGGACTGCAACCTCTGGAGCTAATCCTGGCATCTCATTGTAGCTCCAAGCAAAACAGTCTTTAAATTCCATTAATAACTTGATTATTTCTTCGGAGTCTTCTTTATTGAGTAAGGAGCTAACAAAGGTAGGTCTATGCTCTTCGCTAGTACCTAAGTTAACTTCCGTTAACTCACCTATTGTAGATTTGATCTATTCTTCGAACTCTGGTGGAGCGTTTTCAATTTGTAAATCTTCAAGTTCTTCTGTAGTTTCCATGCAGTTTTCATTAGACTCGCAAGTGACAACCAAACAAAATTCAGTATCGTCAACTGATCCTACTGTGCCAAATCCGAGACCATGCTTTGAATTGGGTGGACGACCGGAGTTATTCCATAAATTTTCAAAATGTTGTGATTGACCTTTTGTCCATTGTCGAGGTAAGAAACCACGCTGAATTAAATTTTGAACATAGGGAGAGTACCACTCAAAAGCTAATTTCATTAATTCGGAAGAAGTGACATCTTCAAATTGTACATTGTTTTCAGTTTTGGAGGAAGGAGCACCACTGTAGAATTTGATGGGCTTTGCACCGCCGCTACGTACCTCTTTGACCACCATACCCTCGATCTTATTAGAATGGATCGGGGTCAGGGTCATAGTATGTACATAGTGGTTAATCTTCTCGTACATCGATTTATATTCATCGTTCTTTTCATCTTCGAGAGAGATCCTGAATTGCGGCTTCTTCTAACTTATTGTCGCTGCTTCTTGCTTGATTTCTTTTTCTTCTTCAGAACTGTCTTCCCAATCAACTTTGATGGCTGCTTTCCTCTGTCCAACTGTCCTAACGTCTCTGCCACGACCTCGTCCCCGGCCACGACCTCAGATGCGAGTTGTGGAGAAACCTTCACCATCTCGCCGTAAGGGAGTGGTGAGTGACTCGTTGGACTAGAACTTCAGGTTCTTCGTCGTCCCGAACTTCCTTTGCTCCATTCGTTATAGTATCTCTGGAGAAGATTGTTTTCTTCGGAGGTGCATAATAAGCTGCATCTTCATGGATTCCAATTTTATGTACGTAGAATGGTTGTAAGTCACCTTTGATGCACTGTTCCCCTCCATCGTAGTATTTGATGCACTGATGTAGACATGATGGTACCATCCGGTTTTCATGTATCCATGGTCAGCCCAGTAGCACGTTGAATGACGTTTCTAAATCAATTATGTGAAATTTCGCGGTTGTCTTTGCTAAGTCACCGGTCTTCATTAGCAGTGTTATTGATACGAGGGCTCTTTCTCCTTTATGGTAGAATCCTCTTAATAACATTTTTTCCTCTTCAAGCTCGCGAGCATCAATTTCCAAGTATGCTAGCGTTCGAAGATTCATTATATTGATTGATGCTCCCGGATCCACCAATACTCCGGAGAGTGTAAACTTCCCAATTGTAATCGAAATGTACAACGGTCGGTTGTGATCGGCCGTCCCAAGTAGTAGATCATCGTCCGTGAAGGTAACACCTCGTCGTTCCTTTAACGAGCAAACCTCGTCTAAGGAATCTCCGGCCATTCGAGCTAAGCAAATTTTTGGATCAAGTAACGCCTCGATCGAGCTTCTCTCATCTCCTTTCGATAAGATGAGAGCGTCGTAGATGCTCAGCTTGGTCGGTAGTTTCCTAAGATGGGCTAGCACGTTGTAGTCCACTTTTTTCATGTGTCTCGGTTTCTTCCTGAATGGGTATTTCTTTTGCCGGGGTTGGTTCTTCCTGAACAACCACCTGCTTTCCTTTGTCCTTTGGACCCATTCTCGGAGGTAGAAATCTTCCACTTCTTAAGTTGACTTCTGTAATTTCTTCGAATCCAGTATTGAGTTTGCCGGTGTCTCCTCCCGAATCGGAATGACGAGTTCTTCCGGATTAGCTTCGAGTCCGAAGGCTCTAAATCTATTGTGATCGGAGCTCCTCGAAACTCGCAAATAGATTTGTTGCTTGTTGAACTCTCGTAGCCTCCTTGGTGGATGTCTTTTTTGTCATTGTGATCGTCGAGATTGTGTATGATTTGAGAATTGTTACTTGTATCGGAATCGATGTCCGGATTAGGTTGGTTGTCGCTAGTTACGTAATCGTTAGAAACAGTCAAAACGTAGCCAACGCCATAACCCTTATTATTATAAGATCCCACCGGAGTGAGCAAATAATCATACAGAGTCAGAGGTTCGAGGGATTTCTCCCCCGAATCGGAAACAACCATCCTAGGATAAGCAGCCCCTAGTCTAGCCTCAGGAGCCTTGATCTTCTCTTCTTCATAAATTTTCATCTTTTCTTCAATCGTCTCTTGTTGAGGTGGTTCTTCTATCTCAAGTGATAGTGCCGACTTGACAGGTTTCAAACTCTGAATTGAGGCTCGCTCCGAAGTGGTTTGGATGCAATCCAAAATCTTCTTCGAAGACTTTGTCTAAGTGGTAGTCCATCCATCATCAGTCGCATAGGGATCTATCGGAACAATGAGATCCGTCGAGATAACATTGACGGAACCTCTTTTCTGGGGTTCCTTCATGTATTCCTTCAGGATCGTTATGTTCCCTTTTCGGAGATTGTCGTTGAGCCAACTTTTGAAGGTAATACTATCTTCTATCTTGTGTCCAAGCATCCAGTGGTGAGGGCAAAAGTTGGGATCACCTTTCTTGTCGACTTCTTCTGGTTTCTTAGGCTCTGGCAGTTGGAAATCTGGAGTCTTCATCAGACTGCGGAACATTTTTGGCACTGCCTCATTCTTGAACAGATTCTCCCTTGTCAGAAGCTCCCTTAACGTACGTTATGGACGAGGCGGTTGTTCATACTGTTGAGATGACCGATAGCCGGGTCGGGGTTGCCGGTAATCTCGTTGAATTTGCCGCGGCCGTTCGGCGGTATTTGTATTGGCCGCTTGCCTTTATCGACTCGTTACGACGATCCCGGACTTCTTTTCAAAAGTTTTCACAGGCTTCTGTTTGTCTGTTTTGTCCGTGAAACTTAATTGCTTCGCCTCCTCTTGCAAGCTTCCGGCCTTGCTTAACAACTTCTCAAAAGTCTTAATAGTGAATCCCTTGAGGAGAAGTGCTATCGGGCCATGAATGCTTAAGTAAATTGTCGACTGCATGTTGTTCTTGTAGCTGTGGCTCACACTTTATACTTAGATTCCTCCATCGAAGTATTTAGTCCACCAAAGTTTCGTTCGGCTTCTGCTTCTCTACCACTAAATCACCTATAGTGATGTGGTGCTGAGATCCGGCAAATCCCTTGATGAAGAGGTTCTCCAATTTTGAAAATGTCTTCACCGAACCGTTCGGTAATTCCGCATACCAATCAAAGGCGATTCCTGACAGGCTGCTGATAAATTGTCGGAAGAGTAAAGCATCACTTCCGCCGGCATTGCAAAAACTGGCACGAAAATGTGCAACATGCTGCCAAGGGTTTTCGGTTCCATCAAAGGTCTTGAAAAGAGGTGGTACGAAGCCTTTTTGATATTGGACAGCGTCAAATTCTTCGGGGTAAGGTCGACCCGTCCGAATGGATGTCCCGCTCTTTGATTGTGCCAAGGCTTCTCGCACCTGCTGTTCCACCATGCTCTTGATATCCTTTTCCGGAATCATGCTTTGTATTGCATCCTTTTTTACCGATCATCCCCGTTGACGGATGTAATCTCTTTTCCTCCATCTACAATGTGAATAACTTCTGGGGTGTTTCTCTTTGGGGTTGAACCTGACTCTGGAGAGTGGCTAGGGCTGCAGCCATCTCTTCTATCCTCTTTGCCATTTGGGAGATCGTATCATCTTTCTCTTGAAGCTGCATCCTCATCACTTCCAGCTCCTCTCTTTCTGCGGCTGCAGGAGCACCTTGTGAAGCTAACAAAGCTCGTGTTTCAACCATGTTAATTTCTGCATATTCATCATCCATGAACTTTGACGAGTCGACTTCATCTCTGAATTCTTCTTCTCTTTCTCTTGCTAATTGCTGAATATCAGTTCTTTGCTTTTCCATAGCAACTTCTAATGGTCTTTTCTGTACATCCTTGCAGTTGTCATGCGATAACTGTCGGGTTTCCTTCTCATGAGTCCCCTTCATTGCGGTAGCACTTTCTTCGGACTCAAGTCTCCTGACGAGACTTTCCTTCTCAGGTTGTTGTTTTAATCTTAATTGTCCGGTAGTGGGACGCCATACCATCCTTCTAGTAGTAGAAGGTCTAGGACCGGATGGTCTGTCAGCCAAATGCTGGAAGGTGGTATCCTCCCTAATTTGTAGTCCTGAAACAACGACAGGTGGACTAGCTTTCATTCTCTTATTCGGCTTTTCTGCAGCGATAGCAGGTTCTACTCGAGGCCCAAGACGGGATTTGGCCGGCACCCGCCCTATCCTTCTTAAAATCTCTGATACAGGGCATTTTTCTTTCTTTGCCAACTTCTCTATCAGGGTCTGCAGTCGAGCAAATGGCGTAATTCTAGCCCTTTTCTTACGGCCATCATTGTAATATGCGGTCTGAGGCAGTGCATAAGCAATCTTGAGGACATTTTCCTCGTCCTCTGCAGCGGAGAGGGGATGGAACCTACTTCCTCCCAAAAGTGGTATGTATTCAGGCAGCGGTGTATACTCGGACAGTTCTGGGATTTCCTCCAGGAAAGCAACTTCAGCAGCTCTGGCTTCTCTAGCAATCCTTCTACTTCTATTCCTCCTCTGAGTCCGTGTTAGTGGTGGAATTCTCGAGCTGGACCCGACCTCGAAAACGGAAGGTCTCACAGGAAGGTCTATAACCTCCACAGGTTCATCACAGTTCTGAATTTCCTTCCCCTTTAGTCTAGCAGAAGCCGGGGTAGGTACAGAGACAACTAGACCGGTGGGAGTAGCAACAACAGTCCTTCTGCGAACAACGATCCTTCGCGAACAACGTATTCCTCTCGACTGGAATCTTTTGCGGAGGAGGGAATTCATGAGTTGACTTGAGGTTAAACTCAATCAACGGCTTCTCAGTTTCTGGTACTTTGCTTGTGAGTGAAAAGAGAGTGACGTCGGGGATTTTGATGTCGGTGTCCCCGAATCCTTGTCCGAATCGAACGATTCCATTATTAGGCAGTTCTTCCTTGAAAACAGCCAGGTCCAGTCCGTTGACGAAGGAGAAGATCAGTTTTGGGGCTTCCATTTCTGCAGGGCAGATTCCAAGTGTTAGTCCCCGAATTGTGCTTCCTCTTGTCGTAAAACTTATGACGAAAAAGAAAGAGTCCGAACACATTTCCGTTTATCTTAATGTATTTGTGGTATTAAAAGAAAATTTATTTATATAATTGTTTTTCTAAAAGATTTGTTCGTTAGGACGAAGAATTATTAAAAGAAGGAGAGTTGTAGGAAGGGTAAAAGGAATTGATTAGGAACTGGAAAAGGAAGAAAATGTCTTGTAGAAACTTCTCGACCCGTAAGACTGCTCCTAAACTAATACCTATTGGGGGCCCACCTCACCTCAGAAATGCGGTAAAAGGATCTCAGAACCTCTCTGTTTAGGGGTGTCTAAACAGTGGCTCCTAAATCCGAGAGAATGTTGGTTATACTTGTTCAAGGTAGAAATGAACATAGTTTGATCCACTTGGGACATGGATATACTACCAATTTTTTTTAAAGCAGAATTATTTGATTAAAAATGGAGAGAGGAATTATTCCACAACTGAGTCGCCAGAAATTGTCGGCGAATTTTTAGGTTTTAAATTTAATTTAAATATATATATAAAATTTAGAAAGTAGCATTTGATTTTGAAAATAATTTTGAACTTGAAAAATTTTAAGATATGAAATCAAACTGATCTCACATCCCAAATAGTTTATATAAATGAGCGCCACGTCACAAGCTGTGTATCTATCTCGATTAAATAAACTAGAAGATTTGTGACATCCGTTTGGTCTGCGAACCAATTTTATAAGCCGACAAGTTCCCCTGCTTAATACAAAGAAATTAAGCAGGGTTTATATTACCTGGGTTCTTAAAATTCCCTATAAGGGCAAGCCCCTATAGTTAATTACATCTTAAATGACGGGAATCACTTAAGAAAACTCTCGATAATAATCAGTAATTCTGCTCTCAAGAATTTCAAAGTTTAAGTTTTGAAGGGATTGAATTTTGGAATTTCAATAGGGAATGGATCAAGTTTGGAACATTCATTTTTGGGAATTCAAAGGAAGAAAGGTAGGAGAAATTACAGATTCGAAGCGAAATTCAGTAATTTCCTGACTATCCTATTGTTTGGCTTGAATTTAGGAAAGTCCTAATGTTTATTTAATGTTTTGATCTTGCCAATGTTAATTAATTAGGACTTATATTTGTATGACGCAGTCATGTAAACAGCCTCAAAGATGTGAGGGTTTATGTCGTACCGAACGATCACCTCGGAGGCCTAAGACCGGTTAGGGCTTAATTTACATGACATGATCATGCAAATGCCTAACGAAGAGTTGAGGATTTATGTTGCACTAGGCAAACTACCTCGAAGTCCTATGGCTTGGTTATTTAATTCTAAGGAAGTTTTGCTCGAAGTAGACTCGTGTTTTGCCGATGATGATGGTCGTGCTGCCCACCATGCCCCGAGCTCCTTGTTGTTGCAGAGGTTTAGTTTTAGAAGTCATAAATCAGGAGATGAGAGAAGTGTTCTGGTTTAGAGAAGGTCTTAATTTCCAAGTGTTTTTTTATGTTTTAATTAAAACAAATCTTAAAGTTGATTATAACAACACCGGTTAAGATCCCACGGTTCCATCCTTCCGGCATTGTTATTTTTATCGGATTCACTTAGTCCAGATGAATTTCCTAAACTCAACTCAATGAGTTCCACACTTTCATTTAGACCGTGGAAAATCCCATTAGCAACACGTAGGTTACATCATCCGAGGTATTCCAAATCATCCAACAAGACGTTTTTATTTAGTTGTAGTTGTAGTTTTGTTGTTCTGTTTGTGATTAAATTTTGAGTTGTTTTATATTTTAAAATGTTGTGACGATGAATTTTATCTTGTAATGACTTTTAATTTAGTTTTGGTTTCAGTTTTAGGGACTATCCTAGAGGTGTGGGTTTTCATGCAACATTTGTTTATCATGCAAGAAAAGTAAAGTGCATTTGCAATAAAGTAAATTGCAAGGAAGTAAATTGCAATAAAACAAAAGCGTACCTGGAGGGTCTTCCCGTCATCCCAAGCTGCACTTAAACACAATTTAGAATATTTAAGCATTTAAAGCAAGTTCCTAGGTAAAGCTAAGGGAAGGGTTATGGTTTTCTACCAAGGTCCTACTCCTATAGCTAGTCATCTCCTATGACGCCTAGGTTCTTGTGTTTTGGTTTGAGGAAGATTTTCTTCATCAAAGAACAATTAAGTTCAATTGTTCTTATAAATATCCTATCATATTGAGGAAGTGCTTAAGACGAATCTTATACATCTTTTCAATACCTCTAGGATTGTTTTAAGTCCAAGAGAATTTAATTATACAAATGAATTAATCATCCATGAGTTCAAGTTTTGTTATCTTGCTCGATGAATCTAGGACATTTGAATATCCTATGAGTGAAGTTATACTTCACTTAACACTCTGTTTAGGAGTTATGACAACAAGAGCTTTTGAGGGCAAATTAATGTTCAAGTGATTTGTGATTTAATTTAATTTCAATTAATGGGTTTATGTTTAGAATAGTGTTCAAGTTTTTTTAGATTTATTTTGAATTCTTTATGTCTTTGGTGATGTTATATTTAATTCAATTTAATTTAATTTAATTTTAGTTTAATTTAATTTGGTTTAGTTTTACATTCAATTTAATTTAATTTAATTTAATTTAATTTTAATTTTATTTTAACTTGATTTTATTTTTTTATTTAATCTAATATGTTTTAATTTAATTTAATTTAATTTAATTTAATGTGATTTAATTTAATTTAATTTAATTTAATTGTAATTTTAATTTAATTCAATTTAATTTAATTTAATTTAAATTTAAATTTAATTGTATTTTAATTTTAATTTAATATTTTATTTTTTATGCTTTAAGGATGATTTAATTTTAATTGTTAAAGTATTAATTTAATTGAAATCTTAGAAGGATTTAATTTAAATGTTTTAACTTTAATTTAATTTAATGATTAAGGCTTTTAGCATTTTAAATCTTGAATTTGGATTATCATTTTAATTAGGAATTAAATATTATTGAGTTGATTAATTTGGGGAATCTTAAATTAAAGAACAAATCTCCTCCTAATAGTTTCCCTATTTTAATAATTCCAATTTTTTTATTATTCTTCCAAGTTTAATTAATCATTTAATTAAGGTTTATTTTAATTATTTTCAAATTATTTGGTAGGTTTCTACCCTTTAATTGCCTAAGTTTCAAACATCCAAAATCAACTTAGTATCAAATATTTTACCCACCCTTTTAATTAAACCTAAAATTTTTAATTATAGGTTAAAATTTTATTTACCATTTTTCCCTTTAAACTTACTAATTTCATAACTCACTAAATTGAGCTTAAATGAATTTGAAATTTTTATGTGACTTCACTCATATGTCAATCAAGACTTTAGAGAAGAAAATGTGATTTTTTTGTATTTAATTTATTTATGTAATTATTTTTGGTGGAAAATAGGGGTTTTCAAGGAAAATTTAATAATATGACCAAGGGAAAGTTTCTATCATTAAGAAAATTATGAGACATTCCTAATGACCAGAGGACCACTTGGACCAATTTTGGTGATTTTTTTTAATTACATTATTTTTATTATATTTATTTTGAGTTTTGGAGAATTAATTAATTTAAAAATAAACTAAAGGTTGAAAAATGAATTTTATATTTTTCAAAAATATCTCTGATATCAAGGAAACCAGAGAACCAATTTTTATAATTTTCTGATTTTTCTTTGATTTATTAGAATTATTTTAGTGGAAATGTTAGAAAATGCATTTTTTTATTTTAAAATTACCTTTGGGCTTTAAAATTTGATATCTCATCATAGAGACTTAAGAAAAATATGGGGTTTGTTCCTAAGTGATTAAAATTCAAAATGTGATATTTTGGTGAATTTTATTATTTTTGTGATTTTTATTATTTTTTAATTATTAAAAATATTAAAATAATACAAAAAATCAACTTTTTTCGAAAATTGCAATTTTAATTTTCTTAAATTCCCCTGATATCAGATAGGCTCCAAAACCAATTTGGTGAATTTTTTAGAAATATTTTGAAATTATGCGTTTTTGAAGTTTAGGTTTGGCTAAATGGCTTAATTAACCCATTTGATAGAGCTAACCAAGTCCATTTGACTTCAAACTTTTATGGTGGGTTCCTCTAATCCTAAAGGTCAGTGGAGAATTGATTTCAAGTCAATTTGATGTATGATTAGCTCTAATTAATTAAAGCTCCATTTTGGGTTTTTAAGCCAATTAGGATTATTACAAGTGAGTCAACTCAAAACCTATTTTCCCTAGGGTCCTCTTGTCATAAGAAACATCACCAAATTTTCCTAGAATTTATTTCACAACATGCTAATTATTGGAATTAAAATACTCAGAATAGTGACCTAGAATTGAAAAATCAATATCTCTTCATAGGGATGGCCTCTGACTTTGAAAAATTCAGGGAATGTCCCCAAATTCAGAGGCTTCAAAAGCCCTATGGTCTCATGCCATGATGAATTGTATACATGCATGGAGAATTGAAAATGTGCAAAGAGTAAATAAATCATTAAAAATCAAATATTTAATGAAATTAAATGATTTATTTTCCACATTATTCTCCTCTGTTCACTGAGCAAGAGGGTATTTTTATTTTATTTTTAGGATTTTCCTACACAAAGTTATGAATTTTCTAAGTTCTGGTAATTAAATAAATAGGAAATTGCCCTAATTTCCTACTTATCCACGCGGCGCCACGCCATCCTCGGCAGCTCCGAAAGGCCACGCGTCGTCTCCTGATTCGGCGCCGCCATCCGATTGAGCGCTCCAGGGACCCGCGGTTCATGTACCATCACGCTGTCTGGCTCGATCTAGACCGTCTGCTCGATACACGCTTTATCCGACGGCTCCCAGTCATCGTCTACGACTGGTGTGCACCCGTGACCGTCAACCTTCTAACCCTAATTTCTCACTCGATTCTCAACGGATTTTTGTGTTCTTATGCTCTATGGATTCGTCTTGAGAAGACCAACACATCCATATGGTAAACATGCATTGAAATTGATTCAAATTAAATGGAGAATCTCTGTAAGCTCGGGAAGAAGAGTGAATCCACACCTTTGCTCAGAGAAGTGAAGCTTCGATCTGAGAGTTGTGTCACCGTCAATTGGGTCCAAGGAAGCTCCAGATGAAGTCCCTTGGCCTGGTGAATTGTCCAGGTATGATTTCGACCACAGCCGATTACAAAGCTTCGAGTCTGGAACAGATGGGTGGCCTGGAGAGGGGGCTTTTACTGGGGAACTCCTTCTCTTGGTCTTGTGCAAGTGTGGGTGAGTTTAATTTGACTTTGGTGGAGGATTTGGGAATGTCCTGTTCTGGCCTGAGAATTGAGCTCCAAAATTGAGCTCAGTTAGTGGGGATTAGGGTAAGAGAACAGTGGGGATCAAATGCTCTAAGTGTGGGGGAAAGTCTGGAGTGATTTTGGCAGAGTTTCCTTAAGGTTGGTTCAGCACCTCTTCATGGCCGAGAGGGGTGAGGTTTAAATAGGAGAGGCTGGAGGGCCTCCCAGGGGGAGTTAGGGACTGGGATCAGCTGCTCTTGGCAAGGGAAGAATAGCTGCAATGGCCACCGGGCATGGGGCAACTCAACAAGGGAGAATTTCAATGCTTGGCTCCTTCCAGTGTCTCGGCCATGGCGTTTTCCGGCGACCCGGGCGGCCGGGCCGGCAGGCATGAGTCGCCATCTCGACCGTGGAGGTCGGGGCTTGGCAATTGTGAAGTCAATTGGGTTTGGACATGTGTAAAGGAGTTGGATCAAAGTGGCATGGGGGGCATGGCTATTTTGGCTCTAAATGGGTCAACCCATCCTTTTGGGCTAGGTGCACCACCCAAGACTTGGTTTAGGCTGAAGAGAATGTGATTTGGCTCAGCTTGATTAGTGGGGTCAAGTCACAATCCAAGTATAATTAGGATTAAACATGGTTTAGGGGAGACATGGAAATGGTTAATCACCTTAAGGGAATGTGGAAAGGATCTCCTCCTTTTGCTCAATGTGGTAAGGTCACATGTGAACAACTCACATGGCTTGCATGTGGCTTAAGAGTGGCTTCATGGCTTATATATGGCTTGGGAAAAGTTGGCTAGGTTTCATGAAAGTGGGTTTACGGAATTTTGGTATTTTAGTGGACAAATTTCATGAAGCTTGATTTGGAACTATTTGGTTATTGATTTTGGAACTTAGGAAGTGTTTTAAATTATAGGTATGATGAGAGAAATTTCATGTGGGCTTTTGGAATAAGTTTTGGGCTTTTAAATTTGTTTTGTGTGGGTTCTTTAGGAAGGTTTAAGAAAATGGGCTTTTTAAGCTTGGAAATAAATTGGTGGATGGGAAATTTGTAAAAGTTTGGGCCAAATAATTGTTGGGTTTGGTTTAGGAATGTGCCATGAGTAATTTGAAACAAATTTGAGCTGGTTTGGGTTTGAATTGAGTTGAATTTGGGCTTTTTGGTAAAGTGGCCAATGGTAGGCCAAAGTGGGTTAACTTGGGCTAATGTTGAGCTAATGTTGAAATTGGTTTAAAATTAATGTTGAGAAATGTTTGTTGGGCTGTTTCAAAGAGGTTTCAACTTTTGTTGGGGTTGGATTTTGGGGTTTGGGCCTATTTGGGTTAAGTTTGGGTTTAGGTCAAAATTGGGCTTTTCGGTTTTAGGTTGAATTTGAGTGGGGTTTGGGTCCAAATTTTGGGCAAATTATGTTAGTGTTTTGTTTGTGGGGAGGTTAGGGAAGGTTTAGAAAAGATTTGGGGTTAACTGGAGTTGAATTGGGTTAATTTGGGCTAAGTTTGGGTCATGGGTCCAAATTAGGCTTTAAGGTCAAAAGTGAAATTGGATTCAAATGTCAATCAATTTGGGCTTGGATTTGGTCTAGATTGGTGTTGGGGATGTTGAATTGAAGTTTAGAATTGAATTGGACCAGAATTTGGGTCAATTGGGTAGGTTTGGTTTGACATTGGGTTCACTTTGGGTTAAAATGGGTCAAATTGGGGATTTTGACCAAAGTGGAGTAAATTGACAAAATTGTCCCATGGTGTAGTTAGACAAAAAAAAATTGGGGATATTTGGGATTTTCTGGAATTTTTTGGGAATTTTCTGAATTTTTGGATTTTTAGGTCAAGAGGGGCATTTTGGTAATTTGGAGGGTATTGGGGGTATTTTTTGGAATTTTGGGTATTTTGGGTAAAAAATGGTCAATTTGAGTGGTGGGAGAATGTCTGAGATAGATTTTGTGGAATTTGGGTGATGTTGGAGAATTTTGAAAATTTTGGGTAATTTCAAGGGTTTTGGGTAGGCTAGGCGGGTCTGGGGTCCCGGGGGTCAAAAATTGAAAATTTAGAAAATTGAAGATTGGGTAAATGTAAGTGGAATGAAATCATTTTGGTTGAGCCATGAAGCCATATCAAGCCCACATGAGCCATGAAGGGACTCATTTGAGGCATTCACTATGTTGTTCATAACCCTCTTAGCCAAGGGCTTAGGGGTTAAGGACCATCCATGTGAATCACCTGCATGAGTCAGGAGGTCAAGTTGGGTATAGGTGTGGTTTTAGGAGTTGTGTGAAAGTGTAGTGTATAAGTTTAGTGTGTGTGCAAGTCAGCCCTCACCAGACCAGGCCACCCAGGGTAGTCCTAAGGCCAAAGAGTCCTATAGGGAACTCATCCTTTAAACCTTCACATTTGATTTCAACCCTCTAGGTGATTACGGGTCTACAATCAAGCTTGTGAGGTTTGCAGGGAGTCAAGAGGTGTTTAAACTTCTAAAGGATGGGTTCCACTTCTAGTCCTCTAAGATAGTCAAAGGAAAAGCCTAAGGCTAGATCCTAAGTACTAAAGAGAGAAAAGAAGACCTCATCAAAAATGAGGTCAACAGTTATCTTACTCTCAAAACTTTCTTGGAAATGGTCTTTACTTAGATAATCAATTTCATCTATCCAAAAACAATCATCATCTTTTTTCTCAGCTGGATATTTCATAATCTTTAATACATCAAAAGTAACTTCCTGATCATTAATATTCATAGTCAACTTTCCTTTTTGCACATTTATCATAGTTTGTGCAGTAATAAGGAAAGGTCTCCCTAAAATAATTGGAATTTATTTATCTTCCTCCATATCTAATATAATAAAGTCCAAAGGAAAGATAAATTTATCCACTTTAACAAGCATGTCTTCTTAACTCCTTTTGTATAAATGATAGATCGATCAGCTAACAGAAGGGTTACAATAGTAGGAGAAATATTGAATAAACCTAACCTTCTAAATATAGATAGAGGCATCACATTAATGCTCTGTTGGCATATTTTTAGGTTATGTGTTGTATTTTAAAAAAAGGGTCGCCTACAGAAACTGTCGGCGAATTTTAGATTTAAAATTTAATTTAAATATATATAATTTAGAAAGTAGTATTTGATTTAGAAAATAACTTTAAATTTGAAAATTTTAAGATATGAAATCAAACCGATCTCACATCCTAAATAGTTTATATAAATGAGCACCGCATCACAAACCGTGTATCTATCCCGAAGAATAGACACACTGCTTGATGATGGGGCTCGATTAAATAAACTAAAAGATTTGTGACATCCGTTTGGTCTGCGAACTAACTTTATAAGCCGACAAATTCCCCTGTTTAATAAAAAGAAATTAAAAAGGGTTTATATTACCTGGGTTCTTAAAGTTCCCTATAAGGGCAAGCCCCTATTGTTAATTAAATCTTAAATGTTCGAAGACACTTAAGAAAACTCTCGATAATGATCAGTGGTTTTGCTCTCAAGAATTTCAAAGTTTAAGCTTTTCAAAGGATTTGAGTTTTGGAAATTTCAATAGGGAATGAATCAAATTTGGAACAGTTTATTTTAAGAGTCCAAAGAAAGAAAAGTAGGAGAAGCTGAGGATCCAAAAAGAATCTTGACAACTTCTCAAACTATCCTATTGTTTGGTTTCAATTTGGGAGTTTATTTAATATTGCAATCTTGCCAATTTTAATTGATTAAGACTTATATTTCTATGACATGATCATACAAATAGCCTTGAAGATGTGAGGGTTTATGTCGTTCCAAACAACTACCTCGGAATCCTAAGACCGGTTAGGGCTTAATTTGCATAATATGATTATGAAAATGCCTAACGATGAGTTGAGGATTTATGTTGCACTAGGCAAACTACCTCGAAGTCCTATGGCTTGGTTATTTAATTCTAAGAAAGTTTTGCTAAAGTAGATCCGAGTTTTGCTGATGACGATGGCAGTGCTGCCCACCATGCTCCGAGCTCCTTGTTGTTGCAGAGGTTTAGTTTTAGAAGTCATAAATCAAGAGATGAGAGAAGTGTTTTGGTTTAGAGAAAATCTTAAAATCCAAGTGTTTTTTAACATTTTAATTAAAACAAATCTTAAAGTCGATTAAACAGAACCGATTAAGATTCCACGGTTCCGTCATCCCGACACCGTTATTTTCATTGAATTCACTTCGTCCAGATGAATTTACTAAACTCAACTGAATGAGTTCCACAATTTCATTTAGACCGTGGGAAATCCCGTTAGCAAAACGTGGGTTACATCATCCGAGGTATTCTCGATCATTCAACGAGTCGTTTTAATTTAGTTGTAATTGTAGTTTTGTTGTTCTGTTTGTGATTAAATTTTGATTAAAACATTTGATTAAACCTATTGTTTTAATTAAGGGTTAAGTTTTTAAATTACATTTATGCCCTTTTAGGCTTATTTATTTCATAACTCACTAAATTGAGCTCAAATGAATTTGAAATTTTTATGTCACCTCACTCACATGTAAATTAAGACATTAGAGGAGAAAATGTGATTTTTCTGGATATAATTTATTTATATAATTATTTTTAGTAGAAAATAGGGGTTTTCAAAGAAAATTCAACAACATGACCAAGGAAATGTTTCTATCCATAAGAAAATTGTGGGATGTTCCTAATGACTAGAGGACCACGTGGACCAATTTTGGTGATTTTGTGAATTATATTTTATTTATTATAATTATTTTGAGTTTTGGAGTATTAATTAATTTAAAAATAAAATTTAAGTTGAAAAATAGATTTTCTATTTTTCAAAAATCTCTCTGACTTCAAGGAACTCAGAGAAGCAAATTTTATAATTTTCTTTTTTTTTTTGATTTATTAGAATTAATTTTGTGAAAATATTTGGAAATTCATTTTTTAATTCAAAAATTGTTTTAGGCTTTTAAAATTCAATATCTTATCCTAGAGACTTAGGAAAAATATTTTTTTGTTCCTATGTGATTAGGAGTTAAAATGTGACATTTTTATGAATTCTAATATTTTTGTGATTTTTATTATTTTTTAATTATTAAAAATATTAAAATAAGCTTAAAAAAGAAAATTTTTAGAAAATTCTAATTTTAATTTTCTTAGACTCCTATGATATCAGAGAAGTCCCAAAACCAATTTGGTGAATTTTTGAAATGTATTTTTGGACTTATGATTTTTTAAAGTTTAATTTTATCCATGTGACTTAATTAATCAATTTAGTGGGGTTAAACATTTCCAATTGATTTCAAATTTTTATTTGAGGTTCCTCTGATCCTAAACATCCGTGGAGAATTGTTTTCAAGTGATTTCTATATGTGGTCAACCCTAATTAATTAAAATTCAGTTTTGAGTAATTAGGCCAATTAGGATTATTTTTAATGAATTAACTCAAACCATGATTATCCTAGGGTCCTTTGATCCTAAGAAACATCTCCAAAATTTCCTAAAAATTTCTAAGTATTATGCTAATTTATGGAATTAAATATCATAAACAGTGACATAAACTTGGAAAATACATAACTCTTTATAGAGATGGCCTATGATCTTGAAAAATTCAGGGAATGTTCCCAAGATCAGAGGCTTCAAAAGCCCTATGGTCTCATGCCATGGTGAGTTGTATACATGCATGGACAATTGAATGATTGAAAATACTATTTAATTAATTAAAAATAAAATATGCATCAAATAAATATGAAATCACTTCCACATTATTCTCCTCATTTCAGTGAGCAAGAGAGTATTTTTATTTTACTTTTTTGAGTTTTCTATGAAAAGTTATGAGTTTTTGAAGTTTAGGTTCAAAAATAAATCAAGAAAAATTCATTTCCCGCTCAAATGACACGTGTCGCGCTGCTACTGGCTGGCGTGGTTGCTTGTTCACGGATGAAGTTGCCGTCCAACTCCATCAGCACCGTCCATTGGATACATGCCTGATCGGACGGCTGTTGTTCCTCTTTCCTTGTTCTATTCACTCAAAACCGTCCAACTTCAAACCTTGATATCTCCCTCGATTCTCAACGAAGTTGAATGAAGTTTTTTTTAAAATGATTGTCTAATCAAGTAGCTCACATCTATATGGTGATGATATACTTAAAGCATGTGAATAATTATTGAAAATTTAAACATGCTTGGATGAAGGAGAAAAAATTTGATACCTTTGTCCAAGAGGTGAGGCCTAAATTGGAAATGGTTGGATTGAGCTTAGGAGTGCTTGGAGAAGATTTGGGAACAATTTGGCAGAGTTTCCCCAAGGTAATCTTTGCATCTCCTCCTCTTGGCCATGGAGGTGGGGTTTAAATAAGGAAGGTTATGGTGGAGCTTTGGGTGGCCATGGGGGTTGATTAGTGGGTTCAAAATATGTGTTTAGGTGGAGGGGAGGTCAGAGTTTGATTTTGGTGCAATCAATTTGGGATTGCCATGTGTAAAGTCAAGGATTTAAATGGCATGGGTGTAAGGAGCATTTTTGGTCCAATTTAGGTCAATTCATGGTTTTGGCTTGGTTCACTCACCAAGGCTTGATTTGGGGTGATGTGAGATCATTTGGGTCGGCCTGACATGTGTGGTGAAGTCCCCATCCAAGGTGAGGTGGCCAATTTTGGTTAAAGCGTATCATTGATGGGTTAAAAAAGGTTTCGTGAAGGCTTAGGAAGGGCTCCCCTCTTCTTGCCATAAGTGGCATGGTGATGTGAAAGGGCTCCCCATGGCTTGCATATGGCTTATGCATGGCTCCATGGCTTCTTTTGGCTTGCTCATGGCTTGGGAAAAGGTTGGCTCACTTGCATGGAAAAGGGTTATTTGGAATTTTAAAAACTTTGGATTCCTTTGATGGGATTTGTCATGATGCTACAAATGGGTTGATTTCATGGTGGTTTAAGACTTTTGTTAAATAGGATTATCAAAGGAATGATGAAGAAAAGGTTTCATGTGGACTTGGGGATGGATTTTGGGCTTTTGAATTTAATGGAAAGAGGGCTTTTAAGGGCTTTATGGAAGTGGGCTCTTAAGTTTGAAAACAAATTGGTGGATGGAGATTTTGTGAAAGATTGGGCTAAACAAATGTTGGGTTTAGTTTAGGATTGTGGCATGAGTGATTTGGAGAAGGTTTGGTGTCATTTGGAATTGAAATAGCTTTAATTTGGGCCTTTTTGGTAATGGGGCCAAGGTGGGTCAAATTGGGCTAACTTTGGCTATCTTGGGTTAATGTTGGTTTAAGGTTGTATTTGATGTAAAATTAATGTTGAGAAATGTTTAGGGGAGTGTTATAAAGAGTTTTCAACTTTGGTTGGGCTTTGATTTGGAGATTTGGGCCTATTTGGGTTAGGTTTGGGTTTAGACCGATTTAGGGGATTTAGGCTTCAAATTGAAATTGGATCCAAATTTCAATCAAATTGGGCTTGGATTTAGTCTAAATTGACATTGGGGATATTTAATTGAAGTTTAGAATTGAATTGGACCAAAATTGAGGTCAATTGGGTTGGTTTAGTGGGACATTGGGTCTACTTGGGTTAAGAATGGGTCAAATTGGGGGTTTTTGTAAAAGTGGATTAAATTGACAAAATTAGCCCATGGTGTAGTTGAAAAAAATTAAATTGGGAATATTTGGGATTTTCTGGATTTTTTTGGGAATTTTCGGAATTTATGGAATTTTTGGCTAAGAAGGGCATTTTGGGTATTTGGAGGGTATTGTGGGGTTTTTGTTGGAAATTTTGGTATATTTGGCTATGGATGATCAATTTGAGTGAGGGGAAATGTTTTGGATTGATTTTGAGGAATTTTGGGTAATTTAGGTGATTTTGCAAATTTTGGGTAGTTTCAAGGGCATTTGGTAGGTTTAGTGGGTGTAGGGCCCCAGGGGTCAAAAATTGAAATTTTGGAAAAATGAAGATTGATCAAATTTGAGTAGAATGGAATCACTTTGGTTGAGTCATGAAGCCATATCAAGCCCATAAGAGCCATGACAGGACTCATTTGAGGCATTCACTATGTTGTTCCTAACCCTCTAAGCCAAGGGCCTAGGGGTTAAGGTCCATCCATATGAATTACCTACATGAGTCAGGAAGTCAAGCTAGGCATGAATAGTTTTAGGATTTGGAATGTGTGTGAAAGTGTAATGTGTGCAGGTCAACCCTCACTAGACCAGGCCACCCAGGGTAGTCCTAAGGCCAAAGAGTCCTATAGGGAACTCATCCTTTAAACCTCCACATTTGATCTTAACCCTCCAAGCGAATTAGGGGTTTACAATCTGACATGTGGGGTTTGCAGGGAGTTAAGAGGTGTTTAAATTTCTAAATGGTGGGTGCCATCTCTAATCCTCTAGGATAGTCACAGGGAAAGCCTAAGGCTAGATCCTAAGTACTAAGGAGAGAAAAGACCTCACCAAAAATGAGGTCAACAAATGGACCCCCAATAGGTGTGGTGTGCTGAAGGAGCACACCACGCATATTGGAGTTGACCGAAGTGATCAACTGAACCAACACATACGTCAAAAACAACTCTCTCAGAATAAATGGACGGAGCGAAGAAAGTTTCTGCTCGGGAGTATCTGGTGGACTTTCACTATGGAAGAAAATACCGGACTCTCGATTGGGAGGAAATGTGAAATCCTTCAAAATGAAGCAAAAGAATTTAAAATTCCACATTACAAAGGGGGACACAATCGGATTTGATTTAGAGCTTAGGATTGAAAATTTCAAGATTTGAGTTGAAAATTTGGAGTTTGAAATTTGAAGTTTGAAATTTTGTTTTAAATTTGAAGTTTGGAATTTTAGTTTGAATTTGAAGTTTGGAATTTTGGTTTAGTTTATATGTGATTTCATTTAAGTTGAAAAAGTTGATTTTGAATCTGAATTTGAGGTTTCAAATAATTCCATTCTGCAAAAGTTCGCGAGAAAAGTTTGAATTTGGTAAGATGAATTGATCGAATTTGAATGAGAGATGGAAGTTCGGCTCCTGAATACGGTGTTGGATGTTGTCATCCTCAACCTCTAAAAATTGAAAGGAGAACATTGGAAAGCAATGCGGTATCAGATGTTGGAATCCTCAACCTCTAAAATTTAAAGTTTTGAATTTGAACCATTGCGACAAGAAGGAATCCTATAGCAATGCGGTATCAGATGTAAATCCTAACCCTCTAAATTTTGATATTGATTTGAACCATTACGATAGGGAAAGAACCTAAAGCAATGCGGTATCGGACGTAAATCCTCAACCTCTAAAATTTGAAATTTTTGATTTGAACCATTGCAATAGGGAAAGATCCTAAAGCAATGCAGTATCGGATGTAAAATCCTCCACCTCTAAAATTTGATTTTGATTTGAACCATTGCGATAGGGAAAGAACCTAAAGCAATGCGGTATCGGATGTAAAATTCTCAACCTCTAAAATTTAATATTGATTTGAACCATTGCGATAGGGAAAGACCCTAAAGCAATGCGGCATCGAATGTAAAATCCTCAACCTCTAAAATTTGATTTTGGTTTGAACCATTGCAATAGGGAAAGAACCTAAAGCAATGAGGTATGGGATGTAAAATCCTCAACCTCTAAAATTTGATTTTTGATTTGAACCATTGCGATAGGGAAAGAACCTAAAGCAATGCGGTATCAGATGTAAAATCCCCAACCTCTAAAATTTGATTTTTGATTTGAACCATTGCGATAGGGAAAGAACCTAAAGCAATGCGGTATTGGATGTGAAATCCCCCCTAAAGCAATGCGGTATCGGATGTAAAATCCTCGACCTCTAAAATTTGATTTTTGATTTGAACCATTGCGATAGGGAAAGATCCTAAAGCAATGCGGTATCGGATGTAAAATCCTCGACCTCTAAAATTTGATTTTTGATTTGAACCATTGTGATAGGGAAAGAACCTAAATTAATGCGGTATCGGATGTACCTAAAGCAATGCGGTATCGGATGTAAGATCCTCAACCTCTAAAATTTGATTTTTAATTTGAACCATTGCAATAGGGAAAGATCCTAAAGAAATGCGGTATCAGATGTAAAATCCTCAACCTCTAAAATTTGATTTTGATTTTGCGATTGATTTGCAAAGATTTGTAGTGTCAACTTGAAAAGTGTAGAATTTCGGTGTTTTGAGGATGTCATGAAAGTTGTAAAAGATTTTTGTGGAAAGAAACAGATTAGGAGGGAATATGTGGATGCTACATATCTCATTCAAAAGAGTTGATCGAAAAGTAGCTGGTTTGGATTGGATATGATTCCTCGCCGTCAGAACAAAATCGAAAACCTCGTGGCTCCGTGTCAATGGAATCGACCACTCCTATCTCAGACAAGGGAGAGGATTGAAGGGATTGGATTTTAGATTTGGAAGTTTTGAATTTGAATTTGATTGGGATTTGATTTGAGACTCAAATTTAGATTGGATTTGAAAGTACATATTGGAGATTCAGATTTGAGATTTATTTTTAATATTGAGATTTTTCTTTTTTTGTTTCGATGATTTAAGTTTGTTTTAACTTAGATTTCAATTTGATTTCGGATTTCATTTTGATTTAAAGTTTCGTTTTGACTTAAGGTTTGTTTCGTTATCTTATATGATTTTTTTTTTAAGTTTTCATTTTTTTAGAATTTGTTGTCATAGTTGGGGAATTTATTATGGGTTTTTTTGTGAAGTTTTATTTTATTCATTTATGTTTCATGATTTTTCATTTTCATCATTTCATTTTTTTTAGTTAGGGTTTGGACCCAGTCATAAGCAAGTGCGGCATCTGTGCTTCGTAGAACGAGGTTGTCTTTGAAACATCACGATGCACAGTTCTCCTTGAGATATCGTTCACTGACCGAAGACATGTAGAAAATGACCTACTCTTCGAGGTACTATTGGAATTATATCCTTTTAACTACCTACAAAGATGTGTTATTTCTACAGACACCATAGCTAGAAATGTTGTAACTTTGTAGCTCTATCGCAATTGGTTTGTAAGGATTGTACAAGTTGTCTTTAAGAAGTCGCTCTGGCGCTCTTCAAATTGATGTTGGAGTTGTATTTGCTGGGTACTGAATGATATGACTTCAGGATTGAATTCCATCAATTGCTAATAACAAGATCCTCTACTTCAATTCTTTCTTTCTGGGCCTAAGCAGATTCAAAATTTATGTTCATGTGACAAAAATATTTTTCATTGTCCAAAGATATTTCTGAGTCAATTAATGACCAACCAAAACACATAAAATCACTTGACTCACTTCGAAGCATAATATCAGAGGAAACTTCTTAAGGTAGCCTTTCAAGTTTTATTAATCAGGGGGGATTAAGACACAAATTATTGATTATGTGCTTGCCTCAAGCTTCTTCTCTGGGAGCCTTTTATTTCCTTTTCTTTTTTTAGCTTTTCTCTTTTTTTCTCTTTTTTTTCTTCTTTTTCTATTCAGGATTACTATATCTAGTGGAGCACATGTTAAAGATTTTGAATGTCTAGATTGTGACACCAATTTTTGATTTTGTGCTCACCTTAAGCTTCTCCTCAGGAATACTTCCCTTTTTTTTCTTTTTTTTCGCTCCTTTTATTTTCTGAGAATTACTGTATCTGGTAAGACATATTTCTGTTAAAGATTTTGAATGTCAAAACTTCCCTAATTTATAAATTTGAAATGTTCCTTAATATGAATCCTGGGATATTATAACTCATCCAAAAGTCTGGACCCAGTCACATGGCAGAAAATTAAAAGACCCTTGATAGCCCGGACCAATTACTCGTATTTCAACCACACTTGCTTCATTTCAAAATCTACTTAGGACCCAGTCTGAATTCTTTCAAGTGAACGACCTAGTCATTAGGGCACAAATTTCATTCTTTCCTGAAGTTACTGTCTTATCAAAATATTCAAGTTTGAGCTTTCCAAATATCAAACAATTCTGAACAAAAAAAACTTTTTCCTTTCATTTTCATTCATAATAATGGGAGGGATGTGACAGATATACATCAATCCTGCAAGTCGAAGTCTTCTGGAGAATTCGAAGAAGGATTAACTGTGATAAAGATCGAGAGAAAAGGAGATCAAATGACAATCTCATTAACAAGTCTTCGACGTGTAATTACCGGTTTTTCATATATGAAAATAATATGAAGATCTTAGGTAACGAGAGAGGTCTTCGTAGGTGAAATACATATCATGAGTTCTTTAATCTCCTATAGAGCAAGCCTATAATAATTAACCCGAGCAATTAATACCGCCTGTGGAAAACTCCCGATTAAGCACATTTATCCGAAAAGTCAGAAGTCATTGGTTGCAAGCCAGCCTGCCAATCGATACTACCGTGTAAGCTTCTTGTTTATGTCGGACAATCAATATCGATTTGTTGTGTTTTGTTTTGTTATTGTAATATCATTTTGTCATTTCGTATGTCATGTCATAGTCACATGGATTTATTTATTCGTATGTTGTTTTATGTCATGTCGTAATGTTATTTTTATCACAGAATTTTATTTTTTTTTATATTGCATTTTATTATGATGTCGTGGTGTCGTTTTGTCAAGCCGTTATATTGCCATTTTATGAGATTGCCTTGGTTTTATGTTTGTTTTCTTTGTTTTAATTTCATCATTGTTTTGTGTTTGTTAAGGTTATTTCTTATTGCCGTTATGTTTTATTGTCATTCCGTTTGATTTATCATTGTTTTGTCTTCTGGTCATTATTTCACATTTGCCATTTATTTTGGAAGTGCTCTGCTTTATGTTAGATATCATGTTGATGTCAATGTCAATGTCAATGATTTTGTCATGTCAAGTCAAGTGTCAGCTTTTTGTTTGTTTCTGTTTAATATCATATCATGTCATAAAAGTTGGTGTAAAGACAAACATGTCGTGTCACGCGACGTCGTAACGTCATATCATTTCCATGTCATTGCCATGCGAATCATAATGTCATATAATTTTATGTCATGTCTTAATGTGAATCATAAATTGTCATGTAATTTTATTTCATGTTTTAATTTCAATCATAATGTCATGTAATTTTATGTCATGTCTTAATGTGATGTCATACGTCATAAGATGTCGTGATGAATAATTTGATTTGTCATGAGATATTTATCTCCTATGTCGTTATTATGTCATGCAGAGAGATACCTTCAAAGATGTCGAGAAGATATCATTGTTTATTTATTTTTATTTTTGTTATTTTGTTATTTTGTGGGATCCCACACCTTCAAAGATATTTATCTCCTATGTCGTTGTTACGACACCGTTATTTTCATCGAATTCACTTAGTCCGTATGAATTTGTTAAACTCAACCGAATGAGTTCCACACTTTACCCTTAGATCATGTAAATCACGCAAGAACACGCGGTTACATCATCCGAGGTATTTCCGATCATTCAACGAGACGTTTTAATTTAGTTGCTAACAGAAGTTTTGTCATTGCTTGCTAATAAATTTTGAGTTGTTTTTATATTTTGGAATGTTGTGGCGGAATTTTATCTGTGAAATGACTTTTAATTCTAGTTTCGTTTCAGCTAGTGACTATCCTAAAGGTTTTGTTTTTCATGCAACAGCTTTATTTATCATGCAAGAAAAAGTAAAGTACAAATAAGATGAAGTAACCGTAATAAAGTAAATTGCACAAAATGTGCTCGTACCGGAGGGTCTTCCCGTCATCCCAAGCCGCACTTAAACACATGTTAAGGCATTTAAATATTTCAACAAATACCTAGGTAAAAGCGGCGGGAAGGGTTTTCGTTGTCTACCAACTTCGATCCTATAACTAGTCATCTCCTATGACGTCTAGGTTCTTTTCGTTTTGCTTTAAGGATGATTTTCTTCATCAAAGAACAATTAGATTCAATTGTTCTTCTAAACATCCCGTCATATTTGTGCCAAGCTTGTGACGAGTCCCAACATCTTTTCAAGACTTCCAGATCATATCGTTGCAGGTTTTGTTTTGGAAGTCATAAATCCGGAGAGATGAGAGAAGTGTTTTGGTTTAGAGAAAATCTTAAAATCTAAGTGTTTTTAATATTTTAATTAAAACAAAGTTAAATTTGCTAAACGTAACCGATTAAGATCCCACCGTTTCGTCATCCCGACACCGTTATTTTTACGAATTCGGCCAGTCCGCAGAATTTCCGCTAAACCTAACCGAATGAGTTCCACACTTTCATTTGCACCGTTGAAATCCCGTTAGCAACACGTGGGTTACATCATCCAAGTGTATTCCCAATCATTCAACGAGACGTTTTAATTTGGGCTTACAATCATAGCTTTCGTTGTTCTCAGGATTAAATCTCGAGTTGTTTTTATTTTCAATGTTGCTATGGTGAATTTTATCTCGTAATTACTTTTAATTTAGTTTTGGTTTTAGTTTAGTACCACTCAAAGGTTTTGGGTTTTCATGCAACAAGCATGATTACGCAGTTAAAAAGAAAGACAAATAAGATGTAAAGAAATCGCAAATAAAAGAAATCGCAATAAAATAAAAGCGTACCCGGAGGTCTTCCCGTCATCCCATGCCGCACTTAAAACACACGTTAAGGAATTTAAATATTTCAACAAATACCAGTAAAAGCTATGGAAGGGTTTCTGTCGTCTACCAAATTCCTAACTTACAACTAGTCATCTCCATGACGTCTAGGTTCTCGTTCCGTTTTAAGGATGATTTTCTTCATCAAAGAACAATTAGATTCAATTGTTCTTCTAACATCCGTCATATTTAACAGGAAGTGTTTTCAGACGAGTCCTAAACATCTTTTTTAAGACTTCCGATCATTTCGAGTCCAAGTAAATTTAGCTGCATTGTGTGAATTAATTATCCAGGAGTTTAGTTAAACTTGTCTCTCGCTTCGCTGAACTTAGATATTCGATTACCCGAAGTGACATCTCACTTAATACTTCTATTTAAGAGCGATAATAATTAAAGTCTTTACAAAAGTCGTTTATCGAGGATTTTTAATCTATTCTTAATTTAAGGTTTCCGAGTTAATGGCTTAAAGTGTTTTAATTTAATTAGCGAGGTTTTAATTAATAATTTTAAGTTTCGAAGGTTTCCAAATTATTTTAGATTTAATTCTTAATGATTTCATTTTTGCTTGCTAAATGATTTTAATTCAATTTATTTTAATTTAATTTTAATTTTAATTTAATTTAATTTAATTTAATTTAAATTTATTTAATTTTTTAATTCAATTTAATTTTAATTTAATTTAATGTTAACTTAATTTAATTTTAATTTAATTTAATTTTAATTTAATTTTAATTTTAATTTAATTTAATTTAATTTTAATTTAATTTAATTTTAATTTAATTAAATTTTAATTTAATTTAATTTTAATTTAATTTTGATTTAATTTAATTTAATATTAATTTAATTTAATTTTAATTTAATTTAATTTTAATTTAATTTAATTTAATTTAATTTAATTTAATTTAATTTTCATTTAATTTAATTGTTAATTTTAATTATCAATTTGGATTGTTATTTTAATTTTTAATTAAGAATTAAGTATCATAGAAGTGACTTATTTAAAGATTTTTAGATTAAAGAATAAATATCCTCTTAATAATATCCTTATTTTAATGATCCGAATTCTAAATATATTCTTTCCAAAATTTAAATCATTTAATTAATTAAAGTCATTTTTGATATTTTCAAAATATTTAGTGGGTTTCTACCTAATTTTCCTAAGTTTCAATAATCCAAGAGAAAGTTAAAATCAAATATTTTACCCCCCCCATTTCGATTAAACCTAAAGTTTTAATTAAGGGTTAAAATCTTTAATTACCTTTATGCCCTTTGCTTATTTATTTCATAACTCATTAAATCGAGCTCAAAATGAATTCGTAAATTTTTATTTCACTCCACTACGTCAATTTCAGACATTGTATGTAAACGTGATTTTTCAATTTAATTTAATTTTGGATATTTATTTTAACGAAAAATAAGATTTAATGAAAAATTCAACTACATAACCAAGGAAATGTTTATGTCCTTAGAAAAATTATGGGATGTCCCTAATGACTCGTAGACCACTTAACCAATTTTCGTGATTTTTTTAATTACATCAACATCTACGAGGATTCACGATTAATCATTCAACAGATTGCCGGACAATGCAGAATTTTAAAGCCAAGACTCGAACAATACTTCCAAGATGCCATACAAACTGTTGGAACGGATTCCAAATGTGACAATCTACAAAATTCCTAGAAAAGAGAATGCTTTAGCGAGATGCTTTAGCCCGTCTCGCAAAAGAATTTGCCTGTTTGCAAGATGAATCGATGGAAGTGTCGATTCACGGACGTCGGGTCCTATCACGACTTGACATAGACATGATACACAAATCGAAGAAGAAAAAGAATCGGTTGCAGCGAGTGACGGAAAACACGGAAGATTAGCGACAGCCATTAATGAACTACCCGCAAACAAGAAAGCTACCGTGACGATAGGTCGCTAGCCCATCGGATCAAGAAAAGAACTCGTCCTACCCATTAATAAACAACACATTATACGAAGGTCTTTTGATCAAATGTGGCTAAGATGCCTAAGCGAGTCCGAGGCCCGTGAAATTGTTAAGGAGGTGCATTCGGGACTCGTGGCGCTCACCGGTCGGGTCCAAAGATGAAAATGAAAATTAAAAGACTAGGGTACTACTGGCCTCGATGATGACCGATCGCATGAAAATCGCCAAGAGCCGTCATCAATGCCAAGTGCACGGAGTGGTTCTACACCAACCTCCAAATGTGCTACACCCGACAATTGCGTCGTGGTCATTTGAATGTTGGGGCACAGATATAGTGGGTCCGATAGAACCACCATCTTCAAAAGGACATCGCTTCATTCTTGCGGCTACGGATTACTTTTCCGAGTGGGCGGCAGTTCCACTTAGAGAAGTGAAAGCACACCACGTGCTACGAGTTTTCAAGAACCAAGTTGTCTACTTGTTTCGGAGTGCCGCGCAAGATCATCTCGGATAATGGGTCGGCATTCGAAGCACACAAATCAACAATTTTGTCGGGAGACACGGAATCGGTCGGCGATACTCGACAATTTACTACCCAAGAGCAAACGGTCTCGCCGAGGCTTTTAATAAAACTCTCGTTCAAATCTTAAAGAAAACCCCGGACGATAATAAGAGAAATTGGCACGAGAAATTGTTAGAAGCCTTATGGGCCTACCGGACAACCTTCGAACTCCTACTCAAGCTACACCTTACGCTCCGGTGTATGGGTCCGAGGCAAGTGTTACCTTTAGAGGTTCGGCTTCCTTCACTCGAATTGCAGTTGCAAACAAGATCACGACGAAGAAAACGCCGGATTACGACTCGAAGAATTAGAAAGCTTGGAAGGGAAAAGACTTGCGGCGCAACGAGAATTTAGAACTATACCAAGCTAAGATGGTTCAAGCCCATGACAAACTGGTCCGCCCGAGAACCTTCAAAGTTGGTGACTTAGTTCTCGTTCTCAAGAGACCTATTCTTGCACACCGCAAGATAGGAGGAAAATTTGAACCCACTTGGGAAGGACCATTTGTGGTTGAAGCAGTATACTCAGGAGGTTCCTACCAGCTAGTGAATTGCCGGGGAGAACGACATATGCTTCCGATCAACGGACGATACTTGAAAAAGTATTACGCTACCCGATGTTTCGAAGGGATGAATTCTTCATCCCTAAGAAACACGAGCGAAGTAATTACTTATGATTGGGTCCGAACCTAAAAAAATAATAAAACGTGCTAAGATAAATAAAATCATGATAATTAAGTTTTCCTTGTTTTCTTTTTCAAATCAAAATCTCTTCCCTCATCTTATCCTACTTCATTCCTGTTAAATTTCAAAATATAAGAATAATAAAAAAATGTATCTTTAATAAACATTTTCTTAATGTTCTTGTCCCTGATCCTTTTCCTTATCTTTTCGCAGGGAAATGTTGAACGGGCGGTTGGTCTTGAACTTTAAGAATGGCGTAAGCCTTGCACTCGATGAAAAGAGGGTGAAAGATGGAGCGATAATCGAGATTGACTCGGATTTCGCACCAGCAGGCCTACAGTACGAGGAAAGTGATTGGGTCCCAGTTAACCGAGAAGAACTACCCGGGCAGACAGTGATGAAAGTGGGTGGCCCAAGCCACCAATCCAACAACAAGAAAAGAAAGGCAAATACTGAAGAAGACAAGAAAATGAAGTCCGTAGTCGCTACAGCAGAGGGCAGGCTTGTCAGCGCCGCGCCCACAGAGATTCAAGAAGTGCGGAGAGCCACTCTCACAGCCATGCAACGAAGGAATAAGAATCGCCGTATCCGTAAGATGTTAACAAAACTAGTCGCGGACCGGCGCGACGAGACAATTGCGATGCCGGCACATACACTTCAAGGACACCGGTTCACCAAGAACACCGAAGAAAGGAGGCCAGCTCCTACAATAACAAAAAGAACCGGGAAATCTCCGGAAGATCGAAGAAAGAAGGCTACCACGCCACCGGATAGAACCACCAGCGAGTGCATGACCTTGTTGCAGAAGCGACCCCGGGGGATGTACCGACAGGCATCATCCCTGAGGAGCCAAGGTATGCAGGGGAACGTGAAGGGATTGAACCATATATCCCACAATATGTCACAAGGCCTCGTCATCTGCAGATCATTCCGGAATAAGAGCTGGAGAGGATGCAAAATGTTGAAAAGAAAACTTTCGAATACTTCGAGAGAATTAAAGGAAGAAGAATCAACATACTAGAAGGCCTCGAGCTACACACCGACGTATTCTCAGAGTATGAACAACAGCAAATCGTGGATTGTATCCGAGATTTAAAGAGAATGGGCCGAGCAGGCCGCTTGAGGGAAAACACATACTCGGAACCCCGGAGATGGATGCCAGGGAAAGGAAGAATCACAATACAATGCGGATGCTTGCTACAACTTTCGTCGAAGACAGAAAGGGAAACCCACCGGGATACTCCGTCATGGGCAAGTGGATCCGATGCCATTAGTTATCAAGAGAATGGTAAAAAGATTGATAACATGGAGGGTACCGCCAGCAGATTGCATACCCAATAGCCGCATTATCAACATCTACAAACAAGGTGACCGCATACCCCCACATATTGATCACCACGACTTCGTCGGACCTTCTCCGCACGATCTCTTTCCCGAATGAGTGTAACATCATGTTCGGATCCGACCTCCGGATAGCAGGCCCGGGTGAGTTCCGAGGGCCGATAAAGATACCTTTACCGGTGGGTTCCGTCATGATACCGCAAGGTAACGGAGCGGATATCGCTAAGCATTGCATACCAGGAGTGCCAGTGGAGCGGATCTCAGTTACCTTCAGGAGAATGGACGACAGTAAAATACCTTACCATTTCCAACCAGACCCAGAGCTAGAGAACCTCCGGCCTTACGAGCTGTGAGTTACATGGGAAATATCACACCTCCAACGTACATCCAGCCGGCATCCTTGCCAAGGATGGCTTGGAAGGTGATGTTATTGACCATGTACCCCACTATTCAGACATGGATTTTTTGACAGATGCTTCTTTTGATGGATCAACAAAGATCATACACAGTCCGTTTTGAGTATAAATGGATTGTATGAAATATATTCCAGATCGAGTTGTACGACGTATTTTCAACATGATTGGAATGAAAGTGACCATGTCACATTTTTGGCCTTCACCTCTTTTGTGCAAATTGATTGGGAAACGCCATTAAAGTTAAATGAACTTCGAACAAAGAACAGAAAAGAAATAAAACAAAAAAAAGAGAATAAAAGAAAACTTTCTAAAAAAAAAAAAAAATCTGAAAAATGACAAATACCAAATTCACATGAACGTTAAGTAAACGATAAAATAAAAATAAATCATTAAAAGATAAACGAAATCAACATAAATCTCAAATTCAATCTTTCCAGATTCTAAATCTCTATCAAATTTCAAATCCACTCTCGATCAAATTTCAAATTTGATCTTCCCAAATCTCAAATCAAATCCTCAATCAAATTTCAAATCCACTCTCGATCAAATTTCAAATTTGATCTTCCCAAATCTCAAATCAAATCCTCAATCAAATTTCAAATCCACTCTCGATCAAATTTCAAATTTGATCTTTCCAAATTCCAAATCAAATCCTCAATCAAATTTCAAATCCAATCTCGATCAAGTTTCAAACTTGATCTTCCAAATTTCAAATCAAATCTTAAATCAAATTTCAATCGAGTTCAAACTCATCCTTTCAAATTTCCAAATTTCCAAATTCAATCTTTCCAGGCTTCAAGTCTCAATCAAATTCAAATTCAATTTCTTCCAGATCTCGAATCAAATATCAATCAAATCAAATTCAAAATTTTTGGGTCGAGGATTTTACATCCAAGACTGCACTGCTTTAGGATTCTTTCCCTATTGCACTGAAATACATCAAGTTCAAATTTTTGGGTCGAGGATTTTACATCCAAGACTGCACTCGCTTTAGGATTCTTTCCCTATTGCACCGAAATACATCAAGTTCAAATTTTTGGGTCGAGGATTTTACATCCAAGACCGCACCGCTTTAGGATCCTTTTCCTATTGCACTCGAAATACATCAAATTCAACCTTTTGGGTCGAGGATTTTACATCTAAGACTGCACTGCTTTAGGATTCTTTCCTATGGCACTGAAATACATCAAGTTCAAATTTTTGGGTCGAGGATTTTACATCCAAGACTGCATCGCTTTAGGATTCTTTCCCTATTGCACTGAAATACATCAAATTCAAACCTTTTGGGTCGAGGATTTTACATCCAAGACCGCACTGCTTTAGGATTCTTTCCCTATTGCACTGAAATACATCAAATTCAAACTTTTGGGTCGAGGATTTTACATCCAAGACTGCACTGCTTTAGGATTCTTTCCTATTGCACTGAAGTACATCAAATTCAAACTTTTGGGTCGAAGATTTTACATCCAAGACCGCATCGCTTTAGGATCCTTTTCCTATTGCACCGAAATACATCAAGTTCAAATTTTTGGGTCGAGGATTTTACATCCAAGACCGCATTGCTTTAGGATCCTTTTCCTATTGCACCTGAAATACATCAAATTCAACCTTTTGGGTCGAGGATTTTACATCCAAGACTGCACTCGCTTTAGGATCCTTTTCCTATTGCACTTGAAATGCATCAAATTCAACCTTTTGGGTCGAGGATTTTACATCCAAGACCATACGCTTTAGGATTCTTTCCCTATTGCACCGAAATACATCAAATTCAAACCTTTTGGGTCGAGGATTTTACATCCAAGACTGCATCGCTTTAGGATTCTTTTCCTATCGCACTTTGAAATACATTAAATTCAACCTTTTGGGTCGAGGATTTTACATCCAAGACCGCATCGCTTTAGGATTCTTTTCCTATTGCATTGAAATACATCAAATTCAAACCTTTTAGGTCGAGGATTTTACATCCAAGATCGCACTCGCTTTAGGATTCTTTTCCTATTGCACTGAAATACATCAAAATCGAACTCTTGAGGTTAAGGATTTTACATCCAACACCGCATTACTCTGAGATATCTTCTCATTGCAACGATTCAATCTAATCAATTCAATTTTCTTTCGAGGTTGAAGATATTACATCTAAAACCCCAGAATTCCAATTTTCATTTCAAATCAAATCCTTCAAATTAATTTTGACAAACTTCAATCTAAATTGAAACTCCAAATTGAAATCTAAGCTCACACATCAAAACTTAAACTAAAACAAAATAAAATCGAAATCCCCCCAGATCATGTGATTTGGGATTCACCTCCTTTTCCTTTCCCCAGCGAGAGTTCAAGAATCTCCGGTTCCAGAGATATACTTGACACTCCCCAGCAGAAACTCTTTTACTTCGTCCTAAGTTTGTCACTTGGACATCTGTGTTGGTTTTGTTGATCGCTTCGGTCAACACCAATACGCGCGGTGTGCTCCGTCAGCTCACCACACCTATTGGGGGTCCATTTGTTGACCTCATTTTTGATGAGGTCTTCCCTTCTTCTTTTTAGTGCTTAGGATCTAGCCTTAGGCTTTTCCTTTGACTATCTTAGAGGACTAGAATTGCGACCCACATTTTAGAAATTCAAACCACTTCTAAACTCCCTGCAAACTCCACAAACTTGACTATAGACCCCTAATCACCTAGAGGGTTGAAATCAAATGTGGAAATTTAAAGGATGAGTTCCTATAGGACTCTTTGGCCTTAGGACTGCCCTGGGTGGCTTGGTCTGGTGAAGGGGCTGACTTACACATACACTTACATACACACTACACTTACACACTACATTTCCACACACTTCCTAAAACCACACCCATACCCAACTTGACCTCCTAACTCATATAGGTGATCCACATGGATGGTCCTTAACCCCTAAGCCCTCGGTAAGAGGGTTAGGAACAACATAGTGAATGCCTCAAATGAGTCCTTTCATGGCTCATATGGGCTTGAAATGGCTTCATGGCTCAACCAAAATGATTTCTTTCCACCTAGATTCACCCAATTTTTAATTTCTCAAATTTTCAATTTTTGACCCCGGGACCCTACACCTACTAAACCTACCCAAAACCTCAAATTACCCAAATTTTTGCAAAATTTCCAAATTACCCAAAATTTTCCAAAATCAATCCCAAACATCTCCACATCACTCAAATTGATCATCCATACCCAAAAATACCAAAAATTTCAAAAATACCTCTCAATACCCTCCAAATACCCAAAATACCCTTCTTGGCCTAAAAATCCAAAAATTTAGAAAATTCCCAGAAAATTCCAGAAAATCCCAAATATTCCCAATTTCATTTTGTCCAACTACACCATGGGCCAATTTTGTCAATTTACCCTACTTTTGTCAAAACCCCCAAATTGACCCATTTTAACCCAAAGTAAACCCAATGTCAAACCAAACCTACCCAATTGACCCCAATTTTGGTCCAATTCAATTCTAAACTTCAATTCAACATCCCCAATACCAATCTCGACCAAATCCAAGTCCAATTTGGTTGACATTTGGATCCAATTCCACTTTTGGCCTTAAAGCCCAATTTGGACCCATGACCCAAACTTAACCCAAACTCACCCAATTCAACTCCAATTAACCTCAAATCTTTTCTAAATCTTCCTTAACATTCCCAAAAACAAAACCCTAACATGATTTGCCCAAAATTTGAACCCAAACCCCACTCAAACTCAACCCAAGGTTAAAAGGCCCATTTTTGACCTAAGCCCAAACCTAACCCAAATTCAACCCAATTCAAATCCAAATTATCCCCAATTTGTTTCAAATCACTCATGACACATCCATGAGCTAAACCCAACAATTATTTGGCCCAACCTCTTTACAAAATTCCCATCCATAAATTCATTTTTAAACTTAAGGGCCCATTCCTTAAACCCTCCTAAAAGCCCATTTCCTTCGAAATTCAAAAGCCCAAATCATCCTAAAGCCCACATGACACTTCCCCTCATCATCCATTTGATCAAAATCACCCCTAAGTTGCAAAATCATCAATTAAACCATTCCAAATCAAGCCACATGTCAAATTACCCCCTAAATGCCAAATATTTCTAAAACCCTTTTTCATGAAATAAGCCAACCTTTTCCCAAGCCAAATGGAGCCATGAACAAGCCATTCTCGAAGCCACATGAAGCCATGAGGGCTTTGACTTGTCATTAGTCCATTTATGGCAAGAAGAGGGGGATCTTTCTTAAGCCTCCCTTAAGCTTTTTTACCTTAAGCATGTCACACTCTAAACCATGCTTTGCCACCTAATCCTCGATGGAGACTCCACCACACATGGGAGGTTGACCCACCGACCTCCTAAGCCCAAAACCGAGTCTTGGGGAGGTGCACCCAACCCATTTGCATGGGTTGACCAAAATAAGCTAAAATGGCCCCTTCCCCTTTCTACTTTGATTCAACCACTTTACACATGGCATTTGCCAATTGCCTACACTAAACCCCGACCCCGACCCACCCGACCAAGATGGTGACCATTGCTCAGCCGGCCGGCCACCAGTGCCGCCGGAAAACACCATGGCCGAGAGCTCACATGTGAGCCAACATTGAAATTCTCACTTGCTGAGCTGCCCCATGCCTAGTGGCTACCATGGCTGATCTTCTCCTCACCAGAGCAGCTGATCCCAAGCCCTAACTCCCCCTGGGAGGCCCCCCAGCCACTCTATTTAAACTCCACCCCTCTCGGCCATGAGAAGAAAGAGAAGCAAAAACCTTGCCAAAACTCTGCCAAAATTGTTCCAGACCCTCTTCCACCCTTAGAGCACTTGATCCCAGTGGAATTCCCCTGCCATTTCTCCTCCGAAAGCTCGATTTCGGAGTCGAAATTCCACCCAAAACCAGGACACTTCTCCACAGTGAGCCAATTCCCAAATTGATTGGCTCTACACCTTCACCGCGACCAAGAGAAGGTGTCCACCATCAAAAGCCCCATCTCCGGACCACCCGGTTGCTCCAGCCCTCCAAGCTTTGTGATCGGGCTTGGTCGAAATCATATCCGTACAATTCACCGGACCGGAGACTTCATCCGGAGCTTGCTAGGACCCAATCGAAGGTGCAACAACTCTCGGATTGAAGCCACACTTCTCCGAGCCAAGGTATGAGCTAACTCTTCATCCCGAGCTTCGGAGATTCTCCATTTTAAATGATTTAGTTTCAATGCATGTTAACCGTATAGATGTGTTCGTCTCTTCAAGACGAATCCATAGAGTATAAGAACATAAAAATCCATTGAGAATCGAGTGAGATCTTAGGGATTTAGTGTGGACGGCTCTCGGGTGAGAACGCTTGGGGACGATGAACGGATGCCGTCCATTCAATACACGCGCGGACGGACGGCTCGGATGGCGTCGGACCGGAGACGCGTACGAGAACCGCGGGGCCCGGCCGCCGACTCAAGTGGCGGCGTCGAATGGGAGCGCGCCGCGTGGCCTTCGGAGCCGCCGAGGATGCGTTGGCGCCGACTCGGATAAGTAGAAAATTAGGGATTTTTTGATTTATTTAATTCCCTAAACTTCAAAAATTCATATCTCCGTGTAGAAAAATCAGAAAAATAAAATAAAAATACCCTCTTGCTCGGTGAAGAGAGGAGAATAATGTGGAAAAGAAATCACTTAATTTCATCAAATATTTTATTTTTTATGATTTATTTACTCTCTGCATTGTTTTAATTCTCCATGCATGCATACAATTCACCATGGCATGAGACCATAGGGCTTTTGAAGCCTCTGAATTTGGGAACATTCCCTGAATTTTCCAAAGTCGAGGCCATCCCTATGAGGAGTTCTTGATTTTTCAAGTTCGTATCACTCGTTTTGAGTATTTTAATTCCAGTAAATAGCATGTTGTGAAATAAATTCTAGGAAAATTTGGTGATGTTCCTTATGACCAGAGAACCCTAGGAAAAATAGACTTTGGCTTAGTTCATTCAAAACAACCCTAATTGGCTTAAACACCCAAAATAGGTCTTTAATTAATTAGAGTTAACCAGGCATCAAATTGACTTGAAATCAATTCTCCACTGACCTTTAGGATCAGAGGAATCCACCATAAAAATTTGAGGTCAATTGGACTTGGTTAGCCCCACTAATTGGGTTGATTAAGTCACTTAGCCATTTTAAACTTTAAAAATTCATAACTTTTAAAATACCTTTCAAAAATTCACCAAATTGGTTTTGGAGCCTCTCTGATATCAGGGAAATCTAAGAAAATTAAAATTTCAATTTTCTAAAAAAGTTGATTTTTAATAATATTTTAATATTTTTAATAATTAAAAAATAATAAAAATCACAAAAATAATAAAATTCACCAAAATGTCACATTTTGAATTTTAATCATTTAGGAACAAATCCCACATTTTTCTTAGGTCTATTTAGTGAGATATTGAATTTTAAAGCCCTAGGGTAATTTTAAAATTAAAAAAAATGTATTTTCTAGCATTTTCACTAAAATAATTATAATAAATCATAGAAAAATCAGAAAATTGCAAAATTTGCTTCTCTGGTTTCCTTGATATCAGAGAGATTTTGAAAAATATAAAACCCATTTTTCAACATTTATTTTATTTTTAAATTAATTAACACTCCAAAACTCAAAATAATTATAATAAAAATAATATAATTCAAAAAATCACCAAAATTGGTCCAAGTGCTTCTCTGGTCATTAGGAATGTCCCCTAATTTTCTTAAGGACAGAAACTTTCCCTTGGTCATGTTATTAAATTTTCCTTGAAAATTTCTATTTTCCACCAAAAATAATTATATAAATAAATTAAATACAGAAAAATCACATTTTCTCCTCTCATGTCTTTATTGACATATGAGTGAAGTCACATAAAAATTTCAAGTTCATTTGGGTTCAATTTAGTGAGTTATGAAATTATTAAGCTTAAAGGGTAAAATGGTAATTAAAATCTCTAATCCTTAATTAAAACTTTAGGTTTAATAAAAAATCAACAAGTAAAATATTTGATCTTAATCTGGTTTGGATGATTGAAATTTAAATAATTGAAGGGTAGAAACCCATTAAATAATTTTAAAATGATTAAACTTTAATTAAATAATAGATTAAATTTGGAAGAATAATAAAATTGGAATTATTAAAATAAGGGATATTTATTAGGAAGAGATTTATTCTTTAATTTAAAAATCCCTAAACTAATTATATCATTAATACTCAATTTTTAATTAAAATGATAACTCAAATTTAAAATATTAAAAAACTTAATTAAATTAGTAAACTCTTTTGAAATTTCAATTAAAATTAAAAATAAAGTAAATTAAAGATAAATTAAAATTAAATTAAATTAAATTAAATTAAATTAAATTAAATTAAATTAAATTAAAATTAAATTAAATTAAAATTAAATTAAAATAAATTAAAACAAATTAAATTAAATTAAACTAAATTAAAATTAAATTAAATTAAATTAAATTAAATAATTAAATTAAATTAAATTAAATTAAAAAAAATTAAATCAAATTAAATTAAATTAAATTAAATTAAATAAATTAAATTAAATTAAATAATTAAATTAAATTAAATAAAATTAAATTAAAATTAAATCAAATCAAATTAATTAAACACCAAATCAAATTAAATTGAACTATATTAAACTAAATTAAAACTCAATTAAATTAAGTTGAATTAAATATAACATCACCTAAGACATAAAGAATTCAAAATAAATGTAAAGCAACTTGAACACTATTCCAAATTTAAACCCTTTAACTTAAATCAAATCATTTGAATACTAATTTACCCTTGAAAGCTTTGATTATTATAACTCCTAAATGGAACATCAAATGAAGTGTTACCTCACTCATAGGATATTCAAATGTCCTAATTCACTGAGCAAGTTAACAAGACTTGAAAACCTCGGACGATCGATTCATTTATATAATTAAATTCATTTGGACTTAAAACAATCCCTGGAAATATTGAAAAGATGTTTAAGATTCTTCTTAAGCACTTCCTCAATATGATAGGATATTTATAAGAACAATTGGACTTAATTGTTCTTTGATGAAGAAAATCGTCTTCAAACAAAAACACAAAGAACCTAGACGTCATAGGAGTTGACTAGCTATAGGATTAGGAATTTGGTAGAAAACCATAACCTTTCCCCTGGCTTTACCTAGGAACTTGCTTAAATATTCTAATTGTGTTTTAAGTGCAGCTTGGGATGACGGGAAGACCCTCCGGTACGCTTTTATTTTATTGCAATTTACTTTCTTGCAATTTACTTTCTTGCAATTTACTTTATTGCAAATGCATTTTACTTTTCTTGCATGATAAAACAACAGTTGCATGAAAACCCACACCTTTAGGATAGTCCCTAAAACTGAAACCAAAACTAAGTTAAAAGTCATTGCAAGATAAAATTCACCGCCACAACATTTCAAAATATAAAACAACTCAAAATTTAATCACAAACAGAACACAAAACTACAATTGCAACTAAATTAAAACGTCCTGTTGGATGATTGGGAATACCTCGGATGATGTAACCTACGTGTTGCTAACGGGATTTCCCACGGTCTAAATGAAAGTGTGGAACTCATTCAGTTGAGTTTAGCAAATTCATCTGGACTAAGTGAATCCGATAAAAATAATGATGCCGGAAGGATGGAACCGTGGGATCTTAACCGGTGTCGTTATAATCAACTTTAAGATTTGTTTTAATCAAAATACAAAACACTCGGAAATTAAGACTTCTCTAAACCAAAACACTTCTCTCATCCCCTGATTTATGATTTCTAAAACTAAACCTCTGCAACAACCAGGAGCTTGGAGCATGGTGGGCAGCACGACCATCGTCGTCGCAGAAACTTAAACCTACTTCAAGAAAATCTTCTTAGAATTAAAACAACAAAGCCATAGGATTTCGAGGTAGCTTCGCCTAGTGCAACATAAATCCTCAACTCTTCGTTAGGCATTTGCATTACAAATTAAGCCCTAACCGGTCTTAGGATTCCGAGGTAGTCGTCCGATACGACATAAACCCTCACATCTTCTAGAGCTATTTGTTTGATTTTATCATACAAATATAAGCCCTAATTAATTAAAATTGGCAAGATTGAAATACTAAATAAACATTAGGACTTTCCTAAATTCAAGCCAAACAATAGGATAGTCGGGAAATTACCGAAGTTCACTTCGAATCGATGATTTCTCCTACCTTTCTTCCTTTGGATTCACAAAACAAAGTGTTCCAAATTTGATCCATTCCCTATCGAAATTCCAAAATTCAATCTTTGAAAACCTTAAAGTTTGAAATTCTTGAGAGAAGAATTATTGGTTATTATCGAGAGTTTTCTTAGGTGATTCCCGTCACTTAAGATGTAATTAACTATGGGGCTTGCCCTTATAGGGAATTTTAAAGAACCCGTGTAATATAAACCCCGTTTAATACTTTCATATTAAGCGAGGGAATTTGTCGGCTTATAAAATTGGTTCGCGAACCAAACGGATGTCACAAAACTTCTAGTTTATTTGATCGAGCCCCACCCTCGAGCGAGTGTGTCTATCTTTAGGGATAGATACACGGTTTGTGGTGCGGTGCTTGTTTATATAAACTATTTGGGATGTGAGATCGGTTTAATCTCATATCTTAAAACTTTCAAATTTAAAATTATTTTCAAAGTCAAATACTACTTTCTAAATTATATATATATTTAAATCAAATTTAAAATTTAAATTCGCCGACAACTTACGTTAGGCGACCCCTTTTAAAAAACATCACACAACCTAAAAAATATGCCGACGGATATAACTTCGGGTTGAATTTCCATCAATTACTAATAACGAGCCCTCTCTTCAATTCTTTCTTTCCGAGCCTACGCGATTCAAAATTTATGCTCATGTGATAGAAGTATTTTTCATTGTCCAAAGATATTTACGAGTCAATTAATGACCAACCAAAAGACCTAAATCACTTGACTCTCTTCAAAGCATAATATCAGAGGAGACTTCTTAAGGTAGCCTTTCAAGTTTTATCAATCGGGGGAGGATTAAGACACCAATTTTTGATTATATGCTTGCCTCAAGCTTCTTCTCAGAGAGCATTCTTGTTTTCTCTTTTTTCCTTTTTTTTTCTTAAGCTTTTCGCTTTTTTTTTTAATTGGGGATTACTGTATCTGGTGGAGCACGTGTTAAAGATTTTGAATGTCTGAATTGGGACACCAATTTTTGATTGTGTGCTCACCTCAAGCTTCTCCCCAGGAACACTTTTTTTTCTTTTTACTCCTTTTGTTTTCTGAGAATTACTGTATCTGGTAAGACATATTTCTATTAAAGATTTTGAATGTCAAAACTCCCCTAATTAATAAATATGAAATGTTTCTTAACATGAATCCTAGGATATTAAAACTCATCCAAAAATCCGGACCCCGTCACATGGCAGAAAATTAAAAGACCCTTGATATCCCGGATCAATTACTCGTATTTTAAGCACACTGCTTCATTTCAAAATCCACTTAGGACCCAGTCCGAATTCCTTAAAGTTAAGGACCCAGTCATTAGGACATTAATTTCATTCTCCCCTGAAGTCATGTTCTTATTAAAATGTTGAAGTTTCATCGTGTATCACCCCCTTCTTGAATGTCTTTCTGCTAAAATTTGAACGTCCTTGAGCATATTATTATCATTTTTTTGCTGTGGTGCGAGGGTTGGGACCCACGATTCATCATCAAGTTGTCTCTTTTAACTATTTTGTGGTGGGAGGGTCGGGACCCACTACCCATTATCCTTCTCGTATCCATTTATTTGTCAATCCATGGCATTTGAACTTGTTGGCAGCTTCGTCGCGGGACAGTCCTTCAGTGGATGTGTAGATTGTCTTTTGAAGAACATTCAGAAGTCAGTGACGCCCTCTGCCTTGTAATTTCAGCGGTAATACTCAAGTTAACGAACTTTTCTTGTAAACTGGGCAGTCTTTAAAATTTATTCATGTGAATTTTTTTTTATTTCAAATTTTACATTTTGTTTTATTATTGTGTATTTGATGGGTTTTGAAAATTTTATTTTGAATTAAAATTTTAACAAAATTTTATTTTGAATTAAAATTTTAACAAAATTTTATTTTGTTTAAAGTTTATTGGAAGGTTGTTAGAGCGGAATTTCAGTTTGACATGTTTACAACAAGTCAAACCTAAAGAGGAATGAAGTATCGGACCCAGTCCGAGATTTAGAGGAGGTCGAATTCACATTGAAATCACATGAATAGATCGCTCCTATTCTAACACACCTATTGGGGGTCTACCTTGCCACTTTGGGAGGCGGAAGGATTCCGGAACCTCTCTATTTAGGGATGTCTAAATAGTGGCTCTAGAATCCAAGAAGATTTGGCTGTACCCGTTCAAGATAGAAATGAACGTGGTATGCCAACAGAAAGAATGATAGTTTGGTCCACTAGGGGCATGGACTCACTACCGATTTATGAAAGCAAAACCATCTGATCAAAATGGAGAGAGGAACTAGTCCTCAGTGAGTCGCCGAAGTTGTCGGCATATTTTTAGGTTTGTGTGTTGTGTTTAAAAAAGGAGTCGCCTACAGAAATTGTCGGTGAATTTTATATTTTAAATTAAATTTAAATATATATATATATATAATTTAGAAAAATAGTATTTGATTTTGAAAATAATTTTAAATTTGAAAATTTTAAGATATGAAAAATCGAACAGATCTCACATCCCAAATAGTTTATATAAACGAGCACCGCATCACAAACTGTGTATCTATCCCGAAGAACAGACACACTGCTTGACGATGGGGCTCGGTTAAATAAACTAGAAGATTTGTGACATCCGTTTGGTCTGCGAACCAATCTTATAAGCCGACAAGTTCCCTCGCTTAATATAAATGAATTAAGCAGGGTTTATATTACCTGGGTTCTTAAAGTTCCCTATAAGGGCAAGCCCCAATAGTTAATTACATCCTAAGTGACGGGAATCACTTAAGAAAACTCTCGATAATGATCAGTGGTTTTGCTCTCAAGAAATTTCAAAGTTTAATGTTTTCAAAGGATTGGATTTTTGAAATTTCAAAAGGGATTAGCTCAAATTTGGAACATTTATTTTCAGGAGTCCAAAGAAAGATAAGTAGGAGAAGCTGAGGATCCAAGAGGAATCTTGGTAACTTCCCAAACTATCCTATTGTTTGGCTCAGATTTAGGAAAATCCTAATATTTATTTAATGTTTTGATCTTGCCAGTTTTAATTAATTAGGGCTTATGTTTATATGACAGAATCATACAAATAGCCTTGAAGATGTGAGGGTTTATGTCGTATCAGACGACTACCTCGGAATCCTAAGACCGGTTAGGGCTTAATTTACAAGGTAAATGCCTAACGAAGAGTTGAGGATTTATGTTGCACTAGGCAAACTACCTCGAAGTCCAATGGCTTAGTTATTTAATTCTAAGAAAGTTTTGCTGGAGTAGACTCGAGTTTTCATTGATGACGATGGTCGCGCTGCCCACCATGCTCCGAGCTCCTTGTTGTTGCAGAGGTTTAGTTTTAGAAGTCATGAATCAGGAGATGAGAGAAGTGTTTTGGTTTAGAGAAAATCTTAAAATCTAAATGTTTTAAATATTTTAATTAAAACAAATCTTAAAGTTGTTTAAACAGAACCGATTAAGATCCCACGGTTCCGTCATCCCGGCACCGTTATTTTCATTGAATTCACTTAGTCCAGATGAATTTGCTAAACTCAACTGAATGAGTTCCACACTTTCATTTAGACCGTGGGAAATCCCGTTAGCAACACGTGGGTTACATCATCCGAGGTATTCCCGATCATTCAACGAGACGTTTTAATTTAGTTGTAGTTGTAGTTCTGTTTTGTTGGTGATTAAATTTTGAGTTGTTTAAACATGCTGTGTTCGATCATTTTCATGCATTTATAAGTACAAGAAAGTAAGACATTTAATAAATTGCTAAATGTAAATTGCAATAAACTTAAATGCATACCTAGTGAGCACTCCCATCATTTTCACCTGCACTTAAAACACATGTTAAGACATTTATAAATATTTACAACAGATGCATAGGTAAAGCTAAGGGAAGGTTTTGATTGTCTACCAAAGTCATAATCTTATTGCCAGTCACTCCCTATGACGTCTAGGTTCTTGTGTTTTGTTAAGGATGATTTTCTTCATCAAAGAACAATGAATTCTCGCTGTTCTTTTGAAACATCCCTTCAAGTTAGAGAAGTGCTCGGAACTGAATTCTGAACATCTTCTTAAACATTTTAGGGATTGCCTTAAATTTGGTTAGTTTCATTGTGGTGATGAATCAATCACCCGGGTTACTCTTCGCTTAGTGAATTAGGATGTTTGATCATCCTATGAGTAAGGTGACATTTCATTTAATGCTTCATTTAAGAGTTATAATAATGAAAGCATTTAGGGGCAAATTGGTCCATTAAAGATTTCAACCATTCTTAATTGAAGTTTTAAGTTGGAGATAGATAAAGTAATTTTTAATTTAGTTATAAAGTTTCAGTTGATCTTTTTAGGTGTTTTAAATTATTTTGAGTTGAAAAAGTGTTTAAGCTGTTTAATTCAGTTAAGTCTTTATGTTTCAAATGATATTAATATTTTAGACTAATTTTAACGTTTTATACTAATTTAATTTTTAATTTATGATGCTTTAATCATGAATTGATCCAAGTTAGTCTTTGGTATTTTAAATTTATTTTGATTTAATTCTTAAACAATTTCAAGTTAATTTTGATATTTTAAGTTTCTTTTAATCCGATTTTCTTACTTCAAATTGGTTTTAATGTTTTAAGTTTTAGTTTAATTATGAAAACTTGTTTAAATTATCTTCCTTTCGTTAGTTTCAATTATCATTGTATAGCTTAATTAATTAATAAGAACTTAATGATATTTAATTAAATCATTGATTAGGGATTCAATTTCAAAGTATTAGAATCTTCTTATATCAAAATCCCTTAACCTTAATGATCCATTTCTTAATTGTCTTCCAAAGTTTAATGATTAGATTAATTAAGGCTTCTTCTTTTAAATGTTTAAGGTGATTAATGGGTTTCTACCCCTTAACTCTTTTAGTTTCAATCATCCAAATGAAAAATCAGGATCAAATATTTACCCTTTCTTCTGGTTAAGCCTAAACATTAATTAAGGTTAAAGCCTTTTAATTATCTTAATGCCCTCTTAAGCTTATTCATCTCATAACTCATCAAATTAAGCTCAAATGAACTTGAAATTTTATGTCGCCTTACTCATGAAATAAAAATTGGAAGGATCTCACCCAAATGAAGTATGATGTTGTCCGTTTTGTCCGCCTTGGAGTAGTTTCACAATCCTTCAACGTCTTGACCACGATTGGATGTACCTCGCAAAAGGCACACAGAGAAATTCGTATGAGAATCAATCCATTCAATTTGAATACATGAAACATACAATTGTAATTATGAAGGTACAAAAGAATTTGAATTGCATAAGATTGCTTTAAGCCCCTATTCTACCCAACTCATATGTGTTTGTATATCTCATTCTTAAACTTTACTCTTTTTAAATTCATATCACCTAAATCTTTTCATAAAACAATTCTAGATTTTTCCAAAACAATAGTTTATGTGTCTCCAAACTTTTTCTATAAATCAAATTCACATTAACTTCACACTTCCCAAAATAAAGTTTTGAACACCTCTAACTTTCACAACTCAAAAGATATGAAGATTTTGTAATTTTCAAAACAAGTAAGTTTTCGAGTTCCAAACCTTTCTTAAATCAAAACTATTACGATTCCAAGATTTCTTGGAAATATAACCGTACAAAGCTCCAAAATTATACACATTTCGATTTATTTTATCATAAAGTCATCACACACTTCATATCTCCAAATAAAACCAAGCTTTTGAGATCTTTCCAGATTTCATAAAGGGATGCAATAGACATTTTCAAGTGACACATATTTTGAAAGCACCCCGCTGCTTAAATATCGAATGCATAATGAGGTTTCCCAAATTTTCACAAGTGACATTAAAATAAACGTAAGAGAAGATAAGAATGTCATTTATCAATCAACGCTTCACAAAATAGTTGTCATGATTACCAACATAGAACTTCTACCAACATAATATTTAAGTTAATTAAAGCATAATTACGGAGAGTTATACCGTTGTGAAAGTTGCAGACATCATCGTCGCTTGCTAGGAACTGTCGATGTCCCATCCATGTGCCAATGTACCTCGCAAGGAACACAAAGAAATGGGTGACGAGCAGAAGCAAGTCATGTATACATGTAAAAATTTGTAAATCAAAGTTTTGTATAAGAAGGGCAGAAAGGTTCAAATATAAGTAAAATACAAAATCAAAATTTTATCAATTTCAAATCAAAATCAGTGAGCAATGACACTTTACTTCGACAAACTCACTTAAATCAAGTTAGCTTACACTCAATCATAAAATTCAATAAACGTGGCTTCGATCCAAGCAATTCATAAGATATTGATATAATATTAAGTATTACATGTATTTCTTATCTTTGAAGGTAACAATTCCAAGTTTACATGAGCACGACAACAAGGTACAACTATCATAAATCAAAAATTAAATCATGCAATATTAAAATAAGCAAATATTAAAAAGTAAATAGCAGTCTGATATTTCTTATGGCATGTATGTATTAAGGAATTTGATATATATATATATATATATATATATATATATATATATATATATATATATATACTATTCCGGACAAAGAAAGAGCCTGATCCCAACACCGAAATCGTTAAGTTGATGCTTTGCCGCCTGGTAAGGAGTCTCGATGAAATCAATTCCAAATGTTTCAATCAAACAATGGTATACCTCATTTTCTTTATTGTTTGTAGCCGAGGGTATCGATGCAAGAGATTCCAATCAAAGGTTTTAGGTGCTTTTATGCAAGTAGACCTATCTGAATTACAAGGAGTTTAATTATTTGAATTTGTGGCTGCCAATTAAATCTGCAAGGAAGCCGTGCTCCTAATCAACCCCTCTAATTAAACAAATATCCGAGAAGGAAAGATCGTGCTCTATTTTTTTATGTGAAAGAAGGTCATTATATAGTGTCATCCCAAGGAAATTCGGGTAAAAGAGAGTATGTTTCGACTTGGTTATAAAACACACAAAACGGTAAAGGAAAATTAATTTACATACTTGAAGAAAAGCTGTGAAGAAGAGCTGGAAATCTTCATAAAATCCAGTAAATAATTCATACACACCATGGATGAAATAAATGCCGACCGTTGCTTGCGATTCAAGAAAGAGATCAACCGGAAAAGCTTAGAGTTTACCCATTTCTCGGTGAATCCGGCCGCAACTACGCAGCATTCCACCGGTAATGATCTTTCTTTAAACTCCCTGCATATGAACCTCCAAGCCATTTTGCAAGTTCGAACAGCTCTTCAAATCAGGGATTTGGCTATCTATTTGTCCAAATAGCGTGCAACTACCGCCCTTCACCCAAACTCCCAAAACACGAATCCCTCAGAAGCATGACTCAACAGGATGAAGAAGAAGGCTGAGAAACAGAATGCAGGGTCGAGAGAGCGGCGGCTAGGGCTTGCCAGAGAGAAGAATCGCGTGCGAGGAGATTTTCGGCGTTCTATGCGTGAGTGGAGTGGGGGCGCCGAATGAAATGAATTCGGGGTTAGGGTTAGGTTTGCGTGGGTTTAAATAGAGCGTAAATTCTTTTCTTTTCTTTTTTTTTTAATTATACGCATCAATTTTCGTGCAATTTGCTCGAGCGCGGAGCACTAGCAAAATGGGTATCCTTCCCAGCTAAAATCGACATTCCGGACCCAACGGCACGGTCTGTTTCATCATCCGAGGTCATTCGGACAACCTCGTCGATGGTCACGTCAAAAACGGATGAAATGGGGATTTCGCGATTAAATCAGATTTGGTTGAAATTCAAGGTTGAACTAGTAGCGATCGAATGTTGCATTCAGTTTAGGGGAGTGTGTTGAAGCATTTAAAATTTAAATTAAGAAGAAAATGGCTAGCGTCGGGTCAATTTGGGTCAAATCGGAGCCTAGGTCGGGCTTAGGTCAAAATTGGGGTTTTTGATGAAATCGGCTTAAATTGACAAAATTAGGCTATGGTGTAGTTGAACAAAATGAAATTGGGAATATTTGGGATTTTCTGAGATTTTCTAGGAATTTTTGGAATTTTTGGAATTTTGGGTTAAAAAGGGTATTTTGGGTATTTGGAGGTTATTTAGAGGGTATTGGGGTATTTTGGTGGGTTTAGGGTTTAGAATGTGTGTGAGAGTGTGGTTTGTACAAGCTAGACCTCACCAGATCAGACCATCCAGGGTACTCCTAAGGCCAAAGAGTCCTATAGGAAACTCATCCTTTAAACCTCCACATATTGGTCTTAACCCTCCAAGTGGCCTGGGGGTTTACACTCAAACATGTGGGGTTTGAAGGGAATCAAGAAGTGTTCGAAATTTCTAAGTGGTGGGTCCCATTTCTAATCCTCTAGGATTAGTCAAAGGAAAAGCCTAAGGCTAGATCCTAAGGACTAAGAAGAGAGAAAAGACAATACCTCATCAAAAATGAGGTCAACACCTTGCAATTCATTTACTTCTTGATTTAGCCAATTGAGATGTTAAAATTTGTTTTGAGAACATGTAAGAACCAATTTGGTATTGTCTCAATCAACAATTGAAGAGAATCATATGAAATTGTATGGGTGAGAATTGTAATCCATATGGTTGAGTGCAAATAAATAGGGAGATATTCTTTTTAATGGGGAGAAAAATTAGAGAACTTTAGAGTGACAGACTAAAGCCCCCAATTTAGTTTGATGTTTTAAATTTTGTTAGGAGATGTTAGCCCCCATACAGAGGGAGAAGAGGGAACTCTAGAGTGAGAGCTAGTATCTTTCCTGCCTAACCCATCTACAAGATTTCAAAACTTCAGATTAACCAATGCTCTTTATAGAACAAAGTAAGGGTATAGAATATATTTGTTTCTATTTGGCACAACACATTTAGATACTTCTACAATGAAATTCCTTAATTATTACTGATTAATTGAAATAGGAAAAAGATATTTTAGTTTCATTTACTTTCATATGCAATTTTATAGTCTTGTTAATTTTAGTTGCTTACTTTACATTTTCTTAAAAGAAAATATCAAAAACAAATTTAAAACATTCTATCTTAAAACTTACTTTACAAAATCATTTTAAAAAGAAAAAAAGTTATTTTTCTTCTCTCTTTAAAATTTTAGACATTTCCCTATGGGTTCGATATCTCGGGGCTTAATCAGAAAGTCCTATATTACTTGATAAACGATACATATACTTGCGTAGAATATCATATTATAAAATAAGTGAAATTGATTTCTTATTTGGTTTGGAATCAAGTTTTTGGTTCCGTTGCAAAGAAAGAGATATTATAATTGAAAAGAAATATAAAGTGTAAAACGTAAGCATAAATATTTGGGGATCAAGTTTTTTGCATCTGTCGCCGGGGAATTTAATTAAAAAATCATTTAAAGAAAGTTTAAGAAAAATCAAAATTTTTACTTTTTCTTGTTTTTGTTAGTTTGTTTTATTTTATTTTACTTTTGTGTATGTGTAGTTCAGGTTCTGAAGGACTTGTGCCTTACAATTCTGAATTAGAGTGAACTATCAAAAAAATCATAAAAATTCAAAATACAGAAAAAAATAAAAATATTAAAAAAAAGGCTAATCAAGAAAATCAGAATGTTGAAATCCATCCAGAATTTAAACCTTTAAGAGATTATGCTAACCCTACAATAGATGAACTTCATGGTAGTATTCAACACCCTGTTGTAGCTATAAATTCATCTGAACTTAAATCTGTTATTATCCAGATGGTATCTAATAATTAGTTTGGAGAGCACCAACTGAAGATCGTAATTTACATCTTGCAAATTTTTTAGAGTTGCGTGCTACTTTTAAATATGATGGTGTTTCAGACGATGTTATTAGACTTAGACATTTTCCTTTCTCACTAGGGGATAAGGCTAAGATATGGTTAAATTCACTAGCACCTGCATCTATCAGAACTTGGGGTGATTTAGTGCAAAAATTCCTTGCTAAATATTTTCTATCATAAAATACTTCGAAGCTTAGAAATGATATTACATCTTTTTATTAGTTTGAAGATGAATCTATATATGAAGCATAGGAACATTTTAAAGATATCCTAAGAAAGTGTCCACATCATTCGATACCAGATTGGTTAATAATTCATACTTTTTTACAATGGATTAGTTGGATCTCTTAGATCTATTATCGATGTCACTGCTGGTGGTTCATTGATGTCTAAAAAATTTTGTTAATGCATATGCTTTAATTAAAGAAATGACTACTAGTAATTTTCAATGACCTTTTGAAAGGTTAAATCCTAAAAAGGTAGCCACCATTCATGAAAATGATGCTTTTGCGATGCTAGCAAATAAAGTTACTGCAATTTAAAGGTAGATGGACCAATTTGGAATAAATTTTTCTCAGCTAATTTCCATGATTTAAGAAAATTCATTAGGTCAAATGGTTGATTCTCAAACTTCATTTGAAACTTTGAATGTCATAAGTAAACCTAATAAGCCATATTCTAATTATTATAACCTATGTTGGAAGCACCATCCAAACTTTAACTGGAATACCAATAATCAGGGTGGTAGTAATCAACAATGGGGGAACAACCAAGTAAACCCATTGGGGTACTGGAACAACCAAGGGAATAATAATAATAATAGACCAACCTATCCTCTAGGTTTTAATAATACTTCACAATTTAAGGAGAAGAAGTTGTCTATTGAAGAAGTGGTTCTACAAATGGGAAATTAATTGCAAAGTCAAGGAGCTACAATCAGAAATATTGAGAATCAATTGGGAAAAATTGCCTATTCATAAGTAATAGATCCCATGGAACACTTCCTAGTAATACAGAAGTAAATCCAAGAGATAAGAATAAAGAGCAAGTAAAAATAGTTCAACTGAGAAGTGGAAGAGAGTTGGAAGATAGAGTTCAAAAAGATATTGAAGGAGAGAAAGAAGACATTGAATAACCAAACAAGGACGCTCTAAAAGGTTTGGAAAGAACTAAGATTGATTTAGAAAAGCCACCACCTCCATTTCCTTAGAGACTTCGACAACAAAAGTTGGATAAACAATTTTCAAAGTTCTTAGAAATATTTAAGAAGCTTACAATTAAATTCTATTTACTGAAGCCTTAGAACAAATGTCAAGCTATGTGAAATTTATGAAGGATATTCTCAACAGAAAAAGGAAGTTTGTAGATAATGAAACTGTTGCACTTAGTGAGGAGTGTAGTGCAATAATTCAGAAAAAGCTTTCTGAAAAGCTTAAAGGTCCTAGTAGTTTCACAATTCCATGCGGAGACAGATTTTATGGAAAAGCTTTATATGATTTAGGTGCAAGCATTAACCTTATGCCATTATCTATATTCAAAATACAGAAATTGGGAGAAATAATCCTGATGACTCTAACTCTGCAATTAGTGAATCGTTCGATCATCTATCCTAAAGGAGTTATAGAAGATGTTTTGGTGAAAGTGGATCAATTTATCTCTCCTGTTGATTTCATTGTGCTAGATATGGAGGAAGATAAAGAGATACCCATAATTTTAGGGAGACCTTTCCAGCCACCGGCAGAGCGATGATAGATGTGTAGAAAGTGGAATTAACGATGAGAGTCAATGATCAAACTGTTACATTCAATATTTCAAAATCAAAGAAATATCCTGCAAGAGGTAAAGATGATGAATGTTATAGGATGAATGTTATCAGATATTTAAGTGAATGTCATTTCAAGTCAACTTATGAAGAGAAACCTGAAAGTGAAGAATTGGAACACAAGCAAGAAGAGGACTTACAATATTTTGAAGATTTTCATGAGGAAGATTTAAATTATGCACAAACCACTAAAACATCAATTTGCCCTCAAAAGCTCTTGTTGTCATAACTTCTAAACGGAGTATTAAGTGAAGTGTTATTTCACATATAGGATATTCAAATGTCCTAATTCACTGAGCAAGATAACAAAACTTAAACTCAAGGATGATCAATTCACTTGTATAATTAAATTCTCTTGGACTTAAAACAATCCTAGAGGTATTGAAAAGATGTTTAAGACTCGTCTTAAGAACTTCCTCAATATGATAGGATGTTTATAAGAACAATTGAACTTAATTGTTCTTTGATGAAGAAAATCGTCCTTAAACCAAAACACAAGAACTTAGACGTCATAAGAGATGACTAGCTATAGGATTAGGACTTTGGTAGACAACCAAAACCTTTCCCTTAGCTTTACCTAGGTACTTGTTGGAATATTTAAATGACTTAACATGTGTTTTAAGTGCAGCTTGGGATGACGGGAAGACCCTCCAGGCACGCTTTTATTTTATTACAATTTACTTTATTGCAAATGCACTTTACTTTTCTTGCATGATAAACAACTGTTGCATGAAAACCAAAACCTTTAGGGTAGTCCCTAAAACTGAAACCAAAACTAAATTAAAAATCACTGCAAGATAAAATTCACCGCCACAACATTTCAAAATATAAAACAACTCAAAATTTAATCACAAACAGAATACAAAACTACAATTGCAACTAAATTAAAACGTCTCGTTGAATGATCGAGAATACCTCTGATGATGTAACCCACATGTTACTAATGGGATTTCCCACGGTCTAAATGAAAGTGTGGAACTCACTCAGTTGAGTTTAGCAAATTCATCTGGACTAAGTGAATTCAATGAAAATAACGGTGCTGGGATGACGGAACCGTGGGATCTTAATCGGTTATGTTATAATCAACTTTAAGATTTGTTTTAATTAAAATATTAAAAACACTTGGATTTTAAGATTTCTAAACCAAAACACTTCTCTCATCTCCTGATTTATTACTTCTAAAACTAAACCTCTGCAACAACAAGGAGCTCGGAGCATGGTGGGCAGCACGGCCATCGTCATCAACAAAACTCGGGTCTACTTCAGCAAAACCTTTCCTAGAATTAAATAACCAAGCTATAGGATTTCGAGTTAGTTTACTTAGTGCAACATAAATCCTCAAAACTTCGTTAGGCATTTGCATGATCATGTCATGTAAATTAAGCCCTAACCGGTCTTAGGACTCCGAGGTAGTCGTTTAGCACGACATAAACCTTCATATCTTCGAGGCTATTTGTATGATTTTATCATACAAATATAAGTCCAAAATTAATTAAAATTGGCAAGATTGAAATATCAGATAATATTAGGATTTTCTTAAATCCGAGCCAAACAATAGGATTGTTTGGGAAGTTGCCAAGATTCTTCTTGGATCCTCAGCTTCTCCTACTCCTCTTCCATTGGACTCCTGAAAATAACTGTTCTAAATTTGATACATTCCCTGTTGAAATTTCCGAAATCCAATCCTTTGAAAACCTCAAACTTCGAAATTCTTGAGTGCAAAACCACTGATCATTATCGAGAGTTTTCTTAAATGATTCCCGTCATTTAAGATGTAATTAACTATAGGGGCTTGCCCTTATAGGGAACTTTAAGAGCCTGAGTAATATAAACCCCGCTTAATTCATTTATATCGAGCGGGGAACTTGTCGGCTTATAAGATTGGTTCGCGTACCAAACGGATGTCACAAATCTTCTAGTTTATTTAACCGAGCCCCATCGTCAAGCAAGTGTGTCTATTCTTCGGGATAGATACACGATTTGTGATGCGGTGCTCGTTTATATAAACTATTTGGGATGTGAGATCCGTTCGATTTTTCATATCTTAAAATTTTCAAATTTAAAATTATTTTCAAAATCAAATACTATTTTTCCGAATTATATATATATATATATATATATATTTAAATTTAATTTAAAATATAAAATTTGCCGACAATTTCTGTAGGCGACTCCTTTGTTAAAACACAACACACAAACCTAAAAATATGCCGACAATGGGCTGAAGGAAGAAAATTTATTAAACCAGCAGACCTGGTGCCTAGGCGCCAGAACCTGCAGCTAGGTGTGATAGTTATCTTTCTAGAAGATTCAACAAATTTGGACGAATTTTGATGAGATGTCTGAAGCAACCCCGATCATTTTCAAAGATTTTTAAATATAGATTTATTCTATAGCATAGGGGAGTTGTTTTAGAGTCGTTCTTAAATAATATTTAGTTTCTTTCACTTATAGTTCCAAGTGTATAAGTGATTAGTGATTTTTTGTAGTTTCTAAAGTTTGGGGTCTTGTAAGAATGTGTGGGAGTCAGAAAAGTCAGAAAACTTTGAAGGATTGCTTTGGGGAATTTTCCAGATAAGTATTAGTAACTTAGTTCTTAAGTCGTGTACTTTAGATTTGAGGTTTATAAATATGTTTTGTTATGTTAATCCAATGCTTTCTGAGTAGTTTTCCTTTCTTTCTCCTTACAAATATGATGTGATTAAGTAAGAGGTTTGGATTTTTTTAAGAACTTTTTCTTTCCCTACTAAAAATTGTGATGATATTTTACCAAAAATTCATTTACATTACAAATTGGCCTCTTATATTGTTAAAACCTGTGGAAAAATCTTATAGACCTGACCGTGGCCTAAGATTTCTTAACTTATAAGTATCACATTTTTCTTTGGAAGATCACAAATAATCATCTAAAGGGGATTGAAAATAGATAGAGAGATAAGTATAATTGGCCTAGAGTTGATACTTTTAGAGTGACAGACTAAATTTTATCAATTTGGTTTAAAGAAACGAAAAAGGGTCACTGGTAGGTCCTATAGAGAGGGCACAGTGGGTAATCCAGAAGTGAGAGACTAGAACTTACCCAACACTACTAATAACACTTCTGCACTTACCTTTAGATTAGCCAATGCTCTTTATACCTTGACCATAGATTAAATAATATATATGCTCCCATTTGTCACAATACCACATTTTTAAGTTTTAAACATCTGAAATCCTCTATTAATTATAAATTATTTGTAAGCAGAATGTTTTTTTAAATATATTGTTTAAATCATTAGCTTTACATTTTCTTGCATAATCTAGAAATTAGTAAGCTTAAAATTTACTCGTGTTATGCTAAAAAGAAAATTTAAGAATTAGCACCTCTTAATATTTTTGGTATTTTAAAATTAATTTTTTTTAATTCTTATTCGTTTCACTGTGGGATCGATATCTAAGGTTTTTAAAAGAAAATTTTATATTACTTGAAATGATACGTATATGCATAGTACTCCTAATGTGTAAACTATTTTCTAAAAATTATAATATTTTAATTTTGCATACTAGCCGCTTAACATGATCTGAGTCAAGTTTGACCATCTTTTGGAAGTTTAATTCTCTGCAAAATCACGGGTCATGTCAGAATCCTCCTTAACTTGAATTGAAGTTACTTCCAAAATATTTGAAATATGCCTTTTTAGGTGATTCCTCAACTTTGTTGGTTATAATTTCTTTGAATCTAACTTAAAAAGAAGAAGAGTATTTATTGAAAATTTTGAAGAAATATAAAAAATCCTTTGGATGGACAATCGCTGATATTAAAGGAATCAATCATTCAATTTGTATGCATAGAATTCTTATGGAAGAAAACTGCAAACCCAGGGCTGATTCTCAAAGGAGATTAAATATGATGATGAAAGAAATTTTTAAGAAAGAATTTTTAAGTGGTTAGATGCTGTGATTATCTATCATATTTCAGATAGTGCATGGGTTAGTCCAATACATTGTGTTCCAAAGAAAGGAGGAGTGACTGTGACTACTAAATGAATAAAATGAACTAATACCGATATGAGAAGTTACAAGATGGTAAATATGCATTGATTATAGAAAATTAAACCTTGCCACTATGAAAGATCATTTTCCATTACCCTTTCTTGATCAAATGCTGGATAGACTAGCCGGGCATAAATAATTTTGTTTTTTGGATGGACATACTGGTTATCACCAAATACCAATTGCTCCAGAAGATCAAGAGAAAACAACGTTTACTATTCCTTATGGTACATTTGCTTTTAGAAGAATGCCATTTGGCTTATGTAATATCCCTGCTACATTTCAAAGATATATGATGACTATTTTCTATGATTTAATTGAAAAAGAAATTAAATTTATTGTGGATGATTTTTAGTTTTTTGAACTTCATTTGAATCATGTTTAGAACATTTACCATGAGTTCTTAAATGCTATGAAGAATAAAATTTAGTCCTTAATTAGGAAAAATACCAGTTTATAGTAGAAGGAGAAATTCTTGTGGGACATCACATTTCAGAGAAAGGTATGCAGGTAGATCCTGCAAAAATTTATGTGATCTCTAATTTACTTCACTAAATGAATGTAAGGGAAATTAAGAGTTTCTTAAGACATGCTGGATTCTACAGGCGATCTATTAAAGACTTCTCAAAAATTGCTAAGCCACTATGCCATTTGCTCTAAAAAGATGTAATTTTTAATTTTGATAAGGAGTTTCAAAAGCTTTTGAACTTATAAAAGAAAAATTAGTCACTGCACTAGTTATTATCTTACCATATTAGAGAAAACCATTTGAATTAATGTGTGATGCAAGTGATATGCTATTGGAGCTATTTTGGGATATAAATATGATACAATTTTCAAAGTAATTTACTATGATAGTAAAACTAATTATAAATTAATTATACAATAACTGAGAAAGGGTTATTAGCAATAGTATTTTCCTTTGATAAATTCAAATCATATTTAATTGGATTCAAATGTGTGGTGCATACAGATCATTCTGCTATTAAATATTTAATGAAAAAGAAGGATGCAAAATCAAGGCTGATAAGATGGATTCTTCTTTTGCAAGAATTTTATTTTGAAATAGTAGAAAGAAAGAGAGCTGATAATCAAATATCTATCCAGACTTGAATCTGATAAATCACTTTGTTTTGAAAAAGAAATTAATGAACAACTTTCAGATGAAAAATTGATCAATATTAATGAATGATGTGATCCATAGTATGCAGACATTGTGAACTTTATTGTTAATAACATTATACCTTATAGTCTAACACACCAACAAAAGAGAAAATTTTTATTCGAAGCTAAAACTTATTTTTAGGATGACCCCTTTCTATATAACTAGGTGAAAGATCTAATTATTCGAAGATGTGTGTCTTTAGAAGAAACTTTTGAAATTATCCAAAAATGTCATGATTTTGATTTTGAGGGATATTTTGGTGTTGATAAAAAAACATACAAAATTTTACAATCTGGATTTTATTGGCCTACTATCTTTAAAGATGTTAATGCTTATATTAAAAATTATGACTTTTGTAAACGTGTAGGCAATATTTCTAGAAGAAATGAGATGCCCCTCAATTATATTTTTAAAGTTGAAATATTTGATGTTTGGGGATTAGATTTCATGAGACTATTTAAAGCATCTTTCAGAAATTTATATATATTGTTGGCAGTAGACTACGTGTCTAAATGGATTGAAGTTGTTGCTTTACCTCCATGTGATGCTCAAATTGTTGCAAAATTTTTATGAACGAATATATTTTATAGATATGGAATGCCAAGAGTGATCATAACTGATGGGGGAAGTCATTTCAAAAATGCGATAATAGAAAAATTAGTAAAGAAATATCATATTAATCATCGAATTTCTACTACTTATCATCCTCTGACTAGCGGTTTGGCTGGAGTTTCCAATAAAGAAACCAAAAGAATTTTAGAAAAATCTATAAATCCAACAAAAATGGATTGGTCATTCAAGCTTAATTAGCATTGTGGGCTTATAGGACTGCATACAGAACTCCTATAAGAACGTCACCATTCAAGTTAATATATGGTAAAGCTTTTCATTTACCAATAGAACTTGAGCATAAAGTTTATTGGGCTATTAAGAAATTTATTTATAATTTGAAGGATACTGGTGAAAGGAGATTATTACAATAAAATGGGCTGGAAGAAAAAAGAAATGAATCTTATGAGAATGCTAAGGTTTATAAAGATAAGATAAAAAAGTGGCATGATCAGAGTATTCTAACTAAAAATTTTGAGTCAGGGAAACAAGTTTTGCTTTATAACGTAATATTGAGGTTATTTTCAGGCAAACTTAAGTCTAGTTGGATGGGCCCATTTATTGTGATAAAAGTTTTTCCCTATTGAGCTTTGGATACCAAAGATCCTAAAACCTTGAAATTTTTCAAAGTGAATGGTCATAGACTAAAACCCTATTTCTTAGGGGATCAAACTAAAATGGATGATGTTTGGTCACCTAGAATAAGCGCTGGGTACGTTGGGCTGACGGCGTGAAATCAAGTGCTCTATGGGAGGTAACCCATAGTTATCAGTGTGCGTTTGTTTTTAATTTTATGTTGTTATGTTTATTCTAGAGAATTTTGGTAGTAATTTGAATATGTTGTGTTAATTTTAAGACTTTAATTGATGTCTTAGAGGTGTTAGAATGAGTATTTGAACGTTAAGCTGATATGTGCTAAAATGAGCATCAGCGCTTAAACGCCCAAATTTGGCACTTAAGTGCAGGAGTTATAAAAACGTGCATAAAAATTTTCTAAAAAAATTAGATGTGGTAAAGTGAACTTGAACATTATTTAGTTTTTTTAAGACGCGGGAAGTGTGTATATGCTCGTCTAAAATCTATAAATGGCATGAAAATGAAGAGAATTTTTGCCCCTCTCCAAATTTTCATTCTAAAGTCTAAGTGAAGAAAGATTTGAGTTGTAAAAGGTGGTTAATTTTTCAAAAATGTCTTCTTGGAAGAATGATTTGAAGAAGAAGAAGAATGATGAGGTCATCAAAAAAAAGTTTGTAAGTTAAAATGCACAATTGTTATATAACGAATTCTTAGCCGTTTATATTGAAGGAATAACGGAAAGGATTGCAAAAATGAAGGCTAATTTGGCTTCAACTGAGGCAAAGGTAAATGAAACTAACATACACTAAGCGTATATTGGATAGCAACTCAAAATGTAATTCAGTCATACAAGTCATATTGAAGAAGCGGACAAGACGATGTATCTGAAAAATAAGTGGATTGAAGAGGATTCTATAAGAGTTCTTCATCATTGTCTGTTTTATCAAATCAATGTTCCAAATGGTTCAGATGGGACAAATTAATGCCAGGGATATGTTCAACCTAGTGGAGAATGGAATTAAGTTTGAAAGTCTAGTTTGTTTTCTTGTTTTTGGTGTTTGATAGTTTTAAGTGTTTATTATATGTTTGTCTTGTGTTGTGATGAATTTAGATGTTATCTCATCCAAAACATTTTGGAGTGGAGATTATATTTGTGTATTGTGTTTGCACTTGTTGAATATGTGAATGAAAGTGTTTTGTTTGTGTGAAAATTTTGTGTTATTTTGATCGAATCTAAGTTATGAAAAATTGATATTTTTAGAAAGAAGATAGCAGAAGGGGAAGAAAATTGTTATTAAGATTTATAAAGACCATTCAAGGGTGGTTAACTTAGGAAGATGTGCACTTAAATAAAAAATTAGAAATATAAAAAATTATGCAATGGCGCCTAAGCGCCAATACCCACGCTTAAGTGCAAGCTAACCCGAGAGATAGGAGCCTAAGCTCCAAACCAGACGCGCTTAAGCGCCGGTTCATGAAAACCGATTTGTGAACGATTTTAAAGGCCAAAAACCAACATTTATACCCCCAATCTTATTCTTCTTCCTCAAGCTTTCATGATTTTTGACTTAGGGCTTTCTAAAAAGTGAAGAAATCTTGGTGGAATTGAGCCAAATTTGCTTAATTTCTTCTTCTCATGTAAGAGCTCCTCTTTTATGTAAATTATTTTTCTTTATTTTCACCATGGATTTGGAGTGCATTATGGAAAATACAAAATTTACTATTCATGATAAAAATTTGATGAAAATTGATGGCTTTCACATGGAATAGTGAGTAAGCTTTTAGAAGTTAGATCTTGTGAGTTAGGGTTGATTTTGTAATTTAATGCGAAATTTTTTTTTTTTGTAATTTTTAGAAATGGCACCAAGGATGAAGAGGAGCAACAGGAAAGCTACTTTTGATTTGAGTGAGTTCATAATTCTGAAAACTCGGGATAGATACACTGATACGATGCAATCGAGGAAATTAATTCTTGAGTAATGTTTCAAGAATTCAGGCAGAGAAGTGGAAGACTTGATTGTCCGCTGACAATGGGATTGGTTCTGCTAATTTTGTGTTGTTGTTGTGATTTATGTAGTATGGGATTTCAATACCAATCTCCCTGAAGCAGAAGATGATCAGGTGATGGTAAGAAGAAAGTCAGTAGTGTTTTCACCTGAGAAAATAAATTCATTTTACCAACTTCCTTTGGATACTACGTGTTTTTATGCTAATTACAATCATACGAAGGAGGCGTTATATGAGATCATATCTTCATTAACTGCTGGAGGAGGATTATAGAAAATTAATAGTGGAAGAAGAGTGAATTTTCATACATCGAAGATGGATGCCACGGTGAAAGTGTGACACTATTTTATTTCTGCTCGTCTACTCCCTACGAACCATCTTAGTGAAGTGACCAGAGAAAGGGCTACACTGAACAACTGCATTCAGCAATATAAGCCAATTAATATTGTATCTCAGATTTATCAAGTTATCACCAGTTATGCCAGAGCTGCCATTACTACATGTTTAGGTTGCAGGTTTGGGATTCGCATCCTTAATCTTTTCTTTATGTGAGCAAGCTGGAGTGAAATTCGATAGTTGTGAGGAAATTCTACAACCTCTAAAGCCCATTACTAGTGTCAATGTGAAGTCTTGTTATGAGCATTCTATTTTTTGCCGGAGAGGAGGATTTTCTAGAAGTTCTGGTGCTTCTACATTGTATGCTTCTACATCTCGTGCATCTACTTCCCATGGAGATCTACCAATCCAGGTTCGAAGAATCAATTAATGCAAAGGATGATGGATGACATTAACTGTACTACAGATAAGGTATCAAATTTAGAAATTTATGTAGACTTACTTCAGAAGGCATAGTGATTATGAAGAGAAATACAATACATCTTTGCAAAAACTCATTCGAGGTGATCAGAGTGTAGTATTTCCTTCATATCCACAGTACCCTCATTCTGATTCTACAAGTTTCTAGGATGATGATGATGATGTTAGTGATAGTGCCCTAGGCCTATTATATGGATATGTATTTTGAACTTTTATGAATATTTTTCTATTTTAATTAGCATGTTTATGATAGAAGAAGAACCTTGAATAGTTTCATGTTTATTATGAAGATTATTCTAAATATCCATAATCGCTTATTGTTGTGGGAATGACAATAAATAAAGATTAATATAAAGTTTGATGGATATTCATGAGATGAATATATGTATGAGGATACACATCGATTTATATGTATTTATTGGAGAACAAATATTGGATCGACTCGCTTTGAGATTAAATCATGGATATAAGTCATATGTTAATCTCAAGTTGTAGTGACATCGAATCCTCTGACCTGAGATTGTCATGGTTCTCAACATGAGGAATATTATGTTTAGACATAACCCAACGTTGTCTTTGACCGGATGACCATAAATATTATGATTTGGCATAATGTGAATCATGTAGTGAGATATGAGAAATCAAGATGGAATTTATCCCTCTTATAATAAGAGAGATATCTCTGGGCCCCTCGAATGATTTAGACTGAGAATTGTGTGGCCACACTCAAATGAATTGATGGAGATCAATTGCATTTATTTTATCAGTCTAATCAAGAGTCGAGAAATTAAAGATAGAGAGATATAAGGTTGACATTATTCCATGCCTTATATTCTATCATGATATCACGTGATAAAAGGATTATGTCATTAACAATCAGGTTGTCTCGGATCTTGAGACTATTCATACTAACTCGGGTAGTTATAGTGTCTTGCTAGAGACCAACTATAACTCGTAGGTTTTTAAATGGTGATTTAAGCCTACTTCCAATGTTAATCGAACCTATAGGGTCGCACAAAATTTGAATGGACTAGAATGGTTGATGAACACTCTCTCTCTGAGTAATTTATAATAATAAGATTATTTTAAATTACAAACATGAATTAAAAGGAGTTTTAATTCATCATATATTTAAAAGGAGTTTTTTTTTTTTAATGAAGAGGTGCCATGAAATGGTGCCACTTCAATTAAAAGGAGGGGTCATGGCTTATGAAGTCAATTTTTTTTTTATTCCTTTTGAACTCTTGCAAGAGAGGAAGAGAGTTCTTTTGGTTTTGGAGAAAACCCCGTTTCCGATCTAGCAATTGGAAGCCATTTGGAAATCCGTTCGAGTGTGGATACCGGTAGAGGGCGGTGGTTTCAGCGCCTTAAAGATCCGAGGAAATCTAAGAGTAGAACTCTTGCATGGTATGATTTCTTGCACTTATTTTTGGGTTTATGTTTTGATTTGTATGAGCACATGAGATCCTTGGTGGTTTTGGGGAAATGACTTTAATATGCGTTTTAATTAATTTCTCTTCCGTTGCGCATGATCCCCAAAATCCAACAGTGGTATCAGAGCCAACTTATGTTTTCATAGAAATCAATTTAACGGCATTTTTGGACGTCCGCTGCGGCGGCTATGGCCTCCGGCGGATTCGGCGGCGGCGGTTGGCCGACGGCAGCGGTTGGCCGTTGGCAGGCGGTTATGGCGGGCGGTCAATGTGGAGTTGACACCAATAGGTGTCTAATGGGTTGGCACCTCTTGGTTTGTGAGGCCCAACTCCCTCGTGTCTATTCGTTCGAATGGCACCTATTCGCATTAATTAATTTATATGATTAATTAAATTATGATTTAATGCGAATTTAAAATCTGGATTCAAATTTTAATTAGATTAAAGTGTTGAATTTATATCGCAATATTTATAATTTTTTGCATGAAATTCCTTTTAAATAATTTATAAAATTTTAGATTGTTTTTGGCAAAAATATAAAATTTTAGTATTGCGATGTACATATTTTAATTAAAAAAAAAAATTTTTTTTAACGGGGCGCCGCCCCTGCAACCCGCGAGGGCGCGCCGCCTCGACCCCGTCCACTAACCGGCTATCGGAACCGCAGTTTTTATTCCTAACGCCTCATAAATTTAATTGTTTTAGAAACATCGAGCCAATTATCAAGTAATTTTATTATTATTATTATTATTTTTTTAGTTTGTCAAACATGGATGTATTAATTAGATTAATACATGATGTATTGACTTGCGTGACATATAATATGGCCCAGTGACTTCTGTGAATTGCATGGTTGTAATATTTTTAATTTTTGCAATGGGATGTAATTATTAATTATGGCCTGCGTGCCATTTTGCTTTGTTGTAATTTATATTACATGTATTTATTCTTGATGAGATAAATCGTGAGAAGACAAAGCAAGGCACTTGAAGTCCACTATCCACCATGGTGATGGAGGAGCTAGAAGTCAATGCAGGAGATGGTGATCTCGAAGGCTTTAGAAGTTACTTTTTACCCTTAGATTGGACTTTTGATCTTCATAATTGGCTTATGAAGATCATTCTGATTTTGGGGCCATATTTTGACACGCTTAATTATGCTTCGATTTTGATATTTTCTCGTGATGTGGTTTAGTATATGATACTAAAATAAATCATAACATCATTATAATTTAAAATCTATAACGATCCCTCATTTGAAATTTTAAATTTTTCATGCCATCCATTATTATTAAACACCTGTCAAAAACTAATATCACCATGATGTGGGTTCTACCAAAGTAGGAGTACATTAGATAATATTAGCATGGCAGGATGAGTAATGGTGCTACTCATGTGTTTAAAATGGTAAAACTTAATTAGGCTTACAAAATGGTTTTGGGCCTAAGGGCATGAGATGAGATTTAAACATGCTACGACATAAGATGTCAAAAATCCCATTAAGAGTTGTATTTGATGCAATTGGTAATAGTTACCTACCTAAATATACTTGATTTTAAGTGCCATGCCAAAGCTGACTTAAAATTAAGTATAATTATGGATCTTATACCACTAAAGTTAATATAATTTTAAAGAGGGATTATTAATTTAGTGGGAGTTTTTCATAATTAATATACTTAAATTTTGCATTTATTGTAGATGGCCAACAACAATAATAACAATTCTGCATTTTCATTGCGATCGGTCCTTGAGAAGGACAAGCTTATAGGGGCTAACTTCCTTGACTGGTTTCATAATTTGAGAATTGTTCTCAAACAAGAAAGGAAGTTATATGTCCTGGATGAACCTCACCCTAAAAAACCAGATGATAATGCCTCCGAACGTAAAAGAATGCTTATGAGAAGCATCATAATGACTCTGTAGATGTTGCTTGCTTGATGTTAGTTGCCATGAGTTCCGAGATCCGTAAAGATTTAGAACATATGGAGGCTTATGATATGATCATAAACCTAAAGGAAATGTTCCAGCAACAAGCAAGGCAAGAAAGGTATGAAACTACCAAGGCATTGCATTCTTGCAAAATGACTAAAGGTAGTTCAGTTAGTGCTCATGTATTGAAAATGAAAGGTTACATAGAGCACCTGGCAAGGCTTGGATTTCCATTGAGCCAAGAATTGGCTACTGATTTGCTCCTGAATTCACTTCCTCGTAGTTATGACCAGTTTGTCATGAACTACAATATGAATGAGATGGACAAATCAATATCGAAGTTGCATACGATGCTTAAAACTCGCTGAACAAAATATAAAATCCAAGCTCGGGCAAATCTTAATGGTTAAGCAAAAGGGTAAGGGTTTTAAGAAGAAAGGAAAAGGAAAAGGCAAAGGTTGGGGTGGAAAGTCCAATCCTAAACCTAAGCCCAATATTAGTTCCAAGGCTAAATCCCGGAAGGATGATGTCTCGTTTCTTTTGCAATGAACCTGGTCATTGGAAAAGAAATTGCAAACTTTATAAGGAAGATCAAATCAACAAGAAGACCGGTGGGACCAGTAGCTTGAGTATAAATGTTATACGGATTCATTATACTCCTTCTAGTTCCCGGATATTGGATACTCGGATCCGCATCTCACATTTGTACAAATGTGCGAGGGACTAAAGGGAGTAGAAAGTCGAAACGGGGCGAAGTGGATCTTCGCGTAGGCAATGGAGCAAAAGTTGTCTGCTTTAGCCGTAGGAAGTTGTGAACTTTCTTTACCCGGTGGGCTTTTGTTAGTATTGAACAATTGTTTTTATGTTCCTACAATGTGTAGAAACATTGTTTCGGTTTCTTGTTTGGATAATGATGGTTTTGCTTTTATTATTAGGAATAATATTTGCTCCATTTATCATAAAGATATGTTCTATGCAAATCGTTGTTTTACTAGATGGTCTTTATGTTTTGAACCTTCAAATATCCAATGATTTTTCCGTATGTAACATTGCTTACCAAGAAATTTAAGTCAAATGACTTGAATGTAACCTATCTTTGGCATTGTCGTCTAGGACACATAAATGAGAAACGCATTTCAAAACTCCATAAAGATGGACTTTTGAATTCATTTGATTATGAATCATTTGATACTTGTGAATCGTGTCTTTTGGGGAAAATGACAAAGGAGCCTTTTACTTGGACACGGTGAAAGGGCTAGTGAATTATTGGCCCTAATACATACAGATGTATGTGGACCATTAAGTATAGAAGCCATAGGAGGTTACAGGTACTTCATTACCTTTACTGATGATTTCAGTAGGTATGGTTATGTCTATTTGATGAGACATAAATATGAATCATTTGAAATTTTCAAGTATTTTCAAAATGAAGTACAAAATCAACTTGGTAAGACAATTAAGGTGCTTCGATCTGATCAAGGTGGAGAATATTTGAGCCAAGAGTTTAGTGATCATCTTAAGAGTTGTTGAATTGTTTCACAACTTACTCCTCCTGGAACACCACAATGGAATGGTGTGTCTGAAAGAAGGAATCGAACTCTATTTGATATGGTTCGATCAATGATGAGTGCATCGGATCTTCCACTTTCTTTTGGGGTTATGCACTTATGACGATACTGCTTTTACACTAAATAGAGTTCCATCCAAAAGGGTTGAAAAGACACCATATGAGATATGGACTAGGAAGAAGCCTAGTTTGCTTTTTCTTAAGATTTGGGGTTGTGAAGCTTATGTAAAGCGTTTACATTCTAATAAACTTGAACCTAAATCGATAAATGTATTTTTGTGGGTTATCCTAATGAGACTAAAGGATATTACTTTTACAATCCCATTGAGAACAAAGTGTTTATTGCTAGAAATGGTTTCTTTTTGGAAAGGGAATTTATTTCTAAAGGAATCAGTGGGAGTAAAGTACAACTCGAAGACTTTCGAGAGTCACAAAATAACATTGAAATGCCTTTGGATGATGGTGGTCAACAAGGAGTTATTGACACACAAGTTGTAACACAAAAACTACGTAGATCTAATAGAATACGTTATGAGCCTGAGAGATATGGATTTCTCATGAATAATGATCATGATGTATTGTTAATGGATCATGGTGATCCTACTACCTATCAAGATGCTATGTTAGATCTAGAATCTGACAAATGGTTAGAGGCCATGAAATCCGAAATCCAATCCATGTATGATAATCAAGTTTGGAACTTGGTTGATCCACCGAGATGATATTAAGATCATTGGGTGCAAGTGGGTTTTCAAGAAGAAAACCGACATGGATGGTAATATGCATACTTATAAAGCAAGACTTGTTGCAAAAGGTTTTAAACAAATTCATGGTATTGACTATGATGAAACTTTTCACCGGTAGCCATGCTTAAGTCTATTAGAATTCTCATTGCCATTGCTGCATATTATGACTATGAGATATGGCAAATGGATGTTAAAGCCGTGTTTCTTAATGGAAACTTGTTTGAGGATGTGTATATGACACAAGCCGAAGGTTTTGTTCATCCCGAGAATTCCGGTAAAGTGTGCAAGCTTCTAAGATCCATTTATAGTTTGAAGCGGGCTTCAAGGAGTTGGAATCTTCGTTTTGATGAGACAGTCAAAGAGTTTGGCTTTATCAAAAATGAAGATGAACCTTGTGTTTACAAGAAAGTTAGTGGGAGCACTATTGTTTTTCTGATCTTATATGTCGATGACATATTACTCATTGGGAATGACATACCTACCTTGCACAATGTCAAAACTTGGTTGGGTAAATGTTTCTCAATGAAGGATTTAGGAGAGGCATCCTATGTCCTAGGGATAAAGATCTATAGAGATAGATCTAAAAGGCTAATCGCTCTAAATCAAAGTACATATATAGACCTTATACCGAAAAGGTTTTGTATGGAAGAGTCCAAGAGAGGATTCTTGCCTATGTCACATGGCATAACGCTTAGCAAGACTCGGTGTCCTAACACTAATGATGAGCGAGAGCGTATGAGTAAAATTCCTTATGCTTCGCTATAGGATCTATCATGTATGCCATGTTATGTACTAGACCGGATGTTTCTTATGCTTTAAGCATAACGAGCGAGATACCGTCGGATCCCGGTGAAAGTCAATGGATAGCAGTCAAGAACATTCTTAAGTACTTGAGAAGAACTAAGGATGTGTTCTTGGTGTTTGGTGGATTGAAAGATGATCTGGTTGTAAGAGGTTACACAGATGCAAGCTTTCAATCACACAAAGATGATTATCGATCGCAATCGGGATATGTGTTTTGTTTAAATGGTGGTGCTATTAGCTGGAAGAGTTCAAAGCAAAGCATCGTTGCTGATTCTACAACCGAAGTCGAGTACATAGCGAGCATGTGATGCAGCGAAAGAAGCAGTTTGGATAAAGAAATTTGTTTCGACCTTGGAGTAATTCCTAGTATCACAAATCCTGTTGAGATTTATTGTGACAACAATGGTGCTATAGCACAAGCAAAGGAACCTAGGTCACATCAGCGATCCAAACATATACTCGGGCGTTATTATCTCCTTAGAGAAATTATTGAGAGAGGTGATGTTAAAATATGCAAAGTTGCAACAGATGACAATGTTGCGGATCCATTAACTAAGCCTCTACCACAAGCAAAGCATGAGGGTCATGTAAGGTCCATGGGTATTAGATACATTGATAAATGGGCCTAGTGCAAGTGGGAGATTGTTAGTGATAGTGCCCTAGGCCTATTATATGGATATGTATTTTGAACTTTTATGAATATTTTTCTATTTTAATTAGCATGTTTATGATAGAAGAAGAACCTTGAATAGTTTCATGTTTATTATGAAGATTATTCTAAATATCCATAATCGCTTATTGTTGTGGGAATGACAATAAATAAAGATTAATATAAAGTTTGATGGATATTCATGAGATGAATATATGTATGAGGATACACATCAGATTTATATGTATTTATTGGAGAACAAATATTGGATCGACTCGCTTTGAGATTAAATCATGGATATAAGTCATATGTTAATCTCAAGTTGTAGTGACATCGAATCCTCTGACCTGAGATTGTCATGGTTCTCAACATGAGGAATATTATGTTTAGACATAACCCAACGTTGTCTTTGACCGGATGACCATAAAGATTATGATTGGGTATAATGTGAATCATGTAGTGAGATATGAGTAATCAAGATGGAATTTATCCCTCTTATAATAAGAGAGATATCTCTGGGCCCCTCGAATGATTTAGACTGAGAATTGTGTGGCCACACTCAAATGAATTGAAAGAGATCAATTGCATTTATTTTATCAGTCTAATCAGGAGTCGAGAAATTAAAGATAGAGAGATATAAGGTTGACATTATTCCATGCCTTATATTCTATCATGATATCACGTGATAAAAGGATTATGTCATTAACAATCAGGTTGTCTCGGATCTTGAGACTATTCATACTAACTTGAGTAGTTATAGTGTCTTGCTAGAGACCAACTATAACTTGTAGGTTTTTAAATGGTGATTTAAGCCTGCTGCCAATGTTAATTGAACCTATAGGGTCGCACAAAATTTAAATGGACTAGAATGGTTGATGAACACTCTCTCTCTTGAGTAATTTATAATAATAAGATTATTTTAAATTACAAACATGAATTAAAAGGAGTTTTAATTCATCATATATTTAAAAGGAGTTTTTTTTTAATGAAGAGGTGCCATGAAATGGTGCCACTTCAATTAAAAGGAGGGGTCATGGCTTATGAAGTAAATTTTTTTTTATTCCTTTTGAACTCTTGCAAGAGAGGAAGAGAGTTCTTTTGGTTTTGGAGAAAACCCCGTTTCCGATCTAGCAGTTGGAAGCCATTTGGAAATCCGTTCGAGTGTGGATACCGGTAGAGGGAGGTGGTTTCAGCGCCTTAAAGATCCGAGGAAATCTAAGAGTAGAACTCTTGCATGGTATGATTTCTTGCACTTATTTTTGGGTTTATGTTTTGATTTGTATGAGCACATGAGATCCTTGGTGGTTTTGGGGAAATGACTTTAATATGCGTTTTAATTAATTTCGCTTCCGTTGCGCATGATCCCCAAAATCCAACAAATGAATATGATGATGATGGTGATAAGGATGAGTAGTGATTGGATTATGTTGTGCTATGTTTGAACTTTTATTTGTATTATTGTTTGGACTATTGTGGTTTTATTTGTTGTTGTTGTAGTTTATTACAATGTGTATTTCTATTTTGTTGATATTGTAGTAATTATGTGAACTCTATTATTTTAAATGTACTTTTTTTGTTTGTGTTGAACTTATTTCTACTGCTTTTGGAAAGTCTAGAATATACCTAACTTTCATTTAAAATTTTATGTTTAAGTTTCAATTTTACTACCATGTATTTTCTTTATGTTGTGATTGTGATATTATGTTAATTTGTGTGATTTGCTTTCACGTTAGCCTTCATTGCATAGAAGTCTTTTGAATCCATATATATTAAAATCAAAATTAAATTTAATCATTTTTACTATTATTTTTAATATTTTGTACTTGTATACTTAGGATATGAAATCCCCTGTAATCATAATGTTTTAATTTTTCATTCATGTCTAAATATATGACATGCTAAAATGTTTAATCTTATTAAAAATTTAAGTTTGGGGGGGGGGGAATGAAAAACCAATTTTCAAAACTTGAAATTTATTTGTTCTCAATTAAACTACAAATAAATTTGATTTTGAATTAAAAAAATGATTATGTGTATGAATTTATATTAGGGTAATAAAATTTTGAATATAGAAATGAGTAAGAGAATTTAGTTAAAACTTTATAGTGACGATGAAATTTTTAATGTTAAAAATTTTCTTAGTGAAGAGATGTTAAATATTGTGTAATTATCTTTAGTAAGAGATAATGTATTTTTGAAAAATATAGAAGAATTAGACTTTTATTTTCAATACTTAAATTTCTTTTATTAAAAGTAATTTTCAAAACTATTATTATATTTTTAAGTAAATGATATATATATCAAACCTTTGCTTTAGGTATGGATGTGTGGAATTCAAAATCATTAATGGTCTATCTAGATATAGTGATCCTTGCCAGAAAAAAAAAGAATAAAAAAAGGTAAAGAATAATATGTAAAAAAATGGGAGGAGAAGCTTGAGGATTTGTGCCTAATCAAAAATTGGTTCCACGTCTGATCTTTTTAATGCATAAGATTTGAGAAACTCCTAAGCTTAAGCATATAATATAGTAAGTATAATTATTTTTAATGAAAATTTTTAGGTGAAGATGGAATGCCCAAGATCTATATTTGGAAAATCTACAAGCATTTCTGACTTAGATAGGAGCTCATATTTTCATACTTTTTCACTCTAGAGATTTTCTAACTTTAAATTGGTCTCATTACGAAAGTTTTTTTTTATAAATTGGAATATTACATTTCTAGAACAAAGTTTTAGAATCTCTTAAAGAAACTCATTTACATAATTTACTTACATTGGTTTTGAAAGATTGTAGTGTCACTTGAGGACAAGTAACATTTTAATTTTTGGGGAATTTGATATACCTACAATTTATAATATTTTTGTACATATTTTTATACATGTTTTTGACGATATTACACTTTAATGGAATGTATTTGTGTGTTTTTCTTTCAGGTACAATTAAATGGACTAAATATGTCAAAAGGGGTGAAAAAGAATCAAATGTGGAGCAAAAATGAAGAATGTGTTAAATTGAACTAGGGCGCTTTAATGCCCCGATCTAGCGCCTAACCGCTAGCAAATAAAGAATGTTGCGCCTAAGTGCTAAAGACCCCGCGTTCAAAGAATTTTTGGCAAATTTTGAAGGGTTGTTTGAGACAACATTCGGTACAAACGTGGTAACTAATCAATTGTGCCAAATGGAATTCAAAAAGCACTTGAAAGGATGCATCCTTTTGGAAGATTCATTAAATATGGACACACTTTGAAAATATACCAATGCACCTTTTGAGAAAATACAAAAGGAAGGACTAAAAGAGGCTGGAAGGGGCTGGAAAAGTGTGTGCAGAGAGAGTTAGGAAACAATAATTATAGCAAAAAGTTGTAGGATTATTACTTAGGGTTTCTTCACACTTATCTCAATCCTAGTGAAAGGAAAGGTGGGTAAAGATTTCCAAATAAAAATCTATTATTTTAGAGAGATTTAAACCTCCAGGGTTGGGCAACCTGTCCTAGGGAGGCTTGTGAGAGGAAGGAAGAGATTCAAAGGAACTTTAATGGTTTGGTAGTGATGAACTTGAGATAAGTATTTATCTTTGTACTTCATTCGGTTTTAATTGAGACATCTTCCGTTTCTACATGATTTATACTTTTAAAATTACTTGTTGTTGTGTTTTCTCCATAGATTCTGAGTATTTTTCTTTATCTTTTTCCTTAAAATGAAAAGTAATTAAGTGTTGGATGGAAGTTATGGAATTATTGATCTTTAATGTTGGAAATGTTGTGATGATTTAGTCCTTGCACTTCATTTACTTCTTGATTTGGCCAATTAAGATATTAACATTTGTTGTGAGAACATGTAAGATCCTTGTAACTATTGTCTCAATCAACTATTGGTGGAAAACACATGAGATTTTATGGATGAGAAAGTAATTCATATAATTTTGTGAAAATAAATAGGAATATATATTTTGATGGGTGTAGAATTAGAGCACTTTAGGGTAACAGACTAAATCCCCCAATTTGGTTTATTATTTTAGGTTTTGATAAGAGATGTTAGCCCCCAGGTGGATGGAAATGAGGGAAATGTGGAGTGAGAGCTAGTATCTTCCCTATCTAACCCGTCTTCAAAGTTATTCACTTTAAACTAGCGAATATTCTTTATAACAACTCTAGTAAGGATAAATAATAATATTGCTCCTATTTGACACGACAAATTTTAAATACTTCCGTAATTCAACTTCTATACTTATTCATGATAAAGAAAAATATATTTTCATTTATACTTCTTCTATCTTACAAAAATCTCATTATAGTAAGTTAATTATTTACTTTATTTTTAAAATATAAGAAAATACGAAAAAGAATCCCATTTTCATTCTTCTAATATCTTAATATGTTAAGTGTCTTTTTTTCTAAATAGATTTTGTGATCTAATTTCTTATTAGTAAATATTCAAGGATTCCCTATGGGTTCGATATTTCGAGGCTTAATCAGAAAATCCTATATTACTTGATAATGATATGCATACTTACATAGAATCCCTAAAATTTAAATATAACTGTTGAATTCTTATTTACATCGGAATCAAGTCTTTGGTGCCGTTGTATAGAAGGAAATTTTATTAAAGGAAACTAGAATATTATATCATAAATATAATTATAAATCATATCACCAAAAGTATAATATCAGTAGGGATCAGCAGTCACTTCTGTAGTGCGAAAATTTATGTCAATCTTCATGAAGCACCTGAGGATGAGGTATTTGTTAGAGGGAGGGGGGTTGAGTTCACTTTCGAGAGAATTAATATTTTATATGGTTTACCTACCTGGTTTGAATTGCTTCTATGCTGAGTTTGAGTCATCTGAGTCAGAGCTGGATGAGATTATTGCATTCCTCACTGATGGGCGTGGATTTTGGAAGATTAGGAATGGGCATAAGGTAAACTTTTCTTCTTCCATGCTTAATGCCGCTTCAATAACTTGTCATTACTTTATTTCTTTTCGATTGCTTCCTTCAAACCATTTAAGCAAGGAGACTCGAGAGAGAGCCATATTGAGTTATTGCATTCAAAAGATGAAATCCATTGATGTTGGCTCTCTCATCTTCAAGGCTATTTAGACATCCGCAGTCTGCTAGCACTTCGCAGTGTTCGGGGCTTACCTTCCCTTATCTTTACTATCTGCAAAGGAACTGGTGTTAAATATGAGACTTGGGAGGAGCAACTTAAGCCACCAAGGCCTATTGGAAAGGCTAAGGTGGACATATATGGGAACCTCGAGGTAGTGCTTCTGATATTCTATCACTTCTACCTCTAGACCCTCTACTTTTAGTACTACTGTTCCACCTCCTGGTGTTTGGGAAGAGCTGCGAGATATATATTTATAGTACCAGTCATATATGTTCCTTATGGAGTGTCTGATGCAAGATATAGGAGATCTCCTGGATCACTTGGATCGGTATCTAAAAGTAAAGAGTGATTATTAGACAAGTTATGATGATTCGTTAGCTTTAATGTTGAGTTTCACACTTATCCTCACTACCCTCCATATGAGCATCACTTGGCAATGGATGAGGATGTTAATGTTGCTGATGATGACAAGGAGGAGGAGGATGACGATGTTGAAGATGACGAAGAGTAGTTTTATGATTCTGTGTTTACTTTCCCAGTTATATGTTAACTTGTCCTTTATTAGTCTATACTAGACATTGTGTTATATTTCTTTCTGTGACGTGAATGTTAGTGCTTTTAAGTTTCAGTGCACTTCTGTTACCTGTTATATATATATATATATATATATATACACTACTTGTGTGTGATATTTATTTTTTACGTTATACTTTTCATGTTGAACCTGCTTTTAAAATTTAATTACTGCTACACATACATGTTTTACTTTAGTACTTGTATTATTTTCATGTTTAGAACCCTGTGATAGATACTTAATCTCTTAAATTTTTCTCTCTCCACGCTTGTTTTTGTACTATAATATTAAAAAGATGATTTAAAAATTCAAGATTAGGGAAGGGAGAAAAACTATTTAAAAACTAAATCTTTATTTGTCCTCAAATAAACTATATTTTTTTTAAAAAAAATTATTATTAAGCATAACTTGTGGTATGCGGTGTTATTTTTTAAGAACTATATTTTTAAATTTTATAAATGTTATAGTAAACTTATGTAAAAATTTTTAGTGATTTAGAATAGTTCTAAAGTTAAGGTATTTATTATGAAAGTATATGATTATGCTTTTACTATTCATAGTATGAAAATTTATATATTTGAAACACTTTGGAATCTTAGATATACACTTAAAAAAAAAGAATTAGAGATTCTATGAAAAATCATTTCTGTACTAATACACATTATCAAGTAAAGAAATGTGAGATGTTTTTCAACTTTAGGAAGAGGATAGTGAAGTTTAAAATCATTAAAGGGTATCCAGCTATAGTAATCCTCACATAAAAAGAAAAGAAAATAAAGGATTGAAAACAATCCTGAAAAAATAAAATCAAAAGAAAAAAAAGAATAGTGAAAAGAAAAAAATTGTATGGAGAAGCTTGAGGAGATACCTAATTAAAAATTAGCTTCATTTGAATTTTCTTAAAGAAAGAAACTTATTTACACTTCTGAACTTAATTTTAATGTTTTAGTTAAATCATTGTTAGTAGAGTTCTTATAGTTCTATCTTTAAATTCTTCAAAGGTACATAAGTGTGATAAATTATAATTATTTTTTAGATGAATAGAAAATCAGAATTCCTAACTGAAGTACTAAAAAATCTTATACCCCAGTTCTATCCTAAGTTATTGAAAAGTTTCTAATCTTTCACTATCACATTTATGGAATAAAATTATAGCAATTTTTAATAAAACCCATTAACATAAGTAATTATATTTAGTTTACATAGTAAAAGGGTTACTTGATGACAAGTAATATTTAAATTTGAGGGAAGTGGTACACCTTAAAATTTGCTACTTTTATATATACATTTTATACTAATTTTGAAGGGTATTGTACTTTAATGAAAGGTATTTTGTGTGTTTTTGATTTACAGGTGCAAGAAATTAAGTTGAAGTGCAAAAAGAGCAGAACAAAGCAAAAAGAGGTAAAATGGAGCAGAAAGTGACCTAATGCCTAGGCACCAAATCTGGCGACTAAGCGTCAGATAGTTGCATGACTCTTTTAGAAGGCTGGTGCCTAAGCGCCATAGTTAGGTTTCTAAGCACTAGAATTAGTTATGATATTTTGACATTGAATTTGGACTAATTTTGAAGAGGTGGTTGAAGTGACTCTTGGTAATTTTGAGAGCTTTATTTAAAGGAAGGATTTCCAAATGAAAGGAGCTGCTTTTGGGGGTCGACTAGACCACCATTGAAGTGGGCAGCCATATTAGTGAAAGGGTTGTGAGCCTTTGTGAGTGTGTGTGTTTGTAAGTCTTATGTGAGTCTATTGGAGTCAAGAACAATCAGGGAACGTCAGAGGATTGCTTGGGGAAGAGTTTAAGATAAGTATTTGTATTTTTATTTAAATCTTGTTTAGCAAACTTGAGTTTCAATATAAATTATGATTTGTTGTGTTATCTCCATGAATTCTGAGTTGTTTCCCTTTTCTTTCTCCTTGCAATAAGAATTAATCATGTGGAGGATTTGATTTGTTTAAAATTTCTTTTATATCAACATTCTGATGGTATTTTCACCGGTTCTTAATTTACTTTGCAAATTGGTCATTTGTAATTTTATATCTATTGCAAAACATAATGATCCGGGAGAGCTATGATTTCACTCAACCAGTGAATACCACACTAACTTTAGGATAGAGGGGAACCAAAGTCTAAAGAGAGTACAAATAGATAAGGAGAAAAATTTTGATGAGTGCATAATTGCTTATTCTAAGGTCACGGACTAGAACCTTAACCAATTTGGTCTAGAGTCGGGAATCTTAAGACCAGTTATTCATATAGAGAGGGCACAATGTGTAATGAAGATGTGGCAGGCTAAAATCTATCCAGCATAACCATGAGCGATTTTAGAACTTAACTCTAGATTAACCAATATTCTTTACGCACTTAAGAGAGGGTAAAGAATAAGTATGCTTCTATTAATCATAAAACTTCAATTAAAAATTTAAACATTTGATTCCTACACTAATTAAAAACTCATTGCAAGGGGAAAGACTCGTTACATAATTTGAACTTTTCTACTTTTGACTAGTCTATAAACAATTGCATTTTCTTTAGCATTTAACTGAATTTGTTGGTAGTGATTACTTGTTATTATCGTATAAACCATCGACCTTATTCCTAATTTAATATCTGCAGCTTTAAGTAAAAGCTTTGTGAAGTCATTATAAAGAGTTACAGCTTCTCTATGGGATTGATATTGGGCTTTTTAAAGAAAACTCTATATCACTTGAAACGATACATATACTTGCGTAGTATCTCTAGTGTGAAACTTTAGATAAAATTTTAAATATTTATAACATTTCTTTTGTTCACACTAGCCGCTAAATATAAATTAGGTCAAGTTTTTAATCATCTTTTGGGAATCTAAACATCTGCGTGATTGCGGGTCCGGTCACACCACTATCATCAGGAAACTATCATCATCGTCGGGCTGCCAAAGTCAAAACATTGCCATCATCTCAGACTATCATCTTTGAACTAATATTGACATAAGACCACTCACTTGGCTGACACCAAGACATTGTTGCCAATCTAGTACTTTAATGTTATACTCCCACCAACATGCTAGATTACTGATGTCGGGCCCTCACCACCGCTGTCAAGTAGTCATCGCCAACATGTCGAACCGCCATCAACGAGTTGCCTCCACCATAAGACTATTCTCAGCAGACGGATACTGAACAATCATTACAACTGGTAAACTACTATAGCAAGGTTGTTATCGCCAATATCAAGCCACCATCACCGTTAGATCATCATCTCCTTTCTGTTGTAATGTTGGATCATCGATGCCCGGTAGCACTATTATTATGCTACATAGTGCCATTATTTGATCATTTACCGACCACAACTATGTAGGATAACCATTGCACGGTCATCGTCATTGTTGTGGCTCACGATCACTGTCATCGGATCATCATTTCACTGTTAACTCTGTCATCGCTACCACTCCAAACATCTTTTTCCTAGTTGACACCACTTTGCCTGAACAACACCATTGCAATCACTAGATCACTTTCTCCATCATGGTACACTGCTGGTTTATAACCACCATCGTCTATCCAATGGCTCTACTGCCTTCATCGTTGCTGGTTGTCATCACCATCAAATCAGTGTCACCCAACAGACATCGTCTGGTCTACAACATAGTCTTCAGATTGTTGTCGTCTAGCAAAAGGCACTATTGATGCCAATGTCATCATTGTCAAATCACCATCTCACATCCCTTGTTATTGTAAGATCGTCTCTCGGCCAATGTCATTAGACCATAGTAATTGTCACTATACCACTTTTGCGCCACTGATGCTATAGTTGTCACTAATATCTTTGTCGGGTGACTTGCCCCACTATCATCAAATCACCTTCTCATATTAGTCACCAGAACATGATTACGTGGTTGATCTTATTTGGCTAACGTCATTGCGATCACCATCATTAGTGGTTGCTATCATAGTTTTCGTCAAACCACTAGTGTCCAGTTGACATCATGGACAGTGTGACACCTAGTGATTATAATGTGCGGCAACAGTGGGTGGCATACATGTTATTCGCAATGGCTGGGCGACGACAGCAGCAACAACAACACTACTGTGAGGCAACGAGTCGAAGACTGCAACAATAGCCAAACTGATGACAACGAAGAATGATGATATCACCTTACATGAAGTAGTATATTTAAAATTTACCCAAATTTCACCAATTTCAAATTTAAAAGATAAACTAGAAAGTAAATTTTAAATATCTTAAAATTTTACATTGTATTTATTTTTTTCCTCCCAAAAACTTAAATTTTTAAAATCTAAGCAAAGATACTATTATGCACTCATTTAACTACTACCAAAACCTCCTAATTTTTTATTGATGATCACAACAATATTTTTTTGAATACAACCTATAAAAATTAATCAAAATTCATATTAAACTGACAGAATTTGATCCAAAATATTCAGAGTCAATTATATTAAGCATTTTTGCTTATCTTTAAAAAAAATAAAAATTAAAAAAAAAAAAGCTTAGTAAAGGCTGTTTAAATGTCGAGCTCAATCATTCCATAAAAACCAGCTTGCTTCACTATAATCATCAAATATTTTCAGAGATGGTCAAGCAAAAAAGATACACGAATGTATGATTTCATTCTGAAAATTTACAAATATCAAGTCAAGATAAAATGATACATAGCATCATCTGAGATAATACAATGAAAAACTAAAGCACCATACAAAAATAAGATACAGAGATTTTTAAACTATCGTCATTCTCCTGAATTTTCAGGACAGAAAGTAACCCATAAGAATAAACTAAAAACCTCTAATAAACCAGTCCTCCAAACATCTATCAGAGGACTAAATTAAATAGCATTAATATCAGATTTCAGCACTTTTGACCAATTTTTAAGAGATTGGGGGCGTATTTGAATACAAAAGTGTGTAAAAAAGTTCAACTTCAGGTAAACTCTGAATGATCTGAATGAACTTGTTGCCGCTCGGTCCTTCTAGCAGTTGTGGGGCTATTTGCGCCACTCGTGGGAGAAGAGTTGCCAATGGGATGGTTTCTGAAGGCGAACTGCTGAGTTTAAGCTGCACTTCGATCTCCTCTACCAGCACTTTAACCAACTGGTTCAATGATAGCTCAGCTAGGCTTCTGAACTCAGGGCTGCCAAAAAAAAAAGGTTAGTGAGAGGAAAAATGCTCTAGGTTGGAATGTATTTGTTTCGCACTTCTACCTCCTACCTTTGTATTTTGAAGGTCTAAGGAGTAACATCTTATAAAGTTATTTCTACAAATCAAAATGAAATTGATTTTGATTTTAATTCTTGCTTTCTTGATTTGAAAATACATGAAAAGAATACTAAAATTATGGAGAGGTTGAAATTACATCAGTTTTACCAAAATTTTATTGGTGATGATTAAACTTGAACTTAAAATTTTCATCTATTAGATCAATTAAGAGTATAATTCATCACAACTGATCATGCAAAAGAAATCGTGCGTCCATAAAGCGATTCAAATTAACGTGGTTTTTTTGCTTACATCTTTTATTTACTATCTCATCATCTAAAATGTAATTATAATAAGCCTTTACTATGATACATTAAGCTGTATGTACCATTTCAATTTTTGCTTAGCTTGCTTCATACATTTGCATGAAATACATGATCTGCAAAAATATATTCATAAAAGAATAATTTTTAATTATGATAATTATGGAATTATTGACGACAAATATAAGCAATGAGAGATTCAAACAACATAATAATGTAATATTATGCTTAAATCCCTTCCGGATTCACAAAATTAAAAATTAAAAATTAAAAGGATAAGCTCATACAAAACCATGCAAAACGACACGACTATGACAATGGTGCCTATGAGAATAATTATTCTCATGTTTTTTCACGTTGGATTGTTTATTCACGCAATTTGTTTTGAATTACCCATCAAATAACTTGACATAGTGTTCTTCCTTATGTGTGTTCTCTTCAATAAAAAGCCTCACTATTTTGCTTCGCCGCCTTTTGTCTCACATTTTTCAGGTCTCTGGTATAATATTGTTACCTAATTTAAAGAATTTTGGAATTGGCACTATAGCTGAACTGGTGAATTTATTTGCTTGGTAGCAGAATCAGATTTTGAAACATTTGACCTCATCTTGGGAGATTCTGAGAAACAACTAAGTTATAGGATCTTTTGGGATTAGTTATAGAATAAAAAATTTCTATTTTCCTTGTAAACCTATGAGTACTGCTTGAATGTAAGCTTTTTTAGCATGGGGCAAGTCTTGACGACAATTTTGGAAGATGGTTTTTTATGTACAAGAGTGAAACCTATATCTTCAAATTGGTAATTTACATATTTATTTTTTAATCTAAATATTTTTTTTATTCGATTTGCTTGCGTGAATAAGGGTGCATTTGTTTCAGTTCCCAGTTGGATTTTTGAACCGAATTTTGTGAAATGTGTGTTTGTTTAGCACTTTGGCTGATAGCAGTTGAAAATCAAGGCATACCACAGCCTGTAATTCACCTATGGCACTGCCGTGGAGAGTCTCCCGTGTTCAGAAATTCTGCCACTGATTTCGTAATTTGCCCCTAAGTTTTTTTTTTTTTCTTTTCTTCAAGAAAGTCCTGCGCTGTTTTTCATTAATAGTATTTTTTCGCATCTTGGACAGAGCGAGCAGCATGCATTAAAAGCTACCGTAAATATATCATTATGACCTGGCATTCTTTATTGAAAAATTCCACTTTCATGGTATAATATTAAAATATTAACCGTAGTTATAAACTCTCATCAAATATATTAATGTTGAAATAATTTGACTTTATCATGTTCAAATTTGGGTGTTAGGTGTGTAAAAACATAAAACCTGTGTAGTATATATGTAAATCCCCTAATATTTTAGTGATATGCGTTTGAAACATTTTAAATTTGGGTTCAAATCAGTTTCAGAATGATCCAACTTAAATATCTTTGATTTCAGCAATTTCAAACTTCAATGGCCCCTCCTCTAATGCTAGACGTTATTCCTCATTAGTTATGATATCAGTTATGATATCGTGGGAATATCTGCCTTATTATATATATTTTAAGCCCTGTGATGCTAAATTTCCTTGTGGTTTTTTATTAAATAAAATTTATTTATGAAAAAGGCGCTGTGAGTGAAAACCAAACTTTTAATATTACATATTTCACAGCTAAACTTACCTATTTACATTTACAGCACCCTGTTATGATATTTAACAGTGTTAGTCTTATATCACCGCTTCGGCGAACGTCGCAACTCAATATTCCTCTTCTTGTTACTCCCCTTACATGAAATCTTTGCCAGCATCTTTTCTCTTTGGCGGGTTATCCTCTCCCATTTTTTCTTCAGCCAACAAGGAATCTGAAGAAGACCCCGCAAAAAACTAACTTGACGGATTTCAACCACAAATGGACGGAACATCATCTCTTGTGTTGAGAAAGTCTAGGAATTTAAGAAAAATTCAAATCGCTCGAGTTTTAACTTTCCAGGAATCCCAAAGTTTCAACTCACTTCCTCACAATTTTTCACCATTGCTATTCCTCTAGTTTGAAATTTGCTGGCAGTGTCTCATCAGCAGTAGTTGGGCGCAAAACCCGATGAGGTTAAGAGAGGAACAACCGGCTGGACATTAACAGAGTTATTTGGTTCTAAAGAGAAGGTGCTATTTTTTAGCTTTATTTAATATTTGGGGTGCTGCAAATATAAATAGTTATGTTTAAGGGTGAAATATGTAATATTAAAGGTTTCGAATGCTGTGTACGTAAATTCAATTTTAGAAAAAATACAATTTCTAAAATCTAGCATTCTCTTTGTTCTATAATTTAATTTTGACTTTACTTTTGTATTTCTGCTTATTTAGGTAACACAATTAGATATAAAAATTACATATATTGAAAATACCTATGAAATCTAGATAATATCTACTAAAAGATATTTCAGATATTTGTTTACACACAACACATTCAAAACTGTATTTTTTAAACAGACCATCTACTTCTGAAACATCAGTTTTTGAACAACAGATTTTTCAAAGTAGTTTTTCAACTGAGATTTCATACAGCCGCCGCCGCCGATGAAACAAATACACTCTATGATTTGTTTTTATAGTGTGAATTCCAAATTAAGCGGAGGTTTTTCTTCATTCTCATATTTCTTACAAAATTTCAAATTTTGACTACTTCTAAATCTTTTTTTGGAGCAATTTTCTGGCTTTATATTAAGAGAGACAAATCTTAGCCTAAACTAAAAGAAATGAAAATGTTTTTTATAACCTTTTCCAAGCTTGTTTGTGTATCTCATCCTACATTTATATTAGTAAATCCACCCTTAAACAACTTGTAATCAATTTGCATAAAGATAATTTCCACATCCAAGTTAATAGCATAGGCTTGGACTTCTACACCAAAAACATGTTGGGCTTGCATATAAATTATGTAAAACGTTTACTAAAAGCTTCAGAAAAGATCTGCAAAACATGCAACACAACAAGTCCATGACAATGGTGCCTATGAGAATAAATATTCTCGTGTTTTTTCACATTGCATTGAAATACTTATCGAATAAGTTGACATGTAGTACATGTTTCACTCAGGTGTTCTTCTTCCTTATGTGTGTCCTCTTCAATAATAAGCCTTGCTATTTCGCTTTGCCGCCATTTGTCTCACTTTATACAGGTTTCTTTATAATATTGCTACCTAATTTAAAAAATTATGAAATTGGCACTGTAGCAGAACTAGGATATTTATTTACCTATCAGAATCAGATTTTGAAGCATTTGACCACATCTTGGGAGATTCCGAGAAACTAATAAGTTGGAACTTTGGGGAATATTTATTGAATAAAAATTTCAATTTTCCTTTTAAACCTGAGAGTGATGCTTGGATGAAAACCTTTTTAGAATGGTGCAAGTCTTGATGACAATTCTCGGAGATGCTTTTTAATGTACAAGAGTGAAACCTACATCTTCAAATTGGTCATTTACATAATTGTTTTTTCATCTAAATATTATTATTATTCAATTTGTTTGCGTGACTAAGATTTATTTTTGTGGTTTTCTCCATTCTCATATTTCTTACAAATGTTCAAATTTGGACAAGCAACTTTCTGGCTTTACATTAAGAGAGACAAATCTTAACCTAAACTAGAAGTTTTGAAAATGTTTGTTATAACCTTTTGTGAGCTGTTTGTGTATCTCATCCTAAATTTATATTAGTGAATCCTAGACCATTAAACATCTTGTAATCAATTTGCATTTAAAAGATAATTTCCACATAAGCCCAAGTTAATAGGCTAGGCTTGGACTTCTACACAAAAAACATGTTGGGCTTGCATATACATTACGTAAAAGGTTTACTAAAAGCTTCAGAAAAGCTCAGCATTTTCAGTTTCTCCCTTATGAACTTAAACAAATTACCAAAAAGAGTGTACGCAGAATTTGGTTAAGGTTTGTACACAGAGCCTTACAGTATAAAACAAAAAGATTATTTTCATGATTTAAACCAACCAACATGGAAGAAACTTGGACATTGCTTCTAGGTCTACCTACTTCTTGACTGGAAGAAAAAATAAACCCATTATCTCTTCTTTAGCGTTAGCTAGAAAATTTGCTGCCCACTTCATACCTCACAAAATATTTCTTTTCCAATTCCCTTCTAACTGCACGCTTAATAGCCTCTACGCAGATCCAAAAAATAAAAATAAGAATAAAACTAATTCCAATTTACTTTAACTAAATTAATTAATGAGCTTAAAAACTAGTAGCCGGAAAGGGTACCGAGAGTTTCTTCTAGTTCTACTCTTCTACTTCGAGTGGGTATCTACTGGCTAACCTCGCCCATACAATACTAATGCAGTAACCAAGGCCTTCATTATTAAACTGGTAGGATAGAGGTTTCTTTCACCATAAAACAAAACCCTATAGAAGAAAAATATCACTTGGGGGTTGTTTGGGGCCACTTTTGTTTTTCATTTTTATTTTTGTTTTTATTTTTGTTTTTCTTTTGTTTTTTTAAGTATATTAGTTCAACATATTTTTCAAATGTTTTTATTATTGTTTTTAAAAACCTCAAAATAACTTTTAGGTGTTTTAGAGTATTTTTAAAAAACCTAAAGGTCTCTTTGAGATCTTTTTTGTTTTTTTTCTGTTTTCTATTTTTTATTTTATTTTAATTTTTTATATATGCTTAGATTTAAAATAAAATATATTTGGTAGTGATAATAGTCGTTAAAAACACTCAAAACACAAAAATGTTATTTTGAGTGTTTTAAAAAATAAGCTGATTTATTTTTAAAAATAAAAAAACGAACACTTAAAAATGCACTAACCAAATATATTCTTAAAAACAAAATAAAAAAAGAAAAATAACAAAAATAAAACATGATCTCAAATAAACCTAACAAACAAAAAATATCTTATATTTCAAATTAGATTATAAACAAAATTAAAACATTAAAAAATAAATAATGAATAAAAGTCATACAAACCCCGCTTAAATGCTGTACACACAGAACATCTACCTCACAGAATAAATTACTAAGATTATCATTCGCAACTAATGTGCATGGAAAAGCACTATGTGAGTTGAGGAATAGACATAGCTCTCACAGCTGAAAAAATTTCCAATTTCAACCCTCTTTATAGCAAAAGAATTAATCTCAGCATACATAAACCCTTCCCAATGTTACCAGGCTAAATATAAATGAAAATCGTGTCTTAAATCCCTTAATTGTTCACTTGTCTTCCAAGTAAGGAGCCTGATTCACCACCATGAGATTTCCTGATTCTCTTAAAGTTTTACTGTTTAAAACCATATACTTTTGCATAATTAAATTATAACTAGTTCCAATAACCTTAAACATCGCCAGCATGGAAGTACCATATTTCCAGCAAAATATTATGCATTACCATCATATACTGGTCGAAGTAAAACTTAACGGAGTTATGTGACCAACTGAAAATATGTTGAGATTTTCATGCATATTTTATATTGATTTTGATGATATTGCACTTTAAAGAAAGATATTTTTGATGTTTTGTTGCAGGTATGTTGATTTATGGTTATTGGAGCAAAAAGATAGAAAAAGGAGTGAATTTGGAACAAAAATGACCAAAATATGAAGATTTGACCTTTGGCGCCGACGACGAGATCGACGGCGCTGATAGCGGATTTTGCCCGAGAATTCAGAAAATAAATTATAAAGAAGGTCGTCGAATGCGAGATCGAGGCCGCCGATGGCGAGTATGTCGGTTCTCTCACGAGGTGCATTGAATGTGGACGATTTTTGAAGGGATGCTTGAGCAACTCTTGGAAACTCTTCAACTACTTTAAAAGGAACAATTTTAGGCCGAAAAAGGGGTGTATAGGAGTATTCAGAGTGTCCGTGAGTGTCTGTTAGTTTTTTGGGTGCCTTAAGAGTTATAGATAGTGAGTTAATTTAGTGTTAATTGTGAGGAATTCTTCGATAGATTGTAATAGTGGAAGAAAAGTGAGGGATTTCTTCCTCATTGCCCGCTTTAAAGGAGAATTTTGTGTGTTGTAAAGAAAGGAAGAGATTCAGAGGAACTTCAAGAAGTTTGCTTGGAGAGGAATTCGAGATAAGTAGTATTTACTTATTGTAGTTTGTATAACTTTGATTTTATATATGAAATCCAAGTTTTGTCGTATCTTCTCCATGAGATCTGAGTAGTTTCTCTGTTTTTCTCCTTGTTTTGAGATTTTTATGAAATAGTGATTTGAATTAGTTGTGTCAAGAGAATGTTAAAGAAGTTGTGATGCTCTTTTCACTTCAATCTTAATTTACTTTCAATATGGCCAATTGATTTGTTAAAATATGTTGAGTTTTACAACTAAAGTGAAGATTACATCCAAGATTCAGGGAGATCAAAGTCCTTGAAAGTAGGGTGCAAATAAATAGGAAAATATTATTTATCGGGCGTAGAATTGGAGATTTTAAAGTGACAAACTAAAATCCTCAATTCGGTCATATCGTTTGGGTGCTGAAGTGTAGAAATTAGCCCTCAGACGAGGGAAACGTGGGAGCTCAGAAGTGAGAGCCGGTATCCTTCCAGCCTAGCCATGGATTCGATGATCAAGCATAGAATTAGTCGATGTTATTTATGTACGACTAACGGGTAAAGAATAGGTATGCTCCTATTTGGCACAACATAGTTTTAAACTAATTCAATTTATCCATTCACTTAAATTTCTTAACAAGGAGAAGGATGCTTGCTTATATATTGAACGTCACTTTATTAGTAAAATTAATTAATTGTTAGTAGAATTAATTTATTAAAATTACATCTTATTTACGATTGCATATTAGTGACAAATAGGCAATTCGAACTACAAAGTTGTGATTTTGTATTGGTTTCTAAAATCTTAGTCCGTAGTCTCTGAAATATTCTCTGTGGGATCGATATCCATGACTCCACTAGAGTCCTGTATTACTTGAGCGATACGTATACTTGCGTTGATAAGAGTAACTTTACGATTATTGAATATATTATACACTTCTTTATCAAATTTATAATTATGGTCAAGTTTTTTGTATCATCGCTAGAGATTCAACCCTTTTTAATAGTGATATTAAAATCTTGCAATATTAAAGCTTACACAAAGTGCGCGGAGGGCGGTTCATTATGTTGCAAAAATTAATAGGTTAAATAATTTTCACAAATATGAATGTCACTTTAAATAAAGGAGGCAACCCAACAAGTATCTAGAAATTTTTAAGAAAAACAAAAATTTAGATGAGTCCTCATTTAATTTGAAAAAGCATTTATTTGAAATTAAAAAAAAAAGTTCTATGCCCACGAAGCACAAGGTACTGGTGGTGTCTGAAGAAAGCTCACAATTCAATGGACAAGGAAAAGAATTAATAGAACTTTATAAAGTTTCATAATAAACAGATGCTGAAACTAACTAAGATGCAAGCAAAATGGTCTTCAACCTATGTAAGTGAATGGAATAATAAATATTATAGTTAGTAATCTTAGCAAAAAAGATAAGTTAAAAAAAATTATCTGATGATATTACAAAATTTAGAAGACAAACAAGTTGCAGATTTATACAAAATTATTTAAAAAAACTTCTAAGTGCTTTCCTTTCCCAATAATAATTAAATCCGATAGTCGTCTTCATGATTATTTTCATTAAACTTATCACAACTTTTTGGGATTGAAATTATGAACCTTAGTTTCAATTCAATTGTGTTGTGTGATGTGTGAGGTGTAAACTTATTACTTGCAAAACATTTTGACAAATTCTATCCATTGTATATCATATATATCAATTCTCCATGGTAATCCACTAATGTTAATTTTATCTGCTCATCTAATAAATGCAACTTATACCCTTAGGTGTACATGTTCAAACAACCCAAGCTTATTTTCAATTATTTTATCTTAAATAGATGTTACTACAATCACACATTTAATATAATTATGATTTAATTTATCCTTCCTAATTTTGTCCCACAGGCATGTTCATCTTCACACTTTCGCAAATTTGTTGCACTAAACTTTGAATCGATAAAGTTTCTACCATCCCAACATTTACATTCATACAACACCTTCAACCTATTTTTTATAAAATTATATTTGAGTCTCTATAATACCCTCTTATCCCATAATACTCAAGAAGATCTTAATTCTTGAAATTATATCCTCATATTTATTTTCATTTTTTCTATAACTTATTAATGAAATTTAAAATCTATCTCAAATACATATTATTTTATATTCTAATAAAATTGATTATTTATTATTAATATCATACCCACTTCATTTTACTAGTAAATAAATCAAACCTTAAATAGTGATCAACATAACAATTTTAAGTTTTTACAAATAATTTTAAAAATGCTAAAGAATACGAGAATTCAAGAATCCAACAAACTGACCTTTAAGGGAAAGTAGAAATTTACGAGTAAAAATAGCTAGAAATATCACTTGACAATAAAGCGTAAACTTCCAATAATTTTTGTGAAAAAAAAAAGAGACAACAAACATTTAGAGTGAAGATAACTTTAATTATCTTGGAGTCTATGAACCATAAAAAAAAGAGAGAATTCTTATATGAAAACCTCAGTAGGGATATGAATCCAACTAATAAAAAGCGGGTTATAAAATACCGTTGTTCCTCATAATTCACGAAATTTCAAAATAATACCAAAGAATAAGTAATCATCAGTAGCATTGACCAGAGGGATATGATGCAAGTCATGATTTGAAAATAGCAATGTAAAAGTTAGCATGGCGATTCATGCGATCAAGTGAAGGATGCAACTTAAGTCTCAATTCAATACAAATGGCTCCTAGGAATTTTCTAATAAACTCGATGGCTCTCTAAACTCCACAATATGTTTCATGTTTATAAATTTTGAGAGCAGGAATCTAATAAGTATCTAGAATGTGCTACAATATTCCCTATAGTTATTGGCAATGACGATATAAATCAATACCTTAAATAAACAAAATGTAATCTAAAAATGCTGCTCATGGGCTAACCCAAGCATCCGCCCAGATTACAACTAACTCGGGTGGCTGATGAGGTTCAATGATGGCCAATACCAATGTTATCTATGATTTGCAATAATATATCAAATCATAGATCTCAACACCAGTAGTCTGTTAGAAACAATGAATCAAAATTTTAATATTCAAATAGAAAAAAAAAAAAGAAAAAGAAACTTTTGAAGAGTCTTCACTTACATCTAAAGTCATTGAAAAATGAAAATAATGTCCCTCTATTTGTATAGGGATATATATTTGCCTCTTTGAAAGCAATCACTTATTACAAGAAGCTATGAAATAAACATCTGTGAGGGTCAAAGTAGCTCCAAAAAAATCAACAACTCATTAAACGATTATATCTTTAAAAAGTAATCACTTGTCACAAGAAGCTTATGAAATAAACAACTGTGAGGGGTAAAGTAGCCCCAAAAAAATCAACAGCTCACTAATGATTATAGCATTAAGCATGTGTCAGCATTACTGAATAGGATCTAGCACGTAGCTCACATTGAGAAGTACCTAGGGGGCCAATCCCACAGAGCCTAGACCACCTGAGGCTGTGCTGTCATCACTTTCCACTCCTTCACACACGGCTTTGTAGCGTGCAAATGGGGAAGGTCAGTCAGACCAATTGAGCTGATTAATCAAAGACTTCACACGCTATAGAAATCTAGTTCAAGCTAGTTTGATGGAGATGGATTTGTTACCAAAGATGAATGTTATGCTTGTATTGTCATTTCATTTTTAAGTTTATCTAGTTTTTAAAATTAATTTTTCTAGGCAAATGAGCACAAGCGCAACACCTCAGCCATTTTGAGTTGCATTGAGATCGCTGCATTGCATCAAAAATGGTTACTCAATTAGCTGTGATTTTTATGACGCCATCAAATCTATACACTAAATTTGCAAATTAAAATAAATTGACGCTATAAATAATAGCAACAAAATCAATATCTAAGGATTTTAGAACAAGAATGCACTAAATTTAAATGATTCCAGCTTGCTGGTTCAACTAAAACAAGTTTGACATGTTCCAGATTAAAATGCAGCTTTTTAAAAAGTAATATCAAATTCAGAAATTACTTTTCTTTTATAATCCCAAATTTTCAAAAAATCCTTATGCTGCATTAACTCTTAAAATAATGTAAGACAATATGCCTAGTACATTCTCTACTCAATTTTAAAGGTTGAATACTATTCATTGAAAAATTATATACTTCTCCTAAATAGTCCTTTCCATTGGCAAAGTTTCTCCAGCCACATTCTTTAAAATAATATTTTTCTTTTACAAAAAACTCATGTTTTCTTCATTTAGTCATACAACAACAACAACAAAAAGCCTTTATCTTACTAAGTGAGACTAGCCAAATGAATCCTTTTTCACTATTGTCCTGTTGAGTGTTGTATTTTCATTTAATTCTAATAGATTAAGATTATCTTTATACAATATGTCCAAGACTTTTTAATTCTACCTCTTCCTTTCTTAATATAAGTCAAATCTAAAACATCCACTCTCCTAACAGGATCATCAGATGGTCGACGTTTAATGTGACGAAATCATCTAAGACGGCTCTCTCCAATCTTGTCTGCCACTGGAGTTACACTAACCCTTTCGCAGATAGATTCATTTCACATTTTATCTCAAAGTGTGAAGTCACTCATCCACCTAAGCATTCTCATCTCAGCAACACTTAATGTTGTTTTATGCTTCTCTTTTAAAAGCCAATATTCTGCGCCATAAAGCAATGCAGATCTCACACCATCTTATAAAATTTTACTTCAATTCTAAGTGCTACTTTTCTATCACACATTAGGTCAGATGCATTCCACCACTTCAACCAACCAACCTGAATTCTACTAACAACATCCCCATCTATATCACACACTTTGAACAATAGACCCAAATATTTAAAACGACCACACCTTTTAATGATTTGATTACTCATAGTTAAAATTTTGCAACTAGAGCTACTACTACTAAAATTACATTCCATATATTCAATTTTAGATCGACTCAAACAAATTCCTTTAGAGTCCAATATAAACCTCCATAATTCAAGTTCTTCCTGAACACTTTCTCTAGTCTTATCCACAAGAAGGATATCAACAACAAAAAAATACAAGGTACATCATCCAACAAATGTCCAGTAAGAGCGTCTTGAAGTTGATCCTTGATTTAATCCAACTGAAATAAGAAAATACTTGGTCAATCCTCCTTCTATTTGAACACAAGTAATAGCTCTAGAATACATATCTTTAATGAATTGAATATAAGTCATAACAACACATTTCTTTTCTAGAACTCTCCAAACTTCGCTTGTAACCATATCATAAGCTTTTTCAAATTCCACTAAAATCATATGTAGATCCTCCTTACTCTTTCTGTACTTCGCAATCAAATCTCTCAATAAATGTATAGCTTCCATAGTAGACTTGCCCGACATAAATTCAAACTAATTATGAGAAATCTTTGTATCATTTCTTAACCTATGTTAAATTACCCTCTCCCATAATTTTAATGTACGATACATTAACTTAATTCCTCTATAATTTGCAGACTCTGGTGCATCCCCTTTAGTCTTAAAATAATATTTTTCTTCAACCAAAAAAATCTTGTTTTCTTCATTTAGTCATACTGCACAAATTTTAACAAAGATGTGGGGGAAAAGTTGAATCCAAAATCTGAATCTAGTTTGCTCTATGAAATTATAGTATGCATACCTTGATAGCACTGCCCGCGTTTCTGACACCAGTTGCTCAAGCTTGCTGGCATCCATTACTTTAGAAGTATCTTCAGCACTACTCAAGGAAAGAGCCATGGTCTGTCTATATTGTACAGCATTTTCAGGGACCAGATAACTTATCCAGTAACTTGGTGATTCAAAACTCATGAACAATTGTAGCATTTGCATAATCATTTCATGCAGTTTCTCCATACTGAAGGGATCTTTCAGTTGTTTACTGCGCATGTTGAATATAACAAATTCAATAAAAATAATAATAGTAATAAGTAGAAAGATTTACATGCATGCCAATCAATTCCTATGTAATTACATATCTAACACCAAAATTTTAAATTCTACATAAATGCCACCTTATCTAAGCATGAAAAGGAGTATTTCACTTTTTAAAAGTTAAAATGGTGGTATTTTTTATGTGATATGAAAGATTTGGGCGGTATTATAGTAAGAAGTAAAGTTTGTGTGTTACATATGTAAATATAAAAGAATTGGGTGTTATGTATGTGCATGCTCCTAATAATAATAATTTATTAATAGGCACTTGTTGTCACAAAGAGTTTTGGTCAAACGGCCAGAAAAAGGATCTCCAAAAATTGTATAGAAACTAACATGCATAAAGTTCATAAAAATGTATAATGGAACACTTCAGCCACAAGAGGCCAAGAAGCATCTATTACACAAACGACAAGTTTGGATACTCAGCCAGACATCTCTTAAAAATCGAAACATTAATTCAAACGAAACCATTTAAATAAGAAAAATAAGGTCTGCAAAAAATCTCTGAGGTGTCATATATTTAACCAAATAAAGTGCTATAGTTTTGATCAAGTCGACTTATTAATAACAAAAACGTTTTGTAACAAGTGTGAAATTGTTAGATCAAATGCAGTGAAAAAAGAACATTCTAAATTTTTACAAACTATTATGCATGAAATTTGAAAAAAATAAAGGATGGAACAAGGTTTCAGTTTCCTGACACTCAAGTTACATCAATAAGCAAATCATAGCTCTGGATATGTTAGCCAAAGATCTTCAAGATCTAAATATTAATTTAAAAGTTCTGATTTGAAATTTAATCTCTAGGTTATGACAGCATTTATGAAATATAAGTTAACTAATGACACATTTGGCATGGAATACGTAATTCACTAACTCTTTTAGAACTTCAGTAGCAGCAGTCTGCATTTTCAAAATTAATGTATTGATGCCATAGGTGGAGAGGTAATCAGCGGTTGCAAGAAATTCTTGTTGATCATGCCTGCCAAAAGATTCAACTTCATCCTGAAGAAGAAAGAATAGAAACAAAGAAAAGAGTTGAGAGCATTTAGGCAGGAGCAAAATATAATCAAGAAGAGAACTGTGTTTTTTTGTCGGGAAGCACATATGTAGCACACAATTTTTATGTATTTACATAATTCACACCTAAACTTCAATATTTGCATACATAGCACTTTGGTGCTTTAAACATACACATGAAAACGTGCGTTTCATTTCCAAAAAGTGTTAAAAGTGCTATGTTTTAAGTGATATTAAAGATTTGAGTGCTATGTGTGTAAATATGAAATTTAAGGTATGAGATATGTATGTACATAAGAATTGTGTGCTAAGTAGCACTTTTTTTGCCATTATGTACTGTTACCTAAATAAAATGTTAGAAGAAAATATATAGGGCCCTATTTCAAATAATATTTGGAATTTGTAGTTCTAATATCAAGCCACTATGCGGACCAATTCTGTGTGTTCGATGTCTAAACTAATAAAATACTTAGAGAGGAAAAAACTAAATCTACATCCTAAAAAAAAAGGTCGTTACCATATCAATGAGCCAATTTAGAGCACAGCGACCAGTTCAAAGTAGAATTTTAAACTACGCATACGTAACTTAATGTTAAAGACTCCAATAATTGAAAGAGGCATTCACATACATACCACATAATTCTTATATATTGACATTTTTAACACCTAAACTTTCATATTTACATGCATAACACTCAAATCTTTAACATCACATCAAAAATATAATTCTTACTGACTCTAAAGTGAAACACACCCTATGCACACGCTTATAACACTTTATAAATGTAAATATCAAACTTTAGGTGTTTGATATTTAAATACATAAGAATTGTGTGGCGTGTATGTAAATTTCCAAAATTGAAAGTTATCACCACTCAGCAGAGTGAAAATTTCCTTCAAATGCATGGTAATTGAAATCCTCTAGGTAAAAATGTGTGATTGCAATATCTGCTTATATATATGAACACATTGCACACAAAAACATCTGGATAAATACATATAACTATCCTTGCCTACATATACATTGATTCATTATTCTGCGCGAGTGGGGCAAAGTGGAAGTACTAACCTTCATATGTTGCCTTCATAGGTGCAGAGATGAAAATATTTTAGTGTTTGGTAGCATTACATCTATAGAAAGATAAATGAATAAAGCTGTGGTGAAAAGTCAATTAAACTACAATTATATTGTTTTTTGTTAGAATGTATGGTACAATGCTGCAGAAACCTCCATTTTTTTCGTTTATCTATTAACCTATTTATAGATCAATAAGAAGTGATTGAAATTGTCCACAATTAATATACTGGATAATTACAGGATTCGGAGGAAATTAATAGCTACCTAGCTAGCTACAAACTAAATTAAATTTACAAGCCAGCTGTAAACAACTTACTATTATTTTTTTTTCTTCTTTGTCCTCCAGCTTATAATGAATTACCATTACTATCATCTAATAAACAGAATTTAACTCAAAAAACCAAAGATCGCTCTAAAATGTAAATAATTTTTGCTTGAGTCAAACTTCAATTGAAACTAATAAGCCAAGCCTGATTCAAAACAAAATTGTATCAAGACAAACTTGGACCAAATTGAACTAGCTCAAGAAAAGTTCAAAATATATAAAAGCATATAAGTCTGCATTTAAATTTGTATATATGCATCTATATATAGAGGCAAAATGTATGCACGTAGGACTAAAAAATTGACTAGAAGAAGGAAAGTTAATAAAAAAATCAAATTTATATAATTGACCAAACTTGATACCCTAGCCTAGCTTGAATTGAGCTTGTATCAAGATAGCTAGATCTAGAACGAACAAAGATCTTTAAGAATATCGTGAGTCCAAGTTCCATCGGTTTGTGGCTGGATCACACACAATTAGTCCTCTTCTCATCTTACTCCTTTTCTTTTCGACTTTTTCATCTCTTAGCCCTCCTAATTATCTTTCACTTTTGCTATAGCTACTATGAGACCACAAGAGGGGGAAGTATATGAGCTTACTCATCAGATGAGGATGGTGACCAAGGCAATAGAAGAACTTGGCTAAATATCGTACAAAATATTTAATTACCAACCATCTAGAACGAACATAGTTGATTATGGCTTTCAAATTAGATTTCTCATATGGTATCAATAGCATGATGGATGAAATATAAGTAGGCCAAATATAATACAAAACACAACATTTTAGACAAAAATATGCCTATCACACTGAAGAGTGCCACATTCAAGAACAAGAACTGTGGTTGTAGATTTTAGGAAAATATGTTTAACCAATGTGATGTTCTTACCATATTTGATTGGATTTTATAAAATCAAATTAATATTACTTTTTAAAATATTAAGTACCACCATGCCTTAAAAAGCCATTTGAAATTTATGCCTCGAGGCGTGCCGTAAACTATGGTGCTCAAAAACTACCTTGAGGCTTAATCCTCAACATCACTGATGATGCTTATGTCAAAAACTATAACTTGAGATGTGTTTGAGACGATGTCTCAGTTAGTTTATATTAATAAATTATGATGTATTATATGATTAATTATATACATACCACATAATTCTCATGTATTTACATATATAACCCCAAAACTTTAATATTTACTGAGATAACACCCAAATATTTAGAATCACATAAGAAAATCACTAATATTAATTTTTTTCTATGCATATGTTTTAATATGATAATGATATTAAAGTATTATATAAATATATATCAAAATTTAGGAGTTAGATATGTAAATATAATAAAATTGTCCAATATTATGTAAATCCCCCTTTATTATAATATATTGTATTATATTATATTATATTATAGTTATATATAAAATATTTAATACAATGAATAAAAAAAAGTTAGTTATAATTACTTGATTGTAAAATTAATTTATTATTTATTTAAAATTATATTACAATTAATATTAATTAATACAAAGAGCAAGAAGAAAAGTAGAGTTATTAAGGAAGATTTAGAATATGCCAATGAGATGAACTCAAATGATAATAAATATATTATATATATTATTCTTCTGTGAATGATAATAATGAGGATGAAGCCACTATAAATCTTGATCTTGATAATGTATACAAAAAGTTTTAAATAAATGCTTATTTTAAATCTCATTCCAAATATTCATTGTATAATAATATTTAATATTGAGATTTATGGTTTGTGGTTTTCTGAAAATAAAATAAATAAATACATTGACAGTTTTTATCATATTTATGAGTTCTTTTTAATTTTATATTTTTTTTTCTATTTTGAGGCTTATGACTCAATCTACCTCTAGATTTATGCCTTGTCTCGCTAAAAAAAAAACGTTTGTTCTTAATTTTAACTTTTAAATATTGAGTAGCAAAATGCTGCCTATCGAATATGGCAATAAAATAATCTTTCTAAAATAGTTAAAAAAATAGTTAAATTCAATATATCACGTGTCAAATCCAAAGTCATATTTTCAAAATATCCAACCATCTAAAGCATGCAATAGCAATAAGACAAACTAAATAATAATTGTTCTCCATAGCAAGCAATATGAAGGTAATTCTAATAAGAACAATGATGGGCCAACATTCATTTTCTTAACACGCGCCTAATGTCCAAATGCAATTGGATTTCTCTTACAAAAGTTCGATCAAGGGTTTACATGCCTTTTTGCATTTAATAATAACAATATAATAATATTAAACTAATGAAATGATGAGCAGAATATTACTTTTACTTGTGATGAAAATTTTATGAAATTTATTGATGTGGAACACGACTGCAATGCGAAACACCAAATAGCGCATATCAACGAGATCACATAACACAAGTGATTACAGTTTTAGACGGAAGTGAGGGATGCTAATTTCCAAATTAGCTTTTTCCTTTCTTTCCTTTTTGATTTCTTTCCTAGTCGTCTATTTTCTAATTAGGTCTTTTAGTAGGGAACTATTTAAAAGTCGCAATTTTCCAGTTTTTGCAAGCTTTTAATTAGATTTGTGTTATTTGGAGATAATTTCTCCTAGTTACCTCTAATGGAGTGTTGTATTATATTCATGTTGGTGTGCCTACATCTTCACTAAGAACAGGCGGTGGAAGCTCCTTGCTGCCCTAACATTGCTGATTCAAAGTTTTCTCCACTGATTTCAACTAGGACAGCCGCCGATTGAGACCTATTGCCCAAATGCTACCAAACCCAAATACTTAATTCCCTCGCTATTCCACAACCACCTCATCAAAAAATCCACTTCCCAAATGTTGTATAGAATCCCTAGATCGGTATCATTTGGTATTAGAGCCAAGCAAGCCCTAGATCTTAAGGATTTTGTTTTCCTGACCCCAAACCAAAATTTCAATTAACCTTAATAACTACCCCACCAGAAAAAAATCCAAAATCATTCCTACCACTATTCCTATCATCATCCCAAAAAAAAAAAATAATAATAATAATAATAAAATACAATTTTTCTACCTCCAAGTTAATTCCACGTTGACAACTACGCCAAAAAACCTGAACACCCAACCAAACTTGATTTGCAATCCTACATACAATAAAAAACCTAATTTGGAGAAAAGGGCACCATACCTCCTAGTAGAAATCTTCAAAGATATGTCCGGGAGTTTCTATGGAGGATATACAGCGGGAAATCCTCCAACGGTAATAGAGTTGCCTCGCGCAATAGGAGAAAATCCAAAGAGCATCCGTAGCAACAAAGGTGGTTTGCCAAATCGAGAGGAGGAAGAGAAAATTTTAATATCGAAGTTTCCAATAATAAATAACCAATACCTCAATTCGGCATGGACTATCAGAGGAGAAATCAGGATCATGATATAAAGGTGCACTTACTAGATTTCGACGGTCGCATGGATCCAAAAAAATTATCGTCAAACAGTGGAGCGAATTATTGAATTCAAGAATATTCTACAAAAGAAGAGAGTTAAATTGGCAGTTATCAAGCTTAGGATAATAACTTCATTATGGTGTAAGAACTTGAAGCATCTTCGATAGAAAGAATGGTAACGTAAAATTACTATACGGTCCAATATGAAAGGAGAGATATAACCCAAGTATCTACCAATTCATTATAGACAAGACATGTTTTTGAAGCTTTATCAGTTGCATCAACAAACCTTTCAGTAGAGTATACAGTTGAGTTCGCAATTTATGTTGAAGTGTGGGCTAATGAAGCCCAAGAAAAGAACTATAGCTCGAGATCTGAGGAGATTGAGATCTTCCATTGGTGATGTGGTACAATTACAACCCAAATGGACATTAGAAGATATTTGGACCTTAGCTCCAAAAGTGGAGCGATAACTGCACCGGGTGTCTGCCATATCTTACAGGCAGAATTCAACTCTAGGATCAAGAATCACGAGTACACCCAGTGGAACACATAAGCCGACTCAATCAGAGGAAACTGTACAGAGTAGAGATAACATAGAGATTTCCAGTACACCCAAATTCATCCCCGCCAGTAAATGCTTCAAGTGTCACAATTTTGGTCACATGACATCAGATTACACAAATAGAAGAGCGATCTACATCACTGAGTATGAAGCACTTGAAGAAATTGATAGACACAAATAAGAGGATGAAGCCTTCAGAGAAGAGTAAACTTTTAGTCGACAAAAAAGAGATGCTAATGATCAAGTTGAGTCCATGAGAGATACTCTAGCATGATTAACATTAGGGTCCGTTAGGGAAACGATGCGGCACCTCACCGCAGTTTTGCCCGTTTAAATAAATTGCGTTCTGACAGCTTTTTCAAAACCTGACGCTGAAATCAGTGTTTTCCCACCTCTCCTGGCTAGGTGCGGTGGAAGCTTTCTAGCCGCGGTCTGACTTTTTCAAAAAAAATTATAATAGTCACTGCAGTTTTTTGCAACATTAGATTACTCTTCAGCAGCTTCACGTCAGCTTCTCAATAAGCTGCAGCTGCCCTAAATACTCTTAGGGCATGTTTGGTTCGGCGGTACCCCTGCGGCGCGGCGAGTAAAAGCGGAGCCATGAATTTTTTTCCCGTTTGTTTGCCAACTTTGCGGCACAGCGGCCGCGAAGTTGGTTGGAAGCCGGCCGCGGGATCGACCCCGCGGCCCAGCTTTCGCCTCGCTAATATTCCACATTACCCCCATTTTTGGCGCAAACGAGCCCTCTGCCCTACCGTTCCGCCTGCTGTTCCCGCGTCGTCTCGCCATCTCGCTTGGTGTTCCGGACCCTGAGCCTTCTTCTTCCCGACCCCGTTCTTCTTCCCAACCCCACGCCTTCCTCTTCCGCCCGATGTTTTCGATGGACTGGTTGTTGGAGTCTCCTTACGTTTGCTGTGCTACTAGATGGTGGGGGAGGGAGCGAGGCCGGTGGCGCCGACTCGTAGCGGTTCTGGTTCGAAGAGGAGCAGAGCAGCTGAAGTTCACAATTTGTCGGAAAGGTTGCAGTTTTGTTTACTGGTTTCGTGTTTTTTAGTTTCCTTGCTTAACGAAAACTGTTACGGCATTTCTACATCGATTCCCCTTGAAACATTAGAGGTCCTTTCATGTCCAAATATCACATCTTTTTTTTTCTCTTGGTGGACTACAACAATTAGAGAGTGGCATTGAGAAATTCCAGCTTATTCTCTATGGAGTTATTATAGATGACCCATTGCAGTGCCTGAAGCAATATAAATAAGTATATTTGATATACATAATAATACCATTTTAAATCGGAGGAATTAGATTTCTTCTAGATTATGAAAATTTTGGTGTTTGATTTGTAAATAGCTAATTTCTGTTATGCATGACGCTATCGAGGATGGACTTTTGGGCATGCAAGACTGCTATTAAGCAGAATCATGTGAAGTTTAAATATTTAAGAATTCAGTGGTATGTATTTCAATACCCCTTTTTTTCGTTTTCGTTGCACTGAAACTATTGAGGATGGAATGTTAAAGCGCCAAATTGCTTTATTTGGTAGTTGCTTCCAGCAGATGATTGAAACTGGACAAATGAATAGAATGTAAAATCGCTTTTGAGAGCAAATAGAAGTATTTAGTAGCCTAGAGTTAACATGTACTTTTTTATACATTTCTTTTTTATGTGGGGTGAGTTATAGATAACTATGCCTTTGCTTAGCTTACTGAAGTCGTTCATAGATTCTTCATAGGGGCAAGCTGGTTTAGAGCAGGGCCTCAAACCGACATTGGCTAAAATTTTATGTTATTTGTTTAATGTTTTGTGGAGAGATTTCTCGTATGATTTAAGCAGCGCATATAATTGCTCCAAACAGAGGTTAAGCATTGTTTCTCGTTTTTTATGCATCATCATGGAGATTGTTTTGTGGAAGAATACAGATGGTTTGAATACAGGATGTACAATGCACCTTTTAGGCAGATTTGATCTCCAATCTGGAGTACATCAGTCTGAACGGGTGTTGTTTGGAGTGTGAAACTCATCCACCTTTTGGGCAGCTTCCCCACTTAAAGTCGTTGTACCTTTGTAACATGCCAAAGTCAAAGCGGCTTCATTGTGAATTCCATGGGAATGAAAAGGTTTATGTGTTTCCATCATTGGAGGTGCTCAATATTAAGGGATTACAAGTATTGGAGGATTGATTTAATGGAGTGGGTGCAGCAGCATGTGAATGTGCTTGAAAATCTTAAACCATACAAAAATCTAAAAAGTTTGTCCATATTTTCATATAAGGGTGTAAGCTACTAAAATGTTGTTTTTTTTTTTAAGTTCATACTTATAGCACAGTCTTCTTGTCAGTTGTAGCTTGTATAATCTTTTGTATTCCATGTTGGTTCAGAGATTTTAATGCTTCTTCAATATTTCGTTGTAATGGAATGGTTTGTTCAACTTCTGGGGAATAGAGATGAATTTTAGCTTAGTAATCTAATAGTTTGGCGATTTATCTTTGATGGAACAAAGACAAATCTGAGTTTTTGATTCTATACTTTTGCCCTTTTCTGTCTTCATGCAACCAAATATCTTATCTTATTAAATGCTCGGTTCATTTGCAGCCGTAAGTAACTGTAGCATTCATGCATCAGTGGTAGAAAATGATAGTTGGTTCTGTTTGAAAATTGAAAAAAGCTGAATTAGCTTCCATTTCCCATTTTATTTCTTCGCATCTTTGTATCTTCAGGACTCCAATATGGATGTACATGCTATGATTTCATATGGCTTGCACTATAATGAATAGTGTTAATTGGCTTAGAACAGATTTGATGGGTTTATATAGCAATTTGATGATTTCAAATCTTTAATGTCGTATTATATAATTATATTTATGAAGAATTACATACATACACCTTAATTTTTATCTGTTTACATATAGACCACCAAAACATTAATTTTCACATATATTCGTTCCACCTTGCTCATGAAAGATTTGGTGGTATAAATGTAAAAAGTTCATTAATGAAAGATTTAATCAAAGTTCAATAATAATTACTTAAAAAATATATAAATAATTTGATAACATGAATGAAATCAATTTTTGCTTCTGAAGTTTCGAAAATGTGATTGTTACGGCATTTTTTTAAACAGTTTTACATAACAGGGGTAAGATGGTCATTTTTTCAGAAACAGCTGTTCCACAGTTGTTTTCCCACAGCTGCAATCAAACAAACAACCAACTTTCCCGCAGCTGCTTCTCCGCAATGCTTCATGACAATAGCAATATTCACAATGCAAAGCTGAAAAGTTAGTAATCGAACCAAACAGTACCTTAGTTGTTCTAGAAGATAGCGAGTTTAAGAAAATCGGCATTCATGCATGGTTTAAGGATGCCGTGCCACAAACTATCCTTTTGGATGCAATGAGAGAAGCATCAGTAGAATTGATATTAGTTATTCAAACAGGGTAAGTTTTCCGGTTGACACAAGACATATGGAAACTCAAGCTAAGAAAAATTCAAAATTTTTGGGCATACAATCTACCACCTAAGTTGCCACTTCTAAGGGAAGTCCAATATGTCAGAGAGGAAAAAATTTTGAGCTACTTTTGGAAGACTGTATGGAGTAAAATGAGTATTAAATTTCAATTCAGATCAGACGAGCATGGTGAACTACAACTTTGAAACCTTTCTTAGTTTCTTTTTGAAAAGAACATCCTACAGTGGGATCCAGATCCTTCCAGAGAAAAGAAGAGGCCTTTCTTGAGTGATTGTCATTGAGAGTTGCCCAGACTAGCATAGAATTTATTCCAAAGTGGATTCCTCTAGACAACCTTATTTATTTGAAGCACGCAGTCAAGAACAAGGAGTTAAAGAAGCAGGTTATATATTTAATGGCTCGAGACTTGGCTCTTTAAAATATCTATCTATATGTTGTTCCAGTGTTACGTGTGCCAAAAAGGATAGATATTTATTCTATCATAATAGACTTTGGAAGGATGCAAGTATTTTGGAGTTAATTGAAATGGCGTGACATGAATTTAACAGTAGGATCGCCTCAAACATAGCAAGACAATCCATTTGCTATGATGATCATAGATCTAGTCCTAGAGCTTCCTAGGAGAAAGACGAAGCCCCTCCCCAGGGAGAATGATGTGAGACGCAACCATAATGTTGAATGTCGAATCTCGTATATCAGTGAGACGGCGTAACACCTGCAATGTTGGATGGGAGCAGGGATGCCGACTTCCAATTAGCATTTTCCATTCTTTCCTTTTTTATTTGTCCTATTCCTTTATTTTCTAATTAGGTTTTCCTGTAGTGAATACTGATATGTCCTTATTCTTCTGTTTTCATAGGCTTTTGATTTGGTTTATATAATTTGGAGATGTTTTCTCTCGGTTATCTATTGGAGTTTTGTATCATATTCCAATTGCAAGCGGTGTGTCTGTATCCTGCCTAAAAAAAGGTAGTGGAAGCTCTCACCACCCTAACATTGTTGATTTGGAATTTTCTCTACTGATTACAATCGAGACAACAGTCGATCGACGACCACTCGGACCAAATGAACCATCATATACTTCATTCCCCGCTATTCCACAACCACCTCCCTGCAAAATCCACTTCACAAATGCTATCTAGGAGCCGTAGATCAGGATCATCTTTAGAAAAGTTGCACAAAAATGGAATTGACCGACCAAAACAAACAAAAGAAGGAACTTACTGTAAAACAAGCATCCCTACAGCACGCTTCAATGTAATTAGGTATGGAACTAAGATTTAAACACTTTCAAACATTTATAATAATAAAACAAACTATCCTTTAGAACATCAAGCGTTAAACTCTATGAGTTTTGTGCACCAATCATTTCACTATGTTTCTTCTTTTTCTTTATAAGATTGAAGAAATAATATCAATTTGACAATCTAGGCATGTAAAACAAATTAAAACTACTAAAGTGCATATCATATAAAAAGTATAACTTTGAGCTTTCACATAATTAAGTAGTTTAGCAAAGCAAAGAATAGTATCAATTTGGCATTCCATCAACATCAATTGTGATTTCCCTCAAACACACAAATTTGCAACATACTAAGGTATCCTTAACCACTATTGCATCCCCAAACTGTGTGTTCATAAGAAAAAAAATCCTAAAGTATGCCAAGAAATGGTGATAATATTTTCAAATTAATCTTCATAATATTTTCACTGATTCCTTGAACTTAACAAATAAAAGAAAAGGATAAACCTAAAAATGGAGTTTAGTTCAAGATAAGCAAGAAAGAAATTAGTTCGACAATGTGAAAGGATATAGAGAAGAAAAGCAATAAAGAATAAGGAACCACAATTCTTATAAGTAAAGGCTGGCTACAAATATATTATCACAAATGACAAAATTATAAAACTATTATTAGGTAATTATCACAAAAGAGTCAAACACACTTCGGTACAAAACTGCAAAAAAACAGAAACATAACATGCAAAGTTTCAAGCATGGCTCTACAATCCTGCAGCATAAGTATAAAATTGCAAAATTGGCAGAATGAATTCATGGCTATTAAAACCTCCTATCCAATAAAAATTGAGAACACTTACTAGTGCCATCAAGCTTTCTGAACCACGAGCAATATCAACATAAAGATGTCTGCCCAATATGTTTACCAGAACCTTTACATATAAACAAAGCATCGTCATTGACCATACTGAAGTTGTCAATCTTGTAAAACCTGCATGAGCAGAAATAAGCATTAGAGTTCTTCAAAAGATCCCAAAACAAAGACAAGCAGGGATATTTATAATCCAACTTTTGAATAAATGTCAGCACTTTACAAAAAGGATCAGCATAACAATGTAAAATTGAATCAAATTAAATAACAAAGGAGATAGAATGTACGCAAAACTGATGTCATACTTAAGATTTTAAGGCTTTCCCATAACTCAGCCTTATCCTTCGGTGTAAGAGTACTAAGCTGGCCCTTGGCTTGCCTGAGTTTCTCCGTCAAAGAAGAAATGTCCAAATCCGCAGCTATACGAGATCTAAGGTAATGCAGTGCATACGGCAGAGTTGTGGTATCCGAGATTCTCTGAATTTTCTCAAAATGGTTCTGCAACCTTCCCAGCAAATCCAAATTCAAGTAAGAGGAAAAAAGATATATTTTTGTAATTAATAAATTCACAGAAACTTAACAAAAAAAAAAAAAAAAAAAAAACTACAGTAAAATAAATAATATAAGGCTTTAAACAGATAATTGAACGAAGAGGAAGAAAGCATTACTGCGACTTAATGAGCTCGTCAACTTCCCGAGCTCCCTCTAACTGCCGCTCAAGCGCAGTAACTCTTCTTCTGTGAGCATCATAAAACTTATATATTAAATAACCACCTCCCACTGCTCCAAGAGTAATAAATATCCTTCTCCTATGCCTATTCCAGAGACCTCTGCTTCAACAGTTCCGTGAAAAGATCAATGACCAATATCGAAATAAGATGAACAGACGAAGGACTGAAGCAGTTCCGTGTGAAAGGAGAGGAGAACTCACCTCAAAGAAAGCATGGTTTCTCCCTCAGCGAATAATGGAATCCATAATTAAACCTTCTCGCCAATTTCAGGAAACCTAGAAATGGGGTTCCAAAAGAAGAAAAAAGCAGGCAGATACGTTAGGGCGGCATCTGGTTGCTCGGGTTGAATTTAATTCATAAAATCCGAAGAACTTAAAAAATGGGGCTTCATGAAAGTTTATATTTATGCTGTAAATAAAAGTTTACTAAATTGATAAAAAAAAATAATTATAAGAATTATACTCATTTTTTATGACGAATTTTTTTTTTTGTTTTGTTGGGCTAATTGTCAAAGACAATTTATTGGTGTGAAGTTTAGTTGGATGTTCTCTTTTTTTTTTTTTTTTTCTTCCTTGAGGCTTTGACTTTGAGTTTTAAATTTCAAATTGAAATTATCATTAAGATTATTACTTGTTCATTTGAATGAAATTTACATACTAGTCACATAATTCTTTTGTATTTGTATATCCGACAATATATATATATATATATATATATATATATATATATATATATATATATATATATATATATATATATATATATATATATATATTGTTTTGCAAAAATTAGTAATTATGATATTTTTTATTTAATATTAAAATATTAGCATTAGGAATTGTAAATATGAAAATTTACGTTTTAAATATGTAAATACATAAGAATTATATGTTGTGTTTAGTGTGGTCGTGCGATAGCTTTTTCTGTTTGGCAAAACAATATTTTGCTTGCGTTCTCAAAAAACCGCAGGTAACTGTCGGTGAAAGCTGCATTTTCCCACCAGACTTGTTTATCTACGATGGTTGCTAGAAAGTTGTGATATGACTTTTATTAATCTTTTTTTGAAATAACCACCACAACTTTTTGAACAACTATTTTTTCTTCAACAGCATCACAACTGTTTCTTCAAACAACTACATTTATTTCTTCAAACAGCTACAGCTGCCCCAAAGAGACCCTAAAATGCATATTGTTGGTAAAAATTTGAATTTTAATAGTAATATAAATTTTATGAGTGACTCAAATTATAAAAACGTGACTTAAATTCATTATTAAAGTATTTGCTGATATAAATCAGTAAATTAATTTTTTATTTTGTGATTGGAAGATTAATTCCAAGTTCTATATTTCTTCCAATTTTATTAAACTTAAAATTGAATGCTTGTTTGGCTAAGTTTTTAAGTTGCAGAGTGTTTTGAAAATGCATTTGAGGGCATTTGATTATTGTGACATGTTGGCGTTTTGAAAAAATTAGTTACATAACGTTACCGTGGATATCATCTGCGTCCGACGTTCATTTTCTTCTTTTTATCAATGTTTCCCTCGCGAACTCCATGAGTACATCCCTCTCTCTAGCGGCTCTTGCACTAAGACCTCTCTGATGATCCCGTAGCGCCTCCCTCTCTTTCACGACTCTTGCCTCTAATCCTTTCTCTCGTTTCTCTGGAATCGTTGCGGTGAGTTTCAATAATCCCTCTCTCCCCCCCTCTCTATATGCAGTAAGATGCCCCCTCTCTCTGTTCTTAGGCTTTCTCTAGATCACTGTCACCCTCTGTGTGGTGATTTATGTTTGCTCTTTAGTTTTTGGGGTTTTGGTTTGGGCCTTCCAATTTGGTGGTATTCCCAATCTTTACTATGTTGTGTTTTTTGGTTTTTTTTATCTGAAATGTGTATGCGTTGTTGGATTGGGGTTGAGATTGGATTTTTGAATTTTGGTTATATTCTGTATGGAATTTCACGTATCTGGTTGTGGGTATGTATTGAGGTTGGAAATTTGTATGTGTTGGAAATGATTTTTGGATTTTTGGATTGTTTTCCTCGTATTCAATGGCTTTTTTGGTTTTGGTTCGACTCTTCTTATCTTTGTATTCCCAACTAAATAGCGTGGTTTTTGAATAATTTTTTTATTTGGATTTTGATTGATGTTAGAAATGCGTATGTTTTGGTTGAGGTAGGAAAGCGTATGTCTTGGCACTTCCCATCTCGCAGGAATCTCTACCTTGAGGTTGGAAATGCATATTAGGTTGAAATATATTGGTGAAATACATATTTTGTTCTCTTTGTCAAGTGCGATTTGTGGGCTTTGCATTGAATAAAACCTATACTATGCACTGTCATTCTTCATTGTCTGATATTTCATACCTAAGAACCTTTTCATTTTGCAAATTTTCTCTGGCTTTTGATCTGTTCAGCAGTTATTCTATTTTAATGTGAATACTTTGCTTGGGTGGATGTGTTGATTGCACGTGCATTCATTTAGAAGTATAAAAGGGTTTTTCTTGTTGGGTGTATTTGCGTGTGTATGTGGTTGTTATGGATGTTGTTGAGAGGCAGTGGTGATGTGTTGGTGGTGCGGAGGTGTGTGGTTTTGTTTGTGTTGGTGGATGTGTGGAGATGGTGGTAGTGGTGTTGAGGATGTGCAGTGGTGATGTGTAAGTGATGTGGAGTTGTGTGGTCGTCTTTGTGGCAGTGGATATGTTGGTGGATGTGTGGAAGTGTTGGTTTCTTGATCTGTTGGTGTGTGGAGGTAATTGTGTGTGGACGTGTTCGTGTTGGTGGATGTGTTTGTGTTGGATCTGAAGAGACAACAGTGATGCTATTGTGGCACTCCTATTTTCTTTGAGTTTCAATAAATATTTTTTTATGGTATCCTATTTTTGTTGATTTGTTTGTTTCAATCTAGTATACATAATGATTATGACCAAAGAGGCTAGTTCATTTATGATGTGGGATAAGGATATAAAGATATTTTTTTGCAACTTTTGCCTCAAGGAGGTCGAATTGGGAAATAAGCCAACAATATATTTCAACAAAGAGCACGAAAAAATATTATTAAAAAATTTAAGTGATGTACAAGCAGAGACTATGATTGGATGTAGTTAAAAAACAAGTGCGATCAACTAAAGAAGGATTAAAAAATTTGAAAGGAATTGAAGCGAGGATCAATGAGCTTGGTGGGCAGAGAGATTGATAATGAACAATTTTGAAATGTTTCTTATTTTTATCAAATTTTTATTTGTTTTCAAATCCAACAACATGGTATATGAATTTATAGGCGGTGTATGCTGCGAAAAAATTTAAATATAGTGGAATTGATCCTGAGCTGAAGGAGAAGTTAGATTGTATGTTTAAAGGTGTCATGACAACATACAATAATGCATGTGCACCTAGTCACAGGGTTTGGTGGCATCCCCAAAAATTTGGAAGTTGATCTTACAAGTGATTCCAATGAAGAACCCAGCCCAAACCTCCATGAAGTTGAGTCTACTAGCCAGTCAAAGTGTCCTGGGGTTGAGAAAAAAAAAGAGAGAGCTACTTTTCCTAGAAGCCAGATCTCATAGTTTATGGTTTCATGCTCTAATGACCCCGACCCGTCACAAGCAACTTTTGTCATGCAGGTTTATGCAAATTCTGGATGCAACTCCAAAAATTTACAAGGACGTGTAACTGTATTTGTTCTCAAAGAAGTTGCTTAATGATTCGACTTGGATAGAGTTCTTCATGACGATGATCGCTGATCGTAGGGTCTCTTACCCAAATTATTTTCATGGGAGTAGTGACGTTTGAGGGACACTTTTTTATTAGATTCTTTTGTGACATTTCATATTTGTTATTTGTTTATTTATTTTGGATATTTTTATTTGCTTATGGTTTTTCTTGCTGCTTTGGATATTTATGTTACTTTTCACTCTAATTGAGAGTCTTTCATTCATCATTATGTTTTCGATTTACTTCTGTAATGTTATTTGCTTATGTTGGTTTTGTTCATAACCTAATAAGATTGTAGCTAATTCATTTATGCTTATGTGTTAGCCACTTTGATACCAAAATACATGGATGCAAATAAAGAAAGGCACAGAAGGAGAGTTGTCATTGTAGTATGCTTGATGTATGATTATTATAACTTATACATAGACCCCCCCCTCCCACTTGCATGACATCCTCATATGCTAGCAATAAATCGGTTGAGGAGTTGCTTGCAGGCCACCCAATGAGTTTTAGAAATATTTTTTGCATGACACATGCAGTATTCACGACCTGTTGAAGGAACTACACATATATCAGACTTCATGGCTCATCCAGAATGACTTCACGAGAGGTTTTAACTATGACCCTCTACATATTATTGTAAAATGAATCAATGCGAGAAATTATGAAGATATTTTATCACTCTTCTGAAATGATTTGCAGATACCTCTCATAGAGTTGAATGCACTTATCAGTTTTTCTTCACAAGTCATAAAACTAGTAGATCCTACATTCAAACGGACCCCCATAAAGATTTTGCATAATGCACAATATATGACATACTTTAAAGTAATTCCTCCTATTTATTATATTCAATTTTAATATGAATAACATAATTATGTAACCTTCGTTATCTTTCGAGAATTGTATTAAAGCAATCGATGGAGCACACATTGATGCATGTGTTCCAAATAAAATGAAGGTCGCATTCATCTAACTGTTGTGAGCCCTCAAAGTAGAATGTCATGTAGGTATGTGACATCAACATGTGCTACACTTTTTTCACGGCCTGTTTGGAGGGTAGTGCACATGACAGTCAAGTTTTTAAACCTGCAATACAGAATAACAAATACAACTTCTCACATCTACCTACAGGTTTGCTTGGGATCGAGCAACTCTCATAATTCTTTTTTCTTTCAAAACTAATCATTCAATTCACATCAAGTAAATACTATTTAGTTGATGCTCGGTATCTGTTGTAGCAAGGGTACCTCAAGCCCTATCTTGATACGAGATACCACATATTTAACTTTAATAGTCACTTTCTTAATTTGGGTAGTAATAACATTCACTATTTAGTGTAGTGTCTATCTTTATTTTGTAATATTTAGCACTAAATATTTACTTTTAAAGTATAAAATGTTTTGGTACGAACAATTATGTTCCAAATAATAATATTATACAAGGGTAAAATAGTCATTTGTCTAGAAACAACTGCAACACAATTATTTTCAAACAATAAATAACAAACTGACAACCAGCTTATCAGTAGCAACTTCCTATGGTAGTTGCTACATAGTAGCTTATTATAAGTACGCAACTACCCAAAACAGACCCTAAGTGATAGTACAAATTTGTATTCCTACCTCCATTCAATTGTCAATCAAACCATCTTAAACTTATTGTAAGAAATTTTGATAAAAACTATAATGGGAAAAAAATACTATACATAAAAATGTGTCAGCATGAATCTCAAAGCAATTTTATGACCTAAGCAAGAATAAAGTGGCAAAGGTAGGCTCATTAGAAAGTGATCTGATGACCTAGAAGACTGATCAGCTTATACTAGCCAATTATCGTTTGAACTGATTTAACAACATATGACCAAATGGCTCATCCAGACCCCACAAACAACTGAGGCTTCCCTTGGATAACTTGGAGTCACTAGCTTCAATTACCATCAGCGGGAAATGAATAAACTATCCATCGAGTTATGGTGGCTAACCCTCTCCTTGATGCTTAGTTTAGTGATACACCTAAAATATATAGTATTTTTATGCACATTTTTATACCTATTTGTAATGATATTGCACTTTAAGGGAAGGTATTTTGTGTTTTTCTTGCAGGTATGATGAAAATGGATGATCATGATGAAAGGAGCAAATTTAGATCAAATCTGGAGCACAAATAATGAAAAATCAAAATTTTGGCACTAGCGGCTAAGCGCCGCTGGCCGCTGGGCCGGCGCTTAGCCGCGACAATTAAAAATCGAAATTCAAATGAATTTGACACCAATTTCAAAGGGGATGGATGCAACTCTTGGTGGTAACTACCATAACTTCCTTTGGGCGGCACGTTTGAATGAAGGGGTGCGTTCCTTGGTAGATACATTGAATCTGGACACATTTTGAAGAGACACCAAGGCACCTTTTGGTTTACTATTTAAAGAGAGTGTCGGCATATTTTTTTAGGTTTGTGTGTTGTATTTTGAAAATGGGTCGCCTACAGAAGTTGTCGGCGAATTTTAGGTTTTAAATTTAATTTAAATATATATAATTTAGAAAGTAGCATTTGATTTTGAAAATAATTTTAAGTTTGAAACTTTTAAGATACGAAATCAAACCGATCTCACATCCCGAATAGTTTATATAAACGAGCACCGCACCACAAACTGTGTATTTATCCCGATGAATAGACACACTGCTTGATGATGGAGCTCGGTTAAATAAACTAGAAGATTTATGACATCCGTTTGGTCTGCAAACCAACTTTATAAGCCGACAAGTTCCTCTGCTTAATATAAATGAATTAAGCAGGGTTTATATTACCTGGGTTCTTAAAGTTTCCTATAAGGGCAAGCCCCTATAGTTAATTACATCTTAAATGACAGGAATCATTTAAGAAAACTCTCGATAATGATTAGTGGTTTTGCTCTCAAGAATTTCAAGGTTTAAGGTTTTCAAAGGATTGGATTTTGGAATTTTCAATAGGGATTAGCTGAAATTTGGAATAGTTTGTTTTAAGAGTCCAAAGGAAGAGAAGTAGGAGAAGTTGAGGATCCAAGAAGAATCTTGGCAACTTCTCAAACTATCCTGTTGTTTGGCTTCAATTTAGGAGTTCATTTAATGTTTCATCTTGCCTATTTTAATTAATTAGGACTTATATTCGTATGACATGATCATACAAATATCCTCAAAGATGTGAGGGTTTATGTCATACCAAACAACTACCTCGGAATCCTAAGACCGGTTAGGGCTTAATTTGCATAATATGATTATGCAAGTGCCTAACGAAAAGGTTGAGGATTTATGTTGCACTAGGCAAACTACCTCGAAATCCTATGGCTTGGTTATTTAATTCTAAGAATGGTTTTGCTGAAGTAGACACAAGTTTTGCTGATGACGATGGCCGTGCTGCCCACCATGCTCCAAGCTCTTTGTTGTTGCAGAGTTTTAGTTTTAGAAGTTATAAATCAGGAGATGAGAGAAGTGTTTTGGTTTAGAGAAAATCTTAAAATCCAAGTGTTTTTAATATTTAATTAAAACAAATCTTAAAGTTGTTTAAACAGAACCGATTAAGATCTCACGGTTCCATCATCCCGGCACCGTTATTTTCATTGAATTCACTTAGTCCAAATAAATTTGCTAAACTCAACTGAATGAGTTCCACACTTTCATTTAGATCGTGGGAAATCCCGTTAGAAACACGTGGGTTACATCATCCGAGGTATTCCCGATCATTCAACGAGACGTTTTAATTTAGTTACAATTGTAGTTTTGTTGTTCTGTTTGTGATTAAATCTTGAGTTATTTTATATTTTGGAATGTTGTGGCGGTGAATTTTATCTTGCAATGACTTTTATTTTAGTTTTGGTTTCAGTTCAGGGACTATCCTAAAGGTTTTGGTTTTCATGCAACAGTCTTGTTTATCATGCAATAAAAAGTAAAGTACAGTGCATGTAAGTAAATTGCAATAAAATAAGAGCGTACCTGGAGGGTCTTCCCGTCATCCCAAGCTGCACTTGAAACACATGTTAAGGCATTTAAATATTTTGCAAGAAATACCTAGGTAAAGCTAAGGGAAAGGGTTTTGGTTGTCTACCAAGTTTTTAATCCTATAACTAGTCATCTCCTATGACGTCTAGGTTCTTGGTTTGGTTTAAGGATGATTTTCTTCATCAAAGAATAACTAGATTCACTTGTTCTTCTAAAACATCCCGTCATATTGAGGAAGTGCTTAAGACAAGTCCTAAACATCTTTTCAATATTTCTGGGATTGTTTTGAGTCCAAGTAAATTTAGTTTTCCAGGTGAATTAATCATCTAGAGGTTTAAGTTTTGTTCACTTGCTCAGTGAACTAGGACATTTGAATATCCTATAAGTGAAGTAACACTCCACTTGATACTTCATTTAAGAGTTATAATAATAAGAGCTTTAAAAGGGCAAATCAACTTATTAAGTATTTTAATGATTGAAACTTAATGATTTAATTTTAATTTTGACTTAATAATAAAAAAATAGTTTATGTTTGGAATAGTGTTCAAGTCATTTTTTTTAGATTTAATTTAAATCTTTACGTTTTAAATGATGTTATATCTTATATTTAACCTTTATGTTTTAAGTTTACTTTAAGTGTTTGGTTTAACTCTTAATGATTTCATTTAGGTGTGTTGTTAAATGATTTTAATTCAATTTAATTTTAATTTAATTTAAGTTTAATTTAATTTAATTTAATTTAATTTAATTTGATTTAATTTAATTTAATTTAATTTAATTTAATTTAATTTAAATTTTAATTCAATTTAATTTTAAATTTTAATTTAATTTAATTTTAATTCAACTTAATTTGATTTAATTTATTTTGATTTAATTTTAATTTTTATCTTAATATATTAAATATGGTTTAATTTAATTGTTAAGTTGTTAACTTGATTTAGATTTTGATTTAATTCAATCTCAACATCTTTAATTTAATTTAATTTAATTGTTAAATTGTTTAGCATTTTAAATTTTAAGTTAGGATTATCCTTTTAGTTAAGAATTAAATATTATTGAAGTGATTAATTTAGGGATTCATAAATTAAAGAATAAATATCCTCTTAATAATATCCCTACTTTAATAATTCCAATTTCTATTATTCTTCCAAAATTTCAATTAATTAATTAATTAAAGTTTTATTTTAATTATATTTGAAATGGTCGAGTAGGTTTCTACCCTCAATCATTTAAGTTTCAATCATCCAAAATCAGCTTAAAATCAAATATTTTACCCTCCCTTTTTGATTAATCCTAAAATTTTAATTAAGGGTTGAAAATTTTAATTACCCTTTTGCCCTTCAAGCTTAATAATTCTATAACTCACTAAACTAAGCTCAAATGAACTTGAAATGTTTATTTAACCTCACTCACATGTCAATTAAGACATTAGAGGAGAAAATATGATTTTTCTGTATTTAATTTATTTATATAATTATTTTTAATGGAAAATAGGGGTTTTCAAGGAAAATTCAATAACATGACTAAGAAAATGTTTCTATTCTTAAGAAAATAATGGGATGTTCCTAATGACCAGAGGACCATTTGGGCCAATTTTGGTGATTTTTTGCATTATATTTTATTTATTAGAATTATTTTGAGTTTTGGAGTATTAATTAATTAAAAAAAGAAATAAAAGTTGAAAAATGGATTTTATATTTTTCAAAAATTTCCCTGACCTCCGGAAAATTAGAGAACTAAATTTTATATTTTTCTGATTTTTCTTTGATTTATTAGAATTATTTTTGTGGAAATGTTAAAGAAAATCATTTTTTTAATTCAAAAAATTGTTTTAAGCCTTTAAAATTCAATATCTTACCCTAGAGACTTAGGAAAAATATTTGGTTTGTTCCTAGGTGATTAGAATTCAAAATGTGACATTTTGGTGATTTTTAATATTTTTATGATTTTTATTATTTTTTAATTATTAAAAATATTAAAATAATGATAAAAATTAACTTTTTTAGAAAATTAAAATTTTAATTTTCCTAAATTCCTCTAATATCAGAGAAGCCCCAAAACCATTTTTGTGAATTTTTGAAAAGTATTTTGTGAGTTATGAATTTTTAAAGTTTAATTTTGGTTATGTGACTTAATTAATCCATTTAGTGGGGTTAATCATTTTCAATTGATTTCAAATTTTTATGTGATGTTCCTCTGAACCTAAAGATTAGTGGAGAATTGTTTTCAAGTTAATTTGATGTGTAGTTAACCCTAATTAATTAAAGTTCAATTTTGGATGGTTAGGCCAATTAGGGTTGTTCCATTTGAATTAACTCAAAACCTATTTTTCCTAGGTTCCTCTGGTCATAAGAAACATCACCAAATTTTCCTAAAATTTATTTCTCAACATGCTAATTATTGGAACTAAAATACTCAAAACAGTAACATGAACTTGGAAAATCAATAACTTCTCATAGGGATGGCCTTTGACTTTGGAAAATTCGGGGAATGTTCCCAAGTTCAGAGGCTTCAAAAGCCCTATGGTCTCATGCCATGGTGAATTGCCTATGCAAATGAAGAATTAAAAGAATGCAGAGAGTAAATAAATCATTAAAAATAAAATACTTAATGAAATGACTTGATTTCTTTTCCACATTATTCTCCTCTGCTCACTGAGCAAGAGGATATTTTTATTTTATTTTTGTGATTTTTCTATGCAAAGATATGGATTTTTGAAGTTCTAGTAATTAAATAAATAGAAAATAGCCCTAATTTCCTACTTATCCACGCGGCGCCACGCCATCCTCGGCAGCTCCGAAATGCCACGCGACGCGCTCTGATTCGGCGCCGCCATCTGAGTCAGCGCTGCGGGGGCCAGCCATTCATGTATCATCTCCCGGTCCGACACCATCAGAGCCGTCCGTCCAATACACGCTCGAATGGACGGCATCCGTTCATCGTCCCCGATCGACTTCACCCGAGAGCCGTCCATCTTCCAGGCTTGATATCTCTCTCGATTCTTAACTGATTTCTACGTTCTTATACTCTATGGATTCGTCTTGAAGAGACGAACACATCCATACAGTTTATGTGGCATGAAATTAACCCAATCAAAATAAAGAATGTTCAGAAGCTCGGGACGAAGAGAGAGCTCATACCTTTGCTCAGAGAAGTGTGGCTTCGATCTAAGAGTTGTGTCACCTTCGATTGAACCTAAGCAAGCTCCATATGAAGTCTCTGGCCCTGGGGAATTCCATAGACCTGATTTCCACCAGACCCGATTTCAACTTTTGGAGGCTAGAACAAATGGGTGGCCTAGAGAGGGGGCTTTCACTGGGGAACTCCTTCTCTTGGTCTTGTGCAGGTGTGGGTGAGTTTAATTTGATTTTGGTGGAGGATTTGAGAGTGTCCTATTCTGGCCTGGGAATTGAGCTCCAAAATTAAGCTCAATCAGTGGGAGTTAGAGCAGGAGAACAGTGGGGATGGATTTCTCTTGGCTAGGGGAAGCTTTGTGAGGAGTTTAGAGGGATTCTGTGAAGGTTTGGTACAGCCAACCTTTTGGCCGAGAGGGGTTGGCTGGCTTAAATAGCCATGGCCATGGCTTCTCAGGGGGAGTTAGGGGCTTGGATCAACTGCTCAGGGCAAGGAAAGAACAGCTGCAATGGCCATTGGGCATGGGGCAGCTCAGCAGGTGGGAATTCCAAACTTTGGCTCATCCCAAGGTTTCGGCCATGACATTTTCGGTGACTCAGGCGGCTGGCCGGCAGGGTCAGGTCACTGTTGTCATCAGGGAGGTCAGTGCTTGAGGTTTGTGAGTTCAATTAGCAAGTGCCAAGTGTAAAGGAGTTGAATCAAAGTAGAAGGGGGAGGGATCATTTTGGGTTTCATTTGGTCAACCCATTATTTAGGGTTTGGTGCACCCTCCAAGGGACTTTGGGTGCTATGGGGAATCAGGTAAGTTAGCTGGTTTTGAGTGGAGAAGTCCCCATCCAAACATATTTGGATTAATTTTGGGTTAAGGGTAATCATGGTTGAGGCTAATGACCTTAAGGGAATCTAGAGAGAGCATCCTCCATTTTCCCAATGTGGTATGGTCACATGTCAAACCTTTCATGGCTCCACATGGGGCTTAGGGATGGCTTCATGGCTCTTATATGGCTTGGGAAAAGTTGGCTTGGTTTCATGGAAGTAGGTTTTAGGAATTTTGGTATTTTGGTGTGAAATTTGGATGGTTTGTCATATGGCTTAGTTTAGAAAAGTTTGATTGTTGATTTAGAACTTAGGGATGATTTTAATTGAGTAAGGATGAGATGAGATTGTAATGTGGGCCTTAGGATGGATTTGGGCTTTTAGAATTTGGTAAAGGTGGGCTTTTAAAATGGTTTAAGGGAATGGGCTTTTATGTTTCAAAATGGGCTTTTAGATGAAAAATTTTTCAAAGGGCCATGCTAAATAAATGTTGGGTTTGGTTTAGGGATGTGTCATGAGTGATTTGAGACAAATTTGAGGTGATTTGGAATTGAATTGAGTCTAATTTAGGTCCCCTTGGTGATAGGGTCAAAATAGATCAAAATGGACTATCTTGGGTTAAGGTTGGGCTAATGTTGAAATTGATGTAAAGTCAATGTTAAGAAATGTTTATGGGAGTGTAACAAAGAGTTTTCAACCTTGGTTGGGCTTTAATTTTGGGATTTGGGCCTATTTGGGTTCATGGTGGATTTAGGCCTATTTAGGGAATTTTGGGTTTGGTTTGAATTTGAGTAAGGTTTGGGTCCAAATTTTGGGCAAACTATGTTAGTGTTTTATTTGTGGAGATTTTACAGATGATTTAGAAAAGGTTTGGGGTTAATTGGAGTTGAATTGAGTTGGTTTGGGCTAAGTTTGGGTTATGGGTCAAAATTGGGCTTTGAGTTTAAAAATGAAATTGGATTCAAATGTCAATCAAATTGGGTTTGGATTTGGTCTAGATTGATATTGGGGATATTGAATTTTAGTTTAGAATTGAATTGGACCAAAATTGAGGTCAATTGGAAAGGTTTGGTTTGACATTGGGTTCATTTGGGTTTGACTTTTGGGAAAATTGGGGGTTTTGGCAAAAGTGGGGTAAATTGACAAAATTGGCCCATGGTGTAGTTGCATAAAATGAAATTGAAAATATTTGGGATTTTTTGGAATTTTATGGGAATTTTTGGGAATTTTTGAATTTTTGGGTCAAGAGGGGCATTTTGGTAATTTGGAGGGTATTTGGGGTATTTTTGGAAATTTTAGTATTTTTGGTTATGGATGATCAATTTGAATGGTTGGGAATGTTCAAGGTTAATTTTGGGGAGTTTTGGGTGGTTTGGAAATTTTGGAGGTTTTGGGTAATTTCAAGGGTTTTTTTGGTAGGCTAGGTGGGTCCGGGGCCCCGGGGGTCAAAAATTGAAATTTTGAAAAAATGAAGGTTGATCAAATGTAAGTGAAATGAAATTATTTTGGTTGAGCCATGATAAGCTCATATGAGTCATGAAAGGACTCATTTGAGGTATTCACTATGTTGTTCCTAACCCTCTTAGCTAGGGGCTTAGGGGTTAAGGTCCATCCATGTGAAATACCTACATGAGTCAGGAGATCAAGTTGGGTATATGTGTGGTTTCTAGGATGTGTGTGTGAGGGTGTAGTGTATGTGTAAGTCAGCTCTCATCAGACCAGGCCACCTAGGGTGATCCTAAGGCCAAAGAGTCCTATAGGGAACTCATCCTTTAAACTTCCATATTTGATCTCAACCCTCTAGGTGATTAGGGGTTTACAATCAGGCTTACGGGGTTTGCAAGGAGTTAAGAAGTAGTTTGAATTTCTAAGTGGTGGATTCCATTTCTAGTCCTCTAGGATAGTCAAAGGAAAAGTCTAAGGCTAAATCCTAAGTACTAAAAAGAGAAGAGAAGACCTCATCAAAAATGAGGTCAACAGAGAGTCTTAGGAAAGATTAGGGGAGGCTTTAGGAGGCTCTTCCACTGCGTTTTGAAGGGTACTTCCATTGTTCTTCCACTGCATTTTAAGAGTTTTTATTAAGAGTAGGAGTAGAGAGTAGAAAGGAGAAAAGGGTCGGAGTGAAGTCTTCTTCTTCCCACTTCTTTTCTTTCTTTTAGTTTAGTTTTTATTGAAGTCTGAAGTCTGTATTCTGAGTCATCAGAGTTGGGAGACTTGCTCTGAGGAGTAGTTTAGCGAAGAGTCAAAGTTTCAGAGGAACTTCATTAGTCTTGTGGAGAGGATTTTCAGATAAGTGTTTACTTTTAATCATTTTATTAATACTTGCTTTCGTTTGTTATTTTTCTTATTGTTTTTAATTTCAAATCAATGTGTTTTTGTATTTCCCAATGCATTCTGAGTAGTTTACTTTATCTTTTTCTTTCTTAAATAGAGAAGTAATTAATTTATAAAGAATTGTTGTGGAAAGTATAAGTGTTTAAAAGTTGGAAGAAGTTGTGAAGATTGATTCGAAAACTTTGTTTACTTCTTAATTTGGTCTGTTAAGTTGTAGAATTTCTTGAGATTATGTAAGATCCAATGCGGTATTGTCTCATAAAAGTTAGTAAGAATCACATGCAATTATATGGGTGAGAATTGTAGTCCATGTAATTGCATGTAATATTAGAATATATTTTTATGAAAGGGAGTAAAATAGAGGATTTTAGAGTGACAGGCTAAAACCCCCTAATTTGGTTTGAAATTTTGAGTTTTGTTATGAGAAGTTAGCCCCCAGGTGGTGGGAATTGAGGGAACTCTAGAGTAAGAGACTTGGTATCTTCCACCGCCTAACCATGTTCAAAATAATAAAAATTTCAAATTAATCTATGTTCTTTATAGAACCAAGTAAGGGTAAAGAACACATTTGCTTCTATCTGTCACAACAAATTTAAATACTTCCACAACAATACTTTAAGAATTATTACTACTTCATAAAAGGAAAAAAAAAGATATTCTAGTTAATAGTATTTTACATCCAGTGTTATTAGTTATTATAATTTTAATTTCATTGCTTAACATTTTATTAAGGAAATTTTAAAAGACAAATCAACTTTCAAAACTTTTCAAAATCAAGACATACTTTTTCAAAAACAATTAAAGAAAGTAAAAATATAATTTTCTGATTTCTTTAAAAATTTTCATATTTCCCTGTGGGTTCGATATCTCGAGACTTAATCAGAAAGTCCTATATTACTTGATAAATGATACGTATACTTGCGTAGTATCCCATATTATAAAATCATAAGTTTCATATCTAAATCAACAACGCATTTATCGGACGGTACCAAGTTTTTGGTGCCGTTGCATTTATCGGGGATCATTTAGCATAAAGGAACTCTCCCGACAAGATTGAAGGCTGACAAACGAATTATTAATTTAATCAGCAAGATTGAACTGTTCAAATAAATCTTGTCAACTATTTAGCTGATTGGTCTTGCATGAAGGATGAACCAGTTGATGGTCTTTATCTATCCAGCCAACCAACATCACAGATTGCTTCACCTCATCAACCTAATTGATCAAGCCAAAGAACATCAAGGCCTTGTGCCTATAAAATTATATTTCTTAAGATATCCTATACATACCTTATCTAAGTAAGGGCATAACTACAACTTCAACTCTTGTACCTCTCTTGTCTATAAATAAGGGATCATTTCATGAATAAGTGGTTATACAATTGTCTCATCTTTTTTTATTTATTAGTATACTCCCATCTCTCTCTCTCTCTTCCTCATGTACTATGCACTATTCCTTAGGTGTGATCCAGAAAAAAATCTTAGCTTAAACAGATATATTATTGTGTGCTAGTAAATTCATTGTGATAGAGTGATATATTAATGTCCTAGTGTTGTATGAATGTTTAACAAACACACAAATAAAAGAAAAAACTAATAGAGAAAATAACATGAGTTTTATATGGAAAAACCTAAAAAGGATAAAAATCATGGGGCCTAGCCCAATTAAAATGATTCCACTATATCAATGTAGGTTATAAGATTTCACTAACCCTTAAATAATAGATGTAAATTGCACAACTAAGGTGTTATTGATCCACCAATATTTATGCTTACGATATATATATATGATTTGATACTCCTTTTTAATGATTTTATAATGTGGATACTGCGCAAGTATACGTATCGTTTATCAAGTAATATAGGACTTTTTGATTAAAGCCCGAGATACCAAACCAACAGGAAAAGTTATTAATAAAGAAAATATATTCTAATTCAGAAAATAGAAAATTAACTTTTTACTTTTAGAAATGGTAATCAAACTAAAGATAATATTTTTGGAAAGAAAATTCAGTTCTTTTTGTTAATTTTTATAATTTTAAAATGAAAGTAAGCAACTATTTTAACTAAATTTTTGTAAGATGTATGTAAATGCAAATGAAATATCTTTTTCCTTTTTATGAATCAGTAATAATTATGGAAAATATTTGTTGTGGAAGTATCTAAAATGCATTGTGACAAATAGAAGCAATTATATTCTTTACCCTTACTAGAGATGCTATAAGGAACATAGGTCAATCAACTGTTTTAAAACCTTGAAGATGGGTTAGGAAGGAAAGATACTAGCTCTCACTCTAGAGTTTCCTCGATTCCCTCCACCTTGGGGATAATATCTTGTATCAAAACATAAAAAAATAAACCAAATTGGGGGCTTTAGCCTATCAATCTAAAGTTCTCTAATTCTACACCCATCAAAGTATATCTCCCTATTTATTTGCATCCAACCATATGTATTACATTTTCACCCATACAACCTCATGTAACTCTTTCCATTTGTTGACTGAGACAATACCATACCGATTCTTACATGTTCTTGTCAGCGTATTTTTAGGTTTTAAATTTAATTTAAATATACATATATAATTTTAAAAGTAATATTTGATTTTTTTTTGAAAATAATTTTAAGTTTAAAAATTTTAAGATAAGAAATCAAACCAATCTCACATCCCAAATAATTTATATAGACGAGCACCACACCACAACTGTGTATCTATCCCGAAGAATAGACACACTGCTTGATGATGGGGCTTGATTAAATAAACTAGAAGATTTGTGACATCTGTTTGGTCTGTGAACCAATTTTATAAGCCGACAAGTTCCCCTGCTTAATATAAAAGAATTAAGCGGGGTTTATATTACTCAGGTTCTTAAAGTTCCCTATAAAGGCAAGCCCCTATAGTTAATTACATCTTAAATGACGGGAATCATTTAAGAAAACTCTCGATAATGATCAGTGATTTTACCCTCAAGAATTTCAAAGTTTAAGGTTTCAAACAAATTGGATTTTGGAAATTTCAATAAGGAATAGCTCAAATTTGGAACAGTTTATTTTGGGAATCCAATGGAGAAAGGTAGGAGAAGTTGAGGATCCAAGAGGAATCTTGACAACTTCCCAAACTATCCTATTGTTTGGTTTCAATTTAAGAGAATTATTTAATGTTTAAATTCTACCAGTTTTAGTTAATTAGGACTTACATTAGTATGACATAATCATACAAACGACCTCGAAGATATGAGGGTTTATGTCGTACCAAACGACTACCACAGAGTCCTAAGACCGGTTAGGGCTTAATTTGCATAATATGATTATGCAAATGCCTAACAAAAAGTTGAGGATTTATGTTGCATTAGGCAAACTACCTCGAAATCCTATGACTTGGTTATTTAATTCTAAGAAAGGTTTTCTTTGAAGTAGACACAAGTTTTGCTGAAGCAGATGGCAGTGCTGCCCACCATGCTCCAAGCTCCTTGTTATTGCAGAGGTTTGGTTTTAGAAGGTGACAATCAAAAAATGAGAGAAGTATTTTGATTTAAAGAGGTTGAAAATTTAGATGGCTTAATGTTTTAATTAAAACAAATCTTAAAGTTGATTAAACAGAACTGATTAAGATCCCACGGTTCCGTCATCCCGACACCACTATTTTTATCGAATTCACTTAGTCCAAATGAATTTGCTAAACTCAAGTGAATGAGTTCCACACTTTCATTTAGACTGTCTAAAATCTCGTTAGGAACATGTGGGTTACATCATCCAAGGGATTCCCGATCATCCAATGATTCGTTTTAATTTTAGTTGTAATTAAAGTTTTATTATGGTTGGTGATTAAATTTTGAGTTGTTTAAACATGCTGGGTTCAATCATTTTCATGCATTCATAAGTACAGGAAAATAAGACATTTAATAAATTGCTAAATGTAAATTACAATAAACTTAAATGCGTACCTGGCGGGCACTCCCGTCATTTTCACCTACACTTAAAACACATGTTAAGACATTTATTTATTTTTGCAACAAGCACCTAGGTAAAACTAAGGGAAGGTTCTGATTGTCTCCAAAGTCCTAATCTTATTGCTAGTCACTTCCTATGACGTCTAGTTCTTTGTGTTTTTGTTAATGATGATTTTCTTCATCAAAGAACAATGAAGTCTCACTATTCTTTTTAAAACATCCCATCAAGTTAGAGAAGTGCTTGGAATCAAATTCTGAACATCTTCTTAAACATTTTAGGGATTACTTCGAGTTCAGTTAGTTTCATTGTAGTGATGAATCAATCACCCAAGTTACTCTTGCTCAGTGAATTAGAACGTTTGATTATCCTTATGAGTAAGATGATATTTTCATTTAATGCTTCATTTAAGGATTATAATAATGAAAGCCTTTAGGGGCAAGTTGGTTCATTAAAGATTTAACCATTCTTAAATTAAAGTTTGAATTAATGGTTTAAAGTGATTTAGTTATGAAATTTTAGTTGATCTTTTTAGGTTTTTTAAATCATTTTAAGTTGGAAAAGTGTTCAAATTGTTTAATCCTGTTGAATTTTACTATTTCAAATAGTCTTAACTTTTTAGTTTCATTTTGATTTAAAATTTTTTTTATTATAATCTCGTAATTATGAATTATTCTAGGTTAACTTTAATGTTTTAAATTTGCTTTAATTTAAGTTTCAGGCAACTTTAGATTAGTTTTAATATCTTAAAATATTCCAATTTAGCCTTAACGTTCTGAACTTATTTTAATTTAAGTTTTAAATAATTTTAAATTAACTTTTTTTAATTATGCCTTTAGTTTAATCATAAGATTTTCAAAATGGTTCTTTTCTCAAAATATTAATTTCAATCATCATTTTAGAGTTTCATTAACTGATATTTAAATAATGTTTGATCAAATTATTGATTAGGGATTCAATTTAAAGGATTAAAATCTTCCTATATTCAACATCCCTTAATCTTAACAATTCAAGCTTTAATTAATCTTCCAAGTGATATATGATTTAATTAATGTTTCTTCTTTAATGTTTAAGGTGTTTTAATGAGTTTCTACCACTTAAATTCCTTATGTTTCAATCATCCAAAATAAAGTTAGGATCAAAGATTTAACCTTTCTTTGGTTAAGCCTAAGGATTAATTAGGGTTAAAGCCTTTTAATTACCTTAATGCCCTCTTAAGCTTATTCATCTCATAATTCATCAAATCAAGTTCAAATGAACTTGAAAATTTTATGTCACCTTACTCATATGTCAATTAAGACATTAGAGGAGAAAATGTGATTTTCAAATTTTAATTTAATTTATATAATTATTTTAATGGAAAATAAGGATTTTCAATGAAAATTCAACAACATGACTAGAAGAAGTTTCTATCCTTAGGAAAATTATGGGAGGCTCCTACTGACTAGAGGACTACTTGGACCAATTTTGATGATTTTTTGAATTTTATTTTATTTATTATAATTATTTTAAATTTTGGAGTATTAATTGATTATAAAATGAAATTAACATTAAAAATTGGGTTTATATTTTTCTTAAATCTCTCTAATCCTAAGGAGCTCAGAGAAATATATTTTATATTTTTTTGATTTTTCTTTGAATTTTTAGAATTATTTTAGTGAAAATGTTGGAAAATCCATTTTTAATATTAAAAATTGCCTTAAACCTTTAAAATTCAAGATCTTTATTTTGGGACTTAGGAAAGATATTTGGTTGGTTCCTAAGTGATAAGGGGACCAAATATGACATTTTTATAAATTTTAATATTTTTGTGAATTTTATAATTTTTTAATTATTAAAATACTTAAAGTAAGGTTAAAAAATGAAATTTTTAGGAAAAATCCAATTTTTATTTTCTTAGAATCCTCTGATACCAGACATGCCTCAAAATCAATTTGGTGAATCTTTGAAATATATTTTAAGTTTTAAGAGTTTTTTAATTTTCAAATGGTTAAGTTACTTAGAAAATCCATTTAATGGGTTAAACCATTTCCAATTAACTTAAAAATTTTTATGGGGGTTCCAATTATTCTATGGGACAGTGGAGAATTGATTTTAAGTTATTTTGATTTTTAATTTGCCCCAATTAATTCAAAGTTGATTCTAGGTCAAGTGAGTAATTAGGGTTGTTTTATAATGTTTTGGTTCATAAAATAATTTTCATGAGTTCCTCTGGTTATAGAGAACCTATCCTAATTTTCTTAGAATTTTCCAAGCAGCATGCTAATTATTGGAATAAAAATACCAAAACAGGCATAAAAATTTGAAAAATAGATAACTTGCCATAGACATAGCCACTGGCCTTTGAAAATTCAGGAAATGTTCCCAAGCTCAGGGGCTACAAAAGGCCTATGGTCTCATGCCATGATGAATTGTGTGTGTGAGTGGAGAATCAAAATACTCAGATCAGTGTTTAATTAATTTAAAATTAAATACTTAACAAAATAACTTCATTCTTTTTCCAGATTATTCTCCTCTATTCACTGAGCAAGAGGGTAATTTTCTTTTAATTTTGTGATTTTTCAATGCAAAGATATAGATTTTTAAAGTTCTGGGTATTTAATTAATTCAGAAAATGGTTAATTTCCTACTTAAGTGACGCGGCGCCACGACAACCTATGGCGGCTCCGAACTCCCACGCGTCCTCTCCTAATTCGGCGCCGTCATCCACCTCAGTGCCACGAGGCTCCGGGGTCTCGTCTCATCTCCTGATCCGGCGTGATCTGAGCCTTCCATCCGGTACACACGCCATCCAACGGTTCTGCGTCATCGTCCCAACTGGTGTGAGTCGAGAACCGTCAACCTTCTTGACCTAATATCTCACTCATTTCTCAACCAAATCACACGAGGCTTGGTCTTACGTGCTCGTTTAGGCTACAACTACACATCTATACGGTTAATGAGCACTGAAATTGAATCAAAGTAAATGGGGATTCGCTGGAAGCTCGGGAGTAAGAGGAGTTTCCATACCTTGGTCCAAGAGGTGAAGCCTCAATTGGATGTGCTCGACACATTTGTTGGAGCTGGAGAAGTCTACAAATGAAGCCTCGAGCACCAGTGAATCACCTAAGTATGATTTCGTACAAACCCGGTTTAGTGTTTTTGCCTCTAGAGCAATTGGGTAGCTAAGAGAGGGGGATTTCACTAGGGAACTTCCTCTCTACCTCTGGTGAAGGTGTGGGTGAGTTTAATTTGGTTTCTGTGGAGGTTTCAGGGATGTCCTGTTTTCTAACCTGAGATTGAGCTCAAAAATTGAACTCAACCAGTGGGAATTAGGGCAGGAAGACAGTGGGGCTGAGCTTATCTTCGTTGGGAGGAGCTCTGGGAGCAAATTGTAAGGGTTTCTGTGAGAAATTTCAATAGCCTTCAATAACTTTCTCACGGTCGAGAAATGGTGTTTATATGGCCAGGGCCATATGGCTGAGCTTGGGTTCAATTGAGGAGTGGATTCCACTACTTAGGTGGAGGGCAAAGGGGCTCCAAGGTTAAATTTGGCTGAGGTGGCCAGCTGGGGAAGTTTGGGTGAGCTCAGTTGGGTGGTGGCTCTCAGTTTTGACCCCCTCCGGCGACTAGGCTGGCCGATAAGGATAGGGGAGCTGGCCGTCTGGTCAGGTGAGTCAGGGAGTAGGGTTTAATGGTGATAAACCAGTTGTGGGGGGATTTTGGGATGAGACAAAATGGGATTTATCCACTTAAGGGAAGATATCCCTTAAAATTGGGGACCCTTGGCCCATGGCTCACTTAGCTTGGGCTAGGTGGATCTAGGGTGGTTCCTAAGGTTCAAATGGTGGCTGTGGAAAGGTTGGTTTAGCCACATTTGGTTCAAATTGGTTAGGTTAGGTCATGAGTTCAAATTGGTTCACTTGGGTTTAGGTTGGGCTAACTTAGGTTTGGGTTTGATTTGGGTTCAAGTGTCTTGAGCAACATTGTGCAAATGATTGCCCTGAAGAACTTTCATGAAGACATGGAGAGGTTTTGAGTTCAATTGATAAGTCAATTTGATGGATTTTGAGGTTTTAGTTAATTTGGGCAAGGTTGGGTCAACTTGGGTCTAAGTTGGTTTAAGGTGGGGTTTAGACCCAATTGAATGTTTCAAATGGTTTAGGGAGAAGTATTGAAGAGTTCCCAACATTAATTGAGAGGAAATTATGGGATTAGGCCAATCAATTTGGTACGTTTAGGGCATGTGTTCAATTTGGGTTAAAATGGGGTATTTTGGATTTCAAGTGGGTTTAGGCTAAGCTTGAGCTAAAATTGGGATAAGTGAATGTTGCATGGGTTTCATGGGAGTGCCATGGAAGGTTTAGGATTAAAATTTGGGGAGAATGGTTCACATTAGGCTAATTGGGGAATTTTGGATTAATTAAGCAAATTTGAGGATTTTCGGTTTCAAATGGAATTGAACTCAAATCTGAATCAATTTGGACTTGGATTTGATTTAGATTGGTAGTGGGGATGTTGAATTAAATTTTAGAATTGAAATTGGGCAAAATTGAGGTCAAATGGGTTGATTTGGTTTGACATTGGGTCCATTTGGGTTAAAAATGGGTCAAATTGGGGTTTTTGATAAAATTAGGTCAAATTGGCAAAGTTAGGTTATGCTGTAGTTTAACAAAATGAAATTAGGAATATTTAGAATTTTTTGAAATTTTCTAGGAATTTTTGGAATTTTTTGAATTTTGGGCCAAAAGGGTATTTTAGGGTATTTGGAGGTTATTTAGAGGGTATTGCAGTATTTTGGTAGATTTAAAAGGTGTGAAGTGTTTTAAAATGATTTTTAGGAGTTGTGGGTAATTTTGGGAAAATTTCAGAGAGTTTTGGTAGTTGTAGGGGCAATTTAGGTAATTTTAGGTATGTTTTAAGGACCCGATGTCAAAACCAGAAATTTTGGCAAAAGTGGAATTTTGTTATGGTTTAGCAGTGTAGAAAAGCTTAGAGAGAGCCATGGACTAAGAAAGTGTTCATTTTGAACATCTCATATGTTGTTCCTAATCCTCTTAGCCAAGGAGCTAGGGATTTGGATTTAGCCACATGAGTGCTCCAATGAACCAGGAGTCAAGATTGGGTAGGGATGGTTCAGGGTTCAGGATGGGTGCAGGAGTGCAGTGTGTGCCAGCTAGAACTCACCAAGACCAGGCCAACCAGGGCAGTCCTAAGGCTTGACCATCCTATATGAATTCATCCTTGTCTTCCTACACATTGGTCCTAACCTTCCAAGTGAGTTGGAGGCTGATGACCATCTATGTAGGATTCCAAAGAGAGTCAAGAATTGGTTTGAATTTATAAATGGTGGGTTCCACTTCTAGTCTTCTGAGATAGTCAAGGAGAAGTCCTATGGCTAGATCCTAAGTACTAAGAGGAAAGAGAATACCTCACCAAAAATGAGGTCAATAGTTCTCACAACAAATTTTAACATCTTAATTGGCCAAATCAAGAAGTAAATGAAGTGCAAGATTTTGAATCATCACAACTTCTTGGAACATTTAAATTCTATACTTCATACAACATACTTCCATAATTTAATTACTTTATCATATTAAGGAAAAAGATAAAGAAAACTACTTAGAATTCATGGAGAAAATACAATCTCAACTTGGTTTAAAAGTAGAAATCATAGTGAAAACACAAGAAGTCTTAATTAAAAACCAAATGTAATACAAAGATAAAGAATTATCTGTAAATCCTCTACACCAAAATCTTGAAGTTCCTTTGAAAACTTTGCTTTCCCTTACAATACTTTATAAAGGTTGGCGCCCAACTCTGTAGACTCCAATTCTCACTTCTAATCCTTATAAAAACTATATAAAAGTAAAATAGAGATGGTGAAGTGGAGAGGTGTGTTCTAAAATAACTCTCTAACATAAACCTCACTCTTAAACACAAACCACACCCTCCAACGACAATCATATTTCTGATCTTCAAGTCCTCTTTTTTATACTTTTTCAAAAGGTGTCTATGTGTCTCTTCAAATTGTTTCTAGATTCAATATATCTTCCAAGAGATGCATCCAATCAAGAGTAATTTAAATTGAATTTGGGGCCAATAGAAAGTTACCTACGTTCTCACCAAGCGCTGCTTCGAAAATCTCTTAAAAATGGCTCCTAAAATAAAATAACTCCTCTTTTTTATAACTGTCGTGCATAAGCACGGGGTACCGTGCTTAGCCGCGAGCCTGCTGGCGTGTAAGCTCCAGATCTGGGCGCATAGCCGCGGGGCCTTGGCGCATGAGCGCTGGTTCTGGTGTTTACTCGCCACACAACACTTTTCAATTTTCTTTATTTTTGCCCTAAATTTGATCATTTTTTACTCTTTTCGTCACAATCATCCATTTAATCATACGTGTAAGAAAAACACACAAAAAACCTTCCATTAAAGTGCAATATCATCAAAAATAGGTAAAAAAATGTGTATAAAAACACTATATATTTTTGGTGTATCAAAATCCCCCCAACTTAAATGTTACTTATCTTCAAGTGACACTTTAATTATATAAAAATCATACAAGTAAATTATATGATGAGTTTCTTTAGGAGTTTTTAAAATTTTGTTCTTGAAATGTAGTAGTCCAATTTAGGAAAGAATTTATTAAATGAGACAAATTTAAAGTTTATAAATCTCTTAGGTAAAGGTTAATGAAAAATACTAGTTCCTATCTTATTCAGAAATATTTATAGATTCTTCAAAATATAGGACTCATGCATTTCATTTTCTTTAATTAAAAATATTTACTAAAAAAAAGTACACTAACTATATTATATTTATAAATTTCAAGATTTTCTCAAATCTTATGCTCTAAAAAGATAAGATGTGGAACCAATTTTTGATTAGACCATTAAATCCTCAAGCTTCTCATTCCTTTTCACATATTCTTTTTTCACTTTTCTTTTCTTTTCTTTTCTCTTTCTTTTTTTATTATTTACTTATTTACATTTTTTTAGAAGGCAAGGATTATTGTATCTGGATAGACCTTTAATGTTTATGAATTCCACCCTTCCTTTCCTAAAGCATAAGGTAGATATATATCTTTTACTTAGAAATATAATAAAAGTTCTAAAATTATTTTCAATAAAAGAAACTTGAGTATCAAAAATAAATGTCTAATCTTTCTATTTTACAAAAATATAAATTTTCCTACTAAAGATGGATACAAAATATTCATCATTTCTTCATTAAGAAATTTTTAACTTAAAATTTTTCATATTTACTATAAATTTTAACTTAATTATTTTACTCATTTCTATATTCAAAATTCTATTTCCCGAATTTAACTTCATACACATAATTATTTTTCAGTCAAAATTAAATTTTTACTACATTTGCGAACAAATAAAATTTTAAGTTTTTGAAAATTATTTTCCATTCCCCCCAAACTTTTAAATTTTCATTATAATGAAACATTTAAGCATAGTAACAAAATACATGAGTAGGAACATAAAATCTATGAATATTAAACTTGTAGGAATTTTTAATATCCTAAATATGCAGGTATTAAAAACATGAATGAAAATAACTAGATCAAATTTTAACTTAACACTTTATAAAAGGAATTCAAAAGACTTCTAAAGTAGTGGAGGACATAAAAGCAAATTCACACACTTAAATAGAAATCCACAACTTCAACATATATATATGACAGTAAATTGAAAAGTTAAGTATGAAATTTAATTAGTGAATTTTAATAGCATTTTAAAACCTTCCTAAATAGGTTTTGGAAAGAGTTCTAAACTAACAAACAAAATACACTAACAAATCACTAACATATTTACTACCACAAACATTCACATCACATATAACAAACACAAAACATCCATAACTAAAATAAACACAAACTAGAGTGTTTTAGGAACTATTACAACAAAATGAAAGACATAGAGTAGTCCTCTTTAACAACCACAAATGAAAATAAACAACAAAACAACAGCAAAAAAGTCCACACAAACATCACATAACATAACATAATACAAATGAAATACCAATCATAATCATCTTCTTCCTCCTCTTCATTATCCTCTTCGTTCCAGGTAAGAGTAGGCACATATGGGCTATATTGTGGATGAGTAGGTAGCACAACACTAAAGTCACCTCTAATCAATCTATCCATGTAACTGTGAGAATTCCCCTCATACTCATTATGTCTCTGAAGATATTCCCTAATATGATCTACTTTCCCTTATATATCATGCACTCGATCTGCAATATAGTTAACATTATTTCTTATCTTATTCAATAGCTCAATCTGCGAATCAGAAAACTGACCTGAAGATGCCTGGGATGTGGAAGCACGAGATGTAGATACAGCAGAAGCAGATGCACTGGAACCCCTAAAAAATCCTCCTCTCCAAGCAAAAATTGAATGCTCAGCATAAGTCTTCAAATTCGAACTGGTAATAGGCTTAAGAGGCTGAAGAACCTCTTCCCAATTTTCAGATCTAACACTAGCCTGCTCACACAATGAATGTATAAGAAAAGTAAATCCCATACCTACAGTGGTGACAACTCTGACAAAATTCTAGAACAATCATAAATAATCTTTCCAATGTCTATCACCTTCCTCTGTTGAATACAATAGTTCAAAGTGGCTCTTTCTTTAGTCACTTTGCTCAGATGATTTGTAGGAAGCAACTTGGATGATATGAAAAATTGCCAGGCTTTGGAGTTGGCATTCAACTTTCATGCAGGGAATTTAACTCTTCTTTCATTAGTAATTTTCCATAATCCCCTCCCATCAGTCAAAGCAGAAATAATCTCATCCAATTCTTCCTTAGTAGGATTGTAATTTGAATAAAAACAAAGCATATTTGGAGGTAATAGGTAAAATTGATTTATTACTTCAAGAGTAAAATGAACTAGCTGTCCTCGCACCAAAACAAAGTTATCCTCTGATTCCGAGAGGTTCGTATAGAATTCCCGAACAACAGAAATAACATCAATAGCTTTGTTATTTAAAATAACATTAAGGATCAGCCCTGGGTTTGCAGTTCTCTTCCATAAGAATTCTGTGCATAAAGGTTCAAGGACTAATTCCTTTAATATCAGCTATCATCCATCCAAATGCTTTCTTATATTTCTTCAAAGTTTCATATAAACTCTCTTCTTTTGAGGAAATTATAACAGACAAAGTTGAGGATCACTTAAAAGGAATATTTTAAATGTTTAGGAAGCAACTTAAATTCAAGTTCATGAAGTTTTCAATTGGGGGATGAAAAAATTCATCTTTATTTGTCATATCCAAAACTTTAAAACTTTCTTGATTATAATTTAAGTCTTCCTCAATAAGATCATCAGAATATTGTGTTTCCTCTTTTTGCTTGTGTTCCAACTATTCACTTTTAGATTTCTCTTCATATGTTGCTTTGAAATGGAATTCACTCAAATATCTTTTAACATCCATCCTGAACATTCATCATCTTTACCTTTTATAGGATATTTCATTGATTTTAAAATATTAAATGTCACAGTTTGATCATTAACACGCATAGTTAATTCCCCTATATGCACATCTATCATTGCTTTTCCTGTAGCTAGGAAAGGTCTCCCCAAATTAATAGGTATCTCTTTATCTTCCTCTATATCAAACACATTGAAATAAATATGAAAGATAAATTGATCCACTTTTACTAAAACATCTTGTGGACACTTTCTTAGGAGATCTTTAAAATGTTACCATGCTTCATAAATAGATTCTCCTTCAAACTGACGAAAAGATGTAATATTATTTATAAGCTTAGCAGTCTTTAATGATGAAAAATATTTAGCAAGAAATTTTTGTGCTAAATCACTCCAAATTCTGATAGATCCAGGTGTTAACAAATTTAACCACATCTTAGCTTTTTTCCTAAATGAGAAAGGAAAAAGTCTAAGTCTAATAGCATCATCCGAAACACCATCATATTTAAATGTAGCTCACAGTTCTAGAAGAGTGGCAAGATGAAAATTTGGATCCTCAGTTAGTGCTCCCCCAAAGTGATTATTAGATATCATTCGGATAATAATAGGTTTAAGTTAAAATGAATTAGCCCCTACAATAGGATTTTGAATGCTACTATGAAATTCATCTACTGTATGGTTATCACAATCTTTTATAGGTCTAAATTCTTGATGGATTTCAACATTTTGATTATTTTCTTTTTTCTATTTTCTATTTCTTGAATATTTTTATCTTTTTCTATATATTTAATATTTTGGATTTTTCTTATCGCTCTTTCTAATTCAGAATTGTAAGACAGAAGTCCTTCAGAACCTGAATTATACATACATAATTATAAAACACAATAAGATAAAATCACACAAAAAAATAACAACTTCCTAAAATAAATCTAACAAGTTTAAATAAGACTTTAAAAAGTAAAAATTAATTTTTGTTTATTTAATTTCTTTTCCCTGGCAAAGGCGCCAAAAACTTGATCCATCGATATTTATGCTTACGATATGTATATGATTTAATACTCCCTTTTAATGATTTTACAATGTGGATACTGCACAAGTATAAGTATCATTTATCAAGTAATATAAGACTTTTTGATTAAACCCCGAGATATCGAACCCACAGGCACAGTGATTAATAAAGAAATATATTCTAATTTAGAAAATAAAAAATTAACTTTTTACTTTTAGAAAAAATCTTACTCAAACTAAAGATAATATTTTAGGAAAGAAAATTCAATTCTTTTTATTAATTTTTATAATTTTAAAATGAAAGTAAGCAACTATTTTAAATAAATTTTTGTAAGGTGCAAGCAAATACAAATGAAATATCTTTTTCCTTTTTTATCAGTAAGAAGCTCTAGAAAATATTTGTTGTGGAAGTATCTAAAATGTGTTGTGCCAAATAAAAGCAATTATATTCTTTACCCTTACTAGAGATGCTATAAAGAACATAGGATAATCTACCGTTTTAAAAATCTTGAAGACGGGTTAGGCAGGAAAGATACTACCTCTCACTCTAGAGTTTCCTCGATTCTCTCCACTTGGGGCCTAACATCTCTTATCAAAACATAAAATAATAAACCAAATTTGGGGCTTTAGCCTGTCACTCTTAAGTCCTTTAATTCTACACCCATCAAAGTATATATCCCTATTTATTTGCACTAACTAAATGGATTATATTCTCACCCATATGACCTCATGCGATTCTTTCCAATTATTGACTGAGACAAAACCATACCAGTTTTTACATGTTCTCACAAAAAATTTTAACATCTATATTGGACAAATCAAGAAGTAAATGAAGTGCAAGGTTTTGAATCATCACAACTTCTTCCAATATTGAAATTCCATGCTTCACACAACATACTTCCACAACTTAATTACTTCATCATATTAAGAAAAAGATAAAAAAAGTACTTATAATTCATAGAAAAAATAAAATCACAACTTGGTTTAAAAATAGAAATCATAGTGAAAACACAAGAAGTCTTAATTAAAAACCAAATGTAATACAAAGATAAAGACTTATCTGAAAATCCTCTCCACCAAACTCTTGGAGTTCCTTTGAGAACTTTGCTTTTCCTTACAATACTTCTTAGAGGTTGGCGACCAACTCTGTAGACTCCAAATCTCACTTCTAATCCTAATACAAACTATAGAGAAGTAAAATAAAGATGGTGAAGTGGAGAAGTGTGCTCTAAACTAACTCTCTAACATAAACCTCACTCTTAAATAGAAACCACACCCTTCAATAACAACCATATTTCTGATCTTCAAGTTCTCTTTTTTATACATTTTCAAAAGGAGTCTTCTTATCTCTTCAATTTGCATCCAAATTCAACGTATAATCCAAGATATGTGTCCATTTAAGAGTAATTTGAATTGAATTTGGCGCCAATAGGAATTTACCCATGTTCTAACCAAGAGGTGCTTCGAAAAACTCTTCAAAATGGCGACTGAAATAAAATAACTCCTCTTTTATAACTATCCCGCCTAAGTGCGGGGTACCGACACTTAGCCGCGAGCCTGCTGGTGCGTAAGCTTTAGATCTGGGCGCATAGTCATGGGGCCTTGGTGTGTAAGCACGGGTTCTTGCGCTTAGCCCCACACATCACTTTTTTAAATTTTCGTCATTTTTTCTCCAAATTTGATCCTTTTTCACTCTTTTCATCACAATCATCCATTTAATTATACCTGCAAAAAAATAAGTATAAAAACACTATATATTTTCGGTGTATAAGTTATCAACATGATTTTTCTAGAAGAGCGGTAGAATACATTGAGCAAGTAATGGTGACCCGACTTCTACGAAGGAGGTCTAACTATACAGGTCATGTGTCATGAAATTTGATGTTAGCATCATTGGTAGCGAAGGCACCGATGGTAATTGTCTAACGATAGAGACGGTGGTGGTCGATTGGTAATCATTGTAGTGGTCGGGCAACAGTTGTTTATAGATGGCATAGCCTAACGATAGTGGTCTGGTGATGGCGATTAGGGTGGTTTGACAACAATGGTCTAACTGTAGTAACGATCGGACTATGTTGGTCCTGTGTTGGGGGTGACCAGGATGTGGTGGTGAAGCATAGTCAGGAAATGGTGTTTCGACAGTAGTGAAAACAAAATTGTAATGGTCCAATATGGACAACAATGATGGTCGAGCAACGTTGGTTTGATGACAGCGGTGGTAGCGATCAGATGATTATGGTTTGGATGTAGCAGCAATTAGACATTGCAAGTACAATGATGACAATGGTAGTGGTCGGGCAACTGTGTTCTGGTGATGGAGATGGTGGTGCTTGATCAATGGTGATCCGGTGGTGGCATCGATAAAACAAAAGTAAGCCGATAGTGACTATGATGGTAGTAGAGTAGCGGTGCTTGGTGATGATGACAGTTATGTTCTGGCATGGGTGCTCTAGCAATGTGGCACAATAAGGTTGTTGTGGCAACAATGATGATTATAGTAAGTAGTATTGTTCTGATGACATTGGTGACCAGGCAACAGTGCTTCGGTGGTGGAAACAACAAAAAGGCGGTGCTATAATGGTCAAAACAGTGTAGGTTGAGCAAAAATTGTCTAAATATGGTGGCAACCCCACAATGATGCTCCAATGGTGATGTAGGTTAGGAAACCTCAAGAACTTGGAGCTTCTTCAACCTTCTCCTCTAGTTCCAATTCCAAGAGCCCAGGACTTGATCTCCATTCACAAAGAGAGTAGGTGTCTATTTATAGGTTTTAGGAGTAGCTTCAAAATTATTGCATGAATCTAGAAAACTCCATTAGACAATCCAGAGAAATTGCTTTGATTTGATGAAACCTTATGAGGATATAAGTGCCTTAGTGATGTTAGAATTAAGCAACTTTTGCTCATTGGATTTACCTCATTGATACAATTGATTTGACTATGACTTGTCATATATGGATTTCATTTGGTCCCCTAAATTAGAGGGAGAAAGAGGAAAGAGGAGCACTCTTATAAATAGTAAAATGAGAGAATTGTGTAACCTTCTATTATAAAATGATCCCCTATTTGTATACTAAGTGCACAAGAATTGAAGTTACATTTACGCCCCTATTAAAATAAGATATTTACAAGTTATTCTAAGAATTGTACTTTTATGGCCCCGGGCTCTTTATATTCTTTGGCTGGGGTGATTAGGCTAACAAGTTGAAGTGATCAGTAATGTCAATCGACTGAATAAATAGGGAACATAAGCTAGTTGATACTTCAGGCAGGAATGATTGATAGAATTTCTGAAGATTGTTGGTGAGACAGATCTAATCGGTTGACTCCTACCAACCAAATGTACTGACCCAGTTGTTAATCCTCAATTCCTTTCATGAGAGTTCCCACCAGTTGAGTAATGTTAAGTTATCGGGTAAAGGATGAGCAACCATAACCTGACGGGTAGTTTATCGTTTGGGCGAGGAGATCCAACTGAGGGTGGTTGGAGTTTGTGACTCCTTTGTGATGTCTCGAGGGAACCCTTGGATGTCTCTAGCATCAGGATGAGTTGTTTGATCATCTATTATTGAATTGATTCAGATGATTACTGGTAATCATGATCTAATTGGTTTTTGGGGCAATCAGTTCATTTTCTGGTGGGCTTACCTTTGCTACATCATTCTTTCTTAGGTTATCTGCTATGTTGAGATGTATGCTAACACGTTTTCCATGTAGACATTTAGTTCCATGATTCTATTACTTCTTAGAAGTTATTTTTCCATAAGAATAAGAGAATTTAGTAAAAAAAAAGTAAGTTGAACTTATACTTATTAAGGATAAAATAATTGAACCTCCCTTGAATTCCATGCATGTGATTCTTATAATAGGGCATAAGGGCATGCTTTTTCCATCTTCCTTTGATTTTCTTCACTTAGTATATCAAAATTATGATCACTGACATGGTGAATGAATCTTCCTCCAAAGTTAACAAGTATAGCAAGGCCACCTACTGAAGGGCCTTCAAGGATATGAGGCGAGGAAGTGAGTCCTATCTAGAGAGTGACAAATGCAGAAGGTGACAATGAAGAAGAGAAAGATGCCCAATCTGGAGGATCAGGTGGGGTAGGTCATCACCATAAGAAGGTTCAAGTTGAGAAAAGTTCTTCGGGATAAAGGTCCCATATGGAGGAGAGGCCTTAGGAGAGATATCCTAGGTGGAGGAAGGTAGCCACTTGAAGGAACATCTGAAAAGTCTACTGGCTCCTCCTGAGATTCCAACACCACTGTCTAAGAGAACAAAGCCAGAGGTCACCAGTGCTTTGGCGCTGCATGGGGTGCTGAAGGTAACTGTTGAGGGAACCATGTGGGTGACTATTGGTACCCTAGTACTACTCGATGTGCATGGTGTTGTTAATCCCACTTTGCTAGCCGAGGGATTAAGGAATGGTGAGGAAGGATTATCTTTTATAACTTTGGAATGAGACCAGATCATGGGTATGGAGGGTGAATATTCCTTAGATGAATTTTCTACCTTTCTAAACATTCTTTATAATGTCTTTTGATGTGTCTGACTAGATCATAAAAGTGGTGACCATTGAATTCCCTTTAGTGATAGTTGGCGTTGATCTGGTTACAGAGGTTATGGTGGATTAAGAATGTACTAAGGGCACCTTGTACTAAGTTGAGGTTAGGGGTAGCCACTTCGGTCCTCTAAAGGAGTTCCAAGTAAATGTCGCCACCAGACCAGAATTCCTCAGCTCGATGGGGCTTCGGTTGCACGAGATAAAGAACTTGTTCATTTGGATGAAGCCCGAGTGATGCACCTGTTCATTAAGAGGGTAAACAAGTTAGAGTGGCTAGAGGAAGAAGGGGCTGCCATCCATGCTTGGGAAGCCGCCCATAGTTTTTCTTTGGGCTGAACTGCTCATTGTTTGAGAGACATCTCCAGTCTCCTAAGTCTAAGCTGAAATAGATAGAGTAGATAAGTTTAGGTTTAATGGAGAATTAGTGTATAAAAGGCTGATTCAACAAGGTCATTTCTTGACTGAAGTGATAAGTAATAGTTTTGTAATGTACTTCTTCTCGAACTTATTACAGAGAGGAATTTGTAACTATAACTTTTATTAAATAAAACTTATTTATTTTGAATTGAATGTTTGATGTGACTCTATTTTCATGATTTTGATGTGGCAAATGATGTTATTTCCAATGCGACATTTTGAATTCCTATGATCTCTATAAATAGGGTTGAGGGCATAGGAAACCTCACGCGACTATTCAGTTTTCTCTAGGTCTCTCTATCAGTTCCTTCTTCGATTGGTTTCACTTCATCTTGCTTCTCGTGGCACCCAAGTATTCTTAAGAGCTCTTCAACTCCATGCCGACTGAAGAAGTGTCCATCCTATTAGCATGCTAGGTGGAGTTGCTCTAGTAGTCCCACTTGTATTAAAAGTTGGTGGTCATGCGGGCCATTAGGAATGCTGATCGAACAACCGATGATTATGGAAAGGATCTGGTATTCTGTTGAGACTAATTCATGTGTGGGTTGATATTCTGCTTTTATCAAGAGCTACAGATGATCATCATCCCTTATGGTGTCATCGCTATGCAATTCATGCCAATTTCATGGCTGCGATAATGATTTTTGTCATTTTCATTTGGCAATTGATTTGCCATCCCATGGTCTACCAAAATTTTTTTTGCATATTGCTTTAGCTTCAAAGTCAGTCAGCATTGGTAGGCACTAAATTTAGTGAGCTCTAGATTATGATTCATGGGGCTTGAGAATATGATCAAGGAGTAGAAGCTGATGTTTCAAGTCGGTTCCTTCCGACGAGGTTGAGGGATCAATGTCTGAGCAGTTGTAAGCTCTGCAAAAGAAGTTCAAGGCTCAACTAAAATCCTTGAAGATATATAGGGACATGATCGAAGGATGAGTTATTTCAGACACCAGTACTTGGAACTAATATTTTGAATAAGATTTTGTGGTCAAATGATTTTGGTGATATGATCAATGAATTGTGGGAGGCTCATATGCTTAGGAGGTGAAGTGGAAAGAGGAGATTGTTGCCAAGGTGGCCAGAAAGACGTTGATGGCTGGTGCGACTTTTTTAATTTGCCAAAATTTATGAACTCAGATTTAGATATATATTGATTTATTTTTATAATGAGTCACACAATTAAAAACAAGTATACATATCGCTCAAGTAATACAAGGCTCTAGTGGAGTACTCGAATATCGATCCCACAGGGAGGCTTCAATTTTATGGCATAGCACAGAAATCATTTATCAAATTACAGCACAATTGTAAGTAAGTTTAATTTTTAAAATAAAGTCAAACAGTTGTAGTTAGTATTTCTACCAAAATACGTTCTAAATTTTAGAAAATTAAACGAACACAAGACTAAATTTATAACAAAGTTCAGTTGTAAGAAAGAGTCTTCTTCCTTTCCAATCATAATGTGATGATTATTGTGACATAGATCAGTGATACAAATGTATTGTGCCAAACAGGATCATTTCTATTCTTTACCTATATTTCAATGTATAAAGAACATTGGCTAATCCTAAGTTTAGTCCCCAAATTAGTGGTTAGGTTGGGAGGATATTGGCTCTTACTCCAGAGCTCCCACTTCCCTTCACCTGAAGGCAAACTCTCACTTCAGTTTCTAAACATTAAGACCAAATTGAAGATTTCATCCTGTCACTCTGAAATCTCCAATTCTATGCCCATCAAAATATATTTACCTATTTATTTACACTCAATCCCCATGAATTATGTCTCTCATTCATGGACATTGAATTTAAACTTCACTTTTGTTGTGGAACTCATAATCCTTTAGGAAAACATGTTTCCCAACAAGTTTTAAAAATTCAAATGGCCAGATCAAAAAGTTAATGGAGTTCGAAGTGAAAAGGTCATCATAAATTCTCCATAATAAATCGACACATCATTTCCATATCACAACATCAATTCATCACATGAAAAGGAGAAAGACAAAGAAATCTACTCAAGACTCATGAGGAAAAGAAGATAAAACATGGATTATATATATAAGAACAATGTCATATAAACAGAGTAAAGTAAAGACAACTTATCTCAAACTCTTCCCCAAGCAAATCTCAAGGAATTTCTTGGACTCCTCTTCTTTCTTCACAATAACACACAATTCTCTCTTTAGAATAGTCAGAAAGAAGAAATCTTTCACTTTCCCTCTCCTCTCACACTCCTTAGAAGAGAAAACACAAAACCAAATTTCCTATACAAAATGGAAAGAAACTCTCTCTAAACTCTAAACTCTTCTTTTCTCTTTCCCCCCCTCTAAACTTGGCTCCAAAAGTGTTTAAATTCGGCCAAAACTGAATTCCCAAGAGTTTCCTAAAGCAACCCTTCAAAATCTGGCCAAATACATTGAATCTAGTTTAAAATTGGGATAGGGCGCGGTCCGACGCTGGATAGGGCACCGTTCGACGCATTATTCTGCCAAAATGGTCGCAACTCTCTGTAAAATGGTGCGCTTTGGTGCTAGTTCAATAAAAAGTACTTTTGTCCCCTTTTGCTCCAAATTTGCTCCTTTTCACTTCCTTTTGCTCCAAAGGCCTAAAATCATTGTACTTGCATGAAATCATGAAAAATACCTTCCTTTAAAGTGCAATATCATCAAAAATAGATATGAAATGGATAGTAAAAAGCTATCAAATTTTCAGTGGATCAAGATCCCCCAAACTTAACTATTACTTGTCCTCAAGTAATTTTAGTTAATACATAAAATAATGATCCACTGCAATGAACTTTCTTTCTAGAATACCATAATTTTGATTTAGATAAGTATAATAGTAAAATTTTCAGAAAGATCTTTGAATAATTCAAGTAAATTCTGTAGGTGTAAGACTATCTAGTAATCAAGTCTAAGAGTTCTAGCCTTCTATTCATTTCAAAAATGGCTGTAGATTGTCCTATTAAGGCACTTAAAAGGATTACATGAAACGAAGTTTATGAGAACAGTACTAGTAAAGATGCTAATCCATACACATAAGTTTAGGAAAGAAATTAAAATTTTTCCTTTAGGTAGGTCCAAGTGAAGCCAATTTTTATTAGGTATCTCCTCAAGCTTCTCCTCACTTTTCTTTTCTTTCATCTTCTTTTGCTTTTCTTTTGTTTTCTTTTACATTTTTTCTTCTTTTCTTTTCTTTTAAGTGAGGATTACTGTATCTGGATGGCCTATAATGATTTTGAATCTCACCCTTCTCACCCAAAATTTGAAACTTACCATATTTTTTTACCTTATAGGCATTTCTTTAGCTTATTAATGATTCATCATAGAGTCTCAATCCTTTCCTATCAGATAAAGTTTCAAGATTCTTAATATTGCAAACATACAGTTTTTCTTACTTTGAATAGTTGATTATAGTCATATTCTCTTATACCAAATATTTTATTCTACAAAATTACTTTTCATTACCAAATACTTTCATTCAACTATACAAAATACTTAAATAAAATCAAAAAATAGTTATCTGAAATTGAGTTTAATTACAGGAAATCATGTTAATAATTTTGAAAATATTTTTTAAATGAGAACAATTAATAGTTAATTATTTCCCTCCCCCAAACTTAGATTTTTGAATATTAATACAATTTAACATGGGAAGAAAGAAAAGATATAAACATATAACTCATACCTCAATATGTTGGGCTTTTCATACCTTCGAGTTTACGTAGGTTTTCTTCATAAAACAGAACAGTATGCTTGAAATAATTAGAAGCATTTCTATACACAAATATGGGTTAGAAATTTATAAGAGAAGAAGTTTAAAAACATGAAACATAAACTATGCACACAACATTAACATCTAACTGTTACTATCAAAAATTAAACTTACAAACCAAAAACATGAAAACTCTACTATAACATCACATACATCACAAATCAACATAAAGTTTGCTACAAGTGCAACCAAATACACATTACATCACAAATGCTAATCAAAGAGAGTCTCAGGCACATCATAAATACAAAATACAATTACATGAAAAAATACAATGAAAAATAAAAATACACAAACTAATCTTCATTAGCAGGAGTTCCACCATCATCAGGTTCTTCAGGCTGGTATGGAGTATACTCAGGGTAAGTAGGAAATATAGTGCTAGTATCTCCCCTGAAAAATCTCACCTGTGCTTCATGATAAGCTATCTCATATTCTCTTCACCGCACTTGATAATCTTCATTTATCTTGTTCCTTACTTCTAGTCCCTCTACTCTGGTGTTCAACCTTTCCAACTGATCCATAACATCATACAGAGTAGGCTCCCTAGATATAGATGGTCTCTCATGACTAGAAGAAGGCTCATCAGCTTTCTTACTCCATTTCCAACTTACATGAGCTTCATATGTTTTCAGATTCAACTTACTAATGGGCTTCAGGGGATGGATCACCTCATCATTATCTTCAATTGCTACTCCTGACTGAATGCACAAGGCATGAATCAGGCTGGGGTGTCCTAGTCCACCTGTAGTCTCTCCTTTTGAGCTTGTCAAAATACTTTTATGAATAATAGCCCCAATATTTATATTCTTCATGTTTTGAATACAGTAATTCAGAATAGCTCTATCAACAGTTACCTCACTGGGATGGTTGGTAGGTAAAAGTCTTGCAGAAATGAAATAATGCCAGGCTTTCGACACAGGATTCAAAGTAGAAAGGGGAAAATTAACTTTTAGCCTTTGTTTAACCTTCCACTCCCCTTTTCCATCAGTCAAAAAGTTTACAATTATATCCAATGCTTCATTCGTAATAGGAAAATATTTGTATTCACAAGGAGAAGGTGCTCTTAACTGATAAAATGCATTTATATTGGCAGGGGTAAATTCAACCATTTGGTCTCTAACCATAATGTATTCACTCTCAGAATAATTCAAATTTGCATAAAACTCTCTAACAATACCAAGCATCACTTCAGTAGTGAAATAATAGAAAATCTCATAATTTCTTCCAACATACCTCCAGAATTTTCAAAGGCTCTCTCTTGAATACATTTCTTATTGCTAAGAAATGTACTAAAGTGGGAATAAGCCTTGAAATTCGCAATTTTGTTTTCATCATACTCAAATTTCCTCTTCCCCTTTGAAATTATTGGAGCCATTTGTCTAAAAATACCAAATTTATCCAAATCAATTTTAAAATTGCAATGTAATGGACTCCAAGGTAAATTTAAAAAGATAAGAGCTCAAAATCCATGAAAAATCTCTAAAGTTTCTACAAAAACTTCAAAATTTCAAATCTTCATAATGTAGGAGATTTCTACAGTCAAAATTGAATAATTTTAGGTTAAAGTGTAGCTCTTACTAAGAGAAGATGAAATCTAAACTTTTATGGCCACAAAATCGCTTCAAATCCAAATGCTAGTGAGCCCTAAGTGTGAAAATAGGACTTAGCTGGAGCTTGAAGACGATGGTTTGGGAAAAAATGGAGGGTCCCAGGGTTAAATCGCAAAAAAATGGAGTTTCATGTCTTTTTTCTAGTCAGCGCTGTCTGGCGCTAGCGACATTGCCATTTGGCGCACTATTTTGCTCTAATGGCCAAACTCTCTGTCTTTTGGCACGGTCCGTGCTAGTCCAAAAACTGGGCTTCCGACTTTCTTTTACAATTTCGATCTTTTCAAGCCTGCTCCGATGTCTAATTAGTCTAATTAAGCATTGAATAACATTCTAAAGCCATGTCAAATGATATTTTTTAACACAAATAACACAAAACATCGCTTTCATATATAAAATCCAAGTGTCAGACACATTCACATAACACAAAACATTACACATCATCAAGCCATATAATATTAAATTCAGTGTCGCACACATCCACAACACAATAATGCCGAAAACTAAACAAGAAAGCATGTCCAAATATAACATCCAGACAAAGCAAAGCAATCAGATACACAAAAATAGAAATATAATAAGAAAGTTTTCATTCTTCCTCAGAACTATCATCAATTCTAAGATCTCCAATTGAATGAGCATAAATAAACAAATTGTAGAATGGATGAAACATAAATTCTTCAGTAGAATCCTCTTCAATCCAACCTTTCCTTCTCATCAGTCGCGTCAAACTTCCTTCAAGATATCCAGAATGATTAAAGTGCTCCTTCATTCTCCAATCCAGATGATCAAGGAAATCAGATAGATTGTTGATTACATTCATCAGGTGTTGTACTTCCTTCTCCAATTTCTTAATTTTCTTCAAGATAACCTGTGAACTTTCAGGAAAATAAGGAGGAATAGGTGTTGACCTCTGAGATGGTTGGTGTGACTTTTTTAATTTGCAAAAATTAATAAACTCAGATTTAGATTTATATATTGATTTAAATGATAATGAGTCACATAATTAACACAAGTATACGTATCACTCAAGTAATATAGGGCTCTAGTGGAGTCCTAGAATATCGATCCCACAGGGAGGCTTTACTTTTATGGCGTAGCACAGAAATCTCTTATCGAATCACAACACAATTACAAGTGATTTAATTCTTGAAGCAGAGACAAACAGGTTCAATTACTATATCTATCAAAGCACGTTCTAAACTCTTGCAAGTTAAACTAACACAAGACTAAATTTTAAAAAAAAGTTTAGTTGCAAGAAAGAGTCTTACTCCTTTCCATTCATAATGTGATGATTATTGTGACATAGATCAGAGATGCAAATGTATTGTGCCAAATAGGAGCATTTCTATTCTTTACCCATATTTTAACGTATGAAGAATATTGGCTAATCCTAAGTTTAGTCCCCAAATCCGTGGTTAGGCTGGGAGGATACTGGCTCTCACTCTAGAGCTCCCACTTCCCTTAAACTGAAGGCTAACTCTCACTTCAGTTTCTAAACATTAGAACCAAATTGAGGATTTCAGCCTGTCACTCTGAAATCTCCAATTCTACCCCCATCAAAGTATATTTCTCTATTTATTTGCACTCAATCCCCATGAACTATGTCTCTCATTCATGGACATCGAATGTGACCTTTACTTTTGTTGTGGAACTCATAATCCTTTCGGAAAATATATTTCCCAACAAGTTTTAATAATTCAATTGGCCAGATCAAAAAGTAAATGAAGTTCGAAGTGAAAAGGTCATCACAAATTATTCATAATAAATCGGCACATCATTTCCATATCACAACATCAACACATCACTGAAAATTAGAAAGACAAAGACATCTACTCAAGACTAAGGAGGAAAAGATGACAAAACATGGATTTCATGTATAAAAACAACGTCATACAAACAAAGTAAAGTAATGACAACTTATCTCAAACTCTTCCCCAAGTGAATCTCAAGAAATTCCTTTGACTCCTCTTCTTTCTTCACAACAACACACAATTCTCTCTTTAGAATAGTAAGGAATAAGAAATCTCGCACTTTCCCTCTCCTCTCACACTCCTTAGAAGAGAAAAACAGAAACCTAACTTCCTACACAAAATGGAAAGAACTTACTCTCTAAACACCAAACTCTTCTCTTCCTTTCTTCCCCATTTTAAATGTGGCTCCAAAAGTGCTTAAATTCGGCCAAAATTGAATTCCCAAGAGTTTCCTCAAGCAACCTTTCAAAATCCAGCCAAATATATTAAATCTAGTTCAAAATCGGGATATGTCGTTGTCTGGCGCTGGTAGGAGCGCCATTCTGCGCTTTATTCCGCCAAAACGTCGTAACTCTCTAGAAACTGGCGTTGTCCAACGCTAGTTCAATAAAATGTACTTTTGTCTTTTTTCACTCCAAATTCACTCCTTTTTGCTTCATTTTCCTCCAAAGGCCTACAATCATTGTACTTGCATGAAATCATCAAAAATACCTTTCTTTATAGTGCAATATCATCAAAAACAGTTATGAAATGAATAGTAAAAAGCTATCAAATTTTTAGTGGATCAAGATCCCCAAACTTAATTATTACTTGTCCTTAAGTAATTTCAATTAATGCATAAAATTATGATCCACTGCAATGAACTTTCTTTCTAGAATACCATAATTTTGATTTAGATAAGTACAATAGTAAAATTTTCAGAAAGATCTTTGAATAATTCAAGTAAATTCTGCAAGTGTAAGAATATCTAGTAATCAAGTCTAAAAGTTCTAGCTTTCTATTCATTTCAAAAATGACTGTAGATTTTCCAATTATGGCACTTAAAAGGAATACAAGAAAAGAAGTTTATGAGAACACTACAAGTAAAGATGCTAATCCATACACATAAGTTCAAGAAAGTAATTAATTTTTTTCCCTTTAGGTAGGTCCAAGTGAAGCCAATTTTTTATTAGGCATCTCCTTAAGCTTCTCATCACTTCTCTTTTCTTTTTTTTCTTTTCTTTTGCTTTTTGCTTTTTTTTTCTTTTCAGTGAGGATTACTGTATCTGGATAGCCTTTAATGATTTTGAACTTCACCCTTCTCACCCTAAATTTGAAACTTACCACATTCCTTTACCTTATAGGAATTTCTTTAGCTTATTAATGATTCATGATAGAGCCTCAATCCTTTCCTATCACATAATATTTTAAGATTCTTAATATTTCAAACATACAGTTTTTCTTACTTTGAATAGTTGACTATAGTCCTATACTTTTATATAAAATATCTTACATTACAAAATTACTTTTCATTACCAAACACTTTCATTAAATTTTATAAAATACTTAAATAAAACTAAAATACAGTTATCTGAAATTGAGTTCTATTACAGGAAATCATGTCACTAATTTTTGAAAATAATTTTAAATGAGAATAATTAAAAGTTAATTCTTTTCCTTTCCCCGAACTTAGATTTTTGAATATAATTAACATGGAAGAAAGAAAAGATCTAAATTTAACTCATACCTAAATATGCTGGTTTTTCATACCTTTGAGTTTCAACAGGTTTTTCTTCATAAAGTAGAACAGTAGACCTGAAATAATTAAGAAGCATTTCTATACACAAATACGGGTTAGAAGTTTATAAAGAAGAAATTTAAACACATTAAACAGTGTAAATAACATTAACATCCAACTGTTATTTGTACAGATTAAACTAGAAAACCAAATACATAAAAAAACTTCACTATCCCATTACATACATCACAAATCAATAACAAAGTCTACTACAAGTACATCCAACACACATATAAAATCTCAGATACAAATCATAAGGAGTCTTAGGTACATCACAAATACAAAACACAAATAAATCACAAAATTCAATGAAAAATAAAAATAGAATTAAAAATAAAAATACATAAACTACCAATCTTCATCTTCTGCAGGAGCTCTACCATCATCAGGTTCTTCAGGCTGGTATGGAGTATACTCAGGATAAGTAGGAACAGCATCAAAATCTCCCCTGAAAAATCTCTTCCATGCATCGTGATAAACTATCTCAAATTCTCTCTACCACACTTAATAATCATCATTAATTTTATTCCTTACTTCTAAACCCTCTACTCTGGTGTTTAACCTTTCCAATTGATCCATAACATCATGCAAAGTAGGCTCCCTAGATGTAGATTGTCTATCTCAACAAGAAGAAGGCTCATCAGCTCTATTACTCCATTTCCATCCTACGTGGGCTTCATAAGTTTTCAAATTTAATTTAGTAATAGGCTTCAGGGGGTAGACTACCTCATCATTATCTTCAATCATTACACCTGCCTGTATACATAAAGCATGAATCAGACAGGGGTGTCCTGGTCCTCCTGTAGTCTCTCCTTTTGAGCTTGTCAAAATAATTTTATGAATAATAGCCCCAATATTTATATTATTCATATTCTGAATACAGTAATTCAGAACAGCTCTATCAATAGTAACATCACTTTGATGGTTGGTAGGTAATAGTCTTGCAGAAATGAAATAATGCTAGGCTTTTGATACATGATTCAGAGTATAAAGGGGAAAATTAACTTTCATTCTCTGCTTAATCTTCCATTCCCCTTTTCCATTAGTCAAAAAGTTTATAATCTCATCCAATGCTTGATTCGTAATAGAAAAAATTTCATATTCACAACGGTAGGGTGCTCTCAACTGATAAAATGCATTTATGCTGGCAGGAGTGAGTTCAACCATTTGGCCTCTAACCAGAATAAATTCACTCTTAGAATAATACAAATTAACATAAAATTCCTGAACAATACCCAACATCGCATTTGCAGTGAAATAATAGAAAATCTCTCATTGACGATTAGCAATCAATTCTTTAAGCATTCCTTCAATATTTTCAAAGGCCCATTCATAAATACATTTTTTATTGCTAAAAAACGTACTAAAACGTTGATAGGCTTTGAAATTCACAAATCTACTTTCATCATATTCAAATTTCCTCTTCCCCTTAGCCAATCTTGGAGCCATTTATCTAAAAATCTCAAAATTTTCCAAATCAATTTTAAAATTACAATGCAATCGACTCTAAGATAAATTTAAATAGATAAGAACTCAAAATCCATGAAAAATCTCCAAAGTTTCTCCAAAAACGTCAAAATTCCAAATCTTCCTAATGTAAGAGATTTCCACGCTCAAAATAAAAAAATTTTAGGTTAAAGTGTAGCTCTTACCAAGAGAAGATGAAATCCTAACTTTTCCGACCACGAAATCGTTTTAAATCCAAATGCTAGCGAGCCCTTGGCGCGAAAATCATCCTTGGCTAGAGGTTGAAGACAAGGATTTGGGAAAAAATGGCGTGTCACAGGGTTAAATCAAGAAAATTTGGAGTTTAGGGCATTTTTCGCATTCGAGCACTGTCCAACGCTGGAAGCAGTGTCGTTCGGCGCATTTTTCTGTTGAAATGGCCAAACTCTCTGACTTTTGACGCTGTCCGGTGTTGGAGGCAGCGCCGTTTGGCGCCAGTTCAAAAACTAGGTTTCCAACTTTCTTTTGCAATTTCGATCATTTCAAGCCCGCTCCGATGTCTAATTAGTCTAATTAAGCATTGAATAACATCCTAAAGCCTTGGCAAATGATATTTTTTAACACAAACAACACATAACATTACTTTCATATATAAAATCCATGAGTCATACACATACACACAACACTAAGCATTACAAATTTTCAAGCCATATAATCTTAAATTCAGCATCGCACACAACCACAACACAATAACACTGAGAACTAAACAAATAAGCATGTCCAAATATAACATTCAAACCAAATAAAGTAAAGCAAATTAAAGCAATCAGACATACAAACACATAAATACAATAATCAAGTTTCATTTTTCCTCCAAAGTATCATCAATTCTAAGTTCTCCAATCGATGAGCATGGACAAATAAATTGTAGAATGGATGAAACAAAAATTCTTCAGTAGAATCCTCTTTAATCCAACCTTTCTTGCTCATCAATCGCGTCAAACTTCCATCATGATATCCAGAATGATCAAAATGCTCCTTCATACTCCAATCCAGATGATCAAAGAAATCAGAAAAGTTGTTGATTGCATTCATCAGATGTTGTACTTCCTTCTCTAATTTCTTGATTTTCTTCAAGATGATCTATGAACGTTTAGGAAAATAAGGAGGAATAGGTGCTGACCTTTGAGATGGTTGATCTTCAATAATGCTCATATCATTCATATCACTAATTGCTGGTTATTATATGCATCTGCTGGGTCTATATGCTTCCAAGGTAGAAGCACTCTTTTCCAATTCTCATATGGTACTTGTGATTGACTGCAGAGGAGAAATATGGTGGAAGGATTTCCAAGCCCATACTTTAATCCATGACCGATCAATCCCAAAATAGACTTAACAATTATTGAACAACATCAATAGGCATTCCCATTTGAATACAATAATTCAGAATAACACACTCCTTAGTTACCTTACTAATTTTCATTGTTGGGAGTAATTTTGTACATATGAAGTAATGTAAGTGTTTTGGCGTAGGATTTAACAGTGTGGTCGAGAAACTTACATACCTGATGTCTCTTACTCCCATTCATCACTTTCATCCATCAGATATCTGTCTATGTCATTCATATTGTCCATTCTCAATCATGTATAAATCATTAATCTTTGCAAGAGTAAATGTGACAAACCTTGCTCTCACATAAACTGATCCTTGGTTGATTCCATGAAGATTTGCATATAACTCCTTCACAATTGAAACAACTACAGCGGTAGTAGTATAACACAATACTTCTCAACATCTCTGAATAATAATTTCATCAATTCTAGTTGTAGGAGAAATTGTACCTCGATTTACAAAGCCTCTCTCTTTAATCAATCTCATTTTCGAGATATTTTTGTTGAAAAGTTGCTGTTCCTCGAAACATACAAACTTTCTGTGGTTGAACACTTGAAATTTTGAATTTCCATCGAGTTAGAATCCATTTGGACAAGAATTTGGGTCTTCCTCTTTGTTCCTTTGGAAGTTCCAGCGTCTACGGGCGTTTTTGGAAGTTCTAATGGAGGCGTTACCGACTAGAACCACCAAAACTCAGATTTTAAAGATGAGAAATGGTTTTTTGAACAATGGCGTTGTCCGACGCTGATAACAGCGCCATTCAACGCTAGTTAAAATTCGCTAAACTTCACTTCGTTCAAATTTTTTCCAAATTTCAATTTGATTAATTTCTTAAATATTATTAATGATAATTAAGGAAGAATAAGACTTAATTAAGTAACAAACAGATACAAATAACACATCGAACAAAGCAAACACTCAATAATTGTGGGTTTCCTCCCACAAAGTGCTTGGTTTAATGTCGTCAGTCCGACATAACTTTCAGTTATTCAGGTTGATCCAACATTAAAACCTCTTTAAAATTAGGTCTATTGCCTTCAAAATATGATTTTAATCTTTGGCCATTAACTTTGAATATTCTTTCAGATTTAGGGTCTTCGATAATCACAGCTCCAAGCTGATATACTTTTACGACAATGAAAGGTCCTGTCCATCTAGATTTCAGTTTCCCAGGAAATAATTTCAATCTTGTATTGTATAATAAAACTTTTATCCTGGCTCAAATTCATTTTTGATAATATTCTAATCATGCCATATTTTTGTTCTCTCCTTATATATTCTATCATTATCATATGATTCATTTCTGATTTCTTCCAATTCATTCAATTGCAACAGTCTCTTCTCACCAGCATCTTTCAAATTAAAATTCAATTTATTTATCGCCCAATATTCTTTCTATTCTAATTCAACTGGCAAGTGATAAGTTTTTCTAAAGATTAATCTGTAATGAGACATTCGTATAGGAGTTTCGCAAGAAGTTCTGTATGCCCATAAAGCGGTATCTGATCTAGTAGACCAATCTAATTTCTTAGGATTAATGACTTTCTCCAGAATTTGTTTAATTTCATGATTAGATACCTCTGCTAAACCATTAGTTTTGGGATGATAAGCTGTAGAGATTCTATGCATAATATTATATTTTCCCACCAATCTCTGAATCAAATTATTCTTAAAATGGGATCCTCCATCAGTGATGATTACTCTAGGCTTTCCATATCTTGTGAAAATATTTTTCATTAAACACCTTGAAACACTTCTAGTAGTGTAATTAATTTGAGTAACAGTAAGAGTCTTACTAGCATAGTATATAACTTTAAACATTTTGTCATGTCTTTGCCCTAAAACAACTCCAATAGCATAATCGCTAGCATCACACATTAGTTCAAATGGTTTCTCCCAATCAGGTGAAACTATTATAGGTGCAACAATTAATTTTTTCTTTAATAGATCGAAAGCTTTTAAACATTCATCATTAAAATCAAACTTTCTCTCTTTTTCCAAAAGTTGGCATAGAGGTTTAGAAATTTTTGAAAAGCCTTTGATATATCGCCTGTAGAATCCTACATGTCCCAAAAAGCTTCTTACCCCTCTCACAGTTGTTGGAGGTTGTAATTTTTCTATAACATGAATTTTCACAGGATCTACTTCCATGCCATATTCATATATTTTATGCCCAAGCAAAATTCCTGCTGCAACCATAAATTGACAATTTTCCTAGTTTAGGACTAAATTTTTTCTCTTGCATACCTCTAAAAATTTTCTAAATTGCATAGGCATGCATTAAATGAATCTCCAAATACTGAGAAATCATCTATAAACACTTATATTCCATCATCAATTAAATTGCTAAATATGGATGTCATACATCTTTAAAATTTTGCAGGTGCATTACATAAGTTCCATAAGGGCTAGTAAATGTAGTTTTCTCTTGATCCTCAGAAGCAATAGCTATTTGGTGATCACCGGCATATCCAATTAGAAAACAATAGTATATGTTTCCAACAAGTCTATCTAGCATTTGGTCTAAAAAGGGTAAAGGAAAGTGATCTTTTCTGGTGGCGGAATTTAATTTTCTATAATCAATACATATTCGTCAACCAGTGACTTGCCTTATCAGTAAAATTTCATCTCTATCATTTACATTAACAGTCACTCCTCCTTTCTTAGGAACACAATGAATTGGGCTTACCCAAACACTATCAGAAATAGGATATATAATTCCAGCATCTAACCACTTTTAAATCTTTTTTTTAACCACTTCTTTTATTATTGGGTTCAGCCCCCATTGTGGATCAACTCTTGGTTTGTGTTGTTTATCCAATAAAATTTTATGCATACAGATTGAAGGACTGATTCCTTTAATATCAGCTATGGACCAACTAAAAGCTTTTTTGTATCATTTTAAGGTTTCCAATAATTTTTGTTCTTGATATTCATTTAAATTTGAAGATACAATGACTGGTAAGGTAGATGATTCTCCTAAAAACATGTACTTCAAATGATTAGGAAGAATTTTTAGCTCAAGTTCAGGGGGTTTAAAGATAGATGGAATCAAACTTTTATCTCCATTTTCCACAGTATCCAATATTTCAAAAGTTTCCTGAACAAAGTCTAACTTTCCATTCTTCATATCATCCAAATAATTTTCCAGATTTTTATTTTCATTTTCATCCTCACATTCTAGATTTTCTTCAAATACTTATTTAAAATAATCTTCTCTTAAATAATCGCAGACTTCCATTCGATAGCACTCATCATCTTTTTCAGTTAAAGGGTTTCAGAATGTTGAAAATTATCTCTTGGTCATTAACTCTCATAGTTAATACTCCTTTTTGGATATCAATCATAGCTCTCCCAGTAGCAAGGAATGGTCTTCCGAAAATAATTGGAAATTCTTTATCTTCCCCCATATCTAATACAATAAAGTCCACATGAAAGATAAACTTATCCACCTTCACTAATACATCTTCCACAACTCCTTTAGGATAAGTGATAGAAAGATCAGCCAGTTGAAGAGACACAGATTTAGGTGAAATTTCTTCTACTCCCAATCTTTTGAAAGTTGATAAAGGCATAAGATTAATACTAGTTCCAAGATCACATAAAGTTCTTCCGAAAAAATTTTCACATATAGCGCATGGGATAGTGAAACTACCTGGGTCTTTAAGTTTTTCATGAAGCTTTTTCTAGATAATTGCATTACACTCACTACTAAGTGAAACAGTCTCATGGTCTTTAAACTCTCTCTTCCTTCTAAGTATATCCTTCATAAACTTTGCATAATCAGACATCTACACTAATGCTTCAACAAATGGAATATTAATCGTCAATTTCATAAGAATTTCCAAAAAAATTGCAAATCTGTTATCCCTGTTTTGTTTCTTTAGTCTTTAAGGAAAAGGAGGAAGTGAGTTTTCAACAGTTATCTTCATTGGTTCTATCGGATATTCGTCTAGATATATCTTATTAGAACCTTCCTCAATGTTCACTTCCTCTCTTTCAACTTCAACTTCTTCTTGAACTCTTAGTTCCAATTCTTTCCACTCCTTAATTGAATAGCCTTAATTTGCTCTTTGTTTTGATCTTTCGGGTTGATCTCAACATTGCTAGGAAGATTCCCAGAAGGTCTATTATTAAGTGCAGTAAAGATATGTCCTAATTGATTTTCATTGTTTTTCATTGCAAAGCTTTGAGCTTGAATTTGACTACCCATATTCAGAATAATTTCTTCAGTAGACAACTTCCTTCCTTAAATTGTTGATTATTATTAAAACCAGGAGGATAAGAAGGTCTAAAATTGGTATTTTCTTGGTTGTTCAGATTTCCAACTAGATTCATAGGATTGTTTCCCCATTGCAGGCTAACGACAACATTGGTATTATTCCAGATGAAGTTTAGATGATTCCTCCAACTAGGATGATAATAATTCAAATAAGGATTATTGACTTTATTATGTATAGCATTCAAGGTTTCATAAGACATTTGAGAGTATATCATCAGTCCTGATGAATTTTCTTCTAACACTGGGGGTGTTGGACAATAATTCATTCCATATTGATTTATTTTCTTAGAAAGTGCAGCAATTTGAGAGACTATAATAGTTATCACATCAGAATCATGAATAATGGCTACTCTCTTAGAATTTACCCACTCAGAGAGCCATTGAAAATTATTAGTAGTCATCTCTTCAATTAATGAATATGCTTCATCAAAAGGTTTTGACATTAATGATCCACCAGCAGCAGCATCGATAATCGATCTCAATGATGCTACTAATCCATTATTGAAGGTTTGAGTTATTAACTAGTCGGGTAAAGCTTTGTGTGGACACTTCCTCATAAGATCTATAAATCTTTCCGAAGCTTCATATACAGATTCTCCATCAAACTGACTAAAATATGTGATATCATTTCTCAACTTAGCAGTTTTGGAAGGAGGAAAATATTTCGACAGAAACTTTTGTGAAAGCTTTCCCCAAGTTCTAATAGATCCAGGTGCTAATGAATTTAACCACGCCTTAGCCTTATCCCTAAGTGAAAAGGAAAAAAGTCTAAGTCTAACAACATCGTTCGACACTCCATCATATTTAAAACTAGCGAGATGTAAGTTAGGATCTTCATTAGGTGTTCCCCTAAATTGATTATTCTGTACCATTTGGATAATAACAGGTTTAAGTTTAAATGAATTAGCATCAACATCAGAATTTTGAATAGTTAAGTGAATTTCATCTGTTGTTGGATTAGCATAATCTCTTAAAAGTCTTGGTATATTTTGGTTTTGATTATTTAAATTGTTCACAATTTTGTGAGGATTTGTTGATTGTTTTTTTGTTTTTGAATTTTTCTAATAGTAATTTCTAATTCAAAATCGTAAGGTACTAAACCTATAGATCCGACACTACGCTTACAAACACAATAAACACACACTAACAATAAACATACACACACAACTATGACTTGCAATTCAAATATTTGATTTCCAATACTATAAAAATAAATTTTAAAAGTTACTTTTTCTTTTTCTTTCTTACTTTGCCTCCTTAACAACAGATCCAAAATCTTGGTGCTACTTCTTGAATTTGTAAAAAATAATGAACTCAGATGTAGATTTATGTATTGATTTAAATGATAATGAGTCACAAAATTAACACAAGTATATGTATCGCTCAAGTAATACAGGGATCTAGTGAAGTCCTAGAATATCAATCCCACAGGGAGACTTTACCTTTATGGCGTAGCACAGAAATCTCTTATTGAATCACAACACAATTGTAAGTGGTTTAATTCTTGAAGTAGAGACAAACAGGATCAGTTACTATATCTACCAAAGCACGTTTGAAACTCTAGCAAGTTAAACTAACACAAAACAAAATTTATAACAAAGTTTAGTTGCAAGAAAGAGTCTTCCTCCTTTTCATTCATAATGTGATGATTATTGTGACATAGATCAGTGATGCAAATGTATTGTGCCAAATATGAGCATTCCTATTTTTTACCCATATTTCAGAATATAAAGAACATTAGCTAATCCTAAGTTTAGTCCCCAAATCTGTGGTTAGGCTGGGAGGATACTGGCTCTCACTCTAGAGCTCCCACTTCCCTTCATCTGAAGGCTAACTCTAGCTTCAGTTTCTAAACATTAGGACCTAATTAAGGATTTCAGCCTGTCACTCTGAAATCTTCAATTCTACGCCCATCAAAGTATATTTACCTATTTATTTGCACTCAACCCCCATAAACTTCACCATTCATGGAATTCGAATGTGACCTTCACTTTTGTTGTGGAACTCATAATCCTTTCGGAACATATGTTTCCCAACAAGTTTTAACAATTCAATTGGCTAGATTAAAAAGTAAATGAAGTTCTAAGTGAAAAGGTCATCATAAATTCTTCATAATAAATCGGCACATCATTTCCATTTCACAACATCAACACATCACATGAAAAGGAGAAAGACAAAGAAATCTACTCAAGACTCATGAGGAAACGATGACAAAATATGGATTTCATATATAAAAACAACGTCATACAAACAGAGTAAAGTAAAAAAAACTTATCTCAAACTCTTACCCAAGCGAATCTCAAGGAATTCCTTTGACTCCTCTTCTTTCTTCACAATAACACACAATTCTCTCTTTAGAATAGTAAAGAAGAAGAAATCTCTCACTTTCCCTCTCGTCTCACACTCCTTAGATAAGAAAAACACAAACCTAATTTCCTACACAAAATGGAAAGAACTCACTCTCTAAACTCTAAACTCTTCTCTTCCTTTCTTCCCCTTTTGAAATGTGGCTCCAAAAGTGTTTAAATTTAGCCAAAATTGAATTCCCAAGAGTTTCATCAAGCAAACTTTCAAAATCCTGCCAAATACATTGAATCTAGTTCAAAATCGGGATAGGGCGCTGTCCGACGCTGGTAGGAGCGCCATTCGGTGCATTATTCCGCTAAAACATCGTAACTCTCTGGAAACTGGTGATGTCCATTGCTGGTGACAGCGTCATTCGGTGCTAGTTCAATAAAATGCACTTTTGTCCTTTTTTGCTCCAAATTCACTCCTTTTCGCTTCCTTTTGCTCCAAAGGCCTAAAATCATTGTACCTGCATGAAATCATCAAAAATACTTTTTTTTTTAAAATGCAATATCATCAAAAACAGGTATGAAATGAATAGTAAAAAGCTATTAATTTTTTAGTGGATCAATGGTTGATCTTCAATAATGCTCATGTTATTCATATCACCAACTGCCTGGTTACTATATGCATTTGCTGGGTCTATAGGCTTCCAAGGTAGAAGTACTCTTTCCCAGTTCTCATATGGCACTTGTGATTAACTACAGAGGAGAAATAGGGTGGAAGGATGTCCTAGCCCATACTTAGATCCGTGAACGATTAATCCCAAAACAGATTTGATAATTATTGAACAAACATCAATATGCATCCCCATTTGAATACAATAGTTCATAATAGCCCACTCCTTAGTTACTTTACTGATTTTCATAGTTGGGAGCAATTTTGCACATATGAAATAATGTAAGTGTTTTAACGTAGGATTTAACAGTGTGGTCGAGAAACTTACATACCTGCTATCTCTTATCTCCCATTCATCACTTTCATCTGTCAGATATCTATATATATCATTCATATTATCCTTCGTCGGGGCAACATTCAAATAGTGGCAGATTGGCACATTCTCAATCATGTATAAATCATCAATCTTTGCAGGAGTAAATGTGACTAATCTACTTTACACATAGACTGATCCTTGGTTGATTCCATGAAGATTGTCATAGAACTCCTTCAAAACCAGGACAACTACAGTGGTAGTAGTTTAACACAATACTTGCCAATGTCTCTAAACAATAATTTCATTAATTCTAGTCATAGGAGAATTCGTAGCTCAATTTACAAATCCTCGTTCCTGAATCAATCTCATTTTCGAGATATTTTTGTTGAATGGAGGCTGTTCCTTCAAACTAGCAAACTTTCTAAGGTTGAAAACTAGAAATATTAAAGTTTCCATCGAGTCAAAATCCATTTGGATAAGAATTTGTATCTTCCTCTTCGTTCCTTGGATAGTTCCTACATCCAGGGGTGGTTTTTTGGAGTTCTAATGGAGGATTTACCACTTAGAGCTGCCAAAACTCAAATTTAAAGACAAGAAACAGTTTTCTATACAGTGGCGCTGTTCGACGCTGATAACAGTGCCGTTCGGCGCTAGTTCAAATTTCACTAAACTTCACTTCATTCAAATTCTTTCCAAATTTTAATTCAATTCATTTCTTAAATGTTGTTAATGATATTTAAGGAAGAATAAGACTTAATTAAGTAATAAACAAACACAAATAACACATCAAACAAAGAAAACACTCAATAATTGTGAGTTGCCTCCCACAAAGGGCTAGGTTTAACGTCGTCAGCCCGACATAACTTTTAGTTATTCCGGTTGATCCAACATTAAAACCACTTTAAAATTATGTCCATTACCTTCAAAATATGGTTTTAATCTTTGGCCAGTAACTTTGAATATTCTTCCAGATCTAGGGTCTTCGATAATCACAACTTCAAATTGATATATTTTTATAACAATGAAAGGTCCTGTCCATCTAGATTTGAGTTTCCCAGAAAATAATTTCAATCCTGTATTGTATAATAAAACTTTTTATCCTGGTTCAAATCCCTTTTAGAAAATCTTCTGATCATGCCATATTCTTCTTCTTTCCTTATATATCCTATCATTATCATATTATTCATTTCTAATTTCTTCCAATTCATTCAGTTGCAACATTCTCTTCTCACCAGCATCTTTCAAATTAAAATTCAATTTCTTTGTTGCCCAATATGCTTTAAATTCTAATTCAACTAGCAAGTGATAGGTTTTTCCAAAGATTAATTTGTAAGGGGACATTCCTATAGGAGTTTTATAAGCAGTTATGTATGCCCATAAAGCAGTATCTAATCTCCCAGACCAATCAAATTTCTCAGGATTAATGAAGTTCTCCAAAATTCATTTAATTTCACGATTAGATACTTCTACTAAACCATTAGTTTGGGGATTATAAGCTGTAGAGATTCTATGCATAATATTATATTTTTCCACCAATCTATGAATCAGATTATTCTTAAAATGGGATCCTCCATCAGTGATGATTACTCTAGGCATTCCATATCTTGTGAAAATATTTTTCATCAAAAATCTCGAAACACTTCTAGCATCACACCTAGGTAAAGCTATTGCCTCAATCTATTTTGATACATAATCAACAACAATCAATATATATATTTTTTCAAATGAAGGTATAAATGGTCCCATAATATCTAATCCCTATGCATAAAAAATTTCAACTTCCAGAGTAAAATTAAGAGGTATTTTATTTCTTCTGGATATATTGCCTATTCTCTAAAATCGATCACAAGTTTTGATAAATCTATAAACATCTCTGAAAAGTGTAGGCCAATAAAATCTAGATTACAAAATCTTATGTGGAGTTCTATCAATTCTGAAATGTCTTCCAAATTCAGAATCATGACATTCTTGAGTAATTCTTTCAGTTTCTTCATAAGGTACACATCTCCTAATATTAATATCTTTACATTGCTTGTACAGATAAGGATGGTCCTAAAAATAAAATTTAGCATCATCCTTAAATTTTTTCTGCTGTTGCATTGTTAAGTCAGATGGTAAAATATTACTAACGATGTAGTTCACAATATCAGCATACCATAGTAAATTTCCTTCAATAATATTATATAATTTCTAATCAGGAAAAGTTTTAGTAATTTTCTTTTCAAAGTCATCCAAATTAGGTTGATCAAGTCTAGATAAATGATCAGCTATTTTTTATTATCGACCCCTTTTCTATTAACGATCTCAAAATCAAATTCTTGCATTAAAAGCATCCATCGAATCAGTCTTGGTTTTGCATCCTTCTTTTTCATTAAATATTGAATAGAAAAATGATCAGTACGCACTACACATTTAGCTCCAATTAAGTAAGATCTAAATTTTTCAATGGCATAAACAATTGCTAATAACTATCTTTCAGTAGTAATGTAATTAATTTGAGCATCAGTAAGAGTCTTACTAGCGTAATATATAACTTTAAAAATTTTGTCATGTCTTTGCCCTAAAATAACTCCAATAGCATAATCGCTAGCATCGCACATTAATTCAAATGGTTTCTCCCAGTTCGGTGAAACTATTATAGGTGCAACAATTAATTTTCTCTTTAATAGTTCGAAAGCTTTTAAGCATTCATCTTTAAAATCAAGCTTCCTATCTTTTTCTAAAAGTTGGCATAGAGGCTTAGATATTTTTGAAAAGTCATTAATATATCACCTGTAGAATCCTACATGACCCAAAAAGCTTCTTACCCCTCTCACAGTTGTTGGAGGTGGTAATTATTCTATAATTTGAATCTTCGCGGGATCTACTTCCATGCCATGTTCAGATATTTTATGCCCAATCACAATTCCTTCTGCAGTCATAAATTGACACTTTTCCCAGTTTAGGACTAAATTTGTTCTTTCACATACCTCTAAAACTTCTTCTAAGTTTCTTAGGCATGCATCAAATGAATCTCCAAATATTGAGAAATCATCCATAAACACTTGTATTCCATCATCAACTAAATTACTAAATATCGACGTCATACATCTTTGAAATGTTGCAGGTGCATTACATAATCTAAAGGGCATCCTTCTAAAACAAAAGTTCCATAAGAGCTAGTAAATGTAGTCTTCTCTTGATCCCAGGAGCAATAGGTATTTGGTGATAATCGGTATATCCATCTAAAAAGTGTGTCCAGCAAGTCTGTCTAGAATTTGGTCTAAAAATGGTAAAAGAAAGTGATCTTTTCTGGTGGCGGCATATGGTCAAGGTCTAAAGAAAATTGTCTTGTCTAAAGGTTGGTGCAGGGGTGTTATGAGTAGTGTTGGGTAGATACTAGTCTCTCACTTCTTGATTACCCACTGTGCCTTCTCCATAGGACCTACCAGTGACCCTTTTTCCCCACTTTAAACTAAATTGATAGAATTTAGCCTGTCACTCTAAAAACATCAATTCTACGCCTATCAAATCTTATCTTTCTATCTTGTTGCACTCCCCATTAGATTACTACTTCTGATCTTCTAATATGGAATGTGATATTACAAGTTATGAAATCTTAGCCAACGAGCAGGTTTATAAGATTTCTCCACAGGTTTTAATAATACAAATGGCCAAATTGTAAAGTAAAAGAAGTTTCAGTAAATTATCATCACAATTTTTAAGAAAATAAAAAGTTCTTAAACAAAAATCCAAAACTCTTAACTTTATTACATCAAATTTATAAGGAGAAAGAAAGAAAAACTACTCAGAAAGCATTGTATTAACATAAAAAAACATATTCATAATACTCAAATCCAAAGTACACAACGTAAGAGTTAAGGTACAAATACTTATCTGTAATGTACACCAAAGCAATCGTTCGAAGTCATCTGACTTTTCTGACTCCCACACAATCTTTACAGAACTCTAAAACGCAGGAATTCACCAAAACTCACTAAAATCTATACACATTGAACTTTAAGTGAAAGAAACTAGAGACAATTTGATAATGACTCTAAAATGACTCTCTTTTATTGTAGAATTAATCTCTATTTATAAATCTTCAAAAATGAACAGGGGTTGCTTCAGAAATCTCTTTAAAATTCGTCCACATTCAATGAATCTTCTAGAAAATAACTGTGGCACCTAGGCGCCAGTTCAATTAATTTATTTTAGTGCTTTTTGCCTCAAGGGACACATCTGTTCATTCAAATATATCTATATTCATCGTATATCTCATTTGTGGCATGTAAAACCATCTGGGGTCTTCTAGAGCACCTTGGAACAGCCAAAACTCCAAAAATAACTTCTCCAACACCTAGGCGCCAAACTTAGTTTTTTAATTTTCTTCATTAAGCCTCATTTTTGCTTGTTTTTGTTGTTATTTAGCTTCTTTACATCCTTAAACTCTTTTTCTTATACCTGCAACCAAAAACATAAAAATACCATTCATTAAAGCATAATATCCTTTGTTGACCTCATTTTTGATGAGGTCTAATCTTTCTCCTTAGTACTTAGGATCTAACCTTAGGCTTTCCCTTTGACTATCCTAGAGGAATAGAAATGGGACCCATCACTTAGAAATTAAAAAAACTTCTTGACTCCCTTCAAACCCCACAAGTTTGATTGTAAACTCCCAAAACACTTAGAGGGTTAAAACCAAATGTGAAGGTTTAAAGGATGAGTTTCCTATAGGACTCTTTGGCCTTATGATTACCCTGGGTGGCCTGGCCTGGTGAGGGTGAGCTTGCACAAACCACACTCCCACACACACATTCAAAACCCTGAAACTACCTTTAGCCAACTTGACTTCCCGACTCATGTAGGCAATTCATATGGATGGACCCCAACCCCTAGGCCCCTGGCTAAGAGGGTTAGGAACAACATAGTGAATGTCTAAAATGAGTCCTCTCATGAATTTTGTGAAATATGGCTTCATGGCTCAACCAAAATGATTTCATTTCACTCACACTTGATTAATCTTCACTTTTCCAAAATTTCAATTTTTGACCCCCGGGACCCTAAACCCAATAAGCCTACCAAATGCCCTTGAAATTGCCCAAATTTTGCAAAATTGCCTAAATTACTCAAAATTTCTCAAAATCAATCCTAAACATTTTCCCCCACTCAAATTTATCATCCATGACCAAATACACAAAAATTTTCCAAAAATACCCCGCAATACCCTCCAAATACCCAAAATATCATTTTAACCCAAAATTCCAAAAATTCAGAAAATTCCCCAAAAATTCCACAAAATCTCAAATATTACCAATTTTATTTTGTTCAACTATACCATAAGCCAATTTTGTCAATTTAGCCCACTTTTACCAAAACCCCCAATTTAACCCATTTTTAACCCAGATGGACCCAATGTCCAACCAAACCACTCCAATTGACCTCAATTTTGATCCAATTCAATTCTAACCTTCAATTCAATATCCCAAATATCAATTTAGACCAAATCCAAGCCCAATTTGATGAAAATTTGGACCCAATTTCAATTTGAAGCTTAAAGCCCAATTTTGGCCCATGACCAAAACCTGGCCCAACCAAATCCAATTCAACTCCAATTAGCCCCAAATCTTTTATAAAACCTTCCTAACATCCCCACAAACAAAACAATAACTTTATTGCCCCAAATTTGAACCTAAACTCCACCCAAACCTAACCCAAAACCAAAATCCCCTAAATTGGCCTAAACTCAAACCTAACCCAAATAGGGCCAAATCCCTAAATCAAAGCCCAACAAAAGTTGAAAACTCTTTGTCACACCCCCATAAACATTTTTCAACATTAATTTTACATCAAACCCAACATTTGCCCAACCTTAACCCAAGTTAGCCCAATTTGATCCATTTTGACCCCATTACTAAAAAGGCCCAAATTGAACCCATTTGAACTCCAAATGACACCAAACCTTTTCCAAATCACTCATGACATATCCCTAAACTAAACCCAACATTTATTTGACATGGTCCTTCACAAAAATTTCATCCAAAAGTCCATTTTTTAAAATCTAAAAACCCACTTTCCTGAAGACTTTAAAAGCCCATTTTCATCAAATTTAAAAGGCCCAAAACTTATTCTAAAGCCCATGTGAAATTCCCATCATCATCCTTTTAATTAAAATCATCCCTAAGTCCTAAATCAATAATCAAATAATTCCAAATCAAGCCTCTTGCCAATTTCTCCTAAATCCATCAAGAATCCCAAAATCCATTTCCATGAAATTGAGCCAAGCCATGGACAAGACATAGGCTAGCCATGAAGCCATCCTTAAGCCCCATGCAAGCCATGTGAGTGGTGTTCATGTGACCATACCATATTGGGCAAAAGTGGGAGTCCTTTAATGATTCCCTTAAGAGTGATTAAACCTTTTCATGCTTCCCCTAAACCATGCTTAAACTTAAATATGCTTAGATGGTGACTTCTCCCCACTAAGCTAGCTGACTTACCTGATTTCCTTCAGCCCAAATCAGACCTTGGTGGGTGCACCAAGCCCATTTCTATGAGTTGACCAAACCAAGTCCAAAAGAGCCCCTTCCCCATTCCATTTTGAATCAAGCTCTTTACACATGGCTAACCCCCACTGTTTGCATAAAACTCAACCCCTGGACTCACTGAGTCAAGATGGTGACCTGACCTTGCCGGCTAGCTACCTGGGTCGCCGAAAAACACCATGGCCGAGAGCTTTATTTGGATTCAAAAATTCAAATTCACATGGCTGATCTGTCCCAACTCAATTGGACTCCATGGCTGTTCTTCCCTTGCATAGAGCAGCTGATCCCAAGCCCTAACTTCCCCTGGGAGGCCCTCCAGCCAGCTCTATCTAAACCCACCACCTTCTCGTCCAAACAAGGTGATGAACCAGAGCTTAACAAAACTCTGCCAAAATTGCTCCAGGACCTTCCCCTAACCCAGAGCAATTGATCCTCAGTGTTCCTTTGCCCTAATCCCCATTAACATAGCTTAATTTCTCAGTATAAAATCCACCCAAAAACCAGAACAACTCTGAAACCTCCACCAAAATCAAATTAAACTCACCCACACCTGCACAGGACCAATAAAAGAAGTCCCTAGTAAAAGCCCCCTCACCAGGCCAGCCATTGCTTCCAGCCTCCAAAGTCTGAAATCTGGCCTGGTCACTTTAGTACCTAGGCAATTCCCGCAGCCAGAGACTTCATTTGGAGCTTCCTTGGGTGTAATCGAAGGTGCCACAACTCTCTGATTGAAGCTTCACTTCTCAGAGCTAAGGTATGGATCACTTCTCCCTCCTGAGCTTCTGTGAATTCTTCATTTCATTAGAATCAATTTCATAGCATGTAAACCGTATGGATGTGTTCGTCTCTTCAAGAAGAATCCATAGAGCATAAGAACACAAAAATCCGTTGAGAAATGTTAGGGTTTTAGTGTGGATGGCTCACGGGACACACCAGTCGGAGACGATGACCAGCTGCCGTTGGATCAAGCATGTTTCAAATGGACGGTGCAGATCGCGTCTGTATAGAAGACGGAGCGGGACGCATGGCTGCTGACTCAGGTGGCGGCGTCGAATGGGAGCGCGACACATAGGGATTCAGAGCTGCCGAGGTTGACGCATCGCCGTGTGGATAAGGAGATAAATAGGCTATTTTCTATTTATTTAAATATCTAGAAATTGAAAAATCCATAACTTTGCATAGCAAAATCATAAAAATAAACTAAAAATATCCTCTTGCTCAGTGAATAGAGGAGAACAATGTGAAAAAAAAATTGAGTTAATTTGATGAGTATTTTATTTTTAATTAATTATTTACTCATTTCAATGTTTTAATTCTCCATTTGTATAGACAATTCACCATGGCATGAGACCATAGGGCTTTTGTAGCCTCTGATCTTGGGAACATTCCTTGAATTTTCCAAGGCCAGAGGCCATCACTATGGAAAGTTATTGATTTTTCAAGTTTAAGTGTCTGTTTTGGCATTTTAATTCCAGTAATTAGCATATTGATCAATAAATCATAGAAAAATTTGGGAGGTATCTTAGGATCAAAGGACCCTAGGAAAAATTTATTTTGAGTTAACTCATTAAAAATAACGCTAATTGGCCTAAATACTCAAAACTGAATTTTAATTAATTTGGGTTAACCATACGTCAAAACCACTCGAAAACAATTCTTCACTGATCTTTAGGGTCAGAGGAGTCCCACATAAAAATTTGAAATCAATTGGAAATGATTAACCTCACTAAATGGATTAATTAAGTCACATGATTAAAATTAAACTTTAAAAATTCATAACTCCAAAAATACATTTTAAAAATTCACTAAATTGATTTTGGGACTTCTCTGATATTAGAGGAGTCTAAGAAAATTAAAATTGGAATTTTTCAAAAATCTTCATTTTCTACCTTATTTTAATATTTTAAATAATTAAAAAATAATAAAAATCACAAAAATAATAAAAATCACAAAAATGTTATATTTTAACTCCTAATCACTTAGGAACAAACCCAATATTTTTTCCAAGTCTCTTGGTTAAGATATTGAATTTTAAAATCTTAAGACAATTTTTAATATTAAAAAAATGGATTTTTCAACCTTTTCATCAAATTAATTCTAATAAATCAAACAAAAATAAAAAAAAAATATAAATTTGCTTCTCTGAACCCCTTGAGGTCAGAGGGACTTAAGAAAAATATAAAATCTATTTTTCAACTTTAATTTTATTTTATAATTAATTAACATTCCAAAACTCAAAATAATTATAATAAATAAAATATAATTAAAAAAATCACCAAATTTGGTCCAAGTGGTCCTCTGGTCAATAGGAACATTCCATAATTTTCTTAAGGATAGAAACTTTGCCTTGGTCATGTTGTTGAATTTCCATTAAAAATCCCTATTTTTCATTAAAATAATTATATAAATTAAATCAAATTCAGAAAAATCACATTTTCTCCTTTAATGTCTTAATTGACATGTGAGTAAAGTGAAATACAAATTTTAAGTTCATTTGAGCTTAATTTGATGAGTTATGAAATGAACATGCTTAAAAGGGGCATAAAGGTAATTAAAGAATTTTAACCCTAATTAATATTTAGGTTTAATCAAGGGGAGGGTAAAATATCTGATTTTAAAATTTCCATTAGATGATTTAAACCAAGGGAATTAAGGGGTAGAAACCCATGGTGACAATGGGAGGAGATTGGTGTGGAATGTCGATATTGAGGAGTTGCCATCTAATATTAGCCTAATTTTATTCCTATAAATCCCATGAAATATTTGAGAAATTTAGGGCTAATAGTAGAAAAGGATGTTTATGACAATCCTTATAGAAGAATATCCTAGAATTTCAATGGAACACCAGAGATTTCTATTGTGGGTTCTTTTGGATCTCCTATAGAAGCAAGCTTCTATAGTTAATTACATCTTAAACAATTTTTAATTGTTCAAGAAAACTTATGATTAATGTCAATCATTTGTTTTCTAAAATTTTATTTTTAAGGAGAGATGTACCCACTATCACTCCTAAATGTCTTGTCATATTTATTATTTTAAAGTTTTGATTTTATTTTTCATGTCGTTATCTTAAAAGTTTTGTTTTTGTTTTTCATGTCGTTGTTTTGTTTTGTTTTGGTGACTATCCTAAAAGTTTTTATTTTTGTTTGTCCAGAATGTCGTCCTGCAAAACAGAGTTAGCACATCCTATAACATGCAAAGAAAATCTAAACGAAACTTTTTGTCTTCACCCTGCAAAGAAAAGATTGTCAGAAAATAATGTCATGTTCATTGCCTTAGAATTTTGTAGGATGTTTTGATTTAATATGTCCTGGATGTCGGTTTTGTCAAATTATATTGATTAATGTTTAATTTTGTTGAAATATAGGATTAATTTCATTTAATATCGATATTTGTCAAATTTATATTTGAAATGTCAATTTTATGTCGGTTATGTTGATTTATGTTTGAAATGTCAATTAAGTCAAATTTTGTTTGAAATATCAAATTTATATTGATTATGTTGAATTTTTATTTAAAATATCAAATTTATGTCGATTTTGGTTTGAAATGTCATTTAATGTTGAATTTGATTTGAAATGTCTATTAATGTCATTTAATGTCGATGATTATTTAATTTGGTGTGAAATGTCAAATTTATGTCGGTTATGTTGATTTTGGTTTGAAATGTTGAATTTATGTCGGTTATGTCGATTTATGCTTGAAATGTCGAATTTATGTCGGTTATGTCCATTTATGTTTGAAATATCGAATTTATGTCTTGACTTAAGTTTAAACTTAAATCTTGAGTTCATGTCTGTCTGAACTTACGGTTTGATTTAGATTAACTTGAGTTCATTTCTGTCTGAACTTAAGTTAAAAGGTTAAAAATTAGATTCAATATTGATCGAATTAACTTGGGTTCATGTCTTGTTGAACCTAAGTTAAATTTAATGTTTATTGAATCTAATTAACTTGAGTTTATGTCTGTTTGAACTTAAGTTAAAAGGTTTGGTTTAATCAGAATAGACCTAATTAAGTATTAAGCTTTGTTTAAATAGGACTTAAAGGTTAATTAAATCTAATAAATTAGACTTAATTAGAATTTCAGACCATCTAAGTCCTTTTTAGGTAAGGCTTAAGTTTTAATCAAGTCTAATTTGATTTAATCGAGATTTGTTTAAATATTAAGTCTTAATGAATTAGACTTAATCATGGGTTGTATTTATTTAAACCTTAGTTGATTAAGGTTTAATGATTTAATTAAGTCTAATGTAATAGACTTAATTAAGGTTTATGTAGGATTTGGGTTAGACTTAAGTTCAAGTCAGGTTGAATCTTAAGTATGAATTAACTTAAGTCTAATGTGGGTTAGACTTAAGTTAGGTTTGAGTTAGGTTCATGTTAGGTTGAACCTAAGTTTGGTTTGACTTAAGTCTAATATGGGTTAGACTTAAGTTAAATTTTGAGTTTAGGTTAAGTTAGGTTCAAGTCAGGTTGAACCTAGACTTAAGGTCGACTTAAGTTCAATATGGGTTGAACTTAAGTTAAGGTTTGAGTTTTAAGTTAGGTTCGAGTTAGGTTGAACCTAGACTTAAGGTCAACATAAGTTCTATATGGGTTTAAGTTAAGGTTTTGAGTTTAGGTTAAGTTAGGTTCAAGTCAGGTTGAACCTAGACTTAAGGTCGACTTAAGTTCAATATGGGTTGAACTTAAGTTAAGGTTTGAGTTTTAAGTTAGGTTCAAGTTAGGTTGAATGTAGATTTAAGGTCGACTTAAGTTCAATATAGGTTGAACTTAAGTTAAGGTTTGAGTTTAGGTTAAGTTAGGTTCAAGTCAGGTTGAACCTAGACTTAAGGTCGACTTAAATTCAATATGGGTTGAACTTAATTTAAGGTTTGAGTTTTAAGTTAAGTTCAAGTTAAGTTGATTAAAGTTGGTTTGAGTTCAATATGGGTTGAGTCTTGAGTTAAGATTAAGTTTGGGTTAGACTTAGGTTCATGTTGGGTTGATCCTAAGTTTGATTTTGACTTAAGTATGATATGGGTTAGACTTAAGTTCAGATTTAGGTTTGACTTAGGTTCATGTCGGGTTGAACCTAAGTTTGGTTTGACTTAAGTTTAATGTAGGTTAGACTTAAGTTAGGTTTAGGTTATGTTAGATTCAATGTAAGTTGAACCTAAGGTTTAGGTTAACTTGAGTTCAAGTTAGGTTGTATTCAGGTTATATTAGATTTAATATGGGTTGAGTCTGATTGTTGAAGGTTAATTAAACCTAAATTAGGTAAGGTTTAATGACTTAATTAGACTTGTTTAAGGTTAATTAAACCTAATTTAGGCAAGGTTTAATTGATTTAATTAGACTTTTTATGGGTTAAGTCTAATTGTTTAAGGTTAATTAAACCTAATCTAGGTAAGGTTTAATTGATTTAATTAGACTTAATATGGGTTAAGTTTAATTGTTTAAGGTTAATTAAAATTAATTTTGGTAAGGTTTAATGACTTAATTAGGCTTGTTTAAGGTTAATTAAACCTAACCTAGGTAAGGTTTAATTGATTTAATTAGTTATTTAAGGTTAATTAAACCTAATTTAGGTAAGGTTTAATTGATTTAATTAGACTTAATATGGGTTAAGTGTAATTGTTTAAGGTTAATTAAACCTAATTTAGGTAAGGTTTAATTGATTTAATTAGACTTATTTTGGGTTAAGTCTAATTGCTTAAGGTTAATTAAACCTAATTTAGGTAAGGTTTAATGACTTAATTAGACTTGTTTAAAGTTAATTAAATCTAAATTAGGTAAGGTTTAATTAATTTAATTAGTTTTTTAAGGTTAATTAAACCTAATTTTGGTAAGTTTTAATTGATTTAATTAGACTTAATATGGGTTAAGTCTAATTATTTAAGGTTAATTAAACCTAATTTAGGTAAGGTTTAATTGATTTAATTAGCCTTAATATGGGTTAAGTCTAATTGTTTAAGGTTAATTAAACTTAATTTATGTAAGGTTTAATTGATTTAATTAGACTTATTATGGGTTAAGTCTAATTGTTTAAGGTTAATTAAACCTAATTTAGGTAAGGTTTAATAGGTTTAAATGATGTTTTAAACCTAATTAAGTCTAATTTTGTCATTTTAGACTTAATTAATTAAGCTTAAGGTTTAATAGGTTTAAATGATGTTTTAAACCTAATTAAGTCTAATTTTGTCATTTTAGACTTAATTAATTAAGCTTAAGGTTTAATAGGTTTAAATGATGTTTTAAACCTAATTAAGTCTAATTTTGTCATTTTAGACTTAATTGATTATGCTTAAGGTTTAATAGGTTTAAATGATGTTTTAAACCTAATTAAGTCTAATTTTGTCATTTTAGACTTAATTAATTAAGCTTAAGGTTTAATAGGTTTAAATGATGTTTGAAACCTAATTAAAGTCTAATTTTGTCATTTTAGACTTAATTAATTAAGCTTAAGTTTTAATAGGTTTAAATGATGTTTTAAATGATGTTTTGAACCTAATTAAGTCTAATTTTGTCATTTTAGACATAATTGATTAAGCTTATGGTTTAATAGGTTTAAATGATGTTTTAAACCTAATTAAGTCTAATTTTGTCATTTTAGACTTAATTGATTATGCTTAAGGTTTAATAGGTTTAAATGATGTTTTAAACCTAATTAAGTCTAATTTTGTCATTTTAGACTTAATTAATTAAGCTTAAGGTTTAATAGGTTTAAATGATGTTTGAAACCTAATTAAAGTCTAATTTTGTCATTTTCGACTTAATTAATTAAGCTTAAGGTTTAATAGGTTTAAATGATGTTTTAAATGATGTTTTGAACCTAATTAAGTCTAATTTTGTCATTTTAGACATAATTGATTATGCTTAAGGTTTAATAGGTTTAAATGATGTTTTAAACCTAATTAAGTCTAATTTTGTCATTTTAGACTTAATTGATTATGCTTAAGGTTTAATAGGTTTAAATGATGTTTTTAACCTAATTAAATCTAATTTTGTCATTTTAGACTTAATTAATTAAGCTTAAGGTTTAATAGGTTTAAATGATGTTTTAAACCTAATTAAGTCTAATTTTGTCATTTTCGACTTAATTAATTAAGCTTAAGGTTTAATAGGTTTAAATGATGATTTAAACCTAATTAAGTCTAATTTTGTCATTTTCGACTTAATTGATTATGCTTATGGTTTAATAGGTTTAAATGATGTTTGAAACCTAATTAAGTCTAATTTTGTCATTTTAGACTTAATTAATTAAGCTTAAGGTTTAATAGGTTTAAATGATGCTTTAAACCTAATTAAAAATTATCAAGTCTAATTTATCATTTTTTAGACTTAGTTAAAGTTTTTCATGAGTCTAACATGAACTAGATTTATTTCAAACTTAGATTCTTAAAGAAAATAGGTTAAGTTTATAAAAGAATGATTTTTACGATTAAATTTATTATTTAATAATGAATTTTAATCCTGAATTTTAAAATATCATTTGAAATTATTTTTATGACTTAGAAATTATTTTCCTAGGGTCATTTTCTATTACCCTAACATTTCTAATCATTTTCATTTTATTTTTCTTAATTTTCATTTTTTTGTAATTATTATTTGAAGTAATTAGAAAATGTTTTGAAAATTAGAAAAGGTATAATAGGTATGTTTTCTGTCCTTGGAAATAATCATGAAACATCCCTAAGAACATAAAGATAAATGCCTCAAAATTTCATATTTTTTTATTTATAATTAATTTTTAATAATTAAAATACTCCAGAGAGTATTTAATATTTTAATTATTTAAAAAATTAAATAATAGGAATAAAATTAAGATTTTTATTTCATAATTTTCCTCTCTTCAAGAGCTTTCCATAGTTATTTTTATTTTATTTTTATGACCTCTGGATCAAAAGATATGAATTTTTGAAGTTTTTAAGATTTTTTGGAATTTATTAATTCCAGAAAATCGGCCGAGCGACGCATGTCCTTGTATGCGTCGAAGTGCGGGAAGATCTGGTGAGCAGATCCGAACAGCGTACACCGAATGGCGCGATCAGCGCCTTCCGTTCCTCACACGCCTAAAATATATATGCTTTTTGCTATATCATTTTACTTATTTTTGATGATATTACACTTTAAAAGGAAGGTATTTTGTATGTTTATTGGCTTTAGGTACAAGAAATGGTTATTAGATCAAAAGGAAGCAAAAACGGAGCAATTTGGAGCAAAAACGAGCAAGAAATGAAATTCTGCCCTGACACCTTTCGATAAGTCTTTTGATGCTTAATATCTTTTACAATTCTTGCATATTTTTGAATGAGATTATACTTTAAAGAAAGGTTATTTTTATGCTTATTTTGTAGGGCTATCTGTTACGAACGTAACACAACTGAAATGGGGCGAAACAGAGTTGAAAAGGAGCGAAACGTTGGAGCCGCGCGCTCGCCGACGGCGAGATTTTCCCGAGACCATCGAAAAGTGCCCAAAAAGGCCGCCGACAGCTGCCTCGAACCCTCCGACAGCGGCCCAGACGACCATGAACCGACATTTGGCGGTTTTGGGTCAATATTCGACGTATTTGGACGCTTTTTCGAAGGGGTGCTTAAGGAAACTCTTCAAACTTCGTCCATAGTCTTTAAAATGGCGAATATATGTTAGAAACAAGAGAGAAACAAGAGAGAAACAATAGAGGAAATGAGAGAAAAACTTAGAGGAATGTTTAAGATTCTTAGATTAAGAGTAGAAATGTAGTTTCTACCATTTTGGAGAGATTGGAGAGGAGATTTTGAGAGAATTTGTAAGGGATTTCGCTAGCATTGCATGGATCTCCAGGAGACTTTATGGGAGAGATCTTCTTCTTTCTTTCAAAGGGAAAAAACTAAGTATTGTTCTTCATTATCTTATAATTTTGTAAACATTTATTTAGTGGATTTGATTTGGTTAAATGAAGTTTCCGTTGTGTTTTATTCGCGCTTTGTGACGTATCTCACCTACTTTTTCTTCTTCTTTGGAAATAGTGGCATAAGAAGATTATGCCATTGTTATCCTTTTACTTTTCTTTTGCAATGAGTAGAAATCATGTTTAGGATTTTGTGATGTATGGTAGAAGTAAATTTAATTATAAATGTGATGGTTTTTACTTGCACTTCATTTACATTGCAGTAAGGGCCCATTGTAGAGTTAAAATTAGTTGTAATTGCATCGACCCGAAAGGGGCATATGTAATTCTCAACAAAGTGAAACCATATTCAAATTCCATGGATGGTGAAGTTCATGGGAATTGAATGCAAATAAATAGGGAAATATAATTATCGGGCGTAGAATTGGAGATTTTAGAGTAACAGACTAAAATCCTCAATTCGGTCCTATCATTTGGGTGCTGAAGTGTAGATTGTTAGCCCTCAGGCGAGGGGAACGTGGGAGCTCCGAAGTGAGAGCCGGTATACTCCCAGCCTAGCCACGGATTCAGTAACCAAACATAAGATTAGTCAATGTTCTTTATGCCTGGACCAAAGGGTAAAGAATAGGATTGCTCCTATTTGACACATACAATATTTAATGCATCTCAATTCTATACATTATCCATTTCATTACATAAAAATAGTAGTTTTTAATATCTCAAAATTCTCCAAACCAATTCATCTAAAAAGGGTTATATTTAGAATTGTTATTTGCATTTAGATATAGTTACTATCTTTACATTTAATACTTGCATTTGGGAGTAGTTGCTAGATAAAACACAATTTTAATCGACATTCCAAACTAAGGACTATTAGTAGTAGACTATAATTTGATTAAAGACTTCTTACTTCACTTCCTCGTGGGATCGATACTGGGGTTTTTAAAGAAAACTCTATATTACTTGAAACGATACGTATACTTGCGTAGTACCCTTAGTGTGTAAAATATTTTCTAATTTTTATATCATTTAAGATTTTGCACACTAGCTGCTATTTATAAATCAGGTTAAGTTTTTGACCATCTTTTGGAAGTTAATTTACTGCGTAATTGCGGGTCGGGTCAAGTTTTTGGCGCCGTTGCCGGGGAAGCTTCGGTAAGAACTTTAGGAGAATTTTAGTTGAAGTTATTAGGCTTAGACTTGGAAAACTGTAGTGTCGTAAAAACTGTTTTGTGTAAAAAATGTTTTTATATGAAAAAGTGTTGTGAAAAAACTGTTTGTGTGAAAAATATGGTGTTCGTAAAAATATTTGGTTGTGTTGAATATATTTCATTTATTATTTGTTTAATTGTTAATGTATTGTTTGTTATGTTGCATATGCAAAATAAAAGGTCTGCAGGACTTGTACCTTATGATCCCGAGTTTGAAAAAAATAAAAAAATAAAAATACAGAAAGGACTCGAAAAACTAGAAATGAAAATGGAAAACTTTCAAGATAATAACTTAGAAAATCATCATAAATCATTGAGGGATTACATAAATCCTACGACAGATGAAATTCACTCTAGTATACAAAACCCTGTCGTAGAAGCTGACTCATTTGAAATAAATCCTGAGATTATCCAACTGGTGCAGAACAATCAATTTGGGGGAACTCCTTTGGAGGATCCCTATTTACACTTATCAAATTTTCTAGAACTTTGTGCTACATTTTGTTATAATGGCATGTCAGATGATGCTGTTAGACTAAGTCTTTTTCCTTTCTCACTAAGGGATAAGGCTAAAATGTGGTTATACTCTTTAGCACCTGGTTTTATTAAAAATTAGGAGGAGTTAACTCAAAAATTTCTAGCTAAGTATTTTCCACCTTCAAAGACTACTAAACTTAGAAACGATATTATCTCATTTTGTCAGTATGAAGGTGAATTAATATACGAAGCCTGAGAAAGATTTAAGGAACCCTTAAGAAAGTGTCCACACCATGCTTTGCCCGATTGGTTAATCATTAAATTTTTTTATAATGGGTTAGTAGAATCCCTTAGGTCTATAATTGATGCTGCCGCTGGTGGATCATTAATGTTAAAATCATTTGATGAAGCGTACGAGTTAATTGAAGAAATGGCTACAAATGAATTTCAATGGCCCTCTGCAAGGGTAAATAATAAAAATGTAGCTAGTATTTATGATACGGATACGATTTCAATTCTTGCATCTCGGATTGCCGCAATATCAAGGAAGTTGGACCAATTTGGAATGAACCAACCTCAATTTACTCCTATAAGTGAGGAAAGTTCATTAGGGCCTATAATTGATTCTAAATTATCATATGAGACTTTAAATACCATAAATAACCCATATTCTAACTTTTACAACCCGTGTTGGGAGAACCATCCTAAATTTAACTGGAATCATACTACTGATGGTGGAAACTAAAAAAGGGAAAATAATCATGCGAATCCTAATGGAAGTTGGAATAATCAGGGGAACACAAACTATAGACTTTCATATCCACCAGGCTCTAACAATGATCAACAATTTGAGGATAAGAAGATGTTTATGGAAGAAGTGGTATTGCAAATGGGAAACCAGTTGCAAAGTCAAAATGTTGCGATTAGAAACAGAGAGAATCAACTGAGACAAATTGCTAATTCACTTAGCAATAGACACCAAGGAACACTTCCTAGCAACAATGAGATCAACCCTAAAGAGAATACTAATGAACAAATAGAAGCTGTCCAATTAAAAATTGGAAGAGAGATAGAGGATGTGGTTAGAAAAGAGAAAGATGTTGTGAGAGAAATAAAGGAAACTAAAAGACCTGAAGAACATGTTTCTAAGGATCTGGAAGAATTAATATCTCCAACTAAAATCAGTTTGGAAAAACCACCACCTCCATTTCCTCAAAGACTTAGACAGCATGAGTTGGATAAAAAATTTTCAAAGTTCATGAAAGTACTTAAGAAGTTAACGATAAATATTCCTTTCACTAAAGCTTTGGAACGGATGCCAAGTTATGCAAAGTTTATAAAGGATATATTAAACAAGTGATCACTAAAAATTTTATTAAGAAATTCATACCTATTTTTGATGAAATTGCACTTTAAAGAAAGGTATTTTCTTTATTTTATTGCAGGAATGGAGAATTTAGGTGATAAAAGCAAAAATCATAAAAAGGAGCGAATTTGGAGCAAAAAGGAAAAAAATTATGAAATTTGTGCCGAGTCGCCGACGGCGAGATCGAGCTCGCCGACGGCGAGGCTACGAGGAGACATTTCGAAGGAATTATAACCGTCTCGCCGACAAGCGAGCCGGAGCCCGCCGACAAGCGAGCTAGCACGGTTCGAAGATCTTCTGAAGCCTCGCCGACAGCCGAGGTAGTTCGTCGCCGACGGCGAGCTAATTCAAATGGCGCAGATACATTGAACCTGGACACTTTTTGAAGAGATGCTTACACACCTCTTGGTCCTTTGCTCACCTCTATATATAGAGGCCAAAATTCAGCAGTTTTTGTGTCTTTAAGAGTTATAAGTGTGTTATTTTGAGTCTTTAGTGAGTCTTTAGTGAGTTAGTGAATTTTTAGTGAGTCTTGCTGTACTGGAAGGAAGAGTCAAAGGAACTACTAGAGTCCGCATTGGGATAAATCGAGATAAGTATTTGTATTTATTGTTTTTAACTTTAAATGAAATCCATGCTTAGTTTAGTTCCCATGCATTCCGAGTAGTTTATTAGTCTTTCTCCTCGTTATGAAATCGACTTGATGAACTAAAAATAGAAGTACTTTTATATATTAATAAATTGTGATAATTTTTACTTAAAACTTAATTTACTTTCAAACCGGCCATTTGATTTGTTAAAATGTGTTGAATATAAACTATAGTAAAAATTACATCCGATATTCGGGAATTCAAAAGCCTTGGAAGGAAGGTGCAAATAAATAGGGAAATAATATCATCGGGCGTAGAATTGAGCATTTTAGTGTGACGAGACTAAAATATTCAATTCGGTCCTATTGTTTGAGATCCGAAGTGTAGATGTTAGCCTTCGGGCGAGGGGAACGTGGGAGCTCGAAGTGGCAATCGATATCCTCCCGAACTCTAGCCGTAGATTCGGTAATCAAACATAGGATTAGTCAATATTCTTTACACCTGGACCAAAGGGTAAAGAATAGGAATGCTCCTATTTGTCACAATACCTTAAAATTATCTATTTAAATTCATCAATCACTTAAATTTCTAAGCAAGGGGAAAGATACTTTTTCTGAATAGTTAAGACTTATTTAGCAATTAGTTTAATTTCCTGCACTTTCAATACATATTAATTTTCTACTTAGTTAAGTTACCTAATTGAAATACTTAGATTACTTTATTGCGCTTAAATTCAGAATTCCAAATTTTCGTATACTATTTTAAAATTATTATTATTATTTTAAAATTAGTCGTTATTTAATTTTCTCTTTCCCCGTGGGATCGATAACCAGGACTCCACTAGAGCCCCGTATTACTTGATACGATACGTATACTTGCGTAGCATCCACAACATAAACAATTACAATTCTATACATATAATATAGCGGGGTCAAGTTTTTGGCGTCGTTGCAATTAAATTAAAAATATCATAATATAAAATTGTGGGTCAACAAGAAAAAGGAAATTTACGGATTATGAGACAGTTGCACTAAGTGAGGAGTGTAGTGCCATACTTCAGAAAAATTTTCCTCGGAAACATAAAGATCCTTATAACTTTACAATTCCTTGTGCAATTGAAGAAAAAATATGTGGAAAAGTTTTATGTGATTTAGGAGTGAGCATTAATATGATGCCTCTATCTATATTTAGAAGGTTAGGTTTAATCGATATTTCTCCCACTACTGTAACTCTTATGTTAGCTGATCGATCTATCATTTATCCAAAAGGAGTTATAGAAGATGTGCTTGTTAAAGTTGATAAGTTTATCTTTCCTTTGAACTTTATTGTATTAGATATGGAGGAAGATAAAGAAATTCCAATTATTTTAGGGAGACCATTCCTTGTTACTGGACAAGCTATGATAGATGTGCAAAAAGGAGAGTTGACTATGAATATTAATGACCATGAAGTTACTTTTGATGTATTAAAGACTATGAAATATCCAGATGAGAGGAAAGATGATGATTGTTTTTGGATGGATGAAATTGATTATCTAAGTAAAGATCATTTCCAAGAAAGTTTTGAGAGTAAGTTAAAAGATGAGATTGAAATAGATTTTCATGATGATTCGAAAACATTATTTAAAGAAGACTGTATGTATGTTCAGGAGAGGTGTGAAATGATGGACGCTACTAAAAGTAGTAAACTTTTAATTCCATCTCTTGAAAAATCTCATGAACTTAAGATGGAAGTACCCCATACAATTTTAAAGCCTATCTATTCAGGGAATTCATCTACACAACAAGTCTTTATATCTTTAGATGCGACTCAATCACAAGAAAAACCTGAATTAAATGATGAACAAGCTAAAATTATTGAACTAGGACTTGGAAGAGAATTTGAGGCTATATTTCAAAAGAACTTAGAGTTGAGAAAAGATGATAAGGATATTGGAAGACCATTGGAAGAAATTCCTAAGGAATCAGAAAAACCTATTTCCTTAACTAAGATAGATCCTCCATCATTTAATAATTATAAAGGGGAAGAATTGGAAGATAACTTAAAACAGAAGAGTAACATAGAAGAATTTGATCCTGAATCTAAATTATCTAAAGAGAATCTGATCCAAAATTTGGGAGATATTGAGGTATTTTATAAAGATCCATTTCTTATAAATTTCAAGGATGATATTAATATGCGGATTGAAAAAATCAATAGAAGAATATTGGATCTAGAAAGAAATATGAGGAACAATTATATAAATCAAACTGAAAAAGAAAAGCTGAATAAAAAATTAAAATTTGGGAATTTTGTAGGAATCCCTGGATCTGGAAATGATTGGGCGATTGATCGAGGATTACTTAATTGAAATTTTGATCCAGGAGGAGTCATTTGTCGGGCTAACGACGTAAAACCAAGAGCTTTATGGGAGGCAACCCATAGTTATCAGTGTGTTTTGATTTAGTATGCTTGAGAGTCATGATTATTGGTGATCTATTGTATTTGCTTTATAGTGATTGATAAGTTTGATTGTTGTTGGTAGATGTTTGGATTGTTAGTAGTTTGATTTGATCTTTGTGTGTCATGAGAGAGTTGATTCCTTAACTTCTTATTATGGTTTGACTTTTATGTTCTCTTGTAGTAGTTGGATTGACGAGTCCACTATGACTTGTGTCTTACCCGGATTTATGTTTTACAAGAGACATCATGAATTTAAACTATAACAGATCCATCTTAATTTTTTTTACTTCCTTTCTATGACTTTGATTTCATTTGGTAGGAGTCGCGAACCTATTTGATGAATAACATTTGGATGATCTAACACTATCTTTATAAATGTTAGAGGTGCTTAATTATAAAGATTAGGCGATGCCTGAGATTTGTACCTAGGAGCCAATATATCAGGGATGATCTTATCCTTGGGATTATAATCTATAAAATCTTTTGAAGTGCCTAATTTACTAGTGTAGTGATTCCGTTAGAAATTGGAAGTAAATTAGTAAGATGCGATGAGTTAAAGGATGAATTAACCTCATTTATCATATGTGTGTTTATGTTTGTGTTACAACTTTATTTAGGTATTGAAGAACAATTTTATATTCCCCTTTTGAAACATGCTATGCTAGTTAAACTTTGGTTTAGTTAATTTCATTCTGTCATGATTAGCTTAGATTTACTTTCTGCTGCATATTGTTCTGTCCTAATGAATACTTGCAAATGATTTTGATAGACATTTGTGGTAGATAGAAATTCTAAATTGTTTTCTTCCTGCTTATATTTTCTGTACTAAATGCTATATATGTTAAGAAATTAAGTTTGGGGGTAGGAAGAAAAGTAAAATTTTAAAGTGAAAATACATCCTTTTAGTGTAATTTTATTACAAGCATATTTTAGGCTAGATTTACTTTCTCCTAAAGTTTTTCAATCCTGATTATGCATGTATATGAATTTGATAGGATGTTGTAGTAGCAAGTAGATTCAACCTTTACTTATTCTTCCTATTACATTTTATGGAATTAATTGTAAAATATTTTTGAAATTTAAGTTTGGGGGGAAGAAAAATATTAACTCTTATTTGTTCTCAATTATTATATTTTCAAAAATTATTAGCATAACTTCTGGCAATTGAACCTCGCTTGAGATAACTAAAACTTTTTATTTCAGTTGAATATTATGGAATGATTGGATGAAAGTTTTTAGTAATAAAAGTTAATTTTATAAGGGTAAGATATTTGGTATGAAAGAATTTGATTACAGTTAACTATTTAAAGTAAAGAAAACTGTATTTTTGAAATGTTAAGAGACTTAAAGTATTGTGTGTTAAGAAGAGATTGTGACTTTATGATGAATAATAAAGCTCATACCTAATTATAAAGTAAGGAAGTGTTTCAAGTTGGAACTTTAGAAAGAGGAGAGTGAAGTTCAAAATCATTACAGGCTTTCCAGATATAGTAATCCTCATTAAAAAAAGAGAAAAAGAAACGAAAAAAAGGGATTGAAAATGATCCCAAAAGAAAAAATAAAAAATAAAGAAAAAAAATATTTATGAGGAGAAGCTTGAGGAGATGCTTAATAAAAAATTAGCTTCACTTGAGTCACCCTAAAGGGAGAACTTGATTTCATTTCTGAATTTATATTTAAAGTATTGGCCTACATTCTAATGAAGTTTGCATGAACTCCTTTTTCACATAATTTTTCAAGGCACTCTTAATGTAACAAATTATGGTTTATCTTGAAATAAATAGAAGACTAGAACCTTTAGACTTGATTGATGAATATTCTTATACTTGTAGTGTTAACCTGAGTTGCTGCATTTCTTTCTAAAAGTCTAACCAATATATTCTTTTAAATAAAAAATTTTAGTGTCTTACATGTGAAAAGTACATTGCCTTAAGTTATATTTTTATGTAGTAAAAGTGTTACTTGAGGACAAGTAACGGTTAAGTTTGGGGGATTTTGACATGCCTAAAATATATACACTTTTTGCTATATTATTTTACTTATTTTTGATGATATTACACTTTAAAAGGAAGGTATTTTGTATGTTTATTGGCTTTAGGTACAAGAAATGGTGATTGGAGCAAAAGGAAGCAAAAACGGTGCAATTTGGAGCAAAAACGAGCAAGAAATGAAATTCTGCCTTGACACCTTTCGATAAGTTTTTTGATGCTTAATCTCTTTTACACTTATTGCATATTTTTGAATGAGATTATACTTTAAAGAAAGGTTATTTTTATGCTTATTTTGTAGGGATATCTATTACGAACGCAACGCAACTTAAATGGGCGAAATGGAGTTGAAACGGAGTTAAATTGAGCGAAACGGTGAAGCCGCGCAGCAGCCTGCTCGCCGACGGCGAGACTTTCCCGAGACCACCGAAAAGTACCCAAAAAGGTCGCCGACAGCGGCCTCGAACCCGCCAACAGCGGTTCGGACGACCATGAACCAACATTTAGCTGTTTTGGGCCAATATTTGACGTATTTGGACGCTTTTTCGAAGGGGTGCTTAAGGAGACTCTTCAAACTTCGTCCATACTCTTTAAAATGGCGAATATATGTTAGAAACAAGAGAGAAACAAGAAAGAAACAAAAGATTAAAGGAGAGAAAAATTTAGAGGAATGTTAAGGATTCTTAGATTAAGAGTAGAAATGTAGTTTCTACCCTTTTGGAGAGATTGGAGAGGAGATTTTGAGAGAATTTGTAAGGGATTTCGCTAGCATTGCATGGATCTCCGGGAGACTTTATGGGAGAGATCTTCTTCTTTCTTTCAAAGGGAAAAAGCTAAGTATTGTTCTTAATTATCTTTTAATTTTGTAAACATTTATTTAGTGGATTTGCTTTAGTTAAATGAAGTTTTCGTTGTGTTTTATTCGCGCTTTGTGACGTATCTCTCTTACTTTTTCTTCTTCTTTGGAAATAGTGGCATAAGAAGATTATGCCATTATTTTCCTTTTACTTTTCTTTTGCAATGAGTAGAAATCATGTTTAGGATTTTGTGATATATGGTAGAAGTAAATTTAATTATAAATGTGATGATTTTTACTTGCACTTCATTTACATTGCAGTAAGGGCCCATTGTAATGTTAAAATTAGTTGTAATTGCATCGACCCAAAAGGGGCATATGTAATTCTCAACAAAGTGAAACCACATTCAAATTCCATGGATGGTGAAGTTTATGGGAATTGAATGCAAATAAATAGGGAAATATAATTATCGGGCGTAGAATTGGATATTTTAGAGTGACAGGCTAAAATCCTCAATTCGGTCCTATCATTTGGGTGCTGAAGTGTAGATTGTTAGCCCTCAGGCGAGGGGAACATGGGAGCTCCGAAGTGAGAGCCGGTATCTTCCCATCCTAGCCACGGATTCAGTAACCAAACATAAGATTAGTCAATGTTCTTTATGCCTGGACCAAAGGGTAAAGAATAGGATTGCTCCTATTTGGCACATACAATATTTAATGCATCTCAATCCTATACATTATCCATTTCATTACATAAGAATAGTAGTTTTTAATATCTCAAAACTCTCCAAACCAATTAATCTAAAAAGGGTTATATTTAGAATTGTTATTTGCATTTAGATATAGTTACTATCTTTACATTTAGTACTTGTATTTAGGAGTAGTTGCTAGATAAAACACAATTTTAATCGACATTCCAAACTAAGGACTATTAGTAGTAGACTATAATTTGATTAAAGACTTCTTACTTCACTTCCTCGTGGGATCGATACTGGGGTTTTTAAAAAAACTCTATATTACTTGAAAAGATACGTATACTTGCGCTAGCACTTCTGAGTGTGTAAAATATTTTCTAATTTTTATATCATTTAAAATTTTGCACACTAGCGGCTATTTATAAATCATGTCAAGTTTTTGGCCATCTTTTGGAAGTTAATTTACTGTGTAATTGCGGGTCGGGTCAAGTTCGATCTCGCCGTCGGCGAGGAGGATGCTGCGCCGCTCCACCGTTTCACTCCGTTTGGCTCTATTTCAACCCCGTTTCGCCCCATTTCAAATGCATTGCGTTCGTAACAGATAGCCCTACAAAATAAGCATAAAGATAACCTTTCTTTAAAGTATAATCTCATTCAAAAATATGCAAGAAGTGTAAAAGGGATTAAGCATCAAAAGACTTACCGAAAGGTGTCAGGGCAGAATTTCATTTCTTGCTCGTTTTTGCTCCAAATTGCACCGTTTTTGCTTCCTTTTGCTCCAATCACCATTTCTTGTACCTAAAGGCAATAAACATACAAAATAACTTCCTTTTAAAGTGTAATATCATCAAAAATAAGTAAAATGATATAGCAAAAAGCGTATATATTTTAGGCGTGTCAGTTCCAAAACACGGGACGGACAGCGGAGATAAATCCTCCATTAATTTGAAAAAATTCCAAACTGTTAAACTTCAAACATTAATATCTCACTCATTTCTCAACTAAATTGAGTGCTTTTTGAACCTATGGAATCATCTAAACATGTAGAATATATCTATTCGGTGATGTAACATTTCTGGGCTAGTATAACACATGATATCTCAGAAATGTGAATTATTTTAAGAAAACTAATTTCATACCTTTGCCACAAGTAAATCAAGATTTATCAGACCTTGTAGTTGTCTTCTAAGACTCTAGAGGAAGATTCTTGCTGCACCAATTTGGTTCAAAAGTCAGCCTCAGAGGAGAATTTTAAGAAGGTGGCTGGTTTGGGCTGTTTTTGAATTTTGATCAAATTGGCTCTATTGGGCTCAATCTATGGCTTGGGTTTGATCAAAATGGATTGCTAAGACTCTTGAGAAGAGTTTTTGTGTTTGGAGCCAGAAGATTTGAGCAGCCTATAGGTCTCACTAAATTTTTTTTTCTTCTCCTCTATAAGGCTCGGGTATGTCCCTTTTTATAGCCATGGGGAGGTCATGGCTTGGCTTAGGCTGTACTAGGGGAGTTGTTATCTTTCCTATTAATGAATTGAAGATAAGATTTTAGCTGAGGGGATAACTATGGTTGTCTTTCCAAAGTTCTCCATCATGAGCTGATAATTTTGGCTCCTTCCTATTGGATAATGCATGAGGTGGTTTAGCTCTTTGAAATGAGCTGTAATTTCTCTTCCTCATGAGCTTACAAGTCACCCATTAGCTTTGGAAAATGGTGACACATATGTTTCCCCCTCATGATTTCATTTAACCTTGGTGAGGAGTGGAGTTTAAGCTTTGTTCCCTTCCCATTGGTTAGTTTAGGAGGTGGGAAAAATGCCTTAATGTTGGCCGGCCACCTCATTGTTGAGTAGAGGTGAGTCATGACTTAGAATGATGGAGAAAGAGCCACCTCATTTTATTCACCATGATGGGAGTTAACCCATGGTTAACCAAAATTAAGCTAAGCTTTGTCATGTGTTAATTATGTCTTATGATGGGCTTAATTTAGTTTTAACTTTAATTAATTATGGGAAGGCCATGTGTCATTTCCATTTTAATTAATTATGTTATTAAAAATTGTTGGAAATTATTTCATTAATCAATTTATTAATTGAAAATAATTTCAAATTAATTAATTGATTAATTTTATCATTTTTATTTCATTTTGTCATTGTATGATTTTAATTTAATTTTCATTTTAAATAATTATGTCATTTAATTAAAATACTGAAAATTAAATCATTAATTAATTTAATTAATCGAAATAGTTTTGAAATTAATTATTTGATTAATTTTGTTGTTTTTATTTCATTTTTTACCTATTGATTAAAATAGATAAGTGTTGACCAATTTTGATTTAAGTTGACCCAAGTCAGCCTAAATTGATCAATTTAATTTCAAGATTTCCAATGTGACCTTTTTTAACTTTGTCACGGTTGATTTGATCACAATATTTGTGATTTTATCATTGTGGGGTTTTAAACATATCATTAGGTCAAAGGGTTGACCTATGGGTTCAACAGGTTTGGTCATTGGGTCTAGTTTGGTAATTTTGACCAAAGTTGACTTTTTAGGTCAAAAGGGTGACCTATGGGGCCAACAGGGTTGGTCATTGGGTCTGGTTTGACCATTTTGACAAAAGTTAACTTTTTAGGTCGAAAGGGTGACCTATGGGGTCAACAGGGTTGGTCATTGGGTTTGGTTTGCCATTTTGACCAAAGTTGACTTTTTAGGTCAAAAGGGTGACCTATGGGGTCAACAGGTTTGGTCATTAGGTCTGGTTTGACCATTTTGACCAAAGTTGACTTTTTAGGTCAAAAGGGTGACCTATTGGGTCAACAGGGTTGGTCATTGGGTCTGGTTTGACCATTTTGACCAAAGTTGACTTTTTAGGTCAAAAGGTTGACCTATTGGGTCAACGAGATCGGTCATTGGGTCCGGTTTGACCATTTTGACCAAAGTTGACTTTTAGGTCAAAAGGGTGACTATGGGGTCAACAGGGTCGCTTATTGGGTCCGGTTTGACCATTTTGACCAAAGTTGACTTTTTAGGTCAAAAGGTTGACCTATGGGGTCAACAGGGTTGGTCATTGGGTCTGGTTTGACCATTTTGACCAAAGTTGACTTTTTAGGTTAAAAGGTTAACCTATGGGGTCAACAGGGTTGGTCAATGGGTATGTTTTGACCATTTTGACCAAAGTTGACTTTTTAGGTCAAAAGGTTGACCTATGGGGTCAACAAGATTGGTCATTGGGTCTGGTTTGACCATTTTAACAAAAGTTGACTTTTGAGGTCAAATGGTATTGACTCATTATAAAATTAAGGTCAACAAAAGGGCCCCCAATATGTGTAGAATACTATATAAGTATTCTGCACATATTGGCGTTGACCGAAGTGATCTAAGAGATGTCCCATAACAATCAGAAAAAGAGTGGGTATCATACTGCTCCTAGAGAATGTCAGATGTCTTGTTTGTCGGTTCTTAGAAGGAATATTCTTCTCGTGTCTGAAAAGGAATTTACCGGGAGAGAAAATGGATGTCGTATTCCATTTCTCAAAATGTCAATGTTGCTATTTTGTTAAAGGAATGCCATGATTTCCGCGTCAGGAAAGGACTTATATCCCATAACTGGAGAGAGAAAATAGACGTCATTTTTTATTTTTCTCAAAATGTCAATGTCAAGATTTGGTTTGAGGAAAGCTATGATTTCCGTGTCAGGAAAGGACTTACATCCAATAACCGGAAGAGAAAATAGATGTCATTTTCTATTATCCTCAAAATGTCAATGTCAAGTTTTGGTTAGAGGAAAGCCATGATTTCCGTGTCAGCAAAGGGCTTACATCCAATAACCGGAGAGAGAAAAAAGATGTCATTTTCAATTTTCCTCAAAATGTCAATGTCAAGATTTGGTTAGAGGAAAGCCATGATTTCCATGTCAGAAAAGGACTTACATCCAATAACCGGAGAGAGAAAATAGATGTCATTTTCAATTTTCCTCAAAATGTCAATGTCAAGATTTGGTTAGAGGAAAGCCATGATTTCCGTGTCAGGAAAGGACTTACATCCAATAACCGGAGAGAGAAAATAGATGTCATTTTCTATTTTCCTCAAAATGTCAATGTCAAGATTTGGTTAGAGGAAAGCCATGATTTCTGTGTCAGGAAAGGACTTACATCCAATAACCGGAGAGAGAAAATAGATGTCATTTTCTATTTTTCTCAAAATGTCAATGTCAAGTTTTGGTTAGAAGAAAGCCATGACTTCCGTGTCAGGAAAGGACTTACATCCAATAACCGGAGACAGAAAATAGATGTCATTTTCTATTTTCCTCAAAATGTCAATGTCAAAATTTGGTTAGAAGAAAGCCATAATTTTTGTGTCAGGAAAGGACTTACCTCCAATTACCGGAGAGAGAAAATAGATGTCATTTTCTATTTTCCTCAAAATGTCAATGTCAAGATTTGGTTAGAGGAAAGCCATGATTTTTGTGTCAGGAAAGGACTTACATCCAATAACCGGAGAGAGTGGCGAACTCACTAATATTTTTGGTGGGAATATCCGCTGGGGTTTTGACCTATATAGGTCGAATGATAATTCTCATGTTTTGTTATCACACGTTATTCATTTCATCATTAAAATTTATTTTATTATTTTTTGGACCTGCCGACATATCATAGACAATGGAGAACATTTTTCCAACATTTCATTTTATTTCCATAAAAAGATCACCAATATATATTATTGCAAGCAAAAGCTAACGGTACATATATGTGTACATATCATCTAGCGTGCTGCAACAAATTACTGATATTTTACATACCAACAGTTACTGATATATCACACATCGACAACTACAGATATATCACATGTCAAAAGTTCTTATATATATCATAACATAGCCTTGGATGTTAACAGACTGTCTATAAATGTCCTACACTCCAAAACATTATTTGTCTAACATGTTTCAGGTCTTCGGACATTATTATGGGATTACGGTAACTCTAAAGGCTTCAATCCTTCAAGTTCTGGGATAGCTTGGTATCCAACCAGTCTTTTGTCAGGCTTCATCCGTCGCAAAGTGATTGATATGCGTGGCCTATCGACGGTGGGTAAGCAGTGTTTTACAAAGTCTGCTCCATTTCCTTGAAATAAAAGGACTGATCCTCGAGTCAGAAGGATACGGCACGTTCCTTCAAATTCTCCAGGTCCGAGAATCTATATCTCCCTCCCAAATACAATAGAGCAGCGGTTCATTAAAGACACCGTGCAAAAGGGTCTTTCGAAGTCATGACTGTCAATATGAGGAGGGATACAATCTCCTTCATCATACATGTTGATGATGCACCTATCAGGAACACAATATGCAAGTATGATCCCCCAAGTGACAAGTCGTCTGATAATTTGAATTATCACAGTGGGTAACAGATCTACTTGTTCGTGTCGCAAAATTCCGGGGAGATTTCCTTCTTTGTCTCTTGCATAATTGTAGCTACACCCATATTGGATGGTTTGTCTGCCCTTGCCACGAATCCATTCATTGGGTTCAGAATATGTTTTCCTTCGAAGGTGTCCAGCCCTACCCTGATTTCGGGCTTTTGTAATATGATCAATGATAGCAGCTTGTTCATCCTCATCAAATATTCTGGTAAACAGTTTAAGACCATCCAGAATATTAATTGTTCTTTTGTTCACATGCTTATATTGTTCAAAGGTTCTCCATTAGATTGCGCGAATTCGTCGCACCTCTTCCCTTGAGTGATTCTTTCTGTCAACTTTCTTATTTGACACCTTCAAACTCTGAGCAGGTGTGACTGATGGTGAAGTGATAATCGCTTTCCCATCTTGATCTTTCTTTGTAGGATTTAGATTTGTCGTTTCTAATGCAGAATTTATTTCTTCAAATGGAGTATTAATAGTTCGTGATTTCGATTGACTAATATCCTCCATATTTTGTTTTTCTTGTAATTGTTTTTGACGCTTCAGTCGTTTATTATGATTTCGTCTATGTGATCTAGTAAGTCCTGTTGCCATATTTTTTGTACCCGATGTAGATACTCTTTATACTGAAGTAGTCATGAATTCTTGCTCATCTGAGCTATCACTGATTGTGAAGTCATACTCTTCGGGTTATCAGAGTTTGAATTCTATCAACGGTGTTTGCAGATTAACTTCATTTTGATTCATCAGTTAAAGTAACGATCCGTGATATATGGATTCAACCTGCAACAGGTCAAAGTTGAAATGAATTCTGGTTCCCTCGTCCATGTGTCGACGGTCCAAGGCAAAGGTCATATTATTTTGAAATGAGAAAAATAGTCTGTCTTCAGACATTTTTCCTGAAAATAATAAGACAAAATGACATTTTAGCCTTTTTAAACATTTGTTCAGCAAATAAAACAGATGTCATAAAAACATTAAAGATGATTTTGGAAAGAAGAATTTATTTTCCCAGTTTATAAATAAGTCGTTATTCATTTTTATTTTTATGTTGCATAGTATTTCTTTAGAAAACGTCCATTGATCGGAGGCAGGATTCTTTCTCCTCGACAATCCACCAGCTTGGTAGGATCCTCCCGAATATGTCTTTTCAATTACATATGGGCCCTCCCATATTGGTTCAAATTTACCACCTATCTTTTGATGAGCTAGTATAGGTCTTCGAAGAACTAAAACTAATTCGCCGATTCGAAAGGTTCTGGGGCGAACTAATTTGTCGTGAGCTCATATCATTTTTGCTTGATACAGTTCGAGGTTTTGTTGGGCTTATAGCCGTTTGCCTTCTAAACTTTCAAGTTCTTCAAGTCGTAATCTAGCATTTTCTTCTTCAGTTATTTTGTTTGCTATCACAATTCTGAGAGAAGGAATTTGGACTTCAAGTGGTAAAATGGCTTCAGAACCATATACCAAAGCAAATGGTGTAGACTGTGTTGGAGTTCGATATGTAGTTCTATAAGCCCATAAAGCTTCTATTAATTGTTCATGCCACTATCTCGGGTTGTTATTCAACATCTTTTTCAAGATTTGAACCAATGTTTTATTGAAAGCTTCGGCTAATCCATTGGCCTTAGGGTAATAAATTGTGGAGTACCTCCAATCAATCCCGTGTCTTTGGATAGAATTATTCATTTTTGTGTTTTTGAAGGCTAATCCGTTGTCTGATATGACCCTTCGAGGAATTCCAAATCTATAAACGATATGTGTTTTAAAGAAATGAAGAACTTGTTCTGCCTTAACTTCTCTAAGTGGTACTGCTTCTGCCCACTTGGAAAAATAGTCAGTGGCTGCCGGAATAAATTTATGACCCTTGGAAGATGGAGGATCTATAGGGCCCACTATGTCGGTACCCCAACATTCAAATGGCCATGATGCAATAGTTGGGTGTAGGACATTTGGAGGTTGATGTAAAACTACCCCATGTATTTAACATTGATGGCATTTCTTTGCAATGTCAAGGCAATCGGCCATCATTGTTGGCCAATAATAACCCATTCTTTTTATTTTCATTTTCATTTTGGGCCCAGATTGATGTGCACCACATAAACCTGAATGAACTTCCTTAACAATCTCTTGAGCTTCAACTTGGTTTAAACATCTTAACCACATTTGATCAAAAGATCGTTTGTAAAGAATATCATTTATTAGAGCATATGATAATGCTCTTTGTTTAATTTGGTTGGCAATAGAAGTGTTTTCAGGTAATTTTCCAAGTTGTAAATATTGGATGATTGGTTGTCGCCAATCATCATTTTCATCATTTATTGTCATTGTCATATTTTCATCGATTTTATGTAAATAATCCATATCAATTTGAGAAAGAACTTGTCGTCCTCTTATAGAGATCGGTATGTCGTCTTCTTCTGGACATGCGAATTCTTTTGCGAGTTTTGCCGTAGCATCTGCTGGAGAATTGTCTCGTCTTGGGATTAAGAAGAATGTTACATCAGGAATTTGTTGAAGTAATTTCAGAGTGTAACGAGAATACTATTCAAGTCGTGACTTCAAAGTTTTGTATTTGCCAGCAATTTGATTAATAATGAACTGGGAATCCCCGTAGATGTCGATATTTTTAATTTCCAACAATATTGTTAATTCTAGACCGGTTATAAGCGCTTCATATTCGGCTTTATTATTTGTGCATGGTTCTGTCAAATGGTAAGAAAAATGCATCATCATTTTGTCTGGAGTAATGAAAATCAATCCTAGTCCAGCTTTGCCTGGTATAATTGTCTGTTTGTCTTTGTCTTTCCATGCAGTTGATGCTCCGTCAAAGTAGATTTTCCATCGTTGCACATTAGAATTTTTTATTTCTGATATTTGTTCATTAGGAAAATTTTCATTAAGGGGTGATCTAGTTGGAATTGGATGTGCTGCTAAGAAATCTGCTAGGATTTGTCCTTTGACAGCACGTAACGGTACAAATGTTTTATGAAATTGGAGTAAGATTATTGCCCATCTTGCTAATCTCCCAGAAAGTGTTGGTCGTGTTATTAAATATTGTAATGGGTTAACTTTTGAAATAAGAGTTACCTTATGAGAAAGCATATAATGCCTTAGTTTTTGAACTGTGAAGATCAAGGCTAAACAATGCTTCTCAATTGTCGGGTATTTTATTTCCGTTGGAACTAAACAACGACTTAAATAGTATAATGCACTTTCTTTTCCCTCGTCATTTACTTGTGCTAATAAAGCTCCAAGTGAATTGTCCAATGCTGCGGTGTAAAGGATTAGAGGTCTTCCTAATACAGGGGCTGCTAAGACAGGAGGGGTTATCAGATATTGTTTAATGTTTTCAAAGGCGTGCTGGCATTTTTCATCCCACACAAATTTGGTATCCTTTCTAGTAAGGTCAGTGAGAGGTTGACATCTACCCGATAGATTGGAAATGAAGCGTCGTATATACGCTAATTTTTCTTGAAAGGATCTCAATTGGGTTAGATTTTTAGGAGGAGGCATATTCAGGATAGCTTCAATTTTGAGAGGATCAATTTCTATCCCACGATGCCGAACTACAAATCCTAAAAATTTTCCTGAAGTGACACCGAAGACACACTTTAAGGGATTCATTTTAAGATTGTATTGTCGTAGTCGTTCAAAGACAATTCTCAAATCGTATATATGATCATCTTTTTGTTTAATATTAACAACCAGATTATCGACATAACATTCGACTTGATTATGTATTAATTCATCAAAAATCTGTGTCATGGCTCTTTGATAGGTTGCATCGGCATTTTTTAGTCCAAATGGCATAACCTTATAACAATATATCCCCATGGGTGTCCGGAAAGTTGTATTCGCTTCATCCTCCGAAAACATCTTTATTTGGTTATATCCTGATGATCCATCCATAAAGGAGAATATTGCATGTTTTGATGCTATATCGACTATTAATTCAGGAATTGGTAAAGTAAGTTCATCTTTTGGACATGCTTTGTTCAAGTCCCTGAAGTCTATACAGACCCTTATCTGTCCATTTTTCTTTTTAACTGGCACCACATCGGCTAACCATGTCGGATAATTCTCCTCTCGTTTGAAGTCAGCTTCTATGAATTTCTTGACTTCTGCAATGACTTGTTGCTCTATTTCAACATGCATTCTCCTCGGAGCTCGTTTAACTGGGATTGTGATTTGATTTATCCCAAGTTTATGGACTGCAACTTCTGGAGACAAACCAGGCATCTTGTCGTATGTCTAAGCAAAACAGTCTTTATATTCTATCAAAAGTTGAGTTGTCTTTTGCTTCCTCATCATTAAGGAATGAACTAATAAAAGTTGGTTTTGGATGTTCATCGGTTCCTAAATTTATTTCTTCTAATTCATCAATCGTCGATTTAATTTCTTCTTCCAATTTTGGAGGAGCATCTTCAATTGGAAGATCAGGTAATGATTCAGAATCGTATTCTTCAGTGATGGTCAGACAAAATTCTGTGTCATCTAATGGTCCTAGAGTTCCAAATACAATACCTTCTTTAGAGTTAGAATTTCGTTTATTATTATTCCACATTTGTTCAATGAAATGTGGTTGTTTTAAAGACCATTGTTTGAGCATTAAATTTTTTTGAATAAACTTTTGTGCCCAAGGAGAATACAACTCAAAAGGAATTTTCATTGATTGTAGAAGATTTTCATCTTCTATTTTTACATCATTTTCAGTACAAGAGGAAGTAGAGCAAAGTCAAAACTTAATTGGCTTTTTTTCATCATTATATACTTCTTTGACTATTAGATTCTCAATCTTAGCAGTGGAGATTGGAGTCAAAGTCATAGAATGTATATAATGATTGATTTTGTCATACATAGATTCAAATTGTCTTTCTTTATCTTCTTCTTCTAAAGATATTTTGAATTGAGGTTTCTTCCCAATCACATATTTCGTCTTCTTCAGAGTCCAAGTGGATTTTGAATTTCAGTGGTTTCTTCATTGTGACAATCGGATCTTCTTTCCCTCGTCCTCATCCTCGAGTATGAGTTTGATGGGAATTAGTTCCTCTTGTCTTAATTGAAGAAGAATTCTTTTCATTTATTTTTTTTTCTTTGTTCTTTTCTTCCAAAGCCACCATTGTTTCTTTGGAAGACATTGTTTTATCTATAGGAGCATAATATGCTGCATCTTCATGTATACCGATTTCATGAATTGAAAACGGTTGCAGATCTCCTATAATACGATATTCCTGTCCTTTTCGTAGGTATTTTATACATTAGTGTAATGAAGAAGGAACCATTTTGTATTCATGAAGCCATGGTCTGCCAAGTAAGGCTTTAAAAGAGGTGCCTGAATCAATAATATGAAATTTTGCTGTCGTTGCCAAGTCAGCTATTTTTAAGAGTAATGTTATTGATCCAAGGGCCCGTTCTCCTTGCTGATTGAATCCTCGTAACATCATCGTATCCCTTGATAGTTGAGAGGCATCAATGTCCAAATATGCAAGAGTTCTCAAATTCATAATGTTGATTGAAGCACCCAGTTCAATAAGAACTCTTGAAAGTATTGTATCATTTATGTTCACCGTAATATACAGTGGACGATTGTGTTCAGTTGTTCCAAGCAACAAGTCATTGTCAGAGAAGGTAATCTTCGTTGATTCCTCTAATGGGTGAGCTTCATTTTGGGTAATACTAGCAAGTTGAGTTAAGCAAATATCTGGATCTGAAAGGGCCTTTATTAACGATTCTCTCATTTCTTTGAAAAGTATGAGAGCGTCGTAGATTCTTAACTTCGCAGGTAATTTTCTCAAATGAGCTAGTATGTTATAATCCACTTTGTTATGAAGATCATCCTTTTTTCGTTCAGGGGTTTGGGGATGTATTGGAGGAATGATCTTGTCTGGTGTGATTATTTGTTTTTTATTTTTCTTGTGGAATCATCCTAGGAGGTAAGATTTTTCCACTTCTCAAATTAATTTCAATTATTTCTTGAAGTTGATTATTCGACTCTTTAGTTTCTGAATCCGAGAATTCTAATTCTATGGAAATCGAAGTTCCTTGTAGTTGAAGTGTAGCAATGTCATTTTCATCTTTGTCGTTACAAACTTTTCATCTGTATTTTCATTATTTTGGTTGTCTTTAGATTGATCATATACGATTTGAGTATCGTCTATAGGGTTAGAATTCAAATGATTATTCTCAGAAACATCGCCCAAAATAGACAAAATATAAGCAAAACTAGGATTGTTATTATTCATGGTAGTAAAAAGGAAGTCATACAAAGTTATCGGTTTGAGGATTTTTCATCCTTCACCAGATATAACTATCCTAGTACAAGAGGAAAATGAACTAGAAGGTACAAAAGGAGTTGTAGCCCCTATATCTGGAAGACCTTTGATCTTTTTCGGTTTCTTGATTTTCTTTTTCTTTTCCTTCTTGGGAAATTTTGTGATTTGATATTTAGCAAAGATCTCTTCAGAAGTACTGTCTTTGTTTCCAGGATTGAGTTTCTCTATAGAAATCATATTGACTGATCCTTTTTCAGGTTCTTTCAAATATTCTTTCGGGATTATTATTTTTTCGCCTTTAAAATTACGCTCCAACCAGTCTTTGAAGACAAAACAGTCTTCAATTTTATGTCCAAGCATTCTGTGATAAGGACAATAATTAGGATTGTCTTTCATGTCAATTTCTGCTGGCCTTTTAGCTTCTGGTAGCTTAAATTCGGGCATTTTAAGTAGGCTACAAAATATTTTACTAACGGCTTCTGTTTTAAATGAATATTCTTTATTCTCTTTTCAGCCATTGTTTTCTTTTCTGTTGGTACTGGGATTGGTTGTTGAAGTTGTAATTGAGGTGATGTCTATGATGTCTAAGGATTCTGTCTTGTTGTTTCTTTTGTTCTGGTTGAATCTGCATCACCTGATTACCTTTTTCTACAACATTTCCAGGTTTCTTTTCAAATGTTTGATAGTTTTTGTCTTTTCAGTTTTCTCTGTTACACTCATCTGCTTTGCTTCTTCTTGGAGATTAGCAGCTTTACTGAGATGTTTTTCAAATGTCTTTATTGTGAATCCTTTGAGCATAAAAGCTTTAGGACCATGGATATTTTTAAGCAATGTTCCAACAACGTGTTGTTCTTGTAGTTGTGGTTCACATTTCATGCTGAGATTTCTCCAGCGCAAAATATAATCCACTAAGCTTTCTCCCAGTTTTTGTTTTTCTACCACCAAATCACCAACAGTGGTGTGATGTTGTCCTCCTGCAAAACTTTGAATAAAGATGCTTTCAAGTTCCACAAAGGTTTTGACAGATCCATTGGGAAGTTCTGCATACCAGTCAAAGGCAACTCCTGTGAGACTGTTAACAAATTGTCAAAATAGGAGAGCATCACTTCCTCCAGCATTACAACAGCTTGCTCTAAAATGTGCTAGGTGTTGTCGGGGATTACCCGTTCCATCAAACATTTTAAAGACAGGAGGAACAAAGCCTTTAGGGTATTGAACAGAATCAAATTCCTCTGGGTATGGTCTACCCTTGGAGTTAATGCTCCAGCTTTCACTTGAGCCATTGTTTCTTTAATTTTTTGTTCTACTAATTTTGTAATATCTTTTTCTAGAATTTCATTATGAGGAGAATTCTTTTTCTTTTGAGTTCTTTCCTCAATATCTATTGGTACTTCTTTATTTTCAAGGATATGAATAGCCTCCGGTCTGATGATTTCAATGGCTGGAGATGGGTTCGTTGGTAGATTTTGCAGAGTTGCTACCAATTCTTCCATTTTTTGTTCAAGACGACTAATTTGTTCATTACGTTGTCGTATCACCGCTCGCAATTCATTGGTTGCCTCCTCTTCATTTGATTCTCGTGCTATGGAAGTAGATCGTGTTTCTACCATGTTAACACTGGCAACATTTTTATTGGAACTATTAAAGGTATCTTTCTTTTCTTGCCTTAAAAGTTGTTTAATATCATTTTTTAATTTCTTTAATCTTTCCTTAAATGATTTTGCAAAATGTTTTTGCAAGTTTCTTCTTGTGAACTATTTGCAGGAGTGTTGGTGGTATCTGAATTTCTTTCAGATGATTTTCATCTCCATACATTATTTTTAAGTAGAGAACGAGAATTTTCAGGTGGTGTATCGTATCTTGTGTGAGGATAATTTGCTTTTTGTAGCATTCGGACCAAGTCCGACATTTTAGCAGTTGTATCTTTTGCTCCTGATATTAATTCATCACATTTAGCTTTGTCATTTGTGACTACCACATCTTTTATTCTAGGGCCCAATCAAAATTTTATTGGCACTTCAACATAATGTTTATCAGCTGGAAATTGATAGTCAGTTTCTTGATAGTCAGGTTTTTCCATCGCTAAAATTCTCCTTTTCATGGTGTTGGAGACTGCACAACCCATTTTGTTTAATAATTTAGATAGTGAACATATATCTTTTCGTGCTAACCTTTTAAACACTGAATATATAGCACGGAATAGAGGAGAGTTTTTAGGTTGAAAGGAATTATCAGTGTATTCAACAGGAATCAGAATATATTGATTTTCTTCTGAAAAGGAAGGGTTTCCAAAAATGTTCTGTTGAAATTCAAGTGTTTCAAAATTTTCATTTTCGTTCCACCTTTTCTTTCTTTTGAATGAAGGAGTTTTATGAATATTCTTTGAACAAGATCCAATCTCATACATAGATGATGGTAGAGCATCATCTTCCTTGTAAACTTGTTTTCCTTTCCTATTAGCTTGTCTTTTCATTTCTTCAAGGGTATTAGGTTCTTCAGGTGTATATTCAGGCAAATTTTCTGTAAAATTCAGAAAGTCTTCATAAGGTTGTAAGTCAAATTCTTGAAAAGATTGTGTATCAGTTTGATATGGATTATCTAATATGAATTCCGTTTCACTAAATAATCCATAATCATTTTGATAAAAGGGAGGATTTTCCTCTATTGGTATGTCAAAGTCTTGAAAATAAGAAAAGATTGAATTCGGAGAATCCATTGCAACTTTTCTGAAATTTCAAAAAAAAAATGAATATTATTGACTTATTTATAAACTGGGAGCTTATTTTTAAAATTTGAAATGAAAACAAATGATGACAAAAGATGAGAAGAAAGATCATCCCCAGCGGAGTCGCCACAAAATCTCTTGGTGACAATTGGAGGAGATTGGTGTGGAATGTCGATATTGAGGAGTCGCCATCTAATATTAGCCTAATTTTATTTCTATAAATCCCATGAAAGATTTGAGGAATTTATGGCTAATAGTAGAAAAGGATGTTTATGAAAATCCTCATAGAAGAATATCCTAGAATAATATATCCTAGAATTTTCATGAAAAACCAGAGATTCTATTGTGGGTTATTTTGGATCTCCTATAGAAGCAAGCTTCTATAGTTAATTACATCTTAAACAATTTTTAATTGTTCAAGAAAACTTTTGATTAATATCAATCATTTGTTTTCCAAAATTTTATTTTTAAGGAGAGATGTACCCACTATCACTCCTAAATGTCATGTCATATTTATTATTTTAAAGTTTTGATTTTGTTTTTTATGTCGTTATCTTAAAAGTTTTTTTTTTGTTTTTCATTTCGTTGTTTTGTTTTGTTTTGGTGACTTTCCTAAAAGTTTTTGTTTTTGTTTGTCCAGAATGTCGTCCTGCAAAACAGAGTTAGCACATCCTATAACATGCAAAGAAAATCTAAACGAAACTTTTTGTCTTCACCCTACAAAGAAAAGATTGTCAGAAAATAAAGTCATGTTCATTGCCTTAGAATTTTGTAGGCCGTTTTGATTTAATATGTCATGGATGTCGGTTTTTGTCAAATTATATTGATTAATGTTTAATTTTGTCGAAATATCGGAATAATTTCATTTAATATCGATATTTGTAAAATTTATATTTGAAATGTTAATTTTATGTCAATTATGTTGATTTATGTTTGAAATGTCGATTAAGTCAAATTTTGTTTGAAATATTGAATTTATATTGATTATGTTGAATTTTTATTTAAAATATCGAATTTATGTCAATTTTGGTTTGAAATGTCATTTAATGTTGAATTTGATTTGAAATGTCGATTAATGTCATTTAATGTCAATGATTGTTTAAATTGGTTTGAAATGTCAAATTTAAGTCGGTTATGTCGATTTTGGTTTGAAATGTCGAATATATGTCGGTTATGTCGATTTATGTTTGACATGTCGAATTTATGTCGGTTATGTCGATTTATGTTTGAAATGTCGAATTTATGTCTTGACTTAATTTTAAACTTAAATCTTGAGTTCATGTCTGTCTGAACTTAAGTTAAAAGGTTTGATTTAGATTAACTTGAGTTCTTGTCTGTCTGAACTTAAGTTAAAAGGTTGAAAATTAGATTCACTATTAATTGAATTAACTTGGGTTCATGTCTTGTTGAACCTAAGTTAAATTCAATGTTGATTGAATCTAATTAACTTGAGTTCATGTCTGTTTGAACTTAAGTTAAAAGGTTTGGTTTAATCAGAATAGACCTAATTAAGTTTTAAGCTTTGTTTAAATAGGACTTAAAGGTTAATTAAATCTAATAAATTAGACTTAATTAGAATTTCAGACCATCTAAGTCCTTTTTAGGTAAGGCTTAAGGTTTAATCAAGTCTAATTTGATTTAACCGAGATTTGTTTAGATATTAAGTCTTAATGAATTAGACTTAATCATGGTTTGTATTTATTTAAACCTTAGTTGATTAAGGTTTAATGATTTAATTAAGTCTAATAATTAAGTCTAATGTAATAGACTTAATTAAGGTTTATGTAGGATTTGGGTTAGACTTAAGTTCATGTCAGGTTGAATCATAAGTATGATTTAACTTAAGTCTAATATGGGTTAAACTTAAGTTAGGTTTGAGTTAGGTTCATGTCAGGTTGAACCTAAATTTGGTTTGACTTAAATCTAATATGGGTTAGACTTAAGTTAAATTTTGAGTTTAGGTTAAGTTAGGTTCAAGTCAGGTTGAACCTAGACTTAAGGCCGACTTAAGTTCAATATGGAACTTAAGTTAAGGTTTGAGTTTTAAGTTAGGTTCGAGTTAGGTTGAACCTAGACTTAAGGTCGACTTAAGTTCAATATGGGTTTAAGTTATGGTTTTGAGTTTAGGTTAAGTTGGGTTCAAGTCAGGTTGAACCTAGACTTAAGGTCGACTTAAGTTCAATATGGGTTGAACTTAAGTTAAGGTTTGAGTTTTAAGTTAGGTTCAAGTTAGGTTGAACGTAGATTTAAGGTCGACTTAAGTTCAATATGGGTTGAACTTAAGTTAAGGTTCGAGTTTAGGTTAAGTTAGGTTCAGGTCAGGTTGAACATAGACTTAAGGTCGACTTAAGTTCAATATGGGTTGAACTTAAGTTAAGGTTTGAGTTTTAAGTTAGGTTCAAGTTAGGTTGAACCTAGACTTAAGGTCGACCTAAGTTAAATATGGGTTGAAATTAAGTTAAGGTTTGAGTTTATGTTAAGTTCAAGTTAAGTTGATTAAAGTTGGTTTGAGTTCAATATGGGTTGAGCCTTGAGTTAAGATTAAGTTTGGGTTAGACTTAGGTTCATGTCGGGTTGATCCTAAGTTTGATTTTGGCTTAAGTATGATATGGGTTAGACTTAAGTTCAGGTTTAGGTTTGACTTAGGTTCATGTCGGGTTGAACCTAAGTTTGGTTTGACTTAAGTTTAATGTAGGTTAGACTTAAGTTAGGTTTAGGTTATGTTAGATTCAATGTAAGTTGAACCTAAGGTTTAGGTTAACTTGAGTTCAAGTTAGGTTGTATTCGGGTTATATTAGATTTAATATGGGTTAAGTTTGATTGTTTAAGGTTAATTAAACCTAATTTAGGTAAGGTTTAATGACTTAATTAGACTTGTTTAAGGTTAATTAAACCTAATTTAGGCAAGGTTTAATTGATTTAATTAGACCTATTATGGGTTATGTCTAATTGTTTAAGGTTAATTAAACTTAATTTAGGTAAGGTTTAATTGATTTAATTAGACTTAATATGGGTTAAGTCTAATTGTTTAAGGTTAATTAAACCTAATTTAGGTAAGGTTTAATGACTTAATTAGACTTGTTTAAGGTTAATTAAACCTAATTTAGGTAAGGTTTAATTGATTTAATTAGTTGTTTAAGGTTAATTAAACCTTTTTAGCTAAGGTTTAATTGATTTAATTAGACTTAATATGGGTTAATTCTAATTGTTTAAGGTTAATTAAACCAAATTTAGTAAGGTTTAATTGATTTAATTAGACTTAATATGGGTTAAGTCTAATTGTTTAAGGTTAATTAAACCTAATTTAGGTAAGGTTTAATTGATTTAATTAGACTTATTATGGGTTAAGTCTAATTGTTTAAGGTTAATTAAACCTAATCTAGGTAAGGTTTAATGACTTAATTAGACTTGTTTAAGGTTAATTAAACCTAATTTAGGTAAGGTTTAATTGATTTAATCAGTCGTTTAAGGTTAATTAAACCTAATTAAGGTAAGGTTTAATTGATTTAATTAGACTTAATATGGGTTAAGTCTAATTGTTTAAGGTTACTTAAACCTAATTTAGGTAAGGTTTAATTGATTTAATTAGACTTAATATGGGTTAAGTCTAATTGTTTAAGGTTAATTAAACCTAATTTAGGTAAGGTTTAATTAATTTAATTAGACTTATTATGGGTTAAGTCTAATTGTTTAAGGTTAATTAAACCTAATTTAGGTAAGGTTTAATAGGTTTAAATGTTGTTTTAAACCTAATTAAGTCTAATTTTGTCATTTTAGACTTAAATAATTAAGCTTAAGGTTTAATAGGTTTAAATGATGTTTTAAACCTAATTAAGTCTAATTTTGTCATTCTAGACTTAATTGATTATGCTTAAGGTTTAATAGGTTTAAATGATGTTTTAAACCTAATTAAGTCTAATTTTGTCATTTTAGACTTAATTAATTAGGCTTAAGGTTTAATAGGTTTAAATGATGTTTTAAACCTAATTAAGTCTAATTTTGTCATTTTAGACTTAATTAATTAAGCTTAAGGTTTAATAGGTTTAAATGATGTTTTAAACCTAATTAAGTCTAATTTTGTCATTTTAAACTTAATTGATTATGCTTAAGGTTTAATAGGTTTAAATGATTTTTCAAACCTAATTAAGTCTAATTTTGTCATTTTAGACTTAATTGATTATGTTTAAGGTTTTTATCGGTTTAAATGATGTTTTAAACCTAATTAAGTCTAATTTTGTCATTTTAGACTTAATTAATTAAGCCTAAGGTTTAATAGGTTTAAATGATGTTTTAAACCTAACTAAAGTCTAATTTTGTCATTTTAGACTTAATTAATTAAGTTTAAGGTTTAATAGGTTTAAATGATGTTTTAAACCTAATTAAGTCTAATTTTATCATTTTAGACTTAATTAATTAAGCTTAAGGTTTAATAAGTTTAAATGATGTTTTAAACCTAATTAAGTCTAATTTTGTCATTTTAGACTTAATTAATTAAGCTTAAGGTTTAATAGGTTTAAATGATGTTTTAACCCTAATTAAAGTTTATCAAGTCTAATTTATCATTTTTTAGACTTAGTTAAAGTTTTTCATGAGTCTAGCATGGACTAGATTCATTTCAAACTTAGACTCTTAAAGAAGATAGGTTAAGTTTATAAAATGATGATTTTTAGGATTAAATTTATTATTTAATAATGAATTTTAATCCTAAATTTTAAAATATCATTTGAAATTATTTTTATGACTTAGAAATTATTTTCCTAGTGTCATTTTCTGTTACCCTAACATTTCTAATCATTTTCATTTTATTTTTCTTAATTTTCTTTTTTTTTGTAATTATTATTTGAAGTAATTACAAAATGTCTTGAAAATTAGAAAAAGGTGTCATAGGTATGTTTTCCGTCATTGGAAAAAATCATGAAACATCCCTAAGGACATAAAGATAAATACCTCAAAATTTCATATTTTTTTGATTTATAATTAATTTTTAATAATTAAAATACTCTAGAGAGTATTTAATTATTTAAAAATTAAATAATGGGAATACAATTATGATTTTTATTTCATAATTTTCCTCTCTTCAAGAGCTTTCCAGAGGTATTTTTATTTTATTTTTATGACCTCTGGATCAAAAGATATGAATTTCTAAAGTTTTTAAGGTTTTTTGGAATTTATTAATTCCAGAAAATCGGCCGAGCAACCCGTGTCCTCGTACGCGTCGAAGAGCGGGAAGATCCCATACGCGGATCTGAACAGCGTACACCGGATGGCGGATTAGCGCCGTGTGTTCCAAAACATGGGAACGGACGGCGGAGATAAATCCTCCATTAATTCGAAAAAATTCCGAATCGTTAAACTTCAAACATTAATATCTCACTCATTTCTCAACGAAATTGAGTGATTTTTAAACCTATGGAATCATCTAAACATGTAGAATATATCCATACGGTGATGCAAAATTTCTGGGCTAGTATAACACATGATATCTCAAATATATGAATTATTTTCAGAAAAATAATTTCATACCTTTGCCACAAGTAAATCAAGCTTGATCAGACCTTGTAGTTGTCTTCTAAGACTCCAGAGGAAGATTGTTGCTGGACCAATTTGGTTCAAAAGTCGGCCTCAGAGGAGAATTTTAAGAAGGTGGTTGGTTTGGGCTATTTTTGAATTTTGATCAAATTGGTTCGATTGGGCTCAATCTATGGCTTGGGTTTGATCAAAATGGATTGCTAAGACTCTTGAGAAGAGTTTTTGTGTTGGGAGCCAGAAGATTTGAGCAGCCTATAGGTCTCACTAAATTTTTTTTTTCTTCTCCTCTATAAGGCTTGGGTATGGCCCCATTTATAGCCATAGGGAGGTCATGGCTTGGCTTAGGCTGTACTAGGGGAGTTGTTAACTTCCCTATTAATGAATTGAAGATAAGATTTCAGCTGAGGGGATGAGTATGGTTGTCTTTCCAAAGTTCTCCATCATGAGCTGATTATTTTGGCTCCTTCCTATTGGATCATGCATGAGGTGGTTTAGCTCTTTGAAATGAGTTGTAATTTCTCTTCCTCATGAGCTTACAAGTCACCCATTAGCTTTGGTAAATGGTGACACATATGTTTCCCCCTCATGATTTCATTTCACCATGGTGAGGAGTGGAGTTTAAGCATTGTTCCCTTCCCATTGGTTAGTTTAGGAGGTGGGAAAAATGCCTTAATGTTGGCCGGCCACCTCATTGTTTAGTAGAGGTGAGTCATGGCTTAGAATGAAGGAGAAAGAGCCACCTCATTTTATTCACCATGATGGGAGTTAACCCATGGTTAACCAAAATTAAGCTAAGCTTTGTCATGTGTTAATTATGTCTTATGATGAGCTTAATTTAGTTTTAACTTTAATTAATTATGGGAAGGCCATGTGTCATTTCCATTTTAATTAATTATGTTATTAAAAATTGTTGGAAATTATTTCATTAATCAATTTATTTAATAGAAAATAATTTCAAATTAATTAATTGATTAATTTTATCATTTTTATTTCATTTTGTCATTTTATGATTTTAATTTAATTTTCATTTTAATTAATTATGTCGTTTAATTAAAATACTGAAAATTAAATCATTAATTAATTTAATGAATCAAAATAATTTTGAAATTAATTATTTGATTAATTTTGTTGTTTTTATTTCATTTTTTACCTATTTTGATTAAAATAGATAAGTGTTGACCAATTTTGATTTAGGTTAACCCAAGTCAGCCTAAATTGATCAATTTAATTTCAAGATGTCCAATGTGACCTTTTTCAACTTTGTCATGGCTGATTTGATCACAATATTTGTGATTTTACCATTGTGGGGTTTTAAACATGGCATTGGGTCAAAGGGTTCACCTATGGGGTCAACAGGTTTGGTCATTTTGACCAAAGTTGACTTTTTAGGTCAAAAGGTGACCTATGGGGCCAACATGGTTGGTCATTGGGTCTGGTTTGATAATTTTGACTAAAGTTGACTTTTTAGGTCAAAAGGGTGACCTATGGGGTCAACAGGGTTGGTCATTGGGTCTGGTTTCACCATTTTAACCAAAGTTGACTTTTTAGGTCGAAAAGGGTGACTTATGGGGTCAACGGGGTTGGTCATCGGGTCTTTTTAGGTCAAAAGGGTGACTCATGGGGTCAACGGGGTCGGTCATTGGGTCTGGTTTGACCATTTTGACCAAAGTTGACTTTTTAGGTCAAAAGGGTGACCTATGGGGCCAACAAGGTTGGTCATTGGGTCTGGTTTGACCATTTTGACCAAAGTTGACTTTCTAGGTCAAAAGATTGACCTATGGGGACAACAGGGTTGGTCATTGGGTCTGGTTTGACCATTTTGACCAAAGTTGACTTTTTAGGTCAAAAGGGTGACCTATGGGGCCAACAGGGTTGGTCATTGGGTCTGGTTTGACCATTTTGACCAAAGTTGACTTTCTAGGTCAAAAGATTGACCTATGGGGTCAATAGGGTTGGTCATTGGGTCTAGTTTGACCATTTTGACTAAAGTTGACTTTTTAGGTCAAAAGGTTGACCTATGGGGTCAACATGATTGGTCATTGGGTCTGGTTTGACCATTTTGACCAAAGTTGACTTTTTAGGTCAAAATGTATTGACTCATTATAGAAATGAGGTCAACAACCCATTAATCATCTTGAAAATATTTAAGGTGAATTTTAATTAATTAAATAATTTGAATTTTGGAAGAATTGGTTAAAATTTGGATTATTAAGATTAGGGATATGATTTAAGAAGATATCAATTCTTTAATTTAAAATCCCTAAATTAATCACTTTAATAATATTTAACTTCTAACTAAATTCAAAGTGGTAATTGAAATTAATAATTAAATAATTAAAAGGAAAATAAACCTTAATTAAATTAAAACTTAAAACATTGAATAACTTGATAATCAAATTGAAATAAATTTAAAACATTAAAATTAATTTGAAATTACTTAAAAAAACAAATCTAAAACAAATTTGAAACATTAAAGAAAATCAACCTTAAGACAATTCATAATTAAAAACATAAAAAAAATCAAATCAATTAAAAAATTAACCTAAAATATTTTAATTAAATTAAAATTAAATAATTAAAATTTAAATTGAATAATCTAAACACCTCTTTCAACCCAAATTAATCTAATAAGTTGAGATCATTAAAGATGTAAAGATTTAATTAAATTAAAACAAGTTGAACACTATTCCAAACTTAAAATTATTAAAATTTCATAACTAAATTAAATCACTTTAAATCACCAATTCCAATTTTAAATCTTTAAATTCTTTAACAAACTGATTTGCCCCCATAAAGGTTTTCATTATTTAAGTAAAGCTTCAAGTGAAATGTCACTTTACTTATAGGATAATCAAACATCCTAATTCACTGAGCAAGAAACAATCTAAACTAATTTTTTGGATGATTAATTCACCTGTGCAATAAAACTCATTTGGACTACAAAATAATCCCAAAAATATTGAAAAGATGTTTAGGACTCATTCTAAACACTTCCTCAATATGATGGGGTGTTTTAGACGAACAATTGAATTTAATTGTCCTTTGACGAAGAAAATCATTCTTAACAAAATACAAGAACCTAGACGTCATAGGAATGACTAGCAATAGGATTAAGAATTTGGTAGACAACCAGAACCTTCCCTTAGCTGTACCTAGGTACTTGTTATAAATATTTAAATGCCTTAACATGTGTTTTAAGTGCAGCTTGGAATGACGAGAAGACCCTCCAGGTACGCTTTTATTTTATTACAATTTACTTTATTGCAATTTATTTATATGAGCTACACTTTACTCTTCTTGCATGTTAAACAAGAATGTCACACTGCATGAGAACTAAAACTTTTAGGATATCCACAAAACTGAAACAAAAACTAAATTAAATGTCACAACAAGATAAAATTCACCGCCACAAAATTCAAAATATAAAACAACTCAAAATTTAATCAAAAACAGAACAACAAAACTACAACTATAACTAAATTAAAACGTCTCGTTGGATGATCGGGAATACCTCAGATGATGTAACCTACGCGTTGCTAACGGGATTTCTCACGGTCTAAATGAAAGTGTGGAACTCATTCAGTTGAGTTTATCAAATTCATCTGGACTAAGTGAATCCGATAAAAATAAAGGTGCCGGAATAATGGAACCGTGGGATCTTAACCAGCGTTGTTATAATCAACTTTAAGATTCCCTTAATAAAACATTAAAGACATTTGAACTTTAAGACTCTTCAAAACCAAAACACTTTTCTTATCTCCTGATTTTCACCTTCTAAAACTAAACCTCTGCAACAACAAGGAGCTCGGAGCACGGTGGGCAGCACGACCATCTTCGTCAGCAAAACTTGTGTCTACTTCAGGAAAACCTTTCCTAGTTTTAAATAACCAAGCCATAGGATTTCGAGGTAGTTTGCCTAGTGCAATATAAATCCTCAACTTTTTGTTAGGCATTTGTATAATCATGTTATGCAAATTAAGCCCTAACCGGTCTTAGGACTCCGAGGTAGTCGTTCGGTACGACATAAACCCTCACATCTTCGAGGCTATTTGTATAATCATATCATAGAAATATAAGGCCTAACTAATTAAAATCGGCAGGATTGAAACATTAAATAATTCTCTTAAATTGAAGCCCAACATTAGGATAGTCTAGGAAGTCACCGAAGTTCACTTCGGGTCTGTGACATCCCCTACTTCTCTTCTTTTGGACTCCTAAAATAAACTGTTCCAAATTTGATCCATTCCCTATTGAAATCTACAAAATTCAATCCTTTGAAAACCTTAAACTTTGAAATTCTTGAGAGCATAACCACTGATCATTATTGAGAGTTTTCTTAAGTGATTCCCGTCATTTAAGATGTAATTAACTATAGGGGCTTGCCCTTATAGGGAACTTTAAGAACCCAGGTAATATAAACACTGCTTAATTTCTTTATATTAAGCAAGGGAACATGTCAGCTTATAAAATTGGTTCGCAGACCAAACAGATGTCGCAAATCTTCTAGTTTATTTAATCGAGCCCCATCATCAAGCAGTGTGTCTATTTTTTTTCGGGATAGATACACAGTTTGTGGTGCGGTGCTCATTTATATAAACTATTTAAGATGTGAGATCGGTTTGATTTCATATCTTAAATTTTTCAAACTTAAAATTATTTTCAAAATCAAATGCTACTTTTAAATTATATATATATATATATATATATATATATATATATAATTTAAAATCTAAAATTTGCCGACAATTTCGTAGGCGACCCGTTTTCAAAACACATTACCTAAAAAAATAAGCCATACAACTTCTGGCGACTCCGCTGGGGACCAGTTCTTCTCTCCATCTTGATCAGATGGTTTTGCTTTCATAAATCGATAGTGAGTCCATATCCCTAGTGGACCAAACTATCATTCTTCTGTTGGCATAGCTCGCTCTTTTCTGTCTTGAGCAAGTATATTCGACTCCCTTTTCAATTTAGGAGCCACTGTTTAGACACCCCTAAACAGAGAGGTTCCGAAATCCTTTTACCTCTTAAGAGGTGGGGTGGACACCCAATAGTTGTTAGCTCAAGAGTGGTCCTTCGGATTGAGAAGCCTTACGAGAATTTCTCTCCCTTTTCAATTCCGAACCGGGTCCCATCCTTTTTTTATAAACCTCTGTTCGTTAAACATTTCGTTCCTAACAAGCAAATCTTCTAATAAACAACCCTTTAATAAACAAACTCTTTTAGATCACAAATGCATTAAGATAAAAGAAAATATGTTCGGACTCTTTCTTTTTAGTCCTAAATTTTGTGACAAAAGGAAACATAATTCGGGACTAATACTCAGAATCTACCCTGCAGAAAATGTCTGCCCCAAAGTTAATCTTCTCCTTCACCAACGGAATAGACTTCACCGTTTACAAGGATGAGCTGCCCGACAATGGGATCATCCGTTTTGGACAAGGATTTAACAATATAGAAATCAAGTTCACTGACGTCACTCTTTTTACACTAATGGACAAAGCGCCAGAAATTGAGAAACCCGTGCTTGAGTTCAACCTGAAATCAACTCAAGAATTTCCTCCCCTGCGAAGGGTTCCAGCTGAAAAAGATACCACTGTTCGTAGGAGGACTGTAATTTCTACCCCCGCCAGTCTAGTCGTCTCTACACCTGCCTCAATTCCCGCCCAACTGAGAGGGAAGGGAGTCTAAGTTTATAATGAACCTGCCACTGTGGAGGGTACAGATTTTGCTGCAATACCATCTATTTTTGAAATTGGATCCAGTTCAAAGTTTACATCCCTGACTCGGACTTAGTGAAGAAACAGAGGCAGAAAGACCATCAGGATGGAGAAAGACAAAGCTGCTAAAGTTTCTTTGATAGAGGAAATTCCTAAGGAAAGAGAAGAGCTGCTTGAATATTCACCACTGTTAGGAGGAAGTAGGTTCCACCCTCACTCTGCTGCAGTTGATGAAGAAGATGCCCGGAGGATCGCTACTGCGTTACCTCGACCTGCATGTTACAGTGACAACAAAAGAAAAGAGCTAGGGCTACGCCGCTAACTCGACTGCAAGCTGTAGTAGAAAAGTTAGCAAAGAAAGAGCGATGCCCCGTATCTGAGATTCTGAGGAGAATGGGATGGGTGCTAGCCAAATCCCACCTTGGACAGCGAGTAAACCCAGTCATTGCTAAGGAAAATTCAAGAAAAAAGGCACGAGCCAATGAAAGGAGTTTGCCTGTTATCGTATCGGGACACCATATTAGGGAGGACACCACCTACCTATGCACGGCTGACCGACCATCTGGTCCTAGGCCACATACTGTGAGAAGGATCGTGTGGCAACCTATTATTGGTGAACCGAAACCATCAGAGCATTCTGGGAAGAAAAGTCTTATTAGGAAGCTTGAATCTGAAGGAAGTGCCACTGCAATGAAAGAAACTCCTGAGAAAGACATTCAACAGTCGTCACATGACAACCGCGAGACCGTGTGGAAGAGTCCACTAGAGGATGCCATAGGAAAGTTAAGGACGGATATCCGCCGGTTGGCAAGAGAAAGAGGAGAAAAGTTGGAAAATGAAGTTGATTCATCAGAATTTATGAATGAAGAGTATGCCGAGATCAACATGGTTGAAACATGAGCATCGTCAGCTTCGCAAGGTGCTCCGGTAGTAGCAGAAAGAGACGAGCCGGAAGTGATGAGAGCACAACTTCAAGAGAAGGATAACACAATTTCTCAAATGGCAAGGAAGATGGAAGAGATGGCAGTCGCCTTAGCCACTCTCCAAAGTCAGGTGCAACCTCAGAAAGAAACATCCCAGAAATCATCCATGTTGTAGATGGAGGGAAAGAGATTACATCTGTCAACGGAGACGAGCAATCGAAGAAGGATTCTGCACAGAGCATGACTCCCGAAAAAGACATCAAAAACATGGTAGAACAGCAGGTGCGAGAAGCCTTAGCACAATCCAAGAGTGGAGCATCTATTCTGATGGGTAGACCATACCCCGAAGAATTTGATGCAGTCCAATACCTAAAAGGCTTCGTACCACCTCTGTTCAAGACTTTTGATGGCACAGGAAACCCCCGGCAGCATGTTGCATATTTTTGTGCTAGTTGCTACAATGCCGGCGAGAGCGATGCTTTACTCTTTCGGCAGTTTGTCAGCAGCTTGTCAGGGATTGCCTTCGATTGGTATGCAAAATTACCAAATGGCTCAGTTTAGACCTTTTCAGAGTTAGAAAACCTCTTCGTTAAGCGATTTTCCGGAGCTCGACACCACATCACTATCGGTGATTTAGTGGTGGAGCAATAGAAACCAAATGAAACTCTAGTGGATTACATACTTAGATGGAGAAACTTAAGCATGAAGCGTGAACCATAGCTTCAGGAACAGCATGCGGTCGGTATTTTGCTGAAAAGTATCCACGAGCCAATAGCACTTCTCCTTAAAGGATTTACAATCAAGACTTTCGAGAAGTTGCTTAGCAAGGCCGGGAGCTTGCAGGAGGAAGCAAAGCAGCTAAGTTTTGTGGACAAGACCGATAAATAGAAGCCTGTGAAAGCATTCAAAAAGAAATCTGGAATCGTTGTGGCAGTAGATAAAGGCAAGCAGCCAGTGCAGATATAGCCAGAGCGACCACAGCCTAGTTATCAACCACCACAACGGGTTTATCAGCAACCTCAACAGAACTACCAACAGCCTCGACCAAGCTATCAGTTGCCTCAGCATTATGAGCAACCACTAGTCCATCGCGTACCCTGAAAGAACTTCTAAATAGGGAATATACATTCAAAACTGAAGCAGTAGTGATGATGTTCCGCAGTTTAATGAAGACACCGGATTTCCAGCTACCAGAGCCCAAGAGGCCGGAAGAAGTCAATAAGAAAGATCATCCAAACTATTACCCTTACCACCGGATGCTCGGACACAAGATAGAGGATTGCATCACTTTCAAGAGTTGGCTTGACGACAATCTCCGAAAAGGGAACATAACGATCCCGAAGGAATACATGAAGGAACCCCAAAAGGGAGGTTCCGTCAATGTTATTTCAACGAATCCTATTGTTCTGATAGACCCTTACACTACCTTGATGGATGGAGTACTGTTTGGACAAATTCTTCAAAAAAAATCTTGGATCATATCCAGAACGCTTCGGTGCGCGCTTCAACTCAGAGTTTGAAACCTGCCGAGCCAGTGCTATCGCTTGCGATTGAAGAACTGCCCCAGAAGGAGGAGAAGATTGTGGAAGAAAAGAAAACCGAGGCTCCAAGAGTAGACTAGGGGCTGCTTATCCTAGGATGGTTGTTTCCGATTTAGGGGAGAAATCCCTCGAACCTTTGACTCTGTATGATTATTTGCTTGCCCCGGCGGGATCTTATAATGATAAGAGTTTTGGTGTTGGCTACGTTTTGACTATTTCTAACGATTACGTAACTAACGAGAACCAACCTAATCTGGATCTCGATTCCGATATAAATAACGATTCTCAAATCATACTTAACCTCTATGACTATGATGAAGGAGAAGACATTCACAAGGATGGCTACGAAAGCTCGAGAAGCGACGAGACCGTTTGTGAATTCCGAGGAGCTCCAATCATGATAGAATTAGAGCTATCTGATTCTGAAGCAACTACAGAAGAGCCAGTCATTCCAATTCAAGGGGAGACACCGGCAGATTCAGCACCAGATGCAGAAGAAGTAACTGAAGTTAATTTAAGAAGCAGAAAAGTTCTACCCCCTAGAATGGGTCCAAAAGATAAAAGAAAGCAGGTGGTTGCTCAGGAAGAGCTAACACCAGCGGAGGAACTGCCTATTCGGGAAGAAATTGAAGCACCTGGTAATAAAGGATTATAACGTGCTAGCACATCTTAGGAAGATACCAGCCAAATTGAGCATCTACGATGCTCTGATCCTGTCAAAGGAGATGAGGGAAACTCTGATCAAGGCTCTACTTGATCCAGAAATTTTTTTAGCTCAAATGGCTGGAAATTCCTTAGACGAGGTTTGCTCGTTAAAAGAACAGTGAGGTGTTACCTTCATAGACAATGATCTACTACTCAGAACGGCTGATCACAATCGACCGTTGTACATTTCAGTTACTATCGGAAAGTTTACGCTCTCCAGGGTGTTAGTTGATCTGGGAGCATGAATCAACATAATGAGCCTTCGAACGTTAGCATATTTGGAAATTGATGCTCGCGAACTTGAAGCAGACAAGATGTTATTAAGAGGGTTCAATCAGATAGGAGAAAGAGCACTCAGATCAATAACACTGTTAATGAAGACTGGTGATTTAGCAAAGACAACCGCAAAATTCCATAAAATTGATTTGAAAACATCATTCAACGCTCTACTGGGTCGGCCATGGATCCATGAGAACCGGATGGTACCGTCGTCTCTGCACCAGTGCATAAAATATTATGAAGGAGGAGAACAGTGTATCAAAGGTGATTTGCAACCATTCTCTGTGCATGAAATTAGAATTCACGAAGATGCAACTTACTACGCACCTCCGAAGAAAATAATATTCTCCAGAAACACCATACCAAACGAAGCAAAAGAAGTGCAAGATGATGAAGAACCTGAAATTCTAGTCCAACAGTTACTCACCACTCCCTTACGGCGAGATGGTGAAGGTTTCTCCAGAACTTGCACTCGAGGTCGAGGCCGGGGACAAGGTCGAGGAAGAGATGTTGGAACAGTTGGACAGAAAAAATCGATCATCGATGTTGATTGGGAGAACTACTCCGAAGGAGAAGAAATCAAGAAAGAAGCAGCAATAGTAAATTAAGAGAAACCTCGGTTCAAGATCTCTCTCGAAGATGAAAGGAATGAAGAATACAAATCAATGTACGAGAAGATTAACCATTATGTACATACTATGACCCTGACCCCGATCCATTCTAATAAGATCGAGGGTATCGTGGTCAAGAAAGTACGTGGTGGTACTAAACCGATCAAATTCTACCATGGTGCTTCTTCTTCCAATACTGAAAAAGATGTACAATTTGAAGATGTTACTTCATCTGAATTAATGGAATTGCCTTTTGAGTGGTACTCTCCCTATGTTCAAAATTTAATTCAACGTGTTGTCTTACCTAAACAGTGGACAAAAGGTCGATCACAACACTTCGAAAAATTATGGAACAATGCCAGTCGGCCTCCCAATTCAAACCATGGTCTCAGATTCGACACAGTAGGATCAGTTGATGATACAGGATTTTGCTTAGTTGTCACTTGCGAGCCTGATGAAGACTGCTTGGAAGCTTCAAAAGATCTTGAAGATATACCAATTGGAGATGCTCCACCAGAATTCGAGGAAGAAATTAAATCTACAATATACGAGTTAATGGAAGTTAACTTAGGTACTAGCGAAGAGCATAGGCCGACCTTTGTCAGCTCCTTACTCAATAAAGAAGACTCCGAAACATGATCAAGCAACTGATGGAATTTAAGGACTGTTTTGAGTGGAGTTACGATGAAATGCCAGGATTAGCTCCAGAGGTGGCAGTTCACAGACTAAGAGTGGATCCCACTGCCGTTATAGTCAGGCAAGCTCCCAGAAGAAGGCGTCTAGAGATTGAACAATAAGTTATAGCTGAAGTTAAGAAGCTAATAGACGCTAAATTCGTCCGTGAAGAACAATATCCGACTTGGTTAGCTAATGTGGTACCAGTCAGAAAGAAGAATGGACAGATCAGAATCTGCGTGGATTTCAGAGATTTAAACAAAGCATGTCCAAAGGATGAATTCCCTCTACCAATTCCAGAACTGATGATCAACATCTCTTCGACACATGAAATCTTCTCTTTCATGGATGGATCATTAGGATACAACCAGATAAAGATGGCACCAGAAGATGAGAAGATTACAGCCTTCAGAACGCCGATCGGGGTATACTGCTACATAGTGATGTCGTTTGGATTAAAGAACGCAAGAGCAACCTATCAAAGAGCAATGACAAGGATTTTTGATGATCTCATTCACAACCAAGTCGAGTGCTACATGGATGATGTAGTCATTAAAAGCAAACTAAAACAAGATCATTTGTATGATTTGAGAATTGTTTTCGAGCAGTTAAGACAATATAACCTTAAGATGAATCCCTTGAAATGCACCTTCGGCGTCACCTCTGAGAAATTCTTAGGATTTGTTGTTCGACATCGTGGAATTGAAATCGATCTGGAAAAGATTAAAGCTATCTTACAAATGACACCTCCCAAAACCTTGAAACAACTACGATCCTTTCAAGGGAAGTTGGCGTATCATTGACGCTTTATCTCGAACTTGTCAGGTAGGTGTCAGCCCTTCTCGACATTAATTAAAAAGGATGCCAAATTCATTTAGGAAGAGAAATGCCAACGGGCCTTTGAGGACATTAAACACTACCTAATGACACCTCCTGTTTTAGCAGCCCTAGCCTCAGGTAGACCGTTGATACTTTATACCACGGCTTTAGATGACTCTCTCGGAGCCTTGCTAGCTAAGGTCAATGACGAGGGAAAAGAAAATACTCTCTACTACTTAATTCTTTGTCTAATTCCGACCGAAGTAAACTATCCTTCGATTGAGAAACATTGTTTGGCCCTGATCTTCGCCGCTCAAAAGCTCAGGTATTACATGTTTTTCTCATAAGGTCGACCTTATTTTGAAGTTCAATCCGTTGCAATATTTAATGACCCGACCGACGCTTTTCGGCAGACTTGCTAGGTGGTCGATGATACTATTACAATTCGATATAACTATCGTGCCGCTTCGCGCCGTAAAGGGACAAGTCCTAACAGACTTCCTCGCAGCACACCCTTTACCAGCAGAATCGCCTCTCAACGATGATTTGCCAGACAAGCAGATAATGAGCCTAGAAGACCCCGATGATCAACGTTGGGAATTGTACTCCGATGGAGCATCCTCAGCACAGAAACATAAAGAATCGCATATGATAGTGCCCGGTAAGGCAGGAATCAGACTAATATTTATAACACCAGAGCGGGATGTTAAGGTATTCCTACCATCTAACAGAACCGTGTAAAAACAACGAGGCAGAATACAAAGCCCTTATAACCGGATTGGAATTAACCATTCAGATGGGGATAACAGACATCAACATCTATGGAGATTCCCAGTTGATCATTCAACGAGTCACTGGACAAGTACATGATTTTAAAACCAAGGCTTCGAGCGATACTTCCAATATGCCATGAAGTTGTTGGAGTGAATTCCAAATGTTACGATCTACAAGATTCCCAGAAGAGAAAATGCTCTCGCAGATGCGTTAGCCCGCCTTGCAAAAGAATTTGCCTGCCTACAGAATGAGTCAGTTGAAATGTCAGTTCAAGGACGACAGGTCCTATCACAGCTCGACATGGATACAATACAAAAATCAGAAGGAAAAGAAAAATAATAAGTTACAGCAGTAACAGAAGTTACAGAAGATTGGCGGCAACCATTAATACACTACTTGTAAACAAGAAACCTACTGGACAATAAGTCGTTAGCTCATCAGATTAAGAAAAGAACTCTGTCTTACGCATTAATAAATAATATGTTATACAGAAGGTCTTTTGATCAGATGTGGCTAAGGTGCCTGAGCGGATCCGAGGCTCGTGAAATTGTCAAAGAAGTACACTCAGGACTTTGTGGCGCTCATCAATCGGGTCCGAAGATGAAAATGAAGATTAAAAGACTAGGGTATTAATGGCCCTCGATGATAACCGTCTGCATGAAGGTTGCTAAAAGTTGTCACCAGTGCCAAGTACATGGAGTGGTTCTACATCAACCTCCAAATGTGTTACATCCGACAATCGCGTCATGGCCGTTTGAGTGTTGGGGCACAAATATTGTGGGTCTGATAGAACTGCCTTCTTTAAGAGGACATCGCTTCATTCTTGCAGCTACAGATTACTTTTCCAAGTGGGCAGAAGCAGTACCGCTCAAAGAAGTGAAAGCACATCACGTGCTACAGTTCTTCAAGAATCAAGTTGTTTACTGTTTTGGGGTACCGCACAGAATTATCTCAGATAACGGGTCCGCATTCAGAAGCACGAAGATCAACAAATTTTTCAGAAGACACGGGATTGACTGGCGCTATTCAAAAATCTACTACCCAAGAGAAAACGACTTGGCCGAGGCTTTTAATAAAACTCTCGTCCAAATCCTAAAGAAAACTTTGGACGAAAATAAGATAAATCGGCACGAGAAGTTGTAAGAAGCCTTATGGGCCTACAGGACGACTTTCAGAACTCCCACCCAGTCTATGCCTTAAGCCTTAGTGTACGGGTCCGAGGCCGTTCTATCCTTAGAGGTTCAGCTTCTGTCTCTCAGAATTGCAGTTGCAAACAAGATCACTACAGAAGAAAATGCCAAACTACGACTAGAAGAGTTGGAAAGCTTGGAAGGGAAAAGACTTTCAGCATAGAAGAATTTGGAACTATATCAAGCTAAGATGATCCAGACCCATGATAAATTAGTCCGTCCAAGGACATTCAAAGTCGGTGACTTGGTTTTGGTTCTCAGAAGACCTATTATTGCACATCGCAAGATAAGCTGTAAATTTGAACCAACTTGGGAAGGGCCATTCGTGGTCGAGACAGTCTACTCTAGAGGTTCATATCAACTGATGAATTGCTGTGGAGAACGACCTATGCTTCCAATTAATGGACGATATCTAAAGAAGTATTACGCAACCTAATGTTTTGAAGGATGAATCCTCATTTGTAGAAGCACGGGCACAGTATACTTATGAATGGGTCCGAACCCAAAAATATAAAAAAAAAGTGGATGATAAAGAAAATCGTTTAAAAAAAGTGTTAAAAGAAAACATGTGAAATCATGATAATAATGTTTTTATCCTTCCTTTCAAATCGAGTATCACTCTTGATCTTTCTTCATATTTTCCTACACTTGTTGAAATTTGAAAGAAACAAATGAAATTTTCCATTAATAAATTTTCTATTCTTCTTTTTCTTAGTACTACCCCTGATCCATTCTTTATTTTTCATAGGGAAATGTCGAATGGGCGGTTGGTTATGAACTTTAAGAATGGTGTGAGTCTAGCACTCGATAAGAAAAGGATGAAAGATGGAGCCGTGATTGAGATCGACTCTGACTTCACACCAGCCGGGCTACAGTACAAAGAAAATGATTGGACTCCAATTTATTGGGAAGAGCTCCGCAGCCATACAGTGATGGAATTGGGTGACTCAAGTCAATCATCTACCAGCAAGAAGAGAAAAGTAAATACCGCTTATGCAACAGGAAAAGATAAGAAAGTTAAGTCTGTGGTTGCTACAGCAGAAGGCAGGCTTGTCAGCGCCATGCCCATAGAAATTCAAGAAGTAAGGAGAGCTACTCTCACCCCTACTCAACGAAGAAATAAGAACCGACGCATTCGCAAGATGCTAACCCAGCTAGCAGCGAATCAACATGAAAGGACAACTACTATCGTCAGTGCAAATACATCAAAGAAATCGGTTCGTCAGGAACCAGAAAAGAGGAGACCAACTCCAAGAACAACAAAAAAGATAAAAGAAATCCCAAGAGGAAAGAAAACAGAATCGGAGCTACGACGCCATGCAAATGAGCCAGTTTTAAAGAGTCTTGTTGCGAAAGCCCCGGAAGATGTCCCGATAGAGATTATCTCCGAGGAGCCGAGACATGCAGGAGAACGTGCTGGGGTTGAACCATACATCCCACAGTACATTACTAGACCTCGCCAGTTGCAGATAATTCTGGAATATGAGCTGAAAAAGATGCAGAATGTTGAAAAGAAAACTTTTGAATACTTTGAAAGAATCCGTGGCAAGAGGATTAACATCTTGGAAGGCCTTGAGCTGCATACAGATGTGTTTTCGGACTACGAACAACAACAAATTGTAGATTGCATCATTGAACTTCAGAAAATGGGCTGAGCTGGTCGTCTGAGGGAGAAAACTTATTAAGAACACCGAAGATGGATGCCAGAAAAAGGAAGAGTTACGATCCAATGCGGGTGTTGCTACAACTTCGCGGTAGATAGAAAAGGAAATCCACCAGGGATACTCCGTTGCAGTGAGGTAGATCTGATGCCGAATATTATTAAAAAAATGGTGAAGAGAATGGTGACATGGAAGGTATTGCCCGTAGACTGCATACCCAACAGCTGCATCATTAACATATACAAGGAGGACGACTGCATACCTCCACACATAGACCATCATGATTTCGTTAGACCTTTCTGCACAGTGTCTTTTGTCAACCAGTGCAATATCATGTTAGGATCTGACCTTCGGATAGCAGGCCCCGGAGAACTCCAAGGGCCGGTGGAGATACCACTACCGGTAGGTTCCGTCATGGCGTTAAAATGGAATGAAGCGGACATTGCGAAGCATTGCATTCCAGGAGTGCCTGTTGAGTGGATCTCTGTTACTTTCAGGAGAATGGATGACAGAAAGATTCCTTTTCACTTTCGGCTAGATCCAGAGTTAGAGCCTCCGACCTTATGAGCTGTGAGTTACATGAGAGATAACACACCTCCAATGCACATCTGTACAACATTCCTGCCAAGGGTAGCTTGGAAGGTGATGTTATTGTCAATATATCTTTCACAGATGCTTTTGGAAGAAATTTGCAAGGATCTTACACAATCCATTTTGGATTTATATGGATTGTATGAGATTGAATTTTCAAAGAAAATATCATCATGTTTTGGATCAAGTTGTATGATGTATTTTCAACAAGATTGGAATGAAAGTGACCACGTCATGTTTTGCCTTCACCTCATTTTGTGCAAATTAACTGGGAAACACCATTAAATTAAAAGAACTTCGAACAAAGAACAAAAGAAAAATAAAAATAAATGTAAAATCTCTTTAAAAAAAATCTGAATGTCAAAACAAACTACAAATAAACACGAACTCTAAATAAACTTGAAATCTAAATTGAAAATCAAGCTAAAATTGAATCACAAAAAACAACTAAAACAAATTCCAGAATCTGAAATCCCCAGCCTCTGGCTGTTCTCGAAATCTTTTCGACTCTCAGCGGTTCCTTCCCTCTTTTGAGAAGGTTGACTGAGTCTACTGACACAGAACCAAGAAAATTCTCGATTTGATCCTGATGGCATGGATTCGTATCCTTTGCCAAATAATCAAACTTCGATCAACGCTCCTGGGATGTAAGACGCTTTCATGTCTCATTCCAATCCTCCACTAAACTGAAATTTTCACAAAATCTTCCAAATAAATTTCAACCTTTTAAACCTTCGAGACTGGTACCAAATTCCAGTTCTCTCCTTTTGAGGTCGGTACCAAATTCCGACTCTCTTTCGAGGTTGATACCAAATTTTAACCTTTTAAACCATCGAGACTGGTACCAAATTCCAGTTCTCTCCTTTCGAGGTTGGTACCAAATTCCAACTCTCTTTCAAGGTTAATACCAAATTTCAACCTTTTAAACCTTCGAGACTGGTACCAAATTCCAGTTCTCTCATTTCGAGGTCGGTACCAAATTCCGACTCTCTTTTGAGGTTGATATCAAATTTCAACCTTTTAAACCTTCGGGACTGGTACCAAATTCTAGTTCTCTCCTTTTGAGGTTGATACCAAATTTCAACCTTTTAAACCTTCGAGACTGGTACCAAATTCCAGTTCTCATTTCGAGATCAGTACTTAAATTCTGATTCTCACCCTTTTCAATCGATATTTAAACTCCGATTCTCCCTTCGAGACTGGTACTTAAATTCCAGTTCTCTTTGCAATCCCGAGATCAGAACCTAGGTTCCAATTCTCATTTCAAATCCGGGATTTCATTAAATCGACTTAAAATTAAACTTCAATCGAAATTGAAACTCGAAACAAACTGAAATCCAAACTCACACATTAAAATTTGAAACAGAAAATGAAACAAATCTAAATTAAAATCTCCCCGGGTCTTGTGATCTGGAATTCACCTCATTTTTCCCAGCTAGAGTTTAGGGATCTTCAGTCTTGGAGATTTACCTGATACTCCCCAGCGGAAACTTTTTTATACTTCGTTCTAAGTGTGTCACTTAGATGTCTATGATGGTTCTGTTGATCTTTTCAGTCAACGCCAATATGCGCGGTGTGCTTAGTTAGCACACCACATCTATTGGGGTTCCATTTGTTGACCTCATTTTTGATGAAGTCTGATCTCTCTCCTTAGTACTAAGGATCTAGCCTTAGGCTTTCCCTTTGACTATCCTAGAGGACTAGAAATGGGACCCATCACTTAGAAATTCAAAACACTTCTTGACTCCCTTTCAACCCCAGAAGTTTGATTGTAAACCCCCAAAACACTTGGAGGGTTAAAACCAAATGTGAAGGTTTAAAGGATGAGTTTCCTATAGGACTCTTTGGCCTTAGGATTACCCTGGGTGGCCTGGTCTGGTGAGGGTGAGCTTACACACACCACACTCCCACACACACATTCCAAACCCTGAAACTACCTTTAGCCAACTTGACTTCCTGACTCATGTAGGCAATTCATATGGATGGACCCCAACCCCTAGGCCCCTGGCTAAGAGGGTTAGGAACAACATAGTGAATGTCTAAAATGAGTCCTCTCATTGATTTTGTGAGCTTAATATGGCTTCATGGCTCCACCAAAATGATTTCATTTTACTCACACTTGATCAATCTTCACTTTTCTAAAATTTCAATTTTTAACCCCCGGGACCCTAAACCCACCAAGCCTACCAAATGCCCTTGAAATTGCCTAAATTTTACAAAATTGCCTAAATTACCCAAAATTCCTCAAAATCAATCCTAAACATTTTCTTCCACTCAAATTGATCATCCATCACCAAATACACTAAAATATTCCAAAAATACCCCTCAATACCCTCCAAATACCCAAAATACCCTTTTAACCAAAAAATTCCAAAAATTCAGAAAATTCCCAAAAAATTCCAAAAAAATTCCAAATATTCCCAATTTAATTATGTTCAACTACATCATAAGTCAATTTTGTCAATTTAGCCCACTTTTACCAAAACCCCCAATTTGACCCATTTTTAAGTTAAATGGACACAATGTCCAACCAAACCACTCCAATTGACCTCAATTTTGATCCAATTCAATTCTAAACTTCAATTCAGTATCCCAAATATCAATTTAGACCAAATCCAAGCCTAACTTGATGAACATTTGGATCCAATTTCAATTTGAAGCTTAAAGCCCAATTTTGGCCCATGACCTAAACCTAGCCCAACCCAATCCAATTCAACTCCAATTAGCCCCAAATATTTTTTAAAAACTTCATAACATCCCCAAAAACAAAACACTAAATTGATTTGCCCCAAATTTGAACCTAAACTCAACCTAAACCTAACCCAAAACCAAAATCCCCTAAATTGGCCTAAACCCAAACCTAACCCAAAAAGGCCCAAATCCCTAAATCAAAGCCCAACCAAAGTTGAAAACTCTTTGTCACACCCCCATAAATATTTTTCAACATTAATTTTACATCAAACCCAACATTGGCCCAACCTTAACCCAAGTTGGCCCAATTTGATCCATTTTGACCCCATTACTAAAAAGGTCGAAATTGAACCCATTTCAACTCCAAATGACACCAAACCTTTTCCAAATCACTCATGATACGTCCCTAAACTAAACACAACATTTATTTGACATGATCCTTCACAAAACTTTCATCCAAAAGCACATTTTTTAAAATCTAAAAACCCACTTTCCTAAAGACATTAAAAGCCCATTTTCATGAAATTTAAAAGGCCTAAAACTTATTCTAAAGCCCATGTGAGATTCCCATCATCATCCTTTTAATTGAAATCATCCCTAATTCCTAAATCAATAATTAAATAATTCCAAATCAAGCCTCATGCAAATTTCCCCTAAATCCATCAAAAATCCCAAAATCCATTTCCATGAAATTGAGCCAAGCCATGGGCAAGCCATAGGCTAGCCATGAAGCCATCCTTAAGCCCCATGCAAGCCATGTGAGTGGTGTTCATGTGACCATACCATATTGGGAAAAAAGAGGGAGTCCATTAATGATTCCCTTAAGAGTGATTAAACCTTTTCATGCTTCACCTAAACCATGCTTAAACTTAAATATGCTTAGATGGTGACTTCTCCCCACTAAGCTAGCTGACTTACCTGATTCCCTTCAGCCCAAATCAGACCTTGGTGGGTGCACCAAGCTCATTTCCATGAGTTGACCAAACCAAGTCCAAAAGAGCCCCTTCCCCATTCCATTTTGAATCAAGCTCTTTACACATGGCTAACCCCCACTGTTTGCACAAAACTCATCCCTTGGACTCACTGAGTCAAGATGGTGACCTGACCCTGCCGGCCAGCAACCTGGATCGCCGGAAAACACCATGGCCGAGAACTTTATTTGGATTCAAAAATTTAAATTCACCTGGCTGAGCTGTCCCAACTCAATTAGACTCCATGACTGTTCTTCCCTTGCATAGAGTAGCTGATCCCAAGCCCTAACTCCCCCTGGGAGGCCCTCTAGCCAGCTTTATTTAAACCCACCACCTTCTCGACAAAATAAGGTGATGAACCAGAGCTTAACAAAACTCTGCCAAAATTGCTCCAGGACCTTCCCCTAACCCAGAGCAATTGATCCCTAGTGTTCCTTTGCCCTAATCCCCATTAACAAAGCTCCATTTCTCAGTCTAAAATCCACCCAAAAACCAGGATAACTCTGAAACCTCCACCAAAATCAAATTAAACTCACCCACACCTGCACAGGACCAAGAGAAGAAGTCCCCCAGCAAAAGCCCCCTCACCAGGCCAGTCATTGCTTCGAGCCTCCAAAGTCTGAAATCAGGCCTGGTAACTTTCATACCTAGGCAATTCCCCAGAACCAGAGACTTCATCTGGAGCTTCCTTGGGTGCAATCGAAGGTGCCACAACTCTCTGATTGAAGCTTCACTTCTCAGAGCTAAGGTATGTATCACTTCTCCCTCTCAAGCTTCTGTGAATTCTCCATTTCATTTGAATCAATTTCATAGCATTTAAACCCTATGGATGTATTTGTCTCTTCAAGAAGAATCCATAGAGCATAAGAACACGAAAATCCGTTGCAAAATGAGAGAGATCTTAAGGTTTTAGTGTGGACAGCTCACGGGACACACTAGTTGGAGACGATAACCAGCCACCATTGGATCGAGCGTGTATTGAATGGACGGTGCAGATCGCGTCAAACTAGAAGATGGAGCGGGTCCGCAGGACGCGTGGCTGCTGACTCAGGTGGCGGCGTCGAATGGGAGCGCGACACGTAGGGCTTCGGAGCTGCCGAGGTTGACGCGGCGCCGCGTGGATAAGTAGATAAATAGGCTATTTTCTATTTATTTAAATATCCAGAAATTGAAAAATCCATAACTTTGCATAGAAAAATGATAAAAATAAACTAAAAATATCCGCTTTCTTAGTGAATAGAGGAGAACAATGTGAAAAAAGAATTGAGTTAATTTGATGAGTATTTTATTTTTAATTATTTATTTACTCATTTAAATGTTTTAATTATCCATTTGAATAGACAATTCATCATGGCATGAGACCATAGGAATTTTGTAGCCTCTGATCTTGGGAACATTCCCTGAATTTTCCAAGGCCAGAGGCCATCTCTATGGCAAGTTATTGATTTTTCAAGTTTAAGTGTCTGTTTTGGAATTTTAATTCCAGTAATTAGTATATTGATCAATAAATCATAGAAAAATTTAGGGAGGTATCTTAGGACCAGAGGACCCTAGGAAAAATGAATTTTGAGTTAATTCATTAAAAATAAGCCTAATTGGCCTAAATACTCAAAACTGAATTTTAATTAATTTGGGTTAACCATACATCAAAACCACTTAAAAATAATTCTCCACTGATCTTTAGGGTCAGAGGAGTCCCACATAAGAATTTGAAATCAATTAGAAATGATTAACCTCACTAAATGGATTAATTAAGTCACATGATCAAAATTAAACATTTAAAAATTCATAACTCCAAATATACATTTTAAAAATTCACCAAATTGGTTTTAGGACTTTTCTGATATTAGAGGAGTCTAAGAAAATTAAAATTTTTAAAAAATCTTCATTTTCTACCTTATATTAATATTTTAAATAATTAAAAAATAATAAAAATCACAAAAATAATAAAAATCACAAAAATATCATATTTTGACTCCTAATCACTTAGGAATAAACCAAATATTTTTTCCAAGTCTCTTGGTTGAGATATTGAATTTTAAATGCTTAAGACAATTTTTAATCTTAAAAAAATGGATTTTTCAACCTTTTCACCAAATTAATTCTAATAAATCAAATAAAAATTAGAAAAATATAAAATTTGCTTCTCTGAACTCCTTGAGGTCAGAGGGACTTAGGAAAAATATAAAATCCATTTTTCAACTTTAATTTTATTTTATAATTAATTAACATTCCAAAACTCAAAATATTTATAATAAATAAAATATAATTAAAAAAATCACCAAAATTGGTCCAAGTGGTCCTCTGGTCAATAGGAACATCCCATACTTTTCTTAAGGACAGCAACTTTGGCTTGGTCATGTTGTTGAATTTCCATTAAAAATCCCTATTTTTCATTAAGATAATTATATAAACTAAACTAAATTCAGAAAAATCTCATTTTCTCCTCTACTGTCTTAATTGACATGTGAGTAAAGTGACATAAAAATTTTAAGTTCATTTGAGCTTAATTTAATGAGTTATCAAATGAATATGCTTAAAAGGGGCATAAATGTAATTAAAGAATTTTAACCCTAATTAATAGTTAGGTTTAATCAAGGGGAGGGTAAAATATCTGATTTTAAAATTTCCATTAGATGATTGAAACCTAGGGAATTAAGGGGTAGAAACCCATTAATCATCTTGAAAATATTTAAAGTAAATTTTAATTAATTAAATAATTTGAATTTTGGAAGAATAGGTTAAAATTTGGATTATTTAGATTAGGGATATGATTTAAGAAGATAACAATTCTTTAATCTAAAATCCCTAAATGAATCACTTTAATAATATTTAACTTCTAATTAAATTCAAAGTTGTAATTGAAATTAATAATTAAATAATTAAAAGGAAAATATACCTTAATTAAATTAAAACTTAAAACATTGAATAACTTGATAATCAAATTGAAATAAATTTAAAACATTAAAATTAATTTGAAATTACTTAAAAAAAACAAATCTAAAACAAATTTGAAACATTAAAGAAAATCAACCTTAAGACAATTCATAATTAAAAACATAAAAAAATCAAATCAATTAAAAAATTAACCTAAAATATTTCAATTAAATTAAAATTAAATCATTAAAATTTAAATTGAATAATCAAAACACCTCTTTCAACCCAAATTAATCTAATACATTGAGATCATTAAAGATGTAAAGATTTAATTAATATAAAACAACTTGAACACTATTCCAAACATAAAATTATTAAAATTTCATAACTAAAATAAATCACTTTAAATCACTAATTCCAATTTTAAATCATTAAATTCTTTAAAAAACTGATTTGCCCCCCTAAAGGTTTTCATTATTATAACTCTTAAGTAAAGCATTAAGTGAAATGTCACTTTACTTATAGGATAATCAAACATCCTAATTCACTGAGCAAGAAACAAACTAAACTAAATTTTTGGATGATTAATTCACCTGTGCAATAAAACTCATTTGGACTCAAAAATAATCCCAAAAATATTGAAAAGATGTTTAGTACTCATCCTAAACACTTCCTCAATATGATGAGGTGTTTTAGAAGAACAGTTGAATTTAATTGTCCTTTGATGAAGAAAATCATCCTTAACAAAATACAAGAACCTAGACTTCATAGGAAATGACTAGCAATAGGATTAAGAATTTGGTAGACAACCAGAACCTTCCCTTAGCTTTACCTAGGTACTTGTTATAAATATTTAAATGCCTTAACATGTGTTTTAAGTGTAGCTTGGAATGATGAGAAGACCCTCCAGGTATGCTTTTATTTTATTGCAATTTACTTTATTGCAATTTATTTATATGAGCTACACTTTACTCTTTTTGCATGTTAAACAAAAATGTCACCCTGCATGAGAACTAAAACTTTTAGGATAGCTACAAAACTGAAACCAAAACTAAATTAAAAGTCACAACAAGATAAAATTCACCGCCACAAAATTCAAAATATAAAACAACTCAAAATTTAATCACAAACAGAATAACAAAACTGCAACTATAACTAAATTAAAACGTCTAGTTGGATGATCGAGAATACCTCGGATGATGTAACCTACGCGTTGCTAACGGGATTTCCCATGGTCTAAATGAAAGTGTGGAACTCATTCAGTTGAGTTTAGCAAACTCATCTGGACTAAGTGAATCCGATAAAAATAACGGTGCGGAATGATGGAACCGTGGGATCTTAACCGACGTTGTTATAATCAACTTTAAGATTCCCCTAATAAAACATTAAAGACATTTGAAATTTAAGACTCTTCTAAACCAAAACACTTTTCTCATCTCCTGATTTTCACCTTCTAAAACTAAACCTCTGCAACAACAAGGAGCTCAGAGCACGGTGGGCAGCACGACCATCTTCGTCAGCAAAACTTGTGTCTACTTCAGCAAAACCTTTCTTAGTTTTAAATAACCAAGCCATAGGATTTCGAGGTAGTTTGCCTAGTGCAACATAAATCCTCAACTTTTTGTTAGGCATTTGTATAATCATGTTATGCAAATTAAGCCCTAACAGGTCTTAGGACTCCGAGGTAGTCATTCGGTACGACATAAACCCTCACATCTTCGAGGCTATTTGTATAATCATATCATACAAATAAAAGTCCTAACTAATTAAAATCAGGAGGATTGAAACATTAAATAATTCTCTTAAATTGAAGCCCAACATTAGGATAGTCTGGGAAGTCATCGAAGTTCACTTCGGGTCTGTGACATCCCCTATTTCTCTTCTTTTGGACTCCTAAAATAAACTGTTCCAAATTTGATCCATTCCCTATTGAAATCACCAAAATTCAATCCTTTGAAAACCTTAAACTATGAAATTCTTGAGAGCAAAACCATTGATCATTACCAAGAGTTTTCTTAAGTGATTCCCATCATTTAAGATGTAATTAACTATAGGGGCTTGCCCTTATAGAGAACTTTAAGAACCCAGGTAATATAAACCCTGCTTAATTTCTTTATATTAAGTAGGGGAACTTGTCGGCTTATAAAATTGGTTCGCAGACCAAACGGATGTCACAAATCTTCTAGTTTATTTAATTGAGCCCCATCATCAAGCAGTGTGTCTATTTATTTCGGGATAGATAAACAGTTTGTGGTGCGGTGCTCGTTTATATAAACTATTTGGGATGTGAGATCGGTTTGATTTAATATCTTAAAATTTTCAAACTTAAAATTATTTTCAAAATCAAATGCTACTTTTAAATTATATATATATATATATATTTAAATTTAATTTAAAATCTAAAATTCACCGACAATTTCTGTAGGCGACCCCTTTTCAAAACACATAACCTAAAAAAAATAAGCAGTACATCCTTAAGAAAATAAGAATAATTTATCCAAAAAAATGGTTAATTTTAAAGTAGATCAGCCCGCAAAATACCCAAGATGCCCCTCAAAGTCCAATAATTCCAAAAATTTCCAAAAATTCTCAAAATCATCCCAAATCTCTCCAAACCTAATTTGAACAACTCCCAAGAGCCTAATTTGACCAAATTAACCTAAATTAACTAAAAGCCCCAAATTACCCTTAAGGCCCAAAATCCCAAATAACCTCCAATGTCCACCTAATTGACCCTAATTTTCTTCAATTTCAAACCTAAACTCAAATAAACCCAATTTGACTCAATTTCAAACCCAATTTCTAGCCTAATCCAAAAGCCACAATTTTGGCCACATGACCAAATTCCACCAAATTGACCCTCCAAACCAAGTCAAAATCATTCCAATCCTTTAATAAACTCTTCATGACAATCATACACACCAATTTGAATAATCAATTGGATCTAACCCAAGCTCAATACCAACCTAGCGTAACTTGAACCCAAAGTCCCCAAAATTGAACCAAGACCCAAATGCCATCTGAGCCTAGCCAGATTGACCAAGCCAAGCCTCCTACAACCATCAAGTGGTCCCTAAGGACCACCCCAAATCCACTTAGCCCAACCTAGTTGTGTCATGGACGAAGGGTCCCTAATTTGGGGATCTCCTCCCATTTATGGCTAAACCATATATTGACTTGGCCAAAGCTTTCCCCAAATCAATTATTCACCTTAATGACCTGCCCACCTGATCACCTGACCACCTCCCATGGCCTGATCAGCTGGCCTAGTCGCTGGAGGAGCCAAAACTGAAAGCCACCCTACCTAAAATAGAAATCAAATTAGTGCACTTAATGTGTCCATCTCTGGTTGGTTGGTTACGCCACACGACACTTCACCTCAGCAAGCCAATGCATCCATTGCTAGGTCCTGAGCTCCACCACATCCAAGGTTATTTAAACCACCCTCCTCACTGCCATGAGGGGAGATGATCATTTATCTTGGGGATACTCTGTCAAATTAATCTTTGACCTTCTCCAAGACCTCTTGAGTTCATCCCCACCATTCTCCAACCCTAACTCCCAATGTCTAGAGCTAATTTCCCAGCCTAATTCCTAGCCAAAATCAGGACACAATTCACCACAGCTCCACATTGCACAAATTAATTGTGCTCACATCATCACCAAAGCAAACAAAGCTGATCCCCCACCAAAGCCCATCACAGAGCCCCTCTAGCCTAGGCTTCCATCCGAGCCTCCAAATTGGTCTGATCGAACTCCTACTTACATAATTTACCAGAGCTCAACAACACTTTGAGGAGGTTCATTAGAGTCCTCTGATGCTTCTACAAGCACCCAATCGAGGCCTCACCTCTTGGGTAAAGGTATTGAAATCTTCCCCTAAATCGAGCTTATTTTTTAAGTTCATGCATGTACATTGTATTTCATACCTTATAATCTTTAGATAGGTTCATCTTGGTTAGATGCATCTATAAGAACAAACCCAAAGAGATTTGGTTGAGCTAGCTTGAGATTTCAAGGTTAGAGTTTGGATGGTTCATTGATTAGGTCATTTGGGGTGAAGATCATGATTCATCTGATCGTGCGTTTATTTAGTGGAGGGCTGTGATTGTGCTGGATGAAGGAGTGGTGCATAAAGCATAGACGTGTGGTTGTCCAGTCAGATGGCGACACCAAATGGGGGAGCGTCACACAGAGCTTCAGAGCTGCCTAAGATGAGTTGGTTGCCACGTGTTTATGTAGGAAAGTAGGTTATTTAATGTATTTAATTAATTCAGAAACCTTTTAGAATGCATAACTTGGTGTAGAAAAATCACAAAATAAAATACAAAAACACTGTCATGCTCAGTGAACAGAGGAGAATAATGTGGAATAAAAATAAAAATTATTTATTTCATATTTTATTTTTAATAAATTAAATATTCTTTGTTGTATTTTAATTATATTTAGCTAAATATAATTCACCATGGAAAGAGCTTTGGAGGGATTATAGGCTCTGTGATTAAGATCTTCTCTAATTTTTCCAAGGTTAAGGGGCATCTCTAGCTAGAGATCCCAAATTTTCAAGTTAATACCCTCTGTTATAGTATATAAAAATTATAATAATTAAACTATTGTTAAGAAAATTAATTTTTTTTTTGGTAGGTTCACTGTGATCAGAGGACCCTAAAAAATTATAAAATTGATTTAACTCATTAAGAATAGCCCTATTTGTAATTAAGCCCCTAAAATGAAAGAAAATTAAAATGGTTAAATTATAAATGTAGAAAGCACAAAAAATGATTCTCCTTTGTAAATAATGGTCTGGGAAACTCCACATAAAAACAAATGAAGTCAATTAGAACTAATTTGATCACTAAAATGGATTTTCTAACTGAAATGATAATTTCAGAATTAAAATAATAATGATAATAATAATAAAAGTAAAAAAAAATATTATGAAATTAGTTTTAGGAGTTCTCTATGACTAGCGGAGTCTAAGAAAAATAAAATTGGAATTAAAATAAACATTTCATTTTCAAGCTATATTTTAATAATTAAATAATTTTAACATAATTAAAAATTCTTAAAAATCGCAAAAAGATTAAAACACACTAAAATTTCACGTTTGGTCTCCTGATAACTTTGGAGCAAATAAAATAATTTTCTTAATCTTTTGAGTGAAGATATTAATTTTAAAGGCTTAAAATAATTTTTAAATGCTAAAAATGAATTTCTTTTTTTATCAAAATATTTCTAATAATTAAAATATAAATCACAAAAAATATGAGATTTATTTCTCTACGTTTTTTGAACTTAGAGAGATATATGAAAAATATAAAACTTAATTTTTCACTTAAATAAAATTTTATATCTAATTAATACTCAAAATAAACAAATAATTCTTATAATTTATTTAAAACTAAAAAAAGCATGAAAATTGGTCCAGGTGATATATATGACCTAGATGAACCTCTAATAATTTTGTTAAGGACAAATTCTTTACATTGGTTAAGTTAATAAATTAATATTGAAAATCCATATTTAGCAGTAAAATAATTATAAAAATGAAATTTAAACTAGAAAAATTACATTTTCTCCTCTGGTGGTATTGGCTTCAATAAATTCTTATGGGTTGGGCAAAGATAGCAATTACACCGGGCCAGCTGGCAGAAGTGGCTAAACCTCCAATGGCTAGTGGTATTGGCTTCAAGGGGCTATAACAACTCCAACAGGTGAACTTATGTAAGTTATGGATTAAATTCAGTCAACAATCTTCTCTGTTGTCCAAGTTTATGTGGGGAAAATACTGCAAGGAGACTCACCCCTCTTTAGTGGTAAGGAAGTTGGGCTACTCCAAATTATGGAGACAAATGCTGGAGGTTAGACAGCAAACAGAGAATTTATTCTTATGGGATGTGGGTAAGGGGTAACTCTCCTTCTAGCTGGACAGATGGTGTCCTCCTGAGTGGATTCATCCCCTCAATGAGGTGGTTCACACACAGCTCAAAGTTGCTGATTGCTGGGAGGAGGATCAGTGGTCTGATTCTTTCCTACAAACTCTTGTTGACACTCAATCTATGGAGTAGATTAGATAGGCGCCATTTGACAGAACCAAGCCTAACAAGATTGCTTGGAAATCCAACAACATGCAAAGCTTAACCAAATAGATTTATTCCAAACTTTACAGCTAGGTTCCAGTGTGCTGGGGGGACCAAATTTGGAATAAAATTTTCACCCCCTCTTGGTCTTTCTTTGGTTGGTAATTTTTCCACAAACTAATCCCCACATATGACATTCTTAAGATGAAAGGGCTGAGGGGCCCTTTCAGATGCTATATTTTTGGGGGGAAGGAGGAATCCCTATCTCATTTGTTTTTCAAATGTAATTTGTCACTGAGGGTCTGGAGGGAACTCACCAAGCTGCTGGCAATCAAAAATATCAACCTTCATTGGGACACCTTGTTATCATGCTGGCATAGTTGGAATTCTTCCAAGGCTATGGTCACCCCTTTTGTGGTTGCATGGTTTCTTTGAATGGCAAGAAATAGTGCAAAGTTTGAGGAATTGATACTTTCGATTGGCAAAGTGGTCAACTATTGTGCATCCTACTTGAGAAAGCTGATTAAACATAAGAGGTTTCCAGATTGCTTCAAAATGCACCCTCCTGAACAGCTGACCCAACCCAAGATCATTATGGTTTATTGGAAGCCCCTCCTTTCTTTGTCAAAATTAACACTAGTGGCAGCTTCTCTCCCACCAGTGCTGCTGTGGGGGTTGTGTTTAGAGATCATCTTGGGAATGTCTTCTTTACTTCCATTCCCGTGCCAAGGTGTCTGATGCTTTGGAAGCTGAATTGGTTGTTGTTTAATGGGCTCTTAAATTAGCTGTTATGAACTCTTTGAGTCATCTACAGCTGGAGGTGGAAATCAATAACCTAGTGGACTATTTGAATGAAGAAGAGGATTTTCCTTGTAATCATTCCTACTAGTTTTCCAAAATCAAATTCATCTGTACTACCTTAAATGTCAGGACTTTTTCCATCTTCAGAGAGGGTAATAGGCCAGCTCACTGGCTTGCTAGAGTTGGGTCTAATTCTCTCAATGTATCTGTATCCTCTTCTCCCTCGCCCTCGCCCCTCTTTTGTTTCTACTAGAAGGGGACCTGTATGAGGCCCCTTATCTTAGAGTTGTAACCTTCCTTTAAGCAATACAACTTCTTTTCTTCAATAAAAATATATATGTCATATATATATATATATATATATATATATATATATATATATATATATATATATATAAAGTTAATTATATTTTAAAGCGGTTGATGGGATACCCATTACTGCGACCGACCACTTGCCAATTTTTAACGACCGACAACTTCTGGCGACTCTGTTGGGGAGTAGTTTCTCTCTACATTATAAGCAAGAGGCTTTATCTTCATACATAGGTATTGTTTCGATGTCCCTCATGGTCCAGATTACCATTCTTTCGTTGACATGCTTCACCCATTTCTTTCTTGGGAAAGTAAGGTTAACTCTTCTCGATTCCAGGGTAGTCTGTTTAATCAAACTTAAATAGAGGGGTTCCATAGTCTTTAGAATTTTTATTTTGTGTGGGATTGAACACCCAATAGGTGTTTCAGTGAAATAGTTTCACCAAAGCGAGGTGCGCTGTGAAGTAAGCCCACACTGGGTCCTAAAATTCACCTTTGCTTTATGTTTTTTGGGGTTGGTTTTTTATTCGCAAGTCGAGCCGAATCTGCGCTTTCTTAACTTTTGCTTAAATCTCGAAATTGTCTAAAACTTATTAAATTACAGATAAATAAAAAATATTGGAAAAATCACTTCAAATTTGAATACAGAACAAAACAACATAAAATGAATTGAAATAAGAAAAGTTGTACCCAACTCACAGAGTAACCTTCATTAATTTGTAGGGTTTGAACTATAATTACGAGGTGTAGGCCATTGCTTAACTTTAGAAATATCATTAATCAATAGTTACAATGTCAACTGCAACTTTGACCTTCTCTTGCAACTTGCCTACTGGCCGAGAAGCTCATCTCGAGGCACCCATGAACAGTTTGGGTTTGGATTTTAATGAGTTCGAGGTAGTACTTGGCAAGGACCCTTTCATAGTCTTCAAAGTTGCCGCTCCAAAATTCAAGAGCAATCCATTGAATTTAACTTGAACTCCCAGCAGACGTTCCATTATTTTAAGAAGGCAAAAGTCACCACTATTCCCGCCAGATCTACCGCTCCCGTCCTAAGAAGAATCATCACACCAATATATATTGGAGTCGCCGTCAGCACTCCTGACATTCTATCTGCTAATGGAAATGATATTTTTCTTAAAGGGCATTCATTTGATGAGTTTGCTATCCCACTGTTGGTATTTTAAATTGGTTCCAGTTCAAAAGTTACATTGCTGACTGAGTCCCAATAAAGGAATCATAACCGCAAGATTCTGAGGGCCATCAGGGTCCAGACCCCAAGACTACATACTGTTAAGGAGATTCCTCAATCGGAGAAACTCGATGTACCAGAAACCACTCCTCTTTTTCGAGGTAGTAGGTTTCACCACCTATTGGACACCACAGGAGATGAGACTCTTCATAAGATAGTTGTTGCTTTGCCACAACTTCATGGTTGTGATGAGGGGAGGGAGAGGCCCTCTCCCATCACTCGAGTCCATACAGTGTTTGAAAGGCTAGCCGACCAAGAAGAATGTTCTGGTACCAAATTGCTTAATTAGATGAGATGCACAGTGTTTCCAAGAATGAGGAAAGAGATTTTGAGGAAAGACAGATCCACACATCAGTTGCCAAAGTCAGTAGAGACGCCACCAGCTCGGTTTCCAGCTAGACTCTGTTTGGGGAGGTATGTTAGTAGCGTTGCCGCTATCGCAGATGCCACTACCGTTGCCTTGAGGATTACAAAGTGTGGATCCGTCAAGTCATGTTTAGGTTTGAGAATACAGTTTGCTACCATTTATGAGGATTTACAGAAGAAGGATAATGTGAAAAGATCGTTGACCTCTGTACTTAGTCTACATACTAGGAAGCAAGCTTCTCTTTGGCATACCGATGTCCCCAGAGAGATACGCCTTCTCAAACCATCGAAGAGAAAAGTGTGGATACCTAAGAATGATCTACCAGTACATTCTGAGAAGTTTGTGGATTATGTCCACAATATGGATCATGAGTCTGATACTCTAGTTATCAGTACTATCGTCGCTTAATAATCTGTCACAGAAAAGAATGATGTGCCATAAAAGCCTACCAATCTTAAGCTGATTAAAGAGAAAGTAGTTGATGATAAAGTAAGAAAGCTTCGAGTGAAGATTTAAGAATTAGCCAATGAACGAGGATTAGTCGTCGATGATGGGGATTACTACTTATATGATTACATAGATGAAGAGTTATGGAGGTCAATCTTGTCAAGACCAGGGCCACATCATCTACAAGTGTTGCCCCATCCCATACTGAGCAGAATGTCGTGGATGAGCTTCAAAAAGTCATACTACTATGGGATGAATAGATTAGTCAGATGAGGAAGAGAATGGAGGAGATGGCCACCGCTATGACCGCCTTGGCTATAGTGCACGGATAGTCACAGTCACAACATGTACATCCCCAGAGGTGAAGCAGTCTGAAGTCATACACATTACAAATGAAAGACGAGAGGTCTCTTATGCAAATGAAGATGAGCTGCCAAAGAAAGTTACCATTCATAATTAAGTACCAGAGAAGGACATCAAGCAATTAATAAAGTAAAAATTGTGGGAAGCCTTAGCTCAATCTAAAGGAGGTACAACAATTTTAAAGGGTAGACCCTACCTGGAAGAATTTGACATCGTACCTTACTCCGAGGGCTTTGTGCTCTTGACATTCAAAACTTATGATGGAATAAGAAATCCTCAACACACGTCATACATTTCTGAGCAAGTGCTGCAATGCAGGGGGGAATGAAGCACTATTGTTCCATCAGTTCGCTAGCAATCTTTCAGGGGTTGCCTTCGATTGGTATGTGTATTTTCCCAATGAATCAATTTAGAAATTCATAGAACTGGAGAATTTATTCATAAAGAGATTTACCGGAGCTCAACATCATGCCACTATAGAAGATCTCAAGGTAGAGCTACAGAAGCCCAGCGAGACCTTGGTGGACTGCATTTTGAGATGGAGGAACCTCAGCAAGAAGTGCAAGCCTCAACTGTAAGAACAACATGCGATCATGAATTTGCTTAAAAGTATTCATGTTTAAGTGGATTTTATGCTTAAGGGACTTACAATTTAATCCTTTGAAAAGCTGCTTAGCAAAGCCAACATTTTATAGGAAGAAACTAAGCATGCGGAGTCTATGGAAAAGCAGGAAATGTCCAGGCCAATACAGCATTTGAGAAGAAGTCTGGGACAATAGAAACAGTCAATAACAACAAATAGAAAATGAAGATTCAGATTGAGTAGCCCCATCTGAGTTATCAACAATCAATACAATTATAGTCAACCTCAGTAGTAAGGTTAACCTCGTTCGCAGCAGTATGGTAAACCATACGGTCAGCCCAATCAACAATCTTTTCAGCAGAGATCAAAAAGGATAGAGGAGAGACATGGTTCTTCGATAATAGATTGGTTGAACAGGGTCTACTCCTTCAAAGATGATGCAATAACAAAGATTTTCTTTAATTTAATGAAGAAAACCAAGTTCAGTCTGCCTGAGCACAAGTAACCAGAGGAGGTGCACAAGAAGGATCATCCCAACTTCTGCCCCTACCACTAACTACTTGGGCACACAGAAGAGGGCTGCTTTAGCTTCAATAACTGGCTTGAGAGAAACTATAAGGATGGAAATATAACATTATCAAAGGAATATTTAGAAGAAACTGCAAGAGGTTCTATAAATATGATTTTTGTTAAGCTAATTTCCCCAATAGTTCCTTATGCTGATAAGGATGGATGGAGCATAGTTTTGACCAAATCCTCCAAGAAGATACTGCTCATATTCAAAACACTTTGGAGCATGCTAATGCTCAGAGTCTACTACATGTCAAGACCAAGATGGCGATAACACTAGAGAAACCACAGCGACAGGAGATTAAGAAGAAGGAGAGTGTTGAAGAATCAAATAGGTGCTTCCCCTATTAGATTGGTTGTCTCAGATTTGGTGGAGAAATTCTTCGAATTGTTAGCTTTGTATAGTTTCCTCTAAGCCTCTCCAAGGTCTTATGATTATTACGGTGATGATTTTGGCTACATTTTGACTGTCTTTAGTAACGACAGAACTGACCGCGAACAATCTAAGTTTAATTTTGATTCCCAAAATTATTAACAAATCATATTAAGTCCTGAAGAGAATAATCAAAAAGACAAAGAAGACATCAACAATACCGGCTACAATAGTTTGGGAAGCGAGGAACTAGTCCAAGCGAGGAACTAGTCCTCAGGTGCAAAGGAATGATGATCGCCATCAACTTGGATTTTTTTCAAATTCAGAATCATTACCTGAAGGATTAATTACGACATCAGAAGAACCTCGAGGACTGAATGTGGATGAAATAACAGAAGTGAATCTAAGGAGTGGAAAGATATTACCCCCAAGAACAGATCCAATGGAAAAGGGTAAAAAAGTAGTTACCCGAGAGGAGCAGCCTCTTCCAATAGAAGAAACACACGCTCAAGAAGAAACTGAAAGTTCAAAAAAGTGGATAACAATGTATTAGTTCATCTTAGGAAGTTGCCAGCCAAGTTAAGCATCTACGATGCTCTGATTCTGTCAAAGGAGAAGAGGGAAACTTTGATCAATGCTCTGCTTGATCCAGATATTTGCTTAGCAGAATTGGCTAGCACGTCCTCAGATGGAGTTTGTGCTTTGAAGAAACAGCCCGTGGTAACCTTCACCGACGAAGACTTGCTACTCGGCACAACCGAGCACAATCAATCACTCTACATTTCCATGAATATCGACAGATTCATGCTTTCCAGAATTTTATTAGACCCTAGAGTGTCACTCAACACTCTAATTGGTTAATAACTTGGATTGATAACACTGCTAATGAAGGTTGGTGATCTAGTACCAACTGCAAAATTCCATGTCATCGACGCGGAGACTTATTCAAAACTCTACTTGGCCGACCATGGATTCACAAGTATAATATGGTTCCTTCGTCTCTACACCGGTGTATCAAATATTACAAAGATGGACAAGAACACTGCAGCAAGGGAGACTTACAACCATTCTTAATACATGAAGTAAGCATCCACGAAGACACCACCTATTACACTCCCTAAAAGAAGATTTCCTTTATAAGATAAAGTGTGCCAAGTCAACTTGAGGCAAAAGGATCACAAGAATAGGACCATTCAGCTTCGCTTCAATGATCTCCCATCACTTCTTTGCAATGAGTCGGTGGAAGTTCTTTTAGCCCATGCATCTGAGATCAGGGGACTCGTGTGAGGAAGAGCTACTAAGATTGTTGAACGGACAAAGCCAACTATCAGCATTGATAAAGAAGGGAGCTTTTAGGAGGAAATTTCTAATAAATATACAATGACAATAAGCCAGAAGAAGCCTCAGTTCATGATTTCCTTGGATGATGCAAACAAAAGTGAATACGAGTTGATGAATAATCGGATCAACCATTACATACATGCCATGAACTTAACTTTGATCCACCCCTAAAGGATTGAGAGTATGAAGGTTAAGAAAGTTCAGAGTGGTGTTTTGAAACAAATCAAGTTTTACCATGATTCCCCTCCTTCTAATTTTGAAACTTGTGTAAATCTTGAAGAAAATGATCCCAATGAATTAAAGGAATTACAATTTGGTTACTTCTCTCTGTGTGTACAAAAGTAAATTCAACAAGGATTTGTGCTGAAGAAAATGCCAAGCAATAAGCTACAACTTTTTGACAAATTATGGAACATGAGAGGTCAAAAACTCAACTCCAAAGAAGATGTCATATTCGGTACGACAGGACCTGTTGATGACTCAGAATTTTGCATCGTTATAACTAGTGGATTGGGAAAGGATTGCCTCGATATTGAAGATCATTTTGAAAATCAGCCGATAGATATGTTAACCTCACTTTTGTTGAGATCTAGTTTTTCTTTAGGGAGCCTAGGATCTAGCCATAGGACTTTCCTGGTGACTATCTTAGAAGACTAGCAATAGAACCCTTACACCATAGAAATTCCAAAAACTTCTTTGCTTCACTTGATGTTTCAAATGCTTAAAATTCAACCTCTAAGCACCTAGGAGAAGGAAACTCAAGAGGAGTTCCTTATAGGAAGTTCAAGCTTTAGGGTAAACCCCGGGAGGCTTAGACTTAAGCTAGGACTCACGCACTTTAATGCCACACTTACACTCACCACCTAAAACCCTAAACTAAAACATTTCCTTGATCCTCTACTGTTTGGAAACTCATGTGGGTGGTCCCCCCCCCAAACCCTAGGCTTATGGCTAAGGTGGCTAGGACTAGTATATGGAGGATCTAAAAGGAAAATTCCTTTGCTTCATGGCTCAAGTAGGTTGGGGTCCTTCAAGTTAAAAACCCCAATTTTACCAAAAAATCCCAACTTTGACCCTTTGACCCCTAAACTTCCCCAAATTACCAAATTGCCCCTACAACCCTAATTTTGACTAAAATTCCCAAAATTGCCTAAATTACTCAATTTTCACCACAAATCATTTCAAGATGCTCCCCACATCAAAATTCACCAAAATACTCCAAATTCACCAAAATTCTCAAATAGCCCCCAAAATACCCAAAATGGCCATGTTGCCCCTCAAAATCCAAAATTTAAAAAAATTTCCAAAATTCCTAAAATCATTCCAAATCTCTCCAAAATCAATTTGAACCACTCTCATGAGCCTAATTTGACCAAATTGACCCAAATTGAACAAAAGCCACAAATTGCCTCTTCAGGCCCAAAATGACCAAATAACCTCTAATGTCTACCCAATTGATCCTTATCTTCCCCAATTTCAATCCTAAACTCAAATTAACATGCATAAACCCAATTCAAACCAAGTCTAAGTTGACCTAATTTCTAACCCAATTTCTAGCCCAATCCAAAAGCCCCAATTTTTTGCCACATGAACAAATTCCAAAACCCTCCAAACCAATTAAAAATCACTTTGATCCTTTTATAAACTCTTCATGACAATCATACACATAAATTTGAACAATCAATTGGACCCAACCCAGTTCAAACCCAACCTAGCCCAATTTGAATTCAAAGTCCCCAAAATTGAACCATGACCCGAATGTCACCCAAGCCTAACCAAATTGAGCAAGCTAAGCCTCCCACAATGATATAGTGGACCCTAGGAATCACCTTAGATCCACTTAGCCCAACCTAGTTGGGTTATGGACCAAGGGTCCCCTAATTTGAGGATCACCTCCCATTTATGGCTAAACCATATATTACATTGCCCAAAGCTTTCCCTAAAGCAATTATTCACCTTAATGACCTGCCCACCTGACCACTGTACCACCTGAGCTCCTCCTCTGGCTTAGGCTGCCAGGCTAGTCATCGGAGGAGCCAAAATTGAGAGTTACCCTACCTCAAATTGAACCCAAATTAACACACCCAATGTGTCCAGCTTTGATGGTTTGTTACACTGTACAACACTCCAACTCAGCAAGCTAATGCACCCATTTCCAGGCGCCGAGCTCCACCATAACCATGGATATTTAAACCACTTTTCTCATGACTATGAGGGGAGATGAGCAATCACCTTCAAGAAACTCTATCAAATTAATCTCTGAGCTTCTCCAAGACCTCCTGAGTTCATCCCCACCATCCACTAGCTCTAATTCTGATTGTCTAGAGCCAATTTCCTAGCCTAATTCCTTACCAAAACTAGGACACAATTCACCATAGCTCTACACTCCACCATGTCCAAATTAAATGTGCCGACACCATCACCAAAGAAAACGAGCTGATACCCCAAAAAAGCCCCATCACAGAGCCCCTCTAGCTTAGACTTCCATCAGAGCCTCCAAATCGATTTGATCGAACTCCTACATGGATAATTCACCAGAGCTTAGCAACACTTGCAGGAGGTTCATCAACGTCCTATGAAGCTTCTACAAGCACCCAATTGAGGCCTCACCTTTAGGTCAAAGGTATCAAACTCTTCCCCTAAACCAAGCTTATTGTTTGATGTTCATGCATGTACACTGTATTTCATACTATATAAGTAGTATAGAAATGTTTTTCTAGGTCAGATGCATCTATAAGAACAAAATCAAAGTGATTTGGTTCTGTCCAGCTCGAGTTCTTAAGGTTAGAGTGTGGACGGTTCACGGGCTAGGCCATTTAGGGACGAAGAACAGGAGCCATCAGATTGCACATGTATTCTGTGGAGATCTCAGATTGCACTGGACAGAGGAGTGGTGCGTAAAGCGCAGACGTGTGGCTGCCCAGTTAGATGGCGGCATCAAATGGAGGAGTGCCATGTGAAGCTTCGAACCTGCCTAGGATGAGTTGGTTGTCGTGTGTTTATGTAGGAAAATAGGTTTTTTAATGTACTTATTAAATTCAGAAACCTTTAAAAATGCATAACTTGGTGTAGAAAAATCATAAAACTAAAATAAAAATACCCACAGGGTTAGTGAACAAAGGAGAATAATGTAAAATAAAAATAAAAATTATTTTTTTTATATTTAATTTTTAATAAATTAAATACTCTCTCTTGTGATTTAATTAAATTTAGCTAAATATAATTCACCATGGCAAGAGATTTGGAGGGCTTATAGGCTCTCCGGTTAGGGATCTTTCCTAATTTCTCCAAGGTCAGGGGGCATATCAAACCAGAGATCCATAATTTTCAAGTTAAACCCCTTTGTTCAAGTATAAAATTTATAGTAATTAAAATATTGATTAGAAAATAAAAAATTTATTTCGGTAGGTTCATAGTAATCAGAAGAACCCAGGAAAAATATAAAATAGATTTAACTCATTAAGAATGACCCTAATTATAATTAAGATTCTAAAATGAAAGAATATTAAAATGGTTAAAATGTAGATGTAAAAATCACAAAAATGATTTTCCATGGTAAATAATGGTCAGGGGAACTCCCCATAAAAATTTGAAGTCAATTTGAACTAATTTGATCACTAAAATGGATTTTCTAAGTGAAATGAATTTTTTGGAATTAAAATAATTATAATAATAAAAATATAAATAAAAAAAATATGAAATTGGTTTTGAGAGTTCTCTGTGACTAGAGGAGTCTAAGAAAAATAAAATTATAATTAAAATAAGTACTACATTTTTTAGCTATATTTTAATATTTAATTAATACAAAAAATAATTAAAAATTCATAAAAATCACAAAAATATTAAAACACACAAAATTGTCACATTTGGTCTCTTGATCACTTAGGAGTAATTAAAATATTTTTTCATAATTTTTTAAGTGAAGATATTAATTTTTAAAGGCTTAAAATAATTTTTAAAGGTTAAAACTGAATTTCCCTTTTTTCAGCAAAATAATTCTAATAATTAAAATTTAAATCACAAAAATATGAGATTTATTTTTCTAGGTTCCCTTGACTTAGAGAGATTTATGAAAAATATAAAACTTAATTATACACTTAAATATTATTTTATATTTAATTAGTAATTAAAAACAAATAATTTTTAATAATTAATTTAAATCTAAAAAAATCATAAAAATTAGTTCAGGTGGTCCTCTGACCTAGATGAATCTCCAATAATTTTTTTAAGGACAAATTCTTTTGTTTTGTTAATTTATTAAGTTAATATGGAAAATACCTATTATACACTAAAATAATTATAAAAATTAAATTGAAATCATAAATATCACATTTTCTCTTATAGTGTTCTAATTGACCTATAAGTGGGGTAACATAAAAATTTTAAAGTTATTTGAGTTGAATTTAATGAATTATGGAGTGATAGGCCTTATAGGGGAAAAATTGTAATTTTTAAATTGAGCCTTAATTAAGTATTTAGGCCTAATCAATGGGAAATAAATAATTATTGAGCTTAATTGACATATCAAGATTATTGAAATACAAGGGACTTATTGGTAGAAACCAATCTCACTTCTCCACATTAAGGATAAAATTGCAATTTCCTATATTAAGGAAATTAGGAAGATAATTAAAATTAAATAATACTAAAGTGAGGGGTTTGAATTTGGAAGATAAAAATTCACCAATTTAGAATCCCTAGTCAACGATTTAATGATACTTCAATATTTTGATATGAATTAAGCTCACATAAACTCAATATTCCTAAAATTACGAACTTACACATTAAGTCTTAAGGGCTTAGTAGTGAATTAGGTTTAATCAAGATTTGACTTAATCAGGTTTAAAAAATGAAATATAATCAACTTCAAACATCTTTAAAACACTAGTAGCCCAACTTTAAATGAAAATTGGCTAAACCTCCCAATCAAATCAATTTGCCCCTAAGGGCCTTCACCCATATAATTTATAGATGAAATATTTAGTGATGGTTACCCCACTCATTGGGATGATTGAAACATCAAGATTCATTGAACATAAGGGTATAATATGGATGAATTATTTAGCAACATATTATGTTCAAATCTACTCAAGACAATTCAGAAGGATGTTAAATGTCCAGGGTATTGCCCCAGACCCCTTCATAAACTTTCGGATATCTTGGAAGAAGATTGAACCTATTATTCTTTGCTTAAGAAAAATCATCCTCACAAATGAACAAATAGGAACCCACCAAGTTATGACATAGGATTTGTTAGGTACATTTCAAAATCCATTTTTCCTATTTTTTGGCATGCAATTTTAAATACCTTACAAAATAGTAATTATTGCAAAAAGTGAATTATTCAACTGGAGTGCGAGAAGAGGAATGGTACACTTTTACAGTAACAGTATTTTCTTTTCCTGCATTTACTTTATTGTTTCTTACTGCTTATAAAACTTGCATGTCAAAACTGAAACTTTTAGGATACTACAAAACTAAAACAAAAAAGTAAAACAAAAATCAAATTCACCACCACAACAAAGCAAAATGTAAGATAACTAAAAATTTAATCACAAGAAAAACAAAACTACTATTGCAATAAAATTAAAATTTCTCTTTGGATGATTGGGAATACCTCGAAGAAGACAAACTAAGGTTGCTAACGAGCTTTCCTCAGTCCGAATGAACTTATGGAACTCATTTAGTTGAGTTTAATAAGTTCATTTGGACCAAGTGAATCTGAAGAAAATAGTGGTGCCAGAATGATGGAATCGTGGGATCCTAACTGGTGTCGCTTTCTAAACTTAAACAATTTCCCCTCAATAAGAAATTAAGACAACTCAATTTAAATACCTCCAAAACATGAAAAATATCTCGTCTCTTCAATTTGACACTTCTAAAATTAAATATACTGAAATAAGGAGCTTGGAGCATACACGGTGGGCAACATTGTCATCTTCAACAACAAAATTCTGTTCTTAGAAATAAAAAAATAAGCAATAGGACTTCAAGGTAGTTTTCCTAGAGCAGCATAAACCATCATTAATCTCTTTATGCCTTTGTACCTCATGTAATATTAGACCTAAACTCGTTTTAGGATTTCAAGGTTGTCATCTGATATGACATAAATTCTCATATCTTTCAGGCTATTCAAATAATCAATATCAAATGAATGTAAGCCCTAAATAATTAAAATTGGTAGGATGAAACATTAAATAAATATTTCAAATTGAAGAAAAAAAAAGGATAGTTTGAAAAATCACCAAGGTTCTTCTTTAAGCTGTGTTTTCCCTAGTTTTCTTTTCCTTTGGATTCCTATAATAACTGTTCCAAACTTGAGCCACTCACCTATTGGATTTCCCAATAACACATTACCTTGAATAATCCTTCCTTTTGGAAGTCATGAAAATAAAATTTTATGATCTAAATCGAGAGTTTTCTTAGATGAATTCAGTGATCTAAGTTGTAATTAACTATAGGGGCTTGCCCTTATAGGAAACATTAAAAGCTCTAGATTAATATAAACCCTATCTAGTTCTTTTTGTATTAGATAGGGGAACCTGTCGGTTAGCAAAACAAGTTTTACAGACTAAACGGATGACATATATTTCTTAGTTTATTTAATCAAGTTGCACTATCAAGCAATGTGCCTATTCTTTGGGATAGATGCATGGCTTGATGTGTACTTGATCCCCAAATATTTATCCTTATGTTTTTCAATTTATATTGACATATATTTCTTAGTATATTTAATCAAGCTACATTATCAAGCAATGTGCCTATTCTTTGGAATAGATCCCTGGCTTGATGTGTACTTAATCCCCGAATATTTATCTTTATGTTTTTCAATTTATATTTCTTTCCAATGATATTATCTCTTTCTTTGCAATGTCTCCAAAACTTAACTCCGACGAATATTTATGCTTATGATTTAGATAGGAAATTATACTTTAATTATTTATAATATGGGATACTACGTAAGTATACGTATCATTTATCAAGTAGTATAGGACTTTGTGATTAAGCCCCGAGATATCGAACCCACAGGAAAATATCTAAAATTTTAAAGAAATAAGGAAAAAAACTTTTTAGTTCTTAAAATAATTTTGTAAAGTATGTTTTAAGATATGAAGTTTTTAAAATTTATTTTTGGTATTTTCTAAATAAAAAGTAAAGCAAATAACTAAAGTTAACATAACTATAAAATAAGATGAAAGTAAATGAGAATAAAATATCTTTCTCCTCTTTCAATGAATCAGTAATAATTATGGAATTTCTTTGTGGAAGTATCTAAAATGTGTTTTTAAAAATAGAAGCAATTATATTCTTTACCCTTACTTGGTTCTATAAGGAAAATTAGTTAATTTAAAACTTTGAAATTTTGTAGATAGGTTAGGCAGGGAAGATACTAGCTCTTACTCTAGATTTCCCTCGATTCCCTCTACCTGGGGGCTAACATCACAAAACTAAATTTTCCACCTCAAACCAGATTAGGGGGCTTTAGCCTGCCACTCTAAAGTCCTCTAATTATACTCCCCATTAAAAACATATCTTCCTATTTATTTGCACCCAGCCATATGGACTACAATTCTCATCCATACAATTGCATGTGATTCTTTCCAATTTTTGATTGAGATAATACCGCAATGGTTCTTACATATTCTCACAACAAATTTTAACATCTTAATTGGACAAATCAAGAGGTAAAAGAAATGTAAGGTAGTGAATCATCACAACTTCTTCAAAAAATTAAAATTCTATACTTCACAAAACTTCTTTCCATAATTTAATTCCTTCATCATTTAAAAGGAAAAACATTAAGAAAACTACTCAGAATCCATTGAGAAAACACAATCACAACTTGATTTGAAAGTAGAAATCATAGTGAAAACACAACAGGTTTTACTTTGACTAAATGTAAAACAAAGTTAAACACTTATCTGAAAATCCTCTCCACAAGTCTCTTGAAGTTCCTTTGAAACTTTGTGTTCCCTTTACAAAATACAATAGAGGTTGGTGCCCAACTCCGTTAACTCCGAATCTCTATTCTACTCTTAATAAAAACTATATATAATTGATAATAAAAGTGGTGAAGTGGAAAGGTGTGCTCTTAATAACTCTCTAACATAAACTTTACTCTTAACAATAATCACACCCTCCAACAACAACCATTTTTCTGATCTTCTAGTCTTAATTTTTAAAATTTTCCAAAAGGTGCCTTGGTGTCTGACCCACTGAAAATATGTTAAGATTTTCATGCCTATTTTATATTTATTTTGATGATATTGCACTTTAAAGAAGGGTATTTTTGATGATTTGTTGCAGGTATGTTGATTTATGGACAATGAAGCCAAAAAAATAAAAAAAAGGAGCAAATTTGGAGCAAAAATGACCAAAAATATGAAAATTTGATCTAGGGAGCCGACGACGAGCTTGACGGCACCGACGGCAGAATTTTCTTGAAAGTTTAGAGAATATATTACAAGGAAGTCCTCTAACAGTGAGATCGAGGCTTCCGACAACGGGCCTTATGAAAAAGAGGCCAAGGCTAAGTATTCTAGAAGGCCGCCGATGGCGAGCTCGAGGCCGTCGATGGTGAGAAAGTCGGTTCTCTCACGAGGTGCATCGAATGTGATGATTTTTGAAGGGATGCTTGGGAAACTCTTGGAAACTCTTCAACTACTTTAAAAGAAACAATTTGGGGCCGAAATTGGAGTCCACTGAGTCGATAGTTTGTTCACTAGAGTGTCAAAAGTGTGTGTCTAGTGAGTCCAAAGGGTTTCTAGAGTGTTAGTTAGTGTCTTGTTTTCATTATAATTTAGATAGTGAGTTCAATTAGTGATATTTGTGAGGGATTCTTCGAGAGATTGTAAGAGTGGAAGGGAATTGAGAGATTTCTTCCTCCTTGCCATTTCGAAGGCAAATTCTGTGTGCTGTAAAGGAAGGAATAGATTCAGAGAAACTTCAAGGAGTTTTCTTGGGGAGGAATTCGAGGTAGGTTGTATTTACTTATTTTAGTCTGTAGAACTTTGCTTTTATATATGAAATCCAAGTTCTGTAGTATCTTATCCATGAAACCTGAGTAGTTTTTCTGTCTTTCTCCTTGTTTTGATATTTTTATGAAATGGTGATTTGAATTAGTGTGCCAAGAAAATTTTAAAGAAGTTGTGATAATATTTCACTTAAATCTTAATTTATTTTCAATCTGGCCAATTGATTAGTTAAAATATATGGAGTTTAACAACTATAGTGAAGATTACATCCGAGATTCAGGGAGGTCGAAGTCCTTGAAAGTAGGGTGCAAATAAATAGGGAAATAATATTTATCGGGCGTAAAATTGGAGATTTTAGAGTGACAAACTAAAATCCTCAGTTCGGTCCTATCGTTTGGGTGCTGAAGTGTAGATTTTAACCCTCAGGCGAGGGGAATGTGGGAGCCCCGAAGTGAGAGCTGGTATCCTCCCAGCCTAGTGACCCGACCGCAAATAACACAGTAATTTATGCTTCCAAAAATATGTTATAGCCAATTTTTTGACCCGAATAATAATAGAGGCTAGTGTATATAAATATAATTTTATGGAAAATATTTTACACACTAGAGGTACTACGCAAGTATACGTATCTTTTCAAGTAATATGAGGCTTTAAATAAAGACCCTAGTATCGATCCCACGAGGAGGTTTATAGATTTTTAAATATTTTAATTTTATTTTTATGTATTTTTTTCAAAGTTTTAGTATTTAATTTACTAAATGCAGAAATTAAGCAGTACTTAAATAATGAGTGATGTAAATAATAATAAGTAAACAACTTTCTTCCTTCCAATTAATCGAAGACTTTTTCAGATAATGTAATATTCGTGGAGAATATAAATTAATGGTATTGTGCCAAATAGAAGCAGTCCTATTCTTTACCTTCGCTCGATAGTATAAAGAACATTGGCTAATCTATAGATCAGGTCTGGATGTATTGTTAGTAGAATGGGTTAATCTAGGCTCACACTACTAGATGTGTAAGGGTGGCTTTACCACATAATGTATTTGTACTTCATCTTGAATAACCCGCACAAGGCCTTCGATTACCCAAGGATTCATGTGATATCTATTAGTTAAGAATTCATCTCCTTCCAGGTCTCAAAACTCTTCAACAGATTTTAACAACTTAAATGGCCAATTTAAATAGTAAATTAAGATCCGGTATTAATATCATCACAATATTAAAACATATTTTAGTTTTTTAATTCTCCAACGAATTTTATATTATCTTATTTATCTTTTCATAATTGAAAGGAGAAAGTAAAGTAACTACCAGAACACATTGAATCTAAGTAACAAAACATATAAATAAAACTTTGAATCAAATTACAAATACTTATCTCAAGTGTTTCTCCAACTAAGCCTCTGATTCCTACTGACTCCAAAGTGAAATATACTTCAAAAGCACCAACTCTTCCAAACTCTCAATACAAACTCTAAATAAAATAAACTCACTAATTTATGAAGGAAATTAAACTAAAAGTGTGGCCCTAATTTCTCTAATTGAGGACCTCTTTGATTCGGGACTCTCTCTGATTAGGGTCCTCTTTTTCTGTAGAAATGGCCTCCTATTTATAGGCTTCAAGGGTTGCCTAAAGCATCTCTTCAAAATGTGTCCAAGTTCAATGAATCTTCTAGAAACTGTGTCCGGCGCCTAGGCGCCGGCATCTGGACCTCTTCACTTTGGATCGCACCTCTTCACGATCCAAACTGTTTCCAAGCGTCTAGATACAATGTATCACAAGTCCTATAATCCAGGAATAACTGCCACTCTTCTAGAAGGTCCAATAACCGCTCTAACCGTCAAAATAACCACCCAAAGTAGTTACAAAATCGTAATTGCTTTGGTATCGAGCTCGCACTTAGGCACCAGATTCTGGCGCCTAGGCGCCAGACCCATTATTTTGGCAATTTTGCATTTTGGCTCCATTTTTCCTCCTTTTTGCTCATTTTTCATCCTTTTTCATCTTTTTTTCCTTTTTCAACATTTTTACATCACCTGCATCCAAAAACATAAAATACCTTTCATTAAAGAATAATATTCTTAAAATTTTAATAAAAATCAAGGCATAAAAATATGTATTTTTTTCATGGATCACCTAGCCGTAGATTTAGTAACCAAGCATATGATTAGTCAATGTTCTTTATGCCTGGACCAAAGGGTAAATAATAGGTATGCTCTTATTTGGCACAACACAGTCATAAACTAATTTTAATTATCCATTCACTTAAATTTCTTAACAAGGAGAAGGATTCTTGCTTATATATTTGAACTTAACTTTATTAGTAGAATTAGTTAACTGTTAATAAACTTAGTTTATTTAAAACTTCATTTTATTTATGATTGCATATTAGTGACAGATAGGCAATTCGATTTATAAAGTTGTGATTCTAAATTGGTTTCTATAATCCTAGTCCGTAGCCTCTGAACTATCCCTATGGGATCGATATCCAGGAATCCATTCGAGCCCTATATTACTTGAGCGATACGTATACTTACGTTGAAAGATAACTATGAGATTAATGAATATCTTTATACACATTTTTATCATATACAAGAAATATTAAATTTACATAAAGTGCGTGGAGTGGTTCAAGTTTTTGGCACCGTTGTCGGGGATGGTTAGAGCGTTAGTTAGTTAGATAGGATAGAATAAATATATAGTCATATAACATAACTAGAGTAACATACGATTTGGGACAATTAGAAAAATTTTTAAAAGAATTTGCAACTTATTATTATATTTAGTCAACTTTTTTTTTCAGTGTACTGATTTAGATTGTATGCGTAAATTTGGATCTGAAAATCTTGTACCCTATGATTCAGAATTAGAATGCACTGTTAGAAGAATTAGTTAACTGAGAAAAGAACGTAGAAATCTCGATAATCTTAACACAATAAAAAACAGCGTAAACAACCAAAGAATAGAAAATAAACATCAATATAGACCACTAAGAGATTACGCTAACCCTACATTTGATGAAATTCACTTAACCATCCAAACTCCAGATGTAGCTGCTAATTCATTTAAGCTTAAACCTGCAATTATCCAAACGGTAAAAAACAATCAACTTGGCAGAACTCCTAACGAAGTTCCTAATTTTCATCTTTCGAGTTTTGTAGATCTTTTTGCTACTTTTAAATATGACAGAGTGTTTGATGATGCTGTTAGACATACTTTTTCCTTTTTCACAAGGGACAAGGCTAAGGCTTGGTTAAATTCGTTAGCACCTGCATCTATTAGAACTTGGGGGGAACTTTCACAAAAAGTTCTTATCAAAATATTTTTCACCATCTAAGACTGCTAAGCTTAGAAACGATATCACATCTTTCAGTCAGTATGAGGGAGAATCAATATATGAATCTTGGGAAATATTTAAACTTCATAGGAAATGTCCACATCATGCTATACTAGATTGGTTAATTATTCAAATTTTTTAAAATGAATTAGTAGGATCTCTTAGATCCATCATTGACGCTACTACTGGTGGATCACTAATGGCTAAACCTTTTGAAGAAGCTTATGCTTTAATCGAAGAAAAGGTTACTAATAATTTTCAATGGCCTGCTGAAAGGGTAAATCCTAAGAGAGTTTCCAGTATTCATGATTCAGATTCTTTAACTATGGTAGTTTCTCAAATTGCTGCTCTTTTAAAGAAAATAGATCAATACGGAATGAATCGTTCTCAAAGACCTCCAGTGTTAGAAGAAAATTCATTGGGACAAATTGTAGATGATCAATCATCATATGAAACTATAAATTTGATAAATAATAGACAAAATTGCCCTTATTCAAACTATTATAATCCAGGTTGGAAGAATCATCCAAACTTTAGTTGGAATAACCAAGGTAATGATAATCCTGTTAATCCTCATTGGGGAACAATCCTGTAAACCCATTAGGAAATGTAAACAATCAGGGTAATTCCAGTTATAGACCTTCTAATACACCAGGTTTTTATTATAATTCACAATTAAAGGAGAAGAAGTTATCTATGGAAGAATTATTCTTGAATATGGGAAATCAATTACAAAGTCAAGGAGCTGCTATTAAAAACATAGAAAGCCAATTGGGGCATATTGCTACCGCACTGAGCAATAGACCTGTTAGAACTTTACCTAGCAATGTTGAAGTAAATCTTAAAGATCAAGGAAAAGCAAAAAAAATTAAGGCTGTTCAATTAAGAAGTGGAAAAGAGTTGGAAACAATAGTCCGAAAAGAAACTGTAGTTGAAAAGGAAAAAGTAGAAACTGAAGGAGAAAATGAAAGTTTATATCCTGATTTTCCTCTGAAACCTATAAAAATTACTGTTGAAAGACCACCACCACCATTTCCTCAAAGACTAAAGCAACAAGATAAGGGAAAAAGATTTGCTAAATTCTTAGACATTTTTAAAAAACTGTCAATAAATATTCCTTTTGTTGAAGCTTTAGAACAAATGCCTGATTATGTTAAATTTATGAAGGATATACTCAACAAAAAGAGGAAGTTACTAGATCATGAGACTGTTGCACTTAGTGAAGAGTGTAGTGCTATAATTCAGAAAAAAATTCCTGAAAAACTTAAAGATCCTGGTAGTTTTACTATCCCGTGTGCTATTGGTGAAAAATTTTATGGCCGACTATTATGTGATTTGGGAGCTAGCATAAATCTAATGCCTCTATCAACTTTTAAAAGGTTAGGTATAGGAGAGATTTCACTAACTTCTATAACTCTACAGTTAGCTGATCGATCTATTACACATCCTAAATGAGTTGTAGAAGATGTTCTGGTTAAGGTTGATAAATTTATCTTTCCTCTAGATTTTATTATTTTAGATATGGAAGAAGATAAGGAAATTCCAATCATTTTAGGAAGACCATTCTTAGCTACAGGAAGATCCATGATAGATGTTCAAAAAGGAGAGTTGACTATGAAAGTAAAAGATTAAGAAGTGACCTTTAACATCTCAAAGTCAATGAAATATCCTTCAATATAAAAAGATAATGAATGTTTTAGAATGGATCTATGTGATTATTTGAGAAAAGAATATTTCAAAGAAAAATTTAAAGAAAATGAAGATATGGAAAACGATAAATATGATGAAATTGATAGCGAAGAAGCTAATTATATTCAGGAACAATTTGAAACACTCGATTCAACAGCACCAGAGAACAAAATATTAATTCCATCAATTGTAAAACCTCCTGAACTTGAATTAAAGACTCTTCCAAATCATTTGAAATATGTATTTTTAGGAGAATTTTCAACATTACCAATAATTGTATCCTCAAACTTAAATGAAATTCAAGAACAAAAATTAATGGATACATTAAAAAAGTACAAAAGAGCTTTTGGATGGACTTTGGCTGATATAAAGGGAATTAGTCATTTAATTTGTATGCACAAAATTTTATTGAGTGATGAGCATAAACCCAGAATTGATCCACAAAGGATACTGAACTCTATTATTAAAGAAGTAGTTAAAAAAGAAATTTTATAATGGTTAGATGTTGGAATTATATATCCTATTTCGGATAGTACTTAGGTAAGTCCAATTCATTGTGTTCCTAAAGAAAGGAGGAGTAACTGTTGAAGCAAATGAGAATATTGAATTAATACCTATTAGATAAGTTACTGGAAGGGTGTATTTGTATTGATTATAGAAAATTAAATGCCGCCACTCGAAAAGATCATTTTCCTTTTCCTTTTCTAGACCAAATGTTGGATAGACTTGTTGTACATAAGTACTACTGCTTTCTGGATGGATATACCAGTTAACATCAAATTCCTATTGCTCCTGAGGATCAAGAGAAAATAACATTTACTAATCCGAATGGAACTTTTGCTTTTTGAAGAATGCCTTTCGGATTATGTAACACACCTGCAACATTCCAGAGATGTATGATGTCTATATTTAGTAAGTTAATTAATAATAGAATAGAAATATTTATGGATAATTTCTCTGTATTTGGAACATCATTTGACGCTTGCTTAAATTATCTTGAAAAATTTTTGGAGTTATGCGAAAGAACTAATTTAGTTCTAAATTAGGAGAAATGTCAATTTATGGTTGCAGGAGGAATTGTACTAAGGCATAAAATTTTGGAAAATGGCATGGAAGTAGATCCTGCAAAAATCCAAGTTATAGCTAAATTACCACCTCCTACTACAGTGAGAGGGCTAAGAAGTTTTCTTGGACATGCTGGTTTTTACAGGCGTTATATTAAAGATTTTTCAAAAATTACCAAACTACTATGCCAACTTTTAGAAAAGGACAAGAAATTTGAATTTACTGAAGACTGCTTAAATGCCTATGAGTTATTAAAGGAAAACTAATCACAACACCTGTAATAGTTTCACTTGACTAGGAGAAACCATTTAAATTAATGTGTGATGCTAGTTATTATGCTATTGGAGCTGTTTTAGGTCAAAGATATGATAAGATTTTTAAAGTTATATACTATGCTAGTAGAACTCGTAACGATGTTCAAATTAACTATACGGTTACTGAAAAAGAGTTACTAGCTATTGTGTATGCTTTTGATAAATTCAGATCTTATTTAATTGAGACTAAATGTATTGTGCATACTGATCACTCTACTATTAAATATCTGATGCAAAAGAAGGATACTGAACCAAGATTAATTTGATGGATACTTTTGATGCAAGAATTCAATTTTGTGGTAATTGATAGAAAATGAACAAACAATCAAATTGCTGATCATTTGTCGAGATTAGAATATCATGAATCATCTGACACCGACAATGAAATAACAGACAGTTTCCTTGATGAACAGCTTTATAATGTTAATGAGTGGAAAATACCTTGGTATGCTGATATAGTTAACTATATAGTAAGTAATATTTTGCCACCTATGCTAACACTGCAACAATAGAAAAAATTCATTCATGATGCAAAAGTATATTTTTTGGATGAACCATATTTATATAAGCAATATAACGATCTTATTATTAGGATATGTGTGCTGTATGAAGAAACTGAATTGATTATTCAAAAATGTCATGATTCTGAATTTGGAGGACATTTTGGGATTGACAAACCTGCGCACAAAATTTTGCAAGCTGGATTTTATTAGTCTACTCCTTTTAGAGATGTTTATAGATATATCAAAACTTGTGATAGATGCCAACGAGTAGGTAATATATCTAGAAGAAATGAAATGCCTCTGAATTTCATGTTAGAAGTTGAGATTTTTTGATGTTTGGGGATTAGATTTCATGGGACCATTTATTCCTTCATTTGGAAACTTATATATTTTGATTGCAGTTGATTATGTATCAAAGTGGATTGAAGCACATGCTTTACCTCGTTGTGATGCTAAAAGTGTTTCAAGATTCTTAATGAAAAACATTTTCACGAGATACGGAATGCCAAGAGTGATTAGCACTGACGAAGGATCCCATGTTAGGAATAAATATATTCAAAGATTGGCAGAAAAGTTTAATATTGTTTATAGATTCTCTACTTCTTATCATCCTCAAACCAGTGGATTAGTTGAAGTTTCTAATCGTGAGATTAAACAAATTTTAGAAAAGACTGTAAATCCTAGTAGAGTAAATTGGTCTACAAGACTGGATACTGCATTATGAGCATACAGGACTGCTCATAAAACTCCTATTGGAATGACTCTTTATAGACTCATTTTTGGAAAGACTTGTCATTTACCAGTAGAATTGGAGCATAAAGCATATTGGGCAATTAAAGAATTCAATTATAATTTGAAAATTTCTGGTGAGAAGAGATTGTTATAATTGAATGAATTAGAAGAATTAAGAAATGAATCTTATGATAACGACAATATTTATAAGGAAAAGTTGAAGTTAAGACATGATCGAAAGATTAACCAGAAGAACTTTGATCCAGGACAAGAACTTTTGCTTTACAATACAAGGCTGAAGTTATTTCCTGGGAAAATGAAGTCTTGTTGGTTAGGACCATTTACTGTGACTCAAGTTTTTACTTATGGAGCTGTTGAAATTGAAGATCTGAAGACTGGGAATAGATTTAAAGTAAAAGGACATAGATTAAAACCATATTTTGAGGGTAAAAGATGAAACTTTAAAGAGGTTTTAATGCTCAGTCAACCTGAATAACACCTAAATAAGTCTGGCTGACAACGTTAAACCAAGCACTTTATGAGAGGCAACCCATACTTATCTTTATTTGTTGTGTGTTTGTTTGAATTTATCATTAGTTTGTGTTAGTATTGAATTCTACTATTTTTATTTACCCTTAGATCATCATGAAATTTGGATCCATATAGAAAATTTGGAACGTATTTGACCAAGGCGTTTTTGTACAAAATTTTGCCTAGGGCACCGACGACGCACTCGATGCCACTAGCAGTAGGTTTTTCCCTAAGGCCACAGAGCTCACCGTAGGTGCCATCGAGGCCGCCGACAACGAGATCGGCGAGTGGACAGTTTTTCAATTTTGAAATGACAGTTTTTGGCAGTTTTAGGCGAGTTTATCCCCTATAAACTTCTACAGACGGTTCCTAAACTCTAAATTTCTTAAAAATGAATGGAAACTCCCTTGAACTCTTCTTTAAAAGCTTCCAATTTAATAGATCACCCTAGATTTCGAGTGTTTAACCGACGAAAGTTTGTCAGTGACGAGGCACAACGACTTTTCAATAAGGTGATGTAAAAGAGGAGGCTAATCAAAGAAAGAGGTTTTGTGAATCGAGGATTAAACAATCCTTTGACAGCAATTGAAGAAATGGTTGTGCGGTGAATATGGGAAGTATTTTGCTACACTACTGCTGTTGTAGTCGTTCCTGTGGTGAAGGAATTTTACGCCAATTTGCATAGAATCAATCAAGGAAGCGTCTATATGCGAGGTAGGTGGATAACTTTTAACTCTGGATGAATTAATGAATTATACATGCTTGGGAATGTTCCTGTCTGCCATTATTCTAATTTTGTGCTGATGAGAGATAAGATGAATGAAATCTACCAATATATGACGGACGAAACTGAAGACTGGGAAGTTAGAGAAAACGAGTATGTCAGTTTTTCTGTTGCACTTTTAAATCTCGTTTCGAAAAATTGGCGCTTTTTCATATCTATAAAGTTATTACCGACAATGAAGATCGGTAAAGTCACCAAAGAGAGTGTTATATTGAACTACTGCATTCAAATGGGATGGCCAATTGATATTAGATCAATTATTATGAAGTCAGTTTTTAGCCTGATCGTTCAAGGATCATCTCAAGGGCTTGGACAACCTTCAACAATTTTCTCAATAAGCAGTCTGTTTCAATTATCATACAAAATTTGTGAAAAGGTACATCTGCATTGGAAACCTTAGACCCAACCAGCATGTTCCCAGCCAATGATGAAGAAAATGATATGGGCGTGATTATGGATCAAGCATCGCAAAACTCTATTCCAATTCAACCTCTTGTAGCGGACAAGACACCGATGATCTTACACGGAATCAAGAATTTGGAGAACAAGGTACAAAATTTAATAAATTCAATTAACAATATCTCTGATTTCATTGATCACCTTGATTGGAGAATGAAAGAGCATTTTCATCATACTGGATGTTTTGAAGCAAGTTTGATATACTTAATGAGAAGAATGGGATGGATTGAAGAAGATTCAACTGAAGAATTCCCATTCCAACCTTTCTATACTGTTCGTCCATGTTCAAGTGATGGGTGATATCAGAAGTGAAACTAGCACTGATTCAGATGAGTAGTGGATTTGATTTACTATATATGTTTCTTTATGTTGAACTTAATTTGAACTATGTTTGTTTCTTTGCTTTCAATTGTTTGCTTTCAATTGTTTGCTTTTTTATCTCAATATAGTTGAGATTATTTTTGAAATGTTTGTTTTCAGTGTTTATAGTGTTGTGGCTTGGATTGCGATGCTGAATTGAGGAATTTAGGTTGAGAAAATACCTAGCTTGTGTGTTATGTAATTGTTGACCTCATTTTTGATGAGGTCTTTTGCTTCTCTCTTTAGTACTTAGGATCTAGCCTTAGGCTTTTACTTTGACTAATCTTAGAGGACTAGAAATGGAACCCACCATTTAGAAATTCAAACTACATCTTAACTCCCTGCAAACCCCACAAGCTTAATTGTAGACACCTAATCACCTAGAGGATTGAAATCAAATGTGGAAGTTTAAAGGATGAGTTCCCTATAGGACTTTTTGGCCTTAGGAATACCCTGGATGGCCTGGTCTGATGAGGGTTGAGTTGCACATACACTACACTCTCACACACATTCCAAGTCCTAAAACCACACTCTCACCCAACTTGACTTCCCGACTCATGTAGGTAATTCATATGGATGGTCCATAACCCCTAAACCCCTAGCTAAGAGGGATAGGAACAACATAGTGAATGCCTCAAATGAGTCCTCTCATGGCTCATATGAGCTTAATGTGGCTTCATGGCTCAACCAAAGTGATTCCATTTCACTCACATTTGATCAATCTTCCTTTTTTCAAAATTTCAGTTTTTGACCCCCGGGGCCCCGGACGCACCAAACCTACCAAATACCCTTGAAATGACCCAAAATTTGCAAAATTACCTAAATTACCCAAGATCCCTCAAAATCAATCCTAAATACTTCCCACCACTCAAATTGAACATCTTTGGCTAAAAATACCAAAATTTCCAAAAATACCCCTAAACCCCCCCCCCCCAAATTACCAAAATACCCTCTTACCCCAAAAATCCAAAAATTCTAAAAATTCCCAGAAAATTTTATAAAATCCCAAATATTCCCAATATCATTTTGTTCAACTACACCATGGACCAATTTTTCCAATTTACCCCACTTTTACCAAAACCCCCAATTTGACCCTTTTTTAACCCAAGTGAACCCGATGTCAAACCAAACCACCCCAATTGACCTCAATTTTGGCCCAATTCAATTCTAAACTTCAATTCAATATCCCCAATATCAATTTAGATAAAATCCAACTCCGATTTGATTGACATTTGGGCCCAATTTCAATTTGAAGCCTAAGGCCCAATTGTGGCCCATGACCTAAACCTAGCCCAAACCAACCCAACACAACCCCAATTGGCCCCAAATCTTTTCTAAACCTTCCTAACATCCCCATAAACAAAACACTAATTTTATTTGCCCAAAATTTGAACCTAAACTCCACCTAATCCTAACCCAAAACCAAAATCCCTTAAATTGACCTAAGCCCAAACCTAACCCAAGTGGGCCCAAATCCCAAAATTAGAGCCCAACCAAAGTTGAAAACTGTTTGTAACACTTACATAGATATTTTTAAACATTAATTTTACACCAAATTCAACCTTAGCCCAACCTTAGCCCAAGTTAACCCAATTTGGCCCACCTTGGCCCCTTTACCAAAAAAGCCCAAATTCAACCAAATTCTACTCCAAATCACACCAAATTGATTCCAAACCACTCATGACACATGCCTAAACCAATAGCAACATTTATTTAGCACAATCTTTTACAAAATTTTCATCCTAAATTTACTTAAATCCAAAAGCCCACTTCCTTAAACCACTTTAAAAGCCCATCCAAAATGATTTCAAAAAGCCCAAAATCAATCCAAAGCCTACATGACACTTTCATCTCATCATGCATTTAATTAAATCACTCCCTATGTTTCAAATTCATCATTGAATTTTTCTAAACTAAGCCATGTGCCAAATTACCCCTAAATACCAAAAATACTTAAAATCATTTTTCATGAAACAAGCCAACCTTTTCCAAGCCAAATGTAAGCCAAATGTGAGCCATTTACAAGCCATATGAAGCCATGAGAGTTTTGACACCTCAACATGTCATTTATGGCAAATAGAGGGGCCCCTTACTTAAGCCTTCCTTAAGCTTTTTTAACCTCATCCATGATACACACTAAACCAAGTTAGCCACCTAATTCTTGATGGAGACTACACCATTTCCTCTTGGCTGACCCAAATGAATCTTTTCAGCCTAGATCCAGGAGTTGGGTGGTGCACCAAGCCCAAAACCATGGGTTGACCCATTTAAACCCAAAATAACCTTCTCCCCATGCCATTTCAATCCAACTCTTTTACACATCTCCAAAGCCAATTGTTGGCACCAAACTCAAGCCCTGACCTCCCTGACCCTGAGGGTGACCCATGCCTGGCCGGCCAACTACCACAGCCGCCGGAAACTACCAGGCTGAGAGGCTTAATTTGAATAAAAAATTTAATTTAAATTAGTTGACTTGTCCCAACCTAAATGGTCATTGTGGATGTTCTTCCCTTGGCCAAGGCAGTTGATCCAAGCCATTAAAACCCCCTGGGAGGCCTTCCAGCCACCTCTATTTAAACCCACTCACCTCTCGGCCAAACAAGGTGATGAACCAGACCTTAAGGAAACTCTGCCAAAATTGCTGCAGGACCTTCTCCTAACCCGGAGCGAGTTGATCCCCGAGTGTTCCTTTGCCCTAAACCCCATTAATAGAGCTCAATTTCTGAGTTGAAAATCCACCCAAAAATCAGGACATCTCTGGAACCTCCACCAAATCCAAATTAAACTCACCCACACCTGCACAGGACCAAGAGAAGGAGTTCCCCAGTGAAAGCCCCCTCTCCAAGCCACCCAGTTGCTTCAGCCTCCAAGCTTTGAAATCGGCTGTGGTCACTTTCATACTTAGAAAATTCCCCAGAGCCAGAGACTCATCTGGAGCTTCCTTGGGTTCAATCAAAGGTGCCACAACTCTCTGATTGAAGCTTCACTTCTCGCAAGCAAAGGTATTGAACTCTTCTCCCTCCCGAGCTTCCAGCAATTCTCCATTTTGTTTGGGTTAATTTCATAGCTTATAAACCATATGGATGTGTTCGTCTCTCTAAGACGAATCCATAGAGTATAAGAACTTGAAAATCCATTGAGAATCGAGAGAGATATTAGGATTTGAGTGTGGACGGTCACGGGTGCACACCAGTCGTAGACGATGACTAGGAGCCATTGGATCGCGCGTGTATTGAGCGGACAGTTCAGATTAAGCTGGCTAGCACAATGTTACGTGAACCGCGGGCCCCTAGATCACTGAGTCAGATGGCTGCGCCGAATCACAGAGCGACGCGTGGGCTTTCGATCCGGAAAAATGACGCGGTGCCGAGTCGGATAAGTAGGAAATTAGGGTATTTTTGAATTATTTAAATGTCCTGACTTCAAAAATTCATATCTTTGCATAGAAAAATCACAAAAATAAAATAAAAATACCCTCGTGCTCAGTGAACAGAGGAGAATAATGTGGAAAAGAAATCAATTTAATTGGATGAGTATTTTATTTTTAATAATTTATTTACTGTTTCCTATGTTTTGATTCTCCATTTGCATAGACAATTCACCATGGCATGAGACCATAGAGCTTTTGAAGCCTCTGATCTTAGGAACATTCCAGGAATTTTTCAAGGTCAGAGGCCATCCCTGTGAAAAGTTATTGATTTTTCAAATTCATGTCACTGTTTTAGGTATTTTAATTCCAATAATTAGCATGTTGTAAAATAAATTCTAGGAAAATTTGGTCATGTTTCTTAGGACCAGGGGACCTATGAAAAATATATTTTAAGTTAATTCATTAATAATAACCCTAATTGGCCTAAACTCCCAAAATTGAATTTGAATTAATTAGGGTTAACCACAGACCAAATTGACTTGAAAATAATTCTCCATTGCTCTTTAGGGTTAGAGGAACCTTACATAAAATTTTGAAATCAATTGGACTTGATTAACCCACCAAATGGATTGATTAAGCCTCATAAGTAAAATAGAACTTTAAAAATTCATAACTCCAAAATACTTTTCAAAAATTCACAAAAATGATTTTGGAGCTTCTCTGGTATCAGGGGAGTTCAGGAAAATTGAAATTTTCTAAAAAGTTAATTTTTCACAATATTTTAATATTTTAGTAATTAAAAAATAATAAAAATCACAAAAATATTAAAAATCATAAAAATGTCACATTTTGACTCCTAATCACTTGGGAATAAACCAAATATTTTTCCTAAGTCCCTAGGAAAAGATATTGAATTTTAAAGGCTTAATGTAATTTATAATATTAAAAAAATGAATTTTCAACCTTTTTCACTAAAATAATTCTAATAAATCAAAGAAAAATTAGAAAATTATAAAATTTGTTTCTCTAGATTCCTTAGGTCATAGAAATTTAAGAAAAATATAAAATCTATTTTTCAATTTTTATTTTATTTTAAAATTAATTAATACACTAAAAATCAAAATAATTATAATAAATAAAATATAATTCAAAAAATCACAAAAATTGGTTTAAGTGGTCCTCTTGTCATTAGAAACATCCCATAATTTTCTTAAGGGTAGAAACTTTACCTTGGTTATGTTGTTGAATTTTCTTTGAAAACCCCTATTTTCTACTAAAAATAATTATATAAATAAATTAAATTCAGAAAATCGCATTTTTCTCCTCTAATGTCTTAATTGACATGTGAGTGAGGTGACATAAAAATTTCAAATTCATTTGAGCTCAATTTAGTGAGTTATGAAATAAATAAGCCTAAAAGGGCATAAAGGTAAATAAGAATTTTAACCCTTTATTAAAACTTTAGGTTTAATCAAAATGGAGGGTAAAATATTTGATTTTAACTTTCTCTTAGATGATTGAAACTTAGGAAAATTAAAAGGGTAGAAACCCATTAAACACTTTGAAAATATGAAAATGAAACTCTAATTAATTAAATAATTTAAATTTTGGAAAGAATATATTCAAAATTTGGATTATCAAAATAGGGATATTATTAAGAGGATATTTATTCTTTAATTTAAAAATCTCTAAATAAATCACTTCAATAATATTTAGTTCTTAATTAAAAATTAAAATAATAATCCAAATTAAATAAATTAAAAATTAAAAGAAGATAACCCTTAAATGATTTAAAGCTTAAAATGTTAAATGGTCCAATAATTAAAATCAAATTTAAAATCTTGGAGTTAAGTTAAATTAAATTAAATTAAGTCAAGTTAAAGTTTAAATTAAATTAAATTAACACCTTAACAATTAAATTAAATTAAATTTAAAATATTGAGACTAAAATTAAATTAAATTAAAACTAAAATTAAATTAAATTAAATTAAAAATTAAATTAAAATTAAATTAAAATTAAATTAAAATTAAATTAAATTAAATAAAATTAAATAAAATTAAATAAAATAAAATTAAATTAAATTAAATTAAAATCACTTAACAACAAACCTAAATGAAATCATTAAGAGTTAAATCAAAACATATCAATAATTTCAACACTTCTTTCTAGCTAAGTAGATTTAAAACATAAACATTAATCTGAAATACTAAGATAATTGAAAGTGTAGAGATTTAAATTAAATCTAAAATAATTTGAACACTATTCCAAACTTAAAATTATTAATTAAAACCTCATAATTAAATTAAATCACTTTAAATCATTAACATAAAATATAAATTAAGAATGATTAAAATTCTCAACAAACCCAACTTACCCTTAAAGGCTTTAATTATTATAACTCTTAAATAGAGTATTAAGTGAGATGTCACTTCATTCATCAGATAATTAAATACCCAAGTTCACTGAGCAAGAGACAAAGTTTAACTAAACTCCTGGATGATTATATCACATGTGCAACTAAATTTATTTGGACTCAAAATAATCCCAGAAGTATTGAAAAGATGTTTAGGACTCGTCCTAAGCACTTCCTCATATATGACGGGATGTTTTAGAAGAACAATTGAATTTAATTATTCTTTGATGAAGAAAATTATCCTTAAACCAAACCAACAACCTAGATGTCATAGGAAATGACTAGCAATATGATTAGGAATTTGGTAGACAACCGAAATCCTTTCCCTCAGCTTTACCCAGGTATTTCTTGCAAAAATATGTTTAAATGCTCTAACATGTGTTTTAAGTGCAGCTTGGGATGACGGGAAGACCCTCCAGGTGCACTTTTATTTTATTGCAATTTACTTATATGCATTGCACTTTACTTTTTCTTCCATGATAAATAAGACTATTGCATGAAAACCAAAACCTTTAGGATAGTCCCTGAACTGAAACCAAAACTAAATTAAAAGTCATTGCAAGAAAAAATTCACCTCCACAACATTCTAAAAATATAAAACAACTCAAAATTTAATCACAAACAGAACAATAAAACTACAATTGTAACTAAATTAAAACGACTCATTGAATGATCGGGAATACCTCGGATGATGTAACCCACGTGTTGCTAACGGGATTTCCCACGGTCTAAATGAAAGTGTGGAACTCATTCAGTTGAGTTTAGCAAATTCATCTGGACTAAGTGAATTCGATGAAAATAACGGTGTCGGGATGACGGAACCGTAGGATCTTAATCGGTTATGTTTAAACAACTTTAAGATTTGTTTTAATTAAAATATTAAAAACACTTGGATTTTAAGATTTTCTCTAAGCCAAAACACTTCTCTAATCTCCTGATTTATGACTTCTAAAACTAAACCTCCGCAACAACAAGGAGTTTGGAGCATGGTGGGCAGCACGACCATCGTCATCAGCAAAACTCGGATCTACTTCAAAAAAACCTTTCTTAGAATTAAATAACCAAGCCATAGGACTTCGAGATAGTTTGCCTAGTGCAACATAAATCCTCAACTTTTCGTTAGGCATTTTCATGATCATGTCATGTAAATTAAGCCCTAACTGGTCTTAGGACTCCAAGGTAGTCATTTGGTACGACATAAACCCTCACATCTTCGAGGCTACTTATGTGATTATATCATACAATCATAAGTCCTAATTAAATAAAACTGGCATGATTACAACATTAAATAAACTCCCAAATCTAAACCAAATAATAGGATAATTTGGGAAGTTGTTAAGATTCTTCTTGGATCCTCAGCTTCTCCTACTTCTCTTTCTTTGGATTCTTAAAATAAACTGTTCCGAATTTGAGCTAATCCCTATTGAAATTTCCAAAATTCAATCCTTTGAAACCTTAAACATTGAAATTCTTGAGAGCAAAACCACTGATCATTATCGAGAGTTTTCTTAAATGATTCCTATCATTTAAGATGTAATTAACTATAGAGGCTTGCCCTTATAGGGAACTTTAAGAACCCGAGTAATATAAACCTCGCTTAATTCATTTATATTAAGTAGGGGAACTTGTCGGCTTATAAAATTGGTTCGCAGACTAAACGAATGTCACAAATCTTCTAGTTTATTTAACCGAGCCCCATCATCAAGCAGTGTGTCTATTCTTCGGGAAAGATATACGGTTTGTGATACGGTGCTCGTTTATATAAACTATTTGGGATGTGAGATCGGTTTGATTTTTCATATCTTAAAATTTTCAAACTTAAAATTATTTTCAAAAAAATCAAATACTACTTTTCAAATTATTTATTTAAATTAAATTAAAAATTTACCGAAAACTTCTGTAGGCGACCTCCTTTTCAAAATACAACACTCAACCTAAAAATATGCCGACACCTTCTGGCGACTCCGCTGTGGACTAGTTCCTCTCTCCATTTTGATTAGGTGGTTTTGCTTTCATAAATCGGTAGTGTATCCATGTCCCTAGTGGGGCAAACTACCATTCTTCATTTGGGATACCCCATTCATTTCTGTCTTGAACAAGTATAACCAACTCTTCTCGGATTTAGGAGCCACTATTTAGACACCCCTAAACGGAGAGGTTCCGAAATCCTTTTACATCTTTTCTGAGGTGGGCTGGACCCCCAATACATGTTAGTTTAGGAAAGGTCCTTCAAGTCGAGAAGTCCTGCATAAGACTTTCTCTTCCTTTCTAATTCTAAATCGGGCCCTTTACCTTTTCTATAACCCTTTTCCTTTAATCGTTTTGTTTCTAACAAACGAACCCGCTAATAAACAACCTTCTAATAAACAATATCTTTTAAAAATCACAAATACACTAAGATAAATGAAAATGTGTTCGGACTCTTTCTTTTTCGTCCTAAACTTTACGACGAAAGGAAGAATAATTCGGGACTGACATTCGGAATCTGCCCTGCAGAAAATGACTGCCCCAAAGTTAATCTTCTCCTTCACCAATGGAATGGACTTCGCCATTTACAAGGATGAGCTGCCCGACAATGGAATCATCCGTTTTGGATAAGGATTCGACAACACAGATATCAAGTTCGCTGACGTCACTCTCTTCACACTAATGGACAAAGTGTTAGAAACTGAGAAACCCCTGATTGAGTTCAACTTGAAGTCGGCTCGAGAATTCCCTCCCACGCAAAGGGTTCCACTCGAAAGAAGTACTACTCGTTCATAGGAGGACTGTTGTCTCTACCCCCACCGGTCTAGTCATCTCCGCACCTACCCCGACTTCGCCAAGCCGAAGAGGTAGGAAATCCCGATCCGTGATGAGCCTGTCACCGTGGAGGGTACAGATTTTGCTACAATACCATCTATTTTTGAGATTGGGTCCAGTTCAAGAGTTGTACCCCTAACTCGGACTCAAAGAAGAAATAGAAGCAGAAAGACCGCCAAGATCGAGAAAGCCAAAGCTGCTGAAGTTTCTTTTCTAGAAGAAATTTTTGAGGAAAGAGAAGAACTGCCTGAGTATATACCTCTGTTAGAAGGGAGCAGGTTTCACCCTCTCTGTGCCGCATCAGATGAATAGGATGTTCGTAGGATCGCCGATGCATTACCCCGACCTGTGTACTACAACAATTACAAAAGGAAAAGGCATAAGACTAGACCATTTGCTCGACTGCAAGCTATGATAGAAAGATTGACAAAGAAAGAAAGATGCCCTGTGTCAGAAATCTTAAGAAGGATGGGACCGGTGCCAGCTAAATCCCGCATCGGACCGCGAATAGAGCCTGTTGCTGCACAGAGAACCCAAAGAAGAAGATAAAAGCCAGTTCACCCGTTGTTGTATCGGGTCTGCAAATTAGGGAGGATACCACCTTCCAGCATATAGCCGACAGACCATCCGGTCCTAGGCTTCCGGCTGCAAGAAGGATGGTATGACGACCTACTACTGGCGAGCTAAGACCAAAACAATGTCCTGAGAAGAAAAGTCTCGTCAGGAGATTTGAATCAGAAGAAAGTGCTACTGCAATAAAGGGGACTCCCGGAAAGGAAGTTCAACAACTGTCACGTGACAACGGCGAGACAGTGTGGAAAAGGCCACTTGAGGATGCCATGGACAAGTTAAGGACCGACATCCGACGGTTAGCATAAGAAAGAGAAGAAAAACTAGAAGATGAAGTTGATTCATCAGAATTTATGAATGACGAGTATGCTGAAATCAACATGGTTGAGACGCGAGCATCATCAGCTTCGCAAGGTGCTCCAGCAGCTGCGGAAAGAGATGAACCAGAAGTGATGAGAGCACAGCTTAGGGAAAGAGATGACACAATTTCCCAGATGGCAATGAGGATGGAAGAGATGACTGCTGCCTTAGCCACTCTCCAGAGTCAGGTACAACCTCAGAAAGAAACATCCCCAGAGATCATCCATATTGCAGATGGAGGAAAAGAGATCACATCCATCAATGGAGACGAGCCACCAAAGAAGGATTTTGCACAAAGCATGATTCCAGAAAAGGACATTAAGAACATGGTAGAACAGCAGGTGCGAGAAGCCCTAGCACAATCTAAGAGTAGAGCATCTATTCAGACGGGTAGACCTTACCCCGAAGAGTTCAATGCAGTCCAATACCCGAAAGGCTTCGTACCACCTCTTTTTAAGACTTTTGATGGAACGGGAAACCCCCGACAGCATGTCGCACATTTTCATGCTAGTTGCTGCAATGCCGGTGGGAGTGAAGCTCTACTCTTCTGTCAGTTCGTCAGCAGTTTGTCAGGGATTGCCTTTGACTGGTACGCAGAATTGCCAAACGGTTCAGTAAAGACCTTTTTAGAATTAGAGAATCTCTTTGTTAAGCGGTTTGCCGGTGCTCGGCACCACATCACCATCGGTAATCTAGTGGTGGAGCACCAGAAACCGAAGGAGACTTTAGTGGATTACATACTTCGATGGACAAATTTAAGCATGAAGTGTAAACCACAGCTTCAAGAACAACATGCAGTCGGCATCTTGCTTAAGAGTATCCATGGCCCGATAGCACTTCTCCTTAAAGGATTAACAATCAAGACTTTCGAGAAGTTGCTTAGCAAGGCCGGGAGCTTGCAAGAAGAGGAAAAACAGTTAAGTTTCGTAGACAAGTCTGATAAGCAGAAACTGTGAAGACATTTGAAAAGAAATCTGGAATCGTCGCGGCAGTAGATAAGGGCAAGCAGCCAATGCAGATACAGCCAGAACGACCACAACCTAGTTATCAACCATCGAAACGGACTTACCAACAACCACCACAGATCTATCAACAACCTCAGCAGGGCTATCAGTAACCTTAGCAGGGCTATCAGCTACCTCGTCCGAGCTATCAGTCGCCTCAACATTATGAACAACTGCCTCATTCATCGCGTACCTTAAGAGAACTTCTAAATAGAGAATATCCATTCAAAACAGAAGCAATAGCGAAGATATTTTGTAGCTTAATGAAGACACCTGATTTTCAGCTGCCATAGCCCAAGAGACCGGAGGAAGTCAATAAGAAAGATCATCCGAACTATTGCCCTTACCACCAGATGCTCGGACACAAGATAGAGGATTGCATCACTTTCAAGAGTTGGCTTGATGACAATCTCCGAAAGGGAACATAACGATCCCAAAGGAATACATGAAGGAACCCCAGAAAGGAGGTTCCGTCAATGTTATTTCAATGGATCCCATTGTTCTGATAGACCCTTACACTACCGATGATGGATGGAGTACCGTCTAGACAAAGTCTTCAAAGAAAATTTTGGATCACATTCAGAACGCTTTGGTACGCGCTTCAACTCAGAGTTTAAAACCTGCCGAGCCGGCACTATCACTTGCGATTGAAGAACCGCCCCAGAAGGAAGAGAAGATCGCGGAAGAGAAGAAGACCGAGGCTTCGAAGGGTAGACTAGGGGCTGCTTATCCTAGGATGGTTGTTTCTGATTAGGGGGAGAAATCCCTCGAACTCCTGACTCTGTATGATTATCTGCTCGCCCCGGCGGGATCTTATAATGATAAGAGTTATGGCGTTGGCTACTTTTTGACTGTTTCTAATGATTATGTAACTAGCGACAACCGGCTTAATTTGGATCTCGATTCCAATACAAATAATGATTCTCAAATCATACATAACCTCGATGACCACGACGAAGAAGATATTCACAAAGGAGGCTACGAAAGCTCGACAAGCAACGAGTCCATTTGTGAATTCCGAGGAGCACCGATCACGATAGAATTAGAACCATCAGACATCGAAGAAACTTCATAAGAGCCAGTTGTTCTGATTCAAGAGGAGACACCGGTAAATTTAGAAGAGATAACAGAGGTTAATCTAAGAAGCAAAAAAGTTCTATCCCCGAGAATGGGTCCAAAGGATAAAGGAAAGCAAGTGGTTGCTCAGGAAGAGCCAACCCCAGCAAAGGAACTGTCCATTCGGGAAGAAATCAAGGAACATGGTAATAAAGTGGACTACAAAGTGCTAGCCCATCTTAGGAAGCTACCAGCCAAGCTAAGCATATATGACGCTCTGATCCTGTCAAAGGAGATGAGGGAGGCTCTGATCAAGGCTTTACTTGATCCAGCGATTTGTTTAGCTCAAATGGCCGATAATTCCTTCGACGAGGATTTCTCGTTAAGAGAACATCGAGGTGTTACCTTCACGGACAATGATCTATTACTGGGAACAGCTGATCACAACCGACCGTTAGACATTTCAGTCACTATCAAAAAGTTTACACTCTCCAGAGTGTTGGTTGATCCGGGAGCATAAATCAACATAATGAATCTTCAGACGCTAGCATATTTGGAAATTGATTCTCACGAGCTTGAAGCAGACAAGATGCTATTAAGAGTCTTCAATCAAAAAGAAGAAAGAGCTCTTGGATCGATAACACTACTAATGAAGACCGGTGATTTAGCAAAGACAACCGCAAAATTCCACATAATTGATTCTGAGACATCGTTCAACGCTCTACTGGGTCGACCATGGATCCATGAAAACTGGATGGTACCGTCTTCTATGCACCAGTGCATAAAGTATTACAAAGGAGGGGAACAGTGCATCAAAGGTGATTTGCAACCGTTCTCCATGCATGAAATTGGAATTCATGAAGATGCGGCCTACTATGCGCCTCCGAAGAAAAAAATCTTTTCCAGAAATACCATACCAAATGAAGCAAAATAAATTTGAGACGATGAAGAACTTGAAGTTCTAGTCCAACAGTTACTCACCACTCCCTTACGGTGAGATGGTGAAGATTTCTTCAGAACTCACACCCGAGGTTGAGGCCGGGGACGAGGACGTGGAAGAAACGTTGGAACAGTTGGACAGAAGAAACCGTTCATCGATGTTAATTAGGAGAACAGTTCCGAAGAAGAAAAAGAAATTGAGAAAGAAGCAGCGACAATAAGTCAGAAGGAACCACAATTCAAGATTTCTCTCGAAGATGAAAAGGATGAAGAATATAAATCAATGTACGAGAAGATTAACCATTATGTACATACTATGACCCTGACCTCGATCTATTCTAATAAAATCAAGGGTATGGTGGTCAAGGAAGTGCATGGTGGTGGTGCTAAGCCGATTAAGTTTTACTGTGGTGCTTCTTCTTCCAAAATTGAAAGTGATGTACAATTTGAAGATGTTACTTCTTCTGAATTAATGGAACTACCTTTTGAGTGGTACTCTCCCTGTGTTCAAAATTTAATTCAATGCGGTGTCTTACCTCGACGATGGACAAAAGGCCGATCACAACACTTTGAAAAATTATGGAATAATTCTGGTCGGCCTCCCAATTCAAAACATGGTCTCGGATTCGGCACAGTAGGATCAGTTGATGATACGGGATTTTGCTTGGTTGTCACTCACAAACCTAATAAAGACTGCTTGGAAGCTTCAGAAGATCTCGAAGATCTACCAATCGGAGACGCTCCACCAGAATTCGAAGAAGAAATCAAATCTACTATAGACGAGTTAACAGAAGTTAACTTAGGTACTAGCGAAGAACCTAGGCCTACCTTTGTTAGCTCCTAACTCAATAAAGAATACTCCGAAGAAATAATCAAGCTATTAATAGAATTCAAGGACTGTTTTGCTTGGAGTTACGATGAAATGCCAGGATTAGCTCCAGAAGTCACAGTTCACAGGCTAGGAGTGTATCCTACTTCCGTTCCAGTCAGACAAGCTCCAAGAAGAATGCGTATAGAGATTGAACAACAAGTAATAGCCAAAGTTAAGAAGCTAATAGACGCTAAATTTGTCCATTAAGAACAATATCCAACTTGGTTAGCCAACGTGGTACCAGTCAGAAAGAAGAATGGTCAGAACAGAATCTGCGTAGACTTCAGAGATTTAAATAAAGCATGTCCCAAGGATGAATTCCCACTACCAATTCCAGAATTGATGATTGACATCGCTTCGACACATGAAATCTTTTAATTTATGGATGGATCATTGGGATACAACCAGATAAAGATGGCACCAGAAGACGAAAAGCTCACGGCGTTCAGAACGCCAATCGGAATATACTGCTACACAGTAATGCCATTCGGACTAAAAAACACAGGAGCAACATATCAAAGAGCGATGACAAAGTTTTTTGATGATCTCATTCACAACCAAGTTGAGTGCTACGTGGATGATGTAGTCATCAAAAGTAAACTGAAGGAAGATCACCTATATGATTTGAGAATTATTTTCGAGTAATTAAGACAATACAACCTTAAGATGAATCCCTTAAAATGTGCCTTCGGCGTCACCTCCAGGAAATTCTAAGGATTTTTTGTCCGACATCGCGGGATTGAAATCGATCCGGAGAAGATTAAAGCTATTTTAGAAATGCCTCCTCCCAAAACTTTGAAACAACTACGATCCTTTCAAGGGAAGCTGGCATATCTTCAACGCTTTATCTCGAACTTGCCAGGTAGGTGTCAGCCCTTCTTAGTACTGGTTAAAAAGGACGCCAAATTCGTTTGGGATGAGAAATGCTAGCGGGCTTTCAAGGACGTTAAGCAATATTTAATGACACCTCCTGTCTTAGCAGCCCCAGTCTCAGGTAGACCGTTGATACTTTATACCACGGCCTTAGACGATTCTCTCGGAGCCCTGCTAGCCCAGGTCAATGACAAGGGAAAAGAAAACACTCTCTACTACCTAAGCCGTCGTCTAATCCCGACGGAAGTGTCGGCATATTTATAGGTTTGTGTTGTATTTTGAAAATGGGGTCGCATACGAAATTGTCGGCGAATTTTAGATTTTAAATTTAATTTAAATATATATATATATATAATTTAAAAATAACATTTGATTTTGAAAATAATTTTTAGTTTGAAAATTTTAAGATATGAAATCAAACTGATCTCACATCCCAAATAGTTTATATAAACGAGCATCGCACCACAGACTGTATATCTATCCCGAAGAATAGACACACTGCTTGATGATGAGGCTTGGTTAAATAAACTAGAAGATTTGTGAAATCCGTTTGGTCTGTGAACCAACTTTTTAAGCTGACAAGTTCCCCTTCTTAATATAAAGAAATTAAGCAGGGTTTATATTACCTGGGTTCTTAAAGTTCCCTATAAGGGCAAGCCCCTATAGTTAATTACATCTTAAATGACGGGAATCATTTAAGAAAACTCTCAATAATGATTAGTGGTTTTGTTCTCAAGAATTTCAAAGTTTAAGGTTTCAAAGGATTGAATTTTGGGATTTCAATAGGGAATAGATCAAGTTTGGAACAGTTAATTTCAGGAGTCCAAAGGAAGAAAAGTAGGAGAAGTTGAGGATCCAAGAAGAATCTTGGCAACTTCCCAAACTATCCTATTGTTTGGCTTCAATTTAGGAATTTATTTAATACTGCAATTCTGCCAATTTTAATTAATTAGGACTTATATTTGTATGACATGATCATACAAATAGCCTTGAAGATGTGAGGGTTTATGCCGTACTAAACGACTACCTCGGAATCCTAAGACCGGTTAGGGCTTAATTTACATGACATGATCATGCAAATGCCTAACGAAGAGTTGAGGATTTACGTTGCACTAGGCAAACTACCTCGAAGTCCTATGGCTTGGTTATTTAATTCTAAGAAAGTTTTGCTAAAGTAGATCCGAGTTTCACTGATGACGATCGCCGTGCTGCCTACCATGCTCCAAGTTCCTTGTTGTTGTAGAGGTTTAGTTTTAGAAGTCATAAATCAGGAGATGAGAGAAGTGTTTTGGTTTAGAGAAAATCTTAAAATACAAGTGTTTTTTTAATATTTTAGTTAAAACAAATCTTAAAGTTGTTTAAACAGAACCGATTAAGATCCCACGGTTCCGTCATCCCGGCACCGTTATTTTCATCGAATTCACTTAGTCCAGTTGAATTTGCTAAACTCAACTGAATGAGTTCCACACTTTCATTTAGACTGTGGGAAATCCCGTTAGCAACGTGTGGGTTACATCATCCAAGGTATTCCCGATCATTCAACGAGACGTTTTAATTTAGTTGCAATTGTAGTTTTATTGTTATGTTTGTGATTAAATTTTAAGTTGTTTTATATTTTGGAATGTTGTGGCGGTAAATTTTATCTTGCAGTGACTTTTACTTTAGTTTTGGTTTCAGTTCAGGGACTATCCTAAAGGTTTTGATTTTCATGCAACAATCTTATTTAACATGCAAGAAAAGTAAAGTACAATACATGTAACTAAATTGCAATAAAATAAAAGCGTACCTGGAGGGTCTTCCCATCATCCCAAGCTACACTTAAAACACATGTTAAGGCATTTAAATATTTCAACAGATACCTAGGTAAAGCTTAGGAAAAGGGTTTTGGTTGTCTACCAAATTCCTAATCCTATAACTAGTCATCTCCTATGACGTCTAGGTTGTTAGTTTGGTTTAAGGATGATTTTCTTCATCAAAGAACAATTAAATTCAGTCGTTCTTCTAAAACATCCCGTCATATTGAGGAAGTGTTTAGGACGAGTCCTAAACATCTTTTCAATACTTCTGGGATTATTTCGAGTCCAAGTGAATTTAGTTGCACATATGAATTAATCATCCAGGAGTTTAGTTAAACTTTGTCTCTTTCTCAGTGAACTTGGGTATTTGATTACCTGATGAATGAAGTGACATTTCACTTAATACCCTATTTAAGAGTTATAATAATTAAAGCCTTTAAGGGCAAGTTGGTTTATTGAGAATTTTAATCATCCTTAATTTAAAGTTTGAGTTAATGGTTTAAAGTGTTTTAATTTAATTATGAGGTTTTAATTAATAATTTTAAGTATGGAATAATGTTCAAATTATTTTAGATTTAATTTAAATCTTTACATTTTCAATTATCTTGGTATTTCAAATTGATGTTCATGTTTAAATTTACTTAGATAGAAAGAGGTGTTGAAATTATTGGTATGTTTTGATTTAACTCTTAATGATTTCATTTAGGTTTGTTGTTAAATGATTTTAATTTAATTAAATTTGATTTAATTTAATTTTAATTTAATTTAATTTAATTTTTATTTAATTTTAATTTAATTTAATTTTAATTTAAATTAATTTAATTTTATTAATTTTAATTTAATTTTAAATTAATTTAATTTTAATTTTATTTAAATTTAATTTAATTTAATTTAATTGTAATTTTATTTATTAATTTGGTTTATTATTTTAATTTTTAATTAAGAATTAAATATTGTTAAAGTGACTTATTTAGGTATTTTTAAATTAAAGAATAAATATCCTCTTAATAATATCCCTATTTTAATAATCCAAATTTTAAATATATTCTTTCCAAAAGTTAAATTATTTAATTAATTAAAGTTTCATTTTGATATTTTCAAAGTCTTCAATGGGTTTCTACCCCTTAATTTCCCTAAGTTTCAATCATCCAAGGGAAAGTTAAAATCAAATATTTTACCCCCCATTTTGATCAAACCTAAAATTTTAATTAAGGGTTAAAATTTTTAATTACGTTTATGCCCTTTTAAGCTTATTCATTTCATAACTCACTAAATTGAGCTCAAATGAATTTGAAATTTTTATGTCACCTCACTCACATGTCAATTAAGACATTAGAGGAGAAAATGTGATTTTTCTGAATTTGATTTATTTATATAATTATTTTTAGAAGAAAATAAGGGTTTTCAAAGATAATTCAACAACATGACCAAGGTAAAGTTTCTGTCCTTAAGAAAATTATGGAATGTTCCTAATAACCAGAGGACCACTAGGACCAAATTTTGTGATTTTTTGAATTATATTTTATTTACTATAATTATTTTTCGTTAATTAATTTTAAAATGAAATAAAAGTTGAAAAATAGATTTTATATTTTTCTTAAATTCCTCTGACTACAAGGAGTTCATAGAAAAAAAAATTATAATTTTATGATTTTTCTTTGATTTATTAGAATTATTTTAGTGAAAAAGGTTGAAAATTCATTTTTTAATATTAAAAATTACATTAAGCCTTTAAAATTCAATATCTTATCCTAGGGACTTAGGAAAAACATTTGGTTTGTTCCTAAATGATTAGGAGTCAAAATGTGACATTTTAATGATTTTTAATTTTTTTATGATTATTATTATTTTTTAATTATTAAAATATTAAAATATTATGAAAAATCAACTTTTTTTAGAAAATTCCAATTTTAATTTTTCTGAACTCCCCTGATATCAGAGAAGCTCCCAAACCATTTTTTGTGGATTTTTGAAAAGTATTTTAGGAGTTATGAATTTTTGAAGTTCCACTTTGCTTATGAGGCTTAATCAATCCATTTGGTGGGGTTAATTAAGTCCAATTGATTTCAAAATTTTATGTAAGGTTCCTCTGACTCTAAAGAATAATGAAGGATTATTTTCGAGTCAATTTGATGTGTGGTTAACCCTAATTAATTCAAATTCAATTTGAGGGGTTTAGGCCAATTAAGGTTATTATGAATGAATTAACTCAAAATATATTTTTCATATGGTCCCCTGGTCTTAAGAAACATCACCAAATTTTCCTAGAATTTATTTTATAACATGCTAATTATTGGAATTAAAATACCTAAAACAGTGACATGAACTTGAAAAATTAATAACTTTTCACAGAGATGACCTCTAACTTTGAAAAATTCAAAGAATGTTCCCAAGATCAGAGGCTTCAAAAGCCCTATGGTCTCATGCCATGGTAAATTATCTATGCTAATGGAGAATCAAAACATTGAAAATAGTAAATAAATTATTAAAAATAAAATTCTCATCCAATTTACTTGATTTCTTTTCCACATTATTCTCCTCTATTCACTGAGCAAGAGCATATTTTTATATTATTTTTGTGATTTTTCTATGAAAAGATATGAATTTTTGAAGTTCATGGCATTTAAATAATTCAAAAATACCCTAATTTCCTATTTATCCACGCGGCGCCGCGTCAAGCTCGGCAGCTCCGAAAGCCCACGCGTCGCGCTGTGATTCGGCGCTGCCATCTGACTCAGCTCTCCAGGGGCCGGCGGTTCACGTACCATTACGCTGTCTAGCTTGATCTCGACCGTCCGCTCGATACACGTGCGATCCAATGACTCCTGGTCATCGTCTACGACTGGTGTGCACCCGTGACCGTCCACACTCAAATCCTAATATCTCTCTCAATTCTCAATGGATTTTTGAGTTCTTATACTCTATCGATTTGTCATGAAGAGACGAAAACATCCATATGATTTATAGGCTATGAAATCAACCCAAACAAAATGGATAATTGCTGGAATCTTGGGAGGAAGAATGAGTTCATACCTTTGCTCAGAGAAGTGAAGCTTCGATCTGAGAGTTGTGTCACCTTCGATTGAGTTCAGGCAAGCTCCAGATGAAGTCTCTGGCTCTGGGGAATTGTCTAAGTATTAAAGTGACCGAGGTTAATCACAAAGCTTGGAGGCTGGAAGAAATGGCTGGCCTGGTGAGGGGGCTTTTGCTGGGGAACTTCTCCTCTTGGTCTGGTGAAGGTGTAGGATTAATCAATTTGGAGATTGGCTCACTGTGGTGAAGTGTCCTGTTTTTGGGTGGATTTTCAACTCAGAAATTGAGCTCACAGAGAGGGTTTTAGGGCTGGATTTCAGTGGGGATCAAGTTCTCTATGTCTCGAGAGGGATCTGGAGTGATTTTGGCAGAGTTTTGGTAAGGTTTGGTTCAACACCTCCTTTGGCCGAGAGGTGGTGGTGTTTAAATAGAGGTGGCTGGAGGGCTTCCCAGGGGCAATTGGAGGCTGGGATCAGCTTCTTACGGGAGGAGAAGAACAGCCATGGTGTCCATTTGGGTTGGGACAGCTCAGCCAGTGGGTTTGAATTTTTTGAAGCCAAATAAGGCTCACCGCTTGATGTTTTCCGGTGGCTGTGGTGGCTGGCCGGCCAGGCATGGGTCACCCTCAGGGTCAGGGAGGTCAGTGCTTTAGTTTGGTGCCAACAATTGGCTTTGGACATGTGTAAAGGAGTTGGATTGAAATAACATAGTGGGAAGCTCATTTTGAGCTTATTTTAGTCAACTCATGCAAATGGGTTTGGTTCACCCTCCCATGACCTGGTTTGGGTTGAGGGAAAGTCATTTGGTTCAGCTTGATTAGTGGGTCAAGTCACAATCCAAGTAAAATTAGGCTTAAGCATGGGTTAAGGGAGACATGGGAGTGTTTAATCACTTTAAGGGAATCAAGAAAGAGGTCCCTCCTTTTGCCCAAGATGGCATGATGACATGGGGCATAACTCACATGGCTTACATGTGGCTTAAGAAATGGCTTCATGGCTTCATGTGGCTTGGGAATGGCATAACCAAGTTTCATGAATATGGGTTTTAGAGATTTTTGGCATTTAGGGGTGATTTGGCATGAGGCTTGATTTGGAATCATTTGATCATGGATTTTAAACTTAGGGGTTGATTTTTGTTAAAAGGATGACAAATGAAAATGTCATGTGGGCTTTAGGATAGATTTTGGGCTTTTGAAATGGTTTTGGATGGGCTTTTAAAATGGTTTAAGGAAGTGGGCTTTTAGATTTAAAGTAAATTTAGGATGAAAATTTTGTAGAGGATCATGCCAAATAAATGTTGGGTTTAGTTTAGGGATGTGTCATGAGTGATTTGGAACAAATTTGAAGTGATTTTGAATTGAATTGGGTTTAATGTGACTCTTTTAGTAAAGGGGCCAAAGTGGGTCAAGTTGGGCTAACTTGGTTTAAGGTTAGGCTAAATTGGATTTGATATAAAATTAATGTTGATAAATGTTTATGGGAGTATCACAAAGAGTTTTCAACTTTGGTTGGGCTTTGATTTTGGGATTTGGGCCAATTTGGGTTAGGTTTGTGCTTAGGTCAATTTAAGGGATTTTGGTTTTGGGTTAGGTTTGGGTGGAGTTTAGGTTCAAATTTTGGGCAAATCAAGTTAGTGTTTTGTTTATGGGGATGTTAGGAAGGCTTTAGAAAAGATTTGGGGCCAATTGGAGTTGAATTGGGTTTGTTTGAGCTAGGTTTAGGTCATGGGACGAAATTGGGCCTTAGGCTTCAAATTGAAATTGGGCTCAAATGTCAATCAAATTGGATTTGAATTTGGTCTAAATGGATGTTGAGGATATTTAATTGAAGTTTAGAATTGAATTGGACCAGAATTGACGTCAATTGGGGTGGTTTGGTTTGACATTGGGTTCACTTGGGTTAAAAATGGGTCAAATTGAGGGTTTTGGTAAAAGTTGGGTAAATTGGCAAAATTGGCCCATGGTGTAGTTGAACAAAAAGAAATTGAAAATATTTGGGATTTTCTGAAATTTTCTGGAAATTTTCTGAATTTTTGGATTTTTGGGGTAAAAGGGTAATTTTGGTAATTTTGGGGGGTTTAGGGGTATTTTTGGAAATTTTGGTATTTTTGGCCAAAGATGGTCAATTTGAATGGTGGGAAGTGTTTAGGATTGATTTTTAGGGATCTTGGGTAATTTAGGCAATTTTGCAAATTTTGGGTCATTTCAAGGACATTTGGTAGGTTTGCCCGGGGGTCAAAAATTGAAATTTTGAAAAAAGGAAGATTGATCAAATGTGAATGAACTGGGATCACTTTGGTTGAGCCATGAAGCCATATTTATCCCATATGAGCCATGAGAGGACTCATTTGAGGCATTCATTATGTTGTTCCTAACCCTCTTAGCTAGGGGCTTAGGGGTTAAGGACCATCCATATGAATTACCTACATGAGTCAGGAAGTCAAGTTGGGTGAGAGTGTGGTTTTAGGACTTGGAATGTGTGTGATAGTGTAGTGTATGTGCAAGTTAACCCTCACCAGACCAGGCCACCCAGGGTATTCCTAAGGCTAGAAAGTCCTATAGGGAACTCATCCTTTAAACCTCCACATTTGATTTCAACCCTCAAGGTGATTAGGGGTCTACAATCAAGCTTGTGGGGTTTGTAGGGAGTTAAGAAGTAGTTTGAATTTCTAAATGGTGGGTTTCATTTCTAGTCCTCTAAGATTAGTCAAAGGAAAAAGCCTAAGGCTAGATCCTAAGTACTAAAGAGAGAAGCAAAAGACCTCATCAAAAATGAGGTCAACAAATGGACCCCCAATAGGTGTGGTGTGCTAACCGAGCACACCGCGTGTATTGGCGTTGACCGAAGATATCAAAAAAACCAACACAGATGTCCAAGTGACAAACTTAGGATGAAGTAGAAGAATTTCTGCTGGGGAGTATCAGGTATATTTCCAAGACTGGAGATTCCTGAACTCTCGCTGGTGAATGGAAAAGGAGGTGAACTCCAAATCACAGGATCTGGGGAATTCGATTTAGATTTCATTTTACTTTTAAATTTCAAGTTTCAATGCGTGAGTTTAGATTTCGATTTGAAGTTTAAATTAAAAATCAATTTAAGGACATTTTGAATTTGAAATTTAGATTTGAAATGAGAATTGAAACCTGGGTTTCCACCTCGGGATTGCGAAGAGAACTGGAATTTAGGTACCAACCTTGGAGTGAGAATCAGAGTTTAAGTATCGACGGAAAAAGGATGAGAATCAGAATTTAGGAACTGATCTCGAGATAGTGAGATTTGAAATTTAAGTATCAAACCTGAAGGAGAATCGAAATTTAGGTATCGATCTCGAATGAGAGTCAGTATTTAGGTACCGACCTCAAAGGAAGAGAACTGGAATTTAGGTACCAGTCTCGGAATTTAGAATTGAAATTTAGGTATCAATTCAAAAGAGAATCGAAATTTAGGTATCGATCTCGAATGAGAGTCGGAATTTAGGTGCCGACCTCGAAGGAAGAGAACTGGAATTTAGGTACCAGTCTCGGAATTTAGAATTGAAATTTAGGTATCAATTCGAAAGAGAATTGAAATTTAGGTATCGATCTCGAATGAGAGTCGGAATTTAGGTACCGACCTCGAAGGAAGAGAACTGGAATTTAGGTACCAGTCTCGGAATTTAGAATTGAAATTTAGGTATCAATTCGAAAGAGAATCAAAATTTAGGTAACGATCTCAAATGAGAGTCGGAATTTAGGTACCGACCTTGAAAGGAAGAGAACTGGAATTTAGGTACCAGTCTCAGAATTTACAATTGAGATTTAGGTATCAATTCGAAAGAGAATCGAAATTTAGGTATCGATCTCGAATGAGAGTCGGAATTTAGGTACCGACCTCGAAATGAGAGCTGGAATTTAGGTACCAGTCTCGGAATTTAGAATTGAAATTTAGGTATCAATTCAAAAGAGAATCGAAATTTAGGTATCGATCTCGAATGAAAGTTGGAATTTAGGTTTCGACCTCGAAATGAGAACTTGAATTTAGGTACCAGTCTCGGAATTTAGAATTGAAATTTAAGTATCAATTCGAAAGAGAATCGAAATTTAGGTATCGATCTCGAATGAGAGTCAGAATTTAGGTACCGACCTCGAAGGAAGAGAACTGGAATTTAGGTACCAGTCTCGGAATTTAGAATCAAAATTTAGGTATCAATTCGAAAGAGAATCAAAATTTAGGTATCGATCTCGAATGAGAGTCGGAATTTAGGTACCGACCTCGAAATGAGAACTGGAATTTAGGTACCAGTCTCGGAATTTAGAATTGAAATTTAGGTATCAATTCGAAAGAGAATCAAAATTTAGGTATCGATCTCGAATGAGAGTCGGAATTTAGGTACCAACCTCGAAATGAGAACGGAAATTTAGGTACCAGTCTCAGAATTTAGATATGAAATTTAGGTATCAATTCAAAAGAGAATCAAAATTTAGGTATCGATCTCGAATGAGAGTCGGAATTTAGGTACCGACCTCGAAATGAGAACTTGAATTTAGGTACCAGTCTCGGAATTTAGAATTGAAATTTAAGTATCAATTCGAAAGAGAATCAAATTTTAGGTATCGATCTCGAATGAGAGTCGGAATTTAGGTACCGACCTCGAAGGAAGAGAACTGAATTTAAGTACCAGTCTCGAAATTTAGAATTGAAATTTAGGTATCAATTCAGAAGAGAATCAAAATTTAGGTATCAATCTCGAATGAGAGTCAGAATTTAGGTACCGACCTCGAAATGAGAACTGAAATTTAGGTACCAGTCTCTGAATTTAGATTTGAAATTTAGGTATCAATTCGAAAGAGAATCAAAATTTAGGTGTCGATCTCGAATGAGAGTCGGAATTTAGGTACCGACCTCGAAATGAGAACTGGAATTTAGGTACTATTCTCGAAAGTTTGAAAGAGGTCTAGAAGTTAGGCTCTAGCATCGAAGAGAACTGGAAGTTAGGCTCCAGTCTCGAAGATTTATCTGTATGAAGAAGGACCCAGTCTCATGCCATCAGAACCAAATCGAACAAAGTTCGCGGCTCCGTGTTAATAGAACTAGTCGATCGTCTAAGACACAGAAGAAAGAGAATTGAAGTTGGTAAGTGTACCAAGCTGAAAAGACTTGACTTAGCAATAAGTCGAGGAAAATATTCAAATTTCAAAAGAGTTTCAAACAGATTTCAATTGAGGAAAGAGCTGAATGGTTCGAATCAGAGGATTCAGATTGGAATTCAATTTGAGATTTAGATTAGTTTTGTTTGTCCTTTAACGATCCCATTTTTTTATTTTTTTGTTGTTTATTTAGTGTTCATGTGAATTTGAAGTTCATTTTAATATTCAGATTTTTAGGAAAAGTTCTCATTTATTTTATTTTCTTTTCTATTCTTCGTTCAAAGTTCATTTAACTCTAATGGCGTTTCCCGATCAATTTGCACAAAAAGAGGTGAAGGAAAAATATGACGTAGTCGTTTTCATTCCAATTTGCTGAAAGTACATCATACAACTTGATCTAGTCATGATGACATTTTCCTCAGAAATTTAATGTCTCATACAATCCATGTAAATCCAAAACGGATTGTGTAAGATTCTCGTTGATCCATCCAAAAGTGTCTGTCAAAAAATCCATGTCTGAATAGTAAGAAACATGGGCAATAACATCACCTTCCAAGCCATCCTTGGCAGGAATGCCGCATGGATGTGCATTAGAGGTGTGCTATTTCCCATGCAACTCACGGCTCGTAGGGTCGGAGACTCTCCAATTCTGGATCTAGCTGAAAGTGGTAAGGCATTTTTCTGTCGTCCATTCTTCTAAAAGTAACTGAGATCCGCTTCACAGGCACTCCTGGAATGCAATGCTTCTCAACGTCTGCTCCGTTTCCTTTTAATGCCAGGACGAAACCTACCAGTAGTGGTATCTCCACCGGCCCTCGGAACTCAACGGGGCCTCTAATCCGGAGGTTAGATCCGAACATGATGTTGCACTGGTTGACGAATGACACTATGCAGAAGGGTCTAACAAAGTCTTGATGGTCTATATGTGGAGGTATGCAGTCACCTTTCTTATAGATGTTAATAATGCAGCTGTTGGGTATGCAATCTGCAGGCAGTACCCTCCATGTTATCATCCTTTTCACCATTCTCTTGATGAATCTTGGCATTGGATCCACCTCACTGTGACAGAGTATCCCTGGTGGATTTCCTTTCCTGTCTGTGGAAAAATTGTAGCAACATCCGCATTAGATTGTATCTCTTCCCTTTTCTGGCATCTATCTTCGGGGTTCTGAGTATGACTTTTCTCTCAGGTGGACAGCTCGACCCATTTTCTGCAATTCAAGGATGCAATCTACAATTTGTTGTTGCTCATAATCTGAGAAAACATCTGTGTGCAGCTCGAGGCCTTCCAAGATGTTGACCCTCTTGTTTCCAATTCTTTCAAAGTATTCGAAAGGTTTTCTTCTTAACTAATTGTATTTTCTCCGACTCGTATTCGGGATTATCCGAAGTCCTCGGTGTCTAGTAACATACTGCGGGATGTATGGCTCAACCCTAGCATGTTCTTCTGCATGTCTCGGCTCCTCGGGGATAGTCTCTGTAGGGACATCCTCAGGGGTTGCTTTCGCAACAAGACTCTTCAGATCCGGTACTTATGCTCGGTGTCGAGGTACCGACTCTATTTCTGCTTTTCTTGGTATTTCTTTTATCTGTTCTGACCTTCTTGGAGTTGACTTTCTTCTTTCTGGTTCCTGATGAACCGGTCTCCTTGGAGCATTTGCATTAACGGTATCCACTGTCTGTTCATGTTGGTCTTCTGCTAACTTGGTCAACATTTTGCGAATGTGACGATTCTTATTTCTTCGCTGGGTAGCAGTGAGAGTAGCTCTCTTTACCCCTTGAATTTCTGCGGGTGCGGCGCTGACTTGCCTACCCTCTGCTGTGGCAACCATAGACTTAACTTTCTTATCTTCTCCGGTTGCATGCGCGGCGTTTGCTTTTCTTTTCTTGTTGCTGGATTGGCGGCTCGGGCCACCCATTTTCATCATTGTCTGGCTGTGAAGTTCTTCTCGATCAACTGGGATCCAATAATTTTCTTCACTTTGTAAGCCGGCCGGTGTGAAGTCTGAGTCAATCTCTATCACTGCTCCATCCCTCACCCTCCTTTCATCAACTGCTAGAATCACGCCATTTCTAAAGTTTAGAACCAACCGCCCGTTCGACATTTCCCTGTGAAAAAATAAGGAAAGAATCAGGGGCTGTACTAAGAACAAGAACAATAAGAGAAAAAAACACATAAAAATTCTTATTCACTTCTTTTAAATTTAAAGGAAGTAGGAAGAGACGAGAAAAAATCAGGAATGAATGGATTTAAAAGGAAAGATTGACATTTTATTATTATGATTTCCCATGTTTTCTTTTAACATTTTCGTTGATGAGATTTTTTTTTATCGTCCATTTTATTTTGTTTTGGGTTCGGACCCAGTCACAAAGTGATTACTTCACCCGTGTTACTAGGGATAAGATTCTATTTTAGAAGCAACCCTTCGAAACATCAGGTTGCGTAATACTTCTTTAAATACCGTCCATTGATTGGAAGCATGGGTCGTTCTCCACGGCAGTTCACCAGCTGGTAGGAACCTCCTGAGAAGACTGTCTTGACCACGAACGTCCCTTCCCATGTCGGTTCAAATTTACCTCCTATCTTGCGATGTGCAAGAATAGGTCTTCTGAGAACAAGAACTAAGTCACCGACTTTGAATGTCCTGGGACGGACTAATCTATCATGGGCGTGGATCATCTTGGCTTGATACAGTTCCAAATTCTGTTGCGCGGAAAGTCTTTTCCCATCCAAGCTTTCCAATTCTTCCAGTCGTAGTCTAGCATTTTCCTCTGTAGTGATCTTTTCTGCAACTGCAATTCAGAGTGACGGAAGTTGAACTTCCAGGGGCAAGACGGCCTCGGACCCGTACACTAAAGCGTAAGGCATAGACTGAGTAGGAGTCCTAAAAGTCGTCCTGTAGGCCCATAAGTCTTCTAACAACTTCTCGTGCCAATTTCTCTTGTTGTCGTCCAAATTTTTCTTTAAAATTTGAACGAGAGTTTTATTAAAATCCTCGGCCAAGCCGTTTGCTCTTGGGTAGTAGCTCTTTGAGTATTGCTAATCGATCCCGTGTCTTCTGACAAAATTGTTGATCTTTGTACTCTAGAATACAGATCCATTATCTAAAATGATCCTGCGCGGTACCCCAAAACGGTAGATGACTTGGTTCTAGAAAAACTGTAGCATGTGGTGTGCCTTCACTTCTCTGAGTGGTATAGCTTCTGCACATTTAGAAAAGTAGTCCGTAGATGCAAGAATGAAACGATGTCCTCTTGAAGAAGGCTGTTCTATCGGACCCACTATATCTGTGCCCCAACACTCAAATGGCCATGACGCGATTGTCGGATGTAGCACATTTAGATGTTGGTGTAGAATCACTCCGTGCACTTGGCACTGATGACAACTTTTGGCAACTTCCATACAGTCGGTCATCATTGAGGGTGACCCACTTTTTATGTTTGCAAATTGTGTTAATAGCAACGGCACCAAAAACTTGATCCCGCTTTAATATATATATTTAATTTTATGATGGAATGTATAATGTGGATTCTACGCAAGTATACGTATCGTATCAAGTAATACAGGGCTCTAGTGGAGTCCTGGTTCTCGATCCCACAGGGAAGTTTTACTAAAAATTGTAACAGCTAAATTTAAAAGTATTTACTTACTAATATAGTATATAGAAATTTAGAATACTTAACTAAAGCGAACTAAAGTAAACTAATGCTTGAAATAAAGTTGATTTAAAGATTGCAGAAAAAGGTATCCTTCTCCTTATTTTTAGAAAATAAAGTGAATGATGAATTCAAATAGATTTTTTATTGTATTGTGACAAATAGGAGCATTCCTATTCTTTACCCTTTGGTCCAGGTGCAAAGAACATTGACTAATCCTATGTTTGATTACTGAATCTGCGACTAGGCTGGGAGGATACTGGCTGCCACTTCAGAGCTCCCACGTTCCCCTCACCTGAGGGCTAACATCTACACTTTAACTCTCAATCAATAGGACAGAATTGAATATTTTAGTCGGTCACACTAAAATGTCCAATTCTACGTCCGATAAATAATATTTCCCTATTTATTTGCACCCTCCTTCCAAGGCTTTTGACTTCCCTGAATATTAGATGTAATCTTTACTATAGTTGATAATTCAACATATTTTAACAAATCAATGAGCCAGATTGAAAAGTAAATTAAGTTTTAAGTAAAAATTATCACAATTTTATTTTCTTATTTTAGGCATTTCTATTTAATTTCATCAATTCACATAATTTCATAAACAATGAGAAAGACTAAGAAAACTACTTAGAATGCATGGGAATTAAACAAAGCATGGATTTCATTTAAAGTTAACAACAATAAACAAAGATACTTATCTCAATTTCCTCCCCAAACAGACTCCTTGAAGTTCCTTTGACTTTTCCTTCTAGTACAGCACACTTCTAACTCACTAATTACACTGGCTAAAACTGTAAATAGACACTCAAAAGACACTAAATAGACACACAGAAGACACAAATGGACACACAGAAGACTAAAATTCGTCCTCTATTTATAGAGGTAGATAAAGGTCCAAGGGGTACTTAAACACCTCTTAAAAAAGCGTCCAGGTTCAATGTATCTGGCATTTTGACTAATCTAGCCATCGGTAGGGCTTCTAGAAGGTCTCCAAACTGCCCGATCTCGCCGTCAGCAGGCTCGGTCTCGCTGTCGGCAAGGTAGTTATAAATCCTTTAAAAAATTCTCCTCACGATCTCGCCGTCGGCGGCTTAGTTCATTTATCATGAATTTCTTCCTTTTTTATCCAAATTCGCTCCATTATATGCTTTTTGCTTCTATCGCTTATAAATCTTTATTCCTACAATAAAATAAAGAAAATACCTTTCTTTAAAGTGCAATTTCATAAAAAATAGGCATGAATTTCTTAACATATTTTTCTGTGATCAAAATCCCCCAAACTTAATTATTAGTTGTCCTCAAGTAATTTTTGTACTAAATAAATAAAAAAAATGATTTTTGTAATAGAATTTTTCAATTTAAATAAACGATGAATTAAATTTAAATAATACTATAGTAAAGTTAAATAGAAAATATTTTTAAGTAATTAAATTAATTTTATAGATATAAGATTATTTAATTATCAGATCTAAGATTTCTAGCTCTCTATTTATTTCAGGAAAGACTAAATTTAAAAGAGTAATTTACTTAAGATATTTAGATGATAGGAAGTTCAAGAAAACACTATTTTAGTAAAATACTAATCCATATATATAAGTTTAGAAATATATTTGAGTTTTACCCTTTAGGTTGATTCCATTGAAGCCAATTTTTGATAAGGCATCTCCTCAAGCTTCTCCTCACTTATATTTTTCTTTTCTTTTTTTCTCTTTTCTTCTTTTTGGATTGATTTTCAATCCTTCTCTTTTTCTTTTTCAAGTGAGGATTACTGTATCTGGATAGCCTGTTAATAATTTTGAACTTCAACTTCTCTTCCTAAATTTGAAACTTAAAATATTTCTTTACTTATATGTATTTCATAGCCTTTACATCATTGAGTTTTAATCTCTTCTTTATCATCTAAATACTTAAGAATTTCAATTTTAAAATATATTTTCCCTTACTTTAAATAGTCTGCTATATTCGTATTTCTTTTAACAAAATATCTTATTCTATTAAATAATTGAATTACTAAAAAAAATTATTTAATTTTCTATAATAATTAAATAAAGTAATTCATGTTTATTGAATTAAAAAATTACTATAGAAAAATCATTTGATAATAATTTTTTAAAGTAGAAATTGAGAACAATTTAATAATTAAATTTGTATTTTTCCTCCCCCAAACTTAAAATTTTCCATCTACTTCTAAATGGTGAAAAGGAAAATATACAATGAATCATACATTTGAGCTTTAGGTATTTCTTTTCCTTGAAATTTTTGCAGGCTTTTTCATTAATTAAAGAACATGTACTGTTAGTACTCTTCCACATATATAATATTTAAAAGAAAGTGTTGGGATAAGAAATTTTTAATAAGTATAAAACACAACAAATGAAAACTTAATCTATTACTACACATACAATCAACTAACCTACTTTAAACAAATTAAAACAATCTAAACATATTAAAAGTTCATAACTTATAAAAACTTAAACAACACATTAAATAAAAACTATTCATCCTATCTAAAAAGAAAAAAATTGCAAACTTACTTAACACACAAAAAAAGTCTAACATTACAGCATAAGCAAATACACAAACACACCAAATCTACAGTCCACAGAAAGTTTAGAATAATTACACACAGAACAATAAAGTTCTCGAAAGAACAAATAATCTAAACAACTAAACGAAGTTTCTAATCTTCCGCATCGAAATCCCAGGCTATATCATCTCCCTGATCTCTAGGCTGAGAAGGCTGAGCAGGCTGGTACTATGTGTAGCGGGGGCACTCAGGAAAGACAACATCTAAATCACCACTCCTATATCAACGTTCAGCCTCATAATATGTAATTTCGTATTCTGAATGCCGCTGGAGATATTCACTATCATAATCATGTCTTCTTTCCAAGCCATCTATCCTGTGGTCCATATGCTCAAATTTTCTTTCCATACTTTCTCCAAATTGTTCAAAACTCTTTCTACTCAGGGTCAGCTCATTCATCAGATCTTGAAGGGAAGGAGTGGTGTGCTGAGGGGGTTCATAACTAGTAGAGGGTATATATCTACTTGAAGAAGGTACATAATCCATTGTCCCAAATCTCCATCTTTCATGGGATTCATATTTCTTAATATTAGTCAGAGTAATGAGTTTCATAGGCTCAACCCATTCCTCATCATCTCTTGCCTCTACCCCAGATAATTGGCAGAGTGCATAGATAAGACCGGGATGTCCTAGTCCTCCTCCACTTTCACTTCTTGAGGTGGCTAATATATTCTTATAAATTACATTTCCCACATTAATACTTTTTTGGTTATGAATACAGAAATTCAGAACTGCTCTATCTCTTGTTACCTCACTATGGTGGTAAGTAGGTAACAAAGTAGAACAAATAAAATAGTGCCAGGCTTTTGAAGTTGCATTTAACATAGAAAGAGGAAAATTTACCCTTTCCTGCTGCTTGATCTTCCAGGCGCCTTTCCCATCAGTGAGAAAGTCGATCACCTCTTCCAGTGGTCCTTCCATTGTCCCAAATGTATCATACTCACTGGTGTAGGTGTCTCGTACCTCGTAATAAGCATTTATCCTTGCAGCGCTGAACTCCACAAAAAATCCTCTAACCTTTACTGACGCATCTTCAGTTGAAGTCAAATTAGCATAGAACTCCTTAACTACCTCCATAGCTGCTCTGTATGAAATATAGCCAAAATTCTCCCATCCTAGTTCCTTTATTACTCGCTCCACCTCTCCTCCTGGATTCTTAAAAACTCGATCTTGAATGCATTTTCTTGATTCAATATTATGAAAATATCTTGATTGTGCTCTTGCATTCAAAAATCGGGTTTCGTCGTAATCCAACCGTCGCTTTTGTCGTGGAGCCATTTTTGATCTGTGAAATTTGCAAAAATCTTAACTAAACTCCCAAATATTACTAAAAAGGCTTCCTATAACATCTAAAATCCATTTAAATTGATCTCCATGAATTTCTTCCAAGTATTTTCTCCACATTTCGAATTTTTTCAAAATTTCCCAATGTAGAAGAAATCCATGGTGAAAATCAAAAATTTTTGCATAGGAGTGAAGCTCTTACCTAGGGAAGATGAAATCCGGTGTAAAAAATTGTTGAAATCGCCTCAAATCCAAGATCTCACAAGCCCTAGGTCGGTTTTTTCGAAGTTTTGAGGAAGGGGATGATGAATAGTGTTGGTTGACAGGTCAAATATAAGACTTTTCGCTATCTCGCTGTCAGTGAGATTTTCTCGCCATCGGTGAGATAATTAATTTGACAAAGGCAAAAGTTTCGGGAAAAATCTGCCGTCAGCGAGATCGTTCTCGCAGTCAGCGGGATTTCCCTCGCTGTCAGCGGGATAATTCTCGCTGTCGGCGAGATCCCAAAATTTTAAATTTTTGAAATTCGTCAATCATTTTCAACCTCGATTTGCGCTTAATCAATCTTCCGATCACTTAATTTAATAATTAGTATGAAGATTGGATACTTATACTCACAGAAAGTTCACACACACAAACAACAAAACTTTATATATGAAATCCATGAGACTTACGAACTTCACACTATCAATTAACAATACACTTAACTTAAATGTCCAAATCCATAATACTCAGCATCGCAATCCAAACCACTATACACTAAATGCTGAGACATAACAAATACATATAAATTCATCAAATCTAAGATGATCAAATTTAAAAATAAATCCTAAATCCAAATCAACACACACAAATATAACATAAGATAGAAATCTTTACTACTCCTTAGTGTCTGAACTATTATCCTCTCTGATATTCCCGATGTGATGCAAGTGCACAAATAGATTGTAGAAAGGCCTGAAAGGGAATTCTGCAGTAGATTCTTCATCGATCCACCCTTTACTGTCTCGGTAAATGAATAAAGCCGGCCTCCGGATGTCCGAGTATGATCAAAGTGCTCCTTCATCCTCCGATCAATGTCATCGAACATATCGGAGATATTATCGATGAAATTCATCACGTTCTGTAACTCTTTCTCTAATCCTTTAATCTTTTTCAGAATGAAATTTGTTTTATCTGTAAGGGGCCTTGCTAAAGGATTGTTCTGTGATACTCTATCAGAATTAATGGTAATCTCATCATTGTTATCCAATGTTGGTAACATATCCGTAGGATCGAGTGGTTTCCATGGTAAAAGTACCTTTTCCCAAGCCTCATAAGAAACTTGGTACTGACTGGTGTCCAAGTCCATGAACTGACCCATGCACAATTAATCCCAATGCAGATTTTACTATAATTGATCCAACATCGATAGGTAGTCCAATTTGAATACAGTAATTTAATATAGCGCATTCTTTTGAAACCTTATTTACCCTCATAGTGGGTAATAATTTTGATGAGATAAAGAAATGCCAATGCTTCGAGACAGGGTTAAGAAGTGATGTAGAAAAACTAACATACCCGTCTTCGCGCAACTCCCAATCATCAGGTTCGTCGGTCAGGTATCTATAAATCTCGTTCATATTGTATCTTGAAGGAACAAAGTTTAAATAATGACAGACAGGGGTATTTTCTTTAGAAAATAATTCATTTACCCTTGAAGGAGTAAATGTTACTCATCTTCCTCTGACGTAGACGCTTCCATTGTTGATCGCATGTAGATTAGAGTAAAACTCTTTAACTACATGAATAACTATAGCAGATGTCGTATAGCAAAATACCTCCCAAAGCCGCTGCGAAATCATTTCTTCAATTTTTGTGGTGGAATTTTCTGCTCCTCTGTTGACAAATCTCCTTTCTTTAATAAGTCGCTTCTTCATCAAGACTTTGTTGAAAATACGCTGCGCCTCTGAACTGACGAATTTTTTTCTGTTGAAAACTCTAGTTTTTGTGGTTTCTAAGAGTTTGGTGGCCATTTCGGATTAAAAGGAATGGTCTCTAGTTGTTTCTTAGGAAGAAAACAGTGTAAAAATGAATGTGGGATGGTTTTCTACAAAGAAATGGCTTTAGAACCGTCCAAAACGCACCTAAAACTTAAAAGAACCATTTTTCAACTGCCTCGCCGTCGGCGGGAAGTTTCTCGCCGTCGGCGAGCTGGTTATAAAACTGATTTAAAATATGATGCACAATCTTGCTATCGGCGGGCAGTTTCTTGCCGTCGGCGAGCTCGTTAGCGAACTGAAATGTAATTATGAGCTATTCTCGCTGTCGGCAAGAATAGACCTCGCCGTTAGCGAGATTTCGTAAAATTGCCCAATTTCGCTCTGGTCCGAATATTTTCTTATCTCATCATATAGGTTCAAATTTGTGATGATTCTAATTAAAAATTTGAGTAGTAAGATTTGTTTTAATAATACAGACTCACTAATTTGTATATAATTAAATAAAAGACTACTATGGATTGCCTCCCATAAAGCGCTTGGTTTAACGTCGTCAGCCCGACCTAATTTAGGTTAGTAATCAGGTCTACTAAGCATTAAAACCTCTTTAAAATTTGGTCTTTTACCTTTGAAATATGGTTTTAATCTATGTCTGTTTACCTTAAATCTATGTCCTGTTTTTGGATCTTCAATTTCTATAGTTCCATACGAAAATATTTGAGTTATGGTGAAAGGTCCTAACCATTGAGATTTCAATTTCCCAGGAAATAATTTCAATCTAGTATTATATAGCAAAACTTCTTGTCCTGGTTCAAAATTTCTCCGATTAATCTTCCTATCATGCCATAATTTCATTCTTTCTTTATAAATCCTATCATTATCATATGATTCATTCCTTAATTCTTCTAATTCATTTAATTGCAACAATCTCTTCTCACCAGCTTCTTTCATATTATAATTAAATTTCTTAATTGCCCAATATGCTTTATGTTCTAATTCAACTGGTAAGTGGCAAGTTTTTCTATATATAAGCCTGTAAGGATTCATTCCAATCAGAGTTTTATAAGCAGTCCTGTATGCCCATAATGCAGTGTCTAGTCTTATAGACCAGTCCAATCTATTAGGGTTTACAAAATTTTCTAAAATACGCTTAATCTCTTGATTAGAAACTTCAGCTAATCCACTAGTTTGTGGATGATAAGCAGTTGATATCTTATGAATAATATTATTTTTTTCTACTAGTTTGTGAATATATTTATTTCTAAAATGAGTTCCTCTATCAGTGATAATCACTCTCGGCATTCCAAATCTAGTAAAAATATTTTTCATTAAAAATTTTGAAACACTTTTAACATCACACCTAGGTAAAGCTTGTGCTTCAATCCATTTGGAAACATAATCAACAGCTCCTAATATATATGAGTTTCCAAATGAAGGAATAAAAGGTCCCATGAAATCTGATCCCTAAAAATAAAAAATTTCAACTTCTAATATAAAATTCAGACGCATTTCATTTTTCCTTGATATATTTCCTACTCTTTGGCATTTATCGCAGGTTTTTATATATCTGTATACATCTCTAAATAGAGTAGGCCAGTAGAATCCAGATTGTAGAATTTTATACGCAGTTTTATCAGTCCCAAAATGTCCTCCAAAATCGGAATCATTACATTTTTGAATAATTGGTTCAGTTTCTTCATAAGGCACGCATCTTCTAATAATTAAATCCTTACATTGCTTATATAAGTATGGTTCATCCCAAAAGTATGTTTTTGTATCATGAATGAATTTTTTCGTTGTTGCAAAGTTAACATAGGTGGTAAAATGTCACTTACAATATAATTTACTATATCGGCATACCAAGGTATTTTCCACTCATTTATATTATAAAGTTGTCATCAGGAAAACTGTCTATAATTTCATTATCAGTATAAGATAATTCATGATATTCTAATCTTGATAAATGATCAGCAATTTGATTATCAGTTCCCTTTTTGTTAATGATCTCAAAATCAAATTCTTGCATTAATAACATCCATCTAATTAATCTTGGTTTAGAATCTTTCTTTTGCATTAAATACTTAATAGCGAAGTGATCAGTATGCACAATGCATTTAGTTCCTATTAGATAATGCTAAAATTTATTAAAAGCATATACAACTGCTAATAATTCTCTTTCAGTAACTATATAATTTATTTCAGCATCATTTAGAGTTTTACTAGCATAATATATAACTTTGAAAATCTTATCATATCTTTGCCCAAGAACTGCTCCTATAGCATAATCACTAGCATCACACATAAGCTCAAATTGTTTCTCCTAATTATGTGAAACTATTATAGGTGCTGTAATTAATTTATCTTTTAATAATTCGAAAGCATTTAGGCATTTAGTTGTAAATTCAAATTTCTTGTCCTTTTCAAGAAGTTGGCATAGAGATTTTGTAATTTTTGAAAAATCTTTTATATAACGTCTGTAGAATCCAACATGTCCAAGAAAACTTCTTACCCCTTTCACTGTAGTTGGAGGTGGTAATTTAGCTATAACTTGAATTTTTGCAGGGTTTACTTCCATGCCTTTTTCCGAAATTTTATGCCCTAATACAATGTCTCCTGCAACCATAAATTGACATTTCTCCCAATTAAGAACTAAATTAGTTTTCTCACATACTTCAAATACTTTTTCAAGATGATTTAAGCATGTGTCAAATGATGTTCCAAATACAGAGAAATCATCCATAAATACTTCTATTCCATTATCAATTAATTTACTAAATATAAACATCATGCATCTCTGGAATGTTGCAGGTGCATTACATAATCCAAAAGGCATCCTTCGAAAAGCCAAAGTTCCATAAGGACTAGTAAATATAGTTTTCTCTTGATCCTCAGGAGCAATTTATATTTGATGACAACAGACATATCCTTCTAAGAAACAAAAATACTTATGTTCGGCTAATCTATCTAACATCTGGTCTAGAAATGGTAAAGGTAAGTGATCTTTCCTGGTGCCTGCGTTTAATTTTCTATAATCAATACATATTCGCCATCCAGTAACTTGTCTTATAGGGATAAGATCATTATTTTCATTAGCTTTCACGGTCACTCCTTCTTTCTTAGGCACATAGTGAATTGGGCTTACCCAAGCACTGTCAGAAATAGGATATATAATACCATTATCTAACCATTTTTAAAATTTCTTTCTTGACTACTTCTTTCATTATCAGTTTTAATATCCTTTGGGGATCTACTTTAGGTTTATGTTCATTATCTAAAATAATTCTGTGCATACAGATTGAAGGACTAATTCCTGTAATATCTGCTCAAGTTCAACAAAAAATTTTCTTATATTTTTTTAAGGTATCTAAAAGTTTTTGTTCTTGAGATTCATTTAATTCGAGATGAAATAATAACTGCGAGTTGAAGAATTACCTAAGTAAGCATATTTCAAATAATTAGGTAACATTTTTAACTCAACTTCAGGAGGTTTAATAATCGATGGAACTATATTTTTTTTCAGTGTTTTCTGTATTATCCAAAAATTCAAATTTCTCTTGAATATAATCTAGTTCTTCATTTATATCGGCTTTTTCAATTAATTCAGTATTTTCTTTTTCTAATTTTTCTTCATAATATTCCTTAAAATATTCCTTTTGTAAATGATCAAGTACTTCCATTCGAAAACACTCATCCTCTTTTTCTAGCGCAGGATATTTCATTGATTTAGCAATATTAAAAGTTACTTTTTAGTCATTTACTCTCTTAGTTAATTCTCCTTTCTGAACATCAATCATAGCTTTCCCAGTGGCTAAAAATGGTCTTCCTAAGATGATAGGAATTTCTTTATCTTCTTCCATATCTAAAACAATAAAATATACAGGGAAGATAAATTTATCCATTTTTACTAAAACATCTTCAATAACTCCCTTAGGATATGTAATTGAACGATCAGCTAACTGAAGAGTTACTGAAGTAGGTGAAATTTCTCCCAATCCTAATCTCTTAAAAATTGATAGAGGCATTAGATTGATGCTTGCTCCTAAGTCACACGAAGCTTTTCCATAGAATTTTTCTCCATTAGCGCAGGGTATAGTGAAACTACCAGGATGTTTTAATTTTTCAGGAAGCTTTTTCTGAATAATAGCACTACACTCTTCACTAAGTGCAACTGTTTCATTATCGGTAATTTTTTTTTTATTTAAAATATCTTTCATGAATTTTACATAGTTTGGCATCTGTTCTAAAGCTTCTATGAAAGGAATATTTATTGTTAATTTCTTCAGAATTTCAAGGAATTTAGCAAACTGTTTATCTTTTTTATGTTGATTTAGTCGTTGAGGAAATGGTGGTGGAGGTTTTTCAACAGAAATTTTCATTGGTGTTAAAGGATTTTCTAAGTTTGGATCATGTTGATTCTTTTCCTTTTCGATTTTCACTTCCTCTTTTTGACTTTCAAGTTCTTTCTGAATTCGAGGTTCTAATTCTTTTCCACTTTGTAATTGTATCGCTTTAATTTGTTCATTTCCTTTATCTTTGGGATTTATTTCCACATTACTAGGAAATGTTCCAGGTATTCTATTATTAAGCTCGGTAGCGATATGTCCAAGTTGAGTTTCAATATTTTTAATAGCTGTTCCTTGATTTTGTAATTGGTTTCCTTGTATTTGTAATTGATTTCCTTGATTTTGTAATTAATTTCCTTGATTTTGTAAATGTTGACCCATATTTAATATTAATTCTTCTATAGATAATTTCTTATCTTTAAATTGAGGGTTATTATTATTAAATCTAGGTGGATAACTAGGTTTATAATTAGAATTTCCTTGGTTAGAGGGATTTCCTAATGGTTGTGTTATGTTGTTCATCCATGGTTGATTAGTTGTATTATTATTCCAATTAAAATTAGGATGATTTTTCCATCCAGGATTATAATAATTTGCATAAGGATTATTGGGTCTATTATTAATAGCTTTTATAGTTTCATAATGAGATTGGGATTCTATAAGTTGTCCAGATGAGTTTTCTTCTAATATAGTTGGAGAGTATTTCATTCCAAAATGATCTAATTTTTTAGATATAGCAGTGATATGCGAAGCTAACATAGATATTGCATCATTTTCATGAATACTGGCTATCTTTTTCGGAATCATTCTATCAGCAGGCCATTGAAAATTATTGGTAGTCATTTCTTCGATTATTGCATAGGCTTCATCAAATGGTTTTGACATTAATGATCCTCCAGCAACAACATCGATGATTGATATAAGAGATCCTACTAATCCATTATAGAAAGTTTGAATAATTAACTTATCTGGTAACGCATGATGTGGGCATTTCCTAGGAAGTTCCTTAAATCTCTCCCAAGCTTCATATATTGAATCTCCATCAAACTGAATAAAAGAAGTTATATCATTTCTAGGTTTAGCAGTTTTAGATGGTGGAAAATATTTGGATAGAAATTTTTGTGATAATTCTCCCCAAGTTTTAATAGATCCAGGTGCTAACGAATTTAACCACATTTTAGCCTTATCCCTTAAAGAAAAAGGAAAAAGTCTTAAGTCTAATAGCATGTTGACCTCATTTTTGATGAGGTCTTCTCTTCTTCTTTTTAGTACTTAGGATCTAGCCTTAGGCTTTTCCTCCGACTATCCTAGAGGATTAGAATTGGGACCCACCACTTAGAAATTCAAACCACTTCTTAACTCCCTACAAACTCCACAAACTTGATTGTAAACCCCTAATCACCTAGAGGGTTGAAATCAAATGTGGAAGTTTAAAGGATGAGTTCCTATAGGACTCTTCGGCCTTGGGACCGCCTCGGGTGGCTTGGTCCGGTGAAGGGCTGACTTACACACACACTACACTCATACAATATACTTTCACACACCTCCTAAAACCACACATATACCCAACTCGACCTCCCGACTCATGAAGGTGATTCACATGGATGGTCCTTAACCCCTAAGCCCTTGCTAAGAGGGTTAGGAACAACATAGTGAATGCCTCAAATGAGTTCCTTCATGGCTCATGTGGGCTTGATATGGTTTCATGGCTCAACCAAAATGGTTCCATTCCACTTACATTTACCCAATCTTCAATCTTCCAAATTTTCAATTTTTGACCCCGGGAGCCTACACCCGCCTAGCCTACCCAAAACCCTTGAAATTACCCAAATTTTTCAAAAAATCTCCAAATACCCAAAATTCCTCAAAACCAATCCCAAACATTCCCACATTACTCAAATTGATCATTCATAGCCAAAAATACTAAAAATTCCAAAAATACCTCCCAATACCCTCCAAATACCCAAAATGCCCCTCTTATCACAAAAATCCAAAAAATTCAGAAAATTCCCAGAAAATTCCAAAAAATCCCAAATATTCCTAATTTCATTTTGTTCAACTACACCATGGGCCAATTTTATCAATTTACCCCACTTTTGTCAAAATCCCCAATTTGACCCATTTTAACCCCAAAATCAAAACCCAACCAAAGTCAAAACCTCTTTGAAACACTCCCATAAAAATTTCCCAACAATAATTTTACATCAATTTCAACCCTAGCTCAACATTGGCCCAAATTAGCCCAATTTGACCTACATTGGCCCATGTACCAAATGAACTCAAATCCAACCCAATTCAAGCCCAAACCACCTCAAATTTATTCCAAATCACTCATGAAACATCCCTAAACCAAACCCAACAATTATTTGGCCCAAGCCTTTACCAAACTTTCATCCTAAAGTCCATTTTAAAATCCAAAAGCCCACTTCCCTAAACCATTTTAAAAGCCCATCCAAAGTAAAATCCAAAAGCCCAAACCCATTCCAAAGCCCACATTGACAATTCCTTCTCATCATTCCTTTAATTAGAATCAATTCCTAAGTCCCAAATCAATCAACAAATCAACCTAAATCAAGCACCATCTAAATTTTCACTAAATTGCCAAAATTTCCAAATTCCTTTTTCATTTAAATGAATCCACTTTTCCTAAGCCAAGGATGAGCCAAATGGAGCCACATGCAAGCCATGGACAAGCCACATGAAGCCATGGGGGGTTTGACTTGTCACCAAGCCATTAATGGCAAGAAGAGGGAGTCCTTTCCTAAGCCTTCCTTAAGCCATTTTAACCTCTTTAATGCAACACCATAACCCAAAATTAACTTAAACTATTTTGATGGAGAACACACCATTTTCTCTTGGGTGACCCAAGTGACTCTTTTCAGCCCAAAACCAGGCCTTGGGTGGTGAACCTAGCCCAAAACCATGGGTTGACTCATTTGAACCCAAAATGAGCCTCTCCCCCATACCATTTTAATCCAAGCCCTTTACACATGTCCATGGCCAATTGACTGCACAAACCTCCAGCCCTGACCCACCTGGACCTGAGGGTGACCCATGCCTGCCGGCCAGCTGCCTGGGTCGCCGGAAAACCTCATGGCTGAGACATTGGAAGGAGCCAAGCATTGAAATTCTCCCTTGCTGAGTTGCCCCAAGCCCAGTGGCCATTGCAGCTATTCTTCCCTTGCCAAGAGCAGCTGATCCCAAGCCCTAACTCCCCCTGGGAGGCCCTCCAGCCTCTCCTATTTAAACCCCACCTCTCTCGGCCATGAGAGGTGTTGAACCAACCTTAGGGAAACTCTACCAAAATCATTCCAAACCACTCTCCACACATAGAGCATTTGATTCCCACTGAATTCCATCCCCAATTCCCTCCAGCTGAGCTCAATTTTGAGTTCAAATTTCAGCATAAAAACCAGGACACTTCTTCACAGTGAGCCAATGCCCAAATTGATTGGTCTTACACCTTCACCAGACCAAGAGAAGAAGTTTACCAGCAAAAGCCCCCTCACCGGGCCAGCCATTGCTTCCGACCTCCAAGCTTTGTGATCGGGCTTGGTCGAAATCATACCTAGACAATTCACTGTGCCAAGGGACTTCATCCGGAGCTTGCTTGGACCCAATCGAAGGTGACACAACTCTCAGATATAAGCTTCACTTCTCTGAGCAAAGGTATGGACTCACTCTTCTTCCCAAGCTTACAGAGATTATCTATTTAATTTGAGTCAATTTCAATACATGTTTACCGTATGGATGTGTTCGTCTCCTCAAGAAGAATCCATAGAGCATAAGAACACGAAAATCCGTTGAGAATCGAGTGAGAAATTAGGTTTAGAAGGTTGACGGGGTTCACACCAGTCGTAGACGATGACCGGGAGCCGTCGGATCGCGCGTGTATCAAGCGGATGGCCAGGATCACACCGGACGGAGCAACGGGACATGAACCGTGGGCCGCGTGGCATCCCAGTCAGATGGCGGCGCCGAATCAAGAGACGACGCTTGGAGCTTCGGAGACGCCGAGGTTGACGCGGCGCCGCATGGATAAGTAGAAAAATAGGTTATTTTTCTATTTATTTAATTACCAGAACTTCAAAAATTCATAACTTTGTGTAGAAAAATCCTAAAAATAAAATAAAAATATCCTCTTGCTTAGTGAACAGAGGAGAATAATGTGGAAAAGAAATCATTTAATTTCATTGAGTATTTGATTTTTAATAATTTATTTACTCTCTGCACATTTTCAATTCTCCATGCATGTATACAATTCACCATGGCATGAGACCATAAGGCTTTTGAAGCCTCTAAATTTGAGAACATTCCCTGAATTTTCCAAAGTCAGAGGCCACCCCTACGAAGAATTATTGATTTTTCAATTCTAGGTTACTATTCTGAGTATTTTAATTTTAATAATTTGCATGTTGTGAAATAAATTCTAGGAAAATTTGGTGATGTTTTTTATGACCAGAGGACCCTAGGGAAAATAGGTCTTGAGTTAATTCACTTATAATGACCTAATTGGCTTAAACACCAAAAATGGAACGTTAATTAATTAGAGCTAATCATACATCAAATTGACTTGAAATAAATTCTCCACTGACCTTTAGGATTAGAGGAACCCACCATAAAAATTTGAAGTCAATTGGACTTGGTAGCCTTATCAAATGGGTTGATTAAGCCATTTAACCAAATTTAAATTTTAAAAATTCATAACTTTCAAAATCCTTATCAAAAATTCACCAAATTGGTTTTGGAGCCTCTCTGATATCAGGGGAATTTAAGAAAATTAAAATTATAATTTTCCAAAAAAGTTGATTTTTTGCATTATTTTAATATTTTTAATAATTAAAAAATAATAAAAATCACAAAAATAATAAAATTCATCAAAATGTCACATTTTGAATTTTAATCACTTAGGAACAAACCCCATATTTTTCTTAAGTCTCTATGATGAGATATTAAATTTAAAACCCCTAAGGTAATTTAAAAATTAAAAAAATGTATTTTCTAGCATTCCCACTAAAATAATTCTAATAAATCAAAGAAAAATCAAAAAATTATAAAAATTGGTTCTCTGGTTCCCTTGATATCAGAGAGATTTTTTGAAAAATATAAAATGCATTTTTCAACCTTTATTTTATTTTTAAATTAATTAATACTCCAAAAGTCAAAATAATTATAATAAAAATAATATAATTCAAAAAATCACCAAAATTGGTCCAAGTGGTCCTCTAGTCATTAGGAATGTCCCATAATTTTCTTAAGGACAGAAACTTTCCCTTGGTCATGTTATTAAATTTTCCTTGAAAATTCTTATTTTCCACAAAAAATAATTACATAAATAAATTAAATACAGAAAAATCACATTTTCTCCTCTAATGTCTTGATTGACATATGAGTGAAGTCACATAAAAATTTCAAATTCCTTTAAGCTTAATTTAATGAGTAATGGAATTAGTAAGCATAAAGGGCAAAATGATAATTAAAATTTTAACCTATAATTAAAAATTTTAGGTTTAATTGAAAGGATGGGTAAAATATTTGATATTAAGTTGATTTTGGATGTTTGAAATTTAGGTATTTAAAGGGTAGAAACATACCAAATAATTTGAAAATAATTAAAATAAACCTTAATTAAATAATTAATTAAATTTGGAAGAATAATAAAAAAATTGGAATTATTAAAATAGGGATATTATTAGGAAGAAATTTATTCTTTAATTTAAGAATCCCTAAATTAATCACCTCAATAACATTTAATTCCTAATTGAAATGATAATCCAAATCCAAGATTTAAAATGATAAAAGGCTTAATCATTAAATTAAATTAAAATTAAAACATTTAAATTAAATTCTTTTAAAATTTCAATTAAATTTATACTTTAACAATTAAAATTAAATCATCCCTAAAACATATATATATATATATATATTAAATTAAAATTAAAAGAAAAATAATAAAATTAAATTAAATTAAAATTAAAATGAAATTAAATTAAATTAAATTAAATTTAAATTTAAATTAAATTAAATTTAATCATATTAAATTAAATTAAATTAAAAAAATAAAAATCAAGTTAAAATAAAATTAAAATTAAATTAAATAAATAAAATTAAATTAAAATTAAAACTAAACCAAATTAAATTAAATTAAAATTAAATTAAATTACATTGAATTAAATATAACATCACTTAAGACATAAAGAATTCAAAAATAAATCTAAAACAACTTGAACACTATTCCAAATTTAAACTCATTAATTAAAATTAAGTCGAATCACAGATCACTTGAACATCGATTTGCCCTCAAAAGCTATTATTGTCATAACTCCTAAATAAAGTGTTAAGTGAAGTGTTACTTCACTCATAGGATATTCAAATGTCCTAGTTCACTGAGCAAGATAACAAAACTTGAACTCCTGGATAATTGATTCATTATATAATTAAATTCTCTTGGACTTAAAATAATCCTTAAAGTATTGAAAAGATGTTTAAGATTCGTCTTAAGCACTTCCTCAGTACGATAAGATGTTTATAAGAACAACTGAACTTAATTGTTCTTTGATGAAGAAAATCGTTCTCAAACCAAAACACAAGAACCTAGACGTCATAGGAGATGACTAGCTATAGGATTAGGAATTTGGTAGAAAACCATAACCCTTCCCTTAGCTTTTCCTAGGAACTTGCTTTAAATGTTTAAACATTCTAAATTGTGTTTAAATGTAGCCTGGGATGACGGGAAGACCCTCCAGGTACACTTTTATTTTATTGCAATTTACCTTCTTGCAATTTACCTTATTGCAAATGCACTTACTTTTCTTGCATGATAAACAACTGTTGCATGAAAACCCACACCTTTAGGATAGTCCTTAAAACTGAAACCAAAACTAAATTAAAAGTCATTACAAGATATAATTCACCGCCACAACATTTTAAAATATAAAACAACTCAAAATTTAATCACAAACAGAATACAAAACTACAATTATAACTAAATTAAAACGTCTTGTTGGATGAGCGGGAATACCTCGGATGATGTAACCTACGTGTTGCTAACGGGATTTCCCACGATCTAAATGAAAGTGTGGAACTCATTTAGTTGAGTTTAGCAAATTCATCTGGACTAAGTGAATCCGATAAAAATAACGATGCCGGAAGGATGGAACCGTGGGATCTTAACCGGTGTTGTTATAATCAACTTTAAGATTTGTTTTAATTAAAACATAAAAAACACTTGAACTTTAAGATTTCTAAAACCAAACTTCTCTCTTCTCTTTTGATTACAATCTTCTAAAACAAAACCCTCTGCAACAACAAGAAGCTCGGAGCATGGTGGGCAGTACGACCATCGTCATCGCCAAAACTCCGAGTCTACTTCAAAGAAAACTTTCTTAGAATTAAATAACCAAGCCATAGGATTTCGAGGTAGTTTGCCTAGTGCAACATAAATCCTCAACCTTTCGTTAGACATTTGCATTACAAATTAAGCCCTAACCGGTCTTAGGACTCCGAGGTAGTTGTTCGATACGACATAAACCCTCACATCTTCGAGGCTACTTGTATGATCATGTCATACGAACATAAGTCCTAATAAATTAAAATTGGCAAGATCAAAACATTAAATAAACATTAGGACTTTCCTAAATTCAAGCCAAACAATAGGATAGTCGGGAAATTATCGAAGTTCGCTTCGAATCTGTAATTTCTCCTACCTTTCTTCCTTTGAATTCCCAAAACAAAATGTTCTAAACTTGATCCATTCCCTATTGAAATTCCAAAATTCAATCCCTTGAAAACTTAAACTTTGAAATTCTTGAGAGCAGAATTACTGATTATTATCGAGAGTTTTCTTAAGTGATTCCCGTCACTTAAGATGTAATTAACTATAGGGGCTTGCCCTTATAGGGAATTTTAAGAACCCAGGTAATATAAATCCTGCTTAATTCATTTATATTAAGCAGGGGAATTTTTTTGCTTATAAAATTGGTTCGCAGACCAAACGGATGTCACAAATCTTTTAGTTTATTTAATCGAGCCCCATCACCAAATAGTGTGTCTATTCTTCGGGATAGATACACGGTTTGTGATGCGGTGCTCGTTTATATAAACTATCTGGGATATGAGGTCGGTTTGATTTCATATCTTGAAATTATTTTCAAAATCAAATACTACTTTCTAAATCATATATATATTTAAATTAAAATTAAAATCTAAAATTCGCCGACAACTTCTGTTAGGTGACCCCTTTTCAAAATAAAACACACAACCTAAAAATAAGCCGTACATAGCATCGTTAGATACTCCTTCATATTTGAAAGTAGCACATAGTTCTAAAAAACTAGCAAGATGTAAATTAGGATCTTCATTAGGTGAACCACTAAATTGATTGTTTTGTACCATTTGGATAATTGCAGGTTTCAGTTCAAATGAGTTAGCAACTACATCGGGGTTTTGAATAGTTAAATGAATTTCATCTAATGTAGGGATGGCATAATCTCTTAATGGTCTCTCGTTGATTGATATTTTCATTTTCGGGAATATTCGCCATTTGTGTTAAATTTATAATTTCTCTTTTTTGTTTTCTAATTCTTTTAACTGTACGCTCTAATTCTGAATCGTAAGGTATTAAGTTTTCATTTCCAAATTTACGCATACAATTTTGCAAAATAATATTTAAAATAGTCTGTTACTCTAGTAAATAATTTCTTGTCTTCCCCGGCAACGGCGCCAAAAACTTGACCCACTTTTTATGTTTGCAAATTGTGTTAATAGCAACGACGCCAAAAACTTGACCCACTTTTTATGTTTGCAAATTGTGTTAATAGCAACGACACCAAAAACTTGATCCCGCTTTAATATATATATTTGATTTTATGATGGAATGTATAATGTGGATTCTACGCAAGTATACGTATCGTATCAAGTAATATAGGGCTCTATTGGAGTCCTGGTTATCGATCCCACAGGAAAGTTTTACTAAAAATTGTAACAACTAAATTTAAAAGTATTTACTTACTAATATAGTATACGTAAATTTAGAATACTTAACTAAAGCGAACTAAAGTAAACTAATGCTTGAAATAAAGTTGATTTAAAGATTTCAGAAAAAGGTATCCTTCTCCTTGTTTTTAGAAAATTAAGTGAATGATGAATTCAAATAGATTTTTTATTGTATTGTGAAAAATAGGAGCATTCCTATTCTTTACCCTTTGGTCCAGGTGCAAAGAACATTGACTAATCCTATGTTTGATTATCGAATCTCCGACTAGGTCGGGAGGATACCGCTACCACTTCGGAGCTCCCACGTTCCCCTCACTCGAGGGCTAACATCTACACTTCGACTCTCGATCAATAGGACCGAATTGAATATTTTAGTCCGTCACACTAAAATGTCCAATTCTACGTCCGATAAATAATATTTCCCTATTTATTTGCACCCTCCTTCCAAGGCTTTTGACTTCCCGAATATTGGATGTAATCTTTACTATAGTTGATAATTCAACATATTTTAACAAATCAATGGGCCAGATTGAAAAGTAAATTAAGTTTTAAGTAAAAATTATCACAATTTTATTTTCTTATTTTAGGCATTTCTATTTAATTTCATCAATTCAGATAATTTTATAAACAAGGAGAAAGACTAAGAAAACTACTCAGAATGCATGGGAATTAAACAAAGCATGGAATTCATCTAAAGTTAACAACAATAAACAAAGATACTTATCTCAATTTCCTCCCCAAGCGTACCTTGAAGTTCCTTTGACTTTTCCTTCTAGTACAACACACTTCTAACTCACTAATTACACTGACTAAAACTGTAAATAGACACTCAATAGACACCAAATAGACACACAAAAGACACAAATGGACACACAGAAGACACAAATGGACACACATAAGACTAAAATTCGTCCTCTATTTATAGAGGTAGACAAAGGTCCAAGGGTTACTTAAGCACCTCTTCAAAAAGCATCCAGGTTCAATGTATCTGGCATTTTGACTAATGTCGCCATCGGCGAGAAACGACCTCGCCGTCGGCGGGGCTTCTAGAAGGTCTACAAACCCCGCGATCTCACCGTCAACGGGCTCGGTTTCGCTATCGGCAAGGTAGTTATAAATCCTTCAAAGAATTCTCCTCATGATCTCACCGTCGGCGGGCTCGATCTCGCCATCGGCGAGTTAGTTCATTTTGCATGAATTTCTTCCTTTTTTGATCCAAATTCGCTCCATTTCATGTTTTTTTCTTCTATCACTTATAAATCTTCATTCCTGCAATAAAATAAAGAAAATACCTTTCTTTAAAGTGCAATTTCATAAAAAATAGGTATGAATTTCTTAACAAATTTTTCTGTGATCAGAGGGCCAGTAGTACCCTAGTCTTTTAATCTTCATTTTCATTTTTGCACCTGACTGATGAGCGCCACAAGGTCCTGAATGTACTTCTTTAATGATTTCATGAGCCTCAGACCCGCTCATGCATCTTAGCCACATCTGATCAAAAGACCTTATGTATAATGTATTGTTTATTAATGTGTAAGACAGAGTTTTTTTCTTGATTTGATGGGCTATCGACTTATCGTCCAGTAGGTTTCCTGTCTGCAAGTAGTCTATTAATGGCTGTCGCCAATCTTGTGTATTTTCTGTCACTGCTGTAATTGTTTCTTTTACTCTTTCTGATTTGTGTATTGTATCCATGTTGAGCTGTGATAGGACTTGTCGTCCTTGAACTGATACTTCAACTGACTAATCCAGCAAGCAGGCAAATTCCTTTGTAAGGCGGGCTAGCGCATCGGCGAGAGCATTTTCTCTTCTGGGAATCTTTTAGATTGTTACATTTGGAATTTGTTCCAACAATTTCATGGCGTACTAAAAGTACTGCTCAAGTCTTGGCTTTAAAATTCTGTACTGTCCGGTGACCTGTTGATTGATCAACTGAGAATCTCTGTAGATGTTGATGTCCGTTATTCCCATCTGAATGGTTAATTCTAATCCAGTTATAAGGGCTTCGTATTCTGCCTCGTTGTTTGTACACGGTTCTGTTAAGTGGTAGGAGTATCTTAACATCCCCCGCTCCGGTGTTATAAAGATTAGTCCGATCCCTGCCTTACTGGGCACTATCGTTTGCAATTCTTTGTCCTTCTGTGCTGAGGACGAACCGTCGAAGTACAGTTCCCAACTCTAATCATCAGGGTCTTCTAGGCTCATTATTTGCTCGTCTGGAAAGTCGTCGTTGAGAGGAGAATCTGCCGGTAAAGGGTGTGCTGCTAGGAAGTCTGCTAGGACTTGTCCCTTTACGGTGCGAAGAGGAATGAAAGTTATGTCGAATTTCAATATTATCATAGACAACCTGGCAAGTCTGCCAGAAAGCGTCGGTCGGGTCATCAAGTATTACAAAGGATTAACTCTCGAAATAAGGTTGACCTTATGAGAAAGCATGTAATGCCTGAGCTTTTGAGCGGTGAAGATCAGTGCCAAACAATGCTTCTCGATCGGAGGATACTTTACTTCCGTCGGGATTAGACGACGACTTAGGTAGTAGAGAGAGTTTTCTTTTTCCTCGTCATTGACCTGGGCTAGCAGGGCTCCAAGGGAGTCGTTTAAAGCTGCGGTATAAAGTATCAATGGTCTACCTGAGACTGGGGCTGCTAAGACAGAAGGTGTCATTAAATATTGCTAAACGTCCTTGAAAGCTCGCTGGCATTTCTCATCCCAAACGAATTTGGCATCCTTTTTAACTAATGCCGAGATGGGCTGATACCTACCTGACAAGTTCGAGATAAAGCGTCAAAGATATGCCAACTTCCCTTGAAAGGATCGTAGTTGTTTCAAAGTTTTGGGAGGAGGCATTTCTAAAATAGCTTTAATCTTTTCCGGATCGATTTCAATCCCGCGATGTCGGACAACAAATCCTATGAATTTCCCGGAGGTGACGCCGAAGGCTCATTTTAAGGGATTCATCTTAAGGTTAAATTGTCTTAGTCGCTCGAAAATAATTCTCAAATCATACAGGTGATCTTCCTTCAATTTGTTTTTTATGACGACATCATCCACGTAGCACTCGACTTGGTTATGAATGAGATCATCAAAAATCTTCGTTATCGCTCTTTGGTAAGTTGCTCCTGCGTTTTTTAGTCCAAATGGCATTACTGTGTAGTAATACACTCCGATCGGCGTTCTGAATGCCGTGAGCTTTTCATCTTCTAGTGCCATCTTTATCTGGTTGTATCTCGGCGATCCATCCATAAATGAGAAGATTTCATGTGTTGAAGCGATGTCGATCATCAATTCTGGAATTGGTAGTGGGAATTCATCCTTTGGACATGCTTTATTCTAATCTCTGAAATCCATGCAGATTCTGATTTGTCCATTCTTCTTTCTGACTGGTATCACGTCGGCTAACCAAGTTGGGTATTGTTCTTCACGGACAAATTTAGCATCTATTAGCTTCTTAACTTCAGCTATAAATTGTTGTTCAATCTCTAGACACATTCTTCTTGGAGCTTGTCTAACTGGAACGGAAGTAGGATCTACTCCTAACTTGTGAACTGCGACTTCTGGAGCTAATCCTGGCATCTCGTCGTAACTCCAAGCAAAACAGTCTTTGAATTCCATTAGTAGCTTGATTATTTCCTCGGAGTCTTCTTTATTGAGTAAGGAGCTAACAAAGGTAGGCCTAGGCTCTTCGCTAGTTCCTAAGTTAACTTCCGTTAACTCGTCTATTGTAGATTTGATTTCTTCCATGGATTCTGGTGGAACGTCGCCGATTGGTAGATTCTCGAGATCTTCTGAAGCTTCCAAGCACTCTTCATTAGGTTTGCAAGTGACAACCAAGCAAAATCCTGTATCATCAACTGATCCTACTGTGCCGAATCCGAGACCATGTTTTGAATTGGGAGGCCGACCGGCATTATTCCAAAATTTTTTAAAATGTTGTGATTGACCTTTTGTCCCTCGTCAAGGTAAGACACCGCGTTGAATTAAATTTTGAACACAGGGAGAGTACCACTCAAAAGGTAGTTCCATTAATCCAGATGAGGTAACATCTTTAAATTGTACATCACTTTCAGTTTTGGAAGAAGAAGCACCACGGTAAAACTTGATTGGTTTAGTACCACCACCATGCACTTCCTTGACCACCATACCCTCGATCTTATTAGAATGGATAGGGGTCAGGGTCATAGTATGTACATAATGGTTAATCTTCTCGTACATTGATTTATATTTTTCATTCCTTTCATCTTTGAGAGAGATCTTGAACTGGAGTTTTTTTTGACTTATTGTCACTGCTTCTTTCTCAAATTCTTCTTCTTCTTCAGAACTGTCCTCCTAATTAATATCGATGACCGGTTTCTTCTGTCCAACTGTTCCAACATTTCTTCCACGTCCTCATCCCCGGCCTCGACCTCGGATGCGAGTTCTGGAGAAATCTTCACCATCTCGCCGTAAGGGAGTGGTGAGTAAATGTTGGACTAGAATTTCAGGTTCTTCATCGTCTCAAATTTCTTTTGCTTCATTTGGTATGGTATTTCTGGGAAAGATTGTTTTCTTTGAGGGCGTGTAATAGGCGGCATCTTCATGAATTCCAATTTCGTGCACGGAGAATGGTTACAAATCACCTTTTATGCACTGTTCCCCTCCTTAGTAATACTTTATGCACTGATGCAGAGACGACAGTGCCATCCGGTTTTCATGGATCCATGGCCGACCGAGTAGAGCGTTGAACGGTGTCTCCGAATCAATTATGTGGAATTTTTCGGTTGTCTTTGCTAAATCACCGGTCTTCATTAGTAGTGTTATTGATCCAAGAGCTCTTTCTCTTTTTTGATTTAAGTCTCTTAATAGCATCTTGTCTGCTTCAAGCTCGCGAGCATCAATTTCCAAATATGCTAACGTCCAAAGATTCATTATGTTGATTGATGCTCCCGGATCAACCAACACTCTGGAGAGCGTAAACTTTTCAGTAGTGACTGAAATGTATAACGGTTGGTTGTGATCAGCTGTTCCCAGTAATAGATCATTTTCCATGAAAGTAACACCTCGCTGTTCTCTTAATGAGCATACCTCATTGAAGGAATTACCTGCCATTTGAGTTAAACAAATCTCTGGATCAAGTAAAGCCTTGATTAGAGCTTACCTCATCTCCTTTGACAGGATCAGAGCATCGTATATGCTTAGTTTGGCTATTAGCTTCCTAAGATGGGCTAGCACATTGTAGTCTACTTTATTACCATGTTCCTCGGTTTCTTCCCGAATAGGCAATTCCTCTGCTGGGGTTGGCTCTTCCTGAGCAACCACCTACTTTCCTTTATCTTTTGGACCCATTCTCGGGGGTAGAACCTTTCTGCTTCTTAGATTGACCTCTGTTATCTCTTCTAAATTTACTGGTGTCTCCTCTTGAATCGGAACAACTGGCTCTTCTGAAGTTGCTTCCGTGTCTGATGGATCTAATTCTATCTTGATCGAAGCTCCTCGGAATTCACAAATGGACTCGTTGCTTGTTGAGCTTTCGTAGCCTCCTTTGTGAACATCTTCTTCGTTGTGGTCATCAAGGTTATCTATGATTTGAGAATTGTTATTTGTATTGGAATCGAGATCCGGATTAAGTCGGTTGTCGCTAGTTACGTAATCGTTAGAAACAGTCAAAACGTAGCCAACGCCATAACCCTTATCATTATAAGATCCTGCCGGGGTGAGCACATAATCATACAGAGTCAGGAGTTCGAGGGATTTCTCCCCTAAATCGGAAACAACCATCCTAGAATAAGCAGCTGCTAGTCTACCCCTCGAAGCCTCGGTCTTCTTCTCTTCCGCGATCTTCTCCTCCTTCTGGGGCAGTTCTTCAATTGCAAGTGATAGTATCGGCTTGATAGGTTTTAAACTCTGAGTTGAAGCGCGTATTGAAGCGGTCTTGATGTGATCCAAAATTTTCTTCGATGATCTTGTCAAGATAGTACTCCATCCATCATCAGTCGTGTACGAGTTTATCGGAACAATGGGATCTGTTGAAATAACGTTGACGGAACCTCCTTTCTGGGGCTTCTTCATGTATTCCTTTGGGATCGTTATGTTCCCTCTCCGGAGATTGTCATCAAGCCAACTCTTGAAAGTGATGCAATCCTCTATCTTTTGTCCGAGCATCTGTTGGTAAGGGCAATAGTTTGGATGATCTTTCTTATTGACTTCCTCTGGCTTCTTGGGCTCTGGCAGCTGAAAATCCGGCTTTTTCATTAAGCTGCAGAACATCTTCGCTACTGCTTCAATTTTGAATGGATATTCTTTATTTAGAAGTTCTCTTAAGGTACGTGATGAACAAGGCGGTTGTTCATAATGCTGAGGCGACTGATAGCTCGGACGAAATTGCTGATAGCCCTGCTGAGGTTGCTGATAAGTCCGTTGCGGTGATTGATAGCTAGGTTGTTGCCACTCTGACTGTATCTGAACCTGCTGCTTACCCTTATCTACTGCCGTGACGATTCCAGATTTCTTTTCGAATGTTTTCACGGGCTTCTGCTTATCATTCTTGTCCAGGAAACTTAGCTGCTTTGCTTCCTCTTGCAAGCTCCCGACCATGCTAAGCAACTTCTTGAAAGTCTTGATTGTAAATCCTTTAAGGAGAGGTGCTATCGGGCCATGGATACTTTTAAGTAGGATGACGACTGCATGTTGTTCTTGAAGCTGTGGTTCACACTTCATGCTTAAGTTTCTCCATCGAAGTATGTAATCCACTAAAGTCTCATTCGGCTTTTGTTGCTCCACCACTAGATCACCGATAGTGATGTGGTGCTGAGACCCGGCAAATAATTTAACGAAGAGATTCTCTTGTTCTGAAAAGGTCTTTACTGAACCATTCGGCAATTCTGCGTACCAGTAGAAGGCAATCCCTGATAAACTACTGACGAACTGGCGGAAGAGTAGAGCGTCACTTCCACAGGCATTACAGCAACTAGCAAGAAAATGTGCGACATGTTGCCAAGGGTTTCCCGTTCCATCAAAAGTCTTAAACAGAGGTGGTACGAAGCCTTTCGGGTATTGGACTGCATCAAATTCTTTGGGGTAAGGTCTACCCGTCTGAGTAGATGCTCCACTCTTAGATTGTGCTAAGGCCTCTCGCACCTGCTGTTCTACCATGCTCTTAATGTCCTTTTCTGGAATCATGCGCTGTGCAGGATCTTTCTTTGGTTGTTCGTCTCCGTTGACGGATGTGATCTCTTTTCCTCCATCTGCAATATGGATAATTTCTGGGGGTGTCAAATTCTGAGGTTGTACCTGACTCTGGAGAGTGGCTAAGGCAGCAGCCATCTCTTCCATCCTCTTTGCCATGTAGGAAATTGTCTCATCTCTTTCCCGAAGCTGTGCTCTCATTACTTCCGGTTCATCTCTTTCTGCAGCTGCTGGAACACCTTGTGAAGCGGATGATGCTCGTGTTTCAACCATGTTGATCTCGGCATACTCCTCATCCATGAACTCTGATGAGTCAACTTCATCCTCTAGTTTTTCTTTTCTTTCTTTTGCTAACCTTCAGATGTCGGTCCTTAACTTGTCCATGGCATCTTCTAGTGGCATTTTTCACATGGTCTCGCAGTTGTCTCGTGACGGTTGTTGATCTTCCTTTCCGGGAGTCCCCTTTATTACAGTAGCACTTTCTTCTGACTCAAGTCTCCTGACGAGACTTTTCTTCTCAGGACATTGTTTTGGTCATAGCTCGCCAGTAGTAGGTCTCCATACCATCCTTCTCGCAGCCGGAAGCCTAGGACCGGATGATCTGTCGGCTATATGCTGGAAGGTGGTATCCTTCCTAATTTGTAGACCCGATACAACAATGGGTGAACTGGCTTTTATCTTCTTCTTTGGTTTCTCTGTGGCAGCAACAGGTTCTATTCGCAGTCCGAGGTGAGATTTAGCTGGCACCCGTCCTATCCTTCTTAAGATTTCTGACACAGGGCATCTTTCTTTCTTTGACAATCTTTCTATCACAGCTTGCAGTCAAGCCAATGGGGTAGTCTTATCCCTTTTCCTCTCGTAATTACTGTAGTACGTAGGTCGGGGTAATGCAGCGGCGATCCTACGGACATTCTCTTCATCTGATGCGGCAGAGAGAGGGTGAAACCTGCTCCCTTCCAACAGAGGTATATACTCAGACAGTTCTTCTCTTTCCTCAGGAATTTCTTCTAGAAAAGCAACTTCAGCGGCTTTGGCTTTCTCGATCTTGGCGATCTTTCTACTTCTATTTCTCCTTTGAGTCCGAGTTAGGGGGAAACTCTTGAACTGGACCCAATCTCAAAAACAGATGGTATTGTAGCAAGATCTGTACCCTCCACGGTGACGGGCTCATCACGGACTTGGATTTCCTTCCCCTTCGGTCTGCGAGAAATCGGGGTAGGTGCAGAGATGACTAGACCGGTGGGGGTAGAGACAACAGTCCTATTACAAACAGTAGTACTTCTTTCAGCTGGAACCCTTTGCAGGGGAGGGAATTCTTGATTCGATTTCAGGTTGAACTCAATCACGGGCTCTTAAGTTTTTGACACTTTATCCATTAGTGCGAAGAGAGTGACATCAGTGAACTTGACATCTGTGTTGCCGAATCCTTGTCCGAAATGGATGATTCCATTGTCGGGCAGCTCATCCTTATAACCGGTGAAGTCCATTCCATTGGTGAAAGAGAAGATTAACTTTGGGGCAGTCATTTTCTGCAGGGCAGATTCCGAATGTCAGTCCCGAATTATGCTTCTTTCCGTCGTAAAGTTTAGGACGAAAAAGAAAGAGTCCGAACACATTTTCGTTTATCTTAGTGTATTTGTGATTTTTAAAAGAGGTTGTATATTGAAAGGTTGTTTATTAGCGAGTTCGTTTGTTAGAAAAAAAATGATTAAAGGAAAAAAGGTTATAAAAAAGGTGAAGGGCCCGATTTAGAATTGGAAAGGAAGAGAAAGTCTTATGCAAGACTTCTCGACTCGAAGGACCGCTCCTAAACTAACACCTATTGGGGGTCCACCCCACCTCGGAAAAGAGGTAAAAGGATTTCAGAACCTCTCCATTTAGGGGTGTCTAAACAGTGGCTCCTAAATCCTAGAAGAGTTGGCTATACTCGTTCAAGACAAAAATAAACGGGGTATTCTAACGGAAGAATGGTAGTTTGCTCCACTAGGGACATGGATATACTTCCGATTTATGAAAGCAAAACCATTTAATCAAAAAATGGAGAGAGAAACTAGTCCCAGCGGAGTCGCCGAAGTTGTCGGCATATTTTTAGGTTTGTGTTGTATTTTGAAAAGGGGGTCGCCTACAGAAATTGTCGGCAAATTTTATATTTTAAATTTAATTTAAATATAAATATAATTTAAAAAATAACATTTGATTTTGAAAATAATTTTGAGTTTGAAAATTTTAAGATATGAAATCAAACTAATCTCACATCCCAAATAGTTATATAAACGAGCACCGCACCACAAACCGTATATTTATCCGAAGAATAGACACTCTGCTTGATGATGGGGCTCGGTTAAATAAACTAGAAGATTTGTGACATCCATTTGGTCTACGAACTAACTTTATAAGCCGACAAGTTCCCCTGCTTAAAATAAAGAAATTAAGCAGGGTTTATATTACCTGGGTTCTTAAAGTTCCCTATAAGGGCAAGCTCCTATAGTTAATTACATCTTAAATGATGGGAATCATTTAAGAAACTCTCGATAATGATTAGTGGTTTTGCTCTTAAGAATTTCAAATTTTAAGGTTTCAAAGGATTGAATTTTGGGATTTCAATAGGGAATAGATCAAGTTTGGAACAGTTAATTTTAGGAGTCCAAAGGAAGAAAAGTAAGAGAAGTTGAGGGTCCAAGAAGAATCATGGCAACTTCCCAAACTATCCTATTATTTGGCTTCAATTTAGAAATTTATTTAATGTTTCAATTCTACCAATTTTAATTAATTAGGACTTATATTTGTATGAGATGATCATACAAATAGCCTTGAAGATGTGAGGGTTTATGTCGTACTAAACGATTACCTCGGAATCCTAAGACCGGTTAGGGCTTAATTTACATGACATGATCATGAAAATGTCTAATGAAGAGTTGAGGATTTATGTTGCACTAGGCAAACTACCTCGAAGTCCTATGGCTTGGTTATTTAATTCTAAGAAAGTTTTGCTGAAGTAGATCCGAGTTTTGCTGATGATGATGGCCGTGCTGCCCATCATGCTCCAAGCTCCTTGTTGTTGCAGAGGTTTAGTTTTAGAAGTCATAAATCAGGAGATGAGAGAAGTGTTTTAGTTTAGAGAAAATCATAAAATCCAAGTGTTTTTTTTAATATTTTAATTAAAACAAATCTTAAAGTTGTTTAAACAAAACCGATTAAGATCCCACGGTTCCGTCATACCGGCACCATTATTTTCATCGAATTCACTTAGTCTAGATGAATTTGCTAAACTCAACTGAATGAGTTCCACACTTTCATTTAGACCGTGGGAAATCCCGTTAGCAACATGTGGGTTACATCATCCGAGGTATTCCCGATCATTCAACGAGACATTTTAATTTAGTTGCAATTGTAGTTTTATTGTTCTGTTTGTGATTAAATTTTGAGTTGTTTTATATTTTGGAATGTTGTGGCGGTAAATTTTATCTTGCAATGACTTTTAATTTAGTTTTGGTTTCAGTTCAGGGACTATTCTAAAGGTTTTGATTTTCATGCAACAGTCTTATTTAACATGCAATAAAAGTAAAGTATAGTACATGTAAGTATTGCAACAAAGTAAATTGCAATAAAATAAAAGCGTACCTGGAGGGTCTTCCCAAGCTGCACTTAAAACACATGTTAATGCATTTAAATATTTCAACAAATACCTAGGTAAAGCTAAGGAAAAGGATTTTGGTTGTCTACCAAATTTCCAATCCTATAAGTAGTCATATCCTATGACGTCTAGGTTGTTGGTTTGGCTTAAGGATGATTTTCTTCATCAAAGAACAATTAAATTCAGTCGTTCTTCTAAAACATCCCGTCATATTGAGGAAGTGTTTAGGACGATTCTTAAACATCTTTTCAATACTTCTGAGATTATTTCGAGTCCAAGTAAATTTAGTTGCACATATGAATTAATCATCTAGGAGTTTCGTTAAACTTTTTCTCTTGCTCAGTGAACTTGGATATTTGATTACCTGATGAATGAAGTGACATTTCACTTAATACCCTATTTAAGAGTTATAATAATTAAAGCCTTTAAGGGCAAGTTGGTTTATTGAGAATTTTAATCATCCTTAATTTAAAGTTTGAGTTAATGGTTTAAAGTGTTTTAATTTAATTATGAGGTTTTAATTAATAATTTTAAGTTTGGAATAGTGTTCAATTTATTTTAGATTTAATTTAATTCTTTACATTTTCAATTATCTTGGTATTTCAAATTAAAGTTCATGTTTTAAATTTACATAGATAGAAAGAGGTGTTGAAATTATTGGTATGTTTTGATTTAACTTTTAATGATTTCATTTAGGTTTGTTGTTAAATGATTTTAATTTAATTCAATTTGATTTAATTTAATTTTTATTTAATTTTATTTAATTTTAATTTTAATTTAATTTAATTTAATTTTTAATTTTATTTTAATTTTAATTTAATTTAATTTAATTTAATTTAATTTAATTTTAATTTAATTTTAATTTATTTTAATTTAATTTAATTTTAATTTAATTTAATTTAATTTAATTTAATTTAATTTATTTGTAGTTTTAATTATTAATTTGGATTATTATTTTAATTTTTAATTAAGAATAAAATATTGTTAAAGTGACTTATTTACTGATTTTTAAATTAAAGAATAAATATCCTCTTAATAATATCCCAATTTTAATAATCCAAATTTTAAAAATATTCTTTCCAAACTTTAAATTATTTAATTAATTAACTTTTCATTTTGATATTTTCATAGTGTTTAATGGGTTTCTACCCCTTAATTTCCCTAAGTTTCCATCATCCAAGGGAAAATTAAAATCCATTATTTTACCCCCCATTTTGATTAAACCTAAAGTTTTAATTAAGGGTTAAAATTTTTAATTACCTTTATGCCCTTTTAAGCTTATTCATTTAATAACTCACTAAATTGAGCTCAAATGAATTTGAAATTTTTACGTAACCTCACTCACATGTCAATTAAGATATTAGAGGAGAAAATGTGATTTTTCTGAATTTAATTTATTTATATAATTATTTTTAGCAGAAAATAAGGGTTTTCAAAGAAAATTCAACAACATGACCAAGGTAAAGTTTCTATTCTTAAGAAAATTATGGGATATTCCTAATAACCAGAGGACCACATGAACCAAAGTTTGTGATTTTTTGAATTATATTTTATTTATTATAATTATTTTGAGTTTTAGAGTATTAATTAATTTTAAAATGAAATAAAAATTTAAAAATAGATTTTATATTTTTCTTAAGTTCCTCTGACCTCAAGGAGTCTAGAGAAAAAAATTTTATACTTTTTTGATTTTTCTTTGATTTATTAGAATTATTTTAGTGAAAAAGGTTGAAAATTCATTTTTTAATATTAAAAATTACATTAAGCCTTTAAAATTCAATATCTTATCCTAGGGACTTAGGAAAAATATTTGGTTTGTTCCTAAATGATTAGGTGTCAAAATGTGACATTTTTATGATTTTTTATATTTTTATAATTTTTATTATTTTTTAATTATTAAAATTTTAAAATATTGTGAAAAATCAATTTTTTTTAGAAAATTAAAATTTTAATTTTCCTGAACTCCCCTAATATCAGAGAAGCTCCAAAACCATTTTTGTAAATGTTTGAAAAGTATTTTAGGAGTTATGAATTTTTAAAGTTCCACTTTGCTTATGAGGATTAATCAATCCATTTGGTGGGGTTAATCAAGTTAAATTGATTTCAAAATTTTATGTAAGGTTCCTCTGACCCTAAAGAATAATGGAGACTTGTTTTTAAGTCAATTTGATGTGTGGTTACCCCTAATTAATTAAAATTCAATTTTAGGGGTTTAGGCCAATTAAGGTTATTATGAATCAATTAACTCAAAATATATTTTTCATAGGGTCCCCTGGTCCTAAGAAATATCACCAAATTTTCCTAGAATTTATTTTACAACATGCTAATTATTGGAATTAAAATACCTAAAACAGAGACATGAACTTGAAAAATCAATAAAATTTCACAGAGATGGCCTCTAACCTTGAAAAATTCAGAGAATGTTTCCAAGATCAAAGGCTTCAGAAGCCCTATGGTCTCATGCCATGGTGAATTATCTATGCAAATGGAGAATCAAAACATTGAAAATAGTAAATAAATTATTAAAAATAAAATACTCATCCAATTAACTTGATTTCTTTTCCACATTATTCTCCTCTATTCACTGAGTAAGAGGATATTTTTATTTTATTTTTGTGATTTTTCTATGCAAAGATATGCATTTTTGAAGTTCAGGGCATTTAAATAATTCAAAAATACACTAATTTCCTACTTATCCACGCGGCGCCGCGTCAACCTTGGTAGCTCCGAAAGCCCACACGTCGTACTGTGATTCGGCGCCGCCGTCTGACTCAGCTCTCCAGGGGCCCGCGGTTCACGTACCATTGAGCTGTCCGGTTTGATCTCGATCGTGCGCTCGATACACGCGCGATCCAACGACTCCTGGTCATCGTCTACGACTGGTGTACACCCTGACGGCCACACTAAAACCCTAATATCTCTCTCGATTCTCAATGGATTTTCGAGTTCTTATACTCTATCGATTTGTCTTGAAGAGACGAACACATCCATACGGTTTATAGGCTATGAAATCAACCCAGACAAAATGGAGAAATGCTGGAAGCTCGGGAGGAAGAATGAGTTCATACCTTTGCTCAGAGAAGTGAAGCTTCGATCTGAGAGTTGTGTCACCTTCAATTGAGTCCGAGCAAGCTCTAGATGAAGTCTCTAGCTGCGGGAATTGTCTAAGTATGAAAGTGACCAAGGCCGATCACAAAGCTTGGAGGCTGGAAGCAATGGCTGGCCTGGTGAGGGGGCTTTTGCTGGGGAAATTCTCCTCTTGGTCTGGCGAAGGTGTAGGATCAATCAATTTGGATATTGGCTCACTGTGGTGAAGTGTCCTGTACTTTGGGTGGATTTTCAACTCAGAAATTGAGCTCACAGAGAGGGTTTTAGGGCTGGATTTCAGTGGGGATCAAGTTCTCTATGTCTTAAGAGGGATCTGGAGTGATTTTGGTAGAGTTTTTGTAAGGTTTGGTTCTACACATCCTTTGGCCGAGATGTGGTGGTGTTTAAATAGAGGTGGCTGGAGAGCTTCCCAGGGGCAATTGGAGGCTGGGATTAGCTGCTCAGGGGAGGAGAAGAACAGCCATGGTGTCCATTTGGGATGGGATAGCTCAGCCAGTGGGTTTGAATTTTTTGAAGCCAAATAAGGCTCTCCGCCTGGTGTTTTCCGGCGGCTATGGTGGCTGGCCGGCCAGGCATGGGTCACCCTCAGGGTCAGGGAGGTCAGTGCTTGAGTTTGGTGCCAACAATTGGCTTTGGACATGTGTAAAGGAGTTGGATTGAAATAGCATAGGGGGAAGCTCATTTTGGGCTTATTTTGGTTAACTCATGCAAATGGGTTTGGTTCACCCTCCCATGACCTAGTTTGGTCTGAGGGAAAGTCATTTGGTGCAGCTTGATTAGTGGTTTCAAGTCACAATCCAAGTACAATTAGCCTTAAGCATGGGTTAAGGGAGACATGGGAGTGTTTAATCACTTTAAGGGAATCAAGAAAGAGGTCCCTCCTTTTGCCAAAGATGGCATGATGACATGGGGCATAACTCACATGGCTTACATGTGGCTTAAGAAATGGCTTCATGGCTTCATGTGGCTTGGGAATGGCTTAGCCAAGTTTCATGAAAATGGGTTTTAGGGATTATTGGCATTTAGGGGTGATTTGGCATGAGGCTTGATTTGGAATCATTTGATCATGGATTTAAAACTTAGGGGTTGATTTTGGATAAAAGGATGACAAATGAAAATGTCATGTGGACTTTAGGATAGATTTTGGGCTTTTGAAATGGTTTTGGATGGGCTTTTAAAATGGCTTAAGGAAGTGGGCTTTTGGATTTAAAGTAAATTTAGGATGAAAATTTTGTAAAGTATCATGCCAAATAAATGTTGGGTTTAGTTTAGGGATTTTTCATGAGTGATTTGGAACAAATTTGAAGTGATTTTGAATTGAATTGGGTTTAATGTGGGTCTTTTAGTAAAGGGGCCAAAGTGGGTCAAGTTGGGCTAACTTGGTTTAAGGTTAGGCTAAAGTTGGATTTGATGTAAAATTAATGTTGAGAAATGTTTATGGGAGTGTCACAAAGAGTTTTCAACTTTGGTTGGGCTTTGATTTTGGGATTTGGGCCAATTTGGGTTAGGTTTGGGCTTAGGTCAATTTAAGGGATTTTGGTTTTGGGTTAGGTTTCGGTGGAGTTTAGGTTCAAATTTTGGGTAAATCAAGTTAGTGTTTTGTTTATGGGGATGTTAGGAAGGCTTTAGAAAAGATTTGGGGCCAATTGGAGTTGAACTGGGTTGGTTAGAGCTAGGTTTAGGTCATGGGCCAAAATTGGGCCTTAGGCTTCAAATTGAAATTGGGCTCAAATGTCAATCAAATTGGAATTGGATTTGGTCTAAATTGTTGTTGAGGATATTGAATTGAAGTTTAGAATTGAATTGGACCAGAATTGAGGTCAATTGGGGTGGTTTGGTTTAAAATTGGGTTCACTTGGGTTAAAAATGGGTCAAATTGGGGGTTTTAGTAAAAGTGGGGTAAATTGGCAAAATTGGCCCATGGTGTAGTAGAAAAAAATGAAATTAGAAATATTTGAGATTTTTTGGAATTTTCTGGGAATTTTCTGAATTTTTTGATTTTTGGGATAAAAGGGTAATTTTGGTACTTTTGGGTGGTTTAGGGGTATTTTTGGAAATTTTGGTATTTTTGGCCAAAGATGGTCAATTTGAATGGTGGAAAGTGTTTAGGATTGATATTGAGGGATCTTTGGTAATTTAGGCAATTTTGCAAATTTTGGGTCTATCGGCATATTTTTAGGATTTAAATTTAATTTAAATATATATAATTCAGAAAGCAGCATTTGATTTTGAAAATAATTTTAAGTTTGAAAATTTTAAGATATGAAATCAAACCAATCTCACATCCCAAATAGTTTATATAATCGAGCACCGCATCACAAACCGTGTATCTATCCCGAAGAATAGACACACTGCTTGATGATGAGACTCGATTAAATAAACTAGAAGATTTGTGACATCCGTTTGGTCCGCGAACCAATTTTGTAAGCCGACAAGTTCCCCTACTTAATATAAATGAATTAAGCAGGGTTTATATTACCTGGGTTCTAAAAGTTCCCTATAAGGGCAGGCCCCTATAGTTAACTACATCTTAAATGACGGGAATCATTTAAGAAAACTCTCGATAATGATCAGTGGTTTTGCTCTCAAGAATTTCAAAGTTTAAGGTTTTCAAATGATTAAATTTTGGAATTTCAAAAGGGGGTGGATCAAATTTGGAACAGTTATTTTCAGGAGTTCAAAGGAAGAAAAGTAGGAGAAGCTGAGGATCCAAGAAGAATCTTGGCAACTTCCCAAACTATCCTATGGTTTGGTTTCAATTTGAGAATTTATTTAATGTTTCAATCCTGTCAATTTTAATTAATTAGGACTTATATTTGTATGATATAATCACACAAACAACCTCGAAGATATGAGGGTTTATGTCGTACCGAACGACTACCTCGGAGTCCTAAGACCGGTTAGGGCTTAATTTACATGACATGATCATGCAAATGCCTAACCAAGAGTTGAGGATTTATGTTGCACTAGGAAAACTACCTCGAAATCCTATGGCTTGGTTATTTAATTCTAATAATGGTTTTGCTGAAGTAGACTCATGTTTTGCTGACGAAGATGGTCGTGCTGCCCACCGTACTCCAAGCTTCTTATTGTTGCAGAGGTTTAGTTTTAGAAGTCATAAATCAGGAGATGAGAGAAGTGTTCTGGTTTTGAGAAAATCTTAAAATCCAAGTGTTTTTAATATTTTAGTTAAACAAATCTTAAAGTTGTTTAAACAAGACCGATTAAGATCCCACGGTTCCGTCATCCCGGCACCGTTATTTTCATCGAATTCACTTAGTCCAGATGAATTTGCTAAACTCAACTGAATGAGTTCCACACTTTCATTTAGACCGTGGGAAATCCCGTTAGAAACACGTGGGTTACATCATCCGAGGTATTCTCGATCATTCAATGAGAAGTTTTAATTTAGTTGTGATTGTAGTTTTATTGTTCTATTTGTGATTAAATTTTGAGTTGCTTTATATTTTGAAATGTTGTGGAGGTGAATTTTATCTTGCAATGACATTTAATTTAGTTTTGGTTTCAGTTTAGGGACTATCCTAAAGGTTTTGGTTTTCATGCAACAGTTTTATTTATCATGCAAGAAAAAGTAAAGTACAATGCATGTAAGTAAATTGCAACAAAGTAAATTGCAATAAAATAAAAGCGTACCTGGAGGGTCTTCTCGTCATCCCAAGCTACACTTAAAACACATGTTAAGGCATTTGAATATTTCAACAGATACCTAGGTAAAGCTAAGGGAAGGGTTTTGGTTGTCTATCAAATTCCTAATTTTATTGCTAGTCATCTCCTATGACGTCTAAGTTCTTAGTTTGGTTTAAGGATGATTTTCTTCATCAAAGAACAATTAAATTCAGTTGTTCTTCTAAAACATCCCATCATATTGAGGAAGTGTTTAGGACGAGTCCTAAACATCTTTTCAATATTTTTGGAATTGCTTTGAGTCCAAGTAAATTTAGTTGCACAGGTGAATTAATCATCCAGGGGTTTTTGTTCCCTTGCTCAGTGAACTAGGACATTTGAATATCCTATAAGTGAAGTAACACTTCACCTGATACTTCATTTAAGAGTTATAATAATAATAAGAGCTTTAAAATGGCAAATTTATTAAGTATTTTGTTGATTTAAACTTAATGATTTAATTTCAATTTTGACTTAATTATAAAAAGTTAGTTTATGTTTGGAATAGTGTTCAAGTTATTTTAGATTTAATTCTTAATGATTTCATTTAGGTTTGTTATTAAATGATTTCGATTTAATTTAATTCAACTTAATTTTAATTTAATTTATTTTAATTTTAACTTAATTTGATTGATTTTGATTTTAATTTAATTTGGTTTAATTTAATTTAATTTAAATTTTAGTTTAATTTAATTTAATTTAAATTAAATTAATTTTAATTTTAATTTAATTTAATTTAATTTAATTTTAATTTAAATTTAGTTTAATTTTAACTTTAATTTAATTTTTAATTTAATTAATTTAATTTAATTTAATTTAGTTTAGTTTAGTTTAGTTTTAATTTAATTTAATTTTAATTTAATTTAATTTTAATTTATTTTAATTTTAATTTAATTTAATTTAATTTTTAATCTAGTTTTAATTTTAATTTAATTTTAATTTACTTTAATTTAGTTTAGTTTAATTTTAATTTAATTTTAGTTTAATTTTAATTTTAATTATTAATTTGGATTATTATTTTAATTTTTTAATTAAGAATTAAGTATTATTGAAGTGATTTATTTAGGGATTTTTAAATTAAAGAATAAATATCTTCTTAATAATATCCCTAGTTTAATAATTCCAATTTTTATTATTCTTCCAAAATTTCAATTAAGTAATTAATTAAAGTTTTATTTTAATTATATTAGAAATGGTTAGTAGGTTTCTACCCTCAATCATTTAAGTTTCAATCATCCAAAATCAGTTTAAAATCGAATATTTTACCCTCCCATTTTTGATTAACCCTAAAATTTTAATTAAGGGTTAAAATTTTTTAATTACCCTTTTGTCCTTCAAGCTTAATAATTCTATAACTCACTAAACTAAGCTCAAATGAAATTGACATTTTTATGTGACCTCACTCACATGTCAATTAAGACATTAGAGGAGAAAATGTGATTTTTTTTATTTAATTTATTTATATAATTATTTGTAATGGAAAATAGGGGTTTTCATGGAAAATTCAATAAAATGACCAAGGAAATGTTTCTGTCCTTAAGAAAATTATGGGATGTTCCTAATGACCAGAGGACCATTTGGACCAATATTGGGGATTTTTTTAATTATATTTTATTTATTAGAATTATTTTGAATTTTGGAGTATTAATTAATTTAAAAATAAAATTGAAGATGAAAAATAGGTTTTATATTTTTCAAAAATCTCTCTGATATCAGGGAAATCAAAGAATAAAATTTTATATTTTTCTGATTTTTTTATTTATTATAATTAATTTAGTGGAAATGTTAAAGAAAATCATTTTTTTAATTCAAAATTTGTTTTAAGCCTTTAAAATTCTATATCTTACCCTAGAAGCTTAGGAAAAATATTTAGTTTGTTCCTAAGTGATTAAAATTCAAAATGTGACATTTTAATGATTTTTAGTATTTTATGATTTTTATTATTTTTTAATTATTAAAATATTAAAATAATGATAAAAATCAACTTTTTTTAAAAAAATACAATTTAATTTTCCTAAATTCCTCTAATATCTAAGAAACCCCAAAACCATTTTTGTAAATTTTTGAAAAGTATTTTGTGAGTTATGAATTTTTAAAGTCTAATTTTGGTTATGTGGCTTAATTAATCCATTTAGTGGGGTTAAACATTTCCAATTGATTTCAAATTTTTATGTGATGTTCCTCTGATCCTAAAGATCAGTGGAGAATTATTTTCAAGTTAATTTTATGTGTAGTTAACCCTAATTAATTAAAGTTCAATTTTGGGTGTTTAGGCCAATTAGGGTTGTTTCATGTGAATTACCTCAAAACCTATTTTTCCTAGGTTCCTCTGGTCATAAGAAACTTCACCAAATTTTCTTACAATTTATTTTACAACATGCTAATTATTGGAATTAAAATACTCAAAAGAGTAACATGCAATTGAAAAATCAATAACTTCTCATAGAGATGGCCTCTGACCTTGGAAAATTCAGGGAATGTTCACAAGTTCAGAGGCTTCAAAAGCCCCATGGTCTCATGCCATAGTGAATTGCCTATTCAATTGGAGAATTAAAACAATGCAAAGAGTAAAGAAATCATTAAAAATAAAATACTCAATGAAATTACTTGATTTCTTTTCCACATTATTCTCCTCTGTTCACTGAGCAAGAGGGTATTTTTGTTTTATTTTTTATGATTTTTCTACACAAAGTTATGCATGTTTGAAGTTCTGGGTATTTAATAAATAAGAAAATTTCCTCATTTTCTACTTATCCACGCGGCGCCACGCCATCCTCGGCAGCTCTGAAAGGCCACGCGGCACGCTCTGATTCGGCGCCGCCACCTGAGTCAGTGCTGTGGGGGCCTGCGGTTCATGTACCATCTACTGGTCCGACACCATCTAAGCCGTCCATCCAATACACGCACGAATGGACGACATCCCTTCATCGTCCCCGATCGACTTTACCCAAGAGCCATCCATCTTCCAGGCTTGATATCTCTCTCGATTCTTAACCGATTTCTACGTTCTTAAACTCTATGGATTCGTCTTGAAGAGACGAACACATCAATATGGTTTATGTGGCATGAACTTAACCCAATCAAAATAAAGAATGTCCAGAAGCTCGGGAATAAGAGAGAGCTCATACCTTTGCTTAGAAAAGTGTGGCTTCGATCTGAGAGTTGTGTCACCATCGATTGAGTCCAAGTAAGCTCCAGATGAAGTCTCTGGCCCTGGGGAATTGTCTAGACCTGATTTCCACCAGACCCGATTTCAACATTTGGAGGCTAGAACAAATGGGTGGCCTGGAGAGGGGGCTTTCACTGGGGAACTCCTTCTCTTGGTCTTGTGCAGGTGTGGGTGAGTTTAATTTGATTTTAGTGGAGGATTTGAGAGTGTCCTGTTCTGGCCTGAGAATTGAGCTCCAAAATTGAGCTCAATCAGTGGGAATTAGGGCAGGAGGACAGTGGGGATGGAATGCTCTTGGCTAGGGAAGCTTTGTGAGGAGTTTGGAGGGATTTTGTGAAGGTTGATTTCAACCAACCTTTTGGCCGAGAGGGGTTGGCTGGCTTAAATAGCCATGGCCATGGCCTCTCAGGGGGAGTTAGGGGCTCAGATCAGCTGCTCTGGTGAGGAGAAGAACATCCACAATGGCCATTTGGAGTGGGGCAGCTCAGCCATGGGGAATTGCAATTTTTGGTTCATTTGGATTTCTCGGCCTAGTGTTTTCCGGCGTCTGTGGTGGCCGGCCGGCCAGGGTCAGGTGACTGTTGTGATCAGGAGGATCAGTGCTTGAGGTTTGTGAGTTCAATTATCAAATGCCATGTGTAAAGAGGATGAATTGAAATGGAAAGGGGAAGAGGTGATTTTGGCTTTGTTTGGGTCAACCCATGTATTTGGGCTTGGTTCACCTCCCCATGGCCTGATTTTGGGCTGAGGAGGTCGAGTGGGACAGGCTAACATGTGTGGTGAAGTCCACATCCAAACATATTTGGATTAATTTTGGGTTAAGGGTAATCATGGTTAAGGCTAATGACTTTAAGGGAACCTAGAAAGAGCTTCCTCCATTTGCCCAATGTGGTATGGTCACATGTCAAACCTTTCATGGCTTCACATGGGGCTTAAGGATGGCTCCATGGCTCTTATATGGCTTGGGAAAAATTGGTTTGGTTTCATGGAAATAGGTTTTAGGAATTTTGGTATTTTGGTGTGAAATTTGGATACTTTGTCATATGGCTTAATTTAGAAAATTTTGATTGTTGATTTAGAATTTAGGGATGATTTTAATTAGTGAAATGATGAATGGAGTGTCAAATGGGCTTTAGCATGAAGTTTGGGCTTTTAAAATTTGGTAAAGGTGGGCTTTTAAAATGGTTTTAGGGGAATGGGTTTTTTTTTTATTTTTCAAAATGGGCTTTTAAATCAAAAGAAAACTTATAAAGGGATATGCCAAATAAATGTTGGGTTTAGTTTAAGGATATGTCATGAGTGATTTAAAATAAATTTGGAGTGATATGGGATTGAATTGGATTGGATTTGGGTTTATTTGGTAAAGGGGCTAAGGTAGGCCAAATTGGGCTAACTTAGGCTAGGGTTGGGTTAATGTTGAAATTGATGTAAAATGGAAGTTGAGAAATGTGTATAGGTGTGTTACAAAGAGTTTTCAACTTTGGTTGGGGTTCAATTTTGGGATTTGGGCTAAGTTAGGGTTAAGCTTGGGTTTAGGCTAAATTGGGGATTTTGGGTTTGGGTTGAATTTGAGTGGGGTTTGGGTTCAATTTTTGGGTAAATTATGTTAGTGTTTTGTTTATGGAGATGTTATGGAAGGTTTAGAAAAGTTTTGGGATTAATTGGAGTTGAATTGAGTTGGTTTGGGCTAAGTTTGAGTTATGGGTCAAAATTGGGTGTTAAGCTTAAAAATGAAATTGAATTCAAATGTCAATCAAATTGGGCTTAGATTTGGTCTAGATTGATATTAGGGATATTTAATTGAAGTTTAGAATTGAATTGGACCAAAATTGAGGTCAATTGGGGTGATTTGGTTTGACATTGAGTTCATTTGGGTTTAAAATGGGCTAAATTGAGGGTTTTGGTAAAAGTGGGGTAAATTGGCAAAATTGGCCCATGGTGTAGTTGAAAAAAATGAAATTGTGAATATTTTGGATTTTATGGAATTTTTTGGGAATTTTCTGAATTTTTCGATTTTTGGGTCAAGAGGGGCATTTTGGTAATTTGGAGGGTATTGGGGGTATTTTTGGAAATTTTGGTATTTTTGGCTGTAAATGATCAATTTGATTGGTTGGAAAATGTTCAAGGTTAATTTTGGAAAAGTTTTGGGTGATTTGGAAATTTTGGTGGTTTTGGGTAGTTTCAAGGGCTTATAGTAGGTTTGGTAGATCCGGGGCCCCAGGGGTCAAAAATTGAAATTTTGGAAAAATGAAAATTGAGCGAGTGTGAGTAAAATGGAATCATTTGGTTGAGCCATGAAGCCATATTAAGCCAATAGGAGCCATGAGAGGACTCATTTGAGGCATTCACTATGTTCTTCCTAACTCTCTTAGCCAGGGGCTTAGGGGTTAAGGACCATCCATATGAATTATCTACATGAGTCAGAGAGTCAAGCTAGGCATGAATAGTTTTAGGATTTGGAATGTGTGTAAAAGTGTAATGTGTGCAGGTGAACCCTCACCAGACTAGGCCACTCAGGGTGATCCTAAGGCCAAAGGTCCTATAGGGAACTCATCCTTTAAACCTCCACATTTGATTCCAACCCTCTAGGTGATTAGGGGTTTACAATCAAGCTTGTGGGGTTTGCAGGGAGTTATGAAGTGGTTGAGTTTCTAAAGGGGTAGGTTCCATCTCTAGTTCTCTAAGATAGTCAAAGGAAAATCCTAAGGATAGATCCTAAGTACTAAAGAGGGAAGAGAAGACCTCATCAAAAATGAGGTCAACAAATGGACCCCCAATAGGTGTGGTGTGCTAACCAAGCACACCGCGCGTATTGGCGTTGACCGAAGAGATCAATAAAACCAACACAGATGTCTAAGTGACAAACTTAGGACAGAGTAGAAAAATTTCCGTTGGGGAGTATCAAGTATATTTCCAAGACTGGAGGTTCTTGAACTCCCGCTGGGGAAAGGAAAAGGAGGTGAGTTCCAAATCACAAGATTTGGAGAACCTCGGTTTAGATTTCGTTTCATTTCATGTTCAAGTTTTGATGTGTAATTTTAGATTTTGAGTTTTAATTTAGATTAAAGTTTAATTTAAAATTGATTTAAGGAAATTTTTGAATTTGAAATTTAGATTTGAAATGAGAATTGAAACTCGAGTTTCAACCTCGGGATTGCAAAGAAATCTGGATTTTAGGTGGCAGCCCCGGAGTAAGCATCCGAGCTTAAGTGTCCATTGAAAAGGATGAGAATCAGAATTTAGGTACTGATCTCGAAAGAGAATTGGAATTTAGGTACCAGTCCCACAAGTTTGGAATCGAAATTTAGGTATCAATTTCTAAAAGAGAGTCGGATTGTAGGTACCAATCTCGGAATGAGAATTGGAATATAGGTTCCAATCTCAGAAATTTTGAATTGAAATGTAGGTATCAATTCAGATGAGAATCGAAATGTAGGTATTGATCTCGAAATGAGAACTAGAATGTAGGTACCAGTCTCGAAAATTTTGAATTGAAATGTAGGTATCAATTCAGATGAGAATCGAAATGTAGGTATCGATCTCAAAATGACAACTGGAATGTAGGTACCAGTCTCGAAAATTTTAAATTGAAATGTAAGTATCAATTCAGATGAGAATCAAAATATAGGTATCGATCTCAAGAAAAGAACTGGAATGTACGTACCAGTCTCGAAAATTTTGAATTGAAATGCAGCTATCAATTTAGATGAGAATCGAAATGTAGGTATCAATCTCAAGATGAGAACTGGAATGTAGGTACCAGTCTCGGAAATTTTGAATTGAAATGTAAGTATCAATTCAGATGAGAATCGAAATGTAAGTATCGATCTCAAGATGAGAACTGGAATGTAGGTACCAGTCTCGAAAATTTTGAATTGAAATGTACTGTGGAGATTTGGATTTAGCGGGAGATTGAAACGAGATGTGAAAGTGTTCCACATCCCACGAGAATCAATCAAAGTTTGATTATTTGGTGAAGGGTATGAATCCATGCCATCATAACCAAATTAAAAATTTTTCGTGGTTCCGAAATCATCCCGAGAGAGGGTTTCAATGGAGGTCTGAAGTAGATCTTGATTTGAAGATGAATTGGAGGATTTGAAAAGATGGGTTTAAACTGGAATTCAATTTGAGATTTAGATTCATTTTGTTTGTCCTTTAACGATCCCATTCTTTTATTTGTTGTTTATTTAGTTTTCATGTGAATTTGAAGTTCATTTTACTATTTAGATTTTTAGGAAAAGTTCTCATTTATTTTCTTTTCTCTTCTGTTCTTTGTTCAAAGTTCATTTAACTCTAATGGCGTTTCCCAGTTAATTTGCACAAAAAGAGGTGAAGGCAGAATATGACGTAGTCTTTTCCATTCCAACTTGCTGAAGGTACATCATACAACTTGATCTAGTCATGATGTCATTTTTCTCATAAATTTAATGTCTCGTACAATCCATGTAAATCCAAAACGGACTATGTAAGATTCTTATTGATACATCCAAAAGCGTCTGTCAAAAAATCCAATTCTGAATAGTAAGAAACATGGGTAATAACATCACCTTCCAAGCCACCCTTTGGCAGGAATGCCGCATGGATGTGCATTGGAGGTGTGCTATTTCCCATGTAACTCACAGCTCGTAGGGCCGGAGACTTTCCAATTCTGGATCTGGCTGGAAGTGTTAAGGCGCTTTTCTGTCGTCCATCCTTCTAAAAGTGACAGAGATCCGCTCCACTGGCACTCCAGATATACAATGTTTTGCGATGTCTGCTCCATTTCCTTTTAATATCATGACAGAACCTACCAGAAGTGGTATCTCCACTGGCCCTCGGAACTTACCCGGGCATGCTATCCGGAGGTCAGATCCGAACATGATATTGCATTGGTTGACGAATGAAACTGTGCAGAAAGGTCTGACAAAGTCGTGGTGGTCTATGTGTGGAGGTATGCAGTCGCCTTTTTGGTAAATGTTGATGATGCAACTGTTGGGTATGCAGTCTGCTGGCAGTACCCTCCATGTTACCATTCTTTTCACCATTCTTTTAATTATCCTCGGCATTGGATCCACCTCACTGCGATGGAGTATACCTGGTGGATTTCCTTTTCTGTCCTCTACGAAGTCATAGCAACATCCGCACTGTATTGTGACTCTTCCTTTCCCTGGCATCCATCTCCGGGGTTCTGAATAAGTCTTTTCCCTCAGACGGCCTCCTCGACCCATCTTCTTAAGTTCTAAGATGTAATCCACAATCTGTTGTTGCTCATATTCTGAGAATACATCTGTGTGTAACTCGAGGCCTTCCAAAATGTTGATTCTCTTAACTTTAATCCTTTCAAAGTATTTGAAAGTATTCTTCTCAACATTTTACATTCTTTCTAATTCATATTCTGGGATGATCTGCAAGTGACGAGGCCTAGTAACGTACTGTGGGATGTATGGCTATATCCTGTCACGTTCTCCTGCATACCTTGGCTCCTCGGGGATTGTCTCTATCGAGACATCCTCCGGGGTTGCTTCCGCAACAAGGTTCTTCAGATCTGGTATCTCTGTCCGGCGTCGAGACACTGACTCTATTTCTGTCCTTCTTGGCACTTCTTCGATTTGTTCGATTTTCTTGGTGTCGACTTTCTTCTTTCCGGTTCCCGACGAACCGGTATCTTTGAAATGTGTGTCCTGGCAAAAGCGGATGTTTCCTCGTGTTGATCCGTCGCTAGTTTAGTCAACATCTTGCGGATACGGCGATTCTTATTCCTTCTTTGGGTAGCAGTGAGAGTAGCTCTCCTTACCCCTTGAATTTATGCGGGCGCGGCACTGACGACCCTGCCCTCTGCCGTGGCAACTACAGACTTGATTTTCTTGCTTTCCTCGATGTTTGTCTTTCTTTTCTTGTTGCTCGGATTGGTGGCTCGGGCCACCCATCTTCATCACTGCCTGGTCGTGAAGCTCTTCTCAGTCAACTGGGACCCAATCATTTTCTTCGTATTGTAGGTTGGCTGGTGTGAAGTCAGAATCAATTTCTATCACTGCTCCATACTTCACCCTCTTTTCATCGAGTGTGAGACTCATGCCATTTCTAAATTTTAGGACGAACCGCCTGTTCGACATTTCCCTGCTAAAAAGACAAGGAAAGGATCAGGGGCTGTACTAAGAACAAGAACATTAAGAAAATAATTATCACTGAAGATTCTTATTCACTTATTTTAACTTTAAGGAAAGTAGGAAAAGATGAGGAAAGATCAGGAACAAGATTTGATTTGAAAGGAAGGGTAAAACTTTAGTTTTATGATTTCACATATTTTATTTTTAGCATATATTTTTTATTTTTTTAAATGATTTTTTTTGTCATCCATTTTTATTTTTTTTGGGTTCGAACCCAGTCACAAGTGGTTACTTCACCCGTGTTTCTAGGGATGAGAATTCATTCCATCGAAACATCAGGTTGCGTAATACTTCTTCAAATATCGTCCGTTGATTGGAAGCATTTGTCGTTCTCCTTGGCAATTCACAAGTTGGTAGGAGCCTCCTGAGTGGACTGTCTCGACCACAAACGGCCCTTCCCAAGTTGGTTCAAATTTACCTCCTATCTTGCTGTGTGCAAGAATAGGTCTCTTGAGGACCAAAACTAGGTCACCGACTTTGAATATCCTGGGGCGGACTAATTTATCATGAGCCTGGATCATCTTAGCTTGGTACAGTTCCAAATTTTGCTGCGCTGCAAGTCTTTTCCCTTTCAAGCTTTCCAGTACTTCCAGTCGTAATCTGGCATTTTTTTCTGTAGTAATTTTATTTGCAACTGCAATTCTGAGTGATGGAAGCTGGACTTCCAATGGTAACACTGCCTCGGACCCGTACACTAAAGCGTAAGGCGTAGACTGAGTAGGAGTCCTAAAAGTCGTCCTGTAGGCCCATAAGGCCTCTAACAACTTCTCGTGCCAATTTCTCTTTTTTTCGTCCAAAGTTTTCTTTAGAATTTGAATGAGAGTTTTATTAAAAGCCTCGGCTAAGCCGTTTGCTCTTGGGTAGTAGATCGTTGAGTACCGCCAATCGATCCCGTGTCTTTTGACAAAATTGTTGATCTTTGTACTTTTGAATGCAGACCCATTATCTGAAATGATTCTGCGTGGTACCCTAAAACAGTAGACAACTTGGTTCTTGAAAAACTGTAGCACGTGGTGTGCCTTTACTACCTTGAGTGGTATAGCTTCTGCCCATTTAGAAAAGTAGTCTGTAGCTGCAAGAATGAAGCGATGTCCTCTTGAAGAAGGCAGTTCTATCGGACCCACTATATCTGTGCCCCAACACTCAAATGGCCACGACGCGATTGTCGGATGTAGCACATTTGGAGGTTTCTGTAGAACCACTCCGTGTACTCGCACTCGGTGACGACTTTGGCAACTTTCATACAGTTGGTCATCATTGAGGGCCAGTAGTACCCTAGTCTTTTAATGTTAATTTTCATTTTCGGCCCCGACTAATGAGCGCCACAGAGTCCTGAATGTACTTATTTAACGATTTCACGAGCCTCGGACCTGCTCAGGCATCTTAGCCACATCTGATTAAAAGACCTTTTATATAATGTATTATTTATTAATGCGTAAGACAGAGTTCTTTTCTTGATCTGATGGGCTAGTGACTTATCGTCTGGTAATTTCCCTATTTGCAAGTAGTCTATTAATGGTCACCGCCAATCTTCTGTGTTTTCTGTTATTGCTGCAACTGATTCCTCTCCTTTTTCTGATTTCTGTATCATATCCATGTCGAGCTGTGATAGGACCTGTCGTCCCTGAATTGACACTTCAACTGACTCATCTTGTAAGCAGGCAAATTCTTTCGCAAGGCGAGCTAGCGCATCTGCGAAAGCATTTTCTTTTCTAGGGATCTTGTAGATCGTTACATTCGGAATATGTTCCAACAGTTTCATGGCATACTGAAAGTACTCCTCGAGTCTTGGCATTAAAATTATGTATTGTTCGGCGACCTGTTGAGTGATCAACTGAGAATCTCCGTAGATGTTGATGTCCGTTATTCCCATTTGAATGGTTAATTCCAATCCTGTCATGAGGGCTTCGTATTCTGCCTCGTTGTTTGTACATGGTTCTGTTAAGTGGTAGGAGTATCTTAACATCCCCCGCTCTGGTGTTATAAAGATTAGTCTGATTCCTGCTTTACCGGGCACTATCGTTTGCAATTCTTTGTTCTTCTCTGCTGAGGATGCTCTGTCGAATTATAGTTCCCAACGTCGATCATCAGGGTCTTCTAGGCTCATTATCTGCTCGTCAGGCAAATCGTCGTTGAGAGGCGAATTTGCTGGTAAAGGGTGTGCTGCAAGGAAGTTAGCTAGAACTTGTCGCTTTACGGCGCGAAGAGGAACGAAAGTTATGTCAAATTGCAATAGTATCATCGACCACCTGGAAAGTCTGCCAGAAAGCGTCGGTCGGGTCATCAAGTATTGCAACCGATTAACTCTCGAAATAAGGTTGACCTTATGAGAAAGCATGTAATGTCTGAGCTTCTGTGCGGCAAAGATCAGGGCCAAGCAGTGCTTCTTAATAGGAGGATACTTTACTTCCGTCGGAATTAGACGACGGCTTAAGTAGTATAGAGCATTTTCTTTTCCCTCATCATCGACTCTGGCTAGCGAGGCTCCAAGGGAGTCTTCTAAAGCTGCGGTATAAAGTATCAACGGTCTACCTGAGACTGGGACTGCAAAGATAGGAGGTGTCATTAAGTATCGTTTGATGTCATCGAAGGCATGTTGACATTTCAAGCCCCAAGTAAACTTGGCATCCTTCTTAACCAAAGCAGAAAAAGGCTGACACCTTCCTGACAAATTCAATATAAAGCGTCGAAGATATGCCAACTTTCCTTGAAAGGATCGTAGCTATTTCAAGGTTTTAGGAGGTGGCATTTCTAAGATAGCTTTAATCTTTTCCGGATCAATTTCAATTCCGTGATGTCGGATAACAAATCCTAAGAATTTCCCAGAGGTTACGCCGAAGGCGCATTTTAAGGGATTCATCTTAAGGTTGTATTGTCTTAGTCACTCGAAAACAATTCTCAAATCATAGAGGTGATCTTCCTTCAGTTTGCTTTTGATGACCACATCATCCACGTAGCACTCAACTTGGTTATGAATGAGATCATCAAAAATCTTCGTCATTGCTCTTTGGTATATTGCTCCTACGTTCTTTAGTTCGAATGGCATTACTGTGTAGCAATACACTCCGATCGGCGTTCTGAATGCTGTGAGCTTTTCGTCTTCTGATGCCATCTTTATCTGATTGTATCCTGATGATCCATCCATGAAAGAAAAGATTTCATGTGTTGAAGCAATGTCGATCATCAATTCTGGAATTGGTAGTGGAAATTCGTCCTTTGGACATGCTTTATTTAAATCTCTGAAGTCTACGCAGATTTTGATCTGACCATTCTTCTTTCTGACTGGTACCACATTGGCTAACCAAGTAGGGTATTGTTCTTCACGGAAAAATTTAGCGTCTATTAGCTTTTTAACTTCGGCTATTACTTGTTGCTCAATTTCTAGACGCATTCTTCTGGGAGCTCGTCTGACTGGAACAGAAGTAGGATCCACTCCTAACTTCTGAACTGTGACTTCTAGAGCTAATCCTGGCATTTCATCGTAACTCCAAGCAAAACAATCCTTGAATTCCATTATTAGCTTGATTATTTCATCGGAATCTTCTTTGTTGAGTAAGGAGCTAACAAATGTAGGCCTGGGCTCTTCGTTAGTACCTATGTTAACTTCCATTAACTCGTCTATTGTAGATTTGATTTCTTCTCCGAATTCAAGTGGAGCATCACCGATTGGTGGATCTTCAAGATCTTCTGAAGCTTCCAAGCAGTCTTCATTAGGCTCACAAGTGACAACTAAATAAAATTCCGTATCATTAACTGATCCTATTGTGCCAAATCCGAGACCATGTTTTGAATTGGGAGGCCGACCGACATTATTCCATAATTTTTCAAAGTGTTGTGATCGGCCTTTTGTCCATTGTCGAGGTAAGACACCACGCTGAATTAAATTTTGAACACAGGGAGAATACCACTCAAAAGGTAATTCCATTAATTCGGAAGAAGTACCATCTTCAAATTGTACATCTTTTTTAGTATTGGAGGAGGAAGCACCACAGTAAAACTTGATTGGCTTGGTACCACCACCATGCACTTCCTTGACCACCATACCCTTGATCTTATTAGAATGGATCGGGGTCAGGGTCATAGTATGCACATGATGGTTAATCTTCTCGTACATTGATTTATAATCTTCATTCTTTTCATCTTTGAGAGAGATCTTGAACTGGGGTTTCTTTTGACTTATTGTCGCTGCTTCTTTCTTGATTTCTTCTTCTTCTTCGGAAGTGTTATCCCAATCAACAATGATGACCAGTTTCTTTTGTCCAACTGTTCCAACATTTCTTCCACGTCCTCATCCCCGGCCTCGACCTCGGGTGCGAGTTCTGGAGAAATCTTCACCATCTCACCGTAATGGAGTGGTGAGTAACTGTTGGACTAGAATTTCAGGTTCTTCATCGTCTCGAATTTCTTTTTCTTCATTTGGTATGGTATTTCTAGAAAAGATTGTTTTCTTCGGAGGCGCATAGTAGGCCGCATCTTCATGAATTCCAATTTCATGCACGGAGAACGTTGTAAGTCACCTTTGATACACTGTTCCCCTCCTTCGTAATACTTTATGCACTGGTGCAGAGACGATGGTACAATCCGATTTTCATGGATCCATGGTCGACCCAGTAGAGCGTTGAACGATGTCTCAGAATCAATTATGTGGAATTTTGCGGTTGTCTTTGCTAAATCACCGGTCTTCATTAGTAGTGTTATCGATCCAAGAGCTCTCTCTCCTTTTTGATTGAAGCCTCTTAATAGCATCTTGTCTGCTTCAATTTCGCGAGCATCAATTTCCAAATATGCTAGCGTCCGAAGATTCATTATGTTGATTGATGCTCCTGGATCAACCAACACTCTGGAGAGCGTAAACTTTCCAATAGTGACTGAAATGTATAACGGTCGGTTGTGATCGACCGTTCCCGCAATAGATCATTGTCCGTGAAGGTAACACCTCGTCGTTCTTTTAACAAGCAAACCTTGTCGAAGGAATTACCGCCATTTGAGCTAAACAAATTTCCGGATCAAGAAAAGCCTTGATCAGAGCCTCTCTCATCTCCTTTGACAGGATCAGAGCATCGTATATGCTTAGTTTGGCTGGTAGCTTCCTAAGATGGGCTAGCACGTTGTAGTCCACTTTATTGCCATGTTCCTTGGTTTCTTCCCGAATGGGCAATTCCTTTACCGGGGTTGGTTCTTCTTGAGCAACCACCTGCTTTCCTTTATCTTTTGGACCCATTCTTAGGGGTAGGACTTTTCCACTTCTTAAATTTACTTCAGTTATCTCTTCTGAATTTGGTGTCGAATCTGCCGGTGTATCCCCTTGAATTGGAACAACTAGCTCTTCTGAAGTTGCTTCGGTATCTGATGGTTCTAATTCTATCGTGATCGGAGCCCCTCGAAATTCATAAATGGACTCGTTGCTTGTCGAGCTTTCGTAGCCTCCTTTGTGAACATCTTCTTCGTCGTGGTCATCAAGGTTGTGTATGATTTGAGAATCTTTATTTGTATTAGGATCGAGATCCAGATTAAGTCGGTCGTCGCTAGTTACGTAATTGTTAGAAATAGTCAAAATGTAGCCAACTCCATAACCCTTATCATTATAAGATCCCGCCGGAGCGAGCAAATAATCATACAGTGTCAGGAGTTCGAGGGATTTCTCCCCCAAATCGGAAACAACCATCCTAGGATAAGCAGCCCCTAGTCTACCCTTCGGAGCCTCGGTCTTCTTTTCTTCCACGATTTTCTCCTCCTTCTGGGCGCTTCTTCAATCGCAAGTGATAGTGCCGGCTTGACAGGTTTCAAACTCTGAGTTGAAGCGCGTACCGAGGCAGTCTGGATGTGATCCAAAATTTTCTTCGATGATCTTGTCCAGACAGTACTCCATCCATTATCAGTCGCGTAAGGGTCTATCGGAACAATAGGATCCGTTGAAATAACATTGACGGAACCTCCCTTCTGAGGTTTCTTCATGTATTCCTTTGGGATCGTTATGTTCCCTTTTCAGAGATTTTCATCAAGCCAACTCTTGAAAGTGATGCAATCTTCTATCTTATGTCCAAGCATCTGGTGGTAAGGACAATAGTTCGGATGATCTTTCTTATTGACTTCTTCCGGCTTCTTGGGCTTTCGTAGCTGAAAATCCGGTGTCTTCATTAAGCTGCAGAACATCTTCGCTACTACTTCCGTTTTTAATGGATATTCTTTATTTAGAAGTTCCCTTAAGGTATGCGATGAACGAGGAGGTTGTTCATAATACTGAGACGACTGATAGCTCGGACGAGGTTGCTGATAGCCTTGCTGAGGTTGCTGAAAAGTCCGTTGTGGTGGTTGATAACTAGGCTGTGGCCGCTCTGACTGTATCTGAACAGGCTCCTTCCCTTTATGTACTGCCGCGACGATTCCGAATTTCTTCTCGAATGTTTTCACGGGCTTCTGTTTATCATTATTTTCCGCGAAACTTAACTGTTTTGCCTCTTCTTGCAAGCTCCCGGCCTTGCTAAGCAACTTCTCAAAAGTCTTGATTGTAAACCCTTTAAGGAGAAGTGATATCGGACCATAGATACTTTTAAGCAGGATACCGACTACATGTTGTTCTTGAAGCTGTGGTTCACATTTAATGCTTAAGTTTCTCCATCGAAGTATGTAATCCACTAAAGTCTCGTTCGCTTTTGCCGCTCCACCACTAGATCATCGATAGTGATGTGGTATCGAGCCCCGACAAATCGTTTCACGAAGAGATTTTCTAGTTCGAAAAGGTCTTTACTGAACCGTTCGACAATTCTGCGTACCAGTCGAAGGCAATCCCTGAAAAACTGCTGACGAACTGGCGGAAGAGTAAAGCGTCGCTCCCACCGGCATTGCAACAACTAGCACGAAAATGTGCGACATACTGCCGAGGGTTTCTTGTTCCATCAAAAGTCTTAAATAGAGGTGGTACGAAGCTTTTCGGGTATTGGACTGCATCAAACTCTTCGGGGTAAGGTCTACCCTTCTGAATAGATGCTCCACTCTTGGATTGTGCTAAAGCTTCTCGCACCTGCTATTCTACCATATTTTTAATATCCTTTTCTGGAATCATACTTTGTGTAGAATCCTTCTTTGGTTGCTCATCCGCATTGACGGATGCGATCTCTTTTCCTCCATCCGCAATATGGATGATCTCTAGGGGTGTCTCTTTCTGAGGCTGGGCCTGACTTTGGAGAGTGGCTAAGGCCGCAGCCATCTCTTCCATCCTCTTTGCCATCTGGGAAATTGTATCATCTCTTTCTCGAAGCTGTGCTCTTAACACTTCTGGTTCATCTCTTTCCGCAGCTACCGGAGCACCTTGCGAAGCTGACGATGCTCGTGTCTCAACCATGTTGATCTCAGCATACTCGTCATTCATAAATTTTGATGAGTCGATTTCATCTCCTAGTTCTTATTCTCTTTCTTTTGCTAACCGTCAGATGTCAGTCCTTAACTTATCCTTGGCATCCTGCAGTGGCCCTTTTTGCACGGTCTCGCAGTTGTCTCGTGACGGTTGTTGAACTTCCTTTCCAGGAGTCCCCTTTATTGCAGTAGCACTTTCTTCTTATTTGAGTCTCCTGACGAGACATTTGCTTCTCAGGGCATTGCATTGGTCTTAGTGCGCCAGTAGTAGGTCGCCATACCATCCTTCTTGCAGCCGGATGCCTAGGACCGGATGGTCTGTCGGCTAGATGCTGGAAGGTGGTATCCTCCCTAATTTGTAGACCCGATACAACAACGGGTGGATCGGCTTTTATCTTCTTCTTTGGTTTTTCGTGGCAACGAATGAGGCTCTATTCGCGGTCCGAGGCAGGATTTAGCTGGCACTCGTCCTATCCTTCTTAAGATTTCTGACACAGGGCATCTTTCTTTCTTCACCAATCTTTCTATCACAGCTTGCAGTCGGGCAAATGGCATAGCCTTATCCCTTTTCCTCTTGTAATTTTTGTAGTACGCAGGTCGGGGTAACGCGGTGGCGATTCTACGGGCATCCTCTTCATCTGATACGGCAGAGAGAGGGTGAAACCTGCTCCCTTCCAACAGAGGTATATACTCAGGCAATTCTTCTCTTTCCTCAGGAATTTCTTCCAGAAAAGTAACTTCAGTAGCTCTGGCTTTCTTGGCGATCTTCCTGCTTCTATTTCTCCTTTGAGTCCGAGTTAGGGGTGCAATTCTTGAACTGGGGCCAATCTAAAAAACAGATGGTATTGTAGCAAAATCTGTACCCTCCAAAGTGATAGGCTCCTCATAGACTTGGATTTCCTTCCCCTTCAGTTTGGCAGAAGTCGGGGTCGGTGCGGAGATGACTAGACCGGTAGGGGTAGAGACAACAGTCCTCCTACGAACAGTAGTATTCCTCTCAACTGGAACCTTCTACAGGGGAGTGAATTCTTGAGCCGACTTCAAATTGAACTCAATCACGGGCTCTTCAGTTTCTGACACTTTGTCCATTAGTGTGTAGAGAGTGACGTTAGTGAACTTAACATCTGTGTTGCCAAATCCTTGTCCGAAACGGATGATCCCATTGTCGGGCAGTTCATCCTTGTAAATGGCGAAGTCCATTCCATTGGGGAAGGAAAAGATTAACTTTGGGGTAGTCATTTTCTGCAGGGTAGATTCCGAATGTCAGTCCGGAATTATGCTTCTTTTTGTTGTAAAGTTTAGGACGAAAAAGAAAGAGTTCGAACACATTTTCATTTATCTTAGTGTATTTGTGATTTTAAAAGGATTTATTCATCGAAAGAGTCGTTTATTAGAGGATTTGTTTATTAGGAATGGAATGTTTAAAGGTATAGAAAAGGTAAGGGTTTCGATTCAGAATCAGAAAGGAAGAGAAAGTCTTATGCAAGACTCCTCGACTCGAATGACCGCTCCTAAACTAAAACCTATTGGGGTTCCACCCCACCTCAAAAAAGAGGTAAAAGGATCTCGGATCCTCTCTGTTTAAGGGTGTCTAAACAGTGCCTCCTAAATCCGAGAGGGGTTGGCTATACTCGTTCAAGACAGAAATAAACGGGGTATTCCAACGGAAGAATGGTAGTTTTGGTTCATTAGGAGCATGAACTCCCTACCGATTTATGAAAGCAAAACCATCTGATCAAAATGGAGAGAAGAACTAGTCCCCAGCGGAGTCGCCAGAAGTTGTCGGCATATTTTTAGGTTTTAAATTTAATTTAAATATATATAATTTAGAAAGCAGCATTTGATTTTGAAAATAATTTTAAGTTTGAAAATTTTAAGATATGAAATCAAACCGATCTTACATCCCAAATAGTTTATATAAACGAGCACCGCATCACAAACCGTGTATCTATCCCAAAGAATAGACACACTACTTGATGATGGGACTCGATTAAATAAACTAGAAGATTTGTGACATCCGTTTGGTCTGCGAACCAATTTTGTAAGCCGACAAGTTCCCCTGCTTAATATAAATGAATTAAGCAGGGTTTATATTACCTGGGTTCTTAAAGATCCCTATAAGGGCAAGCCCCTATAGTTAATTACATCTTAAATGACGGGAATCATTTAAGAAAACTCTCGATAATGATCAGTGGTTTTGCTCTCAAGAATTTCAAAGTTTAAGGTTTTCAAAGGATTAAATTTTGGAATTTAAAAAGGGGGTGGATCAAATTTGGAATAGTTATTTTCAGGAGTTCAAAGGAAGAAAAGTTAGAGAAGCTTAGGATCCAAGAAGAATCTTGGCAACTTCCCAAACTATTCTATGGTTTGGTTTCAATTTGAGAATTTATTTAATATTTCAATCCTGCCAATTTTAATTAATTAGGACTTATATTTGTATGATGTAATCACACAAACAGCCTCGAATATATGAGGGTTTATGTCGTACCGAACGACTACCTCGGAGTCCTAAGATCGGTTAGGGCTTAATTTACATGACATGATCATGCAAATGTCTAACGAAGAGTTGAGGATTTATGTTGCGCTAGGCAAACTACCTCAAAATTCTATGGCTTGGTATTTAATTCTAAGAATGGTTTTGCTGAAGTAGACTCAGGTTTTGCTGACGAAGATGGTCGTGCTGCCCACCGTACTCCAAGCTTCTTGTTGTTGCAGAGGTTTAGTTTTAGAAGTCATAAATCAGGAGATGAGAGAAGTGTTCTGGTTTTGAGAAAATCTTAAAATCCAAGTGTTTTTAATATTTTAGTTAAACAAATCTTAAAGTTGTTTAAACAAGACCGATTAAGATCCCACGATTCCGTCATCCCGACACTGTTATTTTCATCGAATTCACTTAGTCCTGATGAATTTGCTAAACTCAACTGAATGAGTTCCACACTTTCATTTAGACCGTGGGAAATCCCGTTAGCAACACGTGGGTTACATCATCCAAGGTATTCCCGATCATTCAATGAGACGTTTTAATTTAGTTGTGATTGTAGTTTTATTTTTTTGTTTGTGATTAAATTTTGAGTTGTTTTATATTTTGAAATGTTGGGGCAGTGAATTTTATCTTGCAATGACTTTTAATTTAGTTTTGGTTTCAGTTTAGGGACTATCCTAAAGGTTTTGGTTTTCATGCAACAGTTTTATTTATCATGTAAGAAAAAGAAAAGTACAATGCATGTAAGTAAATTGCAATAATGTAAATTGCAATAAAATAAAAGCGTACCTGGAGGGTATTCCCGTCATCCCAAGCTGCACTTAAAACACAAGTTAAGGCATTTGAATATTTCAACAGATACCTAGGTAAAGCTAAGGGAAGGGTTTTGGTTGTCTACCAAATTCCTAATCCTATTACTAGTCATCCCCTATGACGTCTAGGTTCTTGGTTTCGTTAAAGGATGATTTTCTTCATCAAAGGACAATTAAATTCAGTTGTTCTTCTAAAACATCCCGTCATATTGAGGAAGTGTTTAGGACGAGTTCTAAACATCTTTTCAATATTTCTGGGATTGCTTTGAGTCCAAGTAAATTTAGTTGCACAGTGAATTAATCATCCAGGGGTTTTGTTCCCTTGCTCAGTGAACTAGGACATTTGAATATCCTATAAGTGAAGTAACACTTCACCTGATACTTCATTTAAGAGTTATAATAATAATAAGAGCTTTAAAAGGGCAAATTTATTACGTATTTTGTTGATTTAAACTTAATGATTTAATTTCAATTTTGACTTAATTATAAAAAGTTAGTTTAAGTTTGGAATAGTGTTCAAGTTATTTTAGATTTAATTCTTAATGATTTCATTTAGGTTTGTTATTAAATGATTTTGATTTAATTTAATTCAACTTAATTTTAATTTAATTTATTTTAATTTTAACTTAATTTGATTGATTTTGATTTTAATTTAATTTGGTTTAATTTAATTTAATTTAAATTTAGTTTAATTTAATTTAATTTAAATTAAATTAATTTTAATTTTAATCTAATTTAATCTAATTTAATTTTAATTTAAATTTAGTTTAATTTTAACTTTACTTTAATTTTTAATTTAATTTAGTTTAGTTTAGTTTTAATTTAATTTAATTTTAATTTTCTTTAATTTTAATTTATTTTAATTTTAATTTAATTTAATTTTTAGATTAGTTTTAATTTTAATTAATTTTAATTTACTTTAATTTAGTTTAGTTTAATTTTAATTTAATTTTAGTTTAATTTTAATTTTAATTATTAATTTGGATTATTATTTTAATTTTTTAATTAAGAATTAAGTATTATTGAAGTGATTTATTTAGGGATTTTTAAATTAAAGAATAAATATCTGCTTAATAATATCCATACTTTAATAATTCTAATTTTCATTATTCTTCCAAAATTTCAATTAATTAATTAATTAAAGTTTTATTTTAATTATATTAGAAATGGTTAGTATGTTTCTATCCTCAATCATTTCAGTTTCAATCATCCAAAATCAGTTTAAAATCAAATATTTTACCCTCCCTTTTTTTATTAACCCTAAAATTTTAATTAAGGGTTGAAATTTTTTAATTACCCTTTTGCCCTTCAAGCTTAATAATTCTATAACTCACTAAACTAAGCTCAAATGAAATTAAATTTTTTATGTGACCTCACTCACATGTCAATTAAGACATTAGAGGAGAAAATGTGATTTTTCTGTATTTAATTTATTTATGTAATTATTTTTAATGGAAAATAGGGGTTTTCAAGGAAAATTCAATAACATGACCAACGAAATGTTTCTGTCCTTAAAAAAACTATGGGATATTCCTAATGACCAGATGACCATTTAGACCAATTTTGGTGATTTTTTGAATTATATTTTATTTATTAGAATTATTTTGACTTTTGGAGTATTAATTAATTTAAAAATAAAATTGAAGTTGAAAAATAGGTTTTATATTTTTCAAAAATCTTTCTAATATCAGGAAAATCATAGAACAAAATTTTATATTTTTCTGATTTTTCTTTGATTTATTATAATTAATTTAGTGGAAATGTTAAAGAAAATCATTTTTTTTAAATTCAAAGATTGTTTTATGCCTTTAAAATTCAATATCTTACCCTAGAAACTTAGGAAAAATATTTAGTTTGTTCCTATGTGATTAGAATTCAAAATGTGACATTTTGGTGATTTTTAGTATTTTTATGATTTTTATTATTTTTTAATTATTAAAATATTAAAATAATGATAAAAATCAACTTTTTTTAGAAAATTACAATTTTAATTTTCCTAAATTCCTCATATATCAGAGAAACCGCAAAACAATTTTTGTGAATTTTTGAAAAATTTTTTGTGAGTTATGAATTTTTAAAGTCTACTTTTGGTTATGTGGCTTAATTAATCCATTTAGTGGGGTTAAACATTTTCAATTGATTTCAAATTTTTATGTGGTGTTCCTCTGATCCTAAAGATCAGTGAAGAATTGTTTTCAAGTTAATTTGATGTGTAATTAACCCTAATTAATTAAAGTTCAATTTTGGGTGTTTAGGCCAATTAGGGTTGTTTCATGTGAATTAACTCAAAACCTATTTTTTATAAGTTCTTTTGGTCATAAGAAACTTCACCAAATTTTCCTAGAATTTATTTTACAACATGCTAATTATTGGAATTAAAATACTCAAAACAGTAACATGCAATTAAAAAATCAATAACTTCTCGTAGGGATGGCCTCTGACCTTGGAAAATTCACGGAATGTTCCCAAGTTCAGAGGCTTCAAAAGCCCCATGGTCTCATGCCATAGTGAATTGCCTATGCAAATGGAGAATTAAAACAATGCAGAGAGTAAATAAATCATTAAAAATAGAATACTCATTGAAATTACTTGATTTCTTTTCCACATTATTCTCCTCTATTCACTGAGCAAGAGGGTACTTTTGTTTTATTTTTATGATTTTTCTACACAAAGTTATGCATTTTTGAAGTTCTGGGTATTTAATAAATAAGAAAATTCCCTAATTTTCTACTTATCCACGCGGCGCCACGCCATCCTTGGCAGCTCCGAAAGGCCACGCGGTGCACTCTGATTCCGCGCCGCCATCTGAGTCAGCGCTGCGGGGGCCCATGGTTCACGTACCATCTCCTAGTCCGACTCCATCTGAGTCGTCCGTCCAATACACGCGCGAATGAACGACATCTGTTCATCGTCGCCGATCGACTTCACCCGAGAGCCGTCCATCTTCCAGGCTTGATATCTCTCTCGATTCTTAACCGATTTCTACGTTCTTATACTCTATGGATTTGTCTTGAAGAGACAAACACATCCATACAGTTTATGTGGCATGAAATTAACCCAATCAAAATAGGGAATGTCCAGAAGCTCGGGAAGAAGAGAGAGCTCATACCTTTGCTCAGAGAAGTGTGGATTCGATCTGAGAGTTGTGTCGCCTTCAATTGAGTCCAAGTAAGCTCCAGATGAAGTCTCTGGCCCTGGGGAATTGTCGAGACCTGATTTCCACCGACCCGATTTCAACCTTTGGAGGCTAGAACAAATGGGTGGCTCCGGAGAGGGGCTTTCACTAGGGAACTCCTTCTCTTGGTCTTGTGCAGGTGTGGGTGAGTTTAATTTGATTTTGGTGGAGGATTTGAGAGTGTCCTATTCTGGCCTGAGAATTGAGCTCCAAAATTGAGCTCAATCAGTGGGAATTAGGGCAGGAGGACAGTGGGGATAGAATGCTCTTGGCTAGGGGAAGCTTTGTGAGGAGTTTGGAGGGATTTTGTGAAGGTCGATTTCAGCCAACCTTTTGGTCGAGAGGGGTTGGCTGGCTTAAATAGCCATGGCCATGGCCTCCCAGGGGGAGTTAGGGACTGGGATCAGCTGCTCTGGTGAGGAGAAGAACAGCCACAATGACCATTTGGAGTGGGGCAGCTCAGCCATGGGGAATTGCAATTTTTGGTTGATTTGGACCTCTCGGCCTGGTGTTTTCCAACTACTGTGGTGGCCGGCCGGCCAGGGTCAGGTCACTGTTGTGATCAGGAGGATCAGTGCTTGAGGTTTATGAGTTCAATTATCAAATGCCATGTGTAAAGAGGATGAATTGAAATGGAAAGAGGAAGAGGTGATTTTTGCTTGGTTTGGGTCAACCCATGTATTTGGGCTTGGTTCACCTCTCCATGGCTTGATTTTGGGCCGAGGTGGTCAGGTGGGTCAGGCTCACATGTGTGGTGAAGTCCACATCCAAACATGTTTGGATTAATTTTGGGTTAAGGGTAATCATGGTTACGACTAATGACTTTAAGGGAACCTAGAAAGAGCTTCCTCCATTTGCCCAATGTGGTATGGTCACATGTCAAACCTTTCATGGCTTCACATGGGACTTAAGGATGGCTCCATGGCTCTTATATGGCTTGGAAAAAGTTGGCTTGGTTTCGTGGAAATAGGTTTTAGGAATTTTGGTATTTTGGTGTGAAATTTGGATAGTTTGTCATATGGCTTAATCTAGAAAATTTTGATTGTTGATTTAGAATTTAGGGATGATTTTAATTAGTGAAATGATGAATGGAGTGTCAAATGGGCTTTAGCATGAAGTTTTGGCTTTTAAAATTTGGTAAAGGTGGGCTTTTAAAATGGTTTTAGGGGAATGGGTTTTTTTTTATGTTTCAAAATGGGCTTTTAAATCAAAAAAAAAAATTTATAAAGGTCTATGCCAAATAAATGTTTGGTTTAGTTTAAGGATATGTCATGAGTGATTTAAAACAAATTTGGAGTGATTTGGGATTGAATTGGATTGAATTTAGGTTTATTTGGTAAAGGGGCTAAGGTGGGCCAAATTGGCCTAACTTAGGCTAGGGTTGAGTTAATGTTGAAATTGATGTAAAATTGATGTTGAGAAATGTGTATAAGTGTGTTACAAAGAGTTTTCAACTTTTGTTGGGGTTCAATTTTGGGATTTGGGCTAAGTTAGGGTTAAGCTTGGGTTTAGGCTAAATTGGGGATTTTGGGTTTGGGTTGAATTTGAGTGGAGTTTGGGTTCAAGTTTTGGGCAAATTATGTTAGTTTTTTGTTTATGGAGATGTTTAGGAAGGTTTAGAAAATATTTGGGATTAATTGGAGTTGAATTGAGTTGGTTTGGGCTAAGTTTGGGTTATGAGTCAAAATTGGGCTTTAAGCTTAAAAATGAAATTGAATTCAAATTTCAATCAAATTGGGCTTGTATTTGGTCTATATTGATATTTGGGATATTTATATGAAGTTTAGAATTTAATTGAACAAAAATTGAGGTTAATTGGGGTGATTTGGTTTGACATTGGGTTCATTTGGGTTTAAAATAGGCTAAAATGGGGGTTTTGGTAAAAGTGGGGTAAATTGGCAAACTTTGCCCATGGTGTAGTTGAACAAAATGAAATTGGGAATATTTGGGATTTTCTGGATTTTTCTGGGAATTTTTTGAATTTTTAGATTTTGGGTGAAGAGGGGCATTTTGGTAATTTGGAGGGTATTGGGGGTATTTTTGGAAATTTTGGTATTTTTGGCTGTAAATGATCAATTTGATTGGTGGGGAAATGTTCAAGGTTAGTTTTGGAAAAGTTTTGGGTGATTGGGAAATTTCGGTGGTTTTGGGTAGTTTCAAAGGCTTTTAGTGGGTTTGGTTGGTCCGGGGCCCCGGGGGTCAAAAATTAAAATTTTGGAAAAATTAAAATTTTGGAAAAATTAAAATTTTGGAAAAATTAAAATTTTGGAAAAATTAAAATTTTGGAAAAATAAAAATTGAGCCAGTGTGAGTGAAATGGAATCATTTTGGTTGAGCCATGAAACCGTATTAAGCCCATAGGAGCCATGAGAGGACTCATTTGAGGCATTCACTATGTTGTTCCTAACCCTGTTAGCCAGGGGCTTAGGGGTTAAGGACCATCCATATGAATTATCTACATGAGTCAGAAAGTCAAGCTAGGCATGAATAGTTTTAGGATTTGGAATGTGTGTAAAAGTGTAATGTGTGCAGGTGAACCCTCACCAGACCAGGCCACCAAGGGTGATCCTAAGGCCAAAGGTCCTATAGGAAACTCATCCTTTAAACCTCCACATTTGATTCAACACTCTAGGTGAATAGGGGTTTACAATCATGCTTGTGGGGTTTGCAGGGAGTTAAGAAGTGGTTGAGTTTCTAAAGGGGTAGGTTCCATCTCTAGTCCTCTAAGATAATCAAAGGAAAAGCCTAAGGCTAGATCCTAAGTACTAAAGAGGGAAGAGAACACCTCATCAAAAATAAGGTCAACAGGGTCATTTCAAGGACATTTGGTAGGTTTGGCAGGTCCAGGGCCCCGGGGGTCAAAAATTGAAATTTTGAAAAAAGGAAGATTGATCAAATGTGAGTGAAATGGGATCACTTTGGTTGAGCCATGAAGCCATATTAAGCTCATATGAGCCATGAGAGGACTCATTTGAGGCATTCATTATGTTGTTCCTAACCCTCTTAGTCAGGAGCTTAGGGGTTAAGGACCATCCATATGAATTACCTACATGAGTAAGGAAGTCAAGTTGGGTGAGAGTATGGTTTTAGGACTTGGAATGTGTGTGATAGTGTAGTGTATGTGCAAGTCAACCCTCACTAGACCAGGCCACCCAGGGTATTCCTAAGGCCAAAAAGTCTTATAGGGAACTCATCCTTTAAACCTCCACATTTGATTTCAACCCTCTAGGTGATTAGTGGTCTACAATCAAGCTTGTGGGGTTTGTAAGGAGTTAAGAAGTAGTTTGAATTTTTTAAATGGTGGGTTCCATTTCTAGTCCTCTAAGATTAGTCAAAGAAAAAAGCCTAAGGCTAGGTCATAAGTACTAAAGAGAGAAGCAAAAGACCTCATCAAAAATGAGGTCAACAGGAAGTAAAGTATCCTCCGATTGAGAAGCATTGTTTGGCCCTGATCTTCACTGCTCAAAAGGTCAGGCATTACATGCTTTCTCATAAGGTCAACCTTATTTCGAGAGTTAATTCGTTGTAATACTGGATGACCCGACCGACGCTTTCTGGCAGACTTGCTAGGTGGTCGATGATACTATTGCAATTCAACATAACTTTCGTTCCTCTTCGCGCCGTAAAGGGACAAGTCCTAGCAGACTTCCTCGCAGCAAACCCTTTGCCAGTGGATTCCCCTCTCGACGACGATTTTCCTGACGAGCAGATAATGAGTCTAGAAGACCCCGATGATCGACGTTGGGAACTATACTTCGACGGTGCGTCATCAGCACAAAAAGACAGAGAATTGCAAAGGATAGTGCCCGGTAAGGCAGGAATCAGACTAATCTTTATAACGCCGGAGCGGGGAATGTTAAGGTACTCCTACCACTTAACAGAACCATGTACAAATAACGAAGCGGAATACGAAGCCCTCATAACAGGATTGGAATTAACCATTCAGATGGGAATAACAGACATCAACATCTACGGAGATTCTCAGTTGATCATTTAACAGGTCGCCGGACAGTACAGAATTTAAAAGCCAAGACTCAAGCAGTACTTTCAGTATGCCATGAGACTGTTGAAGCAAATTCCAAATGTAACGATCTACAAGATTCCCAGAAAAGAAAATGCTCTCACAGATGCGTTAGCTCATCTTGCAAAGGAATTTGTCTGCTTGCAGGATGAGTCAGTTGAAGTGTCAGTTCAGGGACGACAAGTCCTATCACAACCCGACATGTATACAATACATAAATCAGAAAGAAAAACAGAAGGAACAATTGCAGCAGTGACAGAAAATATAGAAGATTGGCGGCAGCCATTAATAGACTACTTGGAGGCAGGAAACCTGCCTGACGATAGGCCGTTAGCCCATCAAATCAAGAAAAGAACTCTGTCTTACGCATTGATAAACAATACATTATACAGAAGGTCTTTTGACCAGATGTGGCTAAGATGCCTGAGCGGGTCCGAGGCTCGTGGAATCGTTAAAGAAGTACATTCAGGACTTTTCGGTACTCATCAGTCGGTTCCGAAAATGTAAATGAAGATTAAAAGACTAGGGTACTACTGGCCCTCAATGATGACCGACTGTATGAAAGTGATGACCGACTGTATGAAAGTTGCCAAAAGCAGTGCTAAGTGCACGGAGTGGTTCTACTCCAACCTCCAAATGTGCTACATCCGACAATCACGTCGTGGCAATTTGAGTGTTGGGGCACAGATATAGTGGGTCCGATAGAACTGCCTTCTTCAAGAGGACATCGCTTCATTCTTGTAGCTACTGACTACTTTTCTAAATGGGCATAAGCTATACCACTCAGAGATGTGAAGGCACACCATGTGCTATAGTTTTTCATGAACCAAGTCGTCTACCGTTTTGGGATACCGCGCAGGATCAATTCAGATAATGCGTCTGCATTCAAAAGTACAAAGATCAACAATTTTGTCAGAAGACACGGGATCGATTGGCGATAATCAACGATCTACTTCCCAAGAGCAAACGGCTTGGCCGAGGCTTTTAATAAAACTCTCGTTCAAATTTTAAAGAAAACTTTTGATGACAACAAGAGAAATTGGCACGAGAAGTTGTTAGAAACCTTATTGGCCTATAGGACGACTTTTAGGACTCCTACTCAGTCTACGCCTTACGCTTTAGTGTACAGGTCCGAGGCAGTCTTGCCCCTGGAAGTTCGGCTTCCGTCACTCCGAATTGCAGTTGCAGAATATATCACTACAGAAGAAAATGCCAGACTATGACTGAAGGAATTGGAAAGCTTGGAAGGGAAAAGACTTTCCGGGTAGCAGAATTTGGAACTGTATCAAGCCAAGATGATCCAGGCTCATGATAAATTAGTCCGTCCCAGGACATTCAAAGTCGGTGATTTGGTTTTGGTTCTCAGAAGACCTATTCTTGCACATCGCAAGATAGGTGGTAAATTTGAACCAACATGGGAAGGACCGTTCGTGGTCGAGACAGTCTACTCAAGAGGTTCCTACCAACTGGTGAATTGCCGTGGAGAACGACCCATGCTTCCAATCAATGGATGGTATTTAATGAAGTATTACGCAACCTGATGTTTCGAAGGGTGGCCTCTAAAGTAGAATCTTATCCCTAGAAACACGGGTAAAGTAATCACTTTGTGACTGGGTCCGAACCCAAAACAAAATAAATTGGATGATAAAAAAAATCTCATCAATGAAAATGTTAAAAAGAAAACATGGGAAATCGTAATAATAAAATGTCAATCTTTCCTTTTAAATCCATTTATTCCTGATATTTTCTCATCTTTTCCTACTTCCTTTAAATTTAAAATAAGTGAATAAGAATTTTTAAGTATTTTTCTTATTGTTCTTGTTCTTAGTACAGCCCTTGATCCTTTCCTTATTTTTTCACAAGGAAATGTCGAACGAGTGGTTGTTCTAAACTTTAGAAATGGCGTGAGTCTAGCACTTGATGAGAAGAGGGTGAGGGATGGAGCAGTGATAGAGATTGACTCAGACTTCACACCAGCTGGCTTACAATACGAAGAAATTGATTGGATCCCAGTTGATCGAGAAGAACTTCACAGCTAGACAGTGATGAAAATGGGTGGCCCGAGCCACCAATCCAACAGCAAGAAAAGAAAAGCAAACACCGCGCATGCAGTCGGAGAAGATAAGAAAATTAAGTCCGTGGTTGCCACATCAGAGGGTAGGCTTGTCAGCGCCGCACCCGCTGAAATTCAAGGGGTAAGAAGAGCTACTCTCACTGCTACCCAGCGAAGAAATAAGAATCGTTGCATTCGCAAAATGTTGACCAAGTTAGCAGTAGATCAACATAAACAGACAGTGGATACTGTTAGTACAAATGCTCAAAGGAGACCAGTTCGTCAGGAACCTAAAAGAAGAAAGTCAACTCCAAGAAAGTCAGAACAGATAAAAGAAATATCAAGAAAAGCAGAAATAGATTCAGTACCCTGACGCCAATCAAATGTACCGGATCCGAAGAGTCTTGTTGCAAAAGCAACCCCGGAGGATGTCCCTACAAAGACTATCCCCGAGGAGCCGAGACATGCAGAAGAACGTGCTGGGGTTGAGCCATACATCCCGCAGTATGTTACTAGACACCGAGGACTTCAGATAATCCCGGAATACGAGCTGGAGAAAATGAAACTAGTTGAGAAGAAAACCTTTGAATACTTTGAAAGAATTGGAGACAAGAGGGCCAACATCTTGGAAGGCCTCGAGCCGCATACGTATGTATTCTCGCATTACGAGCAATAATAAATTGTAGATCGCATCCTCGAATTACGTAAAATGGGTCGATCCGGTCGCTCGAGAGAAAAGACCTATTCGAACCCCGAAGATGGATGCCAGGAAAAGGAAGAATTACAATCCAATGCGGATGTTGCTACAATTTTGCCATAGACAGAAAAGAAATCCACCAGGGATACTCCTTCACAGTGAGGTGGATCCGATGCCAAGAATCATTAAAAGAATGGTGAAAAGGATGATAACATGGAGGGTATCATGTCGCGTATCGCATACCCAATACCGCATTATTAACATCTACAAGGAAGGCGACTGCATACCTCCACATATAGACCATCATGACTTTGTTAGACCCTTCTGCACAGTGTCATTCGTCAACCAGTGCAACATCACGTTCGGATGTAACCTCCGGATTGCAAGCCCCGGTGAGTTTCGAGGGCCGGTGGAGATACCACTACCGGTAGGTTCCGTCCTGGTGTTAAAACGAAATGGAGTAGACGTTACGAAGCATTGCATTCCAGGAGTGCCTGTGGAGTGGATCTCAGTTACTTTTAGAAGAATGGACGACAGAAAAATGCCTTACCACTTTCGACCGTATCCGAATTGGAGAGTCTCCGGCCCTACGAGCCGCGAGTTACATGGGAAATAAGACACCTCCAATACACATCCATGCGACATTCCCGCCAAGGGTGGCTTGGAAGGTGATGTTATTGCCCATGTTTCTTACTATTCATACATGGATTTTCGACGGACGCTTTGGATGGATCAACAAGAATCTTACACAATCCGTTTTGAATTTACATGGATTGTATGAGACATTAAATTTCCGAGGAAAATGTCATCATGATTAGATCAAGTTGTATGATGTATTTTCAGCAAGTTGGAGTGAAAACAACTACGTCATATTTTGCCTTCACCTCTTTTTGTGCAAATTGAATGAGAAACGCCGTTATAGTTAAATGAACTTTGAACGAAGAACAGAAAAGAAAAAAAAATAAATGAGAACTTTTCCTAAAAATCTGAATATTAAAATGAACTTCAAATTCACATGAACACTAAATTTTAAAAAAAATGATAATAAAATAAAATGGGATCTTTAAAGGATAAACAAAATGAATCTAAATCTCAAATTGAATCCCGATCTGAATCCTCTGATTCGAACCTTTCAGTTCTTCTCTAAACCGAAATTTGTATGAAACTCTTTTGAAATTTGAATATTCTCTTCGACCTGTCGTTAAGTCAAGTCTTTTCAGCTTGGTACGCTTACCGGTTCCTTTCGCCTTCTTTCCTCCGTGTTTTAGAGGATCGACTAGTTCTGTTGACACGGAGCCACGAACTTTGTTTGATTTGGTTCTGATGGCATGAGACTAGGTCCCTCTTCATACAAATAAATTTCTAAGACTGGTACCAAATTCCAGTTCTCTTCCTTCGAGGTCGGTACCAAATTCCGACTCTCTTTCGAATTGATACCTAAATTTCAATTCTAAATTCCAAGAATGGTACCAAATTCTAGTTCTATTCCTTCGAGGTCGGTACCAAATTCCGACTCTCATCCAAATAGATACCTAAATTTCAATTCTAAATTTCCGAGACTGGTACCAAATTCCAGTTCTCTTCCTTCAAGGTCGGTACCAAATTCCGACTCTCATCCGAATTGATACCTAAATTTTAATTCTAAATTTCCGAGACTGGTACCAAATTCCAGTTCTCTTCCTTTAGGATCGATACCTAAATTTCTATTCTCTTTCGAGGTTGATACCAAATTTCAATCCTCTCTTTCGAGACTGGTACCAAATTCCAGTTCTTTTCCTTCAAGGTCAGTACCAAATTCTGACTCTCTTTCCGAGATCGATACCTAAATTTTTATTCTCTTTCGAGGTTGATACCAAATTTCAATCCTCTCTTTCGAGACTGGTACCAAATTCCAGTTCTCTTCCTTCGAGGTCGGTACCAAATTCCGACTCTCATTCGAATTGATACCTAAATTTCAGTTCTAAATTCCGAGATTGGTACCAAATTCCAGCTCTCTTCCTTCGAGGTCGGTACCAAATTCCGACTCTCTTTAGAATTGATACTTAAATTTCAATTCTAAATTCCAAGACTGGTACCAAATTCCAGTTCTATTCCTTCGAGGTCGGTACCAAATTCCGACTCTCATCCGAATTGATACCTAAATTTCAATTATAAATTTTCGAGACTGGTACCAAATTCCAGTTCTCTTCCTTCGAGGTCGGTACCAAATTCCGACTCTCATCCAAATTGATACCTAAATTTTAATTCTAAATTTCCGAGACTGGTACCAAATTCCAGTTATCTTCCTTCAGGATCGATACCTAAATTTTGATTCTCTTTCGAGGTTGATACCAAATTTCAATCCTCTCTTTCGAGACTGGTACCAAATTCCAGTTCTCTTCCTTCGAGGTCGGTACCAAATTCTGACTCTCTTTCTAAGATCGATACCTAAATTTCGATTCTCTTTCGAGGTTGATAACAAATTTCAATCCTCTCTTTCGAGACTGATACCAAATTCCAGTTCTCTTCCTTCGAGGTCGGTACCAAATTCCGACTCTCATTCGAATTGATACCTAAATTTTAGTTCTAAATTTCTGAGACTGGTACCAAATTTCAGTTCTCTTCCTTCGAGGTCGGTACTAAATTCCGACTCTCTTTCGAATTGATACCAAATTTTAATTCTAAATTTCTGAGACTGGTACCAAATTCCAGTTCTCTTCCTTCAAGGTCGGTACCAAATTCTGACTCTCATTCGAATTGATACCTAAATTTTGATTTAAAACTTTCGAGATTGGTACCTAAATTTCAGTTCTCTCCTTTTGAGGTCGGTACCAAATTCCGACTCTCTTTTCGAGATCGATACCTAAATTTTGATTCTCTTTCAGATTGATACTTAAATTTCAAATCTCACTCTCTTGAGATCAGTACCTAAATTCTGATTCTCATCCTTTTTCTGTCGATACTTAAACTCTGATTCTCACTCCGAAGCTGGTACCTAAATTCTAGTTCTCTTCGCAATCCCGAGGTTGAAACCCAGGTTTCAATTCTCATTTCAAATCCAAATTTCAAATTCAAAATTTCCTTAAATTGATTTTAAATCAAAACTTCAATCGAAATTGAAACTCAGAACAAATCGAAATCTAAACTCACATACTGAAACTTGAAATTTAAAGGTAAAATGAAATCTAAATCGAATTCCCCAGATCTTGTAATTTGGAGTTCACCTCCTTTTCCCTTCCCGCCGAGAGTTCAGGAATCTCTAGTCTTGGAAATATACCTGATACTCCCCAGCGAAAATTCTTCTACTTTGTCCTAAGTTTGTCACTTGGACAACTGTGTTGGTTTTGTTGATCTCTTCGGTGAACGCCAATACGCGCGGTGTGCTTGGTTAGCACACCACACCTATTGGGGGTCCATTTGTTGACCTCATTTTTGATGAGGTCTTTTGCTTCTCTCTTTAGTACTTAGGATCTAGCCATAGGCTTTTCCTTTGACTAATCTTATAGGACTAGAAATGGAACCCACCATTTAGTAATTCAAACTACATCTTAACTCCCTGCAAACCCCACAAGCTTGATTGTGGACCCCTAATCACCTAGTGGGTGGAAATCAAATGTGGAGGTTTAAAGGATGAGTTCCCTATAGGACTTTTTGGCCTTAGGAATACCCTGGATGGCCTGGTTTGGTGAGGGTTGACTTGCACATATACTACACTCTCACACACATTCCAAGTCCTAAAACCACACTCTCACCCAACTTGACTTCCTGACTCATGTAGGTAATTCATATGGATGGTCCTTAACCCCTAAACCCCTAGCTAAGAGGGTTAGGAACAACATAGTGAATGTCTCAAATGAGTCCTCTCATGGCTCATATGGGCTTAATGTGGCTTCATGGCTCAACCAAAGTGATTCCATTTCACTCGCATTTGATCAATCTTCCTTTTTTCAAAATTTCAGTTTTTGACCCCCAGGGCCCCGGACCCACCAAACCTACCAAATACCCTTGAAATGACCCAAAATTTACAAAAATACCTAAATTACTCAAGATCCCTCAAAATCAATCCTAAACACTTCCCACCACTTAAATTGACCATCTTTGACCAAAAATACCAAAATTTCCAAGAATACCCCTAAACCCCCCCCAAAATTACCAAAATACCCTTTTACCCAAAAATCCAAAAATTCTAAAAATTCCCAAAACATTCCAGAAAATCCCAATCATTCCCAATTTCATTTTGTTCAACTACACCATAGGCCAATTTTGCTAATTTACTCCACTTTTACCAAATCCCCCAATATGACCCATTTTTTAACCCAAGTGAACCCAATGTCAAACCAAACCACCCCAATTGACCTCAATTTTTGTCCAATTCAATTCTAAACTTCCATTCGATATCCCCAATATCAATTTAGACCAAATCCAACTCCAATTTTATTGACATTTGGGCCCAATTTCAATTTGAAGCCTAAGGCCCAATTGTGGCCCATGACCTAAACCTAGCCCAATCCAACCCAACTCAAACCCAATTGGCCCCAAATCTTTTCTAAAACCTTCCTAACATCCCCATAAACAAAACAATAACTTGATATGCCCAAAATTTGAACCTAAAATCCACCTAAAACTAACCCAAAACAAAAATCCCTTAAATTGACCTAAGCCTAAACCTAACCCAAGTGGGCCCAAATCCCAAAATTAGAGCCCAAACAAAGTTGAAAACTCTTTGTAACACTCCCATAAACATTTTTCAACATTAATTTTACACCAAATTCAACATTAGCCCAACCTTAGCCTAAGTTAACCCAATTTGGCCCACCTTGGCCCCTTTACCAAAAAATCCCAAGTTCAACCCAATTCTACTCCAAATCACACCAAATTGATTCCAAACCACTCATGGCACATGCGTAAACCAATTGAAACATTTTTGTAGCACAATCCTTTACAAAATTTTCATCCTAAATTTACTTTAAATCCAAAAGCCCACTTCCTTAAACCACTTTAAAAGCTCATCCAAAATGATTTCAAAAAGCCCAAAATCAATCCAAAGCCTACATGACACTTTCATCTCATCATCCATTTAATTAAATCACTCCCTATGTTTCAAATTCATCATTGAATTTTTCTAAACTAAGCCATGTGCTAAATTACCCCTAAATACCAAAAATCCTTAAAATCTTTTTTCATGAAATAAGCTAACCTTTTCCAAGCCAAATGTAAGCCAAATGTGAGCCATTTACAAGCCATATGAAGCCATGAGAGTTTTGACACCTCACCATGTTAGTTATGGAAAATTGAGGGGCCCCTTTCTTAAGCCTTCCTTAAGCTTTTTTAACCTCATCCATGATACACACTAAACCAAGTTAGCCACCTAATCCTTGATGGAGACTACACCATTTCCTCTTGGCTGACCCAAATGATTCTTTTCAGCCTAGATCCAGGCCTTGGGTGGTGCGCAAAGCCCAACACCATGGGTTGACCCATTTAAACCCAAAATAACCTTTTCCCCATGCCATTGCAATCCAACTCCTTTACACATGTCCAAAGCCAATTGTTGGCACCAAACTCAAGCCCTGACCTCCCTGACCCTGGGGTGACCCATGCCTGGCCGGCCAGCCACCACAGCCGCCGGAAACCACTAGGCGGAGAGGCTTAATTTGAATTAGCTGGCTTGTCCCAACCTAAATGGACACTGTGGCTGTTCTTCCCTTGGCCAAGGCAGTTGATACAAGCCATTAAACCCCCCTGGGAGGCCCTCCAGCCACCTCTATTTAAACCCACTCACGTCTCGGCCAAACAAGGTGATGAACCAGACCTTAAGGAAAATCTACCAAAATTGCTCCAGGACCTTCTCCTAACCTAGACCAGTTGATCCCCAGTGTTCCTTTGCCCAAAACCCATTAACAAAGCTCAATTTCTGAGTTGAAAATCCACCCAAAAACCAGGACATCTCTAGAACCTCCACCAAATCCAAATTAAACTCACCCACACCTGCATAGGACCAAGAGAAGGAGTTCCCCAATGAATGCCCCCTCTCCAGGCCACCCAGTTGCTCCAGCCTCCAAGCTTTGAAATAGGCTGTGGTCACTTTCATACTTAGATAATTCCCCAGAGCTAGAGAATTCATCTGGAGCTTCATTGGGTTCAATCGAAGGTGCCACAACACTCTGATTGAAGCTTCACTTCTCAGAGCAAAGGTATTGACCTCTTCTCCCTCCTAAGATTCCAGCAATTCTCCATTTTGTTTGGGTTAATTTCATATCTTATAAACCATATAGATGTGTTTGTCTCTTCAAGACAAATCCATAGAGTATAAGAACTTGAAAATCCATTGAGAATCGAGAGAGATATTGGGGTTTGAGTGTGGACGGTCATGGGTGCACACCAGTCGTAGACAATGACCAGGAGCTGTTGGATCGCGCGTGTATCGAATGGACGGTTCAGATTAAGCCTGACAGCGCAATGTTACGTGAACGCGGGCCCCTGGAGCACTGAGTCAGATGGCGGCGCCGAATCACAGAGCGATGCATGGGCTTTTGATCCGGACGAGGATGACGTGGCCCCGAGTCAGATAAGTAGGAAATTAGGGTATTTTTGAATTATTCAAATGCCCTAATTTAAATAAAATAAAAATACCCTCTTGCTCAGTGAACAGAGGAGAATAATGTGGAAAAGAAATCAAGTTAATTGGATGAGTATTTTATTTTTAATAATTTATTTATTGTTTCCAATGTTTTGAATCTCCATTTGCATAGAGAATTCACCATGGCATGAGACCATAGGGCTTTTGAAGCCTCTGATCTTGGGAACATTCCCTAAATTTTCCAAGGTCAGAGGCCATTCCTGTGAAGAGTTATTGATTTTTCAAATTCATGTCACTGTTTTAGGTATTTTAATTCCAATAATTAGCATGTTGTAAAATAAATTCTAGAAAAATTTAGTGATGTTTCTTAGGACCAGGGGACCCTATGAAAAATATATTTTGAGTTAATTCATTCATAATAACCCTAATTGGCCTAAACTCCCAAAATTTAATTTGAATTAGATAGGGTTAACCACACACCAAATTGACTTGAAAATAATTCTCCATTGCTCTTTAGGGTCAGAGGAACCTTACATAAAATTTTGAAATCAATTGGACTTGATTAACCCCACCAAATGGATTGATTAAGCCTCATAAGCAAAATGGAACTTTAAAAATTCATAACTCCAAAAATACTTTTCAAAAATTTACAAAAATGATTTTGGAGCTTCTCTGATATCGGGGAGTTCAAGAAAATTAAAGTTAGAATTTTCTAAAAATGTTGATTTTTCATAATATTTTAATATTTTAATAATTAAAAAATAATAAAAATCACAAAAATATTAAAAATCATAAAAATGTCACATTTTAACTCCTAATCACTTAGGAACAAACCAAATATTTTTTCTAAGTCCCTAGGATAAGATATTGAATTTTAAAGGCTTAATGTAATTTTTAATATTAAAAAAATGAAGTTTCAACCTTTTTTACTAAAATAATTCTAATAAATCAAAGAAAAATAAGAAAAGTATAAAATGTATTTCTCTGCACTCCTTGAGGTCAGAGAAATTTAAGAAAAATATAAAATCTATTTTTCAATTTTTGTTTTATTTTAAAATTAATTAATACTCTAAAACTCAAAATAATTATAATAAATAAAATATAATTCAAAAAATCACAAAAATTGATTTAAGTGGTCCTCTAGTCATTAGAAACATTCCATAATTTTCTTAAGGATAGAAACTTTACCTTAATCATGTTGTTGAATTTTCTTTGAAAACCCCTATTTTCTACTAGAAATAATTATATAAATAAATTAAATTCAGAAAAATCACATTTTCTCCTCTAATGTCTTAATTGACATGTGGGTGAGGTGACATAAAAATTTTAAGTTCATTTGAGCTCAATTTAGTGAGTTATGAAATAAATAAGCCTAAAAGGGCATAAAGGTAATTAACAATTTTAACCCTTAATTAAAACTTTAGGATTAATCAAAATGGAGGGTAAAATATTTGATTTTAACTTTCTCTTGGATGATTGAAACTTAAAGAAATTAAAAGGGTAGAAACCCATTAAACACTTTGAAAATATCAAAATGAAACTCTAATTAATTAAATAATTTAAATTTTGGAAAGAATATATTTAAAATTTTTATTATCAAAATAGGGATATTATTAAGAGGAAATTTATTGTTTAATTTAAAAATCCCAAAATAAATCACTTTAATAATATTTTGTTCTTAATTAAAAATTAAAATAATAATCTAAATTAAATAAATTAAAAATTAAAAGAAGATAACCCTTAAATGAATTAAAGCTTAAAATGTTAAATGGTCCAATAATTAAAATCAAATTTAAAATCTTGGAGTTAAGTTAAATTAAATTAAATTAAGTCAAGTCAAAGTTTAAATTAAATTAAATTAACACCTTAACAATTAAATTAAATTAAATTTAAAATAGTGAGACTAAAATTAAATTAAATTAAAATTAAATTAAATCAAAATTAAATTAAATCAAAATTAAATTAAATTAAATTAAATTAAAAGTAAATTAAAATTAAATTAAATTAAATTAAATAAAATAAAATTAAATTAGATTAAATCAAATTAAATTAAATTAAATTAAATTAAAATCGCTTAACAACAAACCTAAATGAAATCATTAAGAGTTAAATCAAAACATATCAATGATTTCAACGCCTCTTTCTATCTAAGTAGATTTAAAACATAAACATTAATCTGAAATACTAAGATAATTGAAAGTGTAAAGATTTAAATTAAATCTAAAAATAATTTGAACATTATTCCAAACATAAAATTATTAGTTAAAACCTCATAATTAAATTAAATCACTTTAAATCATTAACTCAAAATTTAAATTAAGAATGATTAAAATTCTCAACAAACCCAACTTGCCCTTAAAGGCTTTATTTATTATAACTCTTAAATAGAGTATTAAGTGAGATGTCACTTCATTCATCAGGTAATCAAATACCCAAGTTCACTGAGCAAGAGACAAAGTTTAACTAAACTCCTGGATGATTAATTCACATGTGCAACTAAATTTATTTGGACTCAAAATAATCCCAGAAGTATTGAAAAGATGTTTATGACTTGTCCAAAGCACTTCCTCAATATGACGGGATGTTTTAGAAGAACAATTGAATTTAATTGTTCTTTGATGAAGAAAATCATCCTTAAACCTAACCAACAACCTAGACGTCATAGGAAATGACTAGCAATAGGATTAGGAATTTGGTAGATAACCAAACACCTTTCCCTTAGCTTTACCTAGGTATTTCTTGCAAAAATATGTTTAAATACTCTAAGATGTGTTTTAAGTGCAGCTTGAGATGAAGGGAAGACCCTCCAGGTGCGCTTTTATTTTATCACAATTTACTTTATTGCAATTTACTTATATGCATTGCGCTTTACTTTTTCTTGCATGATAAATAAGACTGTTGCATGAAAACCAAAACCTTTAGGATATTCCCTGAACTGAAACCAAAAATAAATTAAAAGTCATTGCAAGATAAAATTCACCGCCACAACATTCCAAAAATATAAAAAAACTCAAAATTTAATCACAAACAGAACAACAAAACTACAATTGTAACTAAATTAAAACGTCTCGTTGAATGATTGGGAATACCTCGGATGATGTAACCCATGTGTTACTAACAGGATTTCCCACGGTCTAAATGAAAGTGTGGAACTCATTCAGTTGAGTTTAGCAAATTCATCTAGACTAAGTGAATTCGATGAAAATAACGGTGCCAGGATGACGGAACCCTATGATCTTAATCGGTTATGTTTAAACAATTTTAAGATTTGTTTTAATTAAAATATTAAAAACACTTGGATTTTAAGATTTTCTCTAAACCAAAACACTTCTCTCATCTCCCGATTTATGACTTCTAAAACTAAACCTCTGCAACAACAAGGAGTTTGGAGCGTGGTAGGCAGCACGGCCATCATCATCAGCAAAACTCGGATCTACTTCAGCAAAACCTTTCTTAGAATTAAATAACCAAGCCATAGGACTTCGAGGTAGTTTGCCTAGTGCAACATAAATTCTCAACTATTAGTTAGGCATTTGCATGATCATGTCATGTAAATTAAGCCCTAACTGGTCTTAGGACTCCGAGGTAGCCGTTTGGTACGACATAAACCCTCATAACTTCGAGGTTACTTGTGTGATTATATCATACAATCATAAGTCCTAATTAAATAAAATTGGCAGGATTGCAACATTAAATAAACTCTCAAATCTATACCAAACAATAGGATAGTTTGAGAAGTTGTCAAGATTCTTCTTGGATCCTCGGCTTCTCCTACTTCTCTTTCTTTGGATTCTTAAAATAAACTATTCCGAATTTGAGCTAATCCTTATTAAAATTTCCAAAATTCAATCCTTTGAAACCTTAAACTTTGAAATTCTTGAGAGCAAAACCACTAATCATTATTGAGAGTTTTCTTAAATGATTCCCGTCATTTAAGATGTAATTAACTATAGGGGCTTGCCCTTATAGGGAACTTTAAGAACCCAGGTAATATAAACCCTGCTTAATTCATATATATTAAACAGGGGAACTTGTTGGCTTATAAAATTGGTTCGCATACTAAATAGATGTCACAAATCTTCTAGTTTATTTAACTGAGCCCCATCATCAAGCAGTGTGTCTATTCTTTGGGATAGATATACAGTTTGTGATACGGTGCTCGTTTATATAAACTATTTGGGATGTGAGATCGGTTTGATTTTTCATATCTTAAAATTTTCAAACTTAAAATTATTTTCAAAAAAATCAAATACTACTTTTCAAATTATTTTTTTTAAATTAAATTAAAAATTCGCCGACAACTTCTGTAGGCGACCTCCTTTTCAAAATACAACACTCAACCTAAAAATATGCCGACAGTAATATGTTCACACTTGGATTTTATATATACTTGTGAAGTTTTGTTGTGTGTATGTTTATTTGTGTTAATACATCACTTAATCACTTAAAATTTATGTTTAAAATGGTCGACCAGATGACAACAAGGCTTAAAATTGATCGAAATTGTAAAAATCAGAAAAATGATCAAAATTTAAGAATCTCATCGGCGGCGCACTCAAGGCCGCCGACGGCGTGTTTTTCTCGAAACTATTGAAATTAAATTCAATTAAGCTCGCCGACAGTGCGAACGACCCCGCCGATGGTGAGATCTCAAAAGTTACCTTTTAACCGCGATTTGGCCAGTCAACCGCCACTATTCATCGTCTTCGTCCCTTATTTACCAAAAATTTCGAACTAGGGCTTGAGAGATCTTGGATTTGAAGTGATTTCAACACATTTTAACACCGGATTTCATCTTCCCTCGGTAAGAGCTTCCCTCCTATGTAAAATTTTTTTATTTTCATCATGAATTTCTTCCACATTGAGGAATTTCCGAAAAATTAAAAATGTGAAGAAAATACTTGGAAGAAATTCATGGAACTTGATTTAGATTACTTTAAGTCACCTTTGGAAGCCATTGTATTACTGTTTTGGAATTTAGTTTCGATTTTTGTAATTTTCATAGATCAAAAAATGGTTCCCCGTCAAAAGAGGCGACTTGAATTTGACGAGACTAGGTTTATAAATGCTAAAGCCCAATCAAGATACACTTTAATCTTCCAAGGAAAGAAGTGTATTCAAGATCGAGTTTTTGATAATCCTAGAGGAGAGGTGGAACATATTATTAGAGAAAGGAAGTGGGAAAACTTTTGTTACTGTACTAACAAGGCTGTTGTAGAAGTTGTAAAAGAGTTCTATGCCAATCTGACTCAACTTGAGGACGAGCCTGTAAAAGTAAGAGCATTTTCTGTTAATTTTAATGTTGCCGCATTAATTCTTTTACGAGCTTCACAATTTTTACTCTAGCGAGTATGAAACATTTGGAACTATGGAAGGTCCGTTAGACGATGTTATTGACTTTCTCACTGATGGGAAAGGGATTTGAAAAATTAGGCATCGTGAACGGATTAACTTTCTTCTTACCATGATGAATGCCACAACTAAGGCATGACATTATTTCATTTGTTCTACTTTGCTGCCTACCTATCACCATAGTGAAGTATCAAGAGATAGAGCTGTTTTGAATTTCTGTATTCAGAACAATAGAAGTATAAATGTGGGGAGTATTATTTATAAGAATATTTTGGCCACGACAAAGAGTGAATCAAGTGGATATTTAGGACATCCTGGCCTCATTTTTGTACTTTGCCAATTATCTGGAGTGGAAGCTAGAGACAATGAAGAATGGGTATATTCTATGAAACCCATTAGTAAATCCAATTTGAAAACATATGAATCTCATGAAGAATGGAGATCTGGGAGTAGGAATAATGCACCTTCTACCAGTAGAGATAACCACTCTACTAGTTATGACCCTCCTGCCTCTAGCTCCCCTACTCTTTATGATTTGATGAATGAGATGACCCTGTAGCGGAAATGTTTTGAAAATTTTGATGAAATACTTGGGAGAATAGATCAAAGGATTGAAGGATTAGAGAAGATACATGATCATGATAGTGAATATCTTCAGCGGCATTCTGATTTGGAGATTGCTTATTATGATGCTTTGGCTAGATACTATAGAGGTGAGCCTGATGTTACTTTTCTAGAATGCCTCCGGTATACTCGCTATCAGCCCAATGCACCTACTGACCAGGGAGATGAAGACATAGCATTGGATTTTAATATCTGATTTTTAAAATTTGATTTTGATTTGATGTTTGTGTGTTTTGTTGTTGCATTTTCATTCTGTTATTTGTATTTTGTGAACTGTTTTATTTTATGAGATACGTATTTTTTTTGTAGTTTGTATTTCCTTTCTTAATGGATTGTGATTTGTGATTGTAATTATAATTGTGGACTCTAAGTTTAAATAGTAGACTATTTGTTATTGTGCTGTGAAATGCAATTGTTATTTTGTATTGTCCTGTGTAGTTAATTGTTGTTGTTAAATGTTTTATTTTATATACTTTTTTCAAAATTTCATTACCCCAGCAAACTTTCTAAACTGTTATATATGTAGAAAGTTCATAATATTACAAGTCAGTTGAAGTTAAAATCTGCAACAGTTTCAGAGAAATGAAAATGCCTAAAGTGTAAAGGTATGATTTTTATATTTAGAATTTTTTTCTTTCAACGCATATTATTTCTATTATTTAAAACTTTAAGTTTGGGGGGAAGAAAAATATTAACTATTATATGTTCTCAAATTTAAATATTTTCAAAATTTATAAGATGATTTTTGTGATAAAATTTAATTTAGTTAAGTATATTTAGATTTTATTTAAATATTGTAGAAGATTCAAAGAAATATTTTTAGTAATGAAAATTAATTTTGTAGGTTAAGATATTTAGTATAAGAGGATAAGACTATAGTTAACTATTTAAAGTAAAGAAAACTATATTTTGAAATATTAAGAATCTTAGAAATTTATTTGAGAAAGAAAATATTAGGACTCAATGATGTAAAGACTATGAATTACATATAAGGCAAAGAAATGTTTTAAGATTTAAATTTAGGAAAAGAAGAGTGAAGTTCAAAATTATTAACAGGCTATCCAAATATAGTAATCCTCACTTGAAAAAGAAAAAGAATAAGAAAAGATTGAAAAATAATCCCTGAAAAGGAAAGAAAAATATATGTAGGATTGAAAAACAATCCAAATAAAAAGAAAAGAAAAAGTAAGTGAGGAGAAGCTTGAGGAGATGCCATATAAAAAATTGGCTTCACTTGGATTAACCTAAAGGGAAAAATAATTACATTTCTGAACATATTTATGGACTAGTTTCTTTACTAGTAGTGTTCTCATGAATTTCCTATCATCTGAATATTCTAAGTGAATTAATATTGGAACATATAGTAATTCTTGAAATGAATAGAAGACTAGAACTCTTAGACTTGATGAATAGATAACTTTATATCTGCAGAGTTAATCTAATTACTTGAAAATCTTTCTAAGAAGTCTTACTATGATATTTATTTAAATCAAAATTATAGTTTCTGAATTAAAACTTTACCACAATGAATCATAACTTTTATGTAGTACTAAAAATTACTTGAGGACAAGTAATAATTATGTTTGTGAGATTTTGACCCACTGAAAATATGTTAAGATTTTCATGCCTATTTTATATTGATTTTGACGATATTGCACTTTAAAGAAGGGTTTTTTTGATGATTTGTTGCAGGCATGTTGATTTATGGACAATGGAGCAAAAAAATACAAAAAAGAGCGAATTTTGAGCAAAAAGGACCAAAAATATGAAAATTTGATCTAGGGCGCCGACTGCGAGCTCGACGGCGCTGAAGGCGAAATTTTCCCGAGAGTTCAGAGAATATATTACAAGGAAGCCCACCGACGGTGAGATCAAGGCCGCCGACAGCCGGCCTTATGAAAGGGAGTCCAAGGCTAAGTATTCTAGAAGGCCGCCGACAATGAGAAAGTCGGTTATCTTACGAGGTGCATCGAATGTGGATGATTTTTAAAGTGATGCTTGGGAAACTCTTAGAAACTCTTCAACTACTTTAAAAGAAACAATTTGGGGCCGAATCTGGAGTCCATTGAGTCCATAGTGTGTCCACTAGAGTGTCAAGAGTGTGTGTCTAGTGAGTCCAAAGGGTTTCCAGAGCGTTAGTTAGTGTCTTGTTTTCATTGTAGTTTATATAGTGAGTTCAATTAGTGATATTTGTGAGGGATTCTTTGAGAGATTGTAAGAGTGAAAGGGAAGTGAGAGATTTTTCCTCCTTGCCATTTCGAAGGAGAATTCTGCGTGCTGTAAAGAAAGTAAGAGATTCAGAAGAACTTCAAGGAGTTTGCTTGGGGAGGAATTCGAGGTGAGTTGTATTTGCTTATTTTAGTCTGTAGAACTTTGCTTTTATATAAGTAATCCAAGTTTTGTAGTATCTTTTCCAAGAAACCTGAGTAGTTTTTCTGTCTTTCTCCTTTTTTTGATATTTTTGTGAAATGGTGATTTGAATTAGTGTACCAAGAAAATTTTAAAGAAGTTGTGATAATCTTTCAATTAAATCTTAATTTACATTCAATCTGGCCAATTGATTAGTTAAAATATGTTGAGTTTAACAACTATAGTGAAGATTACATCCGAGATTCAGGGAGGTCAAAGTCCTAGAAAGTAGGGTGCAAATAAATAGGGAAATAATATTTATCGGGCGTAGAGTTGGAGATTTTAGAGTGAAAGACTAAAATCCTCAGTTCGGTCCTATCGTTTGGGTGTTGTCGCATATTTTTAGATTTGTGTTGTATTTTAAAAAGGGGGTCGCCTACAGAAATTGTTGGCAAATTTTAGGTTTTATTTTTAATTTAAATATATATAATTTAGAAAGTAGCATTTGATTTTGAAAATAATTTTAAATTTGAAACTTTTAAGATACAAAATCAAACTGATCTCACATCCCAAATAGTTTATATAAATGAGCACCACACCACAAATCGTGTATTTATCCCGAGGAATAGACACACTGCTTGATGATGGGGCTCGATTAAATAAACTAGAAGTTCTGTGACATCCGTTTGGTCTGCGAACCAATTTTATAAGCTGACAAATTCCCCTGTTTAATATAAAGAAATTAAGCAGGGTTTATATTACTCGTGTTCTTAAAGTTCCCTATAAGGGTATGCCCCTATAGTTAATTACATCTCAAATGACAAGAATCATTTAAGAAAACTCTCGATAATGATCAGTGGTTTTGCTCTCAAGAATTTCAAAGTTTAAGGTTTTCAAAGGATTTGAGTTTTGGAAATTTCAATTGGGAATGGATCAAATTTGGAACAGTTTATTTTAAGAGTCCAAAGAAAGAGAAGTAGGAGAAGCTGAGGATCCAAGAAGAATCTTGGCAACTTCCCAAACTATCCTATGGTTTGGCTTCAATTTAGGAATTTATTTAATGTTTCAATCCTCTCAATTTTAATTAATTAGAACTTATGTTTGTATGACATGATCATACAAATAGCCTTGAAGATGTGAAGTTTTAAATCGTATCAAATGACTACCTCGGAGTCCTAAGACCGGTTAGGGCTTAATTTGCATAACATGATTATACAAATGCCTAACGAAAAGTTGAGGATTTATGTTGCAAAGTTGAGGATTTAATTTGGATTATTATTTTAATTTTTAATTAAGAATTAAGTATTGCTAAAGTGACTTATTTAGGGATTTTTAAATTAAAGAATAAATGTCCTCTTAATAATATCCCAATTTTAATAATTCCAATTTCTATTATTCTTCCAAAATTTCAATTAATTAATTAATTAAAGTTTTATTTTAATTATATTTGAAATGGTTAGTAGGTTTCTACCCTCAATCATTTAAGTTTCAATCATCTAAAATCAGTTTAAAATCAAATATTCTACCCTCCCTTTTTGATTAATCCTAAAATTTTAATTAAGGGTTGAAATTTTTAATTACCCTTTTGCCCTTCAAGCTTAATAATTCTATAACTCACTAAACTAAGCTCAAATGAACTTGAAATTTTTATGTAACCTCACTCACATGTCAATTAAGATATTAGAAGAGAAAATCTGATTTTTCTGTATTTCATTTATTTATGTAATTATTTTTAGTGGAAAATAGGGGTTTTCAAGAAAAATTCAATAACATGACCAAGGAAATGTTTCTATCCTTAAGAAAATTATGGGATGTTCCTAATAACCAGAGGACCATTTGGGCCACTTTTAGTGATTTTTTGAATTATATTTTATTTATAATAATTATTTTGAGTTTTAGAGTATTAATTAATTATAAAATAAAATAAAAGTTGAAAAATGGATTTTATATTTTTCCTAAATTTCACTGATCTCAAGGAGTCTATAGAAACAAATTTTATAATTTTATGATTTTTCTTTGATTTATTAGAATTATTTTAGTGAAAAAGGTTGAAAATTCATTTTTTTATTATTAAAAATTACATGAAGCCTTTAAAATTCAATATCTTACCCTAGAGACTTAGGAAAAATATTTGGTTTGTTCCTAGGTGATTAGAATTTAAAATGTGACATTTTGGTGATTTTTAATATTTTTATGATTTTTATTATTTTTTAATTATTAAAAATATTAAAATAATGCTAAAAATCAACTTTTTTAGAAAATTACAATTTTAATTTTCCTAAACTTCTCTGATACCAGAGAAGCTCCAAAACCATTTTTGTGAATTTTTGAAAAGTATTTTGTAAGTTATGAGTTTTTAAAGTTTAATTTTGGTTCTGTGGCTTAATTAATCCATTTAGTGGGGTTAAACATTTCCAATTGATTTCAAATTTTTATGTGATGTTCCTCAGATCCTAAAGATCAGTGGAGAATTGTTTTCAAGTTAATTTGATGTGTAGTTAACCCTAATTAATTAAAGTTCAATTTTGGGTGTTTAGGCCAATTAGGGTTGTTCCAAGTGAATTAATCCTAACCATAATTATCCTAGGGTCCTCTGGTCCTAAGAAACTTCACCAAATTTTCCTAGAATTTATTTCTCAACATGCTAATTATTGAAATTAAAATATTCAAAACAGTGACATGAACTTGGAAAATCAATAACTTCTCATAGGGATGGCCTCTGACCTTGGAAATTCAGGGAATGTTCCCAAGTTCAGAGGCTTCAAAATCCCTATGGTCTCATGCCATGGTGAATTGTCTATGCAAATGGAGAATTAAAATAATTCAGAGAGTAAATAATTAATTAAAAATAAAATACTCAATGAAATGACTTTATTTCTTTTCCACATTATTCTCCTCTGTTCACTGAGCAAGAGGGTATTTTTATTTTATTTTTGTGATTTTCTGTGCAAAGATATGGATTTTTGAAGTTCTGGTAATCAAATAAATAGAAAAATATCCTATTTTCCTACTTATCCACGCGGCACCACGCAATCCTCGGCAGCTCCGAAAGGCTACGCGGTGCTTTTTGATTCGGTGCTGCCATCTGAGTCAGCTGCCACAGGGCCCACGGTTCACGTACCATCTCCTGGTCTGACGCCATCTGAGCCGTCCGTCCGATACACGCGCGAATGGACGACATATGTTCATGGTCCCTGATCGACCTCACCCGAGAGCCGTCCATCTTCCAGGCTTGATATCTCCTTCGATACTTAACCAATTTCTATGTTCTTATACTCTATGGATTTTTATTGAAGAGACGAACACATCCATATAGTTTATGTGGCATGAAATTGATCCAAACAAAATAAAGAATGTTCAGAAGATCGGGAAGAAGAGAGAGCTCATACCTTTGCTCAGAGAAGTGTGGCTTCGATCTGAGAGTTGTGTCACCTTCGATTGAGTCCAAGTAAGCTCTAGATGAAGTCTCTGGCCCTGGGGAATTGTCTAGACTTGAATTCGACCAGACCCGATTCCAAAGCTTGGAGGCTAGAGCAAATGGGTGGCCTGGAGAGGGGGCTTCCACTGGGGAACTCCTTCTCTTGATCTTGTGCGGGTGTGGGTGAGTTTAATTTGAGTTTGGTGGAGAATTGTAAAGTGTCCTGGTTTTGGGTGGAATTTTGGGTGAGAAATTGAGCTTTGTGGATGAGGATTAGGGCAAATTATCACTCTGGGGATCAATTGCTCTAAGTGTGGAGGATAGTACGGAACAATTTTGGCGAAGTTTCCGTATGGTTTGGTGCAACTCCTCTCTTGGCCGAGAGGGGGTGGTGCTTAAATAGAGTTGGCTGGAGGGCCTTCCGGGGGAAGTTAATGGCTGGGTCAACTGCTCTGGGCAAGGGAAGAACAACTTTAATGGCATTGGGCATGGTGCAGCTCAGCAAGAGAGAATTTCAATGTTGGGCTCCTCCCAAGGTCTCGGCCATGGGGTTTTCCGGCGGCTGTGGTGGCTGGCCGGCCAGGTCAAGTCACCATCTTGACCAGTGAGGGCAGGGCTTGGCAATGGTGAAGTCAATTGGAGTTGGCCATGTGTAAAGGTGGTGAATTGAAATGGAATAAGAAAGGGGTGATTTTGGCTTGGTTTGGGTCAACTCATGGTTCTGGGCTAGGTTCACCTCCCCATGGCCTGCTTGGGCTGAAGAGAAAGCTATTTGGCTCAGCTTAATTAGTGGGGGAGAAGTCACCATCCAAATACAATTAGGCTTAAGCATGGTTTAGGGGAATCATGGGAGTGGTTAATCACTCTTAAGAGAATCATTAAAGGGTCCCCTCTTCTTGCCACTTTGGGTATGGTGAGGTGTCCAAGGCTTTCATGGCTCCCATGTGGCTCATACATGGCTTCATGGCTCCATTTGGCTTGGAAAAAGTCAAGTCAACTTTCCTGGAAAGGGGTTTATGAAATTTTGAAAATTTTGGGGTTATTTGATGGTATTTGGCATAATACCATTTTGGTTTGATTTTCATGATGGATTTAGCACTTAGGGAGTAATATTAATTGAGTGAAGATGAGATGAGATTGTAATATGGGCTTTAGAATGGGTTTGGGCTTTTAAAATCTGGTAAAGGTGGGCTTTTAGAATCGTTTAAGGGGATGGGATTTTAAGTTTAAAAACAAATTGTTAAGTGGTAATTTTGTAAAGGATTGGGCTAAAGAAATGTTGGGTTTAGTTTAGTGATGTGTCATGAGTGATTTGGAAACAATTTGAAGTGATTTGGAATTGAATTGAGTCTAATTTGGGTCCCCTTGGTGATAGGGTCAAAATAGGTCAAAATGGACTAACTTGGGCTAAGGTTAGGCTAATGTTGAAATTGATGTAAAATTAATGTTGAGAAATGTTCATGGGAGTGTCACAAAGAGTTTTCAACTTGGTTGGGCTTTGATTTTGGGATTTGGGCCTATTTGGGTTCATGGTGGATTTAGGCCTATTTAGGGAATTTTGGGTTTGGGTTAAATTTGAGTATGGTTTGGGTCCAAATTTTGGGCAAAATATGTTAGTGTTTTGTTTGTGGAGATGTTAGGGATGATTTAGAAAAGGTTTGGGGTTAATTGGAGTTGAATTGGGTTGGTTTGGGCTATGTTTGGGTCATGGGTCAAAATTGGGCTTTAAGTTTAAAAATGAAATTGAATTCAAATGCCAATCAAATTGGGCTTGAATTTGGTCTAGATTGATATTGAAGATATTGAATTGAAGTTTAGAATTGAATTGAACCAAAATTGGGGTCAATTGGAGTGGTTTGGTTTGACATTGGGTTCGCTTTGGGTTAAAATAGGTCAAATTGGGGGTTTTGGTAAAAGTGGGGTAAATTGGCAAAATTGGCCCATGGTGTAGTTGAACAAAATGAAATTGTGAATATTTGGGATTTTCTGGAATTTCTAGGAATTTTCTGAATTTTTGGATTTTTGGGTCAAGAGGGGCATTTTGGTAATTTGGAGGGTTTAGGGTCCCGGGGGTCAAAAATTGAAATTTTGGAAAAGTGAAAATTGAGCAAGTGTGAGTGAAATGGAATCATTTTGGTTGAGCCATGAAGCCATATTAAGCCCATTGGAGCCATGAGAGGACTCATTTGAGGCATTCACTATCTTGTTCCTAACCCTCTTAGCTAGGGGCTTAGGGGTTAAGGACCATCCATGTGAATTACCTACATGAGTCAAGAGTTCAAGTTGGGTGAGAGTGTGGATTTTAGGATTTGGAATGTGTGTGTGAGAGTGTAGTGTATGTGTAAGTCAGCCCTCACCAGACCAGGCCACCCAGGGTGATCCTAAGGCCAAAGAGTCCTATAGGGAACTCATCCTTTAAACCTCCACATTTGATCTCGACCCTCCAGGTGATTAGGGGTTTACAATCGAAGCTTGTGGGGTTTGCGGGGAGTTAAGAAGTGGTTGAGTTTCTAAGTGGTGGGTCCCATTTCTAGTCCTCTAGGATAGTCAAGGGAAAACCTATGGCTAGATCCTAAGCACTAAGGAGAGATGAAAAGTCCTCACCAAAAATGAGGTCAACAAATGGACCCCCAATAGGTGTGGTGTGTTGAAGGAGCACACCGCGCGTATTGGTGTTTGCCAAAGATATCAACTGAACCAACACAGACGTCCAAGTGACAAACTTAGGACTAAGTAGAAGAATTTCCGCTGGGGAGTAACAGGTATATTTCCAAGACCGGTTATTCCTGAACTCTCGCTGTGGAATGGAAAAGGAGGTGAACTTCAAATCACAAGATTTGGGGAATTTGATTTAGATTTCGTTTCATTTTATGTTCAAGTTTTGATGCGTGAGTTTAGATTTTTTATTTAGAGTTCCAATTTTAGATTGAAGTTTGATTTAAAATCAGTTTGAGGGAATTTGGATTTGAAATGAGAATTGAAACCTAGGTTTCAACCTCGGGATTGCGAAGAAAACTAAATTTTAGGTACCAGCCTCGGAGAGAGAATCAGAGTTTAAGTGTCGATTGAAAAGGATGAGAATCAGAATTTAGGTACCGATCTCGAAAGAGAATTGGAATTTACGTACCAGTCCCACAAGTTTGGAATTGAAATTTAGATGTCAATTCGAAAGAGAATCAAAATTTAGGTATTGATTTCGAAAAGAGAGTCGGATTGTAGGTACCGATCTCGGAATGAGAACTGGAATATAGGTTCCAGTCTCGGAAATTTTTGAATTGAAATGTAGGTATCAATTCAGATGAGAATCGAAATGTAGGTATCGATCTCGAAGTGAGAACTGGAATGTAGGTACCAGTCTCGAAAATTTTTGAATTGAAATGTAGGTATCAATTCAGATGAGAATCGAAATGTAGGTATCAATCTCGAAATGAGAATTGGAATGTAGGTACCGGTCTCAGAAATTTTTGAATTGAAATGTAGGTATCAATCTCGAAAATTTTGAATTGAAATGTAGGTATCAATTCAGATGAGAATCGAAATGTAGGTATCTATCTCGAACTGAGAACTGGAATGTAGGTACCAGTCTCGGAAATTTTTGAATTGAAATGTAGGTATCAATTCGGATGAGAATCGAAATGTCGATATCGATCTCGAAATGAGAAGCTGGAATGTAGGTACCAGTCTCAAAAATTTTTGAATTGAAATGTAGGTATCAATTCAGATGAGAATTGAAATGTAGGTATCGATCTCGAAATGAGAATTGGAATGTAGGTACCAGTCTCGGAAATTTTTAATTGAAATGTAGGCATCAATTCAGATGAGAATCGAAATGTAGGTATCGATCTCGAAATGAGAACTGGAATGTAGGTACCAGTCTCGGAAATTTTTGAATTGAAATGTAGGTATCAATTCAGATGAGAATCGAAATGTCGATATCGATCTCGAAATGAGAACTGGAATGTAGGTACCAGTCTCAAAAATTTTTGAATTGAAATGTAGGTATCAATTCAGATGAGAATTGAAATGTAGGTATCGATCTCGAAATGAGAATTGGAATGTAGGTACCAGTCTCGGAAATTTTGAATTGAAATGTACTGTGGAGATTTGGATTTAGCGGGAAATTGAAATGAAATGTGAAAGTGTTTCACATTCCACGAGAATCAATCAAAGTTTGATTATTTGGCGAAGGGTATGAATCCATGTCATCAAACTAAATCGAAAATTTTTCGTGGTTCTAAAATCATCCCGAGAGAGGGTTTCAAAGGAGGTCTGAAGTAAATCTTCATTTGAAGAAGAATTGGAGGGTTTGAAAAGATGGATTTAGATTGGAATTTAATTTGAGATTTAGATTCATTTTGTTTGTCCTTTAACGATCCCATTTTTTTTATTTTTGTTATTTATTTAGTGTTCATGTGAATTTGAAGTTCATTTTAATATTCAGATTTTTTTAGAAAGAAAAATTCTCATTTATTTTCTTTTCTTTTCTGTTCTTCCTTCAAAGTTCATTTAACTCTAATGGCGTGTCCCAATCAATTTGCACAAAAAGAGGTGAAGGCAAAATATGACGTAGCCGTTTTCATTCCAACTTGCTGAAAATACATCATACAACTTGATCTAGTCATGATGACATTTTCTTCCGAAATTTAATGTCTTATACAATCCATGTAAATCCAAAACGGATTGTGTAAGGTTCTTGTTGATCCATCCAAAAGCATTTGTCAAAAATCCATGTCTGAATAGTAAGAAACATGGGTAATAACATCACTTTCCAAACCACCCTTGGCAGGAATGCCGCATGGATGTGCATTGGAGGTGTACTATTTCCCATGTAACTCACAGCTCGTAGGGCTGGAGACTCTCCAATTCTGGATCTGGTTGAAAGTGGTAAGGCATCTTTCTGTCGTATAACCTTCTAAAAGTAACGGAGATCCGCTCCACTGGCACTCCCAGTATACAATGTTTTGCGACGTCTGCTCCATTTCCTTTTAATATCATGACAGAACCTACCGGAAGTGGTATCTCCACCGGCCCTCAGAACTTACCCGGGCCTGCTATCCGGAGGTCAGATCCGAGCATGATATTGCATTGGTTGAGGAATGACACTATGCAGAATGGTCTAACAAAGTCATGATGGTCTATATGCGGCGTTATGCAGTCGCCTTCCTTGTAGATGTTGATAATGCAGATGTTGGGTATGCAATCTGTAGGCAATACCCTCCATGTTATCATCCTTTTCACCATTCTTTTAATTATCCTTGGCATTGGATCCTCCTCACTGTGACGGAGTATCCCTGGTGGATTTCCTTTTCTGTCCTCTGCAAAGTGATCGCAACATCCGCATTGTATTGTGACTCTTCCTTTCCCTGGCATCCATCTCCGGGGTTCTGAATAAGTCTTTTCCCTCAGACGGCCTGCTCAACCCATCTTCTGAAGTTCTAAGATGCAATCCACAATCTGCTGTTGCTCATATTCTAAGAATACATCTGTGTGTAACTCGAGGCCTTCCAAAATGTTGAGTCTCTTTCCTTTAATCCTTTCAAAGTATTCGAAAGTCTTCTTCTCAACATTTTGCATTCTTTCTACTTCATATTTTGGGATGATCTGCAAGTAATGAGGCCTAGTAACGTACTGTAGGATGTATGGCTCAATTCCATCATGATCTCCTACATACATTGGCTCCTCGGGGATTGTCTCTGTCGGGACATCCTCCGGGGTTGCTTCCGCAACAAGGTTCTTCAGATCTGGTATCTCTATCCGGCGTTGAGACACTGACTCTATTTTTGTTCTTCTTGGCACTTCTTTGATTTGTTCTGATTTTCTTGGAGTTGACTTTCTTCTTTCTGGTTTCTGACGAACCGGTATCTTTGAAATGTGTGTGCTGGCAAAAGCGGTTGTTTCTTCGTGTTGATCTGCTGCTTGTTTAGTCAACATCTTGCGGAAACGGTGATTCTTATTCCTTCTTTGGGTAGCAGCGAGAGTAGCTCTCCTTACCCCTTGAATTTCTACAGGCGCGGCGCTGACGAGCCTTCCCTCTGCTGTGGCAACTACAAACTTGATTTTCTTGCTTTCCTCGATGCTAGTCTTTCTTTTCTTGTTGCTGGATTGGTGGCTTGGGCCACCCTTCTTCATCACTTTCTGGCTGTGAAGCTCTTCTCGGTTAACTGTGACCCAATCATTTTCTTCGTACTGTAGGCTGGCTGGTGTGAAGTCAGAATCAATTTCTATCACTGCTCCATCTTTCACTCTCTTTTCATCGAGTGCGAGACTCGCGCTATTTCTAAAGTTGAGGACCAATCGCCCTTTCGACATTTCCCTGTGAAGAAGACAAGGAAAGGATCAGGGGCTGTACTAAGAACAAGAACATTAAGAAAATATTTATCACTGAAGATTCTTATTTACTTATTTTAACTTTAAGGAAAGTAGGAAAAGATGAGGAAAGATCAGGAACAAGATTTGATTTGAAAGGAAGGGTAAAACTTTATTATTATGATTTCACATATTTTATTTTTAGCACATCTTTTTTTTTCTTGTTAATGATTTTTTTTTGTCATTCATTTTTTTATGTTTTTGGTTCGGACCCAGTCACAAGTGGTTACTTCACCTGTGTTTCTAGGGATGAGAATTCATTCCTTCGAAACATCAAGTTGCGTAGTACTTTTTTAAATATCGCCCGTTGATTGGAAGCATTTGTCGTTCTCCTTGGCAATTCACAAGTTGGTAGGAGCCTCCTGATTAGACTGTTTCGACCACAAACGGCCCTTCCCAAGTAATTTTAAATTTACCTCCTATCTTGCGGTGTGCAAGAATAGGTCTTCTGAGAACAAGAACTAAGTCACCGACTCTAAAAGTTCTTGGGCGGACCAGTTTATCATGGGCCTGGATCATCTTAGCTTGGTACAGTTCCAAATTTTGCTGTGCTGCAAGTCTTTTCCCTTCCAAGCTTTCCAGCTTCTTCCGGTCGTAATCTGGCTTTTTCTTCTGTAGTAATTTTATTTGCGACTGCAATTCTGAGTGATGGAAGCTGAACTTCCAAAGGTAAAACTGCCTCAGACCCGTACACTAAAGCGTAAGGCGTAGACTGAGTAGGAGTCCTAAAAGTTGTCATGTAGGCCCATAAGGCTTCTAACAACTTCTCGTGCCAATTTCTCTTGTTGTCGTCCAAAGTTTTCTTTAAAATCTGAACGAGAGTTTTATTAAAAGCCTCGGCCAAGCCGTTTGCTCTTGGGTAGTAGATCGTTGAGTATCACCAATCGATCCCGTGTCTTCTGACAAGATTGTTGATCTTTGTACTCTTGAATGCAGACACATTATCTGAGATGATCCTGTGTGGTACTTTAAAACGGTAGACGACTTGCTTTTTGAAAAACTGTAGCACGTGGTGTGCCTTTACTTCTCTGAGTGGAACTGCTTCTGCCCATTTAGAAAAGTAGTTTGTAGCTGCAAGGATGAAGTGATGTCCTCTTGAAGAAGGTGGTTCTATCGGACCCACTATATCTGTGCCCCAACAGTCAAATGGCCATGATTCGATTGTCGGATGTAGCACATTTGGAGATTGGTGTAGAACCACTCCGTGCACTTGGCACTGGTGACAACTTTTGGCAACTTTCATACAGTCGGTCATGATTGAGGGCCAGTAGTACCCTAGTCTCTTAATCTTCATTTTCATCTTTGGACCCGACTGATGAGCGCCACAGAGTCCTGAATGTACTTCTTTAACGATTTCACGAGCCTCGGACCCGCTCAGGCATCCTAACCACATCTGGTCAAAAGACCTTATGTATAACGTATTGTTTATTAATGCGTAAGACATAGTTCTTTTCTTGATCTGATGGGCTAGCGACTTATCGTCCTGCAATTTCATTTGTTTGCGGGTAGTCTATTAGCGATTGACGCTCGATCTTACTGTGTTTTCATTCTTCTTCGCAATTGTTTCTTCGAGCTTTTCTCGATTTGTGTATTGTATCCATGTCGAGCCGTGATAGGACTCGTCGTCCTTGAACCGACACTTCAACTGACTTATCTTGTAAGCAGGCAAATTCCTTTGCAAGGCGAGCTAACGCATCTGCAAGAGCATTTTCTTTTCTGGGGATCTTGTAGATCCTTACATTCGGAATATGTTCCAACAGTTTCATGGCATATTGAAAGTACTACTCGAGTCTTGGCTTTAGAATCCTGTATTGTCCGACGACCTGTTGAATGATCAACTGAGAATCCCCGTAGATGTTGATGTCCTTTATTCCCATTTGAATGGTTAATTCCAGTCCAGTTATGAGGGCTTCGGATTCTGCCTCGTTGTTTGTGCATGGTTCTATTAAGTGGTAGGAGTATCTTAACATCCCCCTCTCCGGTGTTATAAAGATTAGTCCGATTCTGCCTTACCGGACACTATCGTTTGCAATTCTTTGTTCTTCTGTGTTGAGGACGCACTGTCAAAGTATAGCTCCCAACGCTGATCATCGGGGTCTTCTAGGCTCATTATCTGCTCGTCAGGCAAATCGTCGTTGAGAGGCGAATCTGCCGGTAAAGGGTGTGTTGCAAGGAAGTCAGCTAGGACTTGTCCCTTTACGGCGCGAAGAGGAACGAAAGTTATGTCAAATTGCAATAGTATCATCGACCACCGGCGAGTACGCCGAGAGCGTCGGTCGGGTCATCAAGTATTGCAACGGATTAACTCTCGAAATAAGGTTGACCTTATGAGAAAGCATGTAATGTCTGAGCTTCTATGAGGCGAAGATCAGGGCCAAGCAGTGCTTCTCAATAGAAGGATACTTTACTTCTGTCGGGATTAGACGACAGCTTAAGTAGTAGAGAGCATTTTCTTTTCCCTCATCGTTGATCTAGGCTAGCAGGGCTCCGAGAGAATCGTCTAAAGCTGCGGTATAAAGTATCAACGGTCTACCTGAGACTGGGGCTGCTAAGACAGGAGATGTCATTAAGTATTGTTTGATGTCATCGAAGGCATGTTGACATTTGGAGTCCCAAGTAAACTTGGCATCCTTCTTAATCAAAGCGAAAAAAGGCTGACACCTTCCTGACAAATTCGATATAAAGCGTCGAAGATATGCCAACTTTCCTTGAAAGGATCGCAGTTGTTTCAGGGTTTTAGGAGGTGGCATTTCTAAGATAGCTTTAATCTTTTCCGGATCGATTTCAATCCCGCGATGTCAGACAACAAATCCTAAGAATTTCCCGGAGGTGAAGCCGAAGGCTCATTTTAAGGGATTCATCTTAAGGTTGTATTGTCTTAGTCGCTCGAAAACAATTCTCAAATCATACAGGTGATCTTCTCTCAGTTTGCTTTTGATGACCACATCATCCACGTAGCACTCAACTTGGTTGTGAATGAGATCATCAAAAATCTTTGTCATAGCTCTTTGGTATGTTGCTCCTGCTTTCTTTAGTCTGAATGGCATTACTGTGTAGCAATACACTCCGATCGGCGTTCTGAATGTCGTGAGTTTTTTGTCTTTTGGTGCAATCTTTATCTGATTGTATCCTGATGATACATCCATGAAAGAAAAGATTTCATGTGTTGAAGCAATGTCGATCATCAATTCTGGAATTAGTAGTGGAAATTCGTCCTTTGGACATGCTTTATTTAAATCTCTGAAGTCTACGCAGATTCTGATCTGACCATTCTTCTTTCTAACTGGTACCACATTGGCTAACCAAGTAGGGTATTGTTCTTCACGGACAAATTTAGCTTCTATTAGCTTCTTAACTTCGGCTATTACTTGTTGTTCAATTTCTAGATGCATTCTTCTGGGGGCTTGTCTGACTGGAACAGAAGTAGGATCCACTCCTAATCTGTGAACTGCGACTTCTGGAGCTAATCCTGGAATTTTGTCGTAACTCCAAGCAAAACAGTCCTTGAATTTCATTAGTAACTTGATTATCTCTTCGGAATCTTCTTTATTGAGTAACGAGCTAACAAAGGTAGGCCTAGGCTCTTCGCTAGTACCTAAGTTAACTTCCATTAACTCGTCTATTATAGATTTGATTTCTTCTTCAAATTCTGGTGGAGCATCTCCGATTTGTAAATCTTCAAGGTCTTCTGGAGTTGCCAAGCAGTTTTCATTAGGCTCGCAAGTGACAACCAAGCAAAATTCCGTATCATCAACTGATCCTACTGTGCCAAATCTGAGACCATGTTTTGAATTGGGAGGCCAACCGACATTATTCCATAATCTTTCAAAGTGTTCTGATCGACCTTTTGTCCATTGTTGAGGTAAGACATCACGTTGAATTAAATTTTGAACACAGGGAGAGTACCACTCAAAAGGTAGTTCCATTAATTCGGAAGAAGTAACATCTTCAAATTGTACATCTTTTTCAGTATTGGAGGAGGAAGCACCACGGTAAAACTTGATTGGCTTAGTACCACCACCATGCACTTCCTTGACCACCATACCCTCGATCTTATTAGAATGGATCGGGGTCAAGGTCATAGTATGAACATAATGGTTAATCTTCTCGTACATTGATTTATATTCTTCATTCTTTTCATCTTCGAGAGAGATCTTAAACTGGGGTTTCTTTTGACTTATTGTCGCTGCTTCTTTCTTGATTTCTTCTTCTTCTTCGGAAGTGTTCTCCCAATCAACATCGATGACCGGTTTCTTCTGTCCAACTGTTCCAACATTTCTTCCATGTCCTCATCCCTAGCCTCGACCTCGGGTGCGAGTTCTAGCGAAATCTCCACCATCTCGCTGTAAGAGAGTGGTGAGTAACTGTTGGACTAGAACTTCTGGTTCTTCATCATCTCAAATTTCTTTTGCTTCATTTGGTATGGTATTTCTAGAAAAGATTGTTTTCTTTGGACGCGCATAGTAGGCCGCATCTTCATGAATTCCAATTTCATGCACGAAGAACGGTTGTAAGTCACCTTTGATGCACTGTTCCCCTCCTTCGTAATACTTTATGCACTGGTGCAGAGACGACGGTACCATCCGGTTTTCATGGATCCATGGTCGACCCAAGTAGAGTGTTGAACGATGTCTCGTAATCAATTATGTGGAATTTTGCGGTTGTCTTTGCTAAATCACCGGTCTTCATTAGTAGTGTTATCGATCCAAGAGCTCTTTCTCCTTTTTGATTGAAGCCTCTTAATAACATCTTGTCTACTTCAAGCTCACGAGCATCAATTTCCAAATATGCTAGCGTCCGAAGATTCATTATGTTGATTGATGCTCCCGGATCAACCAACACTCTGGAGAGCGTAAACTTTCCAACGATGGATCGAAATGTACAACGGGCGAGTTGTGATCAATCGTTCCCGATAATAGATCATTGTCCGTGAAGGTAACACCTCGCTGTTCTCTTAACGAGCAAACCGCGTCGAAGGAATCACCGACCATTTGAGCTAAACAAATTTCTGGATCAAGTAAAGCCTTGATCAGAGCCTCTCTCATTTCCTTTGACAAGATCAGAGCGTCGTATATGCTTAGTTTGGCTGGTAGCTTTCTAAGATGGGCTAGCACATTGTAGTCCACTTTATTACAGTGTTCCTTGGTTTCTTCCCGAATGGGCAATTCCTCTGACGGGGTTGGTTCTTCCTGAGCAACCACCTGCTTTCCTTTATCTTTTGGACCCATTCTCGGAGGTAAAATTTTTCCACTTCTTAAATTTACTTCAATTATTTCTTCTGAATTTGGTGTTGAATCTGCCAGTGTATCCTCTTGAATTGGAACAACTGGCTCTTCTGAAGTTGTTTCAGTGTCTGATGGTTCTAACTCTATTGTGATCGGAGCCCCTCGGAATTCATAAATGGACTCGTTGCTTATTGAGTTTTCGTAGCCTCCTTTGTGAACATCTTCTTCGTCGTGGTCGTCGAGGTTGTGTATGATTTGAGAATCGTTATTTGTATTGGAATCGAGATCCGGATTAAGCCAGTTGTCGCTAGTTACGTAATCTTCAGAAACAGTCAAAACGTAGCCAACGCCATAACCCTTATCATTATAAGATCCTGTCGGAGCGAGCAAATAATCATACAGAGCAAGGAGTTCGAGGGATTTTTCCCCCGAATCAGAAACAATCATCCTAGGATAAGTAGCCCCTAGTCTACCCTTCAGAGCCTCGATCTTCTTTTCTTCCACGATCTTCTCTTTTTCCTGGGGCGGTTCTTCAATCGCATGTGATAGTGCCGGCTCGACAGGTTTCAAATTCTGAGTTGAAGCACCTACCGAAGCGGCCTATATGTAATCCAAAATTTTCTTTGATGATCTTGTCCAGACAGTACTCCATCCATCATCAGTCATGTACGGGTTTATCGGAACAATGGGATCCGTTGAAATAACATTGACGAAACCTCCTTTCTGGGGTTCCTTCATGTATTCCTTTAGAATCGTTATGTTCCCTTTCCGAAGATTGTCATCAAGCCAACTCTTGAAAGTGATGCAATGCTCTATCTTGTGTCCGAGCATCTGGTGGTAAGGGCAATAGTTCGAATGATCTTACTTATTCACTTCCTCTGGCTTCTTGGGTTCTGGCAGCAGAAAATCTGGTGTCTTCATTAAGCTGCGGAACATCTTTGCTACTGCTTCAGTTTTGAATGGATATTCTTTATTTAGAAGTTCTCTTAAGGTATGAGATGAACGACGAGGTTGCCGATAGCCCTGCTGAGGTTGTTGGTATGTTCGTTGCTGTGGTTGGTAACTAGGCTGTGGCCGCTCTGACTGTATCTGCATTGGTTGCTTGCCCTTATCAACTGCCGCGACGATTCGAGATTTCTTCTCGAATGTTTTCACGGGCTTCTGTTTATCGTTCTTGTCCGTGAAACTTAATTGCTTTGCCTCTTCTTGCAAGCTCCCGGCCTTGCTAAGCAACTTCTCGAAAGTCTTGATTGTAAATCCTTGAAGGAGAAGTGCTATCGGGCCATGGATACTTTTAAGTAGGATACCGACTGCATGTTGTTCTTGAAGCTGTGGTTCACACTTCATGCTTAAGTTTCTCCATCGAAGTATGTAATCCACTAAAGTCTCGTTCGGCTTTTGTTGCTGTAACACTAGATCACCGATAGTGATGTGGTGCTGAGCCCCGACAAATATTTTAACGAAGAGATTCTCCAGTTCTGAAAAGGTCTTTACTGAACCGTTCGGCAATTCTGAGTACCAATCAAAGGCAATCCCTGACAAACTGCTAACAAACTGGCGGAAGTGTAAAGCGTCGCTCCCACCGGCATTGTAGCAACTAGCACAAAAATGTGCGACATGCTGCCGAGGGTTTCCCGTTCCATCAAAAGTCTTAAATTGGACTGCATCGAACTCTTCGGGGTAAGGTCTACCCGTCTGAATAGATTCTCCACTCTTGGATTGTGCTAAAGCTTCTCGCACCTACTATTCTACCATATTTTTAATATCCTTTTTTGGGATCATGCCTTGTGTAGAATCCTTCTTTGGTGGTTCGTCTCCGTTGACGGATGTGATCTCTTTTCCTCCATCTGCAATATGGATAATTTCTGGGGGTGTCTCTTTGTGAGACTAGGCCTGACTCTAGAGAGTGGCTAAGACAGCAGCCATCTCTTCCATCCTCTTTGTCATCTGGGAAATTGTATCATCTCTTTCCCGAAGCTGTGCTCTCAACACTTCCGGTTCATCTCTTTCCACAGCTGCCGGAGCACCTTGCGAAGCTGACGATGCTCGTGTCTCAACCAAGTTGATCTCGGCATACTTGTCATTCATAAATTCTGATGAGTCGACTTCATCCTCTAGTTTCTCTTCTCTTTCTTTTGCTAACCATCGGATGTCGGTCCTTAACTTGTCCATGGCATCCTCTAGTGGCCTTTTTCGCACGGTCTCACAGTTGTCTCATGACAGTTGTTGAACTTCCTTTTCGGGAGTCCCCTTTATTGCAGTAGCACTTTCTTCTGATTCAAGTCTCCTGACGAGACTTTTCTTCTCAGGACATTGTTTTGGTCTTAGCTGACCAGTGGTAGGTCGCCATACCATCCTTCTTGCAGCCGGAAGCCTAGGACCAGATAGTCTGTCGATTAGATGCTGGAAGGTGGTATCCTCCCTCATTTGTAGGCCCGATACAACAACGGGTTGACTGGCTTTTATCTTCTTCTTTGATTTCTCCATGGTAGCAATAGATTCTATTCGTGGTCCGAGGCGGGATTTAGCTGGCACTCGTCCTACCCTTCTTAAGATCTCTGACACAGGGCATCTTTCTTTCTTCACCAATCTTTCTATCACAGCTTGCAGTCGGGCAAATGGCGTAGCCTTATCCCTTTTCCTTTTGTAATTGATGTAGTACGCAGGTCGGGGTAATGCAACGGTGATCCTACGAACATCCTCTTCATCTGATGCGGCAGAGAGAGGGTGAAACCTGCTCCTTTCCAATAGAGGTATATACTCAGGGAGTTCTTCTCTTTCCTCAGAAATTTCTTCCAAAAAAGCAACTTCAGCAGCTCTGGCTTTCTTGGAGATCTTCCTGCTTCTATTTCTCCTTTGAGTCCGAGTTAGGGGTGCAATTCTTGAATTGGACCCAATCTCAAAAATAGATGGTATTGTAACAAAATCTGTACCCTCCACGGTGACAGGCTTATCACAGACTTGGATTTCCTTCCCCTTTAGTTTGGTAGAAGTCGGGGTAGGTGCAAAGATGATTAGACCGGTGGGAGTAGAGACAACAGTCCTCCTACGAACAGTAGTACTCCTCTCAGCTGGAACCCTTTACAAGGGAGGGAATTCTTGAGTCGACTTCAGGTTGAACTCAATCACAGGCTCTTCAGTTTCCGACACTTTGTCCATTAGTGTGAAGAGAGTGACGTCAGCAAACTTGACACCTGTGTTGCCAAATCCTTGTCCGAAATGGATGATCCCATTGTCGGGCAGCTCGTCCTTGTAAACGGCGAAGTCCATTCCATTGGTGAAGGAAAAGATTAACTTTGGGGCAGTCATTTTCTGCAGGGCAGATTCCGAATGTCAGTCCTGAATTATGCTTCTTTTCATCATAAAGTTTAGGACGAGAAAGAAAGAGTCCGAACACATTCTCGTTTATCTTAGTGTATTTGTAATTTTTTTTTTAAAAGAGATTGTTTATTAGAAACAAAACGATTAAAGGAACAAGGTTAAAGAAAAGGTAAAGGGCCCGATTTAGAATTGAAAAGGAAGAGAAAGTCTTATGCAAGACTTCTCGACTCGAATGACCGCTCCTAAACTAACACCTATTGGGGGTCCACGCCACCTCAGAAAAGAGGTAAAAGGATCTCAGAACCTCTCTGTTTAGGGGTGTACGGCTTATTTTTAGGTTATGTGTTTTGAAAAGGGGGTCGCCTACCGAAATTATCGGCGAATCTTCATATTTTAAATTTAATTTAAATATATATATAGTTTAAAAGATAACATTTGATTTTGAAATTAATTTTAAGTTTAAAAGTTTTAAGATATGAAATTAAACCGATCTCACATCTCAAATAGTTTATATAAACGAGCACCGCACCACAAACCGTGTATCTATCCCGAAGAATAGACACATTGCTTGATGACGGGGCTCGATTAAACAGACTAGGAGATTAGTGACATCCATTTAGTCTGCAAACAAATTTTATAAGCCGACAAGTTCCCCTGTTTAATATAAATGAATTAAGCAGGGTTTATATTACCTGAGTTCTTAAAGTCCCCTATAAGGGCAAGCCCCTATAGTTAATTACATCCTAAGTGACGGGAATCACTTAAGAAAACTCTCGATAATGATCAGTGGTTTTGCTCTCAAGAATTTCAAGGTTTAAGGTTTTCAAACAATTGGATTTTAGAAATTTCATTTGGGAATGGATCAAATTTGGAACAGTTTATTTTAGGAGTCCAAAGGAAGAGAAGTAGGAGAAGCTGAGGATCCAAGAGGAATCTTGGCAACTTCCCGACTATCCTATTGTTTAGCTTCAGTTTGGGAGTTTATTTGATGTTATAATCCTGCCAATTTTAATTAGTTAGGACTTATATTCGTACGACATGATCATACAAACAGCCTGAAAGATATGAGGGTTTATTTCGTATCGAACGACTACCTCGGAGTCCTAAGACCGGTTAGGGCTTAATTTACATAATATGATTATGCAAATGCCTAACGGAGAGTTGAGGATTTATGTTGCACTAGGCAAACTACCTCGAAGTCCTATGGCTTGATTATTTAATTCTAAGGAAAGTTTTGTTGAAGTAGACTCAGGTTTTGCTGATGACGATGGCCATGCTGCCCACTATGCTCCAAGCTCCTTGTTGTTGTAGAGGTTTAGTTTTAGAAGTCATAAATTAGGAGATGAGAGAAGTGTTTTGGTTTAGAGAAAATCTTAAAATCCAAGTGTTTTTTAAAATTTTAATTAAAACAAATCTTAAAGTTGTTTAAACAGAATCGATTAAGATCCCACGGTTCCGTCATCCCGGCACCGTTATTTTCATTGAATTCACTTAGTCCAGATGAATTTGTTAAACTCAACTGAATGAGTTCCACACTTTTATTTAGACAAAGGGAAATCCCATTAGCAACACGTGGGTTACATCATCCGAGGTATTCCCGATCATTCAACGAGACGTTTTAATTTAGTTAAAGTTGTAGTTTTGTTATTCTGTTTGTAATTAAATTTTGAGTTGTTTTATATTTTGAAATATTGTGGCAGTGATTTTTATCTTGCAATGACTTTTAATTTAGTTTTGGTTTTAGTTTAGGGACTATCCTAAAGATTTTGGTTTTCATGCAATAGTTGTTTATCATGCAAGAAAAAGTAAAGTACAGTGCATGTAAGTAAATTGCAATTAAATAAAAGCGTACCTCGAGGGTCTTCCTGTCATCCCAAGCTGCACTTAAAACACATGTTAAGGCATTTAAATATTTCAACAAGTACCTAGGTAAAGCTAAGGGAAAGGTTTTGGTTGTCTACCAAAGTCCTAATCCTATAGCTAGTCATCTCCTATGACGTCTAGATTCTTGTGTTTTGGTTTAAGGATGATTTTCTTCATCAAAGAACAATTAAGTTCAATTGTTCTTATAAACATCCTATCATATTGAGGAAGTGCTTAAGACGAGTCTTAAACATCTTTTCAATACCTGCAGGATTGTTTTAAGTCCAAGAGAATTTAATTATACAAGTGAATTAATCATCCGAAGTTTAAGTTTTGTTCTCTTGCTTCGGTGAACTAGGACATTTGAATATCCTATAAGTGAAGTAACACTTCACTCGATACCTCATTTAAGAGTTATAATAATAAGAGCTTTAAAAGGGCAAATCAACTTATTAAGTATTTTAATGATTTAAACTTAATGATTTAATTTTAATTTTGACTTAATTATAAAAAAATTAGTTTAAATTTGGAATAGTGTTCAAGTAATTTTAGACTTAATTCTTAATGATTTCATTTAGGTTTGTTGTTAAATGATTTTAAATTAATTTAATTCAATTTAATTTTAATTCTATTTAATTTAATTTTAATTTAATTTGATTTGATTTTAATTTAATTTAATTTGATTTGATTTAATTTAATTTTAATTTAATTTAATTTAATTTAATTTAATTTAATTTAATTTAATTTAATTTAATTTAATTTAATTTAATTCAATTTTAATTTAATTTTAATTTGGAATATTATTTTAAATTTTTTTTAATTAAGAATTAAGTATTATTGAAGTGATTCATTTAGGGATTTTTAAATTAAAGAATAAATATCCGATTAATAATATCCCTACTTTAATAATTCCAATTTCAATTATTCTTCCAAAATTTCAATTAATTAATTAATTAAAGTTTTATTTTAATTACATTTGAAATGATTAATAGGTTTCTACCCTCAATCATTTAAGTTTCAATCATCCAAAATCGGTTTAAAATCAAATATTTTACCCTCCCCTTTTGATTAATCCTAAAATTTTAATTAAGGGTTGAAATTTTTAATTACCCTTTTGCCCTTCAAGCTTAATAATTCTATAACTCACTAAATTAAGTTCAAATGAACTTGAAATTTTTATGTAACCTCACTCACATGTCAATTAAGACATTAGAGGAGAAAATGTGATTTTTTTATATTTAATTTATTTAAGTAATTATTTTTAACGGAAAATGGGGGTTTTCAAGGAAAATTCAATAACATGACCAAGGAAATGTTTCTGTGATGTTTCTAATGACAAAAGGACCATTTGGACCAATGTTGGTGATTTGTTGAATTATATTTTATTTATTAGAATTATTTTGAGTTTTGGAGTATTAATTAATTTTAAAATAAAATTAAAGTTAAAAAATGCATTTTATATATTTTTTAAATCTCTCTGACCTCAACGAGTCTAGAGAAACAAATTTTATATTTTTCTGATTTTTCTTTGATTTATTAGAATTATTTTAGTGAAAAGATTGGAAAATACATTTTTTAATATTAAAAATTACATTAAGCCTTTAAATTCAATATCTTATCCTAGGGACTTAAGAAAAATATTTGGTTTGTTCCTAAGTAATTAGAATTCAAAATTTGACATTTTGGTGATTTTTAATATTTTTATGATTTTTATTATTTTTTAATTATTAAAAATGTTAAAATAATGATAAAAATCAACTTTTTTAGAAAATTACAATTTTAAGTTTCCTAAGTTCCTCTGATATCATAGAAGCTCCAAAAACCATTTTTGTGAATTTTTGAAAAGCATTTTGTGAGTTATGTATTTTTAAAGTTTAATTTTATCATGTGATTTAATTAATCTATTTAGTGGGGTTAAACATTTCCAATTGATTTTAAATTTTTATGTGATGTTCCTCTAATCCCAAAGATCAGTGGAGAATTGTTTTCAAGTCAATTTAATGTGTGGGTATCCTTAATTAATTAAAGTTCAATTTTGGGTATTGAGACCAATTAGGGTTATTCCAAGTCAATTAACTCAAAACTTATTTTTCCTAGGCTCATCTGGTCATAAGAAATATCACCAAATTTTCCTAGAATTTATTTCTCAACATGCTAATTATTGAAATTAAAATACTCAAAACAGTAACATGAACTTGGAAAATCAATAACTTCTCATAGGGATGGCCTCTGACCTAGGAAAATTCAAGGAATGTTCCCTAGGTCAGAGGCTTCAAAACCCCTATGGTCTCGTGCCATGGTGAATTTCCTATGTAAATGGAGAATTAAAATAATGCAGAGAGTAAATAAATCATTAAAAATAAAATACTCAATGAAATTACTTGATTTCTTTTCCACATTATTCTCCCCTATTCACTGAGCAAGAGGGTATTTTTGTTTTTTTTTTAGGATTTTTCTACACAAAGTTATGCATTTTTGATGTTCTGGGTATTTAATAAATAAGAAAAATCCCTATTTATCTACTTATCCACGCGGCAACACACAATCCTCGGCAGCTCCGAACGCCCACGCAGCGCATTCCTATTCGACGCAGCCATCCGACTCAGCGCTTCAGGGGCCAGCGGTTCAATTACAATTGCGCTGTCCGGCTCGATCCCGACTGTCCGCTCGATACACGCTCGATCCGAGGGCTCCTGGTCATCGTCTACGACTGGTGTGCACCCTTGACCATCCACACTAAAACCCTAAGAACTCATTCGATTCTCAATGGATTTTTGTGTTCTTATGCTCTATGGATTCGTCTTGAAGAGACGAACACATCCATATGGTAAACATGCATTGAAATTGATTCATATCAAATGGAGAATCTCCAGGAGCTCGGGAGGAAGAGAGAGTTCATACCTCTGCTCAGAGAAGTGAAGCTTCGATCTGATAGTTGTGTCACGTTCGATTGGGTCCAAGCAAGCTCCAGATGAAGTCCCTTGGCCTGGTGACTTGCCTAGATACAAAAGTGACCACAACCGATCACAAAGCTTGGAGGCTGGAAGCAATGGCTGGCCTGGTGAGGGGGCTTTTGTTGGGGAACTTCTCCTTTTGGCCTGGTGAAGGTGCAGAGTCAATCAATTTGAGGATCACTGTGGTGAAGTTTCCTGGTTTTGGGCTTAAATTTCAACTCTGAAATTGAGCTCACAGAGAGGAAATGGCAGGGGGATTTCAGTGGGGAACAAGTTCTCCAGGTGTGGGGGAGAGTCTGGAATGATTTTGGCAGAGTTTTTGTATGGTTTGTTTCAGTCTCCTCTTTGGCCGAGAGGGGGTGGTGTTTAAATATAAATGGCTGGAGGGCCTCCCAGGGGGAGTTAGGGGTTGGGATCAGCTGCTCTGGTGAGAAGACGAACAGCCATGGTTGCCATTGGGCATGGGGCAACTCAGCAAGGGAGAATTTCAATGTGGGCTCACATGGGAGCTCTCGGGTGTGGTGTTTTCCGGCAGCCCAGGTGGCTGGCCGACAGGCATGGGTCACCCTCATGGTCAGAAGGTCCAGGGCTTAATGTTTGTGAGTTCAATTGGCTGTTGCCATGTGTAAAGTGGTTAGATCAAAATGGAATGGGGGCATGGCTTCTTTGGCTTGGTTTGTGTCAACCCATGTGTTTGGGCTGGGTTCACCTCTCCATGACCTGATTTTAGGCTGAGAAAAAGTGGTTTAGGTCAGCTTAATCAGTAGGGAAGGGTCACCATCCAAGTACAATTAAGCTTAAGCAAGGTTTAGTGGAATCATGGGAGTGGCTAATCCTCTTAAGGGAACATGGAAAGGGCTCCCTCCTCTTGCCATCTTGGGTATGGTGAAGTGTCCAAGGCTCTCATGGCTCTCATGTGGCTCATGCATGGCTTCATGGCTCCATTTGGCTTGGGAAAAGTTAAGTCAACTTTCATGAGGAAGGGTTTTGTGATTTTTGGCATTTTGGTGAGAATTATCATGTGGCTAGAATTGGAATGGTTTGATGATAAATTAGGACTTTAGAAATAATTTTAAGTTGAATGTAAGATGAGGGAGAGTGTCATATGGACTTTAGGATGGGTTTGGGCTTTTAAAATTTGGTAAAGGTGGGCCTTTAGAATGGTTTAAGGGAGTGGGCCTTCATGTTTCAAAATGGGCTTTTAGATGAAAAGTTTGTAAAGGGCGATGCCAAATAAATGTTGGGCTTGGTTTAGGAATGTGTCATGAGTGATTTGAAGCAAGTTTGAGGTGATTTGGAATTGAATTGGGTCTAATTTGGGTCTCATTGGTAATAGAGTCCAAATGGGTCAAAATGAGCTACCTTGGGCTAAAGTTGAGCTAATGTTGAAATTGATGTAAAATTAATGTTGGGAAATATTTATGGGAGTATGAAAAAAAGTTCTCAACTTTGGTTGGGCTTTGATTTTGGGATTTGGGCCTATTTGGGTTAGGTTTGGGTGTAGACCTATTTAGGGAATTTTGGGTTTGGGTTGAATTTGAGTAAGGTTTGGGTCCAAATTTTGGGTAAATCATGTTAGTGTTTTGTTTGTGGGGATGCTAGGAAGGTTTTAGAAAAGATTTGGGTCAAATTGGGATTGAATTGGGTTGGTTTGGGCTAAGTTTAGCTCATGGGTCAAAATTGGGCTTTAAGCTTAAAAATGAAATTGGATTCAAATGTCAATCAAATTGGGCTTGGATTTGGTCTAGATTGATATTGGGGATATTGAATTGAAGTTTAGAATTGAATTGGACCAAAATTGAGGTCAATTGGGTTGATTTGTTTTGACATTGGGCTTACTTTGGTTAAAAATGGGCCAAATTGGGGGTTTTGGTAAAAGTGGGTTAAATTGACAAGATTGGCTTATGGTGTAGTTGAACAAAATGAAATTAGGAATATTTGGGATTTTCTAGAATTTTCTGGGAATTTTTGGAATTTATGGAATTTTTGGTTAAGAAGGGCACTTTGGGTATTTGGAGGGTATTGGGGGTATTTTTGGAAATTTTGGTATATTTGGCTAAGGATGATCAATTTGAGTGAGGGGAAATGTTTAGGATTGGTTTTGAGGAATTTTGGTTAATTTAGGTAATTTTGCAAATTTTGGGTAGTTTCAAGGACATTTGGTAGGTTTAGCGGGTGTAGGGCCCCGGGGGTCAAAAATTGAAATTTTGGCAAAATGGAGATTGATCAAATTTTAGTAAAGTGGAATCACTTTGGTTGAGCCATGAAGCCATGTTAAGCCCATAGGAGCTATGAGGGGACTCATTTGAGGCATTCACGATGTTGTTCCTTAACCCTCTTAGCCATGGGCTTAGGGGTTAAGGACCATCCATATGAATTACCCACATGAGTCTAGAAGTCAAGTTGGATGAGAGTGTGATTTTAGGACTTAGGATGTGTGTTAGAGTGTAGTGTATGTGCAAGTCAACCCTCACCAGACCAGGCCATCCAGGGTATTCCTAAGGCCAAAAAGTCCTATAGGGAACTCATCCTTTAAACCTCCACATTTGATTTCAACCCCCTAGGTGATTAGGGGTCTGCAATCAAGGTTGTGGAGTTTACAGGGAGTTAAGAGGTGTTTGAATTTCTAAAGGGATGGGTTCCACTTCTAGTCTTCTAAGATTAGTCAAAGGGAAAGCCTAAGGCTAGATCCTAAGTACTAAGGAGACAGAAGAGAAGAGACCTCATCAAAAATGAGGTCAACAAATGGACCCCCAATAGGTGGGGTGTGCTAACCAAGCACACCGCGCGTATTGGCGTTGACCAAAGAGATCAATAAAACTAGCACAGATGTCCAAGTGAAAAACTTAGGACTAAGTAAAAGAATTTCTGCTGGGGAGTATATTTCCAAGACTGGAGATTCCTGAACTCTCGCTGGGGAATGGAAAAGGAGGTGAATTCCAAATCACAAGATCTGGGGATTTTAATTTAGATTTCATTTCATTTCATGTTTAAGTTTTGATGTGTAAATTTAGATTTTGAGTTTTAATTTGGATCGAAGTTTGATTTAAAATCAATTTTTGGACTTGAAATGAGAATTGAAACCTAGGTTTCAATCTCGGGATTGCGAAGAGAACTAGAATTTAGGTACCAACCCCGAAGTGAGAATCAGAGTTTAAGTATTGATTGAACAGGATGAGAATCAGAATTTAGGTACTGATCTCGAAAGGGGTGAGAATTGAAATTTAGGTATCAATCTCAGAAGAGAGTCAAAATTTAGGTATCGACCTCGAAAAGGATGAGAATCAGAATTTAGGTACTGATCTCGGAATGAGAACTAGAATTTAGGTACTAGTCTCGAAATGAGAGCTGGAATTTAGGTAACAGACTTGGAAGTTTAGAATTGAAATTCAGGTATCAACTCGAGATAGAATCAAAATTTAGGTATCGATCTCGAAATAAGAACTAGAATGTAGGTTCCAGTCTCAGAAATTTGTACGGGAGTCAGAATGTTGGTACTGATCCCAAAATGAGGAATGGAATGTAGGTTCCTGCCTCGGAAAGTTGTACGGGAGTCAAAATGTAGGTACTGATCCCAAAATGAGGACTGGAATGTAGGTACCAGCCTCGGAAAGTTGTACGGGAGTCAGAATGTGGGTACTGATCCCAAAATGAGGACTGGAATGTAGGTACCAGCCTCAGAAAGTTGAACGAGAGTCAGAATGTAGGTACTGATCCCAAAATGAGGACTAGAACGTAGGTACCAGCCTCAGAAAGTTGTACGGGAATCAGAATGTAGGTACTGATCCCAAAATGAGGACTGGAATGTAGGTACCAGCCTCGGAAAGTTGTACGGGAGTTAGAATGTAGGTACTGATCCCAAAATGAGGACTGGGAAAGTTGTACGGGAGTCAGAATGTAGGTACTGATCCCAAAATGAGGACTGGAATGTAGGTACCAGCCTCAGAAAGTTGTACGGGAGTCAGAATGTAGGTACTGATCCCAAAATGAGGACTGGAATGTAGGTACCAGCCTCGGAAAGTTGTACGTATGAAGAAGGACCTGGTCTCATGCCATCGGAACCAAATTGAACCGAGTTCGTAGCTCCGTGTCAATAGACCTAGTCGATCTTCCTACAAGAGGGAAAGGAGATCACGGAAAATCAACGGATTTCGATTGTGACGAAAAGATGTAAGATTTTGAAGTTGAAGTGTGGGCCTCCCGTGAGGAAGAACCATCCCGGAAAAGGAGTTTGAAGTAGATTTGATTTGAAAAGAACTGGAGGATTTGAAAAGATGGATTTATATTGAAATTCAATTTGAGATTCATTCTCATTTTGTTTGTCCTTTAACGATCCAATTTTATTGTCGTTATTTATTTGATGCTCATGTGATTTTGGAGTTCGTTTTAACATTCGGATTTTTTTTTATCATCCATTTTATTTTGTTTTGGGTTCGGACCCAGTCACAAAGTGATTGCTTCACCCATGTTTCTAGGGATAAGATTCTATTTTAAAGTCCACCCTTCGAAACATTAGGTTGCGTAATACTTCTTTAAATACCGTCCATTTATTGGAAGCATTTGTCGTTCTCCTTGGCAATTCACAAGTTCGTAGGAGCCTCCTGAGTAGACTGCCTCGACCACAAACGGCCCTTCCTAAGTTGGTTCAAATTTACCTTCTATCTTGCGATGTGCAAGAATAGGTCTTCTGAGAACAAGAACTAAGTCACCAACTTTGAAAGTTCTTGGGCGGACCAGTTTATCATGGGCCTGGATCATCTTAGCTTGGTACAGTTTTCGGCATTATTTTTAAGTTGAGGGTTGTATTTTTGAAAAGAGGTCACCTACAGAAATTGTCGGCGAATTTTTAATTTAATTTAAATAAGTAATTTGAAAAGTAGTATTTGATTTTGAAAATAATTTTAAATTTGAAAAATTTTAAGATATGAAATCAAACCGATCTCACATCCCAAATAGTTTATATAAATGAGCACCGCACCACAAACCGTGTATCTATCCCGAAGAATAGGCACACTGCTTGACGATGGGGCTCGATTAAATAAACTATAAGACTTGTGACATCCATTTGGTCTGCGAACCAATTTTATAAGCTGACAAATTCCCATATAAATGAATTAATCAGGGTTTATATTACCTGGGTTCTTAAAGTTCCTTATAAGGGCAAGCCCCTATAGTTAATTACATCTTCAATGAAGTGAATCATTTAAGAAAACTCTCGATAATGATCAGTGACTTTTGCTCTCAAGAATTTCAAAGTGTATGGTTTTCAAAGGATTGGATTTTGGAAATTTCAACAGGGAATGGATCAAATTAAGAACAGTTATTTTCAGGAGTCCAATGGAAGAGGAGTAGGAGAAGCTGAAGATCCAAGAAGAATCTTGGCAACTTCCTAAACTATCCTATTGTTTGGCTCAGATTTAAGAAAATCCTAATATTATCTGATATTTCAATCTTGCCAATTTTAATTAATTCGGACTTATATTTGTATGATAAAATCATACAAATAGCCTCGAAGATATGAGGGTTTATGTCGTACCAAATGACTACCTCAGAGTCCTAAGACCGGTTAGGGCTTAATTTACATGACATGATCATGCTAATGCCTAACAAAGAGTTGAGGATTTATGTTGCACTAGGTAAACTACCTCGAAATCCTATGGCTTGGTTATTTAATTCTAAGAAAGTTTTGCTGAAGTAGACTCAGGTTTTGCTGATGACTATGGTCGTGCTGCCCACCATGCTCCGAGCTCCTTGTTGTTGCAGAGGTTTAGTTTTAGAAGATTGTAATCAAAAGAGAAGAGAAGAGTTTGGTTTTAGAGAAGTCTTAAAATCCAAGTGTTTTTAGTGTTTTAGTTAAAACAAATCTTAAAGTTGATTATAACAGAACCGATTAAGATCCTACAGTTCCGTCATCCCGACACCGTTATTTTCATTGAATTCACTTAGTCTAGATGAATTTGCTAAACTCAACTGAATGAGTTCCACACTTTCATTTAGACCGTGGGAAATTCCGTTAGCAACACGTGGGTTGCATCATCCGAGGTATTCCCGATCATTCAACGAGATATTTTAATTTTAGTTGCAATTGTAGTTTTTATGTTCTGTTTGTGATTAAATTTTGAGTTATTTTTATATTTTGAAATGTTGTGGCGGTGATTTTTATCTTGCAGTGACTTTTAATTTAGTTTTGGTTTCAGTTCAGGGACTACCCTAAAGGTTTTGGTTTTCATGCAACAGTTATTTATCATGCAAGAAAGGTAAAGTGCATTTACAATAAAGTAAATTGCACTAAAATAAAAGCGTACCTGGAGGGTCTTCCCATCATCCCAAGCTGCACTTAAAACACATGTTAAGGCATTTAAATTTTTCAACAAGTACCTAGGTAAAGCTAAGGGAAAGGTTTAGGTTATCTATCCAAGTCCTAATCCTATAGCTAGTCATCTCCTATGACGTCTAGGTTCTTGTGTTTTGGTTTAAGGACAATTTTCTTCATCAAAGAACAACTAAGTTCAATTGTTCTTATAAACATCCTATCATATTGAGGAAGTGCTTAAGACGAGTCTTAAACATCTTTTCAATATTGCTAGGATTGTTCTAAGTCCAAATGGATTTAATTAATCAGGTGAAGTAATCATCCGGGAGTTTAAATGTTTTTTTTTTTTTTTGCTCAGTGAACTTAAGACATTTGAATATCCTATAAGTGAGGTAATATTTCACTTGATATTTCATTTAAGAGTTATAATAATAAGAGCTTTAAAAGGGCAAATCAAGTTATTAAGTATTTTGATGATTTAGACTTAATGATTCAATTTTAATTCTGATTTAATTATAAAAAATTAATTTAAGTTTGGAATAGTGTTCAAGTTATTTTAGGTTTAATTCTAAATAATTTCATTTAGGTTTGTTATTAAATGATTTTTAATTTAATTTAATTCAATTTAATTTAATTTAATTTACCTTAATTTAAATTTAATTTCAATTTAATTTTATTTTAATTTAATTTCAATTTAATTTAATTTTAATTTAATTTAATTTTAATTTAATTTAATTTAATTTTAATTTAATTTAATTTATAATTTAGTATAATTTAATTTAATTTAATTTAATTTTAATTCAATTTAATTTGATTATAATTTTAATCTTTTAATTAAGAATTAATTATTATTGAAGTGATTTATTTAGGGATTTTTAAATTAAAGAATAAATATCCTCTTAAATAGTATCCCTATTTTATAATTTCAAAAAATTTTATTAATCTTCCAAATTTAATTAATTAATTAATTAAGGTTTACCTTAATTATTCTTAAAATGATTGGTGGGTTTCTACCCTTAACCATTTAAGTTTCAATCATCCAAAATCAGTTTAAAATCAAATATTTTACCCTCCCCTTTTGATTAATCTTAAAATTTTAATTAAAGGTTGAAAATTTTAATTACCATTTTTGCCCTTCAAGCTTAATAACTCTATAACTCACTAAATTAAGCTTAAATGAACTTGAAATTTTTATGTGACCTCACTTACATGTCAATTAAGACATTAGAGGTGAAAATGTGATTTTTCTGTATTTAATCTATTTATGTAATTATTTTTAATGGAAAATAGGGGTTTTTCAAGGGAAATTCAATAACATTACCAATGGAATTCTTATGATCTTAAGAAAATTATGGGGCATTCCTAATGACCAGAGGACCATTTGGACAAATTTTAGTGATTTTTTGAATTTTATTTTATTTATTATAATTATTTTGAGTTTTGGAGTATTAATTAATTTAAAAATAAAATAAAGGTTGAAAAATGAATTTTATATTTTTCAAAAATCTTTCTGATATCAGAAAAATTAGAAACCAATTTTTATAATTTTCTAATTTTTCTTTGATTTATTAGAATTATTTTAGTGAAAAGGTTGGAAAAATACATTTTTTAATATTAAAAATTACATTAAGCCTTTAAAATTCAATATCTTACCCTAAGGACTTAGGAAAAATATTTGGTTTGTTTCTAAGTGTTTAGAATTCAAAATATGACATTTTAGTGATTTTTAATATTTTTGATATTTTTATTATTTTTTAATTATTTAAATTATTAAAATATTGATAAAAATCAACTTTTTTAGAAAATTATAATTTTAATTTTCTTAAATTTCTCTGAGATCAGAGTGGCTCCAAAACCAATTTTGTGAATTTTTGAAAAGTATTTTGTGAGTTATAAATTTTCAAAGTTTAATTTTATTCATTATTACTTAAGAGGCTTAATCAACCCATTTGGTGGGGTTAATCAAGTATAATTGTTTTCAAATTTTTATGTGGTGTTCTCCTATCCCTAGAGGACAGTGGAGAATTGTTTTTAAGTTAATTTGATGAATGATTAACCCTAATTAATTAAAGTTCACTTTTGGGTATTTAGGCCAATTAGGGTTGTTCAAAGTGAATTAACTCAAAAATTATTTTTCCTAGGGTCCTCTGGTCATAAGAAACATCACTAAATTTTTCTAGAATTTATTTCTCAATATGCTAATTATTGGAATTCAAATAATTAAAACAGTGGCATGAATTTGAAAAATCAATAACTTCTCATAGGGATGGCCTCTGACCTTGGAAAATTCAGGGAATGTTCCCAAGTTCAGAGGCTTCAAAAGACCTATGGTCTCATGCCATGGTGAATTTCCTATATGCATGGAGAATTAAAGTAGTGCAGAGAGTAAATAAATAATTAAAAATGAAATACTCGATGCAATTATATCATTTCTTTTCTAGATTATTCTCCTCTGTTCACTGAGCAAGAAGGTATTTTTATTTTATTTTTAGGATTTTTCTACACAAAGTTATGAATTTTCAAAGTTCTGGTAATTAAATAAATAAAAAATAGCCCTAATTTCCTACTTATCCACGCGGCGCCACGCCATCCTCGGCAGCTCCGAAAGGCCACGCGTTGTCTCCTGATTCGGCGCTGCCATCCGACTCAACGCTCCAGGGGCCCGCGGTTCATGTCCCATTACTCTGTCCGGCGCGATCCTGACGGTCCGCTCGATACACGTGCGATCCGACTGCTCCTGGTCATCGTCTATGACTGGTGTGAACTCGTGACCGTCGACCTTCTAACCCTAATTTCTCACTCGATTCTCAAAAGATTTTTGAGTTCTTATGCTCTATGGATTCGTCTTGAAGAGACGAACACATCCATATGATAAACATGTATTGAAATTTACCCAAACTAAATTGAGAATCTCTGGAAGCTCGGGAAGAATAGTGAGTCCATACCTTTGCTCAAAGAAGTGAAGCCTTGATCTGAGAGTTGTGTCACGTTTGATTGGGTCCAAGCAAGCTCCAGATGATGACCCTTGGCCTAGTGAATTGTCTAGGTTTGATTTTGACCAAGCCAGATCACAAAGCGTGGAGGCTGGAAGCAATGGCTGGCCTGGAGAGGGGGCTTTTGCTGGTAAACTTTTTCTCTTGGTCTGGTGAAGGTGTAGGACCAATCAATTTGGGGATTGGCTCACTGTGGAGAAGTGTCCTGGTTTTGAGCTTGGATTTCAACTCTGAAATTGAGCTCACAGAGAGGAAATGGCATGGGGATTTCAGTGGGGATCAAGTTCTCTATGTGTGAGGAGTAGTCTGGAACAATTTTGGCAAAGTTTCCTTAAGGTTTGTTTTAGCACCTCATTTGGCCGAGAGGTGGTGGTGTTTAAATAGGCATCACTGGAGGCTCTCATAGGGGGAGTTAGGGCTTGGGATCAACTGTTTAGGTCAAGGGAAGAACAACCATGCTAGCCATTGGGCAAGGGGCATCTCAGCAGGTTGGAATTCTAAACTTTGGCTCCTCCCAAGGTCTCGGCCATGGTGTTTTCCGGAGATCCAGGCGGCTGGCCGGCAGGCATGGGTCACCCTCAGGTCCAGGTGGGTCAGGGCTGGGGTTTAGTGTAGGCAATTGGGCTTTGCCTTGTGTAAAGGGGATGGCTTGGAATGGAATGGGGAAGAGGCCATTTTGGCTTGGTTTTGGTCAACCCATGTGTTTGGGTTGGGTTCACCTCCCCATGACCTGGTTTTAGGCTGAGAGAATAAATTAGGTCAGCTGGTCAATGGTGGTGAGGTCTCTTTCTAAGCAAATTTAGATTAAATTTGGGTTAAGAGGAATCATGGTTAAGGCTAATGACTTTAGAAGATTAAGGAAAGAGTCTCCTTCTTTTGCCCAAAATGGCATGGTGACATGTAAAGAGGCTCTCATGGCTTCCATGTGGCTCATGCATGGCTTCATGGCTTGCCTATGGCTTAGGATGGCTTGGCTTGATTTCATGGAAGTAGAATTTAGGAATTTTGGTACTTTGGTGGAGAATTTTCACGAAGCTTGATTTGGAATGGTATAATGATGATTTTGAAACTTAGGGGTGATTTTGATTAAATGAATGATGAGGGGAAGTGTCATGTGGGCTTTGGATGAATTTTGGGCCTTTTGAAATCATTTTTGATGGGCTTTTAGGAAGGCTAAAGGGGATGAGCCTTTAGGTTTAAGAATAAATTCATGGATGGGAACTTTGTAGAAGTTTGGGCAAAATAATTGTTGGGTTTGGTTTAGGGATATGTCATGAGTGATTTGAAATGAATTTGAGGTGGTTTGGGTTTGATTTGGGTTGAAGTTGGGTCGATTTGGTAAATGGGCCAATGTAGGTCAAATTGGGCTAATTTGGGCCAATGTTGGGCTAAGGTTGAAATTGATGTAAAATTAATGTTGGGAAATTTTTATGGAAGTGTTTCAAAGAGGTTTCAACTTTGGTTGGATTTTGATTTTGGGGTTTGGGCTTATTTGGGTTAGGTTTGGGCTTAGGTCAAAATTGGGCTTTTTGGTTTTGGGTTGAATTTGAGTGGGGTTTGGGTCCAAATTTTGGGCAAATCATGTTAGTGTTTTGTTTATGGGGATGTTATGAAGGTTTGGGAAAGATTTGGGATCAATTGGAGTTGAATTGGGTCAAATTGGGTCAAGTTTAGGTCATGGGTCAAAATTGGGCTTTTAGGCTCCAAATTGGAATTGAATCCAAATATCAATCAAATTGGACTTGTATTTGGTCTAAATTGATATTATGGATATTTAATTGAAGTTTAGAATTAAATTGTACCAAAATTGGGGTCAGTTGGAGAGGTTTGGTTTGACATTGGGTTCATTTGGGTTAAGAATGGGTCAAATTGGGGGTTTTGACAGAAGTAGGGTAAATTGACAAAATCAGCCCATGGTGTAGTTGGACAAAATGAAATTGGGAATACTTGGGATTTTTTGGAATTTTCTGGGAATTTTTTGAATTTTTGGATTTTTTGGCTAAGAGGGGCATTTTGGGTATTTGAAGGGTATTTTTGGAATCTTTGGTATTTTTGGCTATGGATGATCAATTTGAGTGGTGAGGAAATGTTCAGGGTTAATTTTTGGGAATTTTGGGTGATTTGGAAATTTTGGAGGATTTGGGCAATTTTGAGGGCTTTTGGTAGGTTTAATAGGTGTATGGCCCCCCGGGGTCAAAAATTGAAATTTTGAAAAAAAGAAGATTGATCAAATATGAGTGAAATGGAATCACTTTGATTGAGCCAAGAAGCCATATTAAGCCTATATGAGCCATGAGAGGACTCATTTGAGGCATTCACCATGATGTTCCTAACCCTCTTAACCAGGGGCTTAAGGGTTAAGGTCCATCCATATGAATTGCCTACATGAGTCAGGGAATCAAGTTGGGTATGGGTGTGGTTTTAGGATTTGGATTGTGTGTGTGGGAGTGTAGAGTATGAGTGTAGTGAGTGTGTAAGTTAACCTTCACCAGACCAAGCTACCCAAGGTGGTCCTAAGGCCAAAGAGTCCTATGGAAACTCATCCTTTAAACTTCCACATTTGATCTTAACCCTCCAAGTGGCTTGGGGGTTTATAGTCAAACTTATGGGGTTTGAAGGGAGCTTAAGAGATGTTTGAATTTCTAAGTGGTGGGTCCCATTTCTAGTCCTCTAGAATAGTCAAAGGAAGAGCCTAAGGCTAGATCCTAAGCACTAAAGAGGGAAGAGAAGACCTCATCAAAAATGAGGTCAACAAATGGACCCCCAATAGGTGTGGTGTGCTAACCAAGCATACCGCGCATATTGGCGTTGACCGAAGAGATCAACAGAACCAAAACAGATGTCCAAGTAACAAACTTAGGACGAAGTATAAGAAATTTCCGCTGGGGAGTATCAGGTAAATCTCCAAGACTGAAGATTCCAGAACTCTCGCTGGGGAAGAAGGAGGTGAATTTCAGATCACAAGATTTCAAAAGATGGGATCTTAGATTCGTTTCATTTTCTGTTTCAAGTTTTCAATTTTGAGTTCGAGGTTCGATTTGAGTTTCAATTTTGATTTTATGCGGAGAAAAGAGTAGGGCTAAGGCCCACCCGAATGCATTTGTATGATGAAAAGAAAGCAGGACTGAACCTATTCTAAATGCCGAGGAAGAATAGGACAAAGCTTATCCGGAATGCAAAGTGCTTTAATTTCAATTTCTTGCTGAGAGGGTCAAATTTTGAGATTGCTGAGAAAGGAGTAGGACCGTGCCTATCCCTAGTGCCGAGAATTACCGAGAAGGGAGTAGGGCGGAATCCTATCCCGAATGTCGAGAATTCTCGAGATGGGAGTAGGGCGGAAGCCTATCCCGATTGCCGAGATTCGTCGAGATGGGAGTAGGGCGGAAGCCTATCCCGATCGCCGAGATTCGTCGAGATGGGAGTACGGCGGAAGCCTATCCTGATTGCTGAGATTGCTGAGATGGTAATAGGGCGGAAGCCTATCCCGAATGCTGAGATGGGAATATAGCGGAAGCCTATCCCGAATCGTCGAGATATCTTCGAGATGGGAGTAGGGCGAAGCTCTATCCCGATTCGTCGAGATTTCGTTGAGATGGGAGTAGGGCGGAAGCCTATCCCGATTGTTGAGATTTGTTGAGATGGAAGTAGGGCAGAAGCCTATCCCGATTGCTGAGATTTTAGAAAGATTTTACTGATATTTGGGAATGCAGAGTTTTATGAATGCAGAGATTGAACATATGCTGAGATTTATGAATGCCGAGATTATGAAAACATATTCTAAAGTGCAGAGAATGTTTGTAAAAGTTCATGTGGATTTAAAAAATTCTTTTTAATGTTTGGATTTTTATGAAAGAGAGTCCTTATTTATTTTCCTTTTCTTTTCTGTTCTTTGTTCGAAGTTCATTTAACTTTAATGGCGTTTCCCAGTCAATTTGCACAAAAGAGGTGAAGGCAAAATGTGACATGGTCACTTTCATTCCAATCTTGTTGAAGATACATCATACAACTCGATCTAAAATATTCTTCATACAATCCATGACTCAAAACGGACTATCTATGATTCTCATTGATCCGTTAAAAAGTATCTGTTAAATCCATTTCTGAATAGTAAGGTACATGGTCAATAACATCACCTTCCAAGCCACCCTTGGCAGGAATACCGCATGGATGTGCTTTGGAGGTGTGATATCTCCCATGTAACTCACAGCTCGTATGGCCGGAGACTCTCCAATTCTGGATCTGGTTGGAAATGGTATGGTGCCTTTCTGGCGTCCATTCTTCTAAAGGTGACAGAGATCCGCTCCACTGGTACTCCTGGTATGCAATATTTTGTGATATCCGCTCCATTTCCTTGTAGTATCATGACGGAACCTACCGGAAGTGGTATCTCCACTGGCCCTCAGAAATTGCCCAGGCATGCTATTCGGAGGTCAGATCCGAACATGATATTGCACTGGTTGACGAACGAAACTGTGCAGAAAGGTCTGACAAAGTCGTGGTGGTCTATGTGTGGAGGTATGCAGTCGCCCTTCTGATAGATGTTGATGATGCAACTATTGGGTATACAGTCTGCTGGCAGTACCCTCCACGTTATCATTCTTTTACTATTCTTTTAATTATTCTTGGCATGGGATCCACCTCACCGTGACGGAGTATTCCTGATGGATTCCCTTTTCTGTCTTCTGCGAAGTTATAGCAACATCCGCATTGTATTGTGACTCTTCCTTTCCCTGGCATCCACTTCTGGGGTTCTGAATAAGTCTTTTCTCTCAGACGGCCTGCTCGACCCATCTTCTGAAGTTCTATAATGCAATCCACAATCTGTTGTTATTCATATTCTGAGAATACGTCTGCATGTAGCTCGAGGCCTTCCAGGATGTTGATTCTTCTGCCTCCAATCCTTTCAAAGTATTCAAAGGTCTTCTTTTCAACTAGCTGCATTTTCTCCAGCTCATATTCTCGAATTATCTGAAGTCCTCGGGGTCTGGTAACGTACCGTGGGATGTATGGTTCAACCCCAGCACGCTCTCCTGCATGTCTCGGCTCCTCGGGGATAGTCTCCGTAGGGACATCCTCCGGGGTTGCTTTCGCAACAAGACTCTCCGGGTCTGGTACATCTGCTCGGCGTTGAGGCACCGACTCCATTTCTGTTCTTCCTGGTATTTTTTTCATCTATCCCAACCTTTTTGGAGTTGGCTTTCTTCTTTCTGGTTCCTGTCGAACCGGTCTCCTTGGAGCTTTTGCACTAACAGTACCCACTGTCTCTCCATGTTGATCTTCTGCTAACTTTGTCAACATCTTGCAAATACGACGATTCTTATTTCGTCGCTGGGTAGCAGTGAGAGTAGCTCTTCTCACTCCTTGAATTTCTGCGGGCGTAGCGCTGACAAGCCCACCTTCTGCCGTAGCAACCATGGACATAATTTTCTTATCATCTGCGGCGTTTGTTTTTCTTTTCTTGTTGTTGGATTGGTGGCTCGGGCCACCCACTTTCATCACTGATTGGCTGTGAAGTTCTTCTCCATCAACTGGGATCCAATCATTTTCTTCGTTTTGTAAGCCAGCTGGTGTAAAGTCCGAGTCAATCTCTATCACTGATCCATCCTTCACCCTCTTTTCATCGAGTGCGAGACTCACGCCATTTCTAATGTTTAAGACCAACCGCCCGTTCGACATTTCCCTGCACAAAAGATAAGGAAAGGATCGAGGGTCGTACTAAGAACAAGAACATTAAGAAAACATTTATCACCGAAGATTTTTATTCACTTATTTTAATTTTTAAGGAAAGTGGGAAAAGATGAAGAAAGATCAGGAACAAGATTTGATTTGAACGGAAGGGTAAAACTTTATTATTATGATTTCACACATTTTATTTTTAGTACATTTTTTTATTTATTTTTGTGTTTTTGGGTTCGGGCCCAGTCACAAAGTGATTGTCTCAACCTTGTTTCTAGGGACAGGACTCTATTTTAGAGGCCACCCTTTGAAACATCAGGTTGCGTAATACTTTTTCAAATATCGCCCATTGATTGGAAGCATTTTTCGTTCTCCTTGGCAATTCACAAGCTGGTAGGAGCCTCCTGAGTAGATTGCCTCAACTATAAACGGCTATTTTTATAATTTTCTGATTTTTCTTGGATTTATTAGAATTATTTTAGTGAAAAGGTTGGAAAAATACATTATTTAATATTAAAAATTACATTAAGCCTTTAAAATTCAATATCTTACCCTAGGGACTTAGGAAAAATATTTTGTTTGTTTCTAAGTGTGTAGAATTCAAAATATGACATTTTAGTGATTTTTAATATTTTTGTGATTTTTATTATTTTTTAATTATTGAAATTATTAAAATATTGATAAAAATCAACTTTTTTAGAAAATTATAATTTTAATTTTCTTAAATTCCTCTGATAATAAAGAGGCTCCAAAACCAATTTTGTGAATTTTTGAAAAGTATTTTGTGAGTTATAAATTTTCAAAGTTTACTTTTATTCATTATTACTTAAGAGGCTTAATCCACCCATTTGGTGGGGTTAATCAAGTCCAATTATTTTCAAATTTTAATGTGGTGTTCTCCTATCCCTAGAGGACAGTGGAGAATTGTTTTTAAGTTAATTTGATGAATGATTAACCCTAATTAATTAAAGTTCACTTTTGGGTATTTAGGCCAATTAGGGTTGTTCAAAGTGAATTAACTCAAAACTTATTTTTCCTAGGGTCCTCTGGTCATAAGAAAGATTACCAAATTTTTCTAGAATTTATTTCTCAACATGCTAATTATTGGAATTAAAATAATCAAAACAGTGGCATGAATTTTAAAAATTAATAACTTCTCATAGAGATGGCTCTGACCTTGGAAAATTCAGGGAATGTTCCCAAGTTCAGAGGCTTCAAAAGCCCTATGGTCTCATGCCATGGTGAATTTCCTATATGCATGGAGAATTGAAATAGTGAAGAGTGTAAATAAATAATTAAAAATAAAATACTTGATGAAATTAAATAATTTCTTTTCTACATTATTCTCCTCTGTTCACTGAGCAATGGGGTATTTTTATTTTATTTTTAGGATTTTTCTACACAAAGTTATGAATTTTCAAAGTTCTGGTAATTAAATAAATAGAAAATAACCCTAATTTCCTACTTATCCACGCGGCGCCACGCCATCCTCGGCAGCTCCGAAAGGCCACGCGTCGTCTCCTGATTCGGCGCCGCCATCCGACTCAGCGCTCCAGGGGCCCGCGGTTCATGTCCCATTACTCTGTCCGGTGCGATCCTGACCGTCCGCTCGATACACACGCGATCCGACGGCTCCTGGTCATCGTCTACGACTGGTGTGAACCCGCGACCGTCAACCTTCTAACCCTAATTTCTCACTCGATTCTCAATGGATTTTCAAGTTCTTATGCTTTATGGATTCGTCTTAAAGAGACGAACACATCCATACGATAAACATGTATTGAAATTGACCCAAACTAAATTGAGAATCTCTGGAAGCTCGGGAAGAAGAATGAGTCCATACCTTTGCTCAGAGAAGGGAAGCTTCTATCTGAGAGTTGTGTCACGTTCGATTGGGTCCAAGCAAGCTCCAGATGAAGTCCCTTGGCCTGGTGAATTGTCTAGGTATGATTTTGACCAAGCCCGATCACAAAGCTTGGAGGCTGGAAGCAATGGCTGGCTCGTGAGGGGGCTTTTGTTGGTAAACTTCTTCTCTTGGTCTGGTGAAGGTGTAGGACCAATCAATTTGGGGATTGGCTCAGTGTGGAGAAGTGTCCTAGTTTTGAGCTTGGATTTCAACTCTGAAATTGAGCTCATAGAGAGGAAATGGCAGCGGGATTTCAGTGGAGATCAAGTTCTCTATGTGTGGGGAGTAGTCTGGAACAATTTTGGCAGAGTTTCCTTAAGGTTTATTTTAGCACCTCTTTTGGCCGAGAGGTAGTGTTGTTTGAATAGGCATGGCTGGAGGCTCTCCCAGGGGGAGTTAGGGCTTGGGATCAGCTGCTTAGGTCAAGGGAAAAACAGCCATGGTGGCCATTGGGCATGGGACAGCTCAGCAGGTGAGAATTCCAAACTTTGGCTCCTCCCAAGGTCTCGGCCATGGTGTTTTCCAGAGATCCAGGCGGCTGGCCGGCTGGCATGGGTCACCCTCAGGTCCAGGTGGGTCAGGGCTGAGGTTTAGTGTAGGCAATTGGGCTTTGCCATGTGTAAAGGGGATGGCTTGGAATGGAAGGGGGAAGAGGCCATCTTGGCTTGGTTTAGGTCAACCCATGCGTTTGGGTTGTGTTCACCTCCCCATGACCTGGTTTTAAGCTGAGAGAATAAGTTAGGTCAGCTGGTCAAATGTGGTGAGGTCTCTTTCTAAGAATATTTAGATTAAATTTGGGTTAAGGGGAATCATGGTTAAGGCTAATGAGTTTAGGAGATTAAGGAAAGTGTCTCCTTGTTTTACCCAAAATGGCATGGTTACATGTAAAGAGGCTCTCATGGCTTCCATGTGGCTCATGCATGGCTCCATGGCTTGCCTATGGCTTAGGATGGCTTGGCTTGATTTCATGGAAGTAGAATTTAGGAATTTTGGTACTTTGGTGGAGAATTTTCATGAAGCTTGATTTGGAATGGTTTAATGATGATTTTGAAACTTAGGGGTGATTTTGATTAAATGGATGATGAGGGGAAGTGTCATGTGGGCTTTGGATGAATTTTGGGCCTTTTGAAATCATTTTTGATGGGCTTTTAGGAAGGCTAAAGGAGATGGGCCTTTAGGTTTAAGAATGAATTCATGGATGGGAACTTTGTAGAAGTTTGGGCCAAATAATTGTTGAGTTTGGTTTAGGGATATGTCATGAGTGATTTGAAATGAATTTGAGGTGGTTTGGGTTTGAATTGGGTTGAATTTGGGTTGATTTGGTAAATGGGCCAATGTAGGTCAAATTGGGCTAATTTGGGCCCATGTTGGGCTAAGGTTGAAATTGATGTAAAATTAATGTTGGGAAATGTTTATGGAAGTGTTTCAAAGAGGTTTCAACTTTGGTTGGGTTTTGATTTTGGGGTTTGGGCTTATTTGGGTTAGGTTTGGGCTTAGGTTAAAATTGGGCTTTTTGGTTTTGGGTTGAATTTGAGTGGGGTTTGGGTCCAAATTTTTGGCAAATCGTGTTAGTGTTTTGTTTATGGGGATGTTATGAAGGTTTGGGAAAGATTTTGGATCAATTGGAGTTGAATTGGGTCAAATTGGGTCAAGTTTAGGTCATGGGTCAAAATTGGGCTTTTAGGCTCCAAATTGGAATTGAATCCAAATGTCAATCAAATTGGACTTGTATTTGGTCTAAATTGATATTAGGGATATTGAATTGAAGTTTAGAATTGAATTGGACCAAAATTGGGGTCAATTGGGGAGGTTTGGTTTGACATTGGGTTCATTTGGGTTAAAAATGGGTCAAATTGGGGGTTTTGACAGAAGTGGGGTAAATTGACAAAATCAGCCCATGGTGTAGTTGAACAAAATGAAATTGGGAATACTTGGGATTTTCTGGAATGTTCTGGGAATTTTCTGAATTTTTGGATTTTTTGGCTAAGAGGGGCATTTTGGGTATTTGAAGGGTATTGGGGGGTATTTTTGGAATCTTTGGTATTTCTGGCTATGGATGATCAATTTGAGTGGTGAGGAAATGTTCAAGGTTAATTTTGGGGAATTTTGGGTGATTTGGAAATTTTGGAGGATTTGGGCAATTTTAAGGGCTTTTGGTAGGTTTGATAGGTTTAGGGCCTCCGGGGTCAAAAATTGAAATTTTGAAAAAAAGAAAATTGATCAAATATGAGTGAAATGGAATCACTTTGATTGAGCCATGAAGCCATATTAAGCCTGTATGAGCCATGAGAGGACTCATTTGAGGCATTCACCATGTTGTTCCTAACCCTCTTAACCAGGGGCTTAGGGGTTAAGGTCCATCCATATGAATTGCCTACATGAGTCAGGGAATCAAGTTGGCTATGGGTGTGGTTTTAGGATTTGGATTGTGTGTGTGGGAGTGTAGAGTATGAGTGTAATGAGTGTGTAAGTTAACCTTCACCAACCCAAGCTACCCAAGGTGGTCCTAAGGCCAAAGAGTCCTATAGGAAACTCATCCTTTAAACTTCCACATTTGATCTTAACCCTCCAAGTGGCTTGGGGGTTTATAGTCAAACTTATGGGGTTTGAAGGGAGCTTAAGAGATGTTTGAATTTCTAAGTGGTGGGTCCCATTTCTAGTCCTCTAGAATAGTCAAAGGAAGAGCCTAAGACTAGATCCTAAGCACTAAAGAGCGAAGAGAAGACCTCATCAAAAATGAGGTCAACAACAGTTCCAAATTTTGCTGCGCTGCAAGTCTTTTCCCTTCCAAGCTTTCCAGTTCTTCCAGTCGTAATCTGGCATTTTCTTCTGTAGTAATTTTATTTGCAACTGCAATTCTGAGTGATGGAAGCTGGACTTCCAATGGTAACACTGCCTCGGACCTGTATACTAAAGCGTAAGGCGTAGACTAAGTAGGAGTCTGAAAAGTCATCATGTAGGCCCATAAGGCTTCTAACAACTTCTCATGCCAATTCCTCTTGTTGTCGTCCAAAGTTTTCTTTAGAATTGGAACGAGAGTTTTATTAAAAGCCTCGACCAAGCCGTTTGCTCTTGGATAGTAGATTTTTGAGTATCGCCAATCGATTCCATGTCTTCTGAAAAAATTGTTGATTTTTGTGCTTCTGAATGCGGACCCATTATCTGAAATGATTTTGCGCGGTACTCCGAAACGGTAGAGAACTTGATTTTTGAAAAACTGTAGCGCGTGATGTGCCTTTACTTCTCTGAGTGGAACTGCTTCTGCCCATTTAGAAAAGTAGTCTGTAGATGCAAGGATGAAGTGATTTCCTCTTGAAGAAGGTGGTTCTATCGGACCCACTATATCTGTGCCCAAACACTCAAATGGCCACGATGCAATTGTCGGATGTAGCACATTTGGAGGTTGGTGTAGAACCACTCCGTGCACTTCGCATTGGTAACAGCTCTTGGCGATCTTCATACAATCGGTCATCATTGAGGGCCAGTAGTACCCTAGTCTTTTAATCTTCATTTTCATTTTCAGACCCGACTAATGAGCGCCACAGAGTCCTGAGTGTACTTCTTTGACAATTTCACGAGCCTCGGACCTGCTCAGGCATCTTAACCACATCTGATCAAAAGACCTTCTGTATAATGTATTGTTTATTAATGCGTAAGACAGAGTTCTTTTCTTGATTTGATGGGCTAATGACTTATCGTCTGGTAATTTCCCTGTTTGTAGGTAGTCTATTAGTGGTTGACGCCAATCTTCTGTGTTTTTACGTCACTGCTGCAATTGTTTCTTCTATTTTTTTCTGTTGATTTGTGTATCGTATTCATGTCGAGCTGTGATAGGACCTGTCGTCCTTGAACTGACACTTCAACTGACTCATCTTGTAAGCAGGCAAATTCTTTTGCAAGGTGAGCTAGCGCATCCACAAGAGCATTTTCTTTTCTGGGAATTTTGTAGATTGTTACATTCGGAATTTGTTCCAACAGTTTCATGGCATACTAAAAGTATTGCTCGAGTCTTGGCTTTAAAATTCTGTATTGTCCGGTGACCTGTTGAATGATCAACTGAGAATCTCCGTAGATGTTGATGTCCGTTATTCCCATTTGAATGGTTAGTTCTAGTCCTATTATGAGGGCTTCGTATTCTGCCTCGTTGTTTGTGCACGGTTCTGTTAAGTGGTTGGAGTATCTTAACATCCCCTGCTCCGGTGTTATAATGATTAGTCCGATTCCTGTCTTACCGGGCACTATCATTTGCAATTCTTTGTCTATCTGTGTTGAGGACGCACCGTCAAAGTATAGTTCCCAACACTGATCATCAAGGCCTTCTAGGTTCATTATCTGCTCGTCAGGTAAGTCTTCATCGAGAGGTGAATCTGCCGGTAAAGGGTGTCTTTGCAAGGAAGTCAGCTAGTACTTGTTCCTTTACGGCACGAAGAGGAACGAAAGTTATGTCAAATTGCAATAGTATCATTGACCACCTGGCAAGTCTGCTAGAAAGCGTCGGTCGGGTCATCAAATATTGCAACGGATTAACTCTCGAAATAAGGTTTACCTTTTGAGAAAGCATGTAATGCCTAAGCTTCTGTGCGGTGAAGATCAAGGCCAAACAATGCTTCTCAATAGGAGGATACTTTACTTCCGTCGGGATTAGACGACGGCTTAAGTAGTAGAGGGCATTTTCTTTTCCCTCATCATTGACTCAGGCTAGCGGGGCTCCAAGGAGTCGTCTAAAGCCGCGGTATAAAGTATCGACGGTCTACCCGAGGCCAGGGCTGCTAAGACAGGAGGTGTCATTAAGTATCGTTTGATGTCATCGAAGGCATGTTGACATCTGGAATCCCAAGTAAACTTGGCATCCTTTTTAATCAAAGCAGAAAAAGGCTGACACCTTCCTGACAAATTCGATATAAAGCATCGAAGATATTCCAACTTTCCTTGAAAAGATCGTAGTTGTTTCAAGGATTTAGGAGGTGGCATTTCTAAGATAGCTTTAATCTTTTCCGGATCAATTTCAATCCCGCAATGTCGGACAACAAATCCTAAGAATTTCCTGGAGGTGACGCCGAAGGCGCATTTTAAAGGATTCATCTTAAGGTTGTATTGTCTTAGTCGCTCGAAAACAATTCTCAAATCATACAGGTGATATTTCTTCAATTTGCTTTTGATGACCACATCTTCCACGTAGCACTCGACTTGGTTGTGAATGAGATCATCAAAAATCTTTGTCATTGCTCTTTGATATGTTGCCCCTGCGTTCTTTAGTCCGAATGACATTACTGTGTAGCAATACACTCCGATCGGTGTTCTGAATGCCGTGAGCTTTTCGTCTTCTGGTGCCATTTTTATCTGGTTGTATCCTGATGATCCATCCATGAATGAAAATATTTTATGTGTTGAAGCAATGTCGATCATCAGTTCTGGGATTGGTAGTGGAAATTCATTCTTTGGACATGCTTTATACAAATCTCTGAAGTCTACGCAGATTCTGATCTGACCGTTCTTCTTTCTTACTAGTACCACATTGTCTAACCAAGTAGGATATTTTTCTTCACAAACAAATTTAGCGTCGATTAGCTTCTTAACTTCGGCTATTACTTGTTGCTCAATTTCTATACGCATTCTTCTGGGAGCTTGTCTGACTGGAACAGAAGTAGGATCTACTCCTAACTTGTGAATTGCGACTTCTGGAGCTAATCCTGGCATTTCGTCGTAACTCCAAGAAAAACAATCCTTGAATTCCATTAGTAGCTCGATTATTTCCTTGGAATCTTCTTTGTTGAGTAAGGAGCTAACAAAGGTTGGCCTAGGCTCTTTGCTAGTACCTAAGTTAACTTCCATTAACTCGTCTATTGTAGATTTGATTTCTTCTTCGAATTCTGGTGGTGCATCTCCGATTGGTAGATCTTCGAGGTCCTCTGAAGCTTCGAAGCAGTCTTTATTAGGTTCGTAAGTGACAACCAAGCAAAATCCCGTATCGTGAACTGATCCTACTGTGCCGAATCCGAGACCATGTTTTGAATTGGGAGGCCGACCGGCATTATTCCATAATCTTTCAAAATGTTGTGATTGACCCTTTGTCCATTGTCAAGGTAAGACACCACATTGAATTAAATTTTGAACATAGGGAGAGTACCACTCAAAAGGTAATTCCATTAATTCGGAAGAAGTGACATCTTCAAATTGTACATCTTTTTCATTATTGGAAGAAGAAGTACCACGGTAAAACTTGATTGGCTTAGTACCACCACCATGCACTTCTTTGACCACCATACCCTTGATCTTACTAGAATGGATCGGGGTCAGGGTCATAGTATGTACATGATGGTTAATCTTCTTGTACATTGATTTGTATTCTTCATTCTTTTCATCTTCGAGAGAGATCTGGAACTGGGGTTTCTTGTGACTTATTATCGCTACTTCTTTCTTGATTTCTTCTTCTTCTTCGAAGGTGTTCTCCCAATCAACATCGATGACCGGTTTCTTCTGTCCAACCGTTCCGATATTTCTTCCACGTCCTCGTCCCCGGCCTCGACCTCGGGTGCGAGTTCTTGAGAAATCTTCACCACCTCGCCGTAAAGGAGTGGTGAGTAACTGTTGAACTAGAACTTCAGGTTCTTCGTCGTCTCGGATTTCTTTTGCTTCATTTAGTATGGTATTTCTAGAAAAGATTGTTTTCTTCGGAGGCGCGTAGTAGGCCGCATCTTCATGAATTCCAATTTCATGCACGGAGAATGGTTGCAAGACATCTCGTCGAAGGAATTACCGACCATTTGGGCTAAAAAAATCTCTGGATCAAGTAAAGCCTTGATCAGAGCCTCCCTCATCTCCTTTGACAGGATCAAAGCGTCTTATATGCTTAGTTTGGCTGGTAGCTTCCTAAGATGGGCTAGCACATTATAGTCCACTTTATTACCATGTTCCTCGGGTTCTTCCCGAATGGGCGATTCCTCTGTCGGGGTTGGCTCTTCTCGAGCGACCACCCGCTTACCTTTATCCTTCGGACCCATTCTCGGGGGCGAACTTTTCCACTTCTTAAATTTACTTCGGTTATTTCTTCCGAGTTTGGTGTTGAATCTGCTAGGTGTATCCTCTTGAATTGGAACCACCGGCTCTTCTGAAGTTGCTTCGGTGTCCGATGGTTCTAATTCTATCGTGATCGGAGCTCCTCGGAATTCATAAATGGACTCGTTGCTTGTCGAGCTTTTGTAGCCTCCTTTGTGAACACCTTTTTCGTCGTCGTCATATAGGTTACGTATGATTTGAGAATCGTTATTTGTACTGGAATCGAGATCCGGATTAGGTCGGTTGTCGTTAGTTACGTGATCGTTAAAGGCAGTCAAAATGTAGCCAACGCCATAACCCTTATCATTATAAGATCCTGCCGGAGCGAGCAAATAATCATACAGAGTCAGGAGTTCGAGGGATTTCTCCCCCGAATCGAAACAACCATCCTAGGATAAGCAGCCCCTAGTCTACCCTTCGGAGCCTCGGTCTTCTTTTCTTCCACGATCTTCTCCTCCTTCTGTGGCGGTTCTTCAATCGCAAGTGATAGTGCCGGCTCGACAGGTTTCAAACTCTGAGTTGAAGTGTGTACCGAAGCGGCCTGGATGTGATCCAAAATTTTCTTCGATGACTTTGTCCAGACAGTACTCCATCCATCATCAGTCGTGTAAGAGTCTAACAGAACAATGGGATCCGTTGAAATAACATTGTTGGAACCTCCCTTCTGGGTTTCCTTCATGTATTCCTTTGGGATTATGTTCCCTTTTTGGAGATTGTCATCAAGCCAACTCTTGAAAGTGATGCAATCCTCTATCTTGTGTCCAAGCATCTGGTGGTAAGTGCAATAGTTCGGATGATCTTTCTTATTGACTTCCTCTGGCTTCTTGGGCTCTGGCAGCTGAAAATCCAGTGTCTTCATTAAGCTGTGGAACATCTTCGCTACTGCTTTAGTTTTGAATGGGTATTCTTTGTTTAGAAGTTCTTTTAAAGTACGTGATGAACGAGGTGGTTGTTCATAATGCTGATGCGACTGATAGCTCGGACGAGGTTGCTGATAATCCTGCTGAGGTTGCTGATAAGTCCGTTGTGGTGGTTGATAACTAGGCTGTGGCCGCTCTGACTGTATCTGCACTGGTTGCTTGCCCTTATCTACTGCCACGACGATTCCAGATTTCTTTTCGAATGTTTTCACAGGTTTCTGCTTATCGTTCTTGTCCGCGAAACTTAACTGTTTTGCCTCTTCTTGCAAGCTCCCGGCCTTGCTAAGCAACATCTCGAAAGTCTTGATTGTAAATCCTTTAAGGAGAAGTGCTATCGGGCCATGGATACTTTTAAGCAGGATACCGACTGCATGTTGTTCTTGAAGCCATTTCATGCTTAAGTTTCTCCATCGAAGTATGTAATCCACTAAAGTCTCGTTCGGCTTTTGCTGCTCCACCACTAGATCACCGATAGTGATGTGGCGCTGAGCCCCGACAAAACTTTTTACGAAGAGATTTTCTAGTTCAGAAAAGGTCTTTACTGAACAGTTCGGCAATTCTGTGTACCAGTCGAAGGCAATCCCTGATAAGCTGCTTACGGACTGTCGGAAGAGTAAAGCGTCGCTCCCACTCGCATTGCAGCAACTAGCACGAAAATGTGTGACATGCTGCCGAGGGTTTCCTGTTCCATCAAAAGTCTTAAATAAAGGTGGTACGAAGCCTTTCGGGTATTGAACTGCATCGAACTCTTCGGGGTAAGGTTTACCCGTCTGAATAGATGCTCCACTCTTGGATTGTGCTAAGGCTTCTCACACCTGCTGTTCTACCATGTTTTTAATATCCTTTTCAGGGATCATGCTCTGTGTAGAATCCTTCTTTGGTAGTTTGTCTCCGTTGAGATATGTGATCTCTTTTCCTCCATCTGCAGTATGGATAATTTCTGGGGGTGTCTCTTTGTGAGGCTGGGCCTGACTCTGGAGAGTGGCTAAGGCAGCAGCCATCTCTTCCATCCTCTTTGCCATCTAGGAAATCGTATCATCTCTTTCCCGAAGTTGTGCTCTCAACATTTCCTATTCATCTCTTTCTGCGGCTGCTTGAGCACCTTGTGAAGCTGATGATGCTCGTGTCTCAACCATGTTGATCTCGGCATACTCCTCATCCATGAACTCGATGAGTCAATTTCATCTCCTAATTCTTCTTCTCTTTCCTTTGCTAACTCGTCGGATGTCGGTCCTTAACTTGTCCATGGCATCCTCTAGTGGCCCTTTCCGTACTGGTCTCGCGAGTTGTCTCGTGACAGTTGTTGAACTTCTTTTTCGGGAGTCCCCTTTATTGCAGTGGCACTTTCTTCTGATTCGAGCATCCTGACGAGACTTTTCTTCTCAGGACATTGTTTTGGTCTTAGCTGGCCAGAGTAGGTCGCCATACCATCCTTCTTGTAGCCGGAAGCCTAGGACTGGATGGTCTGTCTGCTATATGCTGGAAGGTGGTATCCTCCCTAATTTGCAGCCCTGATACGATAACATGTGAGCCTCTTTCACTAGCTCGGACTTTCTTCCGGGGTCTTTCTATGGCAGTGGCAGGCTCCATTCGTAGTCCGAGGCGGGATTTAATTGGCACTCGTCCCATCCTTCTCAGAATCTCTGACACAGGACATTCTTCCTTCCTGGCCAATTTCTCGACTAACGTTCGCAATAGGGTAAGCGGAGTAGCCTTGTTCTTCTTCTTCTTGATATCATTGTAATATGCGGGCTGAGGTAACGCAGCAGCAATCCTTCTGGCATCTTCCTCATTAGATGCGGCAGAGAGCAGGTGGAATCTACTTCCTTCTAACAGCGGCGAGTATTCTGGCAACAGTGGCAGATATTCTGGCAGTTCTTCTTCTTTTTCTTCAGGAATTTCTTCTAGAAAAGCAACTTCAGCAGCTCTAGCTTTCTTGGCGATCTTCCTGCTTTTATTTCTCCTTTGAGTCCGAGTTAGGGGTGCAACTCTTGAACTGGACCCAATCTCAAAAATAGATGGTATTGTAGCAAAGTCTGCACCCTCCACGGTGGCAGGCTCATCACAAACTTGGATTTCCTTCCCCTTCAGTTTGGCAGAACTAGGGGTAGGCGCTGAGATGACTAGACCGGTGGGGGTAGAGACAACAGTCCTTCTACGAACAGTGGTACTCCTTTCAGCTGGAACCCTTTGCAGGGGAGGGAATTCTTGAGTCGACTTCAGGTTGAACTCAATCACAAGCTCTTCAGTTTCTGACACTTTGTCCATTAGCGTGAAGAGAGTGACATCAGCAAACTTGATATCTGTGTTGCCAAATCCTTGTCCGAAACAGATGATTCCATTATCGGGCAGCTCATCCTTGTAAACGGCGAAGTCCATTCCATTGGTGAAGGAGAAGATTAGCTTTGGGGCAGTCATTTTCGCGGGCGCATTCCGAATGTCGATCTCGAATTATGCTTCTTTTCATCGTAAAGTTTAGGACAAAAAAGAAAGAGTCCGAACACATTTTCGTTTATCTTAGTATATTTGTGATTTATAAAAGAGATTTTATGTTAGAAGGTTCGTTTGTTAGAAACAAAACAATTAAAGGAAAAAGGTTATAGAAAAGGTAAAGGACACGATTTAGAATTGGAAAGGAAGAGAAAGTCTTAAGCAAGACTTCTCAACTCGAAGGACCGCTCCTAAACTAACACCTATTGGGGGTCCACCCCACCTCAGAAAAGAGGTAAAAGGATCTCGGAACCTCTATGTTTAGGGGTGTCTAAACAGTGGCTCATAAATCCAAGAGGAGTTGGCTATACCCTTTCAAGACAGAAATGAGCGAGGTATGCCAACGGAAAGAATGGTGGTTTGGTCCACTAGGGACATGGACTCACCACCGATTTATGAAAGCAAAACCATCTGATCAAAATGGAGAGAGGAACTAATCCCCAGCGGAGTCGCCAGAAGTTGTACGGCTTATTTTTATGTTATGTGTTTTAAAAAGGGGGTCGCCTATAGAAATTGTCGGCGAATCTTCATATTTTAAATTTAATTTAAATATATATATATAGTTTAAAAGATAACATTTGATTTTGAAATTAATTTTAAGTTTAAAAGTTTTAAGATATGAAATTAAACCGATCTCACATCCCAAATAGTTTATATAAACGAGCACCGCACCACAAACCGTGTATCCATCCCGAAGAATAGACACACTGCTTGATGACGGGGCTCGATTAAACAAACTAGGAGATTTGTGACATCCGTTTAGTTTGCAAACCAATTTTATAAGCCGACAAGTTCCCCTGCTTAATATAAATGAATTAAGTAGGGTTTATATTACCTGGGTTCTTAAAGTCCCCTATAAGGGCAAGCCCCTATAGTTAATTACATCCTAAGTGACGAGAATCACTTAAGAAAACACTCGATAATGATCAGTGATTTTGCTCTCAAGAATTTTAAAGTTTAAGGTTTTTAAACAATTGGATTTTGGAAATGTCAATTGGGAATGGATCAAATTTGGAACAGTTTATTTTAGGAGTCCAAAGGAAGAGAAGTAGGAGAAGCTGAGGATCCAAGAGGAATCTTGGCAACTTCCCGACTATCCTATTGTTTAGCTTCAATTTGGGAGTTTATTTGATGTTATAATCGTGCCAATTTTAATTAGTTAAGACTTATATTTGTACGACATGATCATACAAACAGTCTGGAAGATATGAGGGTTTATGTCGTATCGAACGACTACCTCAGAGTCCTAAGACCGGTTAGGGCTTAATTTACATAATATGATTATGCAAATGCCTAACAGAGAGTTGAGGATTTATGTTGCAGCAGGAAAACTACCTCGAAGTCCTATGGCTTGGTAATTTAATTCTAAGGAAGGTTTTGTTGAAGTAGACTCAGTTTTTGCTGATGACGATGGCCATGCTGCCCACTATGCTCCAAGCTCCTTGTTGTTGTAGAGGTTTAGTTTTAGAAGTCATAAATCGGGAGATGAGAGAAGTGTTTTGGTTTAGAGAAAATCTTAAAATCTAAGTGTTTTTTAATATTTTAATTAAAACAAATCTTAAAGTTGTTTAAACAGATCCGATTAAGATCCCATGATTCCGTCATCCCGGCACCGTTATTTTCATTGAATTCACTTAGTCCAGATGAATTTTTTAAACTCAACTGAATGAGTTCCACACTTTCATTTAGACAATGGGAAATCCCGTTAGCAACACGTGGGTTACATCATCCGAGGTATTCCCGATCATTCAACGAGACGTTTTAATTTAGTTAAAGTTGTAGTTTTGTTGTTCTGTTTGTGATTAAATTTTGAGTTGTTTTATATTTTGAAATGATGTGGCGGTGATTTTTATCTTGCAATGACTTTTAATTTAGTTTTGGTTTCAGTTTAGGGACTATCCTAAAGTTTTTAGTTTTCATGCAACAGTTGTTTATCATGCAAGAAAAAGTAAAGTACAGTGCATGTAAGTAAATTGCAATTAAATAAAAGCGTACCTGGAGGGTCTTCCCGTCATCCGAAGCTGCACTTAAAAAACATGTTAAGGCATTTAAATATTTCAACAAGTACCTAGGTAAAGCTAAGGGAAAGTTTTTGGTTGTCTACCAAAGTCCTAATCCTATAGCTAGTCTCCTATGACGTCTAGATTTTTGTGTTTTGGTTTAAGGATGATTTCCTTCATCAAAGAACAATTAAGTTCAATTGCTCTTATAAATATCCTATCATATTGAGGAAGTGCTTAAGACGAGTCTTAAACATCTTTTCAATACCTCTAGGATTGTTTTAAGTCCAAGAGAATTTAATTATACAAGTGAATTAATCATCCAAGAGTTTAAGTTTTGTTCTCTTGCTCAGTGAACTAGGACATTTAAATATCCTATAAGTGAAGTAACACTTCACTTGATACCTCATTTAAGAGTTATAATAATGAGAGCTTTAAAAGGGCAAATCAACTTATTAAGTATTTTAATGATTTAAACTTAATGATTTAATTTTAATTTTGACTTAATTATAAAAAAAATAGTTTAAGTTTGGAATAGTGTTAAAGTTATTTTAGGTTTAATTCTTTAATGATTTCATTTAGGTTTGTTGTTAAATGATTGTAATTTAATTTAATTCAATTTAATTTTAATTCCATTTAATTTAATTTTAATTTAATTTGATTTGATTTTAATTTAATTCAATTTAATTTAATTTGATTTAATTTAATTTTAATTTAATTTAATTTAATTTAATTTAATTTGATTTAATTTATATTAATTTAATTTAATTTAATTTAAATTTAATTTTAATTTAATTTTAGTTTAATTTAATTTAATTTAATTTAATTTTAATTTTAATTTGGACTGTTATTTTAATTTTTTTTAATTATGAATTAAGTATTATTGAAGTGATTCATTTAGGGATTTTTAAATTAAAGAATAAATATCCTCTTAATAATATCCCTACTTTAATAATTCCAATTTCTATTATTCTTCCAAAATTTCAATTAATTAATTAATTAAAGTTTTATTTTAATTACATTTGAAATGATTAATAGGTTTCTACCCTCAATCATTTAAGTTTCAATCATCGAAAATCAGTTTAAAATCAAATATTTTACCCTCCCCTTTTTGATTAATCCTAAAATTTTAATTAAGGGTTGAAATTTTTAATTATCCTTTTGCTTGTCAAGCTTAATAATTCTATAACTCACTGAATTAAGCTCAAATGAACTTGAAATTTTTATGTAACCTCACTCACATGTCAATTAAGACATTTGAGGAGAAAATGTGATTTTTCTGTATTTAATTTATTTATGTAATTATTTTAATGGAAAATGGGGGTTTTCAAGGAAAATTCAATAACATAACCAAGGAAATGTTTCTATCTTTAAGAAAATTATGGGATGTTCCTAATGACCAGAGGACCATTTGGACCAATTTTTGTGATTTTTTGAATTATAGTTTATTTATTAGAATTATTTTGAGTTTTGAAGTATTAATTAATTTTAAAATAAAATTAAAGTTGAAAAATGGATTTTATATTTTTTTTAAATCTCTCTAACCTCAAGGAGTCCAGAGAAACAAATTTTATATTTTTATGATTTTTCTTTAATTTATTAGAATTATTTTAGTGAAAAGGTTGGAAAATACATTTTTTAATATTAAAAATTACATTAAGCCTTTAAAATTCAATATCTTATCCTAGGGACTTAAGAAAAATATTTGGTTTATTCCTAAGTAATTAGAATTCAAAATGTGACATTTTGGTGATTTTTAATATTATTTTTTAATTATTAAAAATATTAAAATAATGATAAAAATCAACTTTTTTAGAAAATTACAATTTTAATTTTCCTAAGTTCCTCTGATATCAGAGAAGCTCCAAAACCATTTTTGTGAATTTTTGAAAAGTATTTTGTGAGTTATGAAATTTTAAAGTTTAATTTTATCATGTGACTTAATTAAACCATTTAGTGGGGTTAAACATTACCAATTGATTTCAAATTTTTATGTGATGTTCCTCTAATCCCATAGATCAGTGGAGTATTGTTTTAAAGTCAATTTAATATGTGGGTATCCTTAACTAATTAAAGTTCAATTTTGGGTATTGAGACCAATTAGGGTTATTCCAAGTGAATTAACTCAAAACTTATTTTTCCTAGGCTCCTCTGGTCATAAGAAATATCACCAAATTTTCCTAGAATTTATTTCTCAACATGCTAATTATTGGAATTAAAATACTCAAAACAGTAACATGAACTTGGAAAATCACTAACTTCTCATAGGGATGACCTCTGACCTTAGAAAATTCAGGGAATGTTCTCTAGGTCAGAGGCTTCAAAAGCCCTATGGTCTCATGCCATGGTGAATTGCCTATGCAAATGGAGAATTAAAACAATGTAGAGAGTAAATAAATCATTAAAAATAAAATATTCAATGAAATTACTTGATTTGTTTTCCACATTATTCTCCTCTATTCACTGAGCAAGAGGGTATTTTTGTTTTATTTTTAGGATTTTTCAACAAAAAGTTATGCATTTTTGAAGTTCTGGGTATTTAATAAATAAGAAAAATCCCTATTTATCTACTTATCCACGCGACGCCACGCAATCCTCGACAGCTCCGAATGCCTACGCGACGCATTCGTATTCGATGCTGCCATCCGAATCAGCGCTCCAGGGGCCCACGGTTCATGTACCATTGTCTTTGTCTGGCTCGATCCCGACCGTCCGCTCGATACACTCTCGATCCGACAGCTCCTAGTCATCGTCTATGACTGGTGTGCACCCGTGACCATCTACACTAAAACCCTAAGAACTCATTCGATTCTCAACGAATTTTTGTGTTCTTATGCTCTATGGATTTGTCTTGAAGAGATGAACACATCCATACCATAAACATGCATTGAAATCGATTCATATCAAATTGAGAATCTCCAGGAGCTCGAGAGGAAGAGAGAGTTCATACCTTTGCTCAGAGAAGTGAAGCTTCGATCTGAGAGTTGTGTCCCGTTCGATTGGGTCCAAGCAATCTCCAGATGAAGTCCCTTGGCCTGGTGACTTGCTTAGGTACAAAAGTGACCACAGCCGATCACAAAGCTCGGAGGCTGGAAGCAATGACTGGCCTGGTGAGGGGGCTTTTGCTAGGAAACTTCTCCTTTTGGTCTGGTGAAGGTGTAGAGTCAATCAATTTGAGGATCGACTCACTATGGTGAAGTGTTCTGGTTTTGGGCTTAAATTTCAACTCTGAAATTGAACTCCCGCGGTTCACTTACCATCTCCTGGTCCCACGCCATCTGAGCCGTTCATTCGATACATGCGCGAATGGACGACATCTGTTCATCGTCCCTGATGGACCTCACCTGAGAGCCATCCATCTTCCAGGCTTGATATCTCCTTCAATACTTAACCAATTTCTACGTTCTTACACGTCCATATGGTTTATGTGGCATGAAATTGATCCAAACAAAATAGAGAATGTTCAGAAGCTCAGGAAGAAGAGAGAACTCATACCTTTGCTCAGAGAAGTGTGGCTTCGATCTGAGAGTTGTGTCACCTTTGATTGAGTCCAAGTAAGCTCCAGATGAAGTCTCTGGCCCTGGGGAATTGTCTAGATTTGAATTCGACCAGACCCGATTCCAAAGCTTGGAGGTTAGAGCAAATGGGTGGCCTGGAGAGGGGGCTTCCACTGGGTAACTCCTTCTCTTGATCTTGTGCAGGTGTGGGTGAGTTTAATTTGAGTTTGGTGGAGAATTGGAAAGTGTCTTGGTTTTGGGTAGAATTTTGGCTGAGAAATTGAGCTCTGTGGATGGGGATTAGGGCAAATTATCACTGGGGATCAATTGCTCTAAGTGTGGAGGATAGTCTGGAACAATTTTGGCAAAGTTCTGTATGGTTTGGTGCAACTCCTCTCTTGGCCGAGAGGGGGTGGTGCTTAAATAGAGTTGGCTGGAGGGCCTTCCAGGGGAAGTTAATGGCTGGGATCAGCTGCTCTGGCAAGGGAAGAACAGCTCCAATGGCCATTGGGCATGCGGCAGCTCAGCAAGAGGGAATTTCAATGTTGGGCTCCTCCCAAGGTCTCATCCATGGGGTTTTCCAGCGACTGTGGTGGCTGACCAGCCAGGGTCAGGTCACCATCTTGACCAGTGAGGCAGGGCTTGACAATGGTGAAGTCAATTGGAGTTGGTCATGTGTAAAGGTGGTGAATTGAAATGGAATGGGAAAGGGGTGATTTTGGCTTGGTTTGGGTCAACCCATGGTTCTAGGCTAGGTTCACCTCCCCATGGCCTGCTTGGGCTGAAGAGAAAGCTATTTGACTCAGTTTAATTAGTGGGGAGAAGTCACCATCCAAGTACAATTAGGCTTAAGCATGGTTTAGGGGAATCATGGGAGTGGTTAATCACTCTTAAGAGAATCATTAAAGGGTCCCCTCTTCTTGCCACTTTGGGTATGGCGAGGTGTCCAAGGCTTTCATGGCTCCCATGTGGCTCATACTTGGCTTCATGGCTCCATTTGGCTTGAGAAAAGTCAAGTCAACTTTCATGGAAAGGGGTTTATGAAATTTTAAAAATTTTGGGGTTATTTGATGGGATTTGGCATAATACCTTTTTGGTTTGATTTTCATGATGGATTTAGCACTTAGGGAGTGATATTAATTGAGTGAAGATGAGATGAGATTGTAATGTGAGCTTTAGGATGGGTTTGGGCTTTTAAAATTTGGTAAAGGTGGGCTTTTAGAATGGTTTAAGGGGATGGGCTTTTAAGTTTAAAAACAAATTGGTAAGTGGAAATTTTGTAAAGGATTGGGCTAAAGAAATGTTGTTTAGTTTAGGGATGTGTCATGAGTGATTTGGAATCAATTTGAAGTGATTTGGAATTGAATTGAGTCTAATTTGGGTCCCCTTGGTGATAGGGTCAAAATAGGTCAAAATGGACTAACTTGGGCTAAGGTTGGGCTAATTTTGAAATTAATGTAATATTAATGTTGCGAAATGTTCATGGGAGTGTCACAAAGAGTTTTAAACTTCGTTGGGCTTTGATTTTGGGATTTGGGCCAATTTGGGTTCATGGTGGATTTAGGCCTATTTAGGTAATTTTGGGTTTGGGTTGAATTTGAGTAAGGTTTGGGTCCAAATTTTGGGCAAAATATGTTAGTGTTTTGTTTGTGGAGATGTTAGGGAAGATTTAGAAAAGGTTTGGGGTTAATTGGAGTTGAATTGGGTTGGTTTGGGCTAAGTTTGGGTCATGGGTCAAAATTGGGCTTTAAGCTTAAAAATGAAATTGGATTCAAATGTCAATCACATTGGGCTTAGATTTGGTCTAGATTGATATTGTGGATATTGAATTGAAGTTTAGAATTGAATTGAACCAAAATTGGGGTCAATTGGAGTGGTTTGGTTTGACATTGGGTTCACTTTGGGTTAAAATAGGTTAAATTGGGGGTTTTGGTAAAAGTGGGGTAGATTGGAAAAATTGGCCCATGGTGTAGTTGAACAAAATGAAATTGGGAATATTTGAGATTTTCTAGAATTTTATGGGAATTTTCTGAATTTTTGGATTTTTGGGTCAAGGGGCATTTTGGTAATTTGGAGGGTTTAGGGTCCCGGGGGTCAAAAATTGAAATTTTGGAAAAGTGAAAATTGAGCATGTGTGAGTGAAATAGAATCATTTTGGTTTAGCCATGAAACCATATTAAGCCCATAGGAGCCATGAGAGGACTCATTTGAGGCATTCACTATGTTGTTCCTAACCCTGTTAGCCAGAGGCTTAGGGGTTAAGGACCATCCATGTGAATTACCTACATGAGTCAAGAGTTCAAGTTGGGTGAGTGTGGATTTTAGGATTTGGAATGTGTGTGTGAGAGTGTAGTGTATGTGTAAGTCAGCCCTCACCAGACCAGGCCACCCAGGGTGATCCTAAGGCCAAAGAGTCCTACAGGGAACTCATCCTTTAAACCTCCACATTTGATCTCAACCCTCTAGGTGATTAGGGGTTTACAATCAAGCTTGTGGGGTTTACAGGGAGTTAAGAAGTGGTTGAGTTTCTAAGTGGTGGGTCCCATTTCTAGTCCTCTAGGATAGTCAAGGGAAAACCTATGGCTAGATCCTAAGCACTAAGGAGAGAAGAAAAGACCTCACCAAAAAATGAGGTCAACAGGTGCTAAAGTGTAGATGTTAGCCCTCAGGCGAGGGGAATGTGGGAGCTCCGAAGTGAGAGCCGGTATCCTCCCAGTCTAGTCGCACCAAGCATAGGATTAGTCAATGTTATTTATGCCTGGACCAAAGGGTAAAGAATATGTATGCTCTTATTTGGCACAACAGAGTTATAAAATAATTTTAATTATCCATTCCCTTAAATTTCTTAACAAGGAGAAGGATTCTTGCTTATATATTTGAACTTCACTTTATTAGTAGAATTAGTTAACTGTTAGTAGAATTAGTTTATTTAAAAGTTCATTTTATTTACGATTGCATATTAGGGACAGATAGGCAATTCGATTTACAACTTTGTAATTCTAAATTGGTTTCTATAATCCTAGTCTGTAGCCTCTGAACTATCCCTGTGGGATCGATATCCAAGACTCCATTAGAGTCTATATTACTTGAGCGATACGTATACTTGCATTGAAAAATAACTCTGTGATTATTGAATATATTTATACACATCTATATCTTTTACAAGAAATATTAAATTTACGCAAATTGTGCGGAGTGGTTCAGTGTCTCTTCAAAATATGTCCTGATTCATTGTATCCACCAGGAATGCATCCATCAGTTCAACTTTTAAATGAGCATTGGCGCTAATGGGAAGTTAGTGAAGTTTAAACCAAAGGATTCTTCAAAAACCTTCAAATTTGCGCCAAAATCAAATAAAATTCATCACTTTAACTGTGGCACCTATGCGCCAAGGGTCTGGCGCTTAGCCGTCAGAGGCCAATTTTGCACACCTTTCAATTTTTGCTCCAAATTTGATCATTTATTGCTCCTTTCAACATAGTCAGTCATTTTAATCGTACCAACTAGAAAAACTAAAAAATACCTTCCATTAAAGTGCAATATCATCAATAATATGTATAAAAAATGTATTTAAAAATACTATATATTTTAGGTATATCAAAATCCCCCAAACTTAAAATGTTACTTGTCCTCAAGTGACACTTAATCACATAGAAAATCTTAACATGCAAATTATGTAAACGAGTTTATTTAGGAAAGTTTCAAAATTTTGTGCTAGAAATGAAATAGTCCAATTTAGTAAAATTTTTAGTTTATGAGACCAATTTAAAGTTTAGAAGGTTTTTAAGTAAAGGATAATGAAAAATATTAGTTCCTATCTAATTCAGAAATACTTGTAGATTTTTTAAAATATAGGATTCAAACATTTCATCTTCCTCACTTAAAAATTTTCATTGGAAATAAATTTACTTACTTTATTATAACCTAAAGCTTTAGATTTTCTCAAAACTTATATTTTAAACTTTAGGTATGAAACTATTTTTTTATTAGGCCCTTAAATTCTCAAGCTCTCCTTCCTTTTTACATACTATTTTTCTCCTTTTTTTCTTTTTCTTTTTTTTCTTTTTCTTTTTTTTTTCTTGTTTTTTTTAAGGTAAGGATTATTGTATCTGGATAGGCCTTTAATGATTTTGAATTCCACCCTTTCATTTAAAATAAAGGTCTGATATATATCCTTCACTTAGAAATCATAATAATAGTGCTGAAAATTATTTTCAATAAAAGAAATTTAAGCTTTGAAAAACAAAAAGTCAAATCTTCTATTTATCCAAAAATACAACACTTCTTACTAAAGATAGTTTAACTATATTTAACATATCTTTACTGAGAAAATTTTAACTTTAGATTTTTCATCATTACTATAAATTTTAACTAAATTCTCTTACTCATTTCTATATTCAAAATTTTTTTCACTAATATAACTTCATATACATAATTATTTTAAATTAAAAATCAAATTTTATTTAAGTATTCTTGAGAACAAATAAAATTTTAGTTTTTTTGAAAATTTGTTTTTAATTCCCCCCCCACAAACTTTAATTTTTAATTAGGATAAACCATTTAAGCATAGAAATGATACATGGGTAAGAATTAAAAAGCTAGAATAACATGCTTGAAGGAATTTTCATATTCTAAATATGCAAGTATAACAGTTTAAAAACAAGGAGTAAAAAGAAATCAAATTTAGTTTTTTAGTTTTTCATAAAATAGAAATTTCAAAATTTCAAAGGACTTCTACAATAGTGGAGGTTTTCAAATCAAATATACACCAACACAAATCACAACATACTAGAAAATAGATGGTATCAAATTCTGAAAAGTTTAAACATGTTATATAAATAGTGGTTTCTAATAGTGTTCTAAAATTTTCTAATATTTATAGGAATTAAATTAGACACTACTAAAAACTTAAACTCTAGAAACACATAAAAACATTTACTATCACAAACACATCACATATTACATCATAAAACATCATAATGTGCATAACAGAAATAATTCAACTATAGTTTACACAACATCAGAGTCGCTAGCAAAATACCTCACATCACATATGAGACCATTAAATAAAAACATCACAACACATAAGAAAATCACATAACAACATCACAAACTCAACACAACAATCCTAATCATCCTCCTCATCATCATCAGCATCTTCATTCCAGTCTCTGGATGACACATAAGGTATATAAAAAGGATGAGAGGGCATCTCAGCACTGTGATCTCCTCTAATCACTTTGTTCATGTATTGCTGATAATTATCCTCATATTCATCATGTTTTACAATATTCCTTTCAATATTTTCAATCTTACCATCCATATCTCTAACATGTTCTCTGGTAAGACTCACCTTCTTCAAAATCTTCTGTAATAATCCAGTTTGTGAATCTTTGGAGGATGATGCATGTGCAGTAGAAGCACGAGAAGTAGAAGCATCAAAAGCAGAAGCACTGGAAGCTCTAACAAATCCTCTTTTCCAGCCAAATACTGAATTTATAATGTAAGTGTTCACATTTACACTGGTAATAGGTCTAAGTTGCTGAAGAACCTCTTCCCATGTTCTAGACTTAACACCAAACTGCTCACAAAGTGAATAAATCAAAGATGGAAATCTCATACATGCAGTAGTAGCAGCTCTGGCACAGTTAAAAAAATAATAAAAAATAATAGCCCCAATATCTAAAGGCTTTCCTTGTTGAATACAACGGTTCAGCACTGCTCCCTCCCTTGTAACTTCACTGACATGTCTTGAAGGCAGAAGCCTAGATGAGATAAAGTAATGCCATGCCTTTGAAGTGGCATTTAATTTAGAGGCTTGAAAATTCACTCTCCTTTCATTTGTAATCTTCCACAAACCTCTTCCACCAGTAAGAAATGCCATAATCTCATCAAAATCTCCCTCAGAAGGATGATAATTCACATAAAAACAAAATATAGCAAGAGGTAATCAATAAAAAGTATTAATTACCACAGGTGAAAAATCCACTTGTTGCCCCCTAACCATCACCAAATTCTCCTCAGCTGCTGGCATGTTAGCATTAAACTCTCTCGCCAATGAAACAACTACAACAACAGAGAAGCAACAATAACTTTCCCAAACTCATTCTGGAATCAATTTCCGCAATGCAAGTGCATCGACGTAACGATTCTCTGCTCTCAAACTGACAAATTTTTTGGAATCAAATTTTGCTTTTTGTTTCATGCATTTTGACTTTGGAGCCATCTCTAAAAATTTACAAAAAATTCACCATAAATTCTAAATTTTAACTAAACTTGTTAACTCAACTTCCAAAGGTAAACTCCACTAAATCCAAGAAATTTCAGATGCTTTAATCAAATTTTTACCATGAATAGTGATTTTTGAATTTTTCAATAATGTACTCAAAATACATGGTGAAATTTTTTTTTTTTACTTAGGAGTAGTGATCATACCTTAAGGAATTCAAATCCAACAAATTTCGATGAAATCAGCTCTAAAATGATCCAATTGGCAATATTAATGGAAATAACAGACATTGTCATCTACGGTGATTCATAGCCATCCTTCAGCAAGTAGCAGGACAGTAAAAGATTTTGAAACCAAGACTGGAAGAGTACCACTGATATAAAATAAAGCTACTGAAAAAGATTCCAGTGTAACGTTCTATAAGATTCCCCGAGCTGATAACACTCACACAGATGCTCTAGCTAAGCTTGTTAAAGAGTTTGCATGCCCACGGGAAGACTCCTAGACATTACGATACAAGGATGTTAGGTTCTTTTACAGACATAGAAAATTTACACAAGATCATAATAGAAGGGATAACATCTACAGTGTCTGATGATAACATAGACTGGCATTAACCATTAATGGAATACTTGCAAGCAGAAAAGCTAGCAGATGGCAAGTTAGTGGACTATCAAATTTTGAAAAAAGCAATGTCTTATGCTTTAGTCAGCAATATTCTATAAAAAAGATCGTTTGACTAGATGTGGCTAAGGTGTGAGCAGAATAGAAGCTCATAATATCGTGTACAAAGTACACACCGGATTGTGTGGTGCCCACCAGTCAGGGCCAAAAATGAAGATGAAAATTAAAAGACTCAGATATTATGGGCCAAAAATGATGTCTGACTATATGGAAATAGCTAAGAAATGACATCAGTGCCAAGTGAATGGAGTGGTCTTGCACCAGCCTCTGAATGTGCTACATCTAACAGTCGCTTCGTGGCCATTCAAGTGTTGTGGTACGGGCATAGTGGGTTAAACAGATCCTCCATCTTCTAAAGGACATAGATTTGTTCTCGCAGTTATGGATTACTTTTCCAAATGGGCAGACGCAGTACCATTATGGGAAGTCAAAGAGTAGCATGTTCTACAGTTTTCAGGAATCAGATTGTCTATTGTTTTGGTGTTCCGTGCAGAATTATTTCAGACAATGGGTCTGCCTTCAAGAGTTCAAAGATCAATAGTTTTATCAAAAGACATGAAATCGATTGGAGGTATTCTATAATCTACCACCCTAAAGAAAACAACTTAGTAGAAGCCTTCAATAATATGCTTGTGCAAATTTTGAAGCAAAAGCTGGACGATAATAAAAGAGGATGTCACGAGAAATTTTTACAAGCTTTATGAGCATGTCAAATGACTGTCAAGACACTGACACAGTCTACACCACACGCACTTGAGTACGAGTCTAAGGCAGTGCTTCCACTAAACCTACTTTGAGAGTCTCCTTCGCAGACTAAATTACAATAGAAGATAATGCCAAACTTTGACTTGCAAAATTTAAAAGCCTCAAAGGGAAACAATTACTCATGTAGCAAAATTTGGAACTTTACTAAGCAAAGATGGTCAAAGCCCACATTAAACTGGTTCGCCCGAGGACTTTCGTAGTTGGTAGCCTCGTACTTGTTCTTAAAAGGCCTCTTCTTGCACATCGTACGATAAGTGGAAAATTTGAACCGAGCTGGGATAGACCGTTCATACTAGAGAAGGTTTACTCCGGAGGATCGTACTAAATAGTCGATTCATTAGGTGAAAGACCCATGTTGCCGATCAATGGATGATATCTAAAGAAGTACTATGGAACTTGACGAGTTATAATGATCACGTTCGTTCCAAGAATATGGCGAGTATTTGTGAGTGGGTCCTAAAAAAAGGAAAATTGTAATAAAATTGGACGAAAACAAGATGAATTTTGTGGAATAAAATGTGCACCTTGAAATCTCTTATTCAAATTTCAAATTGCTCAAGATCATATTAAATAAGATAATGACATTATATAATTTAAAATTCACTTAAATAAAAAGAATGCTATTGTTCTTGCTCGTTTTGGAATTTCAGCGTACTGACATTTCTCCTGTCTTTTGCGGGAAAAATTTTAGGTCAGAAACTGATATTTGCTTTCAAGGATGACTTGAATCTCACTCTAAATGTGCAAGAAGTATCTATGGGAGGAGTCATTTTCTTTCAAGAATGACTTGAATCTCGCACTAAATGTGCAAGAAGTACAGAAAGGAGGAGTCATAAACTTTGACATGGACTTTACACAAGTCAATGTGGATTATGAAGGCCCACTAATGAACCTGGTCAGCCATGGAGAAATTGTAAGACTAAAATTTGTAATGAGAATCAGCCATAGAGAGGAAGGAGAATCATCAAAAAGAAAGGGCACAGAGGAAGTATTAGATGTACACCGCCCGACATAAAAAAGCAAACGGATATCGTCATTGATCGTCACACTAGAAGAGGATCTAGTCAGTGGTACTTTGGAGAGAGTTTTAGATGCTCCATTGAGGTGTACACAGCTTCAAAATGTGGATCGTTGTAATCATGAAGCATTGGATGGACTCGAAAGGAGATATGCTATAGGGACAGCTGCAGAGCTTACTCCTATTTCTGAGGAAGGAGATTATGATCTGGACATAAAGGTGACTTCCACCAATCCCTCAGCTACGAAGGATGAGCCAGAGTTTAATACAGAGCCTACGATGCTACAAGTTCCATTTGAGGTGTTTTGCATTGGATGTGTGACATGAAACAAAGAGATACTAAGAACAACGTCATCAACAGGATCATTAACAGAATGCCCAGAATGTAACTTTCTTCACTTGGAGCACTATGGAACTTTCGAGGAATATACAACAACTTCAATGATGTTTAGGAGCCAAGAACATCCAGATGTAAAGCCTTACATATTGCAGTTTGTCAAGACCCAACAACCACAGATCGTTTGGATTATGAAATAACAAATATACAAAGGGTCGAGCAGGCCATTTGAAAGAGAAGACGCATTTAGAGCACGAGAAATTGAAGAGGGGAAAGGACAAAATCACTATTCAGTGGGGTTGCTGATATAATTTTGCAAAGGACAGGCAAGGGAAGCCCCAGGAATTCTGAATAATGATGAGGTAGACCCCATGTCGTCTAGGATAAAGAAAATGATTAAAAGAATGGTGGAGTAACATATATTGCCAGTAGATTACATCCCAAACAGTTGCATTATCAATATCTACAAAGAAGGCGACTGCATTCCCCCTCACTTAGATCATCATGACTTCGTCAAGCCTTTGTGCAACATTTTGTTTGCGAAAGAGATACAGATCATTGGGGTTAAAGAATTTTGGGGGTCTGAGGTGATTCCACTACTGGTTGGGTACGTACTGGTTTTAAAGGAAAATGGAGCGGACATGGCAAAGCATTGAATTACTTGAGTAACACGCCGTAGAGTCTTAGTTACATTCGGAAGAATGGATTAAAGTAAAGTGTCATACGGATACTAGCCTGACCCAGACTTAGAAAGGCTTCACCTTGAGCTGTGAGATAGCTATAACTCTAAGGGTGCGCAAGGGGATTTTTGTCCCATAGCATAGCTTAAGAGGTTAGCTCGATCATGGGATGACCTTAGGATACAACTAGACAGCTTGCTGCTTTTGCACTATGCCAGAGCAGGGAAGACATGACATGACAAATTACAGTTACCACTGAGATGTATCCGAGATGTTCTTTTGAAGATTTTAGCATGTGATCAGTTGTATTGCATTCCTTCCACTAACAAAGATATTTCCATTTTGCTTCAACACGTGTTCTTGGAAATGCCAACAATTTGTGCAATTGATAATAAGCCGTAGGACCATATGTTGGTCTCGAATTATAATGAACAAAGAACGATACAAGGGAAATTTGAAAATAAATAAAATTAAAGTTCAAAAATAAAAAGGGATAAAATAAAATCAAAACTGGGAATTATTTTGACAAAAAATGATATAAAAAAAACAAATAAGAAAAAAATATAAGTAAATTCCTTCGCGAGCTCGAATTCCTCACACACTTCACGACTCTGCGTTCTTCGTGCATTTCACAAGTCCTACACCTTTCGCTTAATTTGACTTTTAACAACGTTACTTCCCACGAACGCAAAAATCCCACAACCTTCTACAAAACTTCACAATGCCGCTGCATCGTCTTCCAAATTTCAAAAGTTCCTACATGTTGCAAATTCCACAATTCTTCCGCATCTACGATTTTTCTGAGGCTGGTACCTAAATTCCAGTCCTCATCTTTCAGGTTCAATAATTAAATTCTGATGCCTTCCTTTTGAGATAGGCGTCAGACCTACTTAAATGGAGGAAGGCATCCTATTCTCATCTCTGCACCATAAGTTTTCGCATCCTATCCACCAAATTTTTTGCACTCCTAAATTTTGAGATTAGTACATCAATTCTTATTCTCATTTTGTGTCAGTACTTAGATTCTAATGCTCTCATTTTGAGATAGTTGCAAGGCCCCCTTAAATGTAGTAAGGCATCCCATTTTCACCTCTGTGACATAATGTTTTGCATCCTATCCACCATATTTTCCGCACTTACCTAAATTCTGATTATCGTCTCGGGGTCAGTACCTAAATTCTGATTCCCATCCATTAAGGTTGTTACCTAAAATTTGATTCTCATTCTGAGACTGATACCTAAATTCTAGTTCTCATCCTTTGGATCAGTACCTAAATTCTAATTTCCATCCTTCAAGGTCGGTACCTAAATTTTGATTCTCATTCCAAGGCTGATACCTAAATTCCAGTTCTCATCCATTGGGTCAGTACCTAAATTCTGATTCCAATCTTTCGGGGTCGGTTCATAAATTTTGATTCTCATTCCGAGGCTAGTACAAAAATTCTTGTTCTCATCCTTTGGGGTCAGTACCTAAATTCTGATTCCCATCTTTTGAGACTGATACCTAATTTCAATTCTCATTTCAAGGTTTGTACTTAAATTTTAATTCCCATTTCGGGATCAATACTGATCCATGAAATATTTATGCTTACGTTTTATATACGAATTGTTACTTCTCTTTAATGATATTATAAAATAGGATAATATGCAAGTATATGTATCATTATCAAGTAATATAGGACTTTTTGGTTAAACCACGAGATATTGAACTGGACAGTGTTAAATAAAGGAAATAGAAAAATAACTTTTTACTTTTTAAGAAAGATCTTACCCAAACTAAAGATAATATTCTAGGAAAGAAAATTCATTTCTTTTTGTTAATTTTTATAATTTGATTTGAAAGCAAACAACTACTTTAACTAAATTTTTGTAAGACGAAAGCAAATGCAAATAAATTATCTTTTTCCTTTATATGAATCAATAATAAAATATGGAACTATATTGTGGAAGTATCTAAAGTGTGTTGTGCCAAATAGGAGCAATTATAGTCTTTACCCTTACTAGAGATGCTATATAAGAACATAATTTAATCTATTGTTTTATAAATCTTGAAGACAGGCTAGGCAGGAAAGATACTAACTCTCACTCTAGAGTTTCCTCTTCTCCTGCCACTTTGGGGCTAAGATCTCGTATCAAAAAAAAAAAAAATTAGGGGCTTTAGCCTGTCACTCTAAATTCCTCTAATCTACACCATCAAAGTATATCTCCCTATTTATTTTCACTCAACCATATGGATTACATTCTCACCCAAATAATCTCATGTGATTCTTTCCAATTGTTCACTGAGACAATACCATACCGGTTCTTACATGTTCTCACAACATATATTAACATCTTAATTGGCCAAATCAAGAAGTAAATGAAGTTCAAGGTTTTAAATCATCACAACTTCTTCCAAGCTTGATTTCCTTCACTTCACACAATATCCATTCACAACTTAATAACTTCATCATTTTAAGGAAAAAGAAAAAGAAAAATATTCATTATTCATGGAGAAAATACAATCACAACTTAGTTTTAAAGTAGAAATCTTAGTGAAAATACTAGAAGTCTTAATTAAAATTCAAATGTAATAACAAAGATAAAGACTTATCTATAAATCCTCTCCACCAAACTCTTGAAATTCCTTTGAAACTTTGCTTTTCCTTACAATACTCCTTAGAGGTTGGCACTCAACTCTAAAGATTCCAAATGTCACTGTTGACCTCATTTTTGATGAGGTCTTTTGTTCTCTCTTTAGTACTTAGGATCTAGCCTTAGGCTTTTCCTTTGACTAATCTTAGAGGACTAGAAATGGAACCCACCACTTAGAAATTCAAACACATCTTAACTCCCTACAAACCCCACAAGCTTGATTGTAGACCCCTAATCACCTAAAGGGTTGAAATCAAATGTGGAGGTTTAAAGGACCAGTTCCATATAGGACCTTTTTGGCCTTAGGAATACCACAGGTGGCACAGTGCAGTGAGGGTTGACTTGCACATACACTACACTCTCACACACATTCCAAGTCCTAAAACCACATTCTCACCCAACTTGACTTCCTGACTCATGTAGGTAATTCATATGGATGGTCCTTAACCCCTAAGCCCCTGGCTAAGAGGGTTAGGAACAACATAGTGAATGCCCCAAATGAGTCCTCTCATGGCTCATATGGTCCTAATATGGCTTCATGGCTTAAACAAAATGATCCAATTTCACTCACATTTGATCAATCTTCGTTTTTTTCAAAATTTCAATTTTTGACCCCCGGGGCCCCGGACCCACCAAACCTGCCAAATGTCCTTGAAGTTACCCAAAATTTGCAAAATTGCCTAAATTACCCAAGATCCCTCAAAATCAATCCTAAACACGTCCCACCATTCAAATTGACCATCTTTGGCTAAAAATACCAAAATTTCCAAAAATACCCCTAAACCCCCCAAAATTACCAAAATACCATTTCACCCCAAAAATCCAATATTTCAGAAAATTCCTAAAAAAATTTCAGAAAATCTCAAATATTCCCAATTTTATTTCGTTCAACTACACCATGGGCCAATTTTGCCAATTTACTCCACTTTTACCAAAACCCCCAATTTAACCCATTTTTAACTCAAGTAAACCCAATGTCAAACCAAACCACCGCAATTGACCTCAATTCTGGTCCAATTCAATACTAAACTTCAATTTAATATCCTTAATATCAATTTAGACCAAATCAAAGTCCAATTTGATTGACATTTGAGCCCAATTTCAATTTAAAGTCTAAGGCCCAATTTTGACCCATGACCTAAACCTAGCTCAAACTAACCCAATTCAATTCCAATTGACCCCAAATATTTTCTAAGGCCTTACTAACATCCCCATAAACAAAACACTAACTTTATTTGCCCAAAATTTGAACCTAAACTCCACCCAAACCTAACCCAAAACCAAAATCCCTTAAATTGACCTAAGCCCAAACCTAACCCAAATGGAACCAAATCCCAAAATCAAAGCCCAACCAAAGTTAAAAACTTTTTGTGACACTCCCATAAACATTTATCAACATTAATTTTACATCAAATCCAACTTTAGCCCAACCTTAAACCAAGTTAGCCCAATTTGACCCACTTTGGCCCCTTTACTAAAAGACTCACATTAAACCCAATTCAATTCAAAATCACTTCAAATTTGTTCCAAATCACTCATGACACATCCCCAAACTAAACCCAACATTTATTTGGCATGGTCCTTCACAAAATTTTCATCCAAAAGCCCATTTTAAAATCTAAAAGCCCACTTTCATAAAGCTTTTAAAGGCCCATTTTCACCAAAATTCAAAAGGCCCAAAACTTATTTCAAAACCCATATGACATCCTCATTGGTCATCCATTTGATAAAATCACCCCCCTAAGTTTTATTTCATCATTTAAACAAACCAAATGTGGCCCCATGGAAATTTTCCATCAAAATGTCTAAAAATCCCAAAATCCATTTCCATGTAAATGAGCCAAGCCATCCCAAAGCCAAATGGAGTCCTTGGAGCCATGCACAAGCCACATGAAAGCCATGAGAGCTTTGACTTATCACCACTCCCTAAATGGAAAAAGGAGGAAACCCTTTAATCATTCCCTTAGGAGTGATTAAACACTCCCATGTATCCCCTAATCTTGCTTAAGCCTAATTGTACTTGGATTGTGACTTGACCCCACTAATCAAGCTGATCCAAGTGACTTTCTCTTCAGCCCAAACCAACCTTGGAGAGGTGCACCTAGCCTAAACTATGACTTGACCAAATTGAATCCAAAATGACCTCTCCCCCATACCATTTAAATCAAACCTCTTTACACATGGCCAATACCCATTGATTGCACCAATTTCCAGCCCTAACCCCACTGAGTCAGATGGTGACCCATGCCTGGCCGGCTGGCTACCACAGTTGCTGGAAAACACCAGGCCGAGAGCCTTATTTGGCTTCAAAAAATTCAAACCCACTGGCTGAGCTATCCCAACCCAAATGGACACCATGGCTGTTCTTCCCTTGCCCTGAGCAGCTGATCCCAGCCTCCAATTGCCCCTGGGAAGCCCTCCAGCCACCTCTATTTTAACACCACCACCTCTCGGCCAAAGGAAGTGTTGAACCAAACCTTACAAAAATGCGCAAAATCACTCCAGATCCCTCTCCAGACATAGAGAACTTGATTCCCACTGAAATCCAGCCCTAAACCCCTCTCTGTGAGCTCAATTTCTGAGTTGAAAATCCACCCAAAAAATAGGACACTGTACCACAGTGAGCCAATCTTCAAATTGATTGACCCTACACCATCACCAGACCAAGAGGAGTAGTTCCCCAACAAAAGCCCCCTCACCAGGCCAGCCATTGCTTCCAGCCTCCAAGCTTTGTGATCAGCCTTGGTCACTTTCATACTTAGACAATTCCCTAGAGCCAGAGACTTCATCTGGAGCTTGCTTGGACTCAATCGAAGGTGACACAACCCTCAGATCGAAGCTTCTCTTTTCTGAGCAAAGGTAAGAACTCATTCTTCCTCCCGAGCTTCCAGCAATTCCCCATTTTGTTAATGTTAATTTCATTGCTTATAAACTGTATGGATGTGTTCGTCTCTTCAAGACGAATCGATAGAGTATAAGAACTCAAAAATCCATTGAGAATTGAGAGAGATATTAGGGTTTGAGTGTGGACGGTCACGGGTGCACACCAGTCGTAGACGATGACCAGGAGCCGTTGGATCGCGCGTGTATCGAGCAGACGGTCGAGATCAAGTCCGACAGCGCAATGGTACATGAACCGCGGGCCCCTAGAGAGCTGAGTCAGGTGGCGATGCCGAATCACAGCGCGACGCGTGGGCTTTCGGAGCTGCCGAGGTTGACGCGGCGCCGCGTGGATAAGTAGAAAATTTGGGTATTTTTGAATTATTTAAATACCAGAACTTCAAAAATTCATATCTTTGTATAGAAAAATCACAAAAATAAAATAAAAATACCCTCTTGCTCAGTGAACAGAGGAGAATAATATGGAAAAGAAATCAAGTTAATTGGATGAGTATTTTATTTTTAATAATTTATTTACTGTTTTCAATGTTTTGATTCTCCATTTGCATAGATAATTCACCATGGCATGCGACAATAGGGGTTTTGAAGCCTCTGATCTTGGGAACATTCCCTGAATTTTTCAAGGTTAGAGGCCATCCCTGTGAAAAGTTATTGATTTTTCAAGTTCATGTCACTGTTTTAGGTATTTTAATTTCAATAATTAGCATGTTGTAAAATAAATTCTGGGAAAATTTGGTGATGTTTCTTAGGACTAGGGGACCCTATAAAAATATATTTTGAGTTAATTCATTCATAATAACCTTAATTGGCCTAAACCCCTAAAATTGAATTTGAATTAATTATGGTTAACCACACATCAAATTGACTTGAAAACAATTTTCCTTTACTCTTTATGGTCAGAGGAACCTTACATAAAATTTTGAAATCAATTGGACTTGATTAACACCACCAAATGGATTGATTAAGCCTCACAAGCAAAATGGAAATTTAAAAATTCATAACTCCAAAAATACTTTTCAAAAATTCACAAAAATGGTTTTGGAGCTTCTCTGATATCAAGGGAGTTCAGAAAAATTAAAATTAGAATTTTCTAAAAAAGTTAATTTTTCACAATATTTTAATATTTTAATAATTTAAAAAATAATAAAAATCATAAAAATATTAAAAATTATAAAAATGTCACATTTTGACTCCTAATCATTTAGGAATAAACCAAATATTTTTCCTAAGTCCCTAGGATAAGATATTGAATTTTAAAGGCTTAATGTAATTTTTAATATTAAAAAAATGAATTTTTAACCTCTTCACTAAAATAATTCTAATAAATCAAAGAAAAATCAGAAAATTATAAAATTTGTTTCTCTGGACTCCTTGAGGTCCAAGAAATTCAAGAAAAATATAAAATCTATTTTTCAACATTTATTTTATTTTAAAATTAATTAATACTCTAAAATTCAAAATAATTATAATAAATAAAATCTAATTCAAAAAATCACAAAAAATTGGTCCAAGTGGTCCTCTTGTCATTAGGAACATCCCATATTTTTCTTCAGGACAGAAACCTTTCCTTGGTCATGTTGTTGAATTTTCTTTGAAAACCCATATTTTCTACTAAAAATAATTATATAAATAAATTAAATTCAGAAAAATCATATTTTCTCCTCTAATATCTTAATTGACATGTGAGTGAGGTGACATAAAAATTTCAAATTCATTTGAGCTCAATTTAGTGAGTTATGAAATAAATAAGCTTAAAAGGGCATAAAGGTAATTAAAAATTTTAACCCTTAATTAAAACTTTAGGTTTAATCAAAATGGGAGGTAAATATTTGATTTTAACTTTCTCTTGGATGATTGAAACTTAGGGAAACTAAGGGGTAGAAACCCATTAAACACTTTGAAAATATCAAAATGAAACTTTAATTAATTAAATAATTTAAATTTTTGGAAAGAATATATTTAAAATTTGGATTATTAAAATAGGGATATTATTAAGAGGATATTTATTCTTTAATTTAAAAATCCCTAAATAAGTCACTTTAACAATATTTAATTCTTAATTAAAAATTAAAATAATAATCCAAATTAACAATTAAAACTAAAATTAAATTAAAATTAAATTTAAAATATTGAAACTAAAATTAAAATTAAAATTAAATTAAATTAAAATTAAAATTAAATTAATATTAAATTAAAATTAAATTAAAATTAAAGTTAAACTAAAATTAAAATTAAATTAAAATTAAATAAATTTAAATTAAATTAAATTAAATTAGATCAAAATCAAATTGAATTAAATTAAATTAAAATCATTTAACAACAAACCTAAATGAAATCATTAAGAGTTAAATCAAAACATATCAATAATTTCAACACCTCTTTCTATCTAAGTAAATTTAAAACATAAACATCAATCTGAAATACTAAGATAATTGAAAATGTAAAGATTTAAATTAAATCTAAAATAATTTGAACACTATTCCAAACTTAAAATTATTAATTAAAACCTCATAATTAAATTAAAACACTTTAAACCATTAACTCGAACTTTAAATTAAGAATGATTAAAATTCTCGATAAACCAACTTGCCCTTAAAGGCTTTAATTATTATAACTCTTAAATAGATTATTAAGTGAAATGTCACTTCATTCATCAGGTAATCAAATACCCGAGTTCACTGAACAAGAGACAAAGTTTAACTAAACTCCTGGATGATTAATTCATATGTGCAACTAAATTTACTTGGACTCAAAATAATCCCAGAAGTATTGAAAAGATGTTTAGGACTCGTCCTAAGCACTTCCTCAATATGACGGGATGTTTTAGAAGAATAATTGAATTTAATTGCTCTTTGATGAAGAAAATCACCCTTAAACCAAACCAACAAACTAGACGTCATAGGAGATGACTAGTTATAGGATTAAGAATTTGGTAGACAACCAAAACCTTTTCCCTTAGCTTTACCTAGGTATTTCTTGCAAAATATGTTTAAATGCTTTAATACGTGTTTTAAGTGCAGCTTGGGATGACGGGAAGACCCTCCAGGTACGCTTTTATTTTATTTCAATTTTCTTTATTGTAATTTACTTACATGCACTGTACTTTACTTTTCTTGCATGTTAAATAAGACTGTTGCATGAAAACCAAAACCTTTAGGATAGTCCTTGAACTGGAACCAAAACTAAATTAAAAGTCATTGCAAGATAAAATTCACCGCCACAACATTCCAAAATATAAAACAACTCAAAATTTAATCACAAACAGAACAACAAAACTACAATTGCAACTATATTAAAACGTCTCGTTAAATGATCGGGAATACCTCAGATGATGTAACCCACGTGTTGCTAACGGGATTTCCCGAGGTCTAAATGAAAGTGTGGAACTCATTCAGTTGAGTTTAGCAAATTCATCTGGACTAAGTGAATTCGATGAAAATAACGGTGCTGGGATGACGGAACCGTGGGATCTTAATCGGTTATGTTTAAACAACTTTAAGATTTGTTTTAATTAAAATATTAAAAAACACTTGGATTTTAAGATTTCTTTAAACCAAAACACTTCTCTCATCTCCTGATTTATGACTTCTAAAACTAAACCTCTGCAACAACAAGGAGCTTGGAGCATGGTGGGTTGCTCGGCCATCGTCATCAGCAAAACTCGAATCTACTTCAGCAAAACTTTCTTAGAATTAAATAACCAAGCCATAGGACTTCGAGGTATTTTGCCTAGTGCAACATAAATCCTCAACTCTGCGTTAGGCATTTGCAAGATCATGTCATGTAAATTAAGCCCTAACCGGTCTTAGGACTCCGAGGTAGTCGTTCGGTACGACATAAACCCTCACATCTTCGAGGCTATTTGTATGATCATATCATACAAATATAAGTCCTAATTAATTAAAACAGGCAAGATGAAACATTAAATGAACTCCCAAATCTAAGCCAAACAATAGGATAGTTTGGGAAGTTGCCAAGATTCTTCTTGGATCCTCAACTTCTCCTACTTTTCTTCCTTTGAACTCCTGAAATTAACTGTTCCAAACTTGATCCATTCCCTATTTAAATTTCCAAAACTCAATCCTTTGAAAACCTTAAACTTTGAAATTCTTGAGAGCAAAACCACTGATCATTATCTAGAGTTTTCTTAAGTGATTCCCGTCACTTAGGATGTAATTAACTATAGGGGCTTGCCCTTATAGGGAACTTTAAGAACCCAAGTAATATAAACCCTGCTTAATTCATTTATATTAAGCAGGGGAACTTATCGGCTTATAAAATTGGTTTGCAGACCAAACGGATGTCACAAATCTTTTAGTTTATTTAACCGAGCCCCATCATCAAGCAGTGTGTCTATTCTTCGGGATGGATACACGGTTTGTGATGCGGTGCTCGTTTATATAAACTATTTGGGATGTGAGATCGGTTTGATTTCATATCTTAAAATTTTCAAATTTAAAATTATTTTCAAAATCAAATACTACTTTTCAAAATATATATTTAAATTAAATTTAAAATTCGCCGACAATTTCTGTAGGCGACCCCTTTTTTAAAATACAACACACAACTTAAAAATATGCCGACAGCTTCTGGCGACTCCACTGGGGACTAGTTCCTCTCTCCATTTTTGATTAGATGGTTTTGCTTTAATAAATCGATAGTGAGTCCATATCCCTAGTGGACCAAAACTACCATTCTTCCGTTGGAATACCCCGTTCATTTACGTCTTGAACGAGTATAGCCAACTCCTCGTATTTAGGAGCCATTTGTTTAGACACCCCTAAACGGAGAGGTTCCGAGATCATTTTACCTCTTTTCTGAGGTGGGGTGGACCCCCAATAGGTGTTAGTTTAGGAGTGGTCCTTCGAGTCGAGAAGTCTTGCATAAGACTTTCTCTTCCTTTCCAATTCTAAATCGGGCCCTTTACCTTTTCTATAACCTTTTTCCTTTAATCGTTTTATTTCTAACAAACGAACCTGCTAATAAACAACCTCCTAATAAACAATCTCTTTTAAAAATCACAAATACACTAAGATAAACGAAAATGTGTTCGGACTCTTTCTTTTTCATCCTAAACTTTACAACGAAAGAAAGCATAATTCAGGACTGACACTCGAAATCTGCCCTACAGAAAATGACTGCCCCAAAGTTAATCTTCTCCTTCACCAATGGAATGGACTTCGTCGTTTACGAGGATGAGTCGCCGACAATGGAATCATCCGTTTCGGACAAGGATTCGACAACACAGATGTCAAGTTCACTGACGTCACTCTCTTCACACTAATGAACAAAGTGTCAGAAACTGAAGAGCCCGTGATTGAGTTCAACCTGAAATCGAATCAAGAATTCCCTCCCCTGCAAAGGGTTCCAGCTGAAAAAAGTACTATTGTTCGTAGAAGGACTGTTGTCTCTACCCCCACCAGTCTAGTCATCTCTGCACCTACCCCGACTTCTGCCAAACTAAAGGGGAAGGAAATCCAAGTCTGTGATGAGCCTGTCACCGTGGAGGGTACAGATTTTGCTACAATACCATCTATTTTTTGAGATTCGGTCCAGTTCGAGAATTGCACCCATAACTCGGACTCAAAGAAGAAATAGAAACAGAATGATCGCTAAGATCGAGAAAGCTTCGGTCTCTCCAGTCTTGTGATTTGGAGATTACTCCTTTTCCCCAATGAAATTTTGGAATCTTGATCTTGGAGATTTACACGATAGTCCCAGTGAAGAAAATCTTCTGATTGTTCTAGGAGTGTGACACTTTGACACCTGTATTGGTTTTGTTGATCTCTTTGGTCAACGCCAATACGTGAGGTGTGCTTGGTTAGCACACCACACCTATTGGGGGTCCATTTGTTGACCTCATTTTGGTGAGGTCTTTTCTTTCCTTTTAGTGCTTAGGATGCAACCGGGACTTCTCCTTGGCTTGTCACAGAAGAATAGAATTGAACCCACCTTTAGAAATTAAACCAAATCTTGGTTCTCTTTGGAATCCTACGCTAGATGGTCGCCAGCCTCAAATCAATTGGAAGGTTGGGACCCGTGCGTGAGAAGACGAAGGTGGATTCTATAGGATGTTCAAGCCTTAGGGCCTGCAGGTGGCACGATCTTGGTGAGGGGCGGGCGGCGCACACCTTGTACTCTCTCACACTCATCCCAAACCACGAACCATCTCTACCCGATCTTCGACCCACAGTTCATTAGAGCACTCGTGGCTAAGTCGAGCCACAGCCGCTTTGTCCCCAAGGGTTAGGAACAACATATGAGATGTTCGAAATGGACATTTCTTGGTCGATGGCTCACTTTAAACTTCTTCACTCCCTCTAGCATAATCGAATTCCAATTTTTTGCCAAAATTCTGGTTTTTTGACATTGGGTCATCGCTTTGCCAAATTACCTAAAATACCCCCGCGACCTGAAAACCCTCCAAAAAATTCCCAAAAATTAAACAAACTTCCCAAAAAATCTAAAAATCATTTTAAAACAAATCTCACCGCTTAAATCATCAAAATACCCCGATACCTTCCAAATAACCTCCGTATCTTTACCTTTAACATGGTGAGAGTTAGGAAAAGGAGGGGTCCATGAATGTCCCCTGATATTTGAAACTGGTAGGATGCCTTGTTATGAGGAACATAATTCATGGCATCACCGTATATAGCAACCTTGTTGATGGAAAAAGCTAGATTTCACCTGTGATGGTGAAATCTTTTCTTTCGTGCATGTATTTGATGCACGAGTGTAGAGTTGAAGGTATCATTCCATACACATGAATCCAGGGTATCCGAGCATTTCTCTAAATGATCTATTCCTGTGAATGACGTGGAACCTAGCTTCACTTTTGAACTCTTCAATTTGGAACCATGAAACCTGTGGTACAAGTAGTAGTTGGGCTCTTTGGACTTCTTCACCATGTCAAGCTTCTTTGGAGAAGGAAGCTGCATATCCTGCTTGATGAGATTTATAAAGATCTTCTTAAGGCAATCTCTCTTATGAGAGTAGGCCTCAGATTGCTTTTGACCAGTGGGTTGAGTCTTCCACTACTTACAGGATGAGCGAGTTTGTTCTATAGACATGATGGGATTTTTAGGTTCGCTCTAAGATGTTGTCAAATCTAAAATCTCTTCCACCCTCCTTGAAAGACCCACATTAAGTATTTTCTTACAATTGTCCTTCTCATCATTTTGAAAGACCAAGGCGCTCGCTGTGTTTTGCAAGCTAGCCACCTTCTCTATTAAGAGCTCAAAGGTTATGGACTGTAGTTATTTTCAACAAAATAAAAATATGCCTTTGATCTTGCCCATAAGGAGTGAGACAACATGCTCTTCTTGAAAAGAGGCTTGCACTTCATACTCAAGTTCTACCAGCTAATGTCAAAACCTTGGAGGGAATCACTAGATTTCTATTAGGTTATCATCAAATCACTCATGGTGACCTAGTCATGTGTGTCAGCGAAATGTTTAATTAATGCATTATCCAACTCGACAAATGTCCTGGAAATATCATTTGGCAGATTGACATTCCACTCGAATGCATATTCAAACATGCATGTTACAAACAAGCAAAGTAGTTAAACTGCGCTATATGTTGTTGGGGATTATTGACTCCTTCATATCTTTAGAAATAAAGGGGATAAACCCTAGAGGGTACATAATGTATTCATAGACCTCGATATAAGGTCTACCCTTCCTTAGGATATATTTGCTCTGCTGAGCTACCAACGTAGCCTTAATGTTTATGTCTATTAAGAACTGTAGGCGAGAATCAAAGGTAATATTCTTAGTTTGAGTAGTGTCGAAAGATGACGCAAGGTTGTACCTCATCGACACGGGTGGTACGATGAATATTATCAGATGTGTCTTTGCTTACGTCAGAGGCGAGTCTACGTTAGACCCATCACATTCGACCTTAAGAGATGACACTTGGGCGGGGGTTATCTGAACCTGAAGGAGAGTAATAATTTCATTCTTAAATTGGTCCCATTGATCAATTGTGGGGAAAACTTGGACCTATGTGGGTTTATGATATTCAGCCTCATCGAGATCAAAAGCATGGCTGTCAATAGTAGATATTTGACCACGAGTGGGCACCATCATAACATGGTGAGTTATCATTTCAAAATCATATAGATGCTCACCCAGGATGACATCCTCCTAGAGGAGATCCTTAAAATTATCAAGAAGATTGTTAGATAGGTTGTCTTAAGTATCCAACTCAGTCACATCCTCGTGGTTAACCTGAGGTAGCTCTAATGTGCATTCGATTGAGGGGACAACCTGCCATGGATTAGAATCACAACCTCTAAAATCAAAGTTGGTGCCACAAGAGTCGCAACAGTAGGAACAATTCAGACTCACTTCCTCTTTGGTGGACGATAGCCATTCCTTATGTACTTATTTGAAACAAGTAAGGTGACTATCGACAAGGGCGAGGTCCAGTTCTCTCCTTATCAACAAATAAGTATGCAATAATATTTACTCAGAATAGATGTACAATAAGCAAACAACACTTTCTTTTTATTATCTTTAATATAAGAGGTTACAAAAAGGGTGAGAACATTGCCCCTACAGTAATGCTAGTAAAAAGAACAAAACCACGCTCTAGTACATTGATCTCCGATAGATATAAGTGCAACGACGCCAAAAACTTGGTACCGTCAGATATAAGTGCGCTGATGATATTAAGATATGAAAATTATGATTTTATAATATGGGATACTACGCAAGTATACATATTGTTTATCAAGTAATATATGACTTTCTGATTAAGTCTCGAGATATCGAACCCACAGGGAAAAGTTGAAAATCTTTAAAGGAATTTAGAAAATTATCTTTTTACTTTCTTTATTTGTTTTTGAAATAATATGTCTTGATTTTGAAAAGTTTTAGAAAGTTGATTTGTCTTTTCGAAATTTTCTTAATAAAATGCTAAGCAATGAAAGTAAAGGTTTCAATAACTAATAACACTGGATGTAAAAATACTATTAACTAAAATATCTTTTTCTTTCCTTTCATGAAGTAGTAATAATTCTTAAAGTATTTTTGTGGAAGTATTTAAATTTTGTTGTGACAGATAGATGCAAATGTGTTCTTTACCCTTACTTGGTTCTATAAAGAACATATGTTAATTTGAAATTTATATTATTTTGAACATGGTTAGGCAGGAAAGATACCAGTCTCTTACTCTAGAGTTCCCTCGATTCCTACAACCTGGGGGCTAACTTCTCATAACAAAACTCAAAACTTCAAACCAAATTAGAGGGTTTTAGCCTGTCACTTTAAAATCCTCTAATTTTACTCCCTTTTATAAAAATATCTTCTAATATTACATTCACTTTTATGGACTACAGTTCTCACCCATATAATTGCATGTGATTCCTACTAACTTTAATGAGATAATACCGCATTGGATCTTACATAATCTCAAGAAATTTTACAACTTAACGGGCCAAATTAAGAAGTAAACAAAATTCTCATAATCAATATTCACAACTTCTTCCAACTTTTAAACACTGATACTTTCCACAACAATTCTCTTTAAATTAATTACTTCTCCATTTTAAGAAAGAAAAAAATAAAGTAAACTACTCAGAATGCATTGGGAAAATATAAAAACACATTGATTTGAAATTAAAAAAGATAAGAAAAATAATAAACGAAAGCAAATATTGATAAACAAAAGAAAATTAAACACTTATATGAAAATCCTTTCCACAAGACAAAGGAAGTTCCTCTGAAACTTTGACTCTTCGCTAAACTACTCCTCAGAGCAAGTCTCCAAACTCTGATGACTTAGAATACAGACTTCAGACTTCAATAAAAACTAAACTAAAAGAAAGGAAAGAAGTGGGAGAAGAACTCTTAACTCCGACCCTTTTCTCCTTTCTACTCTCTACTCCTACTCTAAATAAAAACTTAAAATGAAGTGGAAGAATCTCCTAAATTCCTGTCTTTGAAATACAGTGAAGAGCCTCTTCAATTCTTCATTTCTTCACTTCTAAGACTCTCTTTAAATAGTGAACCAAAAGGTACCTTGGTGTCTCTTCAAAATGTGTCCAGATTCGATGTATCTACCATGGAACGCACCCCTTCATTCAAATTTGCCGCCCAAGAGAAGTTATGGACGTTACCACCAAGAGTTGCATCCATTCCCTTTTGAATTTGGCACCAAATCTAAATAAAGTTCAATTTATAACTGTGGCGGCTAAGCGCGCACCGTGGCGCTTAGCCGCCGATGCCAAATTTTTGATTTTTCATTTTTTTGCTCCAAATTTGATCCAATTTTTCTTCTTTCATCATGAACATCCATTTTCATCATACTTGCAAGAAAAACACAAATACCTTCCATTAAAGTGCAATATCATTAAAAATAGGTATAAAAATGTGCATAAAAATACTATATATTTTAGGTGTATCAAAATCCCCAAACTTAAAATGTTACTTGTCCTCAAGTGACAGTTAATCTCATAAAACATTTTAGCATGCAAATTACATAATGAATTTCGTAGGAAGATAACAAAATTTTGTTCTAGAATTGGAATAATTCAATTTAGAAAAAATTTCAGTAATTAAAACCAATTTAAAGTTTAGAAAGTTCTTAAGTAAAAGAAAATGATAAATATAAGTCTCTTTCTATTTTAGAAATATTTGTAGATTTTTCAAAATATAGGATTCAAACATTTATTTTTCTCACTTAAAAATCTTTATTTGAAAAATAATTTTACTTTATTACAACTTTGAGCTTTAGATTTTCTCTGATCTTATATCTTAAACTTTATGTATGAAACCAATTTTTGATTAGGCCCTTAAATCCTCAAGCTTCTCCTCCCTTTTCATATACTTTTTTTTATTTTTTTTATTTTTATAAGGTAAGGATTACTATATCTGGATAGGCATTTAATGATTTTGAATTCCACCCTTCCATTTAAAATAAAGGTCAGATATACACCTTTCACTTAAAAATCATAATAATAGTATTTAAAAATTACTCTTCAATAAAAAAAATTTAAGCTTTGAAGAATAAAAGTCAAATCTTTTATTTATCCAAAAATACAAAACTTCTTACTAAAGATAGTTTAACTTTATTTAACACCTCTTTATTATGAAAATTTTAACTTTAAGTTTTTCATGATTACTATAAATTTTAACTAAATTCTTTTATTCATTTATATATTCAAAATTTTGTTCCCCTAATATAACTTCATGTACATAATTGTTCTCAATCAAAAATAAGATTTATTTTTAAGTATTCTTGAGAATCAACTAATATTTTAGGTTTTTGAAAATCTTTGTTTTTAAAATCCCCCCACCCCCCCCCCAAACTTTAAGTTTTTAATTAAGATAAAACATTTAAGCATAGGAAATGATACAGAGGTGAAAAGTAAAGAATTGATATAACATGCTTGCAGGAATTTTTAATATCTTAATATGCAAGTATAACAATTTAAATAACAGGAGTAACATGAAATCAAATTTAGTTTTTCAAAATATTTTTCTTTTTTTATAATAATAAAAGTAAAAATTTCAGAAGACTTCTACAGTAGTGGAGGTTTTCAAAGCAAATACACACCAACTAAAATAAAACACTGATACAGATAACAGATAATAGTGGAATTTGAAGAAGTTTAAACATGTAGTTTTCCTAAGTAGAAGTTCCTAATAGTGGTTTATAATCTCCTAACAGTTTTTGAATTAAAGTACACACTATTAAAAACTCTGACATAATGTACACATAAAAAACATTTACAATTATACACTACCACACAACAACATATAAATCCATAATAAAACAATAACAATACCTGAATATACATAACAGATAAATAGTATAACTATAATCTGTATACTATCAAGGTTTACATCACAATACAATCATCAAACAAAATACTAGATGAAACATACAAAAACACAACACAACAACACAATAACTAAAAAAAACACACATACAACTACTCTTCATCCTCATCATCATCATCATCTTGCTCGTTCCAATCTCTTGATGTCACATAAGGTATATAGAATGGATGAGGTGGCATCTCAGCACTTTGATCTCCTATAATCAGTCTATCCAAGTATTACTGATAATTCTCCTCATATTCATCATGTTTTACAATATATCTCTCAACATTATCCAGCTTACCATCCATATCTCTCACATGCTCTCGAGTAAGACTCACTTTCTTCAAAATCTTTCTTAATAAACCAGTCTGTGAATCAGTAGATGATGAAGCACGTGAAGTAGTAGCACGAGAAGTAGAAGCTGCAGAAGCAGAAGCAGTAGAAGCAGAAGCAGTAGAAGCCCTACCAAATCCTCCTCTCCAACCAAACTCTGAATGTACAGTGTAAGCACCAACGTTTACACTAGTAATTGGTCTCAATGGCTGAAGTACCTCTTCCTAGGTTTCAAATTTCACTCCAGATCTTTCATAAAGTAAATGAATTAAAGAAGAAAATCCCATACCTACAGTCGTGGTTGATCTAGCACAGTTCAAATCATAATCATAAATTATGCTTCCAATATCAATCGGCTTCCCATGCTGAATACAATGGTTTAACACCGCTCTTTCTCTTGTCACTTCACTAGTGTGAATTGAAGGTAACAACTTAGATGTGATAAAATAATGTCATGCCTTAGAAATGACATTCAATTTGGAAGCAGGAAAGTTCACTCTTCTATCATTTGTAATTTTCCATAATCCTCTTCCATCAGTCAAAAACTCCATAATCTCATCTAATTCTCCTTCCGAAGGATGATAGTTAGAATAAATACAAAACATATCAAGAGGTAGTCCATAAAAGGTATTGATTGCACCTGAAGAAAAGTTTACTTCATGCCTCCTAACCCTCACCTAATTTTCCTCAGCAGCAGGTAAATTTGCATAAAATTTTCTTACTACAGAAACAACAACAATAGCGGAGAAGCAACAGTAATTCTGCCAGTTTCTTCTTGCAATCATATCTTCAATCACCTCTCTTGGCTTACTAAACACTCACTCAGGAATCAACTTACGTGATTGCAATGCATCGACGTATCGTTCTTTAGCCCTCAAACTAACAAATTTGTTAGAATCAAACTTCATCTTATCTCGAGCGCGCTTTGACTTTGGAGCCATCTCTAAAAAATTCACGAAAAATTCACCATAAATTCCAAAATCAAACTAAACTTGTTAAATTATCTTCCAAAAGATATTTTCACTAAATCCAAGCAATTTATCAAGCTTTTCCTCATATTTTCACCATGAATAGTGATTTTAAGATTTTTCATAATGTACTCAAAATATAAAGTGAAAATAAAAAATTTTTACTTGGGAGTAGTGCTCTTACCTTATGGAATCCAAATCTAACAATTTTTGTTGAGATCGGCTCTTAAATGATCCACAATATGATACCCTAGGCTCCTCTTTCACGGCAAAGCAAAGATTGAAGACGATGGGGCGGTTGAAAATGACAATTTTCGGGTTTTTAACTTTCGGGAATCAATTTTCGTGAACTGGCGCCTAAGCGCGAACTATCGACGGTTGGCTGCGAGATCTGGCGCGTAAGTGCCGGTATTCTGGCACTTAGCTGCCCGTACCCAAATTTTTATAATTAAGGTATAAGCACTAAATCACTTTGTTAATTACCCTTAATTAGTCCACAATAATTAATTCTCCCACATAAGTCTTCTAATACTCCAAATCAAAGTTTAATAACTATTGATTCCACACAAATTTCACAAAACAAAAACTTATATTCAAAACAAACATAACATTTAATATAACACTAGAATTTCTATCCAAACATAAAGGATAAAATTCTCAAAATACAAGACACTATAATCTTAAACTGATAAGTGTACATCTCTAAGATGTATCCATCACATCATCAAGCATATACTTAAACATTAAACATACCAAACATAAACTCAAAAGAACACTAACGTAACACATTAAGACACTAAACAGATACAAACAAAACACATTTAATTCCACTCTCCATTAGGCGGAATATAACCAGGACCACTATTATTCTCATTTGACCCTTCAGGAATGTAGATTTGATAGAACGGGCAATCATTGTTCATTCTTATCATCTTCTTTAATCCATTTATTTTTCACAAACATCGCTTTATCTATTTCTTCCACATACCTCAAATGATTGAATTGCATCTTGAGTTGCCATCCCATGTGATCCAGATGTAAGGTAATATCATTGATTTTTGCTTCCATTGAAGTCACTCGGGCTTCAATTTTTGCAATCATCTCTGCAATACCTTGAATGCTAACAGCCAGATATCCATTAAATAACTCCTTAGCACTATCACTAATGAACTTACTTTTATCAGAATCCTGCTTCTTCTTCATCTCGTTCTCTCAGGAAGACATGGTGCTCTTCAAAATTTTCTTCTTAGACTTCAGAAATGAAATTTGGACTTAGGGTAAGTGTTTCTATCAAGTCTAGTCCTTTTTATAGACTTGGGAGATGCTATAATATTCCCCTAGACGTTTAGAATCTTCTAAATAACTCCCATAACTTCTCCCCCACGATCTAGGCTTCTAGATCCACATTTTTCATGTTTTTTTATAAGTATGGTGCCTAAGCGCCAACTAGTCGGCGCTTAGCTGCCAGTGCACATTTTGGCACAGGTCCGCCAAGTGTCCAAATTTTCTTCCTTACTTCACTTAATCATCAATTAAAGTCGAATAAACTCTACTTAAGTTTAAAAAATCCAAATTACTACCATTAAAAACATAAAAACAAACCAAACAAAGCAAACAAAACACACAAAACAAACATAAAGCAAAGCATACCGATAAATATGGGTTGCCTCCCACAAAGCGCTTGTTTTAACGTCTTGACTCGACATACCCGAACTCATTCCGAGTGACCCAACATTAAATTCTCATAGATTTAGATTTATTGACTGAAAAATAAGGTTTAAGTCTATGTCCGTTAACTTTAAATATTTTTCTAGTCTTAGGATCTTGAATATCTACAGCTCCATAAGAATAAAATTTTATCACAATGAATGGACTCATCCACCTGGACTTAAGTTTTCCAGAAAATATTCTTAATCTAGCATTATACAGCAAAACTTGTTGTCATGGTACAAGATTTTTGGTAAGAATCTTCCGATCATGCCATATTTCATCTTTTCCTTATTAATCTTAGCATTTTCATAAGATTCATTTATTATTTCTTCAAGCTCATTCAATTGCAATAATCTCTTTTCAGCAACATCTTTCAAATTATAATTGAACTCTTTAATAGCATAATAAGCTTTATGCTCAAGTTAAAAAGGTAAATGACAAGCTTTTCCAAAAATCAGCCTATATGGGCACATTCCTATAGATGTTCTGTAAGCAGTCCTATAGGCCCACAAAGCATATTCCAGTTTAATTGACCAATCCTTTCTATTTGGATTAACAGTTTTTTTCCAATTTTTTTTTAATTTCACGATTGGATAATTCAACCAAACTACTTGTCTGCGGATGATAAGCAGTAGCAATGTGATGATTAATATGATATTTCTTTGCTAACTTCCCAATAATCACATTTTTAAAATGACTTCCCCCATCAATTATGATTACTCTTGGTATTCCAAATCTGCAAAATATATTCTTTTCTAAAAACTTTGGAACACTTTGAGCATCACATCGAGGTAAAGCAATAGCTTCAATCCATTTGGAAACATAATCTACTACTATCAAAATATACACATTTCTGAAAGATGGTGTAAATGGTCCTATAAAATCTAATCCCCAAACATCAAATATTTCAACTTCCAACATATAATTGAGGAGCATCTCACTTCTTCTAGAAATATTGCCTACACGCTGACATCTATCACAATTTTTAATATAATCATTCACATCCTTAAAAATTGTTGGCCAATAAAATCCTGATTGTAATATTTTATATGCAGTTTTATCACTTCCAAAATGTCCCCAATAATCAGAATCATGACATTTTTGAATAATTTCATAAGTCTCTTCGAAAGGTACACATCTTCGAATTATAAGATCCTTTCCTTGTTTATATAAAAATGAGGCATCCCAAAAATAAGTCTTAGCATCAGATAGAAATTTCTTCTTTTCATGATATGTCAAATCATAGGGTATAATATTACTAACAATAAAGTTTACTATGTCTGCATACCATGAAACATTCCTTTCTTTAACAGTGAACAGTTTTTCATTAGGAAAATGTTCATTAATTTCTTCAATATCACAGAGAGATTTTTCAATTTCAAGCATGGACAAATGATCAGCAATTTGATTATCAGAACCCTTCCTATCTACTATATGAAAATCAAATTCTTGCAAAAGAAGAATTCATCTTATAAGTCTCGGTTTTGCATCATTTTTCTTCATTAAGTATTTGATAGCAGAATAATCAGTATGCACAACACATGTAGTTCCAATTAAATATGATCAAAATTTATCAAAGGAAAATACTATAGCTAATAACTCTTTATGAGTAGTGGTATAATTAATTTTAGCTTCATTAAGAGTTTTACTAGCATAATAAATTACTTTAAAAATTTTATCATATTTCTGACCCAAAACAACACCAATAGCATAATCACTTGCATCACACATTAATTCAAAAAGTTTTTCCCAATTTGGTGAAATTATTACAGGTGTAGTGATTAATTTTTCTTTTAATATTTCAAAGGCTTTACGACAGTTATCATCAAAATTAAAAATTGCATCCTTTTCCAGTAAACGACATAAAGGTTTTCTAATTTTTGAAAAGTCTTTAATGTAACGCTTGTAGAATCCAGCATGTCCTAAAAAACTTCTAATTCCCCTTACATTGGTTGGGCAAGGTAAATTAGATATAACTTGAATTTTTGCAGGATCTACCTCCAAACCTTTTTCTGAAATCCGATGTCTCAGAACAATTCCTCCTGCTACCATAAATTGGTATTTTTCCCGATTAAGGACCAAATTAGTTTCTTCACAGCGTTTTAGAACTATTAATAGATGTTCTAAACATGATTCAAATGAAATTCCAAACACTAAAAAGTCATCCATAAAAATTTCAATCCCTTTTTCAATTAAATCACAAAAAATAGTCATCATACATCTCTAAAATGTAGTAGGGGCATTACATAAACCAAAGGGCATTCTTCTAAAAGCAAACATACCATAAGGACTGGTAAACGTAGTTTTCTCTTGATCCTCAGGAGAAATTTGAATTTAGTGGTAACCAGTATATCCATCCAGAAAATAAAAGTATTTAATGCCAACCAGTCTATCCAACATTTGATCTAGAAAAGGGAGTGGAAAATGATCTTTACTTGTGGAAAGGTTTAATTTTCTATAATCAATGCATATTCACCACCCTGTAACTTGTCTTGTTGGTATCATTTCATTCTTTTCATTAATAGTCACAGTTACTCCTCCTTTCTTAGGAACACAGTGAATAGGACTAACCCATGCACTATCTGAAATAGAGTAGATAATTCCAGCATCCAATCACTTTAAAATTTCTTTCTTAATAACTTCTTTCATAATAGGATTTAATCTCCTTTGGGGATCAGCCCGCATTTTGCAATTATCTTCAATAAGAATTTTGTGCATACAAATTGAAGGACTGATTCCTTTAATATCAGCAATTGTACATTCAAAGGCTTTCTTATACTTCTTCAAAATTTCAAGTAAACTCTCTTCTTCTTTTTTAGTTAAATAAGAGGAAATTAAAACAGGCAAGATTAAAGATTCACCTAGAAAAGCATACTTCAAATTTTCAGGAAGCATTTTTAGCTCAAGTTCATGAGGTTTTTCAGTTGATGGACCATAAGATTTATCTTTCTCAGTCATATCCATCAAGTCAAAATTTTCATGAACATACTTTAAATCTTCTTCTTGAAAATCTTCATAATCAAATAACTCCTCTTCTTGCTTATATTCAAATTATTCTCTTTCAACATTCTCTTCATAAGTTGATTTGAAATGACATTCACTTAAATAATCAATAACACCCATCATATAACACTCATCTTCTTTACCTCTTGCAGGATATTTCATCGATTTTGAAATATTAAATGTAACAGTCTGATCATTAACCCTCATCGTTAATTCCCCCTTTTGCACATCTATCATGGCTATGCCTGTAGCTAGAAAAGGTCTCCCCAAAATTATGGGTATCTCTTTATCTTCCTCCATATCTAACACAATGAAATCCACAGGAAAAATAAATTGATCCACTTTTACCAAAACATCTTCTATAACTCCTTTAGGATATGTGATCGAATGATCTGCTAATTGTAGAGTTACAGTAGTCAGGGTTTTTTCTCTTAGTCCCAGTCTTTTCAATATTGATAGAGGCATAAGGTTAATGTTTGCACCCAAATCACATAAAGCTTTTCCACAGAATCTTTCTCTGATTGCACATGGAATTGTGAAACTACCAGGATCTTTAAGTTTTTTAGAAAGCTTTTTCTGAATTATCGCACTGCACTCCTCACTAAGTGCAACAGTCTCATTTTCTTTAAACTTCCTCTTCTTATTAAGAATATCCTTCATAAATTTTGCATAGCTTGGCATTTGTTTTAGGGCTTCAGCAAATGGAATATTAAAGGAAAGCTTCTTTAATATCTCCAAGAAATTAGAATATTGCTTATCCAACTTTTGTTGACCAAGTCTCTGAGGAAATGAAGGTTGTGATTTTTCTAAATGAACCTTAGGTGGAGAAATAGGTCTTTCAAAACGTTTTGAAGCGTCCTCTTTAGGTCTTTCAATCTCTTCTTTCTCTACTTCAGTCTCTTTTTGAACTCTACCTTCCAATTCTTTTCCACTTCTCAGTTGAATTGCTTTCACTTGTTCTTTATTCTCTTCTCTTAGATTCACTTCAGTATTACTTAGAAGCATTCCTTGGGATCTATTACTTAAGGCATTTGCAATTTGTCCCAATTGATTTTCAATATTTCTGATGGTTGCTCCTTGAATTTGTAATTGATTTCCCATATGTGATACTACTTCTTCCATAGACAACTTCTTCTCCTTATTTTGTAAAGCATTGTTATAACCTGAAGGATAAGTTAATCTATTATTATTATTACCTTGGTTATTCCAATTCCCCAATGGGTTTACTTGGGTGTTCCCCCATTGTTGATTAACACCACCCTGATTATTGTTATTCCAGTTAAAATTTGGATGATTCTTCCAACCTGAATTATAATAATTGGAATATGGGTTGTTAGGTTTGATTATAGCATTCACAGTTTCTGGTGAAGAATAAGAATCAACCATTTGGCCTAATGAATTTTCTTCAATCATGAGATTTGGCTGAGAAAAATTCATCCCAAATTAGTCTATCTTCCTTGATATAGCAGCAACTTGATTTGCTAACATTGTAAAAGCATCATTTTCATAAACACTAGCTACCTTTTTAGGATTTAACCTTTTAGAAGGCCATTGAAAATTATTATTAGCCATTTCTTCAATTAAAGCATAAGCATCAGAAAATGGTTTAGACATTAATGATCCACTAGCAGTAGCATCGATGATTAATCTAAGAGATCCAACTAATCCATTATAAAAAGTTTGAATTATTAACCAATCTGGTATCACATGATGTGGACATTTCCTGAGGAGATCTTTAAATCTTTCCCATGCATCATATATTGATTCTCCTTCAAACTGACAAAAAGAGGTTATATCATTTCTCAACTTAACAGTCTTAGATGGTGGAAAATATTTAGCAAGGAATTTTTGTGACAGTTCACCCCAAGTTCTAATTGATCCGAGTGCTAACGAATGTAACCACATTTTAGCTTTATCCCTTAGTGAGAAAGGAAAAAGTCTAAGTCTAATAGCATCATCCAAAACACCATCATATTTAAAAGTAGCACACAACTCTAGAAAATTAGTAAGATGTAATACAGGATCTTCAGTTGTTGCTCCCCCAAACTGATTATTAGACACCATTTGGATAATAGCAGGTTTAAGCTCAAAAGAATTAGCAGCTACAACAGGGTTTTGAATACTAGCACGAAGTTCATCTACCATAGGGTTAACATAATCTCTTAAAGGTCTTAATTCTTGATGGATGCCAACATTTTAATCTTGATGATTTGCCATTTCTTGAATATTTTTTCCTTTTTCTGTATTTTTAATTTTTTTGATTTTTCTGATAGTTCTTTCTAATTCAGAATCGTAAGGCACAAGTCCTTAAGAACCTAAACTAAGCATACAACAATAAAACAAAACAAAACACAACACACTAACAAAAACAAAGAAAAGTAAAAATTTATAATTTCTTAATTCTCTTTAAAATGCAATTTAATTAATTTTCCCCGGCAACAGCGCCAAAAACTTGGACCACGAGGAATATAAGTGCAACGACACCAAAAACTTGGTACCGCCAGATATAGGTGTGCTGATGATTTTAAGATATGAAAATTATGATTTTATAATATGGGATACTACACAAGTATACATATCGTTTATTAAGTAATATAGGACTTCCTGATTAAGCCCCGAGATATCGAACCCACAGGGAAAAATTAAAAATCGTTAAAGGAATTTAAAAAATTAATATAGGACTTCCCAGTGGACAAACGAAAAGGCTCATATGATCGTGGTCATCATTTGTCTAAGCTATATTTAGCAAACAAGGTGCTGATTATCAATCTAGTACCACGAGGCTATCGCAGAGATCTGACGATTGCAAACACTTGATCTTAAGACCATTTATAGACTTGCTCAAGAAATTTTACAACTTAAGACCATTTACTTTCTCAAGAAATTTTACAACTTAACGGGCCAAATTAAGAAGTAAACAAAATTCTCATAATCAATATTCACAACTTCTTCCAACTTTTAAACACTGATACTTTCCACAACAATTCTCTTTAAATTAATTACTTCTCCATTTTAAGAAAGAAAAAGATAAAGTAAACTACACAGAATGCATTGGGAAAATATAAAAACACATTGATTTGAAATTAAAAAAGATAAGAAAAATAATAAACGAAAGCAAATATTGATAAACAAAAGAAAATTAAACACTTATATGAAAATCCTTTCCACAAGACAAAGGAAGTTCCTCTGAAACTTTGACTCTTCGCTAAACTACTCCTCAGAGCAAGTCTCCAAACTCCGATGACTCAGAATACAGACTTTAGACTTCAATAAAAACTAAACTAAAAGAAAGAAAAGAAGTGGGAGAAGAACTCTTAACTCCGACCCTTTTCTCCTTTCTACTCTCTACTCCTACTCTAAATAAAAACTTAAAATGCAGTGGAAGAATCTCCTAAATTCCTCTCTTTAAAATACAGTGAAGAGCCTCTTCAGTTCTTCATTTCTTCACTTCTAAGACTCTCTTTAAATAGTGAACCAAAAGGTGCCTTGTTGTCTCTTCAAAATGTGTCCAGATTCGATGTATCTACCAAGGAACGCACCCCTTCATTTAAATTTGCCGCCCAAAGGAAGTTATGGATGTTACCACCAAGAGTTGCATCCATTGCCTTTTGAATTCGGCTCCAAATCTAATTAAATTTCGATTTATAACTGTGGCAGCAAAGCTCCGGCCCAGCGATGCTTAGCCACCAGTGCCAAATTTTTTATTTTTCATTTTTCTGCTCCAAATTTGATCCAATGTTTTCCTTTCATCATGACCATCCATTTTCATCATACCTGCAAGAAGAACACAAAATAACTTCCATTAAAGTGCAATATCATTAAAAATAGGTATAAAAATGTGCATAAAAATACTATATATTTTAGGTGTATCATACATTCTCATCAAGCGCTACATCTGAAGCCTTTTGGGGCTCCTAGGCGAGTATGTCAATCTTTGCAACTGACCATAAGAACAACAGCCTCGTAGCAGATGACCCAAGGAAAAAATGTTAAGATTTTCATGCCTATTTTATATTGATTTTGATGATATTGCACTTTAAAGAAGGGTATTTTTGGTGTTTTATGCAGGTATTATGATTTATGGACAATGAAGCAAAAATATGGAAAAAGGAGCGAATTTGGAGCAAAAAGGACCGAAATTATGAAAATTTGATCTAGGCCGCCGACGGTGAGCTCGAGGCCGCCAACGGCTGGATTGGCAGTTCTTTCATGATGTGCATTGAATGTGGATAATTTTTGAAGGGATGCTTAGAATACTCTTGGAGACTCTTCATTTACTTTAAAAGGAATAATTTAGGGCTGAAAAAAAGTGTCCACTATCATCCAATTGGTTCAATTAGTGTCCATTTGTGTCCACCACATGTCATTCTAATCGATTAGAGAGTCAATTGTGTGAGTCTAGAGAGTCTATATAGAGTTTAGATTGTTAGTCAGTGAGTTCATATAATGGAATTTATGAGGAATTCTTCGAGACATTGTAAGAGTGGAAGGGAAGTGAGAGATCTCTTCTTCATTACCGTTTCATAGGAGAATTATTCATATTATAAAGAAAGGAAGAGATTCCGAGGAACTTCAAGGAGTTTGCTTGGGGATAAATTTAAGATAAGTTGTGTTTACTTACTTTAGTCTGTAGAACTTTGTTTTTTTATATGAAATCCAAGTTTTATCGTATCATCTTCATGAATTCTAAGTAGTTTTTCTGTCTTTCTCCTTGTTTTTATATTTTTGTGAAATGGAATTTTGAACTAGTGTGTCAAGAAAAGTTTATGAGAAGTTGTGAAAATCTTTTACTTAGATCCTAATTTACTTTCAATCTGGCCAATTGATTAGTCAAAATATGTTAAGTTTAACAACTATAGTAAAGATTACATCCGAGATTTAGGGAGATCAAAATCCTTGGAACTAGGGTGTAATAAAATAGGGAAATAGTATTAATCAGGTGTAGAATTCAAGATTTAAGAATGATAGGCTAAAATCCTCAATTCGGTCCTATCGTTTGGGAGCTGAAGTGTAGATGCTAGCCCTTAGGTGCGGGGAACGTGAGAGCTCCGAAGTGAGAGCCGGTATCCTCCCAACCTAGCCGTAGATTCAGTTACCAATCATAGGATTAGTCAATGTTCTTTTTACCTGGACCAAAGGGTAAAGAATAGATATGCTCCTATTTGGCACACACTGTTTTAAACTAGTTCTAATTATCCATTCACTTAAATTTCTTAATAAAGGAGAAAGATTCTTGCTTATATATTTGAACTTTGCTTTATTAGTAGAATTAGTTATTGTTAGTAGAACTAGTTTTATTAAAACTTCATATTATTGTTGATTGCATATTAGTGACATATAGACAATTTCAATTTACAAGTTATGATTCTGAATTTGGTTCTATAATCCTAGTTCGTAGACTCTATAATATTCCCTGTGGGATCGATATCCAGGACTCCACTAGAGCCCTGTTTTACTTCAGCGATACTTATACTTGCGTTGATTAGTAACTCTGCGATTAAAAGAATATATTATATACTTGTTACAAAAATTAAAATTACGCTAAGTGCGCGGAGTGGGTCAAGTTTTTGGCACCGTTGCCGGGGAATATAACATAATTGAATATAACATAATTAGAGTAACGGACAATTTATGACTGTTAGAAAACTTTTTAATAGAATTACAACTTATTTAGTTAACTGTTTTTCTGTGAACTGATTTTGATTGTATGCCTAAATTTGGTTCTGAAAATCTTATACCCTACGATTCAGAATTAGAACGCACTGTTAAGAGAATTAGAAAACTGAGAAAAGAACCTTTAAATTATGAAATAATGGAAAACAATGTAAACAACCAAAGAATAGAAAATGAACATCAATCTAGATCACTAAGAGATTATGCTAACCCTACATTAAATGAAATTCACTTAACTATCTAAAATCCTGATGTAGCTGCTAATTCATTTGAGCTTAAACCTGTAATTATCCAAATGATACAAAACAATCAATTCGGTGGTACTTCAAATGAAGATCCTAATTTACATCTTACAAGTTTCTTAGAACTTTGTGCTATTTTTAAATATGACAGAGTATCTAATGATGCTGCCAGATTTAGACTTTTTACTTTTTCACTAAGGGATAAGGCTAAGGCTTGGTTAAATTCTTTAGCACCTGGATCTATTAGAACTTGGGGAGAACTTTTGCGAAAATTCTTATCAAAATATTTTCTACCATCTAAGACTGCTAAGCCTAGAAACGATATTACATCTTTCAGTCAGTATGAGGGAGAATTGATATATGAATCTTGGGAATGATTTAAAGAACTTCTTAGAAGATGCCCACATCAAGATTTACCAGATTGGTTAATTATTCAAACATTTTATAATGGATTAGTAGGATCTCTTAAATCTATTATTGACGCTGCTGCTGGTGGATCACTAATGTATAAACCTTTTGAAGAAGCCTATGCTTTATAGAAGAAATGGCTACTAATAATTTTCAATGGCATGCTAAAAGGGTAAATCCTAAGAGAGTAGCCAGTATTCATGATTCAGATGATTTAACTATGATAGTTTCTTAAATTGCTGCTCTTTCAAAGAAAATAGATCAATACGGAATGAATCGTTCTCAAACATCTCCAGTGTTAGAAGAAAATTCATTGGGACAAATTGTAGATGCTCAATCTTCATATGAAACTATAAAATTGGTACATAATAGACAAAACAATCCTTATTCAAACTATTATAATCCAGGTTGGAAGAATCATCTAAACTTTAATTGGAATAACTAAGGTAATACTAATCCTGTTAATCCGCAGTGGGGGAACAATCCTGTAAACCCATTAGAAAATATAAACATCAAGGTAATTCCAATTATAGACCTTGTAATCCACCAGGTTTTTATAATAATTCACAATTTAAGGAGAAGATGTTATCTATGAAAGAACTAGTTTTGAATATGGGTAATCAATTACAAAGTCAAGGAGCTGCTATTAAAATCCTAGAAAACCAATTAGGGCAAATTGCTAATACACTGAGCAATAGACCTGTTGGAACTTTTACCTAGCAATGTTGAAGTAAATCCTAAAGATCAAGGAAAAGAACATATTAAGGCTATTCAATTATGAAGTGGAAAAGAGTTGGAAACAAGAGTTCAAAAAGAAACTGTAGTTGAAAAGGAAAAAGAAGAAATTGAAGGAGAAAATGAAAGTTTATATTCTGATTTTCCTCTAAAATCTATGAAAATTACTGTTGAAAGACCACCACCACCATTTCCTCAAAGACTAAAGCAACAAGATAAGGGAGAAATAATTGCTAAATTCTTAGCCAATTTGAAAAAAATTGTCAATAAATATCCATTTTTTTGAAGCTTTGGAACAAATGCTTGATTATGTTAAATTTATGAAGGATATAATCAACAAAAAAAAGAAGTTACTAGATCATGAGACCGTTACACTCAGTGAAGAGTGCAGTGCTATAATTTAGAGAAAGCTTCCTGAAAAACTTAAAGATTCTGATAGTTTCACTATCCCATGTGCTATTGGTGAAAAATTTTATGGGCGAGCATTATGTAATTTGGGAGATAGCATAAATTTGATGCCTTTATCAAATTTTAAAAGGTTAGGAATAGGAGAGATTGCACAAACTTCTGTACCTCTACAGTTAGCTGATCGATCTATCACACATCCTAAAGGAGTTGTAGAAGATGTTTTGGTTAAGGTTGACAAATTTATATTTCCTGTGGACTTTATCATATTAAATATGGAACAAGATAAGGAATTAACAATCATTTTAGGAAGGCCATTTCTAGCAACAAGAAGAGGAATGATAGATGTTCAAAAAGAAGAGTTAACTTTGAGAGTAAATGATCAAGAAGTAACCTTTAACATCTCAAAGTCAATGAAATATCCTTCAAAAGAAAAAGATGATGAATGTTTCAGAATGGATATATGTGATTATCTGAAAAAAGAATATTTCAAGGAAAATTTTGAAGAAAAAGAAGACATGGAAAAAGATAAATATGATGAAATTGATAGCAGAGAAGCTGATTATATTCAGGAACAAATTGAAACGCTTGATTCAACAACACCAGAAAATGAAATATTAATTCCATCTGCTGTAAAACCCCCTGAACTTGAATTAAAATATCTTCCAAATCATTTGAAATATGCATTTTTAGGGAGAGTTTTCAATATTACTAGTAATTGTATCCTCAGAATTAAATGAAATTCATGAAAAAAATTAATGGATACATTAAAAAATACAAAAAAGCTTTTAGATGGACTCTAGCTGATATTAAAGGAATTAGTCATTCGATTTGTATGCATAGAGTTTTATTAAATGATGAACATAAACCAAGAATTGATCCACAAAGGAGACTGAACCCTATTATTAAAAAAGTAGTTAAAAAAGAGATTTTAAAATGGTTAGATGCTGGAATTATATATCCTATTTCGGATAGTACTTGGGTAAGTCAAATTCATTGTGTTCTTAAGAAAGGAGGAGTAACTGTTGAAGCAAATGAAAATAATGAATTAATACCTCTCAGACAAGTTTCTGGTTAGCGTATTTGTATTGATTATAGAAAATTAAATGCCGCCCCCAGAAAAGATCATTTTCCTCTTCCTTTTCTAAACCAAATGCTGGATAGACTTGCTGGACACAAGTACTACTGCTTTCTGGATGGATATACCGGTTACCACCAAATACCTATTGCTCCTGAGGATCAAGAGAAAACAACATTTACTAGTCCTTATAGAACTTTTGCTTTTCGAAGAATGCCTTTCAGACTATGTAATGCACCTACAACATTCCAAAGATGTATGATGTTTATTTTTACTAAGTTAATTGATAATGGAATAGAAGTATTTATGGATGATTTTTCTGTGTTTGGAACATCATTTGATGCATGCTTAAATCATCTTGAAAAATTTTTGGAGCTATGCGAAAGAACTAAATTAGTTCTAAATTGGGAGAAATGTCAATTTATGGTTGTAGGAGGAATTGTATTAGGGCATAAAAGATTAGAAAATGACATGGAAGTAGACCCTGCAAAAATTTAAGTAATAGCTAAATTACCACCTCCTACTACAGTGAGAGGGGTAAGAAGTTTTCTTGGACATGCTGGTTTCTACAGGTGCTATATTAAAGATTTTTATAAAATTACTAAACCTCTATGCCAACTTTTAGAAAAAGACATGAAATTTAAATTTAACGAAGACAGCTTAAATGCCTTTGAGTTATTAAAAGAAAAACTAATCACAACACCTGTAATAGTTTCACCTGACTGGGAGAAACTATTTGAATTAATGTGCGATGCTAGTGATTATGCTATTGGAGCTGTTCTTGGTCAAATATATGATAAAATTTTTAAAGTTATATACTATTCTAGTAGAACTCTTAATGATGTTCAAATTAACTATACGGTTACTAAAAAAGAGTTATTGGCTATTGTATATGCATTTGATAAATTCAAATCTTATTTAATTGGAACTAAATGTATTGTGCATACTGATCATTTTGCTGTTAAATATCTGATGCGAAAGAAGGATACTAAACCTAGATTAATAAGATGGGTACTTTTAATGCAAGAATTCGATTTTGTGGTGATTGATAGGAAGGGAACTGATAATCAAATTGTTGATCATTTGTCGAGACCAGAAAATCATGAATCGTCTGATACCGACAATGAAATAACAGACAGTTTCTCTGATGAATAACTTTATAATATTAATGAGTGGAAAATACATTGGTGGCTGATATAGTTAACTCTATAGTAAGTGATATTTTTCCACCTACGCTAACACTGCAGCAATAGAAAAAAATTCATTCATGATGCAAAAGCATATTTTTGAGATGAAACATATTTATAAAAGTAATTTAATGATCTTGTTATTAGAGGATGTGTGCCTTATGAAGAAACTGAACTAATTATTCAGAAATGTCACGATTCTGAATTTGGAGGACATTTTAGGATTGATAGAACTGCGCATAAAATTTTGCATGCTAGATTTTATTGGCCTACTATTTTTAGAGATTTTTATAGATATATCAAAACTTGTGATAAATGCCAAAGAGTAGGTAATATATCTAGAAGAAATGAAATGCCTCTAAATTTCATGTTAGAAGTTGAAATTTCTGATGTTTGGGGATTAGATTTCATGGGATCATTTATTCCTTCATTTGGGAACTTATATATTTTGATTGCAGTTGATTATGTATCAAAGTGGATTGAAGCACAAGCTTTACCTCGTTGTGATGCTAAAAGTGTTTCAAGATTCTTAATGAAAAATATTTTCACAAGATATGGTATGCCGAGAGTGATTATCACTGACGGAGGATCCCATTTTAGGAATAAATATATTCAGAGATTTGCAGAAAAATTTAATATTGTTCATAGATTCTCTATTGCTTATCATCCTTAAACCAGTGGTTTAGCTGAAGTTTCTAATCATGAGATTAAACAAATTTTAAAAGAAACTGTAAACCCTAGTAGAGTAGATTGGTCTGCAAGACTGGTTACTACATTATGGCACACAGGACTGCTTATAAATCTCCTATTGCTATGACTCCTTACAGGCTTATATATGGAAAGACTTATCACTTACCAGTAGAATTGGAACATAAAATATATTGAGCGATTAAAGAATTCAATTATAATTTGAAAAATGCTGGTGAGAAGAGATTGTTGCAATTAAATGAATTAGAAGAATTAAGAAACAAATCTTATGATAACAACAGAATTTATAAGGAAAAACTGAAGTTAAGGCATGATCGGAAGATTAATCAAAAGAACTTTGAACCAGGATAAGAAGTTTTGCTTTACAATACAAGGCTGAAATTATTTCTTGGGAAATTGAAGTCTCATTGGTTAGGACCCTTTATTGTGACTCAGGTTTACACTTATGGAGCTGTTGAAATTGAAGATTCGAAGACTGGAAATAGATTTAAAGTAAATGGACATAAATTAAAACCATATTTTAAGAGTAAAAGACCAAATTTTAAAGAGGTTTTAATGCTCAGTAAACTTGAATAACACATGAATAGGTCGGGATGACGACGTTAAACCAAGCGCTTTATGGGAGGTAACCCATAGTTATCTTTATTTATTCGAGTGTTTATTTGAGTTTATTGTTAGTTTGTAGTAATATTGAATTCTACTACTTGTATTTGCACTTTGATATTCAAGAATTTAGATCCCTAGAGAAAATTTGGAACGTATTTGATCACGACGTAAATGTACAAAATTTTGCCTAGGGTGCCGACAGTGCGCTCGACGCCACCGACGATGGCTTTTTCCCGAGAGCCCTGGAATTTAATTGCACAAGGCTCACTGACGCCGCCATCAAGGCCGCCGACAACGAGATCAGAGAGTGAGCAATTTTTTGAGTTCGAAATGACGGTTTTTGGTGGTTTTTAGTGAATTTGTCCCTTATAAACTCCTATGGACGGTTCCTAAACACTCCAAACTCCCAAAAACGAATGGAAACCCCTTTCAATTCCTCTCTAATGGCCTCCAATTTAGTAGATTACCCTAGATTTCAAGTGTACAACCGGAGAAAGTTTGTCAGTGCCGAGGCACAACGAGTTTTCAACAAGGTGATGTCAAAGAGAAGGCTAATCAAGGAAAGAGGATTTGTCAATCGAGGATTAAGTAATCCTTCATCTGTAATTGAAGAAATGATCGTGCAGCAAAGATGGGAAGTATTTTGCTACTACCGTAGTAGTCTTACCAGTGGTGAAGGAATTCTACGCCAATCTGCATGGAATCAACCAAGGAAGCGTCTATGTGCGAGGTAGGTGGATAACATTTAATTCTAGAAGGATTAATGAATTATACATGCTTGAAAATGTTCCTGTCTGCCACTATTCAAATTTCGTGCCGACAAGAGAAAAGATGAATGAAATTTACCAATATTTGATGGATGAAACTGAGGAGTGGGAAGTTAGAGAGAACGAGTATGTCAATTTTTCTGCAACACTTTTAAATCCAGTTTCGAAGAATTGACACTTTTTCATATCTACTAAGTTATCACCGATAATGAAAATCGATAAAGTTACGAAGGAGAGTGTTATTTTGAACTACTGCATTCAAATGGGATGGCCCATTGATATTGGATCAATTATTGTGAAGTCTGTGTTTGGCCTGATCGTTCAAAGTTCATCTCAAGGGCTTGGACATCCTTCAACAAATTTCTCAATATGCAGTTTGTTACAAGTTTCGTACGAGATTTGGGAAAAGGTACTGCTACCTTAGAAACCATTAGACCCAACCCTTATGTTCCCAGCCAATATGCAGTTTGTTCCATGTTTCGTACGAGATTTGGGAAAAGGTACTGCTACCTTGGAAACCATTAGACCCAACCCTTATGTTCCTAGCTAATGATGAAGAGACTGATAAGGGCATGATTATGGATCAAGCATCGTAGAATTCTGTTCCTATTCAACCTCTTGTAGCAGACAAGACACAGATGATCTTACAACAAATCAAGAATCTAGAGAAGCAGGTACAAAATTTAATGAGTACAGTTAACAATATGTCTAATTTATTTGATCATATCGATTAGAGGATGAAAGAACATTTTGATCATACTGGGCAATTTGAAGCGAGTTTGATTCGCTTAATGAAGATGATGTGATGGATTAAAGAAGATTCAACTGAAGAATTCCCATTCCAAACTTTTTATAACTTGTTCATCCATGTTCAAGCAATGGGAGATATCAGAGGAGAAACCAACACTGATTCAGAAGAGTAGTAAAATTTCTTTATTATATATGTTAGATTTGATTTGAACCATATTTGTGTGTTTTCATTCTTAGTTTGCTTTCTAATCTCAGTATAGATGAGAGTATGTTTGAATTGTTTGCTTTCAGTGTTTTGAGTGTTGTGGTTTGGATTGCGATGCTAATTAGATGAAATTAGGTTGATAAAAGACCTACTTATGTGTGTTATGTAAAGTGTATGGTAAACACTTAGATTTAGTATATAATTATGAAGTTTTGTTGTGTTTATGTTTATTTGTGTTAATACATCACTTAATTACTTAAAATACATGATTAAAATGATCGAACAGATGATAACGATGCTTAAAATTGATTGAAATTGCAAAAATTTAAAAAATGAGCAGTATTTGAGAATCTCGTCGACAGTGCGCTCAAGGCTGCCGACGACGTTATTTTTCCAAGGCTATTGAAATTTAATTCAATTGAGCCCGCCGACGGTGTGAACGACCCCACCGACGGCGAGATCCCAAAATTTACCTTTTAACCGTGATTTTGACCAGTCAACCGCCACTATTCATCGTCTTCTTCCCCGATTTACCGAAAATTTTGACCTAGGGCTTGATAGATCTCAGATTTGGAGCTATTTCAACACATTCTAACACTGGATTTCATCTTCCCTTGGTAAGAGCTTCACTCCTATGTAAAAATTTTTTATTTTCACCATGAATTTCTTCCACGTTAAGAAATTTTGGAAAATTAAAAAATGTAGAGAAAAGATGTGGAAGGAATTCATGGAACTTTATTTAGATTGCTTGAAACACCCTTTAGATACCATTGTATTATTATTTTGAAGATTAGTTTGGATTTTTGTGATTTTGATAGATCGAACAATGGCTCCATGTCAAAAAAGGAGACTTGAATTTGACGAAACTCGATTTATAAATGTAATGGCCCAATAGAAATACACTTCAGACTTTCGAGGAAAGAAGTGTATTCAAGATCAAATTTTTGATAATCCCGGAGGAGAGGTGGAACGAGTCATTAGAGAAAGGAGATGGGAAAAATTCTGTTACACAACAAATAAAGCTGCTATTGAAGTTGTAAGAGAGTTCTATTCAAATCTGGCTCAACTTGAGGATGAGCCTGTCCAAGTAAGGGGATTTTCTGTTGATTTTAAATCTACCTGCATTAACTCTTTTTACGAGCTTCACGATTACTATTCTAGCGAGTATGAAAATTTTGGGACTATGGAAGGTCCGTTAAACAATGTTATTGACTTTCTCACTGATGAGAAAGGAGTTTAGAAAATTAAGAATTGTAAACGGATTAACTTCTCACTTTCTATGATGAATGTCACTGCTAAGGCATGCCATTACTTCGTTTGTTCAACTATGTTACCCACCTATCACTATAATGAAGTCTCAAGAGACAGAGCTGTTCTGAATTTCTATATTAAGAATAATAGAAGTATAAATGTGGAGAGAATTATTTATCAGAATATTATGGCTACGGTATAGAGTGAATCAAGCGGATATTTAGTGCATCCTGGCTTAATCTATGCACTTTGCCAACTATCTGGAGTGGAAGCAAGATATGATGAAGAATGGGTATATCCGATGAAACCCATTAGTAAAGCAGATTTGAAAACTTATAAATCTCATGAGGAATGGAGAACTGGGAGTAGGAGCAAGGCACCTTCTACTAGTAGAGATATCCCTTCTACTAGTTATGACCCTCCTGCATCTAGTTCCCCTACTCTATATGATTTGATGAATGCTATGACCCTGCAGCGGAAAAGTTTTGAGAAGTTAGATGAAAAATTGGAAAAAATTGATTATAGGATTGAAGGTTTAGAGCGAAGACATGATCACAATAGTGAGTATCTTCAGCGGTACTCTGATTTTGGGATGGCTTATTATGATGCTCAGGCTAGGTACTACAGAGGAGAGCCTGATGTCATTTTTCCAGAATGTCCCCGTTATACTCATTATCAGCCCAATCCACCTGCTGACCAGGGTGATGAGGACATAGCATGGGATTTTGATGATTGATCTTTGTGATTGTGATGTGATGTGATGTTTGTTTTGTTATAGTACTTTCATTTTTATTAATTCTGTAAACTGTGTTTTGTTTCTGAGATATGTGTTTAGTTTTGTAGTTTGTATTTTCATTTAATGGTTTGTGATTGTAATTGTAATTGTGAACTTTTAAGTTAAAAATAGTAGACTGTTTGTTCTGTGTTGTGAAATGCATATGTCCTGTGTAGTGTAGTTAATTATTGTTGTTAATGTTTAGTTTTTTTATACTTGTTTTAAAATTTCATCACCCCAGCAAATTTTCTAAACTACTATATGTGTAGAAAGGTTTTAATATTACAGGTCAGTTGAAGTTAAAATTTTTTTAGAAGGACCTACAAAATTTTAAAAAGACAAAAATGCCTAAAGTGCAAAGGTATGACTTTTTATATATAGAATTTTTCTTTCCACCCTATATTTATTCTATTATGAAAAACTTTAAGTTTGGGAGGGGGGGGGGAGAAAAATATTAACTATTACGTGTTCTCAATTAACATATTTTCAAAAATTTATAATATGATTTTTGTGATAAAATTTAATTCAGATAAATATATTTAAATTTTATCTAAATATTATAGAAGATTTAAAGAAATATTTTTGGTAATGAAAATTAATTTTGTAGGTTAAGATATTTAATATAAGAGGATAAGAATAAAGTTAACTATTTAAAGTAAAAAAAATTATATTTTGAAATATTAAGAATCTTAGGAATTTAGTTGAGAAAGAAAAGATTGGGATTCAATGATGTAAAAACTATAAATTACATATAAGGTAAAGAATGTTTTACAGTTTCAAATTTAGGAAAAGAAGAGTGAAGTTCAAAATTATTAACATGCTATCCAGATATAGTAATCCTCACTTGAAAAAGAAAAAGAAAAAGATTGAAAAACAATCCCTAAAAAGAAAAGAAAAATATATAGGATTGAAAAACAATGCAAAAGAAGAAAAAAAAAGGGTAAGTGAGGAGAAGCTTAAGGAAATGCCTTATAAAAAATTGGCTTCACTTGGATTAACCTAAAGGGAAAACTAAAAATATTTCTGAACTTATATTTATGACTAGTTTCTTTACTAATAGTGTCCTCATGAATTTCCTATCTTCTGAATCTTCTAAGTGAATTGATATTGCAACATATAGTTATTCTTGGAATAAAAAGAAAACTAGAACTCTTAGACTTGATGACTAGATAACCTTACATTTGTAGAATTAATCTAATTACTTGAAAATCTTTCTAAGAATTCTTGCTATGATATTTATTTAAATCAAAATTATAGTATTTTTGAATTAAAACTTTACCACAATAAATTATAACTTTTATGTAGTACTAAAAATTACTTGAGAACAAGTAATAGTTAATTTTAGGGGATTTTGATCCAAGGAAAAAATGTTAAGATTTTCATGCTTATTTTATATTAATTTTGATGATATTGCACTTTAAAGAAGGGTATTTTTGGTGTTTTTCTGCAGGTATGTTGATTTATGAACAATGAAGCAAAAATATGCAAAAAGGAACAAATTTGGAGCAAAAAGGACCAAAACTGTGAAAATTGATCTAGGCCGCCGACAGCGGGATCAGCAGTTCTTTCACGAGGTGCATTGAATGTGGACGATTTTCGAAGTGATGCTTGGAAAACTCCTGGAGACTCTTCATTTACTTTAAAAGGAACAATTTGGGGCAAAAAAAAGAGCCCACTAGTGTCCAATTGGTTCCATTAGCGTCCATTTGTGTCCACCACGTGTCATTCTAATCCATTAGAGAGTCAAGTGTGTGAGTCTAGTGAGTCCATATAGAGTTGAGATTGTTAGTCAGTGAGTTCAAATAGTGAAAGTTGTGAGGAATTCTTCGAGAGATTGTAAAAGTGGAAGGGAAGTGAGAGATCTCTTCTTTATTGCTGTTTCGAAGGAGAATTCTGCGTATTGTAAAGAATGGAAGAGATTCAGAGGAACTCCAAGCAGTTTTCTTTGGGAGGAATTTAAGATAAGTTGTGTTTACTTTAGTCTGTAGAACTTTATTTTTATATATGAAATCCAAGTTTTATCATATCCTCTTCATGAATTTTGAGTAGTTTTTTTGTCTTTCTCCTTGTTTTGATATTTTTATGAAATGGAATTTTGAACTAGTGTGCCAAGAAAAGTTTAAAAGAAGTTGTGAGAATCTTTTACTTAGATCTTAATTTACTTTGAATCTGGCCAATTGATTAGTTAAAATATGTTGAGTTTAAAAACTATAGTAAAGATTACATCCGAGATTCAGGGAGATCAAAATCCTTGGAAGTAGGGTGCAAAATAAATAGAGAAATAATATTCATCGAGCGTTGAATTGGAGATTTTAGAGTGACAGGCTAAAATCCTCAATTCAGTTCTATCGTTTGGGAGCTGAAGTGTAGATGATAGCTCTCAGGTGAGGGGAACGTGGGAGCTCCGAAGTGAGAGCTGGTATCCTTCCAGCCTAGCCGCAGATTCAGTAACCAAGCATAGGGTTAGTCAATGTTCTTTATGCCTGGACCAAAGGGTAAAGAATAGGTGTGCTCCAATTTGGCACAACGCCGTTTTAAACTAGTTCTAAATTATCCATTCACTTAAATTTCTTAACAAAGGAGAAAGATTCTTGCTTATATATTTGAACTTTGCTTTATTGGTAGAATTTGTTATCTGTTAGTAGAACTAGTTTTATTAAAACTTCATATTATTATCGATTGCATATTAGTGACAGATAGGCAATTTTGATTTACAAGTTGTAATTATGAATTGGGTTCTATAGTCCTAGTTTGTAGCTTCTATAATAATCAATGTGTGATCGATATCCAGAACTCCACTAGAGCCCTGTATTACTTGAGCGATACGTATACTTGCGTTGATTAGTAACTTTGCGATTAAAAGATTATATTATATACTTGTTACAAAAATTAAAATTACACTAAGTGCACGGAGTGGGTCAGCAGACAGGAGGGCAGACTTTAGTCTCCGATTGTGTGAACCTCATGGGTGATGGAAGTAAAAAAGCTGCTTCATGACATGCTCTAATGCCTCAGAGATCAGAGTCAGGAGCTTCTCCATAGAAACTGGACTCTTTCCTCTCAGGGAGGAAACTGTCCCTAAAATCTTCTTCTTTAGATGATCCATTGAGGTGGGGTCTATTGAGATAACAGGCTTGAAGTGTCATGTACTTCGAGGAGGATCATGCCTCTTGGAATCCAAACGGGGACGTGGTCCATGTAATCAAAAGGAATAAAGAAAGGGTTCTTGGCTAAGGGAATCAAGGATTTCATCTAAGCTATAACTAAAACAAGGGAAGAAACCTACTGCTGAGACCATAGTAAACTATTTCTAGTCCTCTTGACTCTCCTACCTAATCTAGGAGTAGGTGGAACCTCATCGAGATTCGAGAGGTCAGAAATCCAGATAACAGCTCAGACATTAGCTAGGACAGTAACAACAACATCAACTATAGTGTTTTAAGAAGACTCACCTACCATAGGTAAGGAGATGCATGAAAACATAGATGGATGACCAAAAAGTCTAGAAATGATGGATGACCACTGTGGTGCATTGCCTTCAGGTATCGCCCTCTTCTTTGTAGAAGAGGTGGGTGAGGCGTAAGCTACCATGATAAGAGTAGCTTTATGAGCACGGATCCCATTCTTTGGGGGAGGGAACAATAGGATTGCACAAGTTAATTTGAATAGGGTGCTCAAACAAATCAAAGGTTATAACACCCTTAAGAGCACAAAAAACACAAGGTAGAAGGAAACAAAGTTCCTCGCAGTAGTGGTGATTAATCCTGATTCTATCGTATTATGATTTATATATATATGATATAATCTTGTATTTTTCTTTAATTAAATTTCTTTCTTTACAACGATGCCAAAAGCTTGACTCCGATGTAAATAAGAATTCATCTGGAATATTTAAATTTTGAGATTCTATGCAAGTATACGTATCATTATCAAGTAATATAGGACTTTCTAATAGAGCCCCAAAATATCAAATCCATAAGGATTCTTGTAAAATTTTTAAAAGACTTAGATCACAAAATATATTTAGAAAAAGACAATTAAACTATAAATATTATTGAAGGATTGAAAACACAATTCTTTTTGGTAATTTTTGTTCATTTGAAATAAAGTAAGCAATTAACTATTCTTAATGATATTTTTGTAAGATAAAATAAGTAAAAATAAAAATATCCTTTTTATTATCATGAATAAGTAATAAGTATAGCAGTTATGTTGTGGAAGTATGTAAATTTTATTGTGCCAAATAGGAACAATATTATTCTTTACCCTTATTAGATATGCTATAAAGAAAATTGACTAATTTAAAGTTTAAAAAGTTTTTAAGATGGGTTAGGTAGGAAAGATACTAGCTCTCACTCTAGGGTTCCCTTTGTTGATCTCACTTTTGTTAAGGTCAAGTCTTTCTTTAGAAAAATCTAGGCTCTAGCCATAGAACTTTTCTGGTAACTATCTTAGAAGACTAGTTATGGAACCCTTCCCCCTTAGAAATTTAAAATGCTTCTATACTTCACTTGAAGATTCATATACTTAAGGCTAACCTATAACACTTAGTAGGATGAGGCTAAGCTTAAGGATGAGATGCGGTGTTTTGTATTTCTCTATATTTTCTTGTAGATACCAGAATACAAATGTAAGTATACACATCTCACAAGCAATACAGGGCTATAATGGAGTCCTAGTTACTATAGGGCTATAATGGAGTCCTAGTTATCGATCTCACAAGGAAGGAGTAAATTTATAATAATAGCACTAGAAAACAAAGTTCGAACTATATAAAACTTACAAGTGAAAAGCACAATTTGACAATGTTTAATTATGATAATAGAACTAAGTTTACCAAACTACTTTCTAAAATTTAAAGTAAATTTACTAATTATAAACAAAACTTAACTATTTTGTAACGAAAATTTCAAATTTAAGAAAGTATCCTTCCCCTTGCAATTGAGTTTATGGTTAGTGAAAGATTTATATTGTTGGAAATTGTATTATGTCAAATAGGAGCAATCCTATTAGTTACCCTCTTCCGAGTGCATAAAGAACATTGGTTAATCCTATGTTTGGTCCCTAAATCTATGGTTAGGCTGAGAGCAATACACAAATAAGACAAAACCTTACATTTATATATAAAATTCAACACTTACAATCAAATACTTCAATCCGCACGAGTGATGTAAGCCACACAACATAAATTTTTCAGCGTCAAAATCAAACCACGATACCCTAACACTGAAAACTAAACAAAAACACTCAATCAAAGCATAAAGCGTCTTAAATTTAAAGCAAATCCATAACAAACACACATAAACATAAATAAGTTTAAATAGTAGAATTCGAGTCTTCAGAGTCACTACTCCTATCACAATCAGTATTATCTTCTCTATAAATGTCTCCCTTGATTTGGTGATGCACATATAGATTGTAAAAAGGTCGGTGCAGAAATTCATTGGTCAAATCTACTTCAATCCAACCATTCTTCCTAAACATGCGTATCATACCTTCTTCAATGCGTCCCGTATGATTAAAATGCTCCATCATCCTCTAATCAAAGTGATTAAATAATTCAAAAATATTATTAATTACATTCATAATATTCTGAACTTCTTTCTCCAGTTGCTTGATCTTTTTCAGAATAATTTGTGAACTATTAGGAATGCAGGGCTGTAAAGGTGATGAACTCTGTGATGGTTGATCCATAATAATGTTCATATCATCTTCCTCTCCATATCCTATGCATTTATAATAATCAATTGGGTCCATGGGCTTTCACGACAAAAACACTTTTTCCTAATGTTCATATGGCATGAGTAACTACAAAGCAGGAATATGGTATAAGGATGTCCCAACCCATAAGTAGATCCATGCACAATTAAGCTTAAAACAAATTCCATAATTATAGAACCCACATCAATAAGTTTTCCCATTTGAATGCAATAATTTAGAATGACACTCTCCTTTGTCACTTTACTGATTTTCATGGTAGGGAGTAATTTTACCGAAACAATTAAATGTCATTGCTTCGATATAGAATTCAAGAGTGTAGAAGAAAAACTTACATGCCTGCTATCTCTTGCCTCCCAATTTTCACTTTCATCAGTCAAGTATCGATAGACTTCATTCATGATTTCTCTTGTAGGGACGAAATTTATGTAATGGAAAATTGGAACACTTTAAATCATTAACAAATCATTTATCCTAGAAGGAGTAAGTACCCACCTGCCTCGAACATAAATGACTCCTAGGTTGATTCCATGAAGATTTGCATAAAATTCTTTCACCAGCGGAACGACTACCACAACAGTAGTGTAACATACTACTTCCCAATGACTTTGCCCAATCGTCTCTTCCACTGAAGTACTTGGATTACTCAATCCTTGATTCACAAAGCCTCTTTCCTTAATTAGTCTCTTCTTTACAAGAACTTTGTCATAAAGTTTTTGCGCCTCAAAACTGATGAACTTTCTTCTATTGAAAATTTCATTTCTTGAGATATTTTTGGAATTTGAAGCAATAAATTTGTCAAATGAATGTTTTTCTATCAAAAATGTCTTTAAAAATGAGTTTAGGGAGTTATTTGGGCAACAAATATGCCAAAAAATGCCAAAAACCACTTTTTGAATGAAAAAGCCGGACCATGTAACTGCGGCGCCGTCGACACCCATCTCGGCGCAGTCGGCGCCCAGAGTAGGTTTGCTCACCGATTCATTTTTGGTCTGAATAAATTCCAAATCTTCCAATAAATTTTAAAATTGACATCATTTACGACATATAAAAGTGTGTAGGACTCCAAAGAAATATTAAATCACAATAATATCAACAATAATAACCAAAATAAAGCAAAATAACAAACATGACTATAGGTTGCCTCCCACAAAGCTCTTGGTTTAATGTCGTCGACTCGACGTATTCAATTTTTACTCGGGATGACTCAACATTAAAACCCCTTTAAAATGTGGTCTTTACCCTTCAAAATAAGGTTTCAATCTATGCACGTTAACTTTAAATATATTTTTCAGTTTTAGGATCCTCAATATCAATAACACCATAATGATAGACTTTAATAATTGTGAATGGTCCTAACTACCTATACTTGAGTTTTCCCGGAAATAATCTTAATCTTCTATTAGATAACAAAAATTCTTGTCCAGTTTTAAATTTCTTTCTTAATATCTTCTGATCATGCCATATCCTCATTTTCTCTTTATAAATTTTAGCATTATCATACGCTTCATTTTTTTTTCTCCTCAAGTTTATTAAGTTACAACAATCTTTTCTCACCAGCTTCTTTTAAATTGAAATTAAATTCCTTAATAGCCCAATATGCTTTATGTTCTAATTCTACGAAAGTGGCATGTTTTCCAAAAAAACAGACTATACGGGGATATTCCTATAGGAGCTTTAAAAGATGTCCTACATGCCCACAAAGCAGTGTCTAATCTAGTAGACCAATCCAATTTATTAGGATTTATAATTTTTTTTTCAAAATTCTTTTAATTTCATGATTTGATACTTCTGCAACATCACTAGTCTGGAGGTGATAATCAGTTGAGAGTCTATGCAAAATGTAGTATTTTCTAACCAATTTCTCAATTCTCTTATTCCTAAAATGGGATCCTTCATTTGTAATGATCACTCTCGGCATTCCATATCTTGTAAAATATTTTTCATTAAAATTTTTGAAACACTCCAAGCATCACACTTAGGTAAAGCAATTGCTTCAATCCATTTTGAAATATAGTCAACAACAATTAATATATAAAAATTTCCAAATGAATGAATAAATGGTCCCATAAATCTAATCCCCATACATAAAAAATTTTAACTTCCAATGTATAATTCAGAGGCATCTCATTTCTTGTAGAAATATTTCATACTCGCTGATATCGATCACATATTTTAATATACTCATTAAAATGTCTAAAAAGAGTAGGCCAATAAATTCCCAATTGTAAAATCTTATGTGTTGTTCTATTATTCGTAAAATGCCTTACATATTCAAAATCATGACATCTTTGAATAATTTGCTCAATTTCTTCAATCGGAACACATCTTCTCATAAATAAATCTTTACATTATTTATAAAAATATGGGTCATCCCAAAAGTAAAATTTTGCATGATAGATAAATTTCTTTTGTTGTTTCTTTTTTAACTCAGGTGGTAAAATATCATTCACAATATAGTTAACAATATACGCATACTACGGTATATCATTTTCATTAATACTATATAATTGTTTATCAAGGAAAGTTTCTAAAATTTCATTTGTAAAATCAGATAATTCTTTCTGTTCCAGCCTTGATAATTGATCGACAATTTGATTATTAGTTCTTTTTCTATCCACTATTTCAAATTCAAACTTTCACATTAGAAGTATCCATCAAATTAATCTTGGTTTCGCATCATTAGATACTTAATAGCAGAATGGTCAGTATGCATGATACATTTAACGCCAACCAAATAAGACCTAAATTTATCGAAAGCAAAAACAATATCTAATAACTCTCTTTCAGTAGTTGTATAATTAATTTGAACAAAATTAAGAGTTTTACTAGCATACTATATTACTTTAAAAACTTTATCATATCTTTGCCCTAAAACTACTCCAATCACATAATCACTAGCATCACACATTAGCTTAAATTGTTTCTCCCAATCAGGTGAAACTATTATGGAAGCAGTGATTATTTTTTCTTTTAGTAATTCAAAGGCCTAAATGCATTTTTCATTAAAATCAAATTTCTTATCTTTTACTAAAAGTTGACACAGAGGATTAGTAATTTTCAAAAACTCTTTTATATAATGCTTGTAGAAATCACCATGTCCTAAAGAGCTTCCAACCCCTCTCACTGTGGTAGGAGGTGGTAATTTCTCAATAATTTGGATTTTTGCCAGATCTACTTCCATGCCATTTTTAAAAATTTATGTCCAAGTAAAATTCCTCCTACAACCATAAATTGACATTTCTTTCAAATCAAGACTAAATTTTTTTTCTCACAGAGTTCCAAAACTTTTTTTAAATTATTTAAACCTAATTCAAATGAAATTCCAAACACTGAAAAATCATCCATAAACATTTCCATTCCATTCTCAATTAAATTAAAAAGAATTGACATCAAACATCTTTGAAATATTGTAGGTGTATTGCAAAATCCAAAGGGCATTCTTCGAAAAGCAAATGTCCATAATGGCTAGTAAATGTTGTCTTTTCTTGATCCTCCTGAGTAATTAGTATTTGGTGATAGTCGGTATATCCATCCAAAAAGCAATAATATTTGTGCCAAACTAGTTTATCCAACATTTGGTCTAGAAAAGGTAAATGAAAGAGATCTTTTCTAGTGAAGACATTTAATTTTCTATAATCAATACAGATTCACCAACCAGTGACTTGTCCTGTAGGTATTAATTCATTTTTCTCATTTACTTCAACTGCGACTCTCCCTTTCTTTGGAACGCAGTGAATTGAACTTACCCATGCACTATCTGAAATATGATATATTATTCCAGTGTTTGACCACTTTAAAATTTCTTTCTTAACTACTTCTTCCATCATCGGGTCCAATCTCCTTTGAGGATCAGCCTTACGTTCATGATGTTCATTCAACAGAATTTTGTGAATACAAAATAAAGGACTGATTCCTTTAATATCAACTAAAGTCCATCCAAAGGCTTTTTTGTACCTTTTTAAAGTTTCCAATAGTTTTTTCTCTTGTGAATCAGTTAAATTTGAGGATATTACAACAGGTAATGTAGATGAATCTCCTAAAAATACATATTTTAAATGGGCAGGTAATATTTTCATTTCAAGTACAAGAAATTTTATAATTGAAGGAATTTGATTTTTATTATCACTTTCTGTAATATCCAATATTTCAAATCTTTCCTGAACATAAACCAACTTCTCATTTTTCATCTCAACATTTTTATATTCCCTCTCATCCTTATCCTCTTATTTCAATTTTTTTGCTCAAATTTTCTTCAAAATTTTCCTTATAATGCTCATTGCTCATATAAACACAAACTTACATTCTAAAAAAATTCATTATCTCTTTTTATTGTTGGATACTTCATGGTTTTTAATATATTGAATGTTACCTCTTGTTCATTAACTCTGATTGTTAATTCTCCTTTATGAATATCTATCACAGCTCTTTGTTGACCTCATTTTTGATGAGGTCTTCTCTTCTTCTTTTTAGTACTTAGGATCTAGCCTTAGGCTTTTCCTTTGACTATCTTAGAGGACTAGAATTGGGACCCACCACCTAGAAATTCAAACCACTTCCTAACTCCTCGCAAACTCCACAAACTTGATTGTAGACCCCTAATCACCTAGAGGGTTGAAATCAAATGTGGAAGTTTAAAGGATGAGTTCCTATAGGACTCTCCGGCCTTAGGACTGCCTTGGGTGGCCTGGTCTGGTGAAGGGGCTGACTTACACATACACTACACTTATACACTACACTTTCACACACCTCCTAAAACCACACCCATACCTAACTTGACCTCCTGACTCATGTAGGTGATTCACATGGATGGTCCTTAACCCCTAAGCCCTTGGCTAAGAGGGTTAGGAACAACATAGTGAATGCCTTAAATGAGTCCCTTCATGGCTCATGTGAGCTTGATGTGGCTTCATGGCTCAACCAAAATGATTTCATTCCACTCAAATTTACCCAATCTTCAATTTTCCAAATTTTCAATTTTTGACCCCGGGACCCTACACCCGCCTAACCTACCCAAAGCCTTTGAAATTACCCAAATTTTTCAAAATTTCCAAATCATCCAAAATTCCCCAAAATCAATCCCAAACATTTCCACATCACTCAAATTGATCATCCATACCCAAAAATACCAAAAATTCCAAAAATACCTCCCAATACCCTCCAAATACCCAAAATACCCCTCTTAACCCAAAATCCCAAAAATTCAGAAAATTCCCAGAAAATTCCAGAAAAGCCCAAATATTCCTAATTTTATTTTGTTCAACTACACCATGGTCCAATTTTGTCAATTTACCCTACTTTTGTCAAAACCCCCAATTTGACCCATTTTAACCCTAAGTGAACCCAATGTCAAACCAAACCTACCCAATTGACCCAAATTATGGTCCAATTCAATCCTAAACTTCAATTCAACATTACCAACACCAATCTAGACCAAATCCAAGTCCAATTTGATTGACATTTGGATCCAATTTCACTTTTGGCCTTAAAGCCCAATTTGGACCCATGACCCAAACCTAACCCAAACTCACCCAATTCAACTCCAATTAACCCCAAATCTTTTCTAAACTTTCCTTAGCATCCCCACAAGCAAAACACTAACATGATTTGCCCAAAATTTGGACCCAAACTCCACTCAAATTCAACCCAAAGCTAAAAGGCCCAATTTTGACCTAAACCCAAACCTAACCCAAATGAGCCCAAACCCCAAAATCAAAGCCCAACCAAAGTCAAAACCTCTTTGAAACACTCCCATAAACATTTGTCAACATTAATTTTACATCAATTTCAACCCTAGCCCAACATTGGCCCAACTTGGCCCACTTGGACCTATATTGGCCCATTCACCAAAAGAGCCCAAATTCAACCCAATTCAAACCCAAATCACCCCCAATTTGCTTCAAGTCACTCATGACACATCCATAAGCTAAACCCAACAATTATTTGGCCCAACCTCTTTACAAAATTCCCATCCATAAATTCATTTTTAAACTTAAAGGCCCATTCCTTAAACCATTTTAAAAGCCCATCTTTTACCACATCCAAAGGCCCAAAATTGGTCTCAAAGCCCATATGACATTTCCCCTCATCATACTTTCAATTAAACTCAATAACTAAGTCCTAAATTCATCATCAAATCATTCCAAATCAAGTTTCATACAAATTTCCATCAAATTACCAAAAATTCCTAAAATCCATTTTCATGAAATTGACCAAGCTTTCCCCAAGCCAAAGATAAACCATGCAAGCCATGGACAAGCCACATGAAGCCATGGAGAGTTTGACATGTGATCAAGCCATTAATGGAAAAAGGAGGACCCCCTTTCCTAATCCTTCTTAAGCCTTTTTTTACCTTAAGCATGTCACACTCTAAACCATGCTTTGCCACCTAATCCTTGATGGAGACTCCACCACACATGGGAGATTGACCCACCGGACCTCCTCAGCCCAAAACCAGGTCTTGGGGAGGTGCACCCAACCCATTTGCATGGGTTGACCAAAATAAGCTAAAATGGCCCCTTCCCTTTCTACTTTGATTCAACCACTTTACACATGTCAAACCTCAATTGAATGCACCAAACCCCAGCCACGACCCACCCGAACAAGATGGTGACCAATGCTCGGCCGGCCGCCCACTGGGTCGCTGGAAAACACCATGGCCGAGAGCTCACATGTGAGCCAACTTTGGGATTCTACCTTGCCGAGCCGCCCCATGCCCAATGGCCATCATGGCTGTTTGCCCTTGACCTAAGCAGCTGATCCCAAGCCCTAACTCTCCCTGGGAGGCCCTCCACCCTCTCCTATTTAAACACCACCCCTTATGGCCATGAGAGGTGCTGAAACAAAACCTTAAGGAAACTCTGCCAAAATTGTTCCAGACTACTCCCCATACATAGAGCATTTGATCCCCACTGAAATCCCCCTGCCATTTCCTCTCTGTGAGCTCAATTTCAGAGTTGAAATCCAAGCCTAAAACCAGGACACTTCTCCACAGTGAGCCAATCCCCAAATTGATTGGTCCTACACCTTCACCAGACCAAGAGAAGGTGTCCACCAGCAAAAGCCCCATCTCCAGGCCACCCAGTTGCTCCAGCCTCCATGCTTTGTGATCGGCTGTGGTCGAAATCCTACCTAGGCAATTCACTGCACCAGGAGACTTCATCTGGAGCTTGCTGGGATCCAATCGAAGGTGAAACAACCCTCAGATCGAAGCCACACTTCTCTGAGCAAAGGTATGGCCTCACTCTTCTTCCCGAGCTTCTAAACATTCTCCATTTTTATTGAGTAAATTTCATCCCACATAAACCGTATGGATGTGTTCATCTTCTCAAGATGAATCCATAGAGCATAAGAACACGAAAATCCATCGAGTATCGAGTGAGATATTAGGGATTTAGTGTGGACGGCTCTCGGGTGAGGACGCTCGGGGACGATGAACGGATGCCGTCCATTTAATACACGCGCGGACGGATGGCTCGGATGGCGTCGGACCAGGAGATGGTACGTGAACCGCGGGACCCGGAGCGCTGAGTCAGATGGCGGCGTCGAATGGGGGCGCGACACACGGCGTTTCGGAGCTGCCGAGGTTGACGCGGCGCCGCGTGGATAAATAGAAAATTAGGGTATTTTTCTATTTATTTAATTCCCTAAACTTGGAAAATTCATAACTTTGTGTAGGAAAATCATAAAAATAAAATAAAAATACCCTCTTGCTCAGTGAACAGAGGAGAATAATGTGGAAAAGAAATCATTTAATTTCATCAAGTATTTTATTTTTAATAATTTATTTACTCTCTGCACATTTTAAATTCTCCATGCATGTATTCAATTCACCATGGCATGAGACCATAGGGCTTTTGAAGCCTCTGAATTTGGGAACATTCCCTGAATTTTCCAAAGTCAGAGGCCATCCATATGAAAAGTTATTGATTTTTCAAATTCATGTTACTGTTTTGAGTATTTTAATTCCAATAATTAGCATGTTGTGAAATAAATTCTAGGAAAATTTGGTGATGTTCCTTATGACCAGAGGACCCTAGGAAAAATAGGTTTTGAGTTAGTTCATTTAAAATAACCCTAATCGGCTTAAACACCCAAAATAGATCCCTAATTAATTAGAGCTAACCATACATCAAATTGACTTGAAATCAATTCTCCATTGACCTTTAGGATCAGAGGAACCCACCATAAAAATTTGAGGTCAATTGGACTTGGGTAGCCCTACTAAATGGGTTGATTGAGCCATTTAGTCAATTTGAACTTTAAAAATTCATAACTTTCAAAATATCTTTCAAAAATTCACCAAATTGGTTTTAGAGCCTCTCTGATATTAGGGGAATTTAAGAAAATTAAAATTTTAATTTTCTAAAAAAGTTGATTTTTAATATTATTTTAATATTTTTAATAATTTAAAAATAATAAAAATCACAAAAATAATAAAATTCACCAAAATGTCACATTTTGAATTTTAATCACTTAGGAACAAACCCCATATTTTTCTTAGGTCTATTTAATGAGATATTAAATTTTAAAGCTCTAGGGTAATTTTAAAATTAAAAAAATGTATTTTCTAGCATTTTCACTAGAATAATTACAATAAATCATAGAAAAATCAAAAAATTGCAAAAATTAATTCTCTGGTTTCCTTGATATCAGAGAGATTTTTAAAAAATATAAAATTCAATTTTCAAAATTTATTTTATTTTTAAATTAATTAACACTCCAAAAATTAAAATAATTATAATAGAAATAATATAATTCAAAAAATCACCAAAATTGGTCCAACTGGTCCTCTGGTCATTAGGAATGTCCCCTAATTTTCTTAAGGACAAAAACTTTCCCTTGGTCATGTTATTAAATTTTCCTTGGAAATCTCTATTTTCTACCAAAAATAATTATATAAATAAATTAAATACAGAAAAATCACATTTTCTCCTCTCATATCTTTATTGACATATGAGTGAAGTCACATAAAAATTTCAAGTTCATTTGAGCTCAATTTAGTGAGTTATGAAATTATTAAGCTTAAAGGGCAAAGTGGTAATTAAAATTTTAATCCTTAATTAAAACTTTAGGTTTAATAAAAAATTAACAAGTAAAATATTTGATCTAATCTGATTTGGATGATTGAAATTTAAATAATTAAAGGGTAGAAACCCATTAAGCAATTTAAAATAATTAAACCTTAATTAAATAATTGATTAAATTTGGAAGAATAATAAAATTGGAATTATTAAAATAGGGATATTATTAGGAAGATATTTATTCTTTAATTTAAAAATCCCTAAATTAATCATCTCATTAATATTCAATTCTTAATTAAAGTGATAACTCAAATTTAAAATATTAAAAGACTTAATCATTAAACTAAAGTTAAATTATTAAACTCTTTTAAAATTTCAATTAAAATTAAAGATAAAATTAAATTAAAAAATTAAATTATGTAAATTAAATTGAATTAAATTAAATTAAATCAAATTAAATTAAATTAAAGATTAATTGAATTAAATTAAATAAAATTAAATTAAATTAAAATTAAAAGTAAAATTAAATTAAAGATTAAATTAAAGTAAATTAAATAAACAAATTAAATAAAATTAAATGAATAAATTAAATTAAATTAAATTAAATAAATAAAATCAAATTTAAATTAAATTAAGTTAAAACAAATTAAATTAAAATTAAATTAAATTAAATTAAATTAAATTAAATTAAATTAAATTAAATCAAATTAAATTAAAATTAAATCAAATCAAATTAAATTAATTTAACATCAAATCAAACTAAATTGAATTAAATTGAATTAAATTAAATTAAAACTAAATTAAATTAAATTAAATTAAATTGAATTAAATATAACATCACCAAAGACATAAAGAATTCAAAATAAATCTAAAATAACTTGAACACTATTCCAAACTTAAACCCATTAATTGAAATTAAATTAAATCACAAACCATTTGAACACCAATTTACCCTCGAAAGCTTTAGTTGTCATAACTCCTAAACAGAATATTAAATGAAATGTTACTTCACTTATAGGACATTCAAACATCCTAGTTCACTGAGTAAGATAATAACAAAACTTTCATTTGGACTTAAAACAATCCTAGAAATATTGAAAAGATGTTTAAGATCTGCCTTAAGCACTTCCTCGATATGATAGGATGTTCATAAGAACAATTGAACTTAATTGTTCTTTGATGAAGAAAATCGTCTTCAAACAAAAACACAAGGAACCTAGACGTCATAGGAAATGACTAGCTATAGGATTAGGAACTTGGTAGAAAACCATAACCCTTACCTTAGCTTTACCTAGGAACTTGCTTAAATATTCTAATTGTGTTTTAAGTGCAGCTTGGGATGACGGGAAGACCCTCCGAGTACGCTTTTATTTTATTGCAATTTACTTTCTTGCAACTTACATTATTGCAATTTATTTAACCGCATTGCATTTACTTTTCTTGCATGATAAACAATTGTTGCATGAAAACCCACACCTTTAGGATAGTCCCTAAAACTGAAACCAAAACTAAGTTAAAAGTTATTGCAAGATAAAATTCACCGCCACAACATTTCAAAATATAAAACAACTCAAAATTTAATCACAAACAAAACAAAAAACTACAATTACAACTAAATTAAAACGTCCCGTTGGATGATCGGGAATACCTCGGATGATGTAACCTACGTGTTGCTAACGAGATTTCCCATCTGTCTAAATGAAAGTGTGGAACTCATTCGGTTGAGTTTAGCAAATTCATCCGGACTAAGTGAATCCGATAAAAATAATGATGCCGGAAGGATGGAACCGTGGGATCTTAACCGGTGTCGTTATAATCAACTTTAAGATTTGTTTTAATTAAAATATTGAAAACACTTGGAAATTAAGATTTTCTCTAAACCAAAACACTTTTCTCATCCCCTGATTTATGATTTCTAAAACTAAACCTCTGCAACAACAAGGAGCTTGGAGCATGGTGGGCAGCACGGCCATCGTCATCAGCAAAACTTGAATCTACTTCAGCAAAGCTTTCTTAGAATTAAATAACAAAGCCATAGGACTTCGAGGTAGTTTGCCTAGTGCAACATAAATCCTTAACTCTTCGTTAGGCATTTGCATTGCAAATTAAGCCCTAACCGGTCTTAGGATTCCGAGGTAGTCGTCTGATACGACATAAACCCTCACATCTTCGAGTCTATTTGTGTGATTTTATCATACAAATATAAGTCCTAATTAATTAAAATTGACAAAATCAAAATATTAAATAGACATTAGGACTTTCCTAAATTCAAGCCAAACAATAGGATAGTCGGGAAGTCACCGAAGTTCACTTCCAATCTGTGATTTCTCCTACTTTTCTTCCTTTGAATTCCCAAAACAAAATGTTCCAAACTTGATCCATTCCCTATTGAAATTCCAAAATTCAATCCTTTGAAAACTTAAACTTTGAAATTCTTGAGAGCAGAATTATTGATTATTATCAAGAGTTTTCTTAGGTGATTCCCGTCACTTAAGATGTAATTAACTATAGGGGCTTGCCCTTATAGGAAATTTTAAAGAACCCGAGTAATATAAACCCCGTTTAATGCTTTCATATTAAGCAGGGGAATTTGTCGGCTTATAAAATTTGTTCGCGTACCAAACGGATGTCACAAATCTTCTAGTTTATTTAATCGAGCCCCAAGCATCGATGCAGTGTGTCTATCCTTAGGGATAGATACACGGTTTGTGGTGTGGTGTTCGTTTATATAAACTATTTGGGATGTGGGATCGGTTTTATCTCATATCTTAAAATCTTCAAATTTAAAATTATTTTCAAAATCAAATACTACTTTTCAAATTATTTATTTAAACTAAATTAAAAATTCGCCGACAACTTCTGTTAGGCGACCCCTTTTCAAAATAAAACACATAACCTAAAAATATGCCGACACTCTTCCAGTTGCAAGGAATGGTCTCTCCAAAATAAAAGGAATGTCTTTATCTTCCTTCCTATCTAAAATGATAAAATCCACTAGAAAGATAAGTTTATCAACCTTTATCAATACATCTTCAATAACTCCTTTAGAATAGGTGCTCGAACGATCAACTAACTGAAGAGTTACAGTAGTAGGGGAAATCTCTCCTAAACCCAACCTTTTAAAAATTGATAGAGGCATAGGGTAAATAGTGGCTCCTAGATCACATAAGGCTCTTCCATAAAATCGTTCACTAATAGCACAAGGTATAGTGAAGCTGTCAGGATCTTATAGTTTTTTAGGAAGCTTTTTTTGAATAATTGCGCTACACTCTTCACTAAGTGCAAATGTCTCATTATCTGTAAACTTCCTTAAGTATAACTTTCATAAACTTCACATAATTTAACATTTGTTCTAAGGCTTAAAAAAAGGAATATTTATAGTTAACTTTTTAAGAATTTCTAAAAAATTTTAAAAATTGTTTCTCTCTGTTGTTGTTTCAATCTTTGAGGAAATGGAGGTGAAGGTCTTCCTACAGTAATTTTCATTAGTTTAATAGGATGTTCCAAATAAGGACATGTATCTTTGTTACCTTTTTCAGTTTCAATTTCTTTTTGTACTCTTTTTTTTCAATTCTCTTCTACTTCTTAGTTGAATAACCTTAATTTTCTCTTTATTTTGATCTTTCAGATTAATTTCGACATTACTAAGAAGAATTCATAAAGGTCTTTTACTAAGAGCAGTAGCAATACAACCCAATTGATTTTTCAATATTTCTAATAGCAGCTCATTGACTTTGTAATTGATTCTCCATATTTAATATCAATTCTTCAATAGAAAAATTCTTCAATAGACAAATAAGGTCAAATAAGATAGAAAACAGTAGAAAGAAAGATGTCAATGATAATCCTTATGAAAAGATTCTAGAATACCTTATCCTAGGAGTTCTTTATAAGGATGAGATTTTGGTAACCAGAGATTTAGATAAAATATCTATTCTGAGTTCTTTAAATCTCCTATAGGAGCAAGCTCCTATAGTTAATTACATCTTAGACAATTATGATTGTCTAAGAAAACTTCTGATTAATGTTAATTGCTTGTTGTTGAAAAAGTTTTAAGGAAAGAAATATCAATTTTCAATCTTAAGGATAATATGTCATACTACCCTAAAGTTTCTCTTGGTTGATTTTTTTTTTGTTGTTTGTCATTTTTAATTAATCTATCAATGGCATTTGTTATGTCATTTTTTTGTTTCATTTTTGATGATTGCCATTTTATTGTTATTTTTGTCATTTGTTTGATGACTATACTAACGATTTTAATTTTTGTGACTATCCTAAAAGTTTTAGGTTTTGTTTTGTCTTGGTTTTGTCATTTTAATGTTGTTTGTTTTTGTTTTCTTTTGTTGATATCATTTATCCCATCTTCAGAATGTCATCCTGCAAAACAGAGTTAGCATACCCTATAACATGTAAAGGAAATCTAAAACGAAATTAATGTCAACGTTTCGTTTTAATCATTCTGTAAAACAGAGTTAGCACACCCTATAACATGCAAAGGAAATCTAAAATGAAGTTAATGTCATTGTTTCATTTTAATCATCCTGCAAAATAGAGTTAGCACACCTAATAATATGCAAAGAAAATTTAAAATGAAATTTATTTTCATCTTGCAAAGGAAAATGATGTCAGATTTAAAAGTAATAATGTCAATTTTTTTAAATATTTTATTTTATTTGGTTACATTTTTGGATAAGCCAGTCAAGATGTTACTGGCTTCGTCGTCCTAGGGTTATCAGGAGCCTTAATCTACTTAGTCCGAAAGGCGTTTAAACCAGGACCGGAAGACTTCTATCAGCAACTATGATTGGGTATTCCGAGAAATCTTCATAGATTAAGAACACTGGGGTTCAATTGCATTAGGTGATGTTTGTTCATTAAGGTTTCATTGAAGTCTTAATGTCTTTTTTCGATTTTAGGTTGGAAAACTTTAGGTTGTTTACGATTTTTTAAGATTTTTATGTCGTTTCATGTCAAAATCTTAGATTCAATGTCTTTTGAACCTAAAGATTTTTAATTCAAGTTTGAAAGTTTAAATTCAATGTCATTTGATTTTTATGAAACCAGATTCATTTTCAATTGAATCTAAAAATCTGGTAAGATTTGAGAAATCATGTTTAATATGTGCTTAGATCTAGAAATTTAGATTCAATATTATTTGAATTTAAAGATTTAGATCTAATGTCATTAAGATGTTTGAAAACTAGATTTAATGTCATTTGAATCTAATAATTTTGATTAAGTCTAAATTAGACTTATATAGAATCTGACATAAGTTAGGCTTTAGAATCTTAAATTCGATGTCTTTTGTATCTAATGTTAAGTCTAATTATGTTAGACACATATAAAATCTGACATAAGTTAAATTTTAGATATCTAGATTCAATGTCATTTGAATCTAGAAGAAGTGTTAAGTCTAATATGGATTAGAATTAGATAAAATCTTTTGATAATTAGATTCAGTGTCGTTTGAATCCAATATCTTCGTTTTAATTTTAAAGAAGTTTGATAAATTTTGACTCAAATTGAATTTGAATCAAAAATTTGATTTCAGTTCAATGTGGGTTGAATTTATTGTTTAATTGAACCTGGGTTAAATTTAGGTTGAACTTAAGTTAGAAATGCTGAGTTAATCTTGAGTTCATGTCTGGTTAAACTTAAGTTAGATTCAAAGTTGATTGAATCTAAGATTGAGTTAACTTGAGTCCATGTTTGTTTGAACTTAAGTTAGATTCAATGTAAATTGAATCTAAGATTGAGTTAACTTGAGTTCATGTCTGTTTGAACTTAAGTTAGAAATGTTGAGTTAAATTCAATGTAAATTGAATCTAAAGTTAAGTTAACTTGAGTTCATGTCCATCTGTACTTAAGTTAGATTCAATGTAGATTGAATCTAAGATTGAGTTAGCTTGAGTCCATGTCTGAATTGAACCTAAGTTAGATATGTTGAATTGGGTTCAGTTTAGGTTTAACCTAAGTTAGATATGTTGAGTTTGGTTCAATGTGTGTTGAACCTAAGGTTTAAGTTAACTTGGGTTCAGTTTAGGTTGAACCTAAGTTAGATATGTTTTGTTAGGTTCAATGTGGGTTGAACCTAAGGTCTAAGTTAACTTGGGTTCAACTTAGGTTGAACCAAAGTTAGATATGTTGAATTAGGTTCAATGTGGGTTACATTGGGTTCAGTTTAGGTTAAACCTAAGTTAGATATGTTGAGTTAGGTTCAATGTGGGTTAAACTTAAGGTTTAAGTTAATTTGGGTTCAGTTTAGGTTGAACCTAAGTTTGATATGTTGAGTTAGGTTCAATGTGGGTTGAACCTAAGGTCCAAGTTAACTTAGGTTCAACTTAGGTTAAACCTAAGTTTGATATGTTGAATTAGGTTCATTGTGGGTTAACTTAGGTTCAGTTTAGGTTGAACCTAAGTTAGATATGTTGAGTTAGGTTTAGTGTGGGTTGAATCTAAGGTTTAAGTTAACTTGGGTTCAACTTAGGTTGAACCGAAGTTAGATATGTTAAGTTAGATTCAATGTGGATTAAACCTAAGGTCTAAGTTAACTTAGGTTTAACTAAGTTAGATATGTTGAGTTAGGTTCAATGTGGGTTGAAATTAAGGTTCAAGTTAACTTGGGTTCAATTTAGGTTGAACCTAAGTTAGATATGTTGAATTAAATTCAATGTGGGTTGAACCTAAGGTTTAAGTTAACTTGGGTATAATTTGGTTGAACCTAAGTTAGATAGGTTAAGTTAGGTTCAATGTAGGTTGAACCTGAGGTCTAAGTTAACTTGGGTTCAACTTAGGTTGAAACTAAGTTGGATATGTTGAGTTAAGTTCAATGTGGGTTGAACCTAAGGTTTAAGTTAATCTGGGTTCAACTTAGGTTGAACCTAAGTTAGATATGTTTAATTAGGTTCAATGTGGGTTGAACCTAAGGTTTAAGTTAGCTTGGGTTCAATTTCGGTTGAACTTAAGTTAGATATGCTGAATTAGGTTCAATGTGGGTTCAACCTAAGGTTAAGTTAACTTGGGTTCAATTTAGGTTTAACCTAAGTTAGATATGTTAAGTTAGGTTCAATGTGGGTTGAACCTAAGGTTTAAGTTAACTTGGGTTCAACTTAGGTTGAACCAAAGTTAGATATGTTGAGTTAGGTTCAATGTGGGTTGAACCTAAGGTTTAAGTTAACTTGGGTTCAACTTAGGTTGAACCTAAGTTAGATATATTGAATTAGGTTCAATGTGGGTTGAACATAACGTTTAAGTTAACTTGGGTTCAATTTAGGTTGAACCAAAGTTAGATATGTTAAGTTAGGTTCAATGTGGGTTGAACCTAAGGTCTAAGTTAACTTGTGTTCAACTTAGGTTGAACCTAAGTTTGATATGTTGAGTTAGGTTCAATGTAGGTTGAAGCTAAGGTTTAAGTTAAGTCTAGTTAAAATAGAATTAATTAAGGTTTAAGTTTTATTTAAGTAATACTCAATGGTTAATTAAGTCTAATTAGATTAGACTTAATAGAATTAAAGACCGTTCAAGTCTTATTTAAGTAAAGCTTAAGGTTTAAATAAGTCTAGTTAAAGTTAGGCTTAACCATAATTTGAAGTTATTTAAGCCTAATTTAGGTAAAGCTTAAATGTTAATTAAGTCTTATAAGTTAGACTTAATTAGAGTATAAGTTTGTTTAAACCTTAGTTAGTTAAGGTTTAATAATTGAATTAGGTCTAATAGATTAGACCTAATTAAAGTTTATGTTTGATTAAACCTTAGTTAGTTAAGGTTTAATAGTTTAATAAAGTCTAATGTGATAGACTTAATTATGATTTAGGATTGATTAAACCTTAGTTTATTAAGAATTAATAGTTTAATTAAGTCTAATGTGATAGACTTAATTATGATTTAAAATTGATTAAACCTTAGTTGGTTAATGTTTAATACATTAATTAAGTCTAATATGTTAGACTTAATTAAGGTTTAAGATTGATTAAATCTTAGTTGGTTAAGGCTTAACAGTTTAACTAAGTTTAATGTGATAGAGTTAATTATAATTTGGGATTGATTAAACCTTAGTTAGTTAAGTTTTAATAGGTTAATTAAGTCTAATGTGATAGACTTAATTAGGGTTAAGTCTAATTGGTTTAAAGGTTAATTAAAAATAATTTAGGTTAGGTTTAATTGATTAATTAGACTTAATTAGGGCTAAGTCTAATTGGTTTAAAGGTTAATTAAACCTGATTTGGGTAAGGTTTAATTGATTAATTAGACTTAATTAGGGTTAAGTCTAATTGGTTTAAAGGTTAATTAAAACTATTTTGGGTAAGGTTTAATTGATTAGTTAGACTTAATTAGGGTTAATTCTAATTGATTTAAAGGTTAATTAAACCTAATTTGGGTAGGGTTTAATTGATTAATTAGACTTCATTAAGGTTAAGTCTAATTGGTTTAAAGGTTAATTAAACCTAATTTGGGTAAGGTTTAATTGATTAATTAGACTTAATTAGGGTTAAGTCTAATTGGTTTAATGGTTAAGTAAACCTAATTTAATTAAGACTTAATTGTTTAAAAAGGCCTAATGGATTAGACCTGATTAGGGTTTGATTTTGTATTAAATCTGATTTAATTAAGGTTTAAGAGGTTTAATTAAGTTTAGTGATGTCTTAAGCTTAATTAGAATTTGATTTTGCATTAAACCTAATTTAGTTAAAGTTTAATGGGTTTAATTAAGCCCAGTGATGTTTTAAGCTTAATTAGAATTTGATTTTGTATTAAACCTAATATAGTTAAGGTTTAATAAGTTTAATTAAGCCTAGTGATGTCTTAAGCATAATTGGAATTTGATTTTGTATTAAACCTAATTTAGTTAAGGTTAAATAACTAGGTTTAATGTATGGTTAAACTTAATTAGATTTCAATTTTGTCTTTAATCCTAATTTAATTAAGGATTAATTGAATTAATTAGGGTTAATGTTGGATTAATCCTAATTAAGTTTTGATTTGAGTCCATTGAGTGTTTGAACTCAATCTTAACTCATGGTGACTTGAGTTAGTTAAAGAGTTTCAAATTTTAAAAATATTTTAGGGTTTTTTTTATATATTTTAAAATTTTAAAATTTTAACCCTAATAAGAAAATATCTTTTTAAATTTTTCAAAGGTTAGAGTCTGTCATTTTAGGGTTTAGATTTGTCCCCCTAAATTTCTAACCAATTTCCAATTTAATTTTTCTATTTTCTAATTTTTACAATTATTGTTAAAAATAATTGTCCAATCTCATGAAAATTTGGAAATGTTGTCCTAGAGAATTTTCCTTTCCTTGGAAAAAATCAGAGATTGTTCCTAAGGATCTAAAGATTGATCCCTCAAATTTTCATATTTTTCTGACTTATAATTAATTTTTAATAATTAAAATACTCCAGAGAGTATTTAATTAATTAAAAATCAAATATAAATAAAAAATTCAAAATTTCAATTCCACATTGTTCTCCTCACTGCCCTGAATTCAAAGGAATTATTACTATACTTTTGTGATTTTTTGTGTAAAGATATGTAATTTTTAAGTCTTTAAGGTTTATCTGGATTTTATTAAATCGAAATAAATCTTAAACAGCCGCGTGTCCTCGTACGAGTCGAAATGCGGCTGATCTGCTGTCGGGATCTAAATAGCGGATCAAGCTAGAATGATTCACAACCATCCATTTCCAAAACACGAAAATGGATGACATCCGTTGATCCTCTTCATTTGTTCTAGACAAGAATACCGTCCATGTTTTAGATGTAAGATTTCGCTCGATTCTTAATGGAATAAAGTGATTTTTGTTTCTAGAGCTTCATCTGGAGTAGAAGAACATATCCATATGGATTTGCATGGGTTTTGAATTGGCTAAACCTACTCTAGACCAAGCTCGAGCTCGGGTTGGGTGTGAAGAACCATAGCTTGGCCTTAGTGAGTATAGACTCAAATTGAATGGCTTGTAAGCTTTGTTTCGACCTCAGGAAGCTTTTCCCCAAGTCAATTGGAGTTGAAATCTGGTCTTTATATGACTTTGTCCTTGAGGTAGACTTGAATGGGCTTGATCAATCAATGGCTTAGAGGCTACGAGGATGGCTGATTTTGATTGGGGTTGTCTTTGTAGGGTCCTAGGAAGCTTCAGGGATGGTTAATTTGAAGTTTTGGATAATTTCATTTCAAACACAAAATTTATCCTATTTTTTGGGTTTTCGGGTTAACTTAATTGGAAGGATTGAGTAGGTTTCATGGCTTGAATTGATAAGGGATCAATTGCCTAGGCCTTGAGAGTATGTTTGATATTGGGAGTCAAAGGGTTTGAGCAGTGTTTCGGGATTTCCAATTTTTTCTCTCTTCCTTCATGTGCTTTGGTTTAGGTCCTTATATAGCCATGGATGGCTACGGGATGAGTCTTGGCTGGCTTGGGGAGCTGGCATCAGGCTCATAATGATCTTTGGATAAGATCTTGAGCTATGGATAAGATGGGTTGAAGTTTCCAAGGGCATACCTCATGAGGTTTACCTATGGTTCACCTTGATTTGGTGGCTTGCCCTCTTCTTATTTGCTCTTCAAAGAGGTAGATAAGGCAAGCTTAATCTTATTAAATTCACCTCCCCTAGGTAAACCATAAGTTCACTTGGTAAATTCTAAGAGGAGATGACACATTAGCCTTCTTACTCACTTCATGCATGGCTTGGCTATGATTGCACTTAACCATGATATGGGATGTGTTTAAGCCTTATTCATTTCCTATTGGGTGGCCTTAGAAGTGTGTGATAAGCAATTATGATGGCTAGCCATCTCACCTTAAGGAGAAGGGTGAGTCATGCTTTAAAATGGGGGGAGAATGCCACTTCACTTTTCTCATGATGAGGTTTAACCATGGTTCATATGATGTGGCATGGGTCGAATTTATTTGTAATGGATCATATGGGTTGTGTCTAACTCATATTCGGAGGGGTTTGGAATTTTGAAAACCGTTTATTGTGTCATGGGTGATGTCATATGTCCAAATTTTGTTTTATGGCTTTTTTAATTTTAATTCCATTTTTAATTAATTATGTGATTAATCAAAAATGTTGGAAATTATATCATTAGCCAATAAATAACCAAAATAATTTTGGGTTTAATTATTTGTTTAATTTTTTTCAATTTTTGTCCAAAATTGGGTATTTTGACCAAATTTGATACATGTTGACTAAGGTTGACCAATGTTGACCCAAGTTGACCTAGGTTGATCAATTTTGGTCTAAGGGTGACCAATTGTGACTTTCCTAACCTTATCATGGTTTGGTTGGTCATGAGGTCCAAGGATTTTGTCATTTAAGGTTTAATTTGGTCATGTTGACCAATTTTAAAATTTAGGTTAATCCAAAGGTCAATGTGGTGATTTTTGGATTACATTTTGGTCACTTTGATCAATGTTAAGTTTATAATGTAAATGTCTGTCTTTGAAGTTAATTTTGTGGTCAATGAGGCATGGATTAGCCATTTTGACCAATTTTTACCCTTTTAGATCAAGGTTGACCAATGGGGCTAGGGTGGTTGTTTTTGTGTCATGTATAGATTGTTTTGATCAAATTTTAATTATTTATGTCAAATAATGACCAATAAGGTGAATGTAATAGTCTTTGGGTCATGGTTTGATCATTTTGATCTAATCTGTCTTTTTAGGCCAAGGTGACTAAATGGTGGTATTTAGGTATTGGGTTGATGATTTTGGTCAATTTTGACTTTTTGGGTCAAAAGTTCACTATTTGGGTCAAAGGTTGATCGATTAGGTCAATGGGGTGGTCATTGGGTAAAAAATTGATCATTTTGACCAAAGTTGACTTTTTGGTTAAAATTTCACCTGTTGGAATGGGGTGGTCATTAGGTCAGAAATAGACCATTTTGACCAAAGTTGAATTTTCGGTCAACAGTTGACCTATTGAGTTAATGGGGTGGTCATTGGGTCAGAAATTGACCATTTTGACCAAAGTTGACTTTTTTGTCAAAAATTGACCTATTGAGTCAATAGGGTGGTCTTTGGTTCAGAAATTGACCATTTTGACCAAAGTTGACTTGTTGGTCAAAAGTTAACCTATTGGGTCAATAATTGATTAAATCAGGGTTCGTCATTACCGATTTAATCCTTTTGGGTCAAAGAAGGATTGATAGAGTTTTACCCTAGTCATTAGGGTTTAGTGACTATCAGTGAGATTTAAGAAGTCAATATTGGTATAATTACTATCTTAAATTGACATTGAAATGGTCCTCACAAAAGTGAGGTTAACACACAAGTTGATAATTTTTAATTATGCTAATTGAACTAAGTTTTATCAAATTACTTTCTAAACTTCAAAGTAAAATTACTTATTCTAAACAAAGCTTAATTATTTTATAACGAAAAGTTCAAATTTGAGAAATCATCTTTCCCCATGCAATTGGTTTAATGGTTATTGAAAGATTTAGATTGTTGGAAATTGTGTTGTGCCAAATAGGAGCATTCTTATTCATTATCCTTTTCTAATTTCATAAAGAACATTAGTTAATGCTATGTTCGGTTCCTAAATCAGTGGTTAGGTGATACACCTAAAATATATAGTATTTTTATGCAAAATTTTATACCTATTTTTAATTTATTGCACTTTAAGGGAAGATATTTTCATATTTTTCTTGCATGTATGATTAAAATGAATGATTGTGATGAAAGGACCAAAAGAGGATCAAATTTGGAGCAAAAATTGAAAAGTGTGCAAAATTAGCCTCTGCGGCTAAGCGTTAAAGGCTGGCGCATAACCACTACAGTTAACCTTTGCATTTTGAATTAATTTTGGAGCAAATTTGAAGGGGGTTTTGAAGCACCCTTTGTTTAAACTCCTTTAACTTCTCATTGATGCCAAAATTCATTTAAAATTTGAATGGATGGATGCATCTCTTTGTAGATTCGTTGAATTTGGACATGATTTGAGGAGACACCGAGACACCCTTTGGAAAATTATTAAAAGAAGACTTGAAGATCAGATGAAAGAGAAGAGTTTTGAAAGGAAGTATTGGTGGGAGAAGATGGAGAAAAGCATGAAGTGGTTGAAGGGAGAGAGGAAGAATGAGAGTCTTCTTCTTGCCATAATTTCATTACTTTTCCACTTTACTTTATCATAGTTTGTATTAGAATTTAGGAGAGTGAATCCTTAGAGTTGGGTGCCACTCCCTAAGGAGTCATTTAGTGGAAATCAAAGTTTCAAAGGAACTTCAAGAGTCTTGTGAAGAGGATTTTCAGATAAGTTTTTATCTTTATTTTTACATTTGGTTTTAAAGTAAGGCTTGTTGTATTTTCACTATGATCTCTACTTTCAAATCAAATTGTGTTTGTGTTTTCTCGATTAGTTCTAAGTAGTTTTCTTTATATTTTTCCTTTTAAATGATGAAGTAATTAAATTATGGATGAAAGTTGTGTGAAGCATAAATGTTTAATGTTGGAAGAAGTTGTGATGATTAAACTACCTTGCACTTTATTTACCTTTTGATTTGGCCAATTAAGATGTTAAAATTTATTGTGAGAACACGTAAGAACCAATGTGGTATTGTCTCAATCAACAATTGGAGAGAATCACATGAAATTATATGGGTGAGAATTGTAGTCCATATAGTTAAATGCAAAAAAATAGGGAGATATGCTATTGATTGGGTGTAGAATTAGAGGACTTTAGAGTGACAGTCAATTTAGTTTGATGTTTTAAGTTTTGTTATGAGTTGTTATCCCCCAGGTGGAGGGAGAAGAGGGAACTCTAAAGTGAGAGCTAGTATCTTCCCTACCTAAGCCATCTTCAAGATTTTAAAACATCAGATTAACCAATGTTCTTTATAGAACTAAGTAAGGGTAAAGAATATAACTGCTCCTATTTGGCACAACACATTTAGATACTTCTACAATGAAATTCCATAATTATTACTGATTCATGAAGAGGAAAAGTTATTTTATTATCTTTTGCTTTCATATCGTTTAATAGTCTTGATAATTTTAGTTGCTTATTTTACTTTTTCTTAAAAATTATCAACAAGAATTTAAAAGTTCTATTTATAAAACATAACTTACAAAATCATTTTGAAAAGTAAAAAGTTATTTTTCCGCTTTCTTTTAATTTTTAGAACATTTCCTTGTGGGTTCAATATCTCGAGGCTTAATTAGAAAGTCCTATATTACTTGATAAACGATATGTATACTTGCGTAGTATCCCATATTATAAATATTTAAAATTGATATCTTATTTAATCTAGAATCAATTTTTTTGGCACCGTTCTAAAGAAAAATATATTATTGTTGAGAAGAAAGACAAAGTGTAATTTCATATATAAAATGTAAGCATAAATATTTGGGGATCAAGTTTTTGGTATCATTGCTGGGGAAATTAATTAAAATATCGTTTAAAGAAAATTTAAGAAAAACCAAAAATTTTCTTTTCCTTGCTTTTTTAGTTGTTTTATTTTATTTTATAATTGTGTATGCTAGTTCAGGTTCTGTGGGACTTGTGTCTTATCCTAATTTACATCTTGCCAATTTTCTAGAATTGTATGCTACTTTTAAATACGATGGTGTTTTGGACGATGGTATTAGACTTAAAATTTTTCCATTTTCATTGAGGGATAAGGCTAAGATATGGTTAAATTTGTTAGCACCTAGATCTATCAGAACTTGGGGTGATTTAGAGTAAAAATTCCTTGCTAAATATTTTCCACCATCAAAGACTGCAAAGTTTAGAAATGATATTACATCTTTTTGTCAGTTTGAAGGGGAATCTATATATGAAGCACGAGAATGATTTAAAGATCTCTTAAGAAAGTGTCCACATCATTTGATATCAGATTGGTTAATAATTCAAAATTTTTACAATGGATTAGTTGGAACTCTTAGATCTATTATTGGTGCCGCTGCTGGTGGTTCATTGATGTCTAAACAGTTTACTGATGGTTATGCTTTAATTAAAGAAATGACTACTAATAATTTTCAATGGCCTTCTAAAAGGCTAAATCCTAAAAAGGTAGCCAATATTCATGAAAATAATGCTTTTAAAATGTTAGCAAATCAAGTTGCTGCAATTTCAAGAAAGATAGACCAATTTGGAATGAATTTTTCGGAGTCAATTTCCATGAGTGAAGAAATTCATTAGGCTAAATGGTTGATTTTCAAACATCATTAGAAACTTTGAATGCCATAAATAAGCCTAATAATCCATATTCAAATTATTATAACTCAGGTTTGAAAAACCATCAAAACTTTAACTGGAATAACAATAATCCGGGTAGTGGTGATCAACAATGGAGGAACAACATAGTAAACCCCTTAGTGAACTAGAACAACCAAGGGAATAATAATTATGGACCAACCTATCCTCTAGGTTTTAACAATACTTCACAATTTAAGGAGAAGAAGATGTTTATAGAAGAAGTGGTATTACAAATGAGAAATCAATTACAAAGTCAAGGAATCACAATCATAAATATTAAGAATCAATTGGGACAAATAGCAAATTCATTAAGTAATAGATCCCAAGGAACACTTCCTAGTAATATAGAAGTAAATCCAAGAGATAAGAATAAAGAGCAAGTAAAAGTAGTTCAATTGAGCAGTGGAAGAGGGTTGGAAGGTAGAGTTCAAAAAGAGATTGAAGTAGAGAAATAAGAGATTGAAGAACCAAAAGAGGACGCTCCAGAAGGTTTGAAAAGACCAATTTCTCCACATAAGATTAATTTAGAAAAGCCACCACCTCCATTTCCTTTGAGACTTCAACAACAAAAGTTGAATAAACAATTTTTAAAGTTCTTGGAAATATTTAAGAAGCTTACAATTAACATTCCATTTATTGAAGCCTTAGAACAAATGCCAAGCTATGAGAAATTTATGATGAATATTCTTAACAGAAAAAGAAAGTTTGAAGATAATGAAACTATTGAACTTAGTGAGGAGTGCAGTGCTATAATTCAGAAAAAGCTTCCTGAAAAGCCTATAGATCCTCACAATTTCACGATTCCATATGCGATCGAAGACAAATTTTATGGGAAAGCTTTACATGATTTAGGTGCAAGCATTCACCTTATGCCATTATCTATATTCAAAACACTGAGATTAGGAGAAATAACTCTGACTACTACAACTCTGCAATTAACGGATGGTTCGATCACATATCCCAAAGGTGTTATAGCAGATGTTTTAGTGAAGGTGGATCAATTTATCATTCCTATTGATTTCATTGTGCTAGATATGGAGGAAGATAAAGAGATATCCATAATTTTTGGGAGATCTTTCCTAGCTACAGGCATAGCAATGATAGATCTGTAAAAAGGGGAATTAACTATGCGTGTCAATGAACAAACTGTTACATTCAATATCTCAAAATCAATGAAATATCCTGCAAGAAGTAAAGATGATGAATGCTATAAGATGGATGTTATTAGATATCTAAGTGAATGCCATTTCAAATCAACTTATGAAGTGAAACCTGAAATTGAAAAGTTGTAACACATGTAAGAAGAGGAATTACAACATTCTGAAGATTTTCATGAGGAAGGTTTAAATTATTTTCATGATAATTTTGAATTGTTGGACATGACTGAAAAAAATGAATCTTTTAGTCTATCAATTGGAAAACCTCCTGAACTTGAATTAAAGATGCTTCCTACTCATTTAAAATTTGATTTTTTTGGTGATTCCTCAACTTTGTCAGTTATAATTTCATCTCAATTGACTGAAAAGAAGAAGAGAGTTTGCTTGAAATTCTAAAGAAATATAAGAAAGCCTTTGGATGGAAAAAAGCTGATATTAAAGGTATCAGTCCTTCAATTTGTATGCATAGAATCCTTATGGAAGATAACTGCAAACCTCGGGCTAATCCTCAAAGGAGATTAAATCCTATTATGAAATATTTTGTTAAGAAAGAATTTTTAATGTGGTTGGATACTGGAATTATCTACCCTATTTTAGATAGTGCATGGGTTAATCCTATTCACTGTGTTCCTAAGAAAGGAGGAGTTACTGTGACTGCTAATGAGAAGAATGAATTAATACCAACAAGACAAAGTACATGATAGCGAATATGAATTAATTATAGAAAATTAAACCTTGACACAAGGAAATACCATTTTCCACTACCCTTTCTAGATCAGATGTTGAATAGACTGGTTAGGCATAAATACTTTTGTTTTTTGGATGGATATATTGGTTACCACCAAATACAAATTGCTGTTGAGGATCAAGAAAAAAAATGTTTACCAGTCCTTATGGTACATTTGCTTTTAGAAGAATGACCTTTAGTTTATGTAATGCCCCTGCTACATTTCAGAGATTTATGATGGCAATTTTTTGTGATTTAATTGAAAAAGGAATTGAAGTTTTTATGAATGACTTTTCATATTTTGGAATTTCATTTGAATTATGTTTAAAACATCTATCAAAAGTTCTTAAGCGCAAGAAAAAACTAATTTATTCCTTAATTGGGAAAAATGTCAATTTATGGTAGCAGGAGGAATTGTATTGGGACATCGTATATCCAGAAATGGTATGGAGGTAGATCATGCAAAAATTCAAGTTATCTCTAATTTACCTTGCCCAAAAAATGTAAGAGGAATTAGAAGTTTTTTAGGACATGCTGGATTCTACAGACAATATTTTAAAGACTTTTCAAAAATTTCAATTCCTTTATGTCGTTTACAGGAAAAAGATGTGATTTTTTATTTTGTTGAATAATTCCTAAAAGCTTTTGAATCATTAAAAGAAAAATTAGTCACTACACCTGTTATAATTTCACCAAACTAGAAAAAAACTTTTGAATTAATGTATGATGCCACCGATTATGCTATTGGAGCTGTTTTGGGCAAGAAATTTGATAAGATTTTTAAGGTGATCTACTATGCTAGTAGAACTCTTAAAGAAGCTCAAATTAATTACACCACAACTGAGAGAGAGTTATTAGCTATAGTATTTACCTTTGATAAATTCATATCTTATTTAATTAAACAAAATGTGTGGTGCAGACTGACCATTCTACTATTAAATATTTAATGAAAAAGAAGGATGCAAAACCGAGACTGATAAAATGGATTCTTCTTTTCAAAGAATTTGATTTTGAAACAGTTGATAAGAAGGGCGTTGATAATCAAATTGTTGATCATCTATTCAGGCTTGACTATGAAAAATCCCTCTGTTATGAAAAAGAAATCAATGAAATTTTCCTGAAGAAAAATTGTTCACTATCAATGAATGGCGTGTTCCATGGTATGCCGACATTGTAAACTTTATTGCTAGTGATATTTTACCCTATATTTTTACATACCAAGAGAGGAAGAAATTTTAACTGAAGCTAAGACTTATTTTTGGGATGACCCGTTTTTATATGAATAAGGAAAGAATATGATTATTCGAAGATGTGTGTACCTTTAGAAGAAACTTATAAGTTATTAAAAAATGTCATAATTTTAATTATAAGGGACATTTTGTTGTTGATAAAACTGCATATAAAATCTTAAAATCTGGATTTTATTGGCCTATAATTTTTAAGGATGTTAATGCTTATATTAAAAATCGTGATCGAGGTCAAAGTGTAGGCAATATTTCTAGAATAAATGAGATGCCCCTCAATTATATGTTGGAAGTTGAAATATTTGACGTTTGGGAATTAGATTTCATGGGACCATTTATACCATCTTTAGGAAATATATACATTTTCATAGCAATAGGCTATGTATCCAAATGGATAGAAGCTGTTGCTTTACCTTGATGTGATGCTCAAAGTGTTGTAAAATTTTTAAGAAAGAATATATTTTGTAGATTTGGAATACCGAGAGTGATCATAACTGATGGGGGAAGTCATTTTAGAAATGCGATTATGGAAAGGCTTGTAAAGAAATATCATATTAACCATCACATTACTACTGTTTATCATCCGCAGATAAGTGGTTTGGTTGAATTATTTAATTGTGAAATTAAAAGAATATTAGAAATGACTGTTAATACAAATTGAAAGGATCTGTTAATCAAATTGGATTATGTTTTGTGGGCCTATAGGACTGAATACAAAACTTATATTGGAATGTCTCCATATAGGCTAATTTTTGGGAAAGCTTGTCATTTACTAGTTGGACTTTAGCATAAAGCATATTGGGCTATCAAAGAGATCAATTATAATTTGAAAGATGCTGGTGAAAAGAGATTGTTGCAATTAAATGAGCTTGAAGAAATAATGAATGAATCTTAGGAAAATGCTATGATTTATAAAGAAAAGATGAAGTTGTGGTATGATCGGAAGATTCTTAGTAAAAATGTTGAACCAGGAGAACAAGTTTTGTTATATAATGCTAGATTGAAATTATTTACTGGAAAACTTAAGTCCCGGTGGATGGGCTCATTTATTGTGATGAAAGTTAATCCCTATGGAGCTGTGGATATTAAAAATCCTAAGACTAGAAAAATATTCAAAATCAATTATCATAGACAAAAATCCTATTTTTTAGTCGATCAAACTAAAATTGATGATAATCTGATGTTGGGTCACTCAAAATAAGCTCTGGGTATGTCGAGCTTAAGATGTTAAACCAAGTGCTTTGTGGGAGGCAACTTATAGTTATCGGTGAGCTTTGCTTTAAGTTTGTTTTGTGTGCTTTTATTTGGTTTGATATGAGAAAATGTGGTAGTATTTTGAAGTTTTTATGCTATAGTGGTGTTCAATTGACCTTATTTGATGACTTAGAGGAGCCAGAATGAAGATTTGGACGTTTAGCAGACCTGTGCTAAGGTGAGCACTAGCAGCTATGCGCAGAAAGTTGGCACTCAGGCGCCAGAGTTATAAAAAATGTGAAAAATGTGGTTCTAGAAGCTTAAATCCTGGGTAAGTGGTTTTGGGATTTATTTAGGAGTTTAAACACATCTAGGGTCGATTTTTGAGACTTCCCAAGTCTATAAATAGGCCGAGAAATAAGAGATACTTGCCCTAGTTCTCATTTTCACTTCTGTGTCTTCAGGAAAAGTATTTTGAGAGCCAAAATATCTTCTTGGGAGAGCGAAGTTAAGAAGAAAGAGGAAGTCAACAAGAAGAAGTTCATTTGTGAGGGTGCGCAAGAGTTATACAACAACTTTCTAGTTGTTAGTATCCAAAGAAACGCAGAGAAGATTGCGAAGATCGAGGCTAACGTGTCTTCAATCTTCACATAAGCGCCGGTTAGCGAAAACTGGTTTATAGGTGATAAAAGCCCAAAAAACTAACATTATTCTCCCCACCGTCACCTTCAACCTCCCAAATTTGCGGATAAGCATTCTAGGGCATCACTTATTTTGATCATTTTAGAGCCATTTTCGACGAAACTTGTAAGATTTTAACTCCTTAAGGTATGAGCACTTCTAAGAAATTTTTTTTTATTTTCAGCATGTATTTTGAGTACATTCTTGAGAAATATGAAAATCGCTTTTACTGGTGAAAATTTGAGAAAAAGCTTGAGAAATTGCTTGGATTTAATCGATTTTTCCTTTAGAAGTTAAGTTTAGCAAGTTTAGTTTGATTTTGGAATTTATGTTTAATGTTTGTGCAAATTTTAGAAATGGCTCCAAAATTGAAGCGCTCAAAGGGGAAGGCTAGATTCTATTTGAACAAGTTTGTCAATTCGAAAGCTGAGGATCGTTACGTTGATGTGCTTTCATCATGTAAGTTAATTCTTGAGCGATTTTTTAGTTAATCAGGAGGACATAATGATGAAATGACCACTTGGAGGAATTGGAGAAATTATTATTGCTTCTCCACTGTTGCAGTTGATTCTGTGGTGAGAGAGTTCTATGCTAACTTACCAGCAGCATAAAAAAATTTAGTAATGGTTCGAGACAACAACTTGATTTTTGCTCCTGCGGTAATCATTACCTTTTACCTATTGCCTCCTAAATTATTATGTTTTTATGCAAATTATCATCCTACAGAAGGAAGATTAGATGAGATTATGTATTTTCTTACTGATGAAAGAGGTCTCTGGAAAATCACAAATGACAAAAGAGTGAATTTCCAAGCCTCAAAGTTAAATGACACCTCCGAGGCTTGGCATTATTTTATCTCATCCAAGTTATTACCTTTGAGTCATGTTAGCGTAGTTACGAGGGAGAGAACTCTTCTTAACTGTTGTATGTAGCTGGAAAAGCTAATAGACATTGGAGTGATTATTTTTTATTATATTATCAATTATGCCAGAGCTGTCACTATTGCATGTATGGGTTTTCCTTCCCTGATCCATTAAATTTGTGAGCAGTCTGGTGTAAAGTTTGAAACTTAGGAAGAGGTTCTTCAGCCACCTAGACCTATTACCAGTGTACACTGTACATTCAGAATTTGGCTAGAAAAGAGGATCTGTTAGAGCTCCCAGTGCATGTGCTACTGCTGCTTCTACTTCTCGTGCTTCTACTTCGTAAGCATCATCATCTAGAGGTTATTTTTTTTTGTTCGCATACTGGATTATTACAGAGGATTTTAAAGAATGTTAGTCTATCCAGAGAATAATTTAAGGATATAGATGGGAAGGTGGAAAACATTAAGAGATATATTCAGAAACATGAAGAGTTTGAGGAGACTTATCAGCAATGTATGAGCAGACTAATTAGAGGAGATAACAGTGCTGAGATACCTCATCATCCATATTTTATCCCATTTGTGCCTTTACGAGATTGGAACGAAGGAGATTTTGATGATGGAGATGATGAGTAGGATTTTTATATGTGAGTATGTGATGTTTGTATTTGTGTTTTGTGATGTTTGGACTTTTATTGTTTGTTGTATTATGTTATGAACACTGATATGTGTGGACTGTAGTTGAACTATTTCTGTTGTGTACATTCAGATATATCTGTGTTGGATGTACTTTTTGTGATATTTATGATATTTATGATGTAATGTTGTGATGTGTTTTTGGTAGTAAATGTTTTAATTTAGTTGTAGTGTATTGTGTTTTTAGTAGTCTATAATTTAATTGAAAAAAACTGTTAGGAAATTTTAGAACACTATTAGAAACCACTATTTAAATTGCATGTTTAAACTTTTCAAAATTTTCTACTATATATTTTCTAGTATTGTTGTTATTTTTGTTATGTTAAGTTTGTGTGCATTTGCTTTGAAAACCTCCACTACTTTAGAAGTCCTTTGAAATTTCTATTTTTTGAAAAACTAAAAAACTGAATTTGATTTCCTTTTACTCTTGTTTTAAACTGTTATACTTGCATATTTAGGTTATGAAGATTCCTATAAGCATGTTATTTTAGTTTTTAATTCTTACCCATGTATCATTTACTATGCTTAAATGTTTATCCTACATAAAATTTTAAAGTTTGGGGGACTTTAACAACAATTTTTAAAAACTAAAATTTTATTTGTTCTTAAGAAAACTATAAATAAATTTGATTTTTGATTGAAAATAATTATGTATATGAAGTTATATTAAGGAAGAAAAATTTTGAATATAAAAATGAGTAAGAGAATTTAGTTAAAATCTGTAGTAACGATGAAAAATTTAAAGTTCAAATTTTCTAAGTAAAGAAATGCTAAATATAATGAAATTATCTTTAGTAAGAAATGTTGTATTTTTGGAAAAATAGAAGATTTGAATTTTATTTTTCAAAACTTAAATTTCTTTAATTGAATAATAATTTTCAACACTATTATTATGATTTTTAAGTGAATGATATATGTCAAACCTTTGATTAAAAGGAAGGGTGTAATTCAAAAATCATTTAAGGCCTATCCTGATATAGTAATCCTTGCCTAAAAAAAACAAAAATAAAGAAATAAAGAAATAGAAGAGAAAGAAGGAGAAGCTTGAGGATTTAAGGTCATAATTAAAAATTGGTTCCACAACTAATTTTTTAAAATACAAGTTTTGATAAAATCTAAAGCTTAAGAATATAATATAGTAAGTAAAATTATATTCTAATAAAAATTTTTATGTGAGAAAAATAAAATGTTTAAATCCTATATTTTGAAAAATCTTAAATTATTTCTGAATTAGATAGGAACTCATCTTTCTCATGATCCTTTACTTAAGAACTTTCTAAACTTTAAGTTGGTCTCATTTACTAAACTTTAAGTTGGTCTCATTTTGAAAAATCTTAAAGTATTTCTGAATTAGATAGAATATTATTGTTTCATTTCTAGAACAAAATTTTGAAACCATCCTAAAAAACTCATTTACATAATTGGCATGTTTAATTTTCATATAATTATAATGTCACTTGAGGACAAGTAACAATTTAAGTTTGGGGGATTTTAATACACCTAAAATATATAGTATTTTTATGCACATTTTTATCCCTATTTTTGATGATATTGCACTTTAAGGGAGGGCATTTTCATGTTTTTCTTGTAGGTATGCTGAAAATGAATGATTGTGATGAAATGATCAAAAAAGGATCAAATTTAGACCAAAAATGAAAAGTGTGCAAAATTAGCCTCTTGCAGCAAAGCGCCAAGGGCAGGAGCGTAGTTGCGACAATTAACTATGCAATTTGAATTAATATTGGTGCAAATTTGAAGGGGTTTTTGAAGCACACTTTGGTTTAAACTTCCTTAACTTCTCATTGGCACCAAAATTCATTTAAAATTTGAATGGATAGATGCATCTCTTGGTAGATTCATTGAATCTGGACATGATTTGAAGAGACACTAAGGCACCCTTTGGAATATTATTAAAAGAAGACTTGAAGATCAGAAGAAAGAAAGAATTTTTGAAAGGAAGTATTGGCAGGAGAAGTTGGGGAAAAGCTTGAAGTGTTTGAAGGGAGAGAGGAAGAAAGAGAGCCTTCTTCTTGTCATACTTTCCTTACCTTTCTACTTTACTTTATACTAGTTTTTATTACAATACTGGAGAGTGAATCCTTAGAGTTGGGCGCCTAATCCATGAAAAAATACCTATTTTTATGCCTCGATTTTTATCAATTTCTAAGGATATTTTTGTGTTTTTGGATGTAGGTGATGTAAAAAGGTCCAAAAAAGCAAAAAGGGTGAAAAAGGAGAAAAGGAGCAAAAATGGAGCAAAATACAAGAATTATAAAAAATTATGGCCTGGCGCCTAGGCGCCAGAAGTTGGCGCCAGACTCGATACAGAAACTATCAAGTTTTTGACGACTTTTGGACGGTTATTTTGACGGAGTAAGCAGTTATTGGACATTCTAGAAGACTGGCAGTTGTTCCTTGATAATATGACATGTGATACATTGCATTTAGAAGCTCCAAAACGGTTTTAATCGCGAAGAGGTGCGAGCCAAAGTGAAGTGGTGCGAAGAACTGGACGCGGTGTCCGGCCCCTAGGCGCCAGACAGACCTTCTAGAAGATTCATTGAATGTGGACATGTTTTGAAGAGTTGCCTCAAGGCAACCCTTGAAACCTATAAATAGGAGTCCACTCCTTCAGAAAAACGTGCCCCTCATTGTAACCCCTATCTCTTAGCCACTTTAGGATCTCTCATCCTTAGAGAGAGAAATAGAGAGAGAAATTTAGGGCCACTTTTATTTAGTTTAGTGAGTTTATTTTCAAGTTGTTGCATTTGGAGTTCATTACATTGTGGAGTCAGTAGGAATCAGAAGATCTGTAGCAGGAATATTTGAGATAAGTATTTTATTTTTTATTCAAAGTTTATTTATTATGTTTTGTTGTTTTTATTCAATGTGTTATGAGTAGTTAGTTTACTTTCTTCCTTCAATTATGAAAAGATAAATAAGATAATATAAAATTCGATAAAGAATTGAAAATCAAAATATTTTCAAAACATTGTGATGATATTAATACCTAATCTTACTTTAGTTTTTAAAATGGCCATTTAAATTGTTAAAACCTGTTGAAGAGTTTTGAGACCTAGAAGGATAAAAACTCTTAACTTGTAGATATCACATGAATCCTTGGGTAGTCGAAGGCATAAAATTGATAAGTTTTTAGAGTGACAGACTAAATTCTTATAATTTGATTTATAGATAAGGAAAGGGTCACTAGTAGGGCCGACCATAGCCATCCTTGGACATCTAGTAGTGTGAGCCTAGATTAACCCATTCTACTAACAATACATCCGGACCTGATATATAGATTAGCCAATGTTCTTTGAGCTGGATCAAAGGGTAAAGAATAGGAACGCTTCTATTTGGCACAATACCATAAAATAGATTCTCCAACGAATATTAAATTATCTTAAAAATCTTGGATTAATTGAATGGAAGAAAGTTGTTTGTTTTATATAGTTTTCACAAAATCATTTTCTTATTATTGTTTTAGTTATCTGCATCTAGTAAATTAAAACTAATTTATAGTTAGATTAAAATACAAAAATATTTGAAATACAATATTTAAAAATTTATTACCATTTTTTCTCTGTGGGATCGATACTGGGGTCTTTGTTTCAAAGCCCTTTATTACTTGAAACGATATGTATACTTGCGTAGTACCCAAAAAGTATATGAAATATTTTCCTTTAAAATTATATTTTGCTATATAAACATATATTTAAAAAGTATTAATCACTATCGGCCTAGCATTCAGTAACAATCAAGTTTTATTTAATGCTATTGCCGTTAGTTTAAATTTGGTACACATCTATGTAGCAAGTTATTCCGGGTCAAGTGTTTCGCGCCTTTGCCAGAAATTAAATTTTCTAGCAGTGGTAACAAATTCTTGTATTTGGAAATACAAACATCGGGTCAAGTTTTTGGCACCGTTGCTGGGGAAAAAGAGGTACAATTTATAGATTTTTAAATATTATATTTCCAAAAACATAAAAAAAAATATAAAAATATAAAAAAATATATAAAAATAAACTAAAAAAATTTTCTTTGCTTTATTTTTTATGCGAAGTTTTGGTTATGAAGGATTAATACCTTTAGATTCTGAACTAGAAAGAACAATTAGAAAAATTAAAAAGGGAAAACAAATTCAAAAATTTCAAGAAATGGCTACTTTACAAAATCCAATTGAACTTAATGATCAAAGTATTTATAAACCATTAAGGGATTATGCTAACCCTACAGTTGATGAACTTCATAGTAGTATTCAAATACCCATTGTAAATGCTAATTTTTTTGAACTTAAACTGTCTATTATTCAAATGGTGCAAAACAATCCATTTGGTGGAACACCAAATGAGGATCCAAATTTACACCTTGTTTGTTTTTTAGACTTTGTGCTACCTTTAAATATAACAATGTTTCTGATGATGCTATTAGACTTAGACTTTTTCATTTTTCCTTAAGAGATAAATCAAAGATGTGGTTAAACTCATTAGCAACTGGTTCTATTAAAACATGGGCTGAAATGACACAAAATTCCTTGCTAAATATTTTCCTCCTTCTAAAACTGCTAAATTAAGAAATGATATTACTTCGTTTAGTCAATTTGATGGGGAGACAATATATGAAACTCGGGAAAGATTTAAAGAACTATTAAAAAAATGTCCTCATCATGCTTTACCTGATTGGTTAATTATTCAAACATTTTACAATGGATTAATTAGTTCTTTAAAATAAATTATTGACGCTGCTGCTGGAGGTTCTTTAATGCCTAAATTATTTGAAGAAGCTTACACTTTAATTGAAGAAATGGCTAATAACAATTTTCAATGGCCTTCCGAAAGGATTAATCCTAAAAAGATGACAAGTATTCATGATAATGAAGCCTTTTCTATCCTAGCTTCACAAGTAGCAGCAATGTCTAAAAAATTAGATAATTTTGCAATTAATATTTCACATAATAACTCTGCTAATATTGAAGATTCTCAAACTATTGAAACTTTACAAGCTATTGCAAGTAAAAATAATCCTTATTCAAATTATTATAATCTTGGGTAGAAAAATCATCCTAATTTTAACTGGAATAATTCACAACAACAATGGGGTAATAATCAATCTCATCCCACTGGAAATTGGAATTATCAAGTTAATCCAAATTATAAACCTCCTGGATTTAATAATCAACAGAAAAAGTTTTCAATAGAAGAATTAATTTTACAAATGAATAATCAACAAAATACTGCTATTCGTAATATTGAAAATCAAATAGGGCAAATTGCTACTTTAATTAATAACAGACCTGTAGGAACACTGTAATGTTGAAATTAATCCAAAGGAAACTGAAAAAGAACATGAACATGTTAAGGCTGTGCAACTTAGAAGTGGAAAGGAATTAAAAGAAGGAATGCAGAATGAAATTGAAATAGAGATTGAGGTTGAAGAGATTGAAAAACCTAAAGAAACTCTCTCTCCTAGTCAAGATCAGACTGTTATACCTATTAATGTGGAAGTTGAAAAACCACAACCACCTTTTCCTCAAAGACTTAAACAGCAGAAACTTGATCATCAATTTTCTAAGTTCTTTGAAATTTTTAAGAAACTTACTATTAACATACCTTTTGCTGAAGCTTTGGAACAAATGCCAACTTATGCAAACTTTATGAAGGATATTTTAAGCAAGAAAAGAAAATTTGATGCTTTTAAAATTCTCCCTGTAGATTTCATCGTACTTGATATGGAAGAAGATAAAGAGATACCTATTATTTTAGGGAGACCTTTTCTAACTACCAGACGAGCTATGATTGATGTGTAAAAGGGAGAATTAACCATGAGAGTTAATGATCAAGAAATTAAATTCAATGTTCTTAAATCAATGAAGTACCCTGATAAAGAGAAATGTTATCGAATGGATATAATTGATTATTTAATTGAGAAACATTATCAATAAAAATGTAAAGTCATTTCTGAAGAGAAATTTGAATTTTTAACTGATGAAAATGAAGAAGTAGAAGAAGAAGAGACTCATTTTATTAAAGATAACAAGGAAACTTTAGACATAATTCAAAATGATATACTTTTACCATCAATTAAAAAAGCCCCTGAACTGGAATTAAAAATGTTACCTTCACACTTAAAATATGCATTTATTGGAAATTCATTAACTTTACCTATTATTATTTCTTCTCAACTGAGTAAAGATCAAGAAGAAAAATTACTAGGTGTGTTAAAGAATTATAAGAAAGCTTTTGGTTGGACTATTGCTGATATAAGAGGAATAAGCCCTTCCATTTGTATGCATAGAATTTTAATGGAAGAAAATTTTAAACCTACTATTGAAACGCAAAGAAGATTAAATCCAATCATGAAAGAGGTTGTTAAAAAAGAAATTGTTAAGTGGTTAGATGCTTGTATTATTTATCCTATTTTGGATAGTCAATGGGTAAGTCCTATTCATTGTGTTTCGAAGAAAGGAGGTGTAACTGTCATTGTCAATGATAAAAATGAACTAACTCCTACAAGACAAGTTACTGGATGGCCAATTTATATTGATTATAGGATATTAAATAACGCCACTAGAAATGATCATTTTCCTTTAACTTTCTTGGATCAAATGCTTGATAAACTAGCTGGACACCCTATTTCCGTTTTCTGGATGGATATTATGGTTATCATCAATTATTTATTGCTCCTGAGGACCAAGAGAAAACAACATTTACAAGTCCTTATGGAACCTTTGCTTTTAGAAGAATGCCTTTTGGTTTATATAATGCACCTGCAACTTTTTAAAGATGTATGATGTCAATATTTTGTGATTTGATTGACAGAGGAATTGAAATATTCATGGACGATTTTTTAGTTTTTGGAACTTCTTTTGAATCTTGTTTGGAAATTATTTCCAAAGTTCTGAAAAGATGTGAAGAAACAAACTTAGTTCTTAACTGAGAAAAATGTCAATTCATGGTCACAGAAGTCATTGTACTTGGTCACAAAGTTTCACAAAAAGAGATGGAAGTAGATCAAGCGAAAGTGAAAATTATTACTGAATTGCAACCACCTACTCTGTTACTGATGTGAGAAGTTTTCTAGGTCATGCTGGATTTTATAGAAGATACATAAAAGATTTTTCTAAAATTGCTAAACCTCTTTGTCATTTATTGGAAAAAGATGCGAAATTTGAATTTAACAAAGAATGTATTAATGCTTTTAATATTCTAAAAGAAAAACTAATAACTGCACCTATCATTGTTGCACCTAATTGGAATAAATCTTTTGAATTAATGTGTGATGCAAGTGATTTTGTAATTGGAGCTGTATTAGGACAAAAATATGAGAAGGTTTTCAAAGTTGTATATTATGCTAGTAGAACTCTCACTAAAACACAAAGAAATTGCACTACCACTGAGAAGGAGCTTCTAGCTATAGTATATGCCTTTGATAAATTTAGACCTTATCTTCTTGCTACTAAATGCATAGTTCATACTAATCATTTTGCTATTAAATATCTAATATCTAAGAAGGATTCTAAACCTAGACTGATAAGATGGGTTTTACTTCTACAAGAATTTGATTTTTAAATAGTAGATAAAAAAGGAACTGAAAACCAAATTGCTGATCATTTATCTAGAATTAGAAATGATATTATTTCAGAAGAAAATATAAATGAGAAATTTTTTGATGATTTTTATATGTTATTCAAGGATGCAAAACACCTTGGTATGCTGATATTGTTAACTATTTAGTTAGAAATATTTTACCTTATGAATTGGATAATAAATTTATTAAGAAATTTAAATATGATGCTAAATCTTATATTTAGGAAGATCCTCATTTATTTAAAATTGGAAGAGATTCTATAATTCGAAGATGTGTACCTTATGAGGAAACTTTTGCTATTATTCAAAAATGTCATGATTCCGATTTTGGAGGACACTTTGGCATAGATAAAACTGCATTTAAAATTTTAAATTCTGGATTTTATTGGCCGACCTTATTTAAAGATGTGAGACATTATGTGAGAACATGTGATCGATGTCAAAAGATGGGAAATATATCTAGGAAGGATGAAATGCCTTTAAACTATATATTGGAAGTTGAAATTTTTGATATATGGGGTTTAGACTTTAAGGGACCATTTGTTTCATCATCTGGAAAAAAATCATATTTTATTAGCAGTTGATTATGTTTCAAAGTGGATTGAAGCTGTTGCTTTACCAAACTATGATTCCAAAAGTGTTTCTAAATTCTTAAAGAAAATGATATTTTTAAGATTTGGAATGCCTAAGGTAATTATCACTGATGGTGGAAGTCATTTCAGGAATGTAAGAATTCAATCATTACTACAAAAATTTGGAATCAAACTTAGAATTGCAACTACTTATCACCCACAAATAAGTGGAATGGCTGAAGTATTAAACAGAGAAATTAAAAGAATTTTAGAGAAGACTGTTAATCCTAAAAGAGCTGATTGGATTGATAGACTTGATTCTGCATTATGGGTTTATAGAACAGCTTATAAGACACCAATTGGAATGTCACCTTACCGGTTAATTTATGATAAACATTGTCACTTACCTGTTGAACTTGAACATAAAGCTTATTGGGCGATAAAGAAGTTTAATTTTAATTTGAATGAAGCAGGAGAAAAGCGATTATTGCAATTGAATGAGATGGAAGAGATAAGAAATGAATCATATGAAAATGCAAGGATTTATAAAGAGAAAATGAAAATATTACATGATAAGAAAATTTCAGAAAAAATTTTTGAGCCTGGACAAGAAGTATTACTGTTTAATTCTCGTTTAAAACTTTTTCCTGGAAAATTAAGATCTAAATGGATTGGACCCTATATAACTGAGAAAGTATACCATTATGGAGCTGTGGATATTAAAGACCCCAAAATAGGAAAAATTTTTAAAGTAAATGGATTAAGATTGAAGCCTTATTTAGGAGATATTAAAATAATTTATAAAGAGGCTTATGAATTGAGTCAACTTGATTAAAGATTTACTTATGTCGGGCTGAGGACGTTAAACCAAGCGCTTTATGGGAGGCAACCCATAATTATCTTTTGTTTTGAGTGTTTTTATGTTTTTAATGTAAGGTTATGCCTCGATCTTGACTAATTTTATATTACTTTAGAAAAATTTGATGCTTATAAGTCTGTTGACTTAGGCTGAAGACTATTTTAAAGTATGTAAGATTTAGAAATTGGATCACTCTATTCTAAATATGAGTAAAAAGGAGATCAAGTTAACCTTCATTATGATTGCTTATAATTTGTGTTATTGAGTCTAGATTACTCTTACTAGTATAATTTACCTATATTGGAGAACGAAACTTTAAAATTTGATGATTAGGCGAAACGGAGTTGAACATAGTTCCGGCGCCTAGGCGCCAAGATTCGGCGCCTAAGCACCCAAGTTAAACTATGTATCAAAAGGTCAGGCGCCTAGGCGCCAGATTTGGAGCCTAAGAGCGACGGTTACTGGGTCGTGCAAAAACCGAAAATTTTCAGTTTTTCACATGATTTTCACCTTTAAATCAACCCATCTTCATCCATAACCATCAAGCAATCAAACTTACATCCATTACACTTCATTCTGGAGAGATTTGAGAAATGTTTGAAGAAATGGAAGGAAGAAATCATGGAGAAGAGGCTAGGGACAAGGTCTAAAAGGATCCTCAACCCTACATCAATGGTTTCATCGTGGTAAGTTTAGAGAAAATTTCTAGTCGCTTGGATAAGTTTGAAGCGGAGTTTAAAAGCATTGGAGATTGCCTTCATGAGATGTTTCATCAGATTGAACATCTAGAATGGCAGTGTTGACCTCATTTTTGATGAGGTCTTCTCTTCCTTTTTTTGTTTTTAGTACTCAGGGTCTAGCCTTAGGCTTTTCCTTATTTCATTTGATCTCACCACTCAGAAATTCAAAACACTTCTTAACTCCCTGCAAACTCCCCAAACTTGATTGTAGACCCCTAATCACCTAGAGGGTTGAGATCAAATGTGGAAGTTTAAAGGATGAGTTCCTATAGGACTCTTTGGCCTTAGGACTGCCCTGGGTGGCCTGGTCTGGTGAGGGCTGACTTACACACACACTACACTTATACATTACACTTTCACACACCTCCTAAAACCACACCCATACCCAACTTAACCTCCTGACTCATGAAGGTGATTCACATGGATGGTCCTTAACCCCTAAGCCCTCGGTCGAGAGGGTTAGGAACAACATAGTGAATGCCTCAAATAAGTCCCTTCATGGCTCATGTGGGCTTGATATGGCTTCATGGCTCAACCAAAATGATTTCATTCCACTTACATTTACCCAATCTTCAATTTTCTAAATTTTCAATTTTTGACCCCTGGGACCCCGGACCCGCCTAGCCTCGCCAAAACCCTTGAAATTACCTAAATTTTTCAAAATTCTTCAAAATCATCCAAATTCCTCAAAATAAATCTAAACATTCTCCCACCACTCAAATTGACCATTTTTACCCAAAATACCTAAAATTTCAGAAAATACCCCCAATACCATCCAAATTACCAAAATGCCCCTCTTGACCCAAAAAATCCAAAAATTTCTAAAAATTCCCAAAAAATTACAGAAAATCCCAAATATTCCCAATTTCATTTTGTTGAACTACACCATGGGCCAATTTTGTCAATTTATCCCACTTTTGTCAAAATCCCCAATTTGACCCATTTTAACCCAAAGTAAACCCAATGTCAAACCAAACCTACCCAATTGACCCAAATTCTGGTCCAATTCAATTCTAAACTTCAATTCAATATCCCCAACACCAATCTAGACCAAATCCAAGCCCAATTTGATTGGCATTTGAATCCAATTTCACTTTTGACCTTAAAGCCCAATTTGGACCCATGACCCAAACTTAGCCCAAACTAACCATATTCAACCCCAATTAACCCCAAATCTTTTCTAAACCTTCCATAACATCCCTACAAACAAAATACTAACATGATTTGCCCAAAAATTGAACCCAAACCCAACTCAAATTCAACCCAAAGCAAAAACTCCTTACATGGACCTACACCTAAACCTAACCCAAATAGGCCCAAACCCCAAAATCCAAACCAAACCAAAGTTGAAACCACTTTGAAACAGCCCTACAAACATTTCTCAAAATTAATTTAACACCAATTTTAACATTAGTCCAACATTAGCCCAAGTTAACCCAATTTGGCCTACCATTGGCCACTTTACCAAAAAGCCCAAATTCAACCCAATTCAAACCCAAACCACCTCAAATTTGTTTCAAATTACTCATGACACATCCCTAAACCGAATACAACAATTATTTGGCCCAAAACTTTACAAATTCCCCATCCACCAATTTATTTCCAAGCTTAAAAAGGCCATTTTTCGTAAACCTTCCTAAAGAACCCACCCAAAACAAATTTAAAAGCCCAAAACTTATTCCAAAAGCCCACATGAAATTTCTCTCATCATACCCATAATTTAAAACACTTCCTAAGTTCCAAAATCAATGACCAAATAGTTCCAAATCAAGCTTCATGAAATTTTTCCACTAAAACACCAAAATTCCTTAAACCCACTTTCATGAAACCAAGCCCACTTTTCCCAAGCCATATATAAGCCATGAAGCCACTCTTAAGCCACATGCAAGCCATGTGAGTTGTTCACATGTGACCTTACCACACTGGGCAAAAGGAGGAGATCCTTTCCACATTCCCTTAAGGTGATTAACCATTTCCATGTCTCCCCTAAACCATGTTTAATTCTAATTGTACTTGGATTGTGACTTGACCCCACTAATCAAGCTGAGCCAAATCACTTTCCCTTCAGCCTAAACCATGTCTTGGGTGGTGCACCTAGCCCAAAAGGAAGGGTTGACCAATTTAGATCCAAAATAGCCATGCCCCCCATGCCACTTTGATCCAACTCCTTTACACATGTCCAAACCCAATTGACTTCACCATTGCCAAGCCCTGACCTCCGTGGTCAAGATGGTGACTCATGCCTGCCAGCCAGCCGCCTGGGTCCCCGGAAAACGCCATGGCCGAGACATTGGAAGGAGACAAGCATTGAAATTCTCCCTTGCTGAGTTGCCCCATGCCCAGTGGCCATTGCAGCTGTTCTTCCCTTGCCAAGAGCAGCTGATCCCAGTCCCTAACTCCCCATGGGAGGCCCTCCAGCATCTCCTATTTCAACCTCACCCCTCTCGGCCATGAAGAAGTGCTGAACCAACCTTAAGGAAACTCTGCCAAAATCACTCCAGACTCTCCCCCACACCTAGAGCATTTGATCCCCACTGTTCTCTTGCCCTAATCCCCACTAATTGAGCTCAATTTTGGAGCTCAATTCTCAGGCAAGAACAGGACACTCTAAAATCCTCCACCAAAGTCAAATTAAACTCACCCACACCTGCACAAGACCAAGAGAAGGAGTTCCCCAGATGAAAGCCCCCTCTCCGAGCCACCCGTCCGTTCCGTACTCCAAAGGTTGAAATCGGGCTTGGTCAAAATCATACCTGGACAATTCCCAGGCCAGGAGACTTCATCTGGAGCTTGCTTGGACTCAATCGAAGGTGACACAACCCTCAGATCGAAGCCACACTTCTCTAAGCTAAGGTATGAGCTAACTCTTTATCCCGAGCCTCTGGAGATTGTCTATTTCAAATACTTTAATTTCAATGCGTGATCACCGTATAGATGTGTTCGTCTCTTCAAGACGAATCCATAGAGCACAAGAACACCAAAATCCATTAAGTATTGAGTTTGATATTAAGGATTTAGTGTGAACGGTTCTCGGGTTAGGAGGCTTGGGGACGATGAACGGATGCCGTCCATTTGATACACACGCGGGTGGACGATCCAGATTGAGTCGTATGAGGAGACAAAATGATGCAGTGGACCCCTGGAGTGCTGAGTCGGATGGCGGCGTCGAACCAGAAAGCGCAGCGTGGCTGTTCGGGGATGCTAAGGTTGACGCGGCGCCGATTCAGATAAATAGAAAAATAGGGATTTTCTTATTTATTAAATACCCAGAACTTTGAAAATTCATAACTTTGTGTAGAAAAATCCTAAAAATAAAATAAAAATACCCTCTTGCTCAGTGAACAGTGGAGAATAATGTGGAAAAGAAATCATTTAATTTCATTAAGTATTTTATTTTTAATGAATTATTTACTCTCTACATTATTTTAATTCTCCATGCATATAGGAAATTCACCATGGCATGAGACCATAGGGCTTTTGAAGCCTCTGAACTTGAGAACATTCCCTGAATTTTCTAAGGTCAGAGGCCATCCCTTTGAGAAGTTATTGATTTTTCAAATTTATGTTGCTGTTTTGAGTACTTTAATTCCAATAATTAGCATGTTGAGAAATCAATTCTAGAAAAATTTGAGGATGTTTCTTATGACCAGAGGACCCTAGGGAAAATAAGTTTTGAGTTAACTCACTTGGAATAATCCTAATTGGCTTAAACACCCAAAATGGAACCTTAATTAATTAAAGCTAATCATACATCAAATTGACTTGAAATCAATTCTCCACTGACTTTTAGGATCAGGGGAACCCCCCATAAAAGTTTGAAGTCAATTGGACTTGGTTAGCCCTATCAAATGGGTTGATTAAGCCATTTAGCTAAACTTAAACTTTAAAAATTCATAACTTTCAAAATACTTTTCAAAAATTCACCAAATTGGTTTTGGAGCCTCTCTGATATCAGGGGAATTTAAAAAAATTAAAATTGCAATTTTCTTAAAAAGTTGATTTTTTGCATTATTTTAATATTTTTAATAATTAAAAAATAATAAAAATCACAAAAATAATAAAATTCACCAAAATGTCACATTTTAAATTTTAATCACTTAGGAACAAACCCCATATTTTTCTTAAGTCTCTATGATGAGATATTAAGTTTTAAAGCCCTAAGGTAATTTTAAAATTAAAAAATGTATTTTCTAGCATTTCCACTAAAATAATTCTAATAAATCAAAGAAAAATCAGAAAATTATAAAAATTAGTTCTTTGGTTTCATTGATATCAAAGAGATTTTTGAAAAATATAAAATTCATTTTTAAACCTTTGTTTTATTTTTAAATTAATTAATACTCCAAAACTCAAAATAATTATAATAAAAAAAATATAATTAAAAAAATCACCAAAATTGGTCCAAGTGGTCCTCTGGTCATTAGGAATGCCCCATAATTTTCTTAGCGACAGAAACTTTTCCTTGGTCATGTTATTGAATTTACCTTGGAAATCCCTATTTTCCACCAAAAATAATTACATAAATAAATTAAATACAGAAAAATCACATTTTCTCCCCTAATGTCTTGATTGATATGTGAGTGAAGTCACATAAAAATTTTAAATTCATTTGAGCTCAATTTAGTGAGTTATGAAATTAGTAAGTTTAAAGGGCAAAATGATAATTAAAATTTTAACCTATAAATAAAAATTTTAGGTTTAATTAAAAGGGTGGGTAAAATATTTGATACTAAGTTGATTTTTGGATGTTTGAAACTTAGGTAATTAAAGGGTGGAAACCTACTTAACAATTTGAAAATAATTAAAATAAACCTTAATTAAATAATTAATTAAATTTGGAAGAATAATGAAAAATTGGAATTATTAAAATAGGGATGTTATTAGGAAGAGATTTTTTCTTTAATTTAAAAATCATTAAATTAATCACCTCAATAACATTTAATTCCTAATTAAAATGATGATCCAAACTCAAGATTTAAAATGTTAAAAGACTTAATCATTAAATTAAATTAAAATTAAAACATTTAAATTTAATCCTTCCAAAATTTCAATTAAATTAATACTTTAACAATTAAATTAAATCATCTTTAAAACATAAAAAATAAAATATTAAATTAAATTAAATTAAATTAAATTAAAACATATTAAATTAAATAAAATTAAATTAAATTAAAACATATTAAGTTAAATTAAATTAAATTAAAAAAAATAAAATCAAGTTAAAATAAAATTAAAATTAAATAAAAAAATAAAATTAAATTAAAATTAAAACTACACCAAATTAAATTAAATTAAAATTAAAATTAAATTAAAATTAAAATTAAATTAAATAAAATATAATATCACCTAAGACGTAAAAGAATTCAAAATAAATCTAAAACAACCTGGACACTATTCCAAACTTAAACCCATTAATTAAAATTAAATTAAATCACAAATCACTTAAACATCAATTTGCCCTTAAAAGCTCTCGTTGTCATAACTCCTAAATGGAGTATTAAATGAAGTGTTACTTCACTTATATGATATTCAAACGTCCTAATTCACTCGAGCAAGATAACAAAATTTAAACTCCTAGATGATTAATTTCACTTGTATAATTAAATTCTCTTGGACTTAAAATAATCCTAGAGGTATTGAAAAGATGTTTAAGACTCGTCTTAAACACTTCCTCAATATGATAGGATATTTATAAGAACAATTGAACTTGATTATTCTTTGATGAAGAAAATCGTCCTTAAACCAAAACACAAGAACCTAGACGTCATAGGAGATGACTAGCTATAGGATTAGGACTTTGGTAGACAACCAAAACCTTTCCCTTAGCTTTACCTAGGTACTTGATGAAATATTTAAATGCCTTAATATGTGTTTTAAGTGCAGCTTGGGATGACGGGAAGACCCTCCGTGTACGCATTTATTTTATTGCAATTTATTTTATTGCAAATGTACTTTACTTTTCTTGCATGATAAACAACTGTTGCATGAAAACCAAAACCTTTAGGATAGTCCCTAAAACTGAAAACAAAACTAAATTAAAAATCATTACAATATAAAAATCACCGCCACAACATTTCAAAAATATAAAATAACTCAAAATTTAATCACAAACAAAAACAAAACTACAATTGCAACTAAATTAAAACGTCTTGTTGGATGATCGGGAATACCTCGGATGATGTAACCTACGTGTTGCTAACGGGATTTCCCACGGTCTAAATGAAAGTGTGGAACTCATTTAGTTGAGTTTAGCAAATTCATCTGGACTAAGTGAATCCGATAAAAATAACGATGCCGGAAGGATGGAACCGTGGGATCTTAACCGGTGTTGTTATAATCAACTTTAAGAATTATTTTAACTAAAACACTAAAAAACACTTGGATTTTAAGACTTCTCTAAACCAGAGCACTTTTCTCATCTCTTGATTTTCACCTTCTATAACTAAACCTTGTGCAACAACAAGGAGCTCGGAGCATGGTGGGCAAGCACGGCCATCGTCATCGACAAAACTCGAGTCTACTTCAAACAAAACTTTCTTAGAATTAAATAACCAAACCATAGGACTTCGAGGTAGTTTGCCTAGTGCAACATAAATCCTCAACCTTTTGTTAGGCATTTGCATTGCAAATTAAGCCCTAACCGGTCTTAGGATTCCGAGGTAGTCATCCGATATGACATAAACCCTCACATCTTCGAGGCTATTTGTGTGATCACATCATACGAATATAAGTCCTAATTAATTAAAAATTGGCAAGATCAAAACATTAAATAAACATTAGGGCCTTCCTAAATTCAAGCCAAACAATAGGATAGTCAGGAAATTACCGAAGTTCGCTTCGAATCTGTGAATTCTCCTACCTTTCTTCCTTTGAATTCCCAAAATAAAATGTTCCAAATTTGATCCATTCCCTATTGAAATTCCAAAATTCAATCCCTTGAAAACTTAAACTTTGAAATTCTTGAGAGCAAAACTACTGATTATTATCGAGAGTTTTCTTAGGTGATTCTTATCACTTAAGATGTAATTAACTATAGGGGCTTGCCCTTATAGAGAATTTTAAGATCTCAGGTAATATAAACCCTGTTTAATGCTTTCATATTAAGTAGGGGAATTTGTCGGCTTATAAAATTGGTTCGTAGACCAAACAGATGTCACAAATCTTCTAGTTTATTTAATCAAGCCCCATCACCAAACAATTTATCTATTCTTCGGGATAAATACACGGTTTGGGGTGTGGCGCTCGTTTACATAAACTATTCGGGATGTGAGATCAGTTTGATTTCATATCTTAAAATTTTTAAATTTAAAATTATTTTCAAAATCAAATACTACTTTTCAAATTACTTATCAAATTTAAATTAAAAAATAAGCCGTACAATTTCTGGCGACTTCGCTGGGGAAAATTCCTCTCTCCATTTTTAATCATATAGTTCTGCTTTAAAAAATCGGTAGTGTATCCATGTCCCTAGTGGATCAAACTACCCTTCTTTCCGTTGGAATACTATGATCATTTCTACCTTGAACGAGTATAGCCAACATTCTCTCGGATTTAGGAGCCACTGTTTAGACACCCCTAAACAGAGAGGTTCCGAGATCCTTTTACCTCATTTCTGAGGTGGGGTGGACCCCTAATAGGTAATAGTTTAGGAGCAGTCTTGCGAGTCGAGAAGTTTCTACAAGACTTTCTCTTCCTTTTCCAATTCCTAATTAATCCCTTTACCCTTCCTACAACTCTCCTTCTTTTAATAATTCTCCTTCCTAATGAACAAATCTTTTCGAAAAACAATTATCTAAATAAATTTTCTTTTAATACCACAAATACATTAAGATAAACGGAAATGTGTTCGGGCTCTTTCTTTTCGTCATAAGTTTTACGACAAGAAGAAACACAATTCGAGGACTAACACTTGGAATCTGCCCTGCAGAAATGGAAACCCCAAAACTGATCTTCTCCTTCGTCAACGGACTGGACCTGGTTGTTTTCAAGGACGAACTGCCTAATAATGGAATCATTCGATTCGGACAAGGATTCGGGGACACCGACATCAAAATCCCCAACGTCACTCTCTTTTCACTCACAAGCAAAGTACCGGAACCGAGAAGCCGTTGATCGAGTTTAACCTCAAGTCAACTCATGAATTCCCTCCTCCGCAAAAGATTCCAACCGAGAGGAGTACCGTTGTTCGCGGAAGGATCGTTGTTGCTACTCCCACCGGTCTAGTTGTCTCCGCACCTACCCCGCCTTCGCCAAACTAAAGGGGAAGGAAATTCAGAACTGTGATGAACCTGTTACCGTGGAGGGTACAGATCTTCCTGTGAGACCTTCCGTTTTCGAGATCGGGTCCAGCTCGAGAATTCCACCACTGACACGGACTTAGAGGAGGAATAGAAGTAGAAGGATTGCTAGAGAAGCCAGAGCTGCTGAAGTTGCTTTCCTGGAGGAAATCCCAGAACTGCCCGAGTATACACCGCTGCCTGAATACATACCACTTTTAGGAGGAAGTAGAATTCATCCCCTCTCCGCCGCAGAGGACGAGGAAAATTTCCACAAGATTGCTTCTGCATTACCTCAGCCCGCATATTACAATGACAGCCGTAAGAAAAGGGCTAGAATTACGTCATTTGCTCGACTGCAAACCCTGATAGAAAAGTTAGCAAAGAATGAAAAATGCCCTATATCAGAGATTTTAAGAAGGATAGGGCGGGTGCCGGCCAAATCCCGTCTTGGGCCGCGAGTAGAACCTGCTATCACCGCGAAAAGCCGAATAAGAGAATGAAAGCTAGTCCACTCGTCGTTGTTTCGAGACTACAAATCGTGGAGGATACCACCTTCCAAGCATTTGGTCGACAGCACCATCAGGTCCTAGACCTTCTGCTGCTAGAAGGATGGTATGGCGTCCCACTACCGGATAATTAAGATTAAAACAACAACCTGAAAAGGAAAGTCTCGTCAGGAGGCTTGAGTCCGAAGAAAGCGCTACCGCAATGAAGGGGACTCATGAGAAGAGCTATCGCATGACAACTGCAAAGGTGTACAAAAAAGACCACTAGAAGATGCTATGGAAAAGTTAAGAACTGATATTCAGCGATTAGCAAGAGAAAGAGAAGAAAAATTCGGAGATGAAGTCGACTCGTCAGAGTTCATGGATGATGAATATGCAGAAATTAACATGGTTGAAACACGAGCTTCGTTAGCTTCACAAGGTATTCCTGCAGCCGCAGAAAGAGAGGAGCCGGAAGTGATGAGGATACAGCTTCAAGAGAAAGATGATACGATCGCCCAAATGGCAAAAAGGATGGAAGAGATGGCTGCAGCCCTAGCCACTCTCCGAGTCGGGTTCAACCCCAAAGAGAAACACCCCGTAAGTTATTCACATCGTAGAAGGAGGAAAGGAGATTACATCCGTCAACTGGGATGATCGCTTAAAAGGATGCAATACAAAGTATGATTCCGGAAAAGGATATCAAGAGCATGGTGGAACAGCAGGTGCGGGAAGCCTTGGCACAATCAAAGAGCGGGACATCCATTCGGACGGGTAGACCTTACCGAGAAGAATTCGACGCTTTCCAATATCCGAAAGGCTTCGTACCACCTCTGTTCAAGACCTTTGATGGAACCAGAAACCCTCGACAGCATGTTGCACATTTTCATGCCAGTTGTTGCAATGCTGGCGGAAGTGATGCTTTAATCTTCCGATAATTTGTCAGCAGCCTGTCAGGGATCGCCTTTGATTGATATGCGGAATTACCGAACGGTTCGGTGAAGTCATTTTTAGAATTAGAGAACCTCTTCATCAAGCGATTTGCCGGAGCTCAGCACCACATCACTATAGGTGATTTAGTGGTAGAGAAGCAGAAGCCGAACGAAACTTTGGTGGACTACATACTTCGATGGAGGAATCTAAGTATGAAGTGTGAGCCACAGCTACAAGAATAGCATGCAGTCGGCATTTTACTTAAGAGCATTCATGGCCTGATAGCACTTATCCTCAAGGGATTTACCATTAAGACTTTTGAGAAGTTGTTAAGAAAGGCCGGAAGCTTGCAAGAGGAGGCGAAGCAATTAAGTTTCATCGACAAAATAGACAAGCAGAAGCCCGTGAAAACTTTTGAAAAGACGTCCGGGATCGTCGCAGCAGTCGATAAAGGCAAGCAACCAATACAAATACCGCCGTAACGGCCGCAACAAATTTATCGACAACCTCAACGAATTACCAAGCAACCCCGACCCAGCTATCACTCATCTCAACAAGTATGAACAACCGCCTCGTCCACAGCAGTACGTTAAGGGAGCTTCGAGCAGAGGAGTATCCGTTCAAGAATGAGGCAGATGCCGAAAATGTTCTGCAGTCTGATGAAGACTCCAGATTTCCAACTGCCAGAGCCTAAGAAACCAGAAGAAGTCGACAAGAAAGGTGATCCCAACTTTTGCCCTTACCACCGGATGCTTGGACACAAGATAGAAGATTTACCTTCAAAAGTTGGCTCAACGACAATCTTCGAAAAGGGAACATAACGATCCCGAAGGAATACATGAAGGAACCCCAGAAAGGAGGTTCCGTCAATGTTATCTCGACAGATCTCATTATTCCAATAGATCCCTATGCGACTGATGATGGATGGACTACCGCTTGGACAAAGTCTTCGAAGAAGATTTTGGATCGCATCCAAACCGCTTCGGTGCGAGCCTCAATTCAGAGTTCAAAACCTGTCAAGTCGGCACTATCACTTGAGATAGAAGAACCACCTCAACAAGAGACGATTGAAGAAAAGAAGAAAATTAATGAAGAAGAGAAGACCGAGGCTCCTGAGGCTAGACTAGGGGCTGCTTATCCTAGGATGGTTGTTTCCGATTCGGGGGAGAAATCCCTCGAACCTCTGACTCTGTATGATTATTTGCCCACTCCGGTGGGATCTTATAATGATAAGGGTTATGGCGTTGGCTACGTTTTGACTGTTTCTAACGATTACGTAACTGGCGACAACCAACCTAATCCGGACGTCGATTCCGATACAAATAACAATTCTCAAATCATACACAAACTCGACGATCACAATGATAAAGAAGACATCCACCAAGGAGGCTACGAGAGTTCAACAAGCAATGAATCTATTTGCGAGTTTTGAGGAGCTCCAGTCACAATAGAGTTAGAGCCTTCAGACTCCGAAGCTAATCCAGGAGAACCTGTCATTCCGATTCAAAGGAAGACACCAGCAAACCCAATACTAGATTCAGAAGAAATCTCAGAAGTCAACTTAAGAAGTGGAAGAGTTCTACCTCCGAGAATGGGTCCAAAAGACAAAGGAAAGCGTGTGGTTGTTCAGGAAGAACCAACCCCGGCAGAAGAAATACCCATTCGGGAAGAAATCGAGACACATGGAAAAAAAGTGGACTACAACGTGCAAGCCCATCTTAGGAAACTACCAACTAAACTCAGCATCTACGATGCTCTCATCTTATCAAAGGAGATGAGAGAAGCTCTGATCAAGGCCTTACTTGATCCAGAAATTTGCTTAGCTCAGATGGTCTGAGATTCGTTAGACGAGGTTTGCTCGTTAAAAGAACAACGAGGTGTTACCTTCACGGACAATGACCTACTACTTGGGATAGCAGACCACAACCGACCATTGTACATTTCAGTTACAATTAGGAAGTTTACACTCTCTAGAGTATTTGTGGATCCAGGAGCATCAATTAATATAATGAATCTTCGAACGCTAGCATACTTGGAAATTGATGCTCGCGAGCTCGAAGCGGACAAAATGTTATTAAGAGGATTCAACCGTAAAGGAGAAAGAGCCCTCGTATCAATAACACTCGCTAATGAAGACCGGTGACTTAGCAAAGACAACCGCGAAATTTCACATAATTGATTCGAAACGTCATTCAACGCGCTACTCGGGCCGACCATGGATACATGAAAACCGGATGGTACCATCATCTCTACATCAGTGCATCAAATACTACGATGGAGGGGAACAGTGCATCAAAGGTGACTTACAACCATTCTCCGTACATGAAATTGGAATCCATGAAGATGCAGCTTATTATGCACCTCCAAAGAAAACAATCTTCTCCAGAGATACTATAACGAATGGAGCAAAGGAAGTTTGGGACGACGAAGAACCTGAAGTTCTAGTCCAACAGTCACTCACCACTCCCTTACAGCGAGATGGTGAAGGTTTCTCCACAACTCGCATCCGAGGTCGAGGCCGGGGACGAGGTCGTGGCAGAGACGTTAGGACAGCTTGGACGGAGGATACCAACCATCAATGTTGATCGGGAAGACAGCTTCGAAGAAGAAAAAGAAATCAAGCAAGAAGCAAGGACAATAAGCTCGGAAGAAGCCGCAATTCAGATTTCTCTCGAAGATGAGAAGAATGAAGAATACAAATCGATGTACGAGAAGATTAACCACTATGTACACACTATGACCCTGACCCCGATCCAGTCTAACAAGATCGAGGGTATGGTGGTCAAAGAGGTACATAACGGCGGTGCAAAGCCCATCAAATTCTACCGTGGTGCTCCTTCCTCCAAAACTAAAAATAATGTACAATTTGAAGATGCTACTTCATCAGAATTAATGGAATTACCTTTTGAGTGGTACTCTCCCTGTGTTCAAAATTTAATTCAGCGTGGTTTCTTACTTCGACAATGGACAAAAGGTCAATCACAACATTTTGAAAAATTATGGAATAACTCCGGTCGTCCACCCAATTCAAGGCATGGTCTCGGATTCGACACAGTAGGTTCAGTTGACGATACTGAATTTTGCTTGGTTGTCACCTGCGAGTCTAATGAAAACTGCATGGATGCTACAGAAGAACTTGAAGATTTACAAATTGGAAACGCTTCACCAGATTTCGAAGAAGAGATCAAATCTACAATAGATGAGTTAACAGAAGTTAACTTAGGTACTAGCAAAGAGCCTAGACCTACCTTTGTTAGCTCCTTACTCAATAAAGAAGACTCCGAAGAAATAATCACGTTATTAATGGAATTTAAAGACTGTTTTGCTTGGAGCTACGATGAGATGCCAGGATTAGCTCCAGAGGTCGCAGTCCATAAGCTAGGAGTGGATCCTACTTCTTCTCCAGTCAGATAAGGTCCCAGAAGAATGCGTCTAGAAATCGAACAACAAGTCATAGCTGAAGTTAAAAAGCTAATAGACGCTAAATTTGTCCATGAAGAACAATACCTGACTTGGATAGCCAATGTGGTACCAGTCGTGAAGAAGAATGGTCGATCGAATTTGTGTGGATTTCGTAGATTTAAACAAGGCATGTCCAAAAGATGAATTCCCTCTACCGATCCCGAATTAATGATCGACATTGCTTCAACACATGAAATATTCTCATTCATGGATGGATCTTCATGATACAACCGGATAAAAATGGCTCCGAAGATGAAAAACTTACAACATTCGAACGCCGATCGGAGTATATTGCTACACAGTTGACGCCATTCGGATCGAAGAACGCAGAGCAACCTACCGTAGAGCGATGACAAGAATTTTTGATGATCTCATCCACAATCAAGTTGAATGCTACGTGGACGATGTGGTCATCAAAAGCAAAGTAAAGGAAAACCACTCGTATGATTTGAGAATTGTTTTCGAACGATTAAGACAATTTAACCTTAAGATGAATCCCTTAAAATGCGCCTTCGGCGTCACCTCCGGGAAATTCTTAGGATTTGTTGTCCGACATCGTTGAATTGAAATCGACCCAGAAAAGATTAAAGCTATCTTAGGAATGCCACTTCCCAGAACCTTAAAACAACTACGATCTTTCCAAGGGAAGTTGGCATATCTTCGACGCTTTATCTCAAACTTGTCAGGTAGGTGTCAGCCTTTCTCGGCATTAGTTAAAAAGGACGCCAAATTTATTTGGGAAGAGAAATGCCGTAGGGCCTTCGAGGACATTAAACAATATTTAATGACACCTCCCGTCTTTGCAGCCCTGGCCTCGGTGTAGACCGTTGATACTTTATACCGCGGCTTTGGACGATTCTCTCGGAGCCTCGTTAGCCTGTGTCAATGATGAGGGTAAAGAAAATGCTCTTTACTACCTAAACCGTCGTTTACTTCGACGGAAGTAAGGTATCCCACAATTGAAAAGCACCGTTTGGCCTCGATCTTCGCCGCTCAAAAGCTCGAGCACTACATGCTTTCTCATAAGGTCAACTCGATCTCGAAATTTAATCCATTGCAGTACTTGATGACCCGTCCAATGTTTTCTGCGTACTTTCCGAGTGGTCAATGATATTATCGCAATTCGATATAACTTTCGTGCCTCTTCGTGCCATAAAGGGACAAGTCCTAGCAGACTTCCTCGCAAGACACCCTTTGCTCGCGTAATCTCCTCTCAATGACGACTTGCCGGATGAACAAATAATGAGCTTAGAAGATCCCGATGATCGACGTTGGGAATTATATTTTGATGGAGCATCTTCAAGCACACAAAGACAAAGAATCGCAAGTGATAGTGTCCGGTAAGGCAGAATCGGACTAATCTTTATAACACCGGAGCGGGGATGTTAAGATACTCCTACCACTTAACGAGCCGTGTACAAACAACGAAGAAGAATACGAAGCTCTCGTAACGAGGCTAGAATTAACTATTCAAATGGGGATAACAAGCATCAACATCTACGGGGATTCGCAGCTAATCATTCAACGGATCACGGACAGTACAGAATTTTAAAGCCAAGACTCGAGCAATACTTCCAGTATGCCATACAGTTGTTGGAACATATTCCGAATGTGATGATCTACAAAATTCTCAGAAAAGAAAACACTTTAGCAGATGCGTTAGCCCGCCTCGCAAAAGAATTTGCCTGCTTGCAAGATGAATCGATGGAAGTGTCGGCTCACGGACGTCGAGTCCTATCACAGCTCGACATAGACACAATACACGAATTAGAAAAAGAAGAAGAATCAGTAAAGAAAGGATGAGAGAATACGGAAGATTGGTGACGACCATTAATAGTACTACCCGCAAACAGGAAAACTACCGGACGATAGGTCGTTAGCCCATCGGATCAAGAAAAACTCCGTCCTACGCATTAATAAACAACACGTTACACGGAAGGTCTTTCGATCAAATGTGGCTAAGGTGCCTAAGCGGGTCCGAGGCCCGTGAAATTGTTAAAGAGGTACATTCAGGACTCCGTAGCGCTCACCGCCGGGTCCGAAGATGAAAATGAAAATTAAAAGACTAGGGTACTACCGGCCCTCGATGATGACCGACCGCATGAAAATCGCCAAGAGCCGTCACCAATGCCGAGTGCACGGAGTGGTTCTACACCAACCTCCAAATGTGCTACATCCGAACATTGCGTCGTGGCCATTTGAATGTTGGGGCACAGATATAGTGGGTCCAATAGAACCACCATCTTCAAAAGGACATCGCTTCATTCTTGCGGCAACAGATTACTTTTCCAAGTGGGTAGAGGCAGTTCCACTCAGAGAAGTGAAAGCAAACCACGTGCTACAGTTTTTCAAGAACCAAGTTGTCTACCATTTCAGAGTGCCGCGCAGGATCATCTCAGATAATGGATCAGCATTCAGAAGCACGCAAATCAACAATTTTGTCAGGAGACACGGAATCGACTCGGCGTATTCAACAATTTACTATCCAAAAGCAAACGGCCCAGTCGAGGCTTTTAATAAAACTCTTGTTCAAATTTTAAAGAAAACTTTGGACGATAATAAGAGAAATTGGCACGAGAAGTTATTAGAAGCCTTATGGGCCTACCGGACAACCTTCGTAACTCCTACTCAAGCTACACCTTACGCTCCGGTGTATGGGTCCGAGGCAAGTGTTACCCTTAGAGGTCCAGCCTTCCTTCACTCGAATTGCGAGTTGCAAACAAAATCACGACAGAAGAGAATGCCAAATTACGACTAGAGGAATTGGAAAGCCTGGAAGGGAAAAGACTTGTAGCGCAGCAGAATTTAGAACTATACCAAGCTAAGATGGTTCAAGCCCATGACAGACTGGTCCGCCCAAGAACCTTCAAAGTTGGTGACTTAGTTCTCGTTCTCAAGAGACCTATCCTTGCACACCGCAAGATAGGAGGAAAATTTGAACCCACTTGGGAAGGGCCGTTTGTGGTCGAGGCTCCTACCGCCTAGTGAATCGCCAAGGGGAACGACATATGCTTCCGATCAACGGACGATACTTGAAGAAGTATTACGCTACCTGATGTTTCGAAGGAATGAATTCTTCATCCCTAGAAGCACGGGTGAAGTAATTACTTATGTCTGGGTCCAAACCCAAAAATAATAAAACAAAACAAAATAACAAAAAAAAAATAAATAAAAAAAATGTGCTAAAATAAATAGAATCATGATAGTAAAGTTTTCCTTGTTCTCTCTTCCAAATCAAAATCTTTTTTCCGATCTTTTCCCACTTCATTCCTGTTGAATTTAAAAATACAAAAGAAAACTCTGTCTCTAATAAACATTTTCTTAATGTTCTTGTTCTTAGTACGACCCCCGATCCTTTTCCTTGTCTTTTCGCAGGAAAATGTCGAACGGGCGGTTGGGTCCCGAACTTTAGAAATGGCGTAAGCCTTGCACTCGACGAAAAGTGGGTGAAAGATGGAGCGATAATAGAGATCGACTCGGACTTCACTCCAGCGAGCCCGCAATACAAGGAAGGTGACCGGATCCCGGCTGATCGAGAGGAACCGCCCGACCGGACAAGTAATGAAAGTGGGTGGCCCAAGCCACCAACCCGAGCAGAAGAAAAGGAAAGCAAACACTTAGGAGGATAAGAGAATCAAGTCTGTAGTCGCTACAGCAGAGGGCAAGCTCGTCAGCGCCGCGCCCACAGAGATTCAGGAAGTACGAAGAGCTACTCTCACAACAACTCAGCGAAGAAATAAAAATCGCCGTATTCCCAAGATGTTAACTAAACTAGCAGCGGATCAGCGCAACGAGGCAGTCGCTACTACCAGTGCATATACTTCAAGAATACCGGTTCGCTAGGAACCTGAAGAAAGGAGGCCAACTCCGAGGATAATAGAAGAGACCAGGGAAATCTCAAGAAGATCAGAAGATGGAAGGCTACCACGCCACCAGATAAATTCGCCAGTAATGCATGACCTTGTTGCAGAAGCAACCCCGGAGGATGTCCCGACGGAAACCATCCCCGAGGAGCCGAGGTATGCAGGAGAACGCGAAGGGATTGAGCCATATATCCCACAGTACATCACCAGGCCTCGCCATTTGCAAATTATTCCAGAATACGAGCTAGAAAGAATGCAGAATATTGAGAAGCAAACTTTTGAATACTTCGAGAGAATCAGAGGCAGGAGGATCAATATACTAGAAGGCCTCACGCTACATACAGACGTGTTCTCAGAATACGAACAACAACAAATCGTGGACTACATCCAGGATTTGAAAAGAATGGGTCGAGCAGGCCGCCTAAGAAAAAACACTTACTCGGAACCCCGCAGATGGATGCCGTGGAAAGGGAGAATTACAATACAATGTGGATGCCGCTACAACTTCGCGAAGACAGAAGGGAAACCCACCGGAATACTCCGTCATGGCAAGGTAGATCCAATGCCATTAGTCATCAAAAGGATGGTAAAGAGAATGATAACTTGGAGGGTACTGCCAGCAGATTGCATACCCAATAGTTGCATCATTAACATTTACAAGAAGGGTGACTGCATACCCCCGCACATAGATCACCACGACTTTGTCAGACCTTTCTGCACAGTTTCTTTTCTGAACGAGTGTAATATCATGTTCGGATCCGACCTCCGGATAGCGAGCCCGAGTGAGTTCCGAGGGCCGATAAAGATACCATTACCGGTAGGTTCCGTGATGATACTAAAGGGCAACGGAGCGGATGACGCTAAACGTTGCATACGGGAGTACCAATGAAGCGGATCTCAGCTACTTTCGAAGGATGGATGACAGAAAGCACCTTACTATTTCCGACCGGACCCGTAGCTAGAGAGCCTCCAGCCTTACGAGCCGTGAGTTACATGGAAGATATCACACCTCCAACGTACATCCATACGACATCCTTGCCAAGGATGGCTTGGAAGGTGATGTTATTGACCATGTACCTTACTATTCAGACATGGATTTTTGACGGATGCCTTTTTTGGATGGATCGACAAAGATCATACATAGTCCATTTTGAGTCTACATGGATTGTATGAGATGTATTCCAGATCGAGTTGTATGATGTATCTTCAACATGATTGGAATGAAAGTGACCATGTCACATTTTGGCCTTCACCTCTTTTGTGCAAATTGACTGGGAAACACCCTTAAAGTTAAATGAACTTCGAACAAAGAACAGAAAAGAAACAAAAAGAATAAAAGAAAACTTTCCTTAAAAACCTAAATAAAAAAAATGATGAACGCCAAATTCACATGAACATTAAATGAACGATAAAATAAATTTGAATCGTTAAAGGACAAAAAAAATGAACCCAAATTTTAAATCAAATCTCAATCAGATTCAAACTCAACATTCCAAATCTGAAATCAAATCCGTTTTATCGTCTCCTCTGTCCGGGATGGAAGCGGTCGATTCCATCGACGAGGAGCCACGAGGTTTTCGATTCGGATCTGATGGCGAGGAATTGTATCCAATACAAACCAGCAACTTTCGATCAACTCTTTTGAATGGGATATGTAGCATCTACATATTCCCTCGTAATCTGTTTCTTTCCACAAAAATCTTTTACAACTTTCATGAAATTCTCGAAACACCAAAATTTCACACTTTTCAAATCAACACTACAAATCTTTGCAAATCAATTACCATTCAAAATCAAATTCTTGGGGTTGAGGATTTTACATCCGATACTGCATTGCTCTAGGTTCTTTCCCTATAGCAATGAAATACATCAAAATCAAATTCTTGGGGTTGAGGATTTTACATCCGATACTGCATTGCTTTAGGTTCTTTCCCTATCACAATGAAATACATCAAAATCAAATTCTTGGGTCGAGGATTTTACATCCGATACTGCATTGCTTTAGGTTCTTTCCCTATCGCAATGAAATACATTAAAATCAAATTCTTAGGTCGAGGATTTTACATCCGATACTGCATTGCTTTAGGTTCTTTCCCTATCGCAATGAAATACATCAAAATCAAATTCTTGGGGTTGAGGATTTTACATCCGATACTCGCATTGCTTTAGGTTCTTTCCCTATCGCAATGAAATACATCAAAATCAAATTCTTGGGGTAGAGGATTTTACATCCGATACTGCATTGCTTTAGGTTCTTTCCCTATTGCAATGAAATACATCAAAATCAAATTCTTGGGGTTGAGGATTTTACATCCGATACTGCATTGCTTTAGGTTCTTTCCCTATTGCAATGAAATACATCAAAATCAAATTTTTGGGGTAGAGGGTTTTACATCCGATACTTGCATTGCTTTAGGTTCTTTCCCTATCGCAATGAAATACATCAAAATCAAGCTGTTGAGGTTAAGGATTTTACATCCAATACCGCATTGCTCTGAGATCTTTCCTCATTGTAATGGTTCAATCCAATCAATTCAATTTTCTTTTGAGGTTGAAGATGTTACATCTAAAACCACAAAAGTTCAATTTTCATTTCAAGTTCAAATTCCTTCAAATTAATTTTAACAAAACTTCAATCTAAATTGAAACTCAAACTAAAATCTGAGCTCACACATCAAAACTTAAACTGAAACAAAATGAAATCTAAATTGAAATTCCCCCAGATCATGTGATTTGGGATTCACCTCCTTTTCCTTTCCCAGCCGAGAGTTCAGGAATCTCCAGTCTCAGAGATATACTTGACACTCCCCAGCAGAAACTCTTCTACTCTGTCCCAAGTTTGTCACTTGGACTTCTGTGTTGCTTTTGTTGATCGCTTCGGTCAACACCAATACGTGTGGTGTGCTCCGTCAGCTCACCACACCTATTGGGGGTCCATTTGTTGACCTCATTTTTGATGAGGTCTTCTCTTCCTTTTTTTGTTTTTAGTACTCAGGGTCTAGCCTTAGGCTTTTCCTTCGACTATCCTAGAGGATTAGAATCGGGACCCACCACTCAGAAATTCAAACCACTTCTTAACTCCCTGCAAACTCCCCAAACTTGATTGTAGACTCCTAATCACCTAGAGGGTTGAGATCAAATGTGGAAGTTTAAAGAATGAGTTCCTATAGGACTCTTTGGCCTTAGGACTGCCCTGGGTGGCCTGGTCTGGTGAGGGCTGACTTACACACACACTACACTTATACATTATACTTTCACACACCTCCTAAAACCACACCCATACCCAACTTGTCCTCCTGACTCATGAAGGTGATTCACATGGATGGTCCTTAACCCCTAAGCCCTTGGCTGAGAGGGTTAGGAACAACATAGTGAATGCCTCAAATAAGTCCCTTCATGGTTCATGTGGGCTTGATATGGCTTCATGGCTCAACCAAAATGATTTCATTCCACTTACATTTACCCAATCTTCAATTTTCTAAATTTTCAATTTTTGACCCCCGAGACCCCGGACCCGCCTAGCCTCGCCAAAACCCTTGAAATTACCTAAATTTTCCAAAATTCTCCAAAATCATCCAAATTCCTCAAAATCAATCCTAAACATTCTCCCACCACTCAAATTGACCATTTTTACCCAAAATACCCAAAATTCCAGAAAATACCCCCAATACCCTCCAAATTACCAAAATGCCCCTCTTGACCCAAAAAATCCAAAAATTTTTAAAACTTCCCAGGAAATTCCAGAAAATCTCAAATATTACTAATTTCATTTTGTTCAACTACACCATTAGCCAATTTTGTCAATTTACCCCACTTTTGTCAAAATCCCCAATTTGACCAATTTTAACCCAAAGTAAACCCAATGTCAAACCAAACCTACCCAATTGACCCAAATTCTGGTCCAATTCAATTCTAAACTTCAATGCAATATCCCCAACACCAATCTAGACCAAATCCAAGCCCAATTTGATTGGCATTTGAATCCAATTTCACTTTTGACCTTAAAGCCCAATTTGGACCCATGACCCAAACTTAGCCCAAACTAACCCAATTCAACCCCAATTAACCCCAAATCTTTTCTAAACCTTCCCTAACATCCCTACAAACAAAACACTAACATGATTTGCCCAAAATTTGAACCCAAACCCAACTCAAATTCAACCCAAAGCCAAAACTCCTTACATGGACCTACACTTAAACCTAACCCAAATAGGCCCAAACCCCAACATCCAAACCCAACCAAAGTTGAAACCACTTTGAAACAGCCCTACAAACATTTCTCAACATTAATTTTACACCAATTTTAACATTAGTCCAACATTAGCCCAAGTTAACCCAATTTGGCCTACCATTGGCTACTTTACCAAAAAGCCCAAATTCAACCCAATTCAAACCCAAACCACCTCAAATTTGTTTCAAATTACTCATGACACATCCCTAAACCAAACCCAACAATTATTTGGCCCAAACTTTTACAAATTTCCCATCCACCAATTTATTTCCAAGCTTAAAAAGGCCATTTTTTTAAACCTTCCTAAAGAACCCACTCAAAACAAATTTAAAAGCCCAAAACTTATTCCAAAAGCCCACATGAAATTTCTCTCATCATGCCCATAATTTAAAACACTTCCTAAGTTCCAAAATCAATGACAAAATAGTTCCAAATCAAGCTTCATGAAATTTGTCCACTAAAACACCACAATTCCTTAAACCCACTTTCATGAAACCAAGCCCACTTTTCCCAAGCCATATATAAGCCATGAAGACACTCTTAAGCCACATGCAAGCCATGTAAGTTGTTCACATGTGACCTTACCACATTGGGCAAAAGGAGGAGATCCTTTCCACATTCCCTTAAGGTGATTAACCATTTCCATGTCTCCCCTAAACCATGTTTAATTCTAATTGTACTTGGATTGTGACTTGACCCCACAAATCAAGCTGAGCTAAATCACTTTCTCTTCAGCCTAAACCAAGTCTTGGGTGGTGCACCTAGCCCAAAAGGACAGGTTGACCCATTTAGAGCCAAAATAGCCATGCCCCTCATGCCACTTTGATCCAACTCCATTACACATGTCCAAACCCAATTGACTTCACCATTGCTAAGCCCTGACCTCCCTGGTCAAGATGGTGACTCATGCCTGCCGACCAGCCGCCTGGGTCGCCGGAAAACGCCATGGCCGAGACATTGGAAGGAGCCAAGCATTGAAATTCTCCCTTGCTGAGTTGCCCCATGCCCAGTAGCCATTGCAGCTGTTCTTCCCTTGCCAAGAGCAGCTGATCCCAGTCCCTAACTCCCCCGGAGGCCCTCCAGCCTCTCCTCTTTAAACCTCACTCCTATCGGCCATGAGGAGGTGCTGAACCAACCTTAAGGAAACTCTGCCAAAATCACTCCAGACTCTCCCCCACACCTAGAGCATTTGATCCCCACTCGTTCTCTTGCCTCAATCCCCACTAATCGAGCTCAATTTTGGAGCTCAATTCTCGAGCCGAAGAGGACACTCCCAAATCCTCCACCAAAGTCAAATTAAACTCACCCACACTCGCACAAGACCAAGAGAAGGAGTTCCCCAGATGAAAGCCCCCTCTCCGAGCCACCCGTCCGTTCCGGACTCCAAAGGTTGAAATCGGGCTTGGTCAAAATCATACCCGGACAATTCCCGTGCCAGGAGACTTCATCTCGGAGCTTGCTTGGACTCAATCGAAGGTGACACAACCCTCAGATTGAAGCCACACTTCTCTGAGCTAAGGTATGAGCTAACTCTTTATCCCGAGCCTCTGGAGATTGTCTATTTCAAATGCTTTAATTTCAATGCATGATCACCTTATAGATGTGTTCGTCTCTTCAAGACGAATCCATAGAGCACAAGAACACCAAAATCCGTTAAGTATTGAGTGAGATATTAAGGATTTAGTGTGAACGGTTCTCGGGTTAGGAGGCTTGGGGACGATGAACGGATGCCGTCCATTTGATACACACGCGGGTGGATGATCCAGATTGAGTCGTATGAGGAGACGGAACGATGCAGCAGGCCCCTGGAGTGTTGAGTCGGATGGCGGCGTCGAATCAGAAAGCGCCGCGTGGCTGTTCATGGATGCTAAGGTTGACGCGGCGCCGATTCGGATAAATAGAAAAATAGGGATTTTCTTATTTATTAAATACCCAAAACTTTGAAAATTCATAACTTTGTGTAGAAAAATTCTAAAAATAAAATAAAAAAACCTTCTTGCTCAGTGAACATAGGAGAATAATGTGGAAAAGAAATCATTTAATTTCATTAAGTATTTTATTTTTAATGATTTATTTACTCTCTAAATTGTTTTAATTCTCCATGCATATAGGAAATTTACCATGGCAATAGACCATAGGGCTTTTGAAGCCTCTAAACTTGAGAACATTCCCTGAATTTTCCAAGGTCAGAGGCCATCCCTATGAGAAGTTATTGATTTTTCAAATTTATGTTGCTGTTTTGAGTACTTTAATTCCAATAATTAGCATGTTGAGAAATAAATTCTAAGAAAATTTGAGGATGTTTCTTATGACCGTAGGACCCTAGGGAAAATAAGTTTTGAGTTAACTCACTTGAATAACCCTAATTGGCTTAAACACCCAAAATGGAACCTTAATTAATTAGAGCTAATCATACATCAAATTGACTTGAAATCAATTCTCCACTCGACCTTTAGGATCGGGGAACCCGCCATAAAAGTTTGAAGTCAATTGGACTTGGTTAGCCCTATCAAATGGGTTGATTAAACCATTTAGCCAAACTTAAACTTTAAAAATTCATAACTTTCAAAATAATTTTAAAAAATTCATCAAATTGGTTTTGGAGCCTCTCTAATATCAGGGGAATTTAAGAAAATTAAAATTGTAATTTTCTAAAAAAGTTGATTTTTTGCATTATTTTAATATTTTTAATAATTAAAAAATAATAAAAATCACAAAAATAATAAAATTCACCAAAATGTCACATTTTGAATTTTAATCACATAGGAATAAACCCCATATTTTTCTTAAGTCTCTATGATGAGATATTAAGTTTTAAAGCCCTAAGGTAATTTTAAAATTAAAAAATGTATTTTCTAGCATTTCCACTAAAATAATTCTAATAAATCAAAAAAAATCAAAAAATTATAAAAAATGGTTCTCTAGTTTCCTTGATATCAGAGAGATTTTTGAAAAATATAAAATTCATTTTTCAATCTTTGTTTTATATTTAAATTAATTAATACTCCAAAATTCAAAATAATTATAATAAAAAAATGTAATTAAAAAAATCACCAAAATTGGTCCAAGTGGTCCTCTGGTCATTAGAAATGTCCCATAATTTTCTTAAGGATAGAAACTTTCGCTTGGTCATGTTATTGAATTTACCTTGAAAATCCCTATTTTCCACAAAAAATAATTACATAAATAAATTAAATACAGAAAAATCACATTTTCTTCCCTAATTGATATGTGAGTGAAGTCACATAAAAATTTCAAATTCATTTGAGCTCAATTTAGTGAGTTATGAAATTAGTAAGTTTAAAGGGCAAAATGGTAATTAAAATTTTAACCTATAATTAAAAATTTTAGGTTTAATTAAAAGGGTGGGTAAAATATTTGATACTAAGTTGATTTTTGGATGTTTGAAACTTAGGTAATTAAAGGGTGGAAACCTACCTAACAATTTGAAAATAATTAAAATAAACCTTAATTAAATAATTAATTAAATTTGGAAGAATAATGAAAAATTGGAATTATTAAAATAGGGATGTTATTAGGAAGAGATTTATTCTTTAATTTAAAAATCCCTAAATTAATTACCTCAATAACATTTAATTCCTAATTAAAATGATGATCCAAACTCAAGATTTAAAATGTTAAAAGACTTAATCATTAAATTAAATTAAAATTAAAACATTTAAATTAAATCCTTCCAAAATTTCAATTAAATTAATACTTTAACAATTAAATTAAATCATCTTTAAAACATATAAAATAAAATATTAAATTAAAATTAAAATTTAAATTAAATTAAATTTAAATTAAATTTAATTTAAATTAAATTAAATTAAATTAAAGTAAAACATATTAAATTAAATAAAATAAAATAAATTAAAACATATTAAGTTAAATTAAATTAAATAAAAAAAATAAAATCAAGTTAAAATAAAATTAAAATTAAATAAAAAAAATAAAATTAAATTAAAATTAAAACTAAACCAAATTAAATTAAATTAAATTAAATATAATATCACCTAAGACGTAAAAGAATTCAAAATAAATGTAAAACAACCTGGTCACTATTCCAAACTTAAACCCATTAATTAAAATTAAATTAAATCACAAATCACTTAAACACCAATTTGCCCTTAAAAGCTCTCGTTGTCATAACTCCTAAATGGAGTATTAAATGAAGTGTTACTTCACTTATAGGATATTCAAACGTACTAATTCACTGAGCAAGATAACAAAATTTAAACTCCTAGATGATTAATTTCACTTGTATAATTAAATTCTCTTGGACTTAAAATAATCCTAGAGGTATTGAAAAGATGTTTAAGACTCGTCTTAAAAATTTCCTCAATATGATAGGATATTTATAAGAACAATTGAACTTAATTATTCTTTGATGAAGAAAATCGTCCTTAAACCAAAACACAAGAACCTAGATGTCATAGGAGATGACTAGCTATAGGATTAGGACTTTGGTAGACAACCAAAACCTTTCCCTTAGCTTTACCTAGGTACTTGATGAAATATTTAAATGCCTTAATATGTGTTGAAAGTGCAGCTTGGGATGACGGGAAGACCCTCCAAGTACACATTTATTTTATTGCAATTTATTTTATTGCAAATGTACTTTACTTTTCTTGCATGATAAACAACTGTTGCATGAAAACCAAAACCTTTAGGATAGTCCCTAAAACTGAAACCAAAACTAAATTAAAAATCATTACAAGATAAAAATCACCGCCACAACATTTCAAAAATATAAAATAACTCAAAATTTAATCACAAACAGAACACAAAACTACAATTGCAACTAAATTAAAACATCTTGTTGGATGATCGGGAATACCTCGGATGATGTAACCTACGTGTTGCTAACAGGATTTACCACGGTCTAAATGAAAGTGTGGAACTCATTTAGTTGAGTTTAGTAAATTCATCTGGACTAAGTGAATCCGATAAAAATAACGATGCCGAAAGGATGGAACCGTGGGATCTTAACCGGTGTTGTTATAATCAACTTTAAGATTTGTTTTAACTAAAACAATAAAAAACACTTGGATTTTAAGACTTCTCTAAACCAGAGCACTTTTCTCATCTCTTGATTTTCACCTTCTATAACTAAACCCTGTGCAACAACAAGGAGTTCGGAGCATGGTGGGCAGCACGGCCATCGTCATCAGCAAAACCCGAGTCTACTTCAACAAAACTTTCTTAGAATTAAATAACCAAACCATAAGACTTCGAGGTAGTTTGCCTAGTGCAACATAAATCCACAACCTTTTGTTAGGCATTTGCATTGCAAATTAAGCCCTAACCGGTCTTAGGATTCCGAGGTAGTCATCCGATATGACATAAACCCTCACATCTTTGAGGCTATTTGTGTGATCACATCATATGAATATAAGTCCTAATTAATTAAAAATTGGCAAGATCAAAACATTAAATAAACATTAGGGCCTTCCTAAATTCAAGCCAAACAATAGGATAGTCGGGAAATTACCGAAGTTCGCTTCGAATCTGTGAATTCTCCTACCTTTCTTCCTTTGAATTCCCAAAATAAAATGTTCCAAATTTGATCCATTCCCTATTGAAATTCCAAAATTCAATCCCTTGAAAACTTAAACTTTGAAATTCTCGAGAGCAAAACTACTGATTATTATCGAGAGTTTTCTTAGGTGATTCTTGTCACTTAAGATGTAATTAACTATAGGGGCTTGCCCTTATAGGGAATTTTAAGAACCCAGGTAATATAAACCCTGTTTAATGCTTTCATATTAAGCAGGGGAATTTTTCGGCTTATAAAATTGGTTTGTAGACCAAATGGATGTCACAAATCTTCTAGTTTATTTAATCAAGCCCCATCACCAAACAGTGTGTCTATTCTTCGGGATAGATACACGGTTTGGCGTGTGGCGCTCGTTTATATAAACTATTCGAGATGTGAGATCAGTTTAATTTCATATCTTAAAATTTTTAAATTTAAAATTATTTTCAAAATCAAATACTACTTTTCAAATTACTTATCAAATTTAAATTAAAAAATACGTACAGGCAGATGAAACTTCAATTTGATCATTTTTGCGGCTTATCAAGATGCTCAAGTTGAAATGTATGCAAAGAAAAAGTGGATTGACAAAAAGACGGCTACTGATTTCTCAAGAGCGTTAGTGTTCTTTCCAAGCGGAATACACAATTTCCCTTGTGAAGATTATAGTATTCTGGTAATGAGATCGTTATTATCTGGTTTGTTGAGTCATTGTATCGATTTAGTGAATCGATTGTGTTTGTTTGTGTATTTGCTTTCATGTTCAATGTGTGTTGTTTTTGCTTAAAAATTGTTGTGTTTGATTGTGTATTAGGAACTTGAATCAAGTAAGATACTTATATGGCATATATTGAGCCAATATTGAAGATTATAAATGGAATTTAGTGAAGTTTGATTTAAACTTTATGTTTGATTGGTGGATTTAATATTTAATTTTTAAAATTTTTGAAAAATGTTTTGGAAGTTAAAAACTGAAGCCCTACTTTAATGTGAGTAATTTGAAGTTGAATTTGTGAATTTTGGTGGAAAATTTTATTTAAAAATAATTTTTTGTGAAAGACAAGTCTGGTGCCTAGGCACCAGAATTCGGCGCCTAAGCGCCAGTTCGGCCTATACCCGAAAAATTCCTTAAATACCCCCAAAAGCCATTATTGACGCCTAAGCCTTCTTCTTCCTCCATTTTTCACGAAAATCAGCCTTTAGAATCCATTTTGAGGTCAAAACATTAAGGATTTGGTCGCAAAATCACTTGATTTCTTCGTCTCAAGGTCAGATCTACACTCTAAACCATTTATTTTTTATTTTCACTATAGATTTCCCTAGGTTTTGCTAAGAACCGAAATTTTGAAAAAAAATTGATTTTTAGTGATTTCTTTGGATTTTTAAACTTATTTTAAGTTTTCTAAACTTAAAAAGAGATTAAATTTTTTATTCCTAAATTTGTTCTTGTTTTATTTCACGTTTAGATGACTCTGAAATCTAAACGCAGGAAGGCACGAGACAACTTCGATAGCAAGAAATTTTCTACTGCGGCTGCACATTTTCGATTCCAAGAATTTGCAACGTCGAGGAAGTTCATTTCAGAATGAAGTTTCTATCATCCGGGGGAGATGATTGAAAACACTATCGTTGCGCACAACTGGCAACGATTCTCGTTATTTCACCGCTCGTTCGTCGTTATCCCTATAGTTCGAGAGTTTTATGCGAATTTTCCGGATGCCGAAGATTATGAAGTTTTTGTCAGAGGTGTCCGAGTAGGATTTACTCATGAAAGAATCAATGTATTTTATGGCCTGCCACTGACTATAGAGTGCCATTATTCTGGATTATCTTCATCTGAGGGAGATTTGGATATGATCATTGCTTATTTAATTGACGATACTTGATCTTGGAAGATCAGGAATGGAAAAAGGGTAAACTTTAAATCCTCTAAGTTAAATGGTATTTCTAAAGCATGGCACTATTTTATTTCTGCAAGATTGTTACCTTCCAACCACCTGAGTGAAGTGACTAGAGATCGAGCGATCTTAAAGTACTGCATTCAGGAAAGGAAGCCTATTGATGTCGGTAGTATTATTTATGATTCTGTGGATTCTACTGCGAGATCCAGTACTCTTTTGGACTGAGATTCCCATCTCTGATTTATTCATTATGTATTAGCAATGGAGTCACTGTAGATATTTTAGAGGAAAGATTGAAGACTACTAAGCCGATTGGTCAGGAGAGTATTAGTATATATGATCGTCTTTGAGGGAAGAGATCGACTACTCCTTCTTCTTCTGTACCTACTCCAGGTAGACCTTCTACTTCCCGACCTTCTACTTCTACTGAGCCACCATCGAGTTTTTGGGAGTCAATACATGATCAGTTTATAGAGCAGTAGTAGGAGTTATTTCAAACTCACTACAGGGTTGATAGTATTGATAGGAAACTTGATCATTTATCTGATTATACCCGGAGGAAGAGTAGCTATGATGCTGAGTATGATGAAGCCCTAGTCAGATTTCGAAGGGTGAGCATGATGTTAGTTTCCCTACTTTTCCTAGTTTCACACCATTTGTTGATCCTAAGGATGTTGAGTTTTCCTTTGGTGACGATGATGATGATGAGGCTACAGCCAGTGACTAGTAGTTGATAGATCTCTATGTTGTGCTACTTTGTTGTTAGTTTGTTTTGTTTTGTTTGTTGGTTTGTTTGATGATTGATGTATGTTGATTTGTTATGTACCCGTGTGGATCGATTAGTGTTAAGATTTTGTTGTTAGAATATTCTTAGTATATTGTGTTTGAGACCGAGATTAGAATTAATTTATGATATGTTTGTTTCAACTCATCGTTTAGTAATTAGTAGTTTTGCTCTGCTTATATTTTGTTTTAAATTTAGTATAATCATAAAAATTAGCCTGCTTACTTTTTATACTTGCTTCAATTTTATCTTTATTATTCATAAAAGCATGAGTAGAAGTAAATTTTTCTTTTTAAGATCATTTTTATATACTTATAAAAATTTCCTTTTTAAAATTATGATTTTCTTTCTCTCATACTTTCAAATTTTCATAGTATACCAAAACTTAAGTTTGGGGGAAGGGAAAATACATCCAAATTTAAAATTTATTTGTCCTTAAAGAGCTAATATTTTCTTAAAATAAAAGCTTTTTAACATAACTTAAGGAATAAAGAATCTATTTAAGATCACTTTTAGTTTTGAAATTATAAACAATTTAGTGAACTTAACCAACATTTTAATAACTTTGATTGATTTTAAGAATAGAATTATTTAACTTAAAGAAGAATAAGATTAAGGAATTTTTCTATGCATGGTAGAAATAATGGAATTTTAGAAGTATTAAGTAATAAAAAATTATCACTTGAAAAAAATAAAAGACTGAAAATCTTTTTGAATTTTTATTCATGTTATAATAATTAAGTAGAAATGTATAAGTTTTGCAAATATAAGTTAAGAATAGTGAAGTTCAAAATTATTAACAGGCTATCCAGATATAGTAATCCTTTCTTTATAAAAAAAAAGAGAAGAGAAAGAGAAGAGAGGAGAAGCTTGAGGAAATGCCTAATAAAAAATTGGCTTCACTTGAATTATCTTATAGAAGGAAAATTAGTTACATATTTTACTTAATTTTTGTGCATGAATCTTTATTTAAAAAAGTTTTTTCATGAAGATCTTTTTCTTGTAAATAATCTATGAGATCTTAATATAATAAACTTCTATTATTTTCAAAATGGATGAAAAATTTGAAATCTTATGATTTGGTAGTTGAATATTCTTTAAATTCTTAAAATTAAACCTAGTTAGTGAAATTAGGTTAATAATTTACTAAAGACTTTATAAAATCAAAAATTATAAGGAATCTTAAATATTTATCTTTTATTCCGAAGGTTATACATTTTATATAAGTAAAAAGGGTTACTTCGAGGACAAGTAACATTTAAGTTTGGGGGATTTTGATCCATGAAAAAATACCTATTTTTATGTCTTGATTTTTATCAATTTCTAAGGATATTATGCTTTAATGAAAGGTAATTTTGTGTTTTTGGATGTAGGTGATGTAAAAAGGTCCAAAAAAGGAAAAAGGGTGAAAAAGGAGCAAAAAGGAGCAAAAATGGAGCAAAATACAAGAATTATAAAAAATTATGGCCTGGCGCCTAGGCGCTAGAAGTTGGCGCCTATGCACCAGACTCGATACAGAAACTGTCAAGTTTTTGACGACTATTGGATGGTTATTTTGACGGAGTAAGTGGTTATTGGACATTCTAGAATACTAACAGTTGTTCCTTGATAATAGGACATGTGATACATTGCATTTGAAAGCTCCAAAATGTTTTTAATCACGAAGAGGTGCGAGCCAAAGTGAAGAGGTGCAAAGAACTGGACGCGGTGTCCGGCGCCTAGGCGCCAGTCAAACCTTCTAGAAGATTCATTGAATGTGGACATGTTTTGAAGAGGTGCCTCAAGGCAACCCTTGAAGCCTATAAATAGGAGCCCACCCCTTTAGAAAAACGTGCCCCTCATTGTAACCCCTATCTCTTAGCCACTTTAGGATCTCTCATCCTTAGAAAGAGAAATTTAGGGCCACTTTTATTTAGTTTAGTGAGTTTATTTTCAAGTTGTTGCATTTGGAGTTCATTATACTGTGGAGTCAGTAGGAATCAGAAGATCTGTAGCAGGAATATTTGAGATAAGTATTTTATTTTTGATTCAAAGTTTATTTATAATGTTTTGCTGTTTTTATTCAATGTGTTCTGAGCAGTTAGTTTACTTTCTTCCTTCAATTATGAAAAGATAAATAAGATAATATAAAATTTGATGGAGAATTGAAAATCAAAATAATTTCAAAACATTATGATGATATTAATACCTGATCTTACTTTACTTTTTAAATTGTCCATTTAAATTGTTAAAATCTGTTAAAGAGTTTTGAGACCTAGAAGGAGAATAACTCTTAACTTGTAGATATCACATGAATCCTTGGGTAGTCGAAGGCCATGCACGGGCTATTCAAGGTGAAGTGCAAAAAAATAGGAAGATAAGATTTAAGGGGCGTAGAATTGATAAGTTTTTAGAGTGACAGACTAAATTCTTATAACTTGATTTATAGATAAGGAAAGGGTCACTAGGAGGGCCGACCATAGCCACCCTTAGACATCTAGTAGTGTGAGTCTAGATTAACCCATTCTACTAGCAATACATTCGGACCTGATCTGTAGATTTGCCAATGTTCTTTGCGCCTGGATCAAAGAGTAAAAAATAGAAATGCTTCTATTTGTCACAATACCATAAAATAGATTCTCCAACGAATATTAAATTATCTTAAAAATCTTAGATTAATTGAAAGGAAGAAAGTTTTTTGTTTTATATAGTTTTCACAAAATCTTTTTCTTATTAATGTTTTATTTATTTTCATCTAGTAAATTAAAAGTAATTTATAGTTAGATTAAAATAATAAAAGATTTGAAATACAATATTTAAAAATTTATTACCATTTTATCTCTGTGGGATTGATACTGGGGTCTTTGTTTCAAAAGCCCTTTATTACTTGAAACGATACGTATACTTGCGTAGTACCCAAAAAGTATATAAAATATTTTCCTTTAAAATTATATTTTGCTATATAAACATATATTTAAAAGGTATTAATCACTATTGGCCTAGCATTCAATAGCAATCAAGTTTTATTTAATGCTATTGTTGTTAGTTTAAATTTGGTACACATCTATATAGCAAGTTATTCCGGGTCAAGTGTTTCGCTCCTTTGCCAGAAATTAAATTTTCTAGCAGTGGTAACAAATTCTTGTATTTGGAAATACAAAAATTGGGTCAGCACCACCCTCTAAAGAGTCATTTAGTGGAAAGAAAAGTTTCAAAGGAACTTCAAGAGTCTTGTGGAGAGGATTTTCAGATAAGTTTTATCTTTGTTTTTACATTTGGTTTTAAAGTAAGAGTTGTTGTGTTTTCACTATGATCTCTACTTTCAAATCAAATTGTGTTTGCATTTTCTCCATGAAGTCTGAGTAGTTTTCTTTATCTTTTTCCTTTTAAATTATGGATGGAGGTTGTGTGAAGTATAAATTTTTAATGTTGCAAGAAGTTGTGGTGATTCAACTACCTTGAATTTCATTTACCTCTTGATTTGTCTCAATCAAGAATTAGAGAGAATCACATGAAATTACATGAGTGAGAATTGTAGTCCATATAGTTGAGTGCAAATAATTAGAGAGATATGCATTTGATTGGGTGTGGAATTAGAGGACTTTAGAGTGACAGGCTAAAGCCCCCAATTTGGTTTGATGTTTTAAGTTTTGTTATGAGATGTTAGCTCCTAGGTGGAGGGAAAATAGGGAGTTCTAGAGTGAGAGCTAGTATCTTCCCTGCATAACCCATCTTCAAGATTTCAAAACATTATATTAACCTATGTTCTTTATAGAACCAAGTAAGGGTAAAGAGTATAAATACTCCTATTCAGCACAACACATTTAGATACTTCCACAATGAAATTCCATAATTGTTACTGACTCATGAAGAGGAAAAAGATATTTTATTTGTAATTGCTTTCATATCATCTAATAGTCTTGATAATTTTAGTTGCTTACTTTATGTTTTCTTAAAAAAAATTCAAAACGAATTTAAACTTTTTATTTATAAAACATAACTTACAAAATCATTTTAAAAGTAAAAAGTTGTTTTTCTATTTTCTTTAAAATTTTAGAACATTTTCCTATGGGTTTGATATCTCGGGGCTTAATCAGAAAGTCCTATATTACTTGATAAATGATACATATACTTGCGTAGAATCCCATATTATAAATAATTATAGTTGATCTCTTATTTGCTTTGGAATCAAGTTTTTGTCACCGTTGTAAAGAAAGAGATATATTGTTGAGAAGAAAGATAAAGTGTTATTTCATATATAAAACGTAAGCATAAATATTCGGGGATCATCAGGCTGAGAGGATTCTGGTTCCCACTCCCCCCTCGGCCCTTGCCGGATGGCTAACTCTCGCATTAGTTTCCAAATACTAGAACATAATTGGGGATTTTATTATGTCACCCTTAAAATCTCTATATCTACACCCAACAAAGTATATTTTCTTATTTATTTGCACTCAACCCTATGGACTACATTCTCATCCATAACATTAAATATAATTCTCTCTTTGTTGTAGAACTCATAGTCCTTTCAGAACTTATGTTTCACAATAAATTTTAGCATTTCAATTGGCCAGATCGAAAAGTAAATAAAGAACGGAGTGTAAAACTATCACAAGTATTTAACATTTATGTTGTATATCCAATATATCTCTTCATATCACCATATCTCATTGTAAGGACAAATACAAAGAAATATATTCAGAATGCATGAGGAAGATACGCGAAAATATTAATTTTGTAAATAAAAGAAAGTTCATACAAACAACGATAAACAAACACAACTTAGTTGGAACTCTTACCCAAAACAAATCCATTGAAATTCCTTTGAATCTCTTTCTCTTCTTACAACAACACTCAAAACTCACACTAAAACAAAACTCCACAAGACTCTACACACTACTTTGATTCCTACGACAACCTTACACTTTTTCCCCTTATACACAAACCTAGCACCCCTTTTATGGCTTTTAAAGCACTCTATTATAATGTAGGGATGAGTTTCCCAAGAGATGCCTCAATTAACCATCCAAAAGTCATTCGAATACATAAAATCTATAAACCAACCGTACATAACTGTTCTGGGCGTCATCAACACAGGATTTGGGCATCATCGGCGTCCAGCCTCTGTCAAAAGGTATCGTTGGCACTGATACGCCTAAAATATGTAGTGTTTTTATGCACATTTTTATACCTATTTTTGATGATATTGCAGTTTAATGGAAGATAATTTTTGTTTTTCTTGCAGGTATGATGATAATGATTAATTATGATGAAAGGAACGAAAAAGGATCAAATTTGGAGCAAAATTATGAAGTTTGAGAAATTTGGCCTCTGGCGCCAAAGTGCTGGCTGATACACCTAAATTATATTGTATTTTTTATGCACATTTTTATACCTATTTTTTGTGATATTGCACTTTAATGGAATGTATTTCGTGTTTTTATTGCAGGTATGATGAAAATGATTGATTATGATGAAAGGAGCAAAATTGGATCAAATTTGGAGCAAAAAAATGAAAAATGAAAATTTGGGCACTGGCGAGTAAGCGTTGCTGAAAATGATCCACGATAAATATATGTGCACCGAAAACATGACTCCGCACCGATAAATATATGTGCGCCAAAAACTTGGTCGGTCATTAAATATATTTGATGATGATTTAGATATGAAAATTATGATTTTATAATATGGGATACTACACAAGTATACGTATCGTTTATCAAGTAATATAGGACTTTCTGATTAAGCCCCGAGATATCAAACCCACAGGGAAAGTGATAAATCTTTAAAGAAATAACAAAATTATCTTTTTACTTTTTAATTGGCTTTTGAAAGTTTGTTTTGATTTTGAAAAGTTTGATAGTTGATTTCACTCTTTAAATTTTCTTATAAAAATCAAACAAGAAATTAAAATGATAATAACTGTAAACACAGTATAAAAAAACACTATTAACTAAAATTGGTAAGAAAAATACTATGAACTAGAATTTGTATGAAAAACACTATTAACTAGAATTGGTAAAAAAACACTATTAACTAAAATTGGTATGAAAAACATTATTAACTAGAATTGGTATGAAAAACACTATTAAATAGAATTGGTATGAAAAACACTATTAACTAGAATATCTTTTTCTTTCTTTTATAAAGTAGTAGTAATTATGAAAGTATTGTTGTGGAAGTATTTAAATTTTTTGTAAAAAATAGAAGCAAATGTATTCATTACCCTTACTTGGTTCTATAAAGAACACTGATTAATTTGAAATTTTATCATTTTGAACATGGTTAGGCAGGGAAGATACGAGCTCTCACTCTAGAGTTCCCTCGATTCCCTCCACCTAGGAGCTAACTTCTCATAACAAAATTCAAAACTTCAAACCAAATTAAGGGCTTTTAGCCCGTCACACTAAAAATCCTCTAATTTTACTCCCATTTTTAAAACATCTTCTAATATCTTACATTCAATTATGTGAACTACAATTTTCACCCATATAATTACATGCGCTTCTTTCTAACTTTTATGAGACAATAGTGCATTGGATCTTACATAATTTCGCCACAAATTTTATATCTTAATGGGCCAAATTAAGAAGTAAACAAAGTTTATAGAATCAATTTTTACAACTTCTTCCAACTTTAAACACATATACTTTCCACAACAATTCTTCATGAATTACTTACTTCTTCATTTAAGAAAGAAAAAGATAAAGTAAACTACTCGAATGCATTGAGAAAATACAAAAATACATTGATTTGAAATTAAAAACCATAAGAAAAACAACAAACAAAAACAAGTATTAATTAAAAACTAAATATAAGAATAAAAGTAAACACTTATCTGAAAATCCTCTCCACAAGACTCAGGAAGTTCCTCTGAAACTTTGAGTCTTCACTAAACTACTCCTCAGAGCAAGTCTCCCAACTCCGATGACTCAGACTACAGACTTCAGACTTCAGACTTCAATAAAAACTAAACTATACTAAAGGAAAGAAAAGTAGTGGAAAGAATAAAGCTTCAATCCTACCCTTTTCTCTTTTCTACTCTCTACCTACTCCTAATTAAAACTAAAATAAAAACTCTGTAAAAATGCAATGGAAGAACACTTCAAAATGCAAAGGAAGATATCTTATTTTTGCCTAAGACACTCTTTTTATATTAAACCAAAAGGTGCCTTGGTGTCTCTTCAAAATGTGTCCAGATTCGATGTATCCACCAAAGAATGCACCCCTTCATTCAAACTTGCCGCCAGAAGGATGTTATGGTAGTCACCACCAAGAGTTGGATCCCATCCCCTTTGAAAATGGTGCCAAATTCAAATTAAACTTGATTTTTAACTGTGGCGGCTAAGCGCCGGCCCAGCGGCGCTTAGTCGCCGGTGCCCAAATTTTCATTTTTTATTTTTTTGCTAAAAATTTGATCCAATTTTGCTCCTTTCATCATAATCACTCATTTTCATCATACCTGCAAGAAAAACACAAAATACCTTCCATTAAAGTGCAATATCATAAAAAATAGGTATAAAAATGTGCATAAAAAATACTATATAATTTAGGTGTATCAAATTCCTCCAAACTTAAAATGTTACTTGTCCTCAAGTGACAGTTAATCTTATTAAAAAAAATTTAACTTGCAAATTATGTAATAAGTTTCTTAGGAAGATAACAAAATTTTGTTCTAGAAATGGAATAGTCCAATTTAGAAAAAAAATTTCAGTAATTAAGACCAACTTAAAGTTTAGAAAGTTCTTAAGGAAAAAAAAATGACAAATATAAGTCTCTACTAATTCATAAATATTTGTAGATTCTTCAAAATATAGGATTCAAACATCTTATTTTTCTCACTTAAAAATCTTTCTTTGAAAATAATTTTACTTACTATATTATAACCTTAAGCTTTAGATTTTCTCTGAACTTATATGTTTAAACTTTAGGTATGGAACCAATTTTTGATTAGGCCCTTAAATCCTCAAGCTTCTCCTCCCTTTTTACATATTATTTTCACTTTTCTTTTTCTTTTTATTTTCTTTTTCTTTTTCTCCTTTTTTTAAGGCAAGGATTACTATATCTGGATAGGCCTTTAATGATTTGGAATTCCACCATTCTATTTAAAATAAAAGTCTGATATATATCTTTCACTTAAAAATCATAATAATAGTATTTGAAAATTATTCCTCAATAAAAGAAATTTAAGTTTTGAAGAATAAAAGTCAAATCTTCCATTTATTCAAAAATATAAAATTTCTTACTAAAGATAGATAGCTATATTTAACATCTCTTCACTAAGAAAATTTTAACTTTAAGTTTTTCATGATTAATATAAATTTCAACTAAATTCTTTAATTCATTTTTATATTCAAAATTTTTGTTCCCCTAATATAACTTCATATACATAATTGTTCTCAATCAAGAAATAAGATTTATTTTACGTATTCTTGAGAACAAATAAAATTTTAGGTTTATGATAAATTTTTGTTTTTAAAATTCCCCCCCCCCCAAACTTTAATTTTTAGTTAGGATAAAACGTTTAAGCATAAGAAATGATACATGGGTGAGAATTAAAGACTAACATAACATGCTCGCAGGAATTTAAATATCCTAAATATGCAAGTATAAAAATTTAAACAATAGGAGTAAAATGAAATCAAATTCAGTTTTTCAAAATATTTTCTTTTTATAACAAGAAAAGTAAAAATTTCAAAAGACTTCTACAGTAGTGGAGGTTTTCAAAGTAAATACACACAAAATGAAATCACACTGAAACTAGATAGCAAATGGTAGTGGTAGATTTTTGTAAAGTTTTTAAGCATGCAGTTTCCTAAATAATAGTTTCTATAGTGTTCTCTAATCTCCTAACAGTTTTAGAATTAAAGTACACCCTAAAAAAAACTCTAGTACAACATACACATTAAAACATTTACTACCATGCACACTACACTTAAAGCAACATATAAAACATCAATCCAACAATAATACATTTGAATATGCACAACATATAAATAGTACAACTACAATCTGCATACTATCATAGTTCACATCACAACATAATAATCAAACAAAATACTAGACAAAGTACACAATAACACATCACAACAACACAACAACTAAAACAAACAAGTACATATACTCTTCATCCTCATTATCATCATCCTACTCGTTCCAATCCCTGGATGGTACATAAGGTATGTAGAATGGATGAGTGGGCATTTCAGCACTCTGATCACCTCTAATCAGTCAATCCAAATAATGCTGATAATTCTCCTCATACTCATCATGTTTAACAATATATCTCTCCACATTATCCATCTTACCATCCATATCTCTAACATGCTCACGAGTAAGACTCACTTTCTTCAAATTTTTTCTTAATAACCCAGTTTGTGAATAGTAAATGTTGAAGCACGTGAACTAGTAGCACTAGAAGTAGATGCAACAGAAGCAGAAGCAGTAGAAGCCCTACCAAATCCTCCTCTCCAGCTAAATTCTGAATGTAGAGTGTAAGCTCCAATGTTTACACTGGAGATATGTCTCAAAGGCTAAAGTACCTCTTCCCAGGTTTCAAATTTCACTTCAGACCGTTCACATATTGAATGAATCAGGGAAGGAAACCCCATACCTGCAGTAGTGGTAGATCTAGCACAATTCATAATATAATCATAAATGATTGCTCCAATATCTATAGGCTTCCCTTGTTGAATGCAATGGTTCAAAACAGCTCTTTCTCTCATCACTTCACTAGTATAACTTGAAGGCAACCATTTAGAAGAGATAAAATAATGCCATGCCTTAGAAGTGCCATTTAATTTGGAAGCAGGAAAATTCACTCTTCTATCATTTGTTATTTTTCATAATCCTCTTCTATCAGTCAAAAATCCCATTATATCATCTAACTCTCCCTCCGTAGGATGAAAAATTAGAATTAAAACAAAACATAGCAGGAGGCAGTTGATAGAAAGTGTTAATTACCCCAAAAGAAAAGTTCACATCTTGCCCCCTAACCATCACTAAATTGTCTTCTGATGCAGGCAAATTCACATAGAATTCTCTAACAACAGAAACAACAACAACATTGGAGAAGCAACAATAGTTCTCCCAGTTCCTCCTAGCAATCATATCTTCAATCACTTCTCCTGGCTTACTGAACACTCTTTCAGGAATCAACTTACGTGACTGCAACACATCGATGTATCGTTCCTCAGCCTTCGTACTAACAAATTTGTCGGAATCAAACTTCGTCTTTTCTCTCGCGCGCTTTGACTTTGGAGCCATCTCTAAAAATTCATGAAAAATTACCATAAATTCCAAAATCACACTAAACTTGCTAACTTACCTTCCAAAAGATGTTTCCACTAAATCCAAGCAATTTCTTAAATTTTTCCTCAAAATTTCACCATGAATAGTGATTTTAAGATTTTCCAATATGTACTCAAAATAGATGGTGAAAATAAAAAATTTTTACTTAGGAGTAGTGCTCTTACCTCAAGGAATCCAAATCTACAAATTTTTGTTGAGATAAGCGGTTAAATGGTTCAAATCAAGGATGCCCTAGACTCTCTCTCGCGTGAAAACGACGGGTTGAAGATGAACAAGGAGTTAAAAATGGCGATTCACGGTTTTTTAACGGGTGGGAACCAATTTTTGCAAACTGGCGCCTAAGCGTGAACCCTTCGGAGCTTAGCCGCGAATGCTGGCGCTTAAGCGCCAATACCCAAATTTTCACATTTAAGGTATATGCTTTAAACCACTTCGTTAATTGATCCACGTGATATTTATACTTATAAATATGATATGAAAATTGGCAAGGACACCAAATTCGTGATTCCGGACCTATATATATATGCTGATCATTTTGATTTATAATGTGGATACTACGCAAGTATACGTATCGTTTATCAAGTAATATAGGACTTTCTGATTAAGCCCCGAGATATCGAACCCATATGGAAAATGTAAAATCTTTAAAGAAATCAAATAATTATCTTTCTACTTTTTTATGGCTTTTTAAAGTATGTTTTGATTTTGAAAAGTTTTGAAAGTTGAATAAAATGTTAAGCAAGAAATTAAAATTATAATAACTAAAAACACTGTATGTAAAATACTATTAACTAGAATATCTTTTTCTTTCCTTTTATGAAGTAGTAATAATTATTAAATTGTTGTTGTGGAAGTATTTAAATTTTGCTGTGACAGATAGAAGCAAATGTGCTCTTTACCCTTACTTGGTTCTATAATGAACATTGGTTAATTTGAAATTTTTATCATTTTGAACATGGTTAGGCAGGGAAGATACCAGTCTCTCACTCTAGAGTTCCCTTGATTCCCACCACCTGGGGGCTAACTTCTCATAACAAAACTCAAAACTTCAAACCAAATTAGAGGGTTTTAGCCTGTCACTCTAAAATCCTCTAGTTTTACACCCTTCCATAAAAATATATTCTAATACTACATACAATTATATGGACTACAATGCTCATTGCATGTGATTCTTACTAACTTTTATGAGATAATACGACATTGGATCTTACATAATCGCAAGAAATTCTACAACTTAACAGGCCAAATTAAGAAGTAAACAAAGTTTTTAGAATTAATCTTCACAACTTCTTCCAACTTTTAAACACTTATACTTTCCACAACAATTCTCTATAAATTAATTACTTCTCCATTTAAGAAAGAAAAAGATAAAGTAATCTACTCAGAATGCATTGAGAAAATACAAAAACACATTGATTTGAAATTAAAAATCATAAGAAAAACAACAAACAAAAACAAGTATTAATTAAAAACTAAATGTAAGAACAAAAGAAAACACTTATCTGAAAATTCTCTCCACAAGACTCAGAAAGTTCCTCTGAAACTTTAACTCTTTACTAAACTACTAATTAGAGCAGATCTCCCAACTCTGATGACTCAGAATAACTTCAGACTTCAATAAAAACTAAACTAAAAAGAAAGAAAAGAAGTGGGAAGAAGAAGACTTAACTCTGACCCTTTTCTCATCTCTACTCGCTACTCCTACTCTTAATAAAAACTAAAATAAAACTCTGTAAAAATGCAATGGAAGGACCCTTAAAAATGCAAAGGAAAGGCTCATTAATCTTTCCTAAGACTCTCTTTAAATAGTAAACCAAAAGGTGCCTTGGTGTCTCTTCAAAATGGTCCAGATTCAATGTATCTACCAAAGAATGCACCCCTTCATTCAGACTTGCCGCCTAAAGGAAGTTATGGAAGTTACCACCAAGAGTTGCATCCCATCCCCTATAAAAATGGCACTAAATTCAATTTAATTTTGATTTTTAACTATTGCGGCTAAGCACCGACCCAACGCTGCTTAGCCGCCAGTGCCAAAATTTTGATTTTTCATTTTTTTGCTCCAAATTTGATCCAATTTTGCTCCTTTCATCCTGACCATCCATTTTCATCATACATGCAAGAAAAACACAAAATACCTTTGTTGACCTCATTTTTGATGAGGTCTTCTCTTCTTCTTTTTAGTACTTAGGATCTAGCCTTAGGCTTTTCCTTTGACTATCTTAGAGGACTAGAATTGGGATCCACCATCTAGAATTTCAAATCACTTCTTAACTCCCCGCAAACTCCACAAACTTGACCGTAGACCCCTAATCACCTGGAGGGTTGAAATCAAATGTGGAAGTTTAAAGGATGAGTTCCTATAGGACTCTTCGGCCTTAGGACCGCCCAGGCGGCCCGGTCCGGTGAGGGGGCCGACTTACACACACACTACACTTATACACTACACTTTCACACACCTCCTAAAACTACACCCATACCCGAACTCGACCTCCCGACTCATGTAGGTGATTCACATGGATGGTCCTTAACCCCTAAGCCCTTGGTTAAGAGGGTTAGGAACAACATAGTGAATGCCTCAAATGAGTCCCTTCATGGTTCATGTGGGCTTGATGTGGCTTCATGGCTCAACCAAAATGATTTCATTCCACTCAAGTTTACCCAATCTTCAATTTTCCAAATTTTCAATTTTTGACCCCCGGGACCCTACACCCGCCTAACCTACCCAAAGCCCTTGAAATTACCCAAATTTTTCAAAATCACCTAAAGTACCCAAAATTCCCCAAAATCAATCCCAAACATTTCCACATCACTCAAATTGATCATCCATACCCAAAAATACCAAAAATTCCAAAAATACCTCCCAATACCCTCCAAATACCCAAAATACCCCTCTTAACCCAAAATCCCAAAAATTCAGAAAATTCCCAGAAAATTCCCGAAAATCCCAAATATTCCCAATTTCATTTTGTTCAACTACACCATTGGCCAATTTTTTTAATTTACCCTACTTTTGTCAAAACCCCCAATTTGACCCATTTTAACCCTAAGTGAACCCAATGTCAAACCAAACCTATCCAATTGACCCAAATTCTGGTCCAATTCAATTCTAAACATCAATTCAACATTCCCAACACCAATCTAGACCAAATTCAAGTCCAATTTGATTGACATTTGGATCCAATTTCACTTTTGGCCTTAAAGCCCAATTTGGACCCATGACCCAAACCTAACCCAAACTCACCCAATTCAACTCCAATTAACCCCAAATCTTTTCTAAATCTTCCTTAGAATCCCCACAAGCAAAACACTAACATGATTTGCCCAAAATTTGGACCCAAACCCCACTCAAATTCAACCCAAAGCTAAAAGGCCCAATTTTGTCCTAAACCCAAACCTAACCCAAATGAGCCCAAACCCCAAAATCAAAGCCCAACCAAAGTCAAAACCTCTTTGAAACACTCCCATAAACATTTCTCAACATTAATTTTACATCAATTTCAACCCTAGCCCAACATTGGCCCAACTTGGTCCACTTGGACCTATATTGGCCCATTCACCAAAAGAGCCCAAATTTAACCCAATTCAAACCCAAATCACCCCCAATTTGCTTCAAGTCACTCATGATACATCCATGAGCTAAACCCAACAATTATTTGGCCCAAACTCTTTACAAAATTCCCATCCATAAATTCATTTTTAAACTTAAAGGCCCATTGCTTAAACCATTTTAAAAGCCCATCTTTTACCACATCCAAATGCCCAAAATTGGTCTCAAAGCCCATATGACATTTCCCCTCATCATACTTTCAATTAAACTCAATACCTAAGTCCTAAATTCATCATCAAATCATTCCAAATCAAGTTTCATACAAATTTCCATCAAATTACCAAAAATTCCTAAAATCCATTTTCATGAAATTGACCAAACTTTTTCCAAGCCAAAGGTGAGCCATGAAGCCATGCATGAGCCACATGTGAGCCATGAGAGCCTTGGACACTCCACCATGCCATATTGGGTAAGAAGAGGGAGGGCTTTCCTTAATCCCTAAAGCTCATTAGCCTTAATCATGTTTCACCTAAACTTAAATTTAATCCAAATATATTTGGATGGAGACTTCTCCATGCCAAACCAGTCGATCCCTTTGATCCCCCACAACATCCAAAGCCACCTCGAAGGGTGCACCAAGCCCAAATGGGTGGATTGACCTATTTAGACTCAAAACTAGCCATGCCCCATTCTACTTTGGATCAAAGCCTTTACACATGGCAATTGCCAATTGCTTGCACCAAGTCCCGACCCCGACCCACCCGACCTCGAGGGTGACCCATGCTCGGCCGGCCGGCCACCGAGCCGCCGGAAAACACCATGGCCGAGAGCTCACATGTGAGCCAACTTTGGAATTCTCCTCGCCGAGCCGCCCCATCCCGGCGGCCATTGTAGAATGTTCTTCTCTTGCCTAGAGCAGTCGATCCCAAGCTCTAACTCTCCCCGGAGGCCCTCCACCCTCTCCTATTTAAACACCACCCCTCTCGGCCATGAGAGGTGCCGAAAAAAAACCTTAAGGAAACTCCGCCAAAATTGTTCCAAACTACTCCCCATACACAAAGCACTTGATCCCCACCGAAATCCCCCGCCATTTCTTCTCTCGCGAGCTCAATTTCGCAGTTAAAATCCAAGCCCAAAACCGGGACACTTCTCCACAGGTGAGCCAATCCCCAAATTGATTGGTTCTACACCTTCACCGTACCAAGAGAAGGTGTCCACCAGCAAAAGCCCCATCTCCAGAGCCACCCAGTTGCTCCAGCCTCCAAGCTTTGTGATCGGCCGTGGTCGAAATCCTACCTGAGCAATTCAACGTACTAGGAGACTTCATCCGGAGCTTGCGGGATCCAATCGAAGGTGAAACAACCCTCGGATCGAAGCCACACTTCTCCGAGCAAAGGTATGGCCTCACTCTTCTTCCCGAGCTTCTGAACATTCTCCATTTTTATTGCGTAAATTTCATCCCACATAAACCGTATGGATGGGTTCGTCTTCTCAAGACGAATCCATAGAGCATAAGAACACGAAAATCTATCGAGTATCGAGTGAGATATTAGGGATTTAGTGTGGACGACTCTCTGGTGAGGATGCTCGGGGACGATGAACGGATGCCGTCCATTTAATACACGCGCGGACGGACGGCTCGGATGGCGTCGGACCAGGAGATGGTACGTGAACCGCGGGACCCGGAGCGCTGAGTCAGATGGCGGCGTCGAATGGGAGCGTGACACGCGGCGTTTCGGAGCTGCCGAGGTTAACGCGGCGCCGCGTGGATAAATAGAAAATTAGGGTATTTTTCTATTTATTTAATTCCCTAATCTTCAAAAATTCATAACTTTGTGTAGGAAAATCATAAAAATAAAATAAAAATACCCTCTTACTCAGTGAACAGAGGAGAATAATGTGGAAAAGAAATCATTCAATTTCATCAAGTATTTTATTTTTAATAATTTATTTTCTCTCTGCACATTTTCAATTCTCCATGCATGTATACAATTCACCATGGCGTGAGACCATGTGGCTTTTAAGCCTCCGAATTCGGGAACATTCTCGAATTTTCCAAAGTCGAGGCCACCCCTACGAGAAGTTATTGATTTTTCAAATTCATGTTATCGTTTTCGAGTATTTTAATTCCAATAATTAGCATGTTGTGAAATAAATTCTAGGAAAATTTGGTGATGTTCCTTATGACCAGAGGACGCTAGGAAAAATAGGTTTTGAGTTAATTCATTTAAAATAACCCTAATTGGCTTAAACACCCAAAATGGATCCCTAATTAATTAGAGCTAACCATACAACAAATTGACTTGAAATTAATTCTCCATTGACCTTCAGGATTAGAGGAACCCACCATAAAAATTTGAGGTCAATTAGATTTGGTTAGCCCTACTAAATGGGTTGATTAAGCCATTTATTCAATTTGAACTTTAAAAATTCATAACTTTCAAAATATCTTTCAAAAATTCACCAAATTGGTTTTGGAGCCTCTCTGATATTAGGGGAATTTAAGAAAATTAAAATTTCAATTTTCTAAAAAAGTTGATTTTTAATATTATTTTAATATTTTTAATAATTAAAAATAATAAAAAATCACAAAAATAATAAAATTCACCAAAATGTCATATTTTGAATTTTAATCACTTAGGAATAGACCCCATATTTTTCTTAGGTCTATTTAATGAGATATTAAATTTTAAAGCTCTAGAGTATTTTTAAATTAAAAAAATGTATTTTCTAGCATTTTCACTAAAATAATTATAATAAATCATAGAAAAATTAGAAAATTGCAAAAATTAATTCTCTGGTTTCCTTGATATCAGAGAGATTTTTGAAAAATGTAAAATTCATTTTTCAATATTTATTTTATTTTTAAATTAATTAACACTCCAAAATTTAAAATAATTATAATAAAAATAATATAATTCAAAAAATCACCAAAATTGGTCCAAGTGGTCCTCTGGTCATTAGGAATGTCCTCTAATTTTCTTAAGGATGGAAACTTTCCCTTGGTCATGTTATTAAATTTTCCTTGGAAATCTCTATTTTCTACCAAAAATAATTATATAAATAAATTAAATACAGAAAAATCACATTTTCTCCTCTCATGTCTTTTCTGACATATGCGTGAAGTCACATAAAAATTTCAAGTTCATTTAAGCTCAATTTAGTGAGTTATGAAATTATTAAGCTTAAAGGGTAAAGTGGTAATTAAAATTTTAATCCTTAATTAAAACTTTAGGTTTAATAAAAAAATTAATAAGTAAAATATTTGATCCTAATCTGATTTGGATGATTGAAACTTAAATAATTAAAGAGTAGAAACTCATTAAGCAATTTAAAATAATTAACCCTTAATTAAATAATTGATTAAATTTGGGAAGAATAATAAAATTAGAATTATTAAAATAGGGATATTATTAGGAAGAGATTTATTCTTTAATTTAAAAATCCCTAAATTAATCATCTCATTAATTTTCAATTCTTAATTAAAGTGATAACTCAAATTTAAAATATTAAAAGACTTAATCATTAAACTAAAGTTAAATTATTAAACTCTTTTAAAATTTCAATTAAAGTTAAAAATAAGATTAAATTAAAAATTAAATTAAATTAAATAAATTAAATTGAATTAAATTAAATTAAATCAGATTAAATTAAATTAAAAATTAAATTAAATTAAGTTAAATAAACAAATTAAATTAAATTAAATGAATTAAATTAATTTAAATTAAATTAAATAAATAAAATCAAATTTAGATTAAATTAAATTAAATAAACAAATTAAATTAAATTAAATTAAATTAAATTAAATTAAATTAAATTAAATTAAATTAAATTAAATTAAATTAAAATTAAATCAAATTAAATTAAATTAAAGGAAATTAAATCAAATTAAAATTAATTTAACATCAAATCAAATTAAATTGAATTAAATTGAATTAAATTGAATTAAATTGAATTAAATTAAATTAAAATTAAATTAAATAAAATAAAATTAAATTAAATTAAATTAAATTGAATTAAATAACATCACAGCAGAGATTTATTCCAAATGTGACGATCTACAAAATTCCCAGAAAAGAAAATGCTTTAGCAGATGCTTTAGCTCGTCTCGCAAAAGAATTTGCCTGTTTGCAAGATGAATCGATGGAAGTGTCGGTTCACGGACGTCGAGTCCTATCACAGCTCGACATAGTACACAATACACAAATCGAAAAAGAAAAAGAATCGACTGCAATAAGTGACGTAAAAACACGTAAGATCGGCGACAGCCATTAGTAGACTACCCGCAAAAGGAAAGCTACCGGACGATAGGTCGTTGGCCCATCGATCAAGAAAAGAACTCGTCTTACGCATTAATAAACAACACATTGTACAGAAGGTCTTTTAATCAAATGTGGCTAAGGTGCCTAAGAGGGTCCGAGGCCCGTGAAATTGTTAAAGAGGTGCATTCAGGACTCTGTGGCGCTCACCAATCGGGTCCGAAGATGAAAATGAAGATTAAAAGACTAGGATATTATTGGCCCTCGATGATGACCGACCGCATGAAAATCGCCAAGAGCTGTCACCAATGCCAAGTGCACGGAGTGGTTCTACACCAACCTCCAAATGTGCTACACCCGACAATTGTGTCGTGGCCATTTGAATGTTGGGGTACGGATATAGTGGGTCCGATAGAACCACCATCTTCTAAAGGACATCGCTTCATTCTTGCAGCTACAGATTACTTTTCCAAGTGGGCGGAGGCGGCTCCATTTAGAGAAGTGAAAGCACACCACGTGCTACGGCTTTTCAAGAGCCAAGTTGTCTACCGTTTCGTGAGTGCCGCGCAGATCATCTCGGATAATGGGTCAGCATTCGAAGCACACAAATTAACAATTTTGTCGTGAGACACGGAATCGACTGGCGATACTCAACAATTTACTACCCAAGAGCAAACGGCCTCGCTGAGGCTTTTAATAAAACCCTCGTTCAAATTTTAAAGAAAACTTTGGACGATAATAAGAGAAATTGGCACGAGAAGTTGTTAGAAGCCTTATGGGCCTACCGGACAACCTTCAAACTCCTACTCAAGCTACACCTTACGCTCCGGTGTATGGGTCCGAGGCAAGTGTTACCTTTAGAGGTTCGGACTTCCTTCACTCGGAATTGCAGCTTGCAAACAAGATCACGACGAAGAGAACGCCAAATTAAGACTAGAAGAATTAGAAAGCCCGGAAGGGAAAAGACTTGCAGCACAGACGAGAATTTAGAACTATACCAAGCTAAGATGGTTCAAGCCCATGACAAACTGGTCCGCCCAAGAACCTTCAAAGTTGGTGACTTAGTTCTCGCTCTCAAAAGACCTATTCTTACACACCGCAAGATAGGAGGAAAATTTGAACCCACTTGGGAAGGACCGTTTGTGGTCAAGCAAGTATACTCGGGGAGGTTCCTACCAGCCTAGTGAATTGCCGTGGAGAACGACATATGCTTCGATCAACGGACGATACTTGAAAAAGTATTACGCTACCCGATGTTTCGAAGGAATGAATTCTTCATCCCTAAGAAACACGGCGAAGTAATTACTTATGATTGGGTCCGAACCCAAAAAAAATAATAAAATGTGCTAAAATAAATAAAATCATGATAATAAAATTTTCCTTGTTTTCTTTTCCAAATCAAAATCTCTTCCCTGATCTTATCCTACATCATTCCTGTTAAATTTGAAAATACAAAAAAATATAATATAAAAAAAAATGTCTTTAATAAACATTTTCTTAATGTTCTTGTTCTTAGTACAACCCCTGATCCTTTTCCTTGTCTTTTCGCAGGAAATGTCGATCGGCGGTTGGTCCCGAACTTTAGAAATGGCGTAAGCCTCGCACTCGATGAAAAGAGGGTGAAAGATGGAGCGATAATCGAGATCGACTCGAACCTCGCACCAGCGAGCCTACAAGACGAGGAAAGTGACCGGGTCCCGCCGACCGAGAAGAACCGCCTCGGCAAACAAGTGATGAAAGTGGGTGGCCCAAGCCACCAATCTAGCAACGAAGAAAAGAAAAACAAACACTCGAAGAAGATAAGAAAATGAAGTCCGTAGTCGCTACGGCAGAGGGCAGCTTGTCGCCGCCGCGCCCACGCTCATTCAAGAAGTTCGAAGAGCTACTCTCACAGCCCACGCAACGAAGAAATAAGAATCGCCGTATCCGTAAGATGTTAACAAAACTAGTCGCGACCAAAGCACGACGAGACAGCTGCTACACGCCGCACGTACACTTCAAGGACACCGGTTCACCGAGAACCCGAAGAAAGGAGGCCACCTCCTAGGATAACAGTAAAGGACCGTGGAAATCTCACAAAAACCGAAGAAAGAAGGCTACCACGCCACCGGATAGAACCACCGGCAATGCATGACCTTGTTGCGAAGCAACCCCGAGGGATGTCCCGACGTACATCATCCCCGATGAGCCGAGGTATGCAGGAGAACGTGAAGGGATCGAACCGTATATCCCACAATATGTCACCGAGCCTCGCCATCCGCAGATCATTTCGAATACGAGCCGGAGAGAATGCAAAATGTTGAAAAGAAAACCTTCGAATACTTCGAGAGAATTGGAGGCGGAAGAATCAATATACTGTGAGGGCCTCGAGCTACATACGTACGTATTCTCGTAGTATGAACAACCGCAAATCGTGGATTGCATCCGGATTTGAAAAGAATGGGCCGAGCAGAGCCGCCTAAGAGAAAACACATACTCGAACCCCGGAGATGGATGCCGTGGAAAGGAAGAATCACAATACAATGTGGATGCTCGTTACAACTTCATGGAGGACAGAAGGGAAACCCGCCGGAATACTCCGTCATGGCCAAGTGGATCCGATGCCATTAGTCATCAAGAGAATGGTAAAGAGATCGATAACATGGAGGGTACTCGCCGCAGATTGCATACCCAATAACCGCATTATTAACATCTACAAGCAGGGCGACCGCATACCCGAACACATAGATCACCACGACTTTGTCGGACCTTTCGCACGCCTCTTTCCCGAACGAGTGTAACATCATGTTCGGATCCGACCTCGGGATAGCAGAGCCCAGGTGAGTTCCGAGGGCCGCTGAAGATACCATTACCGGTAGGTTCCGTCATGATACCGAAGGGCAACGGAGTAGATATCGCTAAGCATTGCATACCAGAGTACCAGCAGAAGCGGATCTCAATTACTTTCGAAGAATGGACGACGGAAGACACCTTACCATTTCCAGCCGGACCCGAGCTAGAGAGCCTCCGACCTTACGAGTCGTGAGTTACATGGAAAATATCACACCTCCAATGTACATCTATACGACATCCTTGCCAAGGATGGCTTAGAAGGTGATGTTATCGACCATGTACCCCACTATTCGGACATGGATTTTTGACGGATGCTTCTTTTGATGGATCGACGAAGATCATACATAGTCCGTTTCGAGTCTACATGGATTGTATGAAATATATGCCGATCAAGTTGTATGATGTATCTTCGACATGATTGGAATGAAAGTGACCATGTCACATTTTTTCGCCTTCACCTCTTTTGTGCAAATTGATCGGGAAACGCCATTAAAGTTAAATGAACTTTGAACAAAGAACAGAAAAGAAACAAAAAGGATAAAAGAAAACTTTTCTTAAAAAATCTAAAAATGTCGAACACCAAATCCACATGAACACCAAATAAATGACAAAAAAAAACGGGATAGTTAAAGGACAAACAAAGCAAATTTAAAGCCCAAATTGAATTCTAGTTTAAACCCGTCTTCTCAAACCCTCCAATCCTTCTTCAAATCAAGATCTATTCTAGACCTCCCTTGAAACCCTCTCTCGGGATGATTTCAGAATCACGAAAAATTTTCAATTTGATCCGGATGGCATCGGTTTGTACCCTTCGCCAAGTAATCGACTTTGATTGATTCCCATGGGATATGAAACACTTTCATATCTCATTTCGATCTCCTCGCTAAATCCAAATCTCCACAAGAAATTTCAATTCTAAAATTTCGAGATCGGTACCTAAATTTCGGTTCTCATTCCGAGATCGATACCTAAATTTCGATTCTCATCCGAATCGATACCTAAATTTCAATTCAAAATTTCCGAGACCGGTACCTAAATTCCAGCTCTCACTCCGAGATCGATACCTAAATTTCGATTCTCATCCGAATTGATACCTAAATTTCAATTCAAAATTTCCGAGATCGGTACCTAAATTCCAGTTCTCATTCCGAAATCGATACCTAAATTTCTATTCTCATCCGAATTGATACCTAAATTTCAATTCAAAATTTCCTAGACTGGTACCTAAATTCCAGTTCTCATTCCGAGGTCGATACCTAAATTTCGATTCTCTTTTGAATTGATACCTAAATTTCAATTCTAAACTTCCGAGGCCGGTACCTAAATTCCGAGTCCTCTTCCTTCGAGGTCGGTACTTAAATTCCGACTCTCATTCGAGATCGATACCTAAATTTTGATTCTCTTTTGAATTGATACCTAAATTTCAATTCTAAACTTTCGAGATCGGTACCTAAATTCCAGCTCTCATTTCGAGACTAGTACCTAAATTCTAGTTCTCATTTCGAGATCGATACCTAAATTTTGATTCTCTTTTGAATTGATATCTAAATTTCAATTCTAAACTTTCGAGACTAGTACCTAAATTCCAGCTCTCATTTCGAGACTAGTACCTAAATTCTAGTTCTCATTCCGAGATCAGTACCTAAATTCTGATTCTCATCATTTTCGAGGTCGATACTTAAATTTCGACTCTCCTTCGAGATCGATACTTAAATTTCAATTCTCATCCCTTTCGAGATCGCACCTAAATTCCGATTCTCATCCTTTGCAATCGACACTTAAACTCGATTCCCACTCCGAGGCCGGTACCTAAATTCCGGCTTTCTTGCAATCCCGAGACGGAACCTGTGTTTCAATTCTCGTTTCAAATCTAAATTTTCTCAAATTAATTTTAAATCAAACTTCAATCTAAAATAAAAAAATCAGAATCTAAAATTACACATCCGAACTTAAGCCGAAACAAACCGAAATCTAAATCGAAATTCCCCGCATCATGTGATTTGGAATTCACCTCCTTTTCCTTTCCCCGGCCGAGAGTTCGGGAATCTCCAGCTTCGTAGATATACTCGACACTCCCCAGCAGAAACTCTTCTACTTCGTCCTAAGTTTGTCACTTGGACATCCGTGTTTGTTTTGCTGATCACTTCGGTCAACACCAATACGCGCGGTGTGCTCCGTCACTCACCACACCTATCGGGGTTCATTTGTCGACCTCATTTTCGATGAGGTCTTCTCTTCTTCTTTTTAGTACTTCAGGATCTAGCCTTAAGCTTTTCCTTTCGACTATCTTAGAGGACTAGAATTGGGATCCACCATCTAGAATTTCAAACCACTTCTTAACTCCCCGCAAACTCCACAAACTCGATCGTAGACCCCTAATCACCTAGAGGGTCGAAATCAAATGTGGAAGTTTAAAGGATGAGTTCCTATGGGACTCTTTGGCCTTAGGACCGCCCGGTGGCCTCGGTCCGGTGAGGGGCCGACTTACACACACACTACACTTATACACTACACTTTCACACACCTCCTAAAACCACACCCATACCCAAGCTTGACCTCCCGACTTATGTAGGTGATTCACATGGATGGTCCTTAACCCATAAGCCCTGGGTTAAGAGGGTTAGGAACAACATAGTGAATGCCTCAAATGAGTCCCTTCATGGCTCATGTGGGCTTGATGTGGCTTCATGGCTCAACCAAAATGATTTCATTCCACTCAAGTTTACCCAATCTTCAATTTTCCAAATTTTCAATTTTCGACCCCCGGACCCTACACCCGCCTAACCTACCCAAAGCCCTCAAATTACCCAAAATTTTCAAAATCACCTAAATTACCCAAAATTCCCCAAAATCAATCCCAAATATTTCCACATCACTCAAATTGATCATCCATACCCAAAAATACCAAAAATTCCAAAAATACCTCCCAATACCCTCCAAATACCCAAAATACCCCTCTTAACCCAAAATCCCAAAAATTCAGAAAATTCTCAGAAAATTCCAAAAAATCTCAAATATTCCGAATTTCATTTTGTTCAACTACACCATGGGCCAATTTTGTCAATTTACCCTACTTTTGTCAAAACCCCCAATTTGACCCATTTTAACCCTAAGTGAACCAATGTCAAACCAAACCTATCCAATTGACCCAAATTCTGGTCCAATTCAATTCTAAACTTAAATTAAACATTCCCAACACCAATTTAGACCAAATACAACTCCAATTTGATTGACATTTGGATCCAATTTCACTTTTGGCCTTAAAGCCCAATTTGGACCCATGACCCAAACCTAACCCAAACTCACCCAATTCAACTCCAATTAACCCCAAATCTTTTCTAAATCTTCCTTAGCATCCCCACAAGCAAAACACTAACATGATTTGCCCAAAATTTGGACCCAAACCCCACTCAAATTCAACCCAAAGCTAAAAGGCCTAATTTTGACCTAAACTCAAACCTAACCCAAATGAGCCCAAACCCCAAAATCAAAGCCCAACCAAAGTCAAAACCTCTTTGAAACACTCCCATAAACATTTCTCAACATTAATTTTACATCAATTTCAACCCTAGCCCAACATTGGCCCAACTTGGTCCACTTGGACCTATATTGGCCCATTCACCAAAAGAGCCCAAATTTAATCCAATTCAAACCCAAATCACCCCAATTTGCTTCAAGTCACTCATGATACATCCATGAGCTAAACCCAACAATTATTTGGCCCAACCTCTTTACAAAATTCCCATCCATAAATTCATTTTTAAACTTAAAGGCCCATTCCTTAAACCATTTTAAAAGCCCATCTTTTACCACATCCAAATGCCCAAAATTGGTCTCAAAGCCCATATGACATTTCCCCTCATCATACTTTCAATTAAACTCAATACCTAAGTCCTAAATTCATCATCAAATCATTCCAAATCAAGTTTCATACAAATTTTCATCAAATTACCAAAAATTCCTAAAATCCATTTTCATGAATTTGATCAAACTTTTTCCAAGCCAAAGGTGAGCCATGAAGCCATGCATGAGCCACATGTGAGCCATGAGAGCCTTGGACACTCCACCATGCCATATTGGGTAAGAAGAGGGAGGGCTTTCCTTAATCCCTAAAGCTCATTAGCCTTAATCATGTTTCACCTAAACTTAAATTTAATCCAAATATATTTGGATGGAGACTTCTCCAAGCCAAACCAGTCGATCCCTTTGATCCCCCACAGCATCCAAAGCCACCTTGAAGGGGGCACCAAGCCCAAATGGGTGGATTGACCCATTTAGACTCAAAACTAGCCATGCCCCATTCTACTTTGGATCAAAGCCTTTACACATGGCAATCGCCAATTGCTTGCACCAAGTCCCAGCCCCGGCCCACCCGACCTTGAGGGTGACCCATGCTCGGCCGGCCGGCCACCGTGCCGCCGGAAAACACCATGGCCGAGAGCTCACATGTGAGCCAACTTTGGAATTCTCCCTTGCTGAGCCGCCCCATCCCCAGCTGACCATTGTAGCTGTTCTTCTCTTGCCAAGAGCAGGTCGATCCCAAGCCCTAACTCTCCCCGGGAGGCCCTCCACCCTCTCCTATTTAAACACCACCCCTCTCGGCCATGAGAGGTGCTGAAAAAAACCTTAAGGAAACTCGCCAAAATTGTTCCGTACTACTCCCCATACACAGAGCACTTGATCCCCACCGAAATCCCCCGCCATTTCTTCTCTGCGAGCTCAATTTCGTAGTCGAAATCCAAGCCCAAAACCGAGACACTTCTCCACGGTGAGCCAATCCCCAAATTGATTGGTTCTACACCTTCACCGGACTAAGAGAAGGTGTCCACCAAGCAAAAGCCCCATCTCCGAGCCACCCGGCTTGCTCCGAGCCTCCAAGCTTTGTGATCTAGCCGTGGTCGAAATCCTACCTGAGCAATTCACTGGACCGAGAGACTTCATCCGGAGCTTGTTGGGATCCAATCGAAGGTGAAACAACCCTCGGATCAAAGCCACACTTCTCCGAGCAAAGGTATGGCCTCACTCTTCTTCCCGAGCTTCTGAACATTCTCCATTTTTATTGCATAAATTTCATCCCACATAAACCGTATGGATGTGTTCGTCTTCTCAAGACGAATCCATAGAGCATAAGAACACGAAAATCCATCGAGTTTCAAGTGAGATATTAGCGATTTAGTGTGGACGGCTCTCGGGTGAGGACGCTCTGGGACGATGAACGGATGCCGTCCATTTAATACACGCGCGGACGGACGGCTCAGATGGCTTCGGACCAGGAGATGGTAAGTGAACCGCGGGACCCGGAGCGCTGAGTCAGATGGCGGCATCGAATGGGGGCGTGACACGCGGCGTTTCGGAGCTGCCGAGGTTGACGCGGCGTCGCGTGGATAAATAGAAAATTAGGGTATTTTTCTATTTATTTAATTCCCTAAACTTCAAAAATTCATAACTTTGTGTAGGAAAATCATAAAAATAAAATAAAAATACCCTCTTGCTCAGTGAACAGAGGAGAATAATGTGGAAAAGAAATAATTCAATTTCATCAAGTATTTTATTTTTAATAATTTATTTTCTCTTTGCACATTTTCAATTCTCCATGCATGTATACAATTCACCATGGCATGAGACCATAGGGCTTTTGAAGCCTCTGAATTTGGGAACATTCCCTGAATTTTCCAAAATCAGAGGCCACCCCTATGAGAAGTTATTGATTTTTCAAATTCATGTTACTGTTTTGAGTATTTTAATTCCAATAATTAGCATGTTGTGAAGTAAATTTTAGGAAAATTTGGTAATGTTCCTTATGACCAGAGGACCCTAGGAAAAATAGGTTTTGAGTTAATTCATTTAAAATAACCCTAATTGGCTTAAACACCCAAAATGGATCCCTAATTAATTAGAGCTAACCATACAACAAATTGACTTGAAATTAATTCTCCATTGACCTTCCGGATCAGAGGAACCCACCATAAAAATTTGAGGTCAATTAGATTTGGTTAGCCCTATTAAATGGGTTGATTAAGCCATTTAGTCAATTTGAACTTTAAAAATTCATAACTTTCAAAATATCTTTCAAAAATTCACCAAATTGGTTTTGGAGCCTCTCTGATATTAGGGGAATTTAAGAAAATTAAAATTTCAATTTTCTAAAAAAGTTGATTTTTAATATTATTTTAATATTTTTAATAATTAAAAATAATAAAAAATCACAAAAATAATAAAATTCACCAAAATGTCATATTTTAAATTTTAATCACTTAGGAATAGACCCCATATTTTTCTTAGGTCTATTTAATGAGATATTAAATTTTAAAGCTCTAGAGTATTTTTAAAATTAAAAAAATGTATTTTCTAGCATTTTCACTAAAATAATTATAATAAATCATAGAAAAATCAGAAAATTGCAAAAATTGATTCTCTGGTTTCCTTGATATCAGAGAGATTTTTGAAAAATGTAAAATTCATTTTTCAACATTTATTTTATTTTTAAATTAATTAACACTCCAAAACTTAAAATAATTATAATAAAAATAATATAATTCAAAAAATCACCAAAATTGGTCCAAGTGGTCCTCTGGTCATTAGGAATGTCCTCTAATTTTCTTAAGGATGGAAACTTTCCCTTGGTCATGTTATTAAATTTTCCTTGGAAATCTCTATTTTCTACCAAAAATAATTATATAAATAAATTAAATACAGAAAAATCACATTTTCTCCTCTCATGTCTTTATTGACATATGAGTGAAGTCACATAAAAATTTCAAGTTCATTTAAGCTCAATTTATGAAATTATTAAGCTTAAAAGGTAAAGTGGTAATTAAAATTTTAATCCTTAATTAAAACTTTAGGTTTAATAAAAAAATTAATAAGTAAAATATTTGATCCTAATCTGATTTGGATGATTGAAACTTAAATAATTAAAGGGTAGAAACTCATTAAGTAATTTAAAATAATTAACCCTTAATTAAATAATTGATTAAATTTGGGAAGAATAATAAAATTAGAATTATTAAAATAGGGATATTATTAGGAAGAGATTTATTCTTTAATTTAAAAATCCCTAAATTAATCATCTCATTAATATTCAATTCTTAATTAAAGTGATAACTCAAATTTAAAATATTAAAAGACTTAATCATTAAACTAAAGTTAAATTATTAAACTCTTTTAAAATTTCAATTAAAGTTAAAAATAAGATTAAATTAAAAATTAAATTAAATAAAATAAATTAAATTGAATTAAATTAAATTAAATCAGATTAAAATAAATTAAAAATTAAATTAAATTAAGTTAAATAAACAAATTAAATTAAATTAAATGAATTAAATTAAATTAAATAAATAAAATCAAATTTAGATTAAATTAAATTAAATAAACAAATTAAATAAAATTAAATTAAATTAAATTAAATTAAACTAAATTAAATTTTATTAAATTAAATTAAATTAAATTAAAATTAAATCAAATTAAATTAAATTAAAGGAAATTAAATCAAATTAAAATTAATTTAACATCAAATCAAATTAAATTGAATTAAATTGAATTAAATTGAATTAAATTAAATTAAAATTAAATTAAATTAAAATTAAATTAAATTAAATTAAATTAAATTAAATTAAATTAAATTAAATTGAATTAAATAACATCACCTAAGACATAAAGAAATTAAATAAATCAACTTGAACACTATTCTAAACTTAAACCCATTAATTGAAATTAAATTAAATCACAAACCATTTAAACACCGATTTACCCTCGAAAGCTTTAGTTGTCATAACTCCTAAAATGTAATGTTAAATGAAATGTTACTTCACTTATAGTGACATTCAAACATCCTAGTTCACCGAGTAAGATAATAACAAAACTTAACTAAACCTCGTACTGTTAATTCATTTGTGTAATCGAATTCATTTGGACTTAAAACAATCCTGAAATATTGAAAAGATGTTTAAGATTTTCCTTAAGCACTTCCTCGATATGATAGGATGTTCATAAGAACAATTGAACTTAATTGTTCTTTGATGAAGAAAATCGTCCTCAAACCAAAACACAAGGAACCTAGACGTCATAGGAAATGACTAGCTATATGATTAGGAATTTGGTAGAAAACCATAACCCTTACCTTAGCTTTACCTAGGAACTTGCTTAAATATTCTAATTGTGTTTTAAGTGCAGCTTGGGATGACGGGAAGACCCTCCAGGTACGCTTTTATTTTATTGCAATTTACTTTCTTGCAATTTACATTATTGCAATTTATTTAACCGCATCGCACTTACTTTTCTTGCATGATAAACAATTGTTGCATGAAAACCCACACCTTTAGGATAGTCCCTAAAACTGAAACCAAAACTAAGTTAAAAGTTATTGCAAGATAAAATTCACCGCCGCAACATTTCAAAATATAAAACAACTCAAAATTTAATCACAAACAGTAACACAAAACTACAATTACAACTAAATTAAAACGTCCCGTCGGATGATCGGGAATACCTCGGATGATGTAACCTACGTGTTGCTAACGGGATTTCCCACGGCCTAAATGAAAGTGTGGAACTCATTCAGCTGAGTTTAGCAAATTCATCCGGACTAAGTGAATCCGATAAAAATAATGATGCCGTAAGGATGGAACCGTGGGATCTTAACCGGTGTCGTTATAATCAACTTTAAGATTTGTTTTAATTAAAATATTGAAAACACTTGGAAATTAAGATTTCTATAAACCAAAACACTTTTCTCATCCCCCGATTTATGACTTCTAAAACTAAACCTCTCGCAACAACAAGAAGCTTCGGAGCATGGTGGGCAGCACGACCATCGTCATCAGCAAAACCTGAATCTACATCAGTAAAACTTTCCTAGAATTAAATAACAAAGCCATAGGACTTCGAGGTAGTTTGCCTAGTGCAACATAAATCCTCAACTCTTTGTTAGGCATTTGCATTACAAATTAAGCCCTAACCGGTCTTAGGATTCTGAGGTAGTCGTCTGATACGACATAACCCTCACATCTTCGAGGCTGTTTGTATGATTCTATCATATAAATATAAGCCCTAATTAATTAAAATTGGCAAGACTGAAATGTTAAATAAATATTAGGACTTTCCTAAATTCAAGCCAAACAATAGGATAGTCGGAAATTACCGAAGTTCGCTTCGAATCCGAAATTTCTCCTACTTTTCTTCCTTTGAATTCCCAAAATAAAATGTTCCAAATTTGATCCATTCCCTATCGAAATTCCAAAATTCAATCCTTTAAAAACTTAAACTTTGAAATTCTCGAGAGCGTAACTATCGATTATTATCGAGAGTTTTCTTAGGTGATTCTCGTCACTTAAGATGTAATTAACTATAGGGGCTTGCCCTTATAGGGAATTTTAAAGAACCCGTGTAATATAAACCCCGTTTAATGCTTTCATGTTAAGCGTGGGAATTTGTCGGCTTATAAAATTGGTTCGCAGACCAAACGGATGTCACAAATCTTCTAGTTTATTTAATCGAGCCCCACCATTAAGCAGTGTGTCTATCCTTAGGGATAGGTACACGGTTTGTGGTGTGGTGTTCGTTTATATAAACTATTTGGGATGTGAGATCGGTTTCATCTCATATCTTAAAACCTTCAAATTTAAAATTATTTTTAAAATCAAATACTACTTTTCAAATTATTTATTTAAATTAAATTAAAAATTCGCCGACAATTTCTGTCAGGCGACCCCCTTTTCAAAATAAAATACATAACCTAAAAATATGCCGACAACCTTCCATTAAAGTGCAATATCATTCAAAATAGGTATAAAAATGTGCATAAAAATACTATATATTTTAGGTGTATCAAAATCCCCCAAACTTAAAATGTTACTTGTGCTCAAGTGACAGTTAATCTCATAGAACATTTTAGCATGCAAACTATGTAATGAGTTACTTAGGAAGATAGCAAAATTTTTTTCTAGAAATGGAATAGTCCAATTTAGAAAAAATTCAGTAATTAAAACCAACTTAAAGTTTAGAAAGTCTTTAAGTAAAGGAAAATGACAAATATAAGGTTCTATCTAATTTAGAAATATTTGTAGATTCTTCAAAATATAGGATTCAAACACTTATTTTTCTCACTTAAAAATCTTTATTTGAAAATAATTTTACTTACTATATTATAACCTTAAGCTTTAGATTTTCTTTGAACTTATATATTAAACTTTAGGTATGAAATCAATTTTTGATTAGGCCCTTAAATCTTCAAGCTTCTCCTCCCTTTTCATATACTCTTTTTTCAATTTTTCTTTTTTTCTTTTTTATTTTTTTATAAGGCAAGGATTACTATATCTGGATAGGCCTTTAATGATTTTGAATTCCACCCTTCCATTTAAAATAAAGGTCAAATATACATCTTTCACTTCAAAATCATAATAATAATATTTGAAAATTACTCTTCAATAAAAGAAATTTAAGTGTTGAAGAATAAAAGTCAAATATTCTATTTATCCAAAAATGCAAAACTTCTTACTAAATACAGTTTAACTTTATTTAACACCTCTTCATTAAGAAAATTTTAACTTTAAGTGTTTCATGATTACTAAAAATTTTAACTAAATTTTTTTATTCATTTCTATATTCAAAATTTTTTTTCTCCTAATATAACTTCATGTACATAATTGTTAATAAAAAATAAGATTTATTTTAAGTATCCTTGAGAATCAAATACAATTTTAGGTTTTTTTTTTGAAAATCTTTGTTTTTAAAATCCCCCCCAAAACTTTAATTCTTAGTTAAAATAAAACATTTAAGCATAAGAAATGATACATGGGTGAGAAAAAAAAACTGACATATCATGCTTGCAAGAATTTTTAATATCTTAAAATGCAAGTATAACAATTTAAATAACAGGAGTAAAATGAAATCAAATTTAGTTTTTTTTTATACAAATACAAGTAAAAATTTCAAAAAGACTTCTACAGTAGTGGAGGTTTTCAAAGTAAATACACACCAACTAAAATAACACACTGATACAGATAAAACATCAATACAAAAAACAACAAACACATCTGAATATGCATAACAGAAAAAATAATACAAACTACAGTTTTACATACTATTAAGGTTCATATCACAACACAATAATCAAACTAATTACTAACAAAACAAAAATTAGCAACAATAATAACAACACTGCAACGAAAATAAATAACATTAATATACTCATCATCCTCATCATCATTATCATCCTGCTCGTTCTAATCCCTAGATGGCACATAAGGTATGTAGAATGGATGAGGGGGCATCTCAAAGACTCGATCACCTCTAATCAGTCTATCCAAATATTGCTGATAACTCTCCTCATACTCATCATGTTTCACAATATATCTTTCTACATTATCTATCTTACCATCCATATCTTTCAGATGCTCCCGAGTAAGACTCACTTTTTTCAAAATTTTTCTTAATGAACTAGTCTGTGAATCAGTAGATGATGATGGACATGAAGTAGAAACACGAGAAGTAGATGCAGCAGAAGCAGAATCAGAAGCAGTAGAAGCCATACCAAATCCTCCTCTCCAACCAAAATCTGAATGTACAGTGTAAGCACCAACATTTACATTGGTAATTGGACTTAATGGCTGAAGTACTTCTTCCCAGGTTTCAAACTTCACTCCAGATCGTTCACTTAATGAATGAATCAAGGAAGGAAATCCCATACCTGCAGTAGTGGTTTATCTAGCACTGTTCAAAACATAATCATAAATTATTCCTCCAATGTCAATAGGCTTCCCTTGCTGAATACAGTGGTTCAACACAGCTCTTTCTCTCGTTACTTCACCAGTGTGGCTTGAAGGTAACAACTTAGATGAGATAAAATAATGTCATGCCTTAGAAATGGCATTCAATTTGGAAGCAGGAAAGTTCACTCTTCTATGATTTATTATTTTCCATAACCCTCTTCCATCAGTCAGAAATTCAATAATCTCATCTAACTCTCCTTCCGTAGGATGATAGTTAGAATAAAAACAAAACATGTCAGGAGGTAGTTCATAAAAAGTATTGATTGCCCCAGAAGAAAAGTTAACCTCATGCCTCCTAACCATCACTTGATTCTCTTCCGCATCGTGCAAATTTACATAAAATTCTCGAACCACGTAAACAACAAGCAATAGCATGAGAAGCAACAGAAATTCTTCCAGTTCCTTCTAGCAATCATTTCTTCAATAACCTCTCCTGGTTTACTAAACACTTGCTCAGGAATCAACTTACGTGACTGCAATGCATTGACATATCATTCCTCAACCCTCATACTAACAAATTTTTCAGAATCAAATCTTGTCTTTTCTCGTGCACGCTTTGACTTTGGAGCCATCTCTAAAAATTCACGAAAAAAAATCACCATAAAATCCAAAATCAAACTAAACTTGCTAAAATATCTTCCAAAAGATATTTTCACTAAATCCAAGCAATTTCTCAAGTTTTTCCTCAAATTTTCACCATGAATAGTGATTTTAAGATTTTCCAAAATGTACTCAAAATACATGATGAAAATAAAAAAAATTTTACTTAGGAGTAGTGCTCTTACCTCAAGGAATCCAAATCTAACAATTTTTGTTGAGATAGGTTCTTAAATGATCCACAATATGATTCCCTTGCCTCTCTTTGGTGATAGACCGAAGGTTGAAGACGATGCAGCGGTTTAAAAATGGCATTTTTTTGGTTTTTAACTGTTGGTAACCTATTTTCATGAACTGGCGCCTAAGCGCGAACTATCGGCGCTTAGCCTTGAAATCTGGCGCTTAAGTGCTGACACTTTGGCGCTTAGCCACCAATACCCAAATATTTACAATAATGGTATATGCACTAAAATACTTGGTTAATCACCCTTAATTACTCCAAAATAATTATTTCTCCCCACATAAATCTTCAATATTCCAAATCAAAATTAAATATCCATTGATTCCATACAAATTTCACACAAACACAAACTTTATATTAAAATAAACATAACACTTAATACAACTCTAGAATTTCTATCCACACATAAAGGATGTAATTCTCTAAAAACAAGAGACTTTAATCTCAAACTGATAAGTATACATCTCTAGGATGTAACCATCACATCATCAGGCTTAGTTAATACTGAAATATAAACACTAAACACACTAAACATAACACACAAGAACACTAAACATAACACATAAGAACACTGAACAAATAAAAATAAAACACTCTTAATTCCATTCTCCATTAGGCGGATTATTTCCAGGACTACTATTATTCTCATTTGACCCTTTTGGAATATAAATTTGATAGAACGGGCGATAATTGTTCATTCTTACATCTTTCTCTTCAATCCATTTGTTTTTCACGAACATCGCCTTATCTGCCTCTTCCACATACCTTGAATGACTGAATTGCATCTTGAGTTGCCATCCCATGTGCTCCAACTGCAAATTAGTTTCATTAATCTTTACTTCCATTGAAGTCACTCGGGCTTCAATATTTGCTATCATTTCTGCAATATCTTGAATACTAACAGCGAGATAACCATTGAAAAATTCTTTAGCACTATCACTATTGAACTTACTTTTATCAGAATCTTGCTTCTTTTTCATCTCCTTCTCCCAGGAAGACATGATGCACTCAAAACTCTCTTCTTAAGACTCAGAAATGAAATAGGACATGGGGCAAGTGTTTCTCTTAAATCTGGTCCTTTTTATATACATGGGAAGTGCTAAATCTGTCCCAAGACGTTTTAAAACTCCAAAATATTTTCCAAAACTTCTCCCCCATGATCTAGGCTTCTAGAACCTCATTTTTCACATTTTTTATAACTGCGGCACCTAAGCGCCAACGAGTCGGCGCTTAGCCTTCAGTACTCAATTTAGCACAAGTCTGCTAAGTGTCTAAATTTTCATTCTGACTTCTCCAATTCCTCAATTAAGGTCAAATAAACTCTACTATAGTTTAAAAAACTCCAAATTACTACCACCAAAAACTTAAAACAAATCAAACAAAGCAAACAAAGCTCACAAAACAAACAAAAAGCAAAGCACACCGATAATTATGAATTGCCTCTTACAAAGCGCTTGTTTTAACGTCTTCAGCCTGACATAACCAGAACTCATTCTGAGTGACCCAACATCAAATTATTATCAGATTTAGATTTATTGACTGAAAAATATGGTTTAAGTCTATGTCTGTTAACTTTAAATATTTTTTAATCTTAGGATCTTGAATATCTACAGCTCCATAAAAATAAACTTTTATCACAATCAATGGACCCGTCCACCTGGACTTAAGTTTTCTAGAAAATATTTTCAATCTAGCATTATACAGTAAAACTTTTTGTCCTGGTACAAGATTTTTAGTAAAAATCTTCCGATGATGCCATAACTTCATCTTTTCCTTATAAATCTTAGCATTTTCATAAGATTCATTCCTTATTTCTTCAAGATCATTCAATTGCAATAATATCTTTTCAGCAGTCAAATTATAATTAAACTCTTTAATAGCCCAATATGCTTTATGCTCAAGTTCAAAAGGTAAATGACAAGCTTTTCCAAAAATCAGCCTATATGAGGACATTCCTATAGGTGTTCTGTAAGTAGTCCTATAGGCCCACAAAGCATAATCCAGTTTGATTGACCAATCCTTTCTATTTGGATTAACGGTTTTTTCCAATATTCTTTTAATTTCATGATTAGATAATTCAACTAAACCACTTGTCTGCGGATGATAAGCAGTGGCAATGCAATGATTAATATGATATTTCTTTGCTAACTTCCCAATAATAGCATTTCTAAAATGACTTCCCCCATCAGTTACGATTACACTTGGTATTCCAAATCTGCAAAATATATTCTTTTCTAAAAACTTTGCAACACTTTGAGCATTACATCGAGGTAAAGCAATAGCTTTAATCCTATTTGGAAACATAGTCTATTGCTATCAAAATATAAACATTTCTGAAAGATGGTGTAAATGATCTCATAAAATCTAGTCCCCAAACATCAAATATTTCAACTTCCAACATATAATTGAGGGGCATCTCATTTCTTCTAGAAATATTGCATACACGCTTACATCTATCACAATTTTTAATATAATCATTCACATCCTTAAAAATTGTAGGCCAATAAAATCCTGATTGTAATATTTTAAATGTAGTTTTATCACTTCCAAAATGTCCCCCATAATCAAAATCATGAAATTTTTGAATAATTTCATAAGTCTCTTCCAAAGGTACACATCTTCGAATTATTAGATCATTTCCTTGCTTATATAAAAATGGGTCATCGCAAAAATAAGTCTTAGCATCAGACAGAAATTTCTTCTTTTCTTGGCATGTCAAACCATAGGGTATAATATTACTAACAATAAAGTTTACTATATCTGCATACCACGAAACATGTAATTCTTTAACAGTGAACAATTTTTCATCAGGAAAATGTTCATTTATTTCTTCAATATCACAGAGAGATTTTTCAATTTCAAGCCTAGACAAATGATCAGCAATTTGATTATCATAACCCTTCCTATCTACTATCTGAAAATAAAATTCTTTCAAAGGAAGAATCCATCTTATCAGTCTCAGTTTTGCATCATTTTTCTTCATTAAATATTTACTAGCAGAATGATTAGTATGCACCACAAATTTAGTTCCAATTAAATATGATTGAAATTTATCAAAGGTAAATACTATAGCCAATAACTCTTTCTCAGTAGTGGTATAATTAATTTGATCTTCATTAAGAGTTTTACTAGCATAATAAATTACTTTGAAATTTTATCATATTTCTGACCTAAAACAGCACCAATAGCATAACCATTAGCATCACACATTAATTCAAAAGGCTTTTCCCAATTTGGTGAAATTATTATAGGTGCAGTGATTAATTTTTCTTTTAATGTTTCAAAGGCTTCGAGGTAATCATCATCAAAATTAAAAATTGCATCATTTTCCAGTTAACGACATAAAGGTTTTGTAATCTTTGAAAAGTCTTTGATGTAACGCCTGTAGAATCCAGCATGTCCTAAAAAACTTCTAATTCCCCTTACATTGGTTGGGCAAGGTAAATTAGATATAACTTGAATTTTTGCAGGATCTACCTCCAAACCTTTTTCTGAAATCCGATGTCCCAAATCAATTCCTCCTGCTACCATAAATTGGCATTTTTTCCAGTTAAGGACCAAATTAGTTTCTTCACAGCATTTTAGAACCTTAAACAAATGTCCTAAACATGATTCAAACAAAATTCCAAACACTGAAAAGTCATCCATAAAAACTTCAATCCCTTTTTCAATTAAATCACAAAAAATAGCCATCATACATCTCTGAAATGTAGGAGGGGCATTACATAAACCAATGGGCATTCTTCTAAAAGAAAACATACCATAAGTACTGGTAAACATAGTTTTCTCTTGATCCTCGTGAGTACTTGAATTTGGTAGTAACCAAGTATATCCATCCAGAAAATAAAAGTATTTATGCCCAGCCAGTCTATCCAACATTTGATCCAGAAATGCAAGTGGAAAGTGATCTTTCCTTGTGGAAAAAATTAATTTTCTATAATGAATGCATATTCGCCACCTGTAACTTATCTTGTTGGTATTATTTCATTCTTTTCATTAACAGTCACAGTCACTCCTCCTTTCTTAGAAACACAGTGAATAGGACTAACCCATGCACTATCTGAAATAGGGTAGATAATTCCAGCATCCAACCATTTTAAAATTTATTTCTTAACAAAGTATTTCATGGTAGGATTTAATCTCCTTTGGGGATCATCCTGCGGTTTGCAATTATCTTCCATAAGAATTCTGTGCATACAAATTGAAGGACAAATTCCTTTAATATCAACAATTGTCCATCCAAAGGCTTTTATGTGCTTCTTCAAAATTTCAAGCAACCTCTCTTCTTCTTTTTCAATTAATTGAGAGGAAATTATAACTAGCAAGGTTGAGAATTCACCTAAAAGAACATACTTCAAATTATCAGGAGCATTTTTAACTTAAGTTCAGGAGGTTTTTCAATTGATGGACCATAAGATTCATCTTTTTCAGTCAAATCAAACAATTCAAAACTTTCACGAACATACTTTAAATCTCCCTCTTAAAAGTCTTTAGAATCAAGTAATTCCACTTCTTGCTTATGTTCCAATTCTTCTCTTTCAAATTTCTCTTCATAAGTTGACTTGAAATGACATTCACTCAAATATTTGATAACATCCATCTTATAACAATCATCTTATTTACCTTTAGCAGGATATTTCATCGATTTTGAAATATTAAATGTAACAGTCTGATCATTAACCCTCATTGTTAATTCCCCTTTTTGCACATCTATCATGGCTCGGCCTGTAGCTAGGAAAGGTATTTCCAAAATTATAGCTATCTATTTATCTTCCTCCATATCTAATACAATGAAATCAACAGGAAAAATAAATTGATCTACTTTAACCAAAACATCTTCTATAACTCCTTTAGGATATGTGATCGAATGATCTGCTAATTACAGAGTTACAGTAGTTGGGGTTATTTCTCCTAATCCCAGTCTTTTGAATATTGATAGAGACATAAGTTTAATGCTTACACCCAAATCACATAAAACTTTTCAATAGAATCTGTCTCCGATTGCACATGGAATTGTGAAACTACCAGGATTTTTAAGCTTTTCAGGAAGCTTTTTCTGAATTATTGCAATACACTCCTCACTAAGTGCAACAGGCTCATTATCTTCAAACTTAATTTTCTTGTTAAGAATATCCTTCATAAATTTCGCATAGCTTGGTATTTGTTCTAAGGCTTCAGCAAATGAAATATTAATAATAAGCTTCTTAAATATCTCAAAGAATTTTGAAAATTACTTATCCAACTTTTGTTAACAAAGTCTCTGAGGAAATGGAGGTGGTAGTTTTTCTAAATCAATCTTAGGTGGAGAAATAGGTCTTTCCAAATCTTTCGGAGCGTCCTCTTTTGGTTCTTCAATCTCTTCTTTCTCTACTTCAGTTTCTTTTTGAACTCTATCTTCCAATTCTCTTCCACTTCTCAGTTGATTTGCTTTTACTTGTTCTTTATTCTTTTATCTTGGATTTACTTCAGTATTACTTGGAAGAATTCCTTGGGATCTATTACTTAAGACATTTTCAATTTGTCCCAATTGATTTTCAATATTTCTGATGGTTGCTCCTTGAATTTGTAATTGATTTCCCATATTTGACACGACTTCTTCCATAGACAACTTCTTCTCCTTTAGTTGTAAAGCATTGTTATAACCTGAAGGATAAGTTAATCTATTATTATTATTATTATTATTATTATTTCCTTGGTTGTTCCAATTCTCCAATGGGTTTACTTGGTGGTTCCCCCATTGTTGATTAACACAACCCTGATTATTGGTATTCCAGTTAAAATTTGCATGATTCTTCCAACCTGGGTAATAATAATTGGAATATAGGTTGTTAGGCTTAATTATAGCATTTAAAGTTTCTGGTAAAGAATAAGAATTAACCATTTGGCCTAATGAATTTTCTTCAATCATGGAATGTGGATGAGAAAAATTCATCCCAAATTCTTCTATCTTCCTTGAAACAGCAGCAACTTGATTTGCTAATATTGTAAAAGTATGATTTTCAAAAACACTGGCTACCTTTTTAGGATTTAACCTTTCAGAAGGCCATTGAAAATTATTAGTAGCCATTTCTTCAATTAAAGCATAAGCATCAGAAAACAGTTTAGACATTAATGATCCACCAGCAGCAGCATCGATGATCGATCTAAGAGATCCAACTAATCCATTATAAAAAGTTTGAATTATTAACCAATCTGATATTGAATGATGTGGATATTTCTTGAGGAGATCTTTAAATCTTCCCCATGCTTCATATGTTGATTCCCCTTCAAAAGGACAAAAAGATGTAATATCATTTCTCAACTTAGCAGTCTTAGATGGTGGAAAATATTAAGCAAGGAATTTTTGTGACAGTTCACCCCATGTTCTAATTAATCCAGGTGCTAACAAATGTAACAATATTTTAGCTTTATCCCTTAGTGATAAAGGAAAAAGTCTAAGTCTAATAGCATCATCCAAAACACCATCATATTTAAAAGTAGCACACAACTCTAGAAAATTAGCAAGGTGCAAATTAGGATCTTCAGTTGTTGCTCCCCCAAACTGATTATTAGACACCATCTTAATGATAGCATGTTTAAGCTCAAAAGAATTAGCAGCTACAATAGGGTTTTGAATACTACAACAAAGTTCATCCACTGTAGGGTTAACATAATCTCTTAAAGGTCTTAAATCTTGATGGATGCTAACATTTTGATCTTGATGATTTGCCATTTCTTGAATGTTTTTATCTTGTTTGGTTTTTTTAATTTTTTTTATTTTTCTAATAGTTCTTTCTTATTCAGAATCGTAAGGCACAAGTCCCTCAGAACCTGAACTACGCATAAAATAATAAAACAAAACAAAACACAACACACTAACAAAAACAAAGAAATTTAAAAATTTAAAATTCCTTAACTTTCTTTAAAATGTAATTTTAATTAATTTCTTTCCCCGACAATGGCGCCAAAAACTTAATCCCGGATAAATATATGTGCGCCAAAAGCTTAACTCCGCACCGATAAATATATGTGCTCCAAAAACTTGGTCGGCGTTAAATATATGTGCTGATGATTTAGATATGAAAATGATGATTTTATAATATAGGATACTACGTAAGTATATGTATTGTTTATCAAGAAATATAGGACTTTCTGATTAAGCCCTGAGATATCAAACCCATAGGGAAATTGATAAATCTTTAAAGAAATAAGAAAATTATCTTTTTACTTTTTTAATTGGTTTTTGAAAATATGTTTTGATTTTGAAAAGTTTGATAGTTGATTTCACTCTTTAAATTTTCTTATAAAAATCAAACAAGAAATTAAAATGATAATAACTATAAACACGGTATAAAAAAACACTCTTAGGGGCTTTTAGTCTGTCAATTTTCTTATAAAAATCCTTCAATTTTACTCCTTTTAAAACATCTTATAATATATTACATTCAATTATATGAACTACAATTTTCACCCATATAATTACATGCGATTCTTTCTAACATTTATGAAACAATACCGCATTGGATCTTACATAATCTCACCACAAATTTTACATCTTAACAGGCCAATTAAGAAGCAAACAAAGTTTATAAAATCAATTTTTACGACTTCTTCCAACTTTGAACACATATACTTTCCACAATAATTCTTCATGAATTACTTACTTCTTCATTTAAGAAAGAAAAAGATAAACTAAACTACTCAGAATGCATTAAGAAAATACAAAAACACATTGATTTGAAATTAAAAACCATAAGAAAAACAACAAACAAAAACAAGTATTAATTAAAAACTAAATATAAGAATACAAGTAAACACTTATCTGAAAATCCTCGCCACAAGACTCAGGAAGTTCCTCTGAAACTTTGACTCTTCACTAAAATACTCCTCAAAGCAAGTCTCCCAACTCTGGTGACTCAAAATACAGACTTCAGACTTCAATAAAAACTATAGTAATCTAAAGGAAAGAAAAGTAGTGGAAAGAAGAAAGCTTCAAATCTACCCTTTTCTCTTTTCTACTCTCTACTCATACTCCTAATTAAAACTAAAATAAAAACTCTGTAAAAATGCATTGGAAGAACCCTTCAAAATGTAAAGGAAGAGCTCTTATTTTTTCCTAAGACTCTCTTTTTATATTAAACCAAAAGGCACCTTGGTGTCTCTTCAAAATGTGTTCAGATTCGATGTATCCATCAAAGAATGCACCCCTTCATTCAAACTTGTCGCCCAAGGGAAGCTATGGTAGTTACCACCAAGAGTTGCATCCCATCCCCTTTGAAAATGGTGCCAAGTTCAAATTAAACTCGATTTTTAACTGTGGCAGCTAAGCACCGGCCCAGCGGCGCTTAGCCGCCAGTGCCTAAATTTTCATTTTTCTTTTTTTTTTGCTCCAAATTTGATCAAATCTTGCTCCTTTCATCATAATCACTCATTTCCATCATACCTGCAAGAAAAACATTAAATACCTTCTATTAAAGCGCAATATCATCAAAAATAGGTATAAAAATGTGCATAAAAATACTATATAATTTAGGTGTATCACCGGCGCTTACGCGCCACAGTTAAAAATCAAATTTTAATCAAATTTGGCGTCATTTTCAAGGGGTGTTTGAGGCATCTTTTGGTGGTGACTTTCTTAACTTCCATTGGGCAGAAAATGTGATTGAAGGGATGCTTCTTTTGTTGGATACATTGAATCTGAACATAATTTGAAGAGACACCAAGGCATCTTTTGGAAAATTATAAAAATGAAGCCTCATAATTTGTATGTGTGTGTGTGTTGGTGTTGAAGAGATTGATAGCTTTTAGTATTGAACGTGTGTTTTAGAGTTCATCTTTTCTATAGTTGTTAGTAGAGAGTAGAGAGTAAGAAAGGAAAAAGGGTTGGTGTGAAGCCTTCTTCTCACCAATTTTCTTTTAACCTTATATCTAGTTTTTATTGAAGTTTAAAGTATTTATTAGAGTCATCAGAGTTGGGTGCGAACCTCTGTAGAGTTGTATTGTGGAAAGAAAAATTCCAAAGGAACTTCCAAAGTCTTGTGGAGAGGATTTTCAGATAAGTATTTATCTTTGTTTTTACACTTTGTTTTTAAGTAAGATTGTTGTGTTTTCATTATGGTTTATGCTTTCAAATCAAGTTGTGTTTGTGTTTTCTTCATGAATTCTGAGTAGTTTACTTTATCTTTTTCTTTCTTAGATGATGAAGTAATTAAATTATGGAAGTATGTTGTGGAAAGTATAAGTGGTTAATGCTGGAATAAATTGTGATGATTCAATTCCTTGAACTTAATTTACTTCTTGATTTGGCTAATATAGATGTTAAAATTTTTTGTGAGATTATGCAAGATCCAATGCGGTATTAACTCAAACAACAATTGGAAAGAATCACCTACAATTATATGGGTGAGAATTGTATTCCATATGATTGAATGCAAATATATAGGGAGATATGCTTTATTGAGGAGTAAAATTAGAGGACTTTAGAGTAATAGGCTTAAGCCCCCTGATTTAGTTTGTTATTTTAAATTTTTTTATGAGATGTTAGCCCCCAGGTGGAGGGAATAGAGGGAACTCTAGAGTGAGAGCTGGTATCTTCCCTGCCAAACCTATATACAAAATTTCAAAATTTCAAATTAACTAATTTTCTTTATAGAACCAAGTAAGGGTAAATAATATAATTGCTCCTATTTGGCACAATACATTTAGATACTTCCACAACATAAAATTCCATAATTATTACTGATTCATTGAAGAAGGAAAAAGATATTTCATTCTTATAACATTTATATCGTGTTTAGAGTATTGAAATTTTTATTTCATGCTTATCTTTTTATTAAAAAATATCAAAAACAACTTTTCAAAATTAATACCTTAAAACATACTGACAAAAATCAATTAAAAAAGTAAAAAAGTTAATGATCTTTAAAGTTTTACACATTTCTCTGTGGGTTCGATATCTCAGGGCTTTATCAGAAAGTCCTATATTACTTGATAAACGATACGTATACTGGCGTAGTATCCCATATTTTAAATCATAAATTTCATATCTAAATCGTAAGCATAAATATTCAGGGATCAGGCACCAGGCCACATTTTAGGATATGCACTCTCTGGATGAGGGCTTCTTCGATGCCCAGCCTGGTGTCGTCGGCGCCTATAGGCTAATTTTCTAAAAATCGCCTCATTTAACTCCAAATTTAGTCATTTTTGCTTTATTTTGCTCCAAATGCGAAAATTCAACATACCTACAATAAAACATGAAGAATATACTTCTTTAAAGTGCAATATGGCCAAAATGAGTATAAAAGATAAGTGAAAAATCTAACATAATTTTGGTGCATTAGGAAGCTCAAGGGGAGTCTTCTATATGATGGCCAAGCCTTAAGGTAAAGCTTGCATGTTCTGGCCTTGGTTAAGCTAGCTCACAACTCCACAAAACTTACACTCACTACCCCAAACCCTGAACCAAACTTCCTCAAAATTGATCCCCTACTCTTTTGGAAACTCATGTGGATAGTTCCCCAAGCCCTCGGCCTATGGCTAAGGTGGCTAGATCCAACACATGAGGGATCCAAAATGGGATTTCCCTTGGTCTCATGGATCTAGTAGGTTGAAATTCTTAATTGGCACCAAATTTGACCAAATTCCAACTTTGATCCACTTAGCTTTCAAACTTTACAAAATTACCCAAAGTATTCCTAAACCCCCAATTTGACCAAAAATCCTAAAATTATCCAAATTCCCAAATTCTCTCCAAAAATTATCTCAAAATTTTCCTTAACACCATTGACCAAAACACCACAAAATTACTAAAATTCTCAAATAGCCCCAAAAATAGCCAAAATGACCAATATACCCTCATGACTTAAAAAATCCAACAATTCCCAAAATCTCCCAAATCATTCCAAATGTCCCCAAAATCAATTAAAGACACTTCATTGAGCCCAATTTAACCAAATTGACCCATTTTGACCAAAATACCCAAATTACCCTGAAGGCCTAAAGTACCCCCTAGTGTCTACCCAATTGATCTCAATTGCACCGAATTTCAAGCTTAAAACAAAATCCCCAATTTTGACCATATGACAAAATTCCCCCTGAACTGAAACCTATGACCAAGTCAATTTCCTCAGTTTTGAATTCGAAACTCTTCCTAACATTCCTCAAACCAAATTGATCCATAGATTGATCCAAATCTAGACCCAAACACAACCTAAGTCAAACCTAAATGTCATCAAATTGAATGTTATAAACCCAAAATTTCCAATCAATTGATGTTCAAAACTCTTCATGACATTATCCTAAGCCAATACAAACATTCAATTGAGCCTCAACTCAACCCTAGCCTAACATAAACCCAAGTCTAACCCACATGACCCAAAATTGACCAAAATCCCAAATCCCACCAAATTAGCCCTACTAACCATTCCAAATCACTGAAAACCTATTCCAAACTGTTCATGACAATCATCTAAGCCAAATTGATCAATTACTTGACTCCAAATCAAACCAAAAACCAACCTAGCCCAAGCTTGACCCAAAAGACCCAAATTTTAACCCAAGTCCCAAATGTGATCAAAACTAGCCAAATTGACCAAGCCAAGCTCACCACAACCACATCATGGTCTCTAGGGACTGGTCTAGATCCACCTAGCCTAGCCTACAAGAGGCATGGACCAAGGCTCCCCTAAATTGGGGGATTTCCTTCCTTAAATGATTAAGCCAAGAGGATCTCTTACCCAAAGCCATCGTCGGCCATCTTATTCTCCATTAAGATTTCCTTTAGCCTTCATGACAACTAGCTACCTCCCAAGACCTGGTCGGCAAGCCTAGTGGTCGAAAAACCTAAAAATGAAGAGCCACCACCCCATAAGCCAAACCCAATTGAACCCATCCAATGTATCGCACTCTGAATGGTCATTGGTGTCTTTCAGCCCTCAACCTAAGCAGTTGATTGTACCCATTAGTCAGCCTTAAGCTCCACTATGGCCAAGTCTATTTAAGCCACCACTTCCACATTCAAGGAAGGAGAGTGAACAACACCTAAGGAAACTCTATCAAATTGCTGTCATTGACTCTCCCAGCCCTCCTAAGCTTGACCCAATAATTTTACAACCACCTCTACCACTTTTGAGCTCAAATTCAGAGCTCAAAATCAAGCCAGAAACATGACACTTCACTACATTCCATAAAACCCCAAAATGATTGTTCCCTGAGCTTCCCCAGAGGGAGTGAAGAAGTTGCCCACCAGAAACCCCATCTCTAGAGCCCTCTACACTACAATTTCTCCTCAGCCGTCCCAACTACTGGAGGAGTTATGAACAAGACATTTCACTACGCTAAGCCACCACATCCAGGAGGTTTGCTAAGTCTAAAGGAAGCTTTTGTAAGCACCTGATTGAGGTCACACCTCTCAGGCAAAGGTATGCACCATTTTCCCCTAAATCGAACTTGTTTTTGGTCTTTATGAAGAAGATCTTAATTTCATAGTTGATAAACTATGTGGATGTGTTCGTCCAGAGTAAATGAAGGAGTAGGAACAAACCATTTGATTAAGTCTAGGCAGAGATTTTAGGGTTAGAAGCTGTATGGCTCACAGGATACACTAGGTGAAGATGATGAAGGAAAGCCATCCGATCGTGCGTGTACTAAATGGAGGGCCATGATCCCACCGGATAGAGGCGTAATACAAGAATAACAGGCTGTGTGGCAGCTGACATAGAAAGCAGCGTCCAGTAGCACGACGACGCATCAAAAGTTTGGAGCTGTTTAGGATGATGCGACTGTCGTGTGGTTAAGTAGAAAATTAGGCATTTTTTATTTATCTTAAATCAGAAAACTTTAAAATTTCGTAACTTGGTGTAGAAAAAATCAAAAAAATAAAAAAAATACCTTGTTGCTTAGTGAATAGAGGAGAACAATGTAGAAATAAAATTGAAGTTATTTGACTTATATTTAATTTTAAATTAATTAAATACTGAAAATTATTTTTAGGTCATAACTTATCACAAACATTTCACCATGGCATGAGGTTTGGAGGGCTTAAAAGCTCTATGGTTAGAGGTCTTCCTAATTTTTCTAAGTTTAGGGGGGGACTTCTAGCTAGAGATCCCTAATTTTTAAGTTAATCCCCTCTATTTTGGTTTAAATATTATAATAATTAAAATATAAATTAGAATAATACAAAACTTATTTTTAAATTCATTGTGGTTAGGGGACCCTAGAGAAAATGTCAAATGGATTCAAATAATTAAAAATGACACTAATAGTAATTAACTCATTAAAATCTTTTAAAAATTAAATAATTAAAATATAAATGAAAAAAGCATAAAAATCATCCTACACTGTGAATAATGAACTAATGAACTCCCCATAAAATTTTGGAATTAATTGGAATTAATTTACCCATTAAAATGAATTTTTTAAGTTAAATGGCTTTTTGGCATTAAAATTAATTATAATAATAAAAATATAAGTCATAAAATTATAGAAATGGTTTTGGAAGCTCCTAGTGACATGAGGACTTAAGAAAATTAAAGTTGGAGTTAAAATAAATACTTCACTTTTAAGTCTAATTTGAATATTTAAATAATTTAAACAAATAATTAAAAAAATATTAAAAATAAAAAAAATCGCTAAAATGTAAAAATATACCAAAATGTCTCATTTGGACTTCTCATTACTTCAGATCAATTAATATAATTTTCCTAACTTTCTAAGTAAAGATATTAATTTTAAAAGGCTTAAATTGAATTTTTCATAATTTTCCACTAAAATAATTCTAATAATTAAAATCTAAATCACAAAAATATGAAATTTATTTCTCTCGGATCCTTAGTTTAGAGAGATTTAGGAAAATATAAAACTTAATTTTTAACTTAAATAATATTTTATATGTAATAAACACTCAATATTGAATAATAAATCTAATAATTAAAATTAAACTTAAAAAATCATAAAAACTATTTGAGATGGTCCTCTAGCCTAAGTGAACCTCCAGTAATTTTTTCAAGGATAGATGATTTGTTTTGGTTATGTTATAGAATTAAGTTTGAAAATTCCTATTTTTGCATTTAAATAATTATAAAAAATTATATAAATTTAGAAAAGTCATATTTTCTTATCTGATGTTTTAATTAACTCATAAGTATCGTAGCATAAAAATCTCAAGGTCATTTGAGCTAAATTTAATGAATTATGGAGTGATAAGGACTTTAGGGGCAAAATTGTAACTATAAAATTTAAGCCTTAATTAACTTTTAGGCCTAATCAAAGGTAAAAGGGAAATTAATGATCTTAATCAACTCTTCTAGATGATTGAAACATGGTAGAAACCAACCTCACACCTTTTAACATTAAGGGACAAATTTTAATTTCATAAATAGAAGATAACTAAATTAAAAGATGTTAATGTGAGGGGTTTAGCCTTGGATGATAATAATTCACTAATTGAGAACCCACTATTTAATGGTTTAATGACAATTTAATGTTTTTATGAGGATTAAGATCACATAACTCAATATTCCTAAAAAGTACAAATTCACCTATTAAGTCTTAAGAGCTTAGTAGTGAACTAGGCTTAATCCAGATTGGACTAATGAGGTTTATAAAAGGTAATATAATCAACTTTAAACATCTTTAAAACACTAAAAGACCATCTCTAAACTAATTGGCTAAATTTCTTAATAATTAGTTTACCTTAAGAGGCCTTCACATAAATGAAATGTCTTGTGATGATTACCCCACTTAAAGGGATGATTAAACCATCAAGGTCCACTGAGCATAAGGGCACAATGTAGATGAATTATCTAGCAATATAATAAGTTCAAATGAACTATAGATGATTCAAAGGGGTTGTGAAATATCTAGGGGTTCCCTTAGATCTTTTCACAAGTCTTCTGTGTATCTTAGAGGAACTGTGGGATCCTAATTAGTGTCGCAATAATCAACTTAAATTTCTCCCCTAATAAGATATGTGACATTAAACCCGGCACATTAGAAAAATTGAACTCTAAACCATGATACTTCTCTCAACCTCTTCTATTTGACACTTCTAAAACTTAACCTGCTGCGATGAGGAGCTCAAAGTATATATTGTGGGCAGCACAAAGAGGAAGCAAGCAACTCCACAACAACAAACCTTCCATAGAAATAACAATAATCCTTGGGACTTTGAGGTTGTTTGTCTAGTGAAACATAAATCCTCACTTTATCTTTAGGCCTTTGCACCTCGTGCAACAAAAGCCCAAACAAGTCTTAGATTTCTGAGGTTGTCTCGGATATGGAATAAATCCTTCTATCTTTTAGGCCATTTGCATAATCAATATTATGCAAATAAAGGCCCTAATTATAAGAATGGCAAGATGAAACATATGATAATATCTCTTCTAAGTTGGAGCCAAACCATAAGATAGGTTGGGAGGTCTTTGAGGTTCGCCTTATGATCTGTGACTTCCCTTATTTTTCTTTCTTTGATTTCTGAAAATAAAATGTTCCCAGTTGTACCTCCCCTTTATTGACATTCCCCTACACATTACTTTGAAAATCCTACCTTTTGGAAGTCATGAAATCAATGTCTCCTGATCTAAATCGAGAGTTTTCTTAAGTGACTTCAGTCATTTAAGAATTAATTAACTATGAGAGCATGCCCTTATAGGAATCTTTAAAAACCTAGGTAATATAAACCCTATCTAGTTGTTTCATATTAGATAGGGGAACTTTTCGGTCAACATAAATGGTTTACAGACCAAACGAATGTTATGTATTCCTTAATTTATTTGATCAAGCCTCACCACCAAGCAATGTAGCTGTTCTTCGGGATAGATACATGGCTTGTGGTGTAGCGCTTAATTATTTAAACTATTTAATATGTGAGATTGGTTTGATTTCATGTTTTCAAATTAAATGATATTTTCTAAATTCTATATGTATATGTATATATATATATATATATATATATATATATATATATATATAAATTCAACATAAGCCGACCGAAAACTTCTGGCGATTACGCTGGGGATAGTTTCTCTCTCCGTTAAGATCAGGAAATTTTGTTTTGGTACATTATTAATGCGTTCATGTCCCTAGTGAATTAGATTATCATTGTTACATTGGCATACTTTACCCATTTCATTCTTGCGAAAGTACGGTCAACTCTCCTCGATTCCAGGATTGTCTGTTTAACCACCCTTAAATAGGGGGGGGTTCAGGAGTTTTTAGGATATTCTTCCTTTTGTGTGAGCTCGACCCCCAATAGGTGTTTCGGTGAACAAGTTTCACCAAAATAATGAACGTTGTGAAGGGGGATCCTGGACAGGGTCCCTCACTTCATTTTCCTTCTTTTATACCCCCAGTTCAATTTTGCTATCGGCAAATTGAGCCAACTCTTTTTCAATCTTAATCTCCTTTTAATTCTTGAAAATCAAATATAATCTCTTTAAATCAATAATGAAACTTTAAAACTGAAAATGTGTTGAAAAAATTTTTAAAATAAAAGAAATAATACTAAATAAATACTTGAAAGAAAAGTAAAATGAAATAAAATGAAAATGAAAGTGTACCCATTCCATAGAACAACCTCTGTCAATTCATAATGTTTGCACTATGATTACAAGGTTGCCTTAACTAACTTTTGGAACCTTTTTGAATCGACAGTTATGATGTGGACCCCGATGCTCACTTTGTCCTACAACTTGCCCACCACCTGTGAGGCTTGTCTCATAGCACCAACAATCCAATTCGGGCCTAGCTTAAGTGAGTTTGACATTGTACTTGGAAAAGGCCCTTTTTTCATCATGAAGATAGTCGCCCAAAAAGTACAAGATCCATCTGCTATGTTCAATCTGAACTCTCACCAAGACATCCCTTCTGCTAAGAAGGTGAAGGTCACTTCCACCCCTAGTAATTCAGTCATCTTCATGCCTAGAAGAAGCGTCACCTCTACCGCTACTGGTTTTACCTTCACAGCTCCTACCTTCCGGTCAGCCAAGGGGAAGGAGATTCTAATTGAACAAGATTCCATCGATGCTTTTATTTCTTTTCCATTAGTTTTTTAGGTTAGTTATAGCTCCAAAGTTACCCCGCCGACTAGATCTCAAAGGAGGAACCGCAACTGTAAGAACATAAAAGCCATCACGGCTCGACTGCAAGTCTGCCAGTTTTTGATGAGGTTCCTCATAAGAAGGGAATCAGTCTACCGGAGGCCACCTTACTTCTTCAAGGGAGTAGGTTTCATCTACTAATGAATACTACTGGAGAAGAAAACCTCCACGAGATTGTCGCTACTCTGCCGCCGCCACATGGTCGTGATAAGGTGAGGAAGAGGCTCACTTCTGATCCATGAAAAAAATAACTATTTTTATGCCTTGATTTTTATCAAATTCTTAAGTATATTATGCTTTAATGAAAGGCATTTTTGTGTTTTGGATGTAGGTGATGCAAAAATGTTCAAGAAAGAAAAAAAGATGAAAAAGGAACAAAAATGAGCAAAAATGAAGCCAAAATGCAAAATTGTCAAAATAATTGGCCTGGCGCCTAGGCGCCAGAATCCGGCCCCTAAGCCCTAGTTCGATACAGAATTCTGTAAGATTTTTGACGACTTTTGGATGGTTATTTTGACGGTGTTAGCGGTTATTGGACCATCTAGAAAATTGGCAGTTATTCCTGGATTATAGGGCATGTGATACATTGTATTTGGACTCTTGGAAACAGTTATGATCGTGAAGAGGAGCAATCCAAAGTGAAGAGGTGCGAAGAACTGGACGCGGAGTCTAGCACCTAGGCGCCAGTCACACCTTCTAGAAGATTCATTGAACCTAGACACATTTTAAAGAGATGCCTCAAGGCAACCCTTGAAGCCTATAAATAGGAGGCTACTCCTTCAGAGAAAAAGGCCCAAAAATTAAAAAGACACCCAACCTAGTCCCCTAGCCCCATAGTCCATTTAGAGAGAGAAATTAGAGAAATATTTTAAGGGCCATATTTATAGTTTCTTTTATTAATTAGTGTGTTTATTTAGAGTTTGTATTAAGAGTACTTGAAGAGTCGGTGCTTTTGAAGTCTATTTACTTTGGAGTCACAAGGATTCAGAAGTTCAGTTGGAGAAACACTTGAGGTAAGTATTTGTATTTTGATTCAAAGTTTTATTTATATGTTTTGTTGTTTAAATTCAATGTGTTCTGAGTAGTTATTTTACTTTCTCCTTTCAATTATGAAAAGATAAATAAGATAATATAAAATTTTTTGGAGAATTAAAAACTATATATATATTTTAAACATTGTGATGATATTAATACCAGATCTTAATTTACTATTTAAATTGGCCATTTAAATTGTTAAAATCATTGAAGAGTTTTGAGACCTAGAAGGAGATGAATTCTTAACTAGTAGATATCATATGAATCCTTGGGTAGTCGAATGCCTTGCGCGGGTTATTCAAGGTGAAGTGCAAATAAATAGGAAGATAATATTTACTGGGCGTAGAATTGATAAGGTTTTAGAGTGACAGGATAAATTCTTGTAATTTGGTTTATAGAGAAGGAAAGGGTCACTAGTAGGGTCGACCATAGCCACCCTTGGACATCTAGTAGAGTGAGCCTAGATTAACCCATTCTACTAACAATACATCCAGACCTGATCTATAGATTAGCCAATGTTCTTTATACTATCGAGCTAAGGTAAAGAATAGGAATGCTTCTATTTGCACAATACCATAAATTTATATTCTCCACGAATATTACATTATCTAAAAATTCTTGGATTAATTGAAAGGAAGAAAGTTGTTTGCTTATTTTATTTACATCAATCATTACTTTATTACTGCTTTATTTATGCATCTAGTAAATTACATATCAACTTTTTAACTTTAAAAGAAATACATAAAAATAAAATCAAAATTTTTAAAAGAAAAATCTATAGTCCTCCTCGTGGGATCGATACTGGGGTCTTTATTTAAAGCTCTATATTACTTGAAACGATACGTATACTTAGTACCCCTAGTGTGTAAAATATTTTCCATAAAATTATATTTATATACACTAGCCTCTATTATTATTTAAGTCAAAGTATTGGCTATAACATATTTTTGATAGCATAAATTACTGCATTGTTTGGCGATTGCAAACCATGTTTTTGGTGCATTGCTGCAGATTGAGGGTCAAGTTTTTGGCGCCGTTGCCGGGGAGGCAAAATTTATAGATTTTAAATATTTTATTTTATTTATTTCTTTTATTGTAAAAAATATAAAATACAAAAACATTTAAAAAAAATAAAAAGAAAAATAAATAAAAAATAATTTTATTTCTTGTTATTTTACTTTTTTATTTACTTTTTATGCGTAGTTCAGGATCTGAAGGATTATTACCTTTAGATTCTGAATTAGAAAGAACTGTTAGAAGAATTAAAAAAGAAAAACAAATTCAAAATTATCAAGAGATGGCTAATTTACATAGTAATATACAAAATCCAATTGAAATTAATGAACAAAATGTTTACAAACCATTAAGGGATTATGCTAACCCTACAGTTGATGAACTTCATAGTAGTATTCAAATACCTACTGTAGATGCTAAATATTTGGAGCTTAAACCGTTTATTATTCAATTGGTTCAAAATAATCAATTTGGGGGAACACCAAATGAGGATCCAAATTTACATCTTGCTAGTTTTTTAGAACTTTGTGCTACCTTTAAATATAACAAAGTTTCTGATGATGTTATTAGACTTAGACTCTTTCCTTTTTCTTTAAGAGATAAAGCAAAGATGTGGTTGAACTCATTAGTAACAGGTTCTATTAAAACATGGGCTGAAATGACACAAAAATTCCTTGCTAAATATTTTCCTCCTAAAACTGCTAAATTAAGAAATGATATTACTTCATTTAGTCAATTTGGCGGGGAGACAATTTATAAAACCTGGGAAAGATTTAAGGAACTATTAAGAAAGTGTCCTCATCATGCTTTACCTGATTGGTTAATTATTCAAACATTTTATAACAGACTTATTTGATCACTTAAATTAATTATTGATGCTGCTGCTGGAGGTTCTTTAATGGCTAAATCATTTGAAGAAGCTTATGCTTTAATTGAAGAAATGACTAACAATAATTTTCAATGGCCTTCTGAAAGGATTAATCCTAAAAGAATGGCTAGTATTCATGATAACGAAGCCTTTTCTATCTTAGCTTCACAAGTAGCTGCAATATCTAAAAAATTAGATAATTTTGCTATCAATATATCACAAGATAACTCTGCTAATAATGAAGATTCTCAAACTATTGAAACTTTATAAGCTATTGCTAGTAAAAATAACCCTTATTCCAATTATTATAATCCTGGATGGAAAAATCACCATAATTTTAACTGGAATAATTGACAACAACAATGGGGTAATAATCAATCCCATCCAACAGGAAATTGGAACAATCAAGTAAATTTAAACTATAAACCACCTGGATTTAATAATCAACAGAAAAAGTTATCTATAGAAGAATTAATTTTACAAATGAGTAATCAATTACAAATCAAAACACTGCTATTCGTAATATTGAGAATCAAATGGGACAAATCGCTAATTTAATTAATTACGGTACCTCCAGAACACTTCCTAGTAATGTTGAAATCAATCCAAAAGAAACCGGAAAAGAACATGAACATGTTAAAGCTGTGCAACTTAGAAGTGGAAAGGAATTAAAAGAAAGAATGCAGAATGAAATTGAAAATGAGATTGAGGTTGAAGAGATTGAAAAACTTAAAGAAACTCCTTCTCCTAATCAAAATCAGACTGTTATTCCTATTAATGTGGAAGTTGAAAAACCACCACCACCTTTTCCTCAAAGACTAAAACAACAGAAGCTTGATCATCAATTTTCTAAGTTCTTTGAAATTTTTAAGAAATTTACCATTAACATACCTTTTGCTGAAGCTTTCGAACAGATGCCAACTTATGCAAAATTTATTAAGGATATTTTAAGTAAGAAATGAAAATTTGAAGCTTTTAAAACTGTTGCATTAAGTGAATAATGTAGTGCAATAATTCAAAAGAAATTACCTCAGAAACTTAAAGATCCTGGAAGTTTTACTATACCTTGTGCTATTGGAGAAAAATTTTGTGGAAAAGCTTTATGTGATTTAGGAGCAAGTATTAATCTCATGTCATTTTCTATTTTTCGAATGTTGAATTTAGGAGAGATTACTCCCACCACTGTAACCCTTCAGTTAGCTGATAGATCTATCACTTACCCTAAAGGAGTTATAGAGGATGTTCTTGTTAAAGTGGATAAATTTATTTTTCCCGTGGATTTCATTGTATTTGATATGGAAGAAGATAAAGAAATACCAATTATTTTAGGGAGACCTTTTCTAGCTACCGGACGAGCTATGATTGATGTGCAAAAAGGAGAATTAACCATGAGAGTTAATAATCAAGAGATTAAATTCAATGTTCTTAAATCGATGAAGTACCCTGATAAAGAAAAATGATATCAAATGGATATTATTGATTATATAATTGAAAAACATTATCAAGAAAGATGTAAAGTCATTTACGAAGAAAAAATTGAATTATTAATCGATGAAAATGAAGAACTAAAAGAAGTAGAATTATCTAAACAAACTCATTATATTAAAGATAACCTGGAAATTTTGGACATAACACAAAATGATATACTTTTACCCTCAATTAAAAAAGCCCTGAACTGGAATTAAAAATGTTACCTGCACATTTAAAGTAAGCTTTTCTTGGAAATTCATTAACTTTACCTGTTATTATTCCTTCTAAACTAAGTTTAGAACAAGAAGAAAAAATGATAGGAGTGTTAAAGAATTATAAGAAAGCTTTTGGTTGGACTATTGTTCATATAAAAGGAATAAGCCCTTCCATCTGTATGCATAGAATTTTAATGGAAGAAGATTTTAAACCTACTAATGAAACTAAAAAAAGATTAAATCCTATCATGAAAGAGGTTGTTAAAAAAGAAATTTTAAAATGATTAGTTGCTGGAATTATTCATCCTATTTCGGATAGCCAATGGGTAAGTCCTATTCATTGTGTTCCGAAGAAAGGAGGAGTAACTGTCATTGTTAATGATTAAAATGAACTAATTCCTAGAAGATAAGTTGCTGCATGGCGAATTTGCATTGATTATCGGAAATTAAATGATGCCATTAAAAAGGATCATTTTCCTTTACCTTTCTTGGATCAAATGCTTGATAAATTAGCTGGACACTCATATTTATGTTTTCTGGATGGATATTCTGGTTATCATCAATTACCTGTCGCTCCTGAGGACCAAGAGAAAACAACATTTACAAGTCCTTATGGAACATTTATATTTAGAAGAATGCCTTTCGTTTATGTAATGCACCTGCAACTTCTCAAAGATGTATGATGTCAATATTTTGTGATTTGATTGACAAAGGAATTGAAATATTCATGGACAATTTTTCAGTCTTTATAACTTCTTTTGAATCTTGTTTGGAAAACATTTCCAAAGTTCTAAAAATATGCGAAGAAACAAATTTAGTTCTGAACTGCGAAAAATGTCAATTTATGGTCACAGAAGGCATTGTACTTGGTCACAAAATTTCAGAAAAAGGGATGGAAGTTGATCAAGCAAAAGTGAAAATTATTGCTGAACTGCAATCACCTACTACTGTTACTGATGTGAGAAGTTTTCTGGGAAATGCTGGATTTTATAGAAGATATATAAAGGAATTTTCTAAAATTGCTAAACCTCTTTGTCATTTATTGGAAAAATAAGCTAAATTTGAATTTAATGAAGACTGTATTAATGCTTTTAATATTTTAAAAGAAAAATTAATAACCGCACCTATAATTATTGCACCTAATTGGAATAAACCCTTTGAATTAATGTGTGATGCAAGTGATTTTGCAATTGGAGCTTTATTGGGACAAAAATATGAGAAAATTTTTTAAGTTATATATTATGCTAGTAAAACTCTTACTGAAACTCAAAGAAATTACACTACTACTGAGAAAGAGTTTTTAGCTATAGTCTATGCCTTTCATAAATTTAGACCTTATCTTCTTGGTACCAAATTCATAGTTCATACTGATCATTTCGCTATTAAATATTTAAGGTCAAAAAAAGATGCTAAGCCTAGACTGATAATAAAATGAACTGATAACCAAATTTCTGATCATTTATCTAGAATTAAGAATGATGTTATTATTGAGGAAAATATAAATGAGAAATTTTCTGATGAACATTTATATGTTATTCAAGGATGCCAAACACCTTGGTATGTGGATATAGTTAACTATTTAGTTAGCAATGTTCTACCTTATGGATTGAATAACAAATATATTAAGAAATTTTAAAATGATGCTAAATCTTATATTTGGGAAGATCCTCATTTATTTAAATTAGGAAGAGATTCTATAATTCGAAGATGTGTACCTTATGAAGAAACTTTTGCTATTATTCAAAAATGTCATGATTTCGATTTTGGAGGACACTTTGGAGTAGAGAAAACTGCATTTAAAATTTTAAATTCAGGATTTTATTGGCCTAGCTTGTTCAAAGATGTGAGACATTATGTGAAAACATGTGATCGATGTCAAAGAATGGGATATATATCTAGAAAAGATGAAATGCCTTTAAAGTATATATTGGAAGTTGAAATTTTTGATATATGGGGTTTAGACTTTATGAGACCATTCAAACCATCATCTGGAAAGATTTATATTTTATTAGCAGTTGATTATGTTTCAAAGTGGATTGAAGCTGTAGCTTTACCTAACTGTGATTCCAAAAGTGTTTAAAAATTTTTTTAAAAAAATAATTTTTTCAAGATTTGGAATGCCTAAGGTAATTATCATAGATGGTGGAAATCATTTTAGAAATATAAGAATTCAATCATTACTTGGAAAAATTTGGAATCAAACACGGAATTGCAATCGCATATCACCCTCGAAACAAGTGGAATGGCTGAAGTATCAAACAGAGAAATTAAAAGAATTTTAGAGAAGACTGTTAATCCTAAAATAACTGATTGGGTTGATAGACTTGATTTTGCATTATGGGCTTATAGAACAGCTTATAAGACACCAATAGGAATGTCACCTTACCGGTTAATTTATGGTAAACATTATCACATAACTGTTGAACTTGAACATAAAGCTTATTGGGTGATAAAGGAGTTTAATTTTGATTTGAATACTGCAGGAGAAAAACGATTATTACAATTAAATGAGATGGATGAAATAAGTAATGAATCATATGAAAATGCAAAAATTTATAAAGAGAAAATGAAGATATTACATGATAAAAATTTTTCAAGAAAAATATTCGAGCTTGGACAAGAAGTATTATTATTTAATACTCGTTTAAGACTTTTTCCTGGAAAATTAAGATCTAAATGGATGGGACCATATATAATTGAGAAAGTATACCATTATGGAGCTTTGGATATTAAAGACCCCAAAACAAGAAAAATATTTAAAGTTAACGGATTAAGACTGAAGCCTTATTTGGGAGACATTAAAATTATTTATAAAGAGGCTTACGAGTTAAGTCAACCTGATTAAAGACTTATTTAGGTCGGGCTGACGACGTTAAACCAAGCGCTTTGTGGGAGGCAACCCATAGTTATTTTTGTGTGTTTTTACATTTTCAATGTAAGGTTATGCCTCGGTCTTGACTAATTGTATATAACTTTAGAAAATTGGATGCTAACAAGTCTTCATTGACTTAAGATAAAAATTATCTTGAAGTATATAAAGTTTGGATGTTGGATCGCTCCAGTTCATATGTGAGTAAAAAGGAGATCAAGTTAACCTTTATTATGATTGTTTATAATTTGTGTTACTAAGTCTATATTGATCTTATCATTCTAATTTACTTATTTTGGAGAACGAAACTTTGAAATTTGACAATAGGTGAAACGGAGTCGAACATGGTTCCGGCGCCTAGGCGCCAGAATTCGGCGCCTAAGCGCTAGAATAAGTTGTGTATCGATGGGTCCGGCGCCTAGGCGCCAGATTTGGCGCCTAAGCGCCACAGTTACTGGATCGTGTAAAAACCGAAGATTTTCAGTTTTTCACACGATTTTCTCCTTTAAATTACCCCATCTTCGTCCCCAATCCCTAAGCGACCAAAATTACGACCTAGACACTTCATTCTTGAGAGATTAGAGAGGATTTTTGAAGAAATGGAGAGAAGAAATCTTGGAGAAGAGGCTAGAGACAAAGGTTCAAAGGATCCTCAACTCTACTTCAATGGTTTTATCGCTGTAAGTTTGGAAAAAATTTCAAGTCGTCTAGATAAATTTGAAGCAAAATTCAAAAGTATTGGAGATCGCCTCCATGAGATGTATCATCAAATTAAACATCTGGAATGGCAGGCGAAGCTTCAATTTGATCATCTAGCGGCCTGTCAGGATGCTCAAGTGGAGATGTATGCGAAGAACAAATGGATCGACGAGAAAATGGCTACAGATTTTCCAAGAGCGTTAGTATTCTTCCCAAGTAGGCCAAGTAATCTTAATTGTGATGAGAATGGGAATTTCAAATCTGAAAATTTGATAGTTATTGTGGTGTGATCTAGACTTTTATTAGTGTGTCGTTATATCGATTTAGTACATCGATTGTATTGTTTGTGTGTTTGATTTATTATTCAATGTGTGTTGAATTTGCTTTGAAATTATGTAGTTTGATTGTTTGTTAGGACTTGAATCTTATTACTATACTTATCTGTATTATATTGAGCCAAAATTGAAGATTATGAATGGAATTAGAAGAGTTTGATTTAAACCATGTGTTTAATTGGTGGATTTAATTTTTAATTTTTAAAATTTTTGGAAAATATTTTGGAAGTTGGAAACTGAAGCACTACTCTAATATAAGTAATTGGAGGTTGAATTTATAAGTTTTGGTGGAAAATAAAATTTTTAATGTGATTTTTGTGAAAGGCGAGTCTGGCGCCTAGGCACCGGTTTAGCCTGCTTACTGAAAATTAGCATTTAAACCCCATTAGCCATGGTTGACGCCTAAGCTTCATCCCCTTCCTCTTTTTCAGGAAACCCCACCCTCTAGATCCATTTCGAGGCCAAAACATCAAGTTTTTGAGCCCGAAATCACTTGATTTCTTCATCTTGAGGTCAGATTTACCTTCTAATCCATTTATTTTTTATTCTTACCATAGTTTTTCCTATTTTTTGCTAAAAACTGAAATTTTGAGAAAAAATTTAATTTTCAGAGTTTCTTCATGGATTCTTAAACTCATTTTAAGTTTCTCAAGCTTAAAAGGAGTCTAAATCTTTGATTCCTTAAATTATTTGTGTTTTCTTTCTCGTTTAGATGACACTAAAATTTAAGCAAGGAAAGGCACGAGAAAATTTTGACAGTAGCAAGTTTTCGACTACGGCAGCGCATTTTTGTTATCATGAATTTGCGACGTCAAGAAAGTTTATCTCAGAGCACAGTTTTTACAATCCTGGTGAAATGATCGAGAACACGACGTTGCACACAACTGGCAACAATTCTGTTATTTCGCTACTGTTGTCGTTATTCCTATTGCACGCAAGTTTTATGCCAACTTTTTGGATGCGGAAGACTATGAAGTCTTCGTTAGAGGTGTCGGAGTAGGATTTACTATGGAACGGATCAATAATTTCTACGGCCTGCCACCTACCATCGAGTGCTACTATTCTGGTTTATCTCCATCTGAGGGAGATCTTGAGATGATTATTGCATATCTAACTGATGGCACTGGAACTTGGAAGATCTGGAACGATAAACGGGTAAACTTCAAATCTTCTAAGCTAAATTTTATTTCAAAGGCATGGCATTATTTTATTTCTGCTAGACTTCTACCTTCCAACCGCCTGAGCGAAGTTGCTAGAGATCGAGCTATCCTAAACTACTGCATTCAGGAGAGAAAGCTAATCGATGTTGGCAGTATTATTTATGATTCATGGGAATCGATTGCTAGATCCAACACTTCTATGGGATTAGGATTCCCATCCTTGATTTATTCTTTATGCATGGGCAATGGAGCTTCTGCTGATATATCAGAGGATAAGTTGAAGACTACAAAGCCAATTGGGCAGGAGAGTGTTAGCATTTATGATCGTCTTCGAGGGAAGAGATCTACTGGTCCTTCTACTTTTGTACCTACTCCAGGTAGAGCTTCTACTTCTAGACCTTCTACATCTACTACTGAGCCACCATCTAGTTTCTAGGAATCGATGCAAGATCAACTTCTGGAGCAGCAGAATGAGTTATTTCTAACTCACTACAGAGTAGATACTATAGACAAGAAGATTGATCATCCATCTGATTATACCAAAAGGAAAAGTGATTATGATGCTGAGTATTCAGAGTCTTTAGTGAAATTCTTGAAGGGTGAGCATGATGTTCAGTTTCCTACCTGTCCTAGATTTACACCCTATGTTGATCCAAAGGATGTGTAGTTTTCGTTTGGTGATGATGATGAAGAGGCTACAGATAGTGATTAGTAGCTTGATTTACCTATGAGATGTGTTGATTCTGTTGTTAGTTTATTTCTTATTTCTAGTACTGTTTGTTGTTTGTTGTTTATTGTTTGTTAGTGTAGATTTGTTTATGAAACTTTGTGTGGATTGTTTGATGTTGAGACTGTTTTAGATATTTAGTGTATTGTGTTGAAGACTAAAATTTGGATGAATTAATGTTTATTTATTTTTCAGCCTACTGTTTAGTATTCTTAAATAGTTAGTAATGTTGTTTTGTTTCTGTTACTATGAGTAGTATAGTCATTTAATTCAGCTACTGATATAAAAAAAATTGAGTCTGCTTACTTTTATATATGCTTCGTTATTTCAGTAATATTCATAAAAAGCATGTGTAGAAGTAAATTTTTCTTTTTAAATTATTTTTACATACTTATAAAAATTCCTTTTTAAATTATACCTTTCTTTCTCTCATACTTTAAATTTTTTTCATGATATACCTAAACTTAAGTTTGGGGGAAGGGAAAATACATGCAAATTTAAATTTTATTTGTCCTTAATGAACTAATATTTTCGAAAAAAAATATTAACGTAACATAAGGAATGAAAAATCTATTTAAGATCATTTAAAATTTTAAAATTATAAATAATTTAGTAGACTTAACCAAAATTTTAATAACTTTGCTTGATTTTAAGAATAGAATTATTGAACTTAAAGAAGAGTAAGATTAAGAAATTTTTCTATTCATAGTAGAAATAATTGAATTTTAGAAGTATTAAGAAATAACAAATTATAACTTGAAAAAGAAAATATTGAAATTCTTTTTAAAATCTATTCATGTTATAGTAATTAAGTGAAAATGTATAAGTTTGAAAATATAAGTTAAGGATAGCGAAGTTCAAAACCATTAACAGGTTATCCAGATATAGTAATTCTCTCTGTAAAAAAAAAAAAAAGAAAAAGAGAGAGGAGAAGCTTGAGGAGATGCCTAATCAAAAATTGGCTTCACTTGAATTAGCTTATAAGAAAAAAAACTGATTACATATTTTACTTAATTTTTATGCATGTATCTTTATTAGAAAATATTTTCATGAAGATCTTTTTCTTGTAAATAATTTATGTGATCTTAATATAATAAAGTACAGTTATTTTTGAAGTGAATGAAAAATTTTTAAAATCTTATGATTTGGTAGTTAAATATTCTTTAAATTCTTAAAATTAAACTTAGTTAGTAAAATTTGGTTAATGATTTACTAAAGCCCTTATAAAATCAAACATTATAAGAAATCTTAAAAATTTAGCTTTTATTCCAACTGTTATACATTTTATATAGTAAAAAGGGTTACTTGAGGACAAGTAACGTTTAAGTTTAGGGGATTTTGATCCATGAAAAAAATACCTATTTTTATGCCTTAATTTTTATCAAATTCTTAACGATATTATGCTTTAATGAAAGTTATTTTTGTGTTTTGGATGTAGGTGATGCAAAAATGTTGAAGAAAGAAAAAAAGATGAAAAAGGAGCAAAAAAGAGCAAAAATGGAGCCAAAATATAAAATTGTCAAAATAATTGGCCTGGCGCCTAAGTGCCAGAATCCGGCGCTTAAGAGATAGTTCGATATAGAATTCTGTAAGATTTTTGACGACTTTTGGACGGTTATTTTGACAGTGTTAACGGTTATTGGACCATCTAGAAGATTTGCAGTTATTCCTGGATTATAGGACAAGTGATACATTGTATTTGGATGCTTGGAAACGGTTAGGATCGCGAAGAGGTGCGATCCAAAGTGAAGATGTGCGAAGAACTGGACGCGGAGTCCGGCGCCTAGGTGCCAGTCACACCTTCTAGAAGATTCATTGAACCTAGACACATTTTGAAGATATGCCTCAAGGCAACCCTTGAAGCCTATAAATATGAGGCTACTCCTTCAGAGAAAAAGGCCCAAAAATTAAAAAGACACCCAACCTAGTCCCCTAGCCCCATAGTCCATTTAGAGAGAGAAATTAGAGAAATATTTTAAGGGCCATATTTATAGTTTCTTTTATTAATTAGTGTGTTTATTTAGAGTTTGTATTGAGAGTACTTGAAGAGTCGGTGCTTTTGAAGTCTATTTACTTTGGAGTCAAAAGGATTCAGAAGTTCAGTTGGAGAAACACTTGAGATAAGTATTTGTATTTTGATTCAAAGTTTTATTTATATATTTTGTTATTTAAATTTAATGTGTTATGAGTAGTTATTTTACTTTCTCCTTTCAATTATGAAAAGATAAATAAGATAATATAAAATTCGTTGGAAAATTAAAAACTATATATATATTTTAATCATTGTGATGATATTAATACTGGATCTTAGTTTACTATTTAAATTGGCCATTTAAATTATTAAAATTTGTTGAAGAGTTTTTAGACCTAGAAGGAGATGAATTCTTAACTAGTAGATATCACATGAATCCTTGGGTAGTCGAAGGCCTTGCGCGGGTTATTCAAGGTAAAGTGCAAATAAATAGGAAGATAATATTTAATGGGCGTAGAATTGATAAGTTTTTAGAGTGACAGGCTAAATTCTTGTAATTTGGTTTATAGAGAAGGAAAGGGTCACTAGTAGGGCCGACCATAGCCACCCTTAGACATCTAGTAGTGTGAGCCTAGATTAACCCATTCTACTAACAATACATCCAGACCTGATCTATAGATTAGCCAATGTTCTTTATACTATCGAGCGAAGGTAAAGAATATGAATGTTTCTATTTGGCACAATACCATAAATTTATTTTCTCCACGAATATTACATTATATAAAAAGTCTTGAATTAATTGTAAGGAAGAAAGTTGTTTGCTTATTTTATTTACATCAATCATTACTTTATTACAGATTTATTTCTGCATCTAGTAAATTAAATATCAACTTTTTAACTTTAAAATAAATACATAAAAATAAAATCAAAATATTAAAAAAAATCTATAATCCTCCTCGTGGGATCGATACTGGGGTCTTTATTTAAAGGCCTATATTACTTGAAACGATACGTATACTTGCGTAGTACCCCTAGTGTGTAAAATATTTTCCATAAAATTATATTTATATACACTAGATGCTATTATTATTTAAGTCAAAGTGTTGGCTATAACATATTTTTGATAGCATAAATTTCGCATAAATTTTTGCATTGTTTGGCGATTGCAAACTAAGTTTTTAGTGCATTGCTGCGGATCGAGGTTCAACACCCGTTACCCGATTCTGTATTGTATTCTAGAGGCTACCCAATAAGGAAGGATGTTCAGTCACCAAATTGCTGAAGAGAATGTGATGTGCAGTATCCCTAAAAATGAAGAATAAGATTCTAAAAAGGAAATACCCGATCGTCTAGTACATAACTTTTCTAAAGAGCCGTCAGCTCATGTTCCCATTAAGCTCAGCATAAGGGAACGTGTTGGTACCAATACAACCACCACAGATACTACTAGTGTCGCCTTAACACCCGCAGAGCACTGATCGATTAAGTCTCGGTTGGGTTCGAGTGTACCATCTGCCGAAGGTAATAAGAACACCTACAGAGAAATAGTAAGAGAGGATCATTTTCCTCTGTACATGGTGTACACCCTAGGGAGGACACTTCTCCTCATTACTCTGATTTCCTTGTCATGATAGCCTGTCTGAAGGCACCAAAAACTAAAAGGTAGGTGTGGGTACCGAAGTTTTTGCACAAGTACATTTTAGTTTGTGGATCATAAGATGGATCATGAGTTCATTGTTCCCGTTGCTACTACCATCATTGCTTCCGAGTTGATTATAGAAAGAGGTGATAGTAGAGGTATACCTACAGATTTGATGAAAATAAAGAGAAAGCAGTTGATGATAAGGTTCGAAAGCTCCTAGTAGATATTTGAAAACTAGCAAAAGAATGATTGTTTGTACATTGGTGACGAGGATTACAACCTATTGGACTACATGTAGGAAGAGTTCATGGAGGTTAATGTTGTTGAAACTAGGGCCACATCATCCACGTGTGAGGCTTCACTATCTAAGGATAATGTCGTGGAGGATTTTCAGAGGGCCATCTTGATGAGAGATCAACAGATCAGCCACCTAGAGAAGAAAATGGAAGAGATGACCACTGCCATGACCGCCATGGCCACAATACATGGACAGTCGTACTCACGGCCATCAGCATCCCCAGAGGTCAATCAACCTGAAATCATACATACTACAAATGAAAGAACAGAGGTTGCTTCCACTAGTGAAGATGAGCCGCTAAAGAAAGACGTAGTTAAAAATGTTATACCAGAAAAGGACATCAAGTAGATGGACGAGCAATAAGTGCAAGATGACTTAGCCCAATCAAAAAAAGGTGCATCAGTTTTAAAGGGTAGACCTTACCCTAAGGAGTTCGATGTCGTGCCTTACCTCAAAGGTTTTGTGCCCCCAACTTTCAAGACTTTCGACGGGACTGAAAATCCTCTACAACACATTGCCCATTTCAGAGCAAGCTGTTGCAATACAGGAGGGAATGAGGCACTATTGTTCTGGCAGTTTGTCAGCAGCCTTTTAAGGACCGCGTTTAATTAGTATGTAGAATTGCCCAATAGATCAGTCAAGACTTTTGTAGAATTGAAAAATATGTTTGTGAAGAGATTAGTCGGTGCACAACACCATTTCACCATATGAGATCTTTTAGTGGAATGACAAAAGTCTAACGAGACCTTAGTGGACTACATTCTAAGATCGAGAAACCTTGGCATGAAGTGAAAGCCTCAGCTGCAAGAACAACATGCAATCGAGATACTACTTAAGAGTATCCATGGTCCAGTGGCTTTCATGCTTAAGTGTATTACTATTAAATCCTTTAAGAAGCTACTAAGTAAGGCTAGCAGCCTGCATGAATGAATCAAACATATGGAGCCTTCAGAAAAGATAGAAAGTCTAGGCCGGTTAAAGCATTTGAGAAAAGATCTGGCGTAGTGGCAATAGTCGACAAGGGCAAGTAATCGACGAGGATTCAGATAGAGTGGCGGTCACCACATTATAGTTAACCTCCACTGCAATATACTCAGCCTCAACAATATGGCCAGCTCTGTCCTTAGCAGCACAGTCAACAACACAATCAGTTGGGTCAGCAGTCTTTCTAGTAGAGACCACACAGGACATATGGGAGACATGGTCCGACGATACCAGTTCAGGTAAATAGAAATTACTCCTTCAAAGATAACGTCGTGGCAAATATGTTTCATAATTTGATAAAGAAACCAAAGTTCAAGTTTCCTCAGTCGAAGAAATTAGAAGAAGTCAACCAGAAGGATCAACCCAAATATTAACCGTACCACAGGTTACTTGGACATAACATAGAGAATTGTTTCAGCTTTAAGGATTAGCTAGAGAGGATCTTTAAAGACGGAAACATAACAGTACAAAAAGAATATTTAAAAGAACTTGAAGAGGTTCTGTTAATATAATTTCGGCCGAGTCATTCTATATGATAGATCCATATGCTAGAAGAGATGGATGGAGCACAGCCTGGACGAAGTTCTCCAAGAACATACTAGATCAGATATAGACCACTTTGGAGTGAACCGCTGCATAGACTATTACCTCCCAAGCCAAAGATGGAGATCATATAAGAGAAATTATTGCAACAAAGTATCGAAAAGAATGAGATCGTAGATGGAGTGAAGATTGATAATACAAAGGATAGGATAGAGGCTACCCTCGTTAGATTGGTTGTCTCATATTTAGGGGAAAAATCCCTCAAATCGTTAACTTTATATAATTTCCTCTTTGCCCCTCTAGAGTCTTATAGTTATAAGGGTGACAATTTTGGCTATGTTTTAACTTTCTCTAGTAATAATGTACCTGATCATAGCCCATCTAACCCCGATTTTGATTCACTAAATGACCCTTAAATCATACTTAACCCCAATAAAAGCAATGACAAAAACATTGACATCACTGGCTATGACAATGCAGAAAGAGAGGACCCAGTCCTTGAGTACAATGTAACACTGATCACCATCAACCTAGAATGTTCAGATTCAAAATCAACATTAGAGGAGTCAAATTACCCCTAGAACAGCTCTGATAGAAAAGGGAAAAAAACTCGTTATTCGAGAAGAACCGCTTCTGCCAGTGAAACATACAAATGTTCAAGAAGAAACTAGACATTTAAATAAAGTGGATTACATTGTACTAGCTCATTTTAGGAAGTTTCCAGCTAATTTAAGCATCCACGATGCTATGATCGTATCAAAGGAGATGAGAGAAAACCTAGTCAAGGCTCTGCTTGATCCAAAAATTTTCTTAGCACAATTGGCTAGCACATCCTCAGATTGGGTTTTTACTTTGAAAGGTCAACTTAGGGTGACTTCACTGATGATGATTTGCTACTTGGTACTATCGACCATATCCAACTGCTCAACCTTTCCATCAACATTGACAGATTCGTACTTTTCAGAGTTTTGGTAGATCAAGGAGCAACACTCAATATAATGAGTCTACAGATGTTAGCATACTTGGATATCAACACAAAGGAACTCACTATAGATAAGTTGATGTTAAGAGGATTTAGTTAGAAAGGAGAAAGATCACTTGGATCAATTACACTATTAGTGAAGCGCCAACTGGGAGATGCTTAGCCACTAGTGCTCAATTTAGCACAGGTCTGTCAAATGTCAAAAATTTCATTTCGACTCCTCTAAGTCATAAAATAAGGTCAAATAAACTCTACTATACCATAAAAACTCCAAAATACTACCACCAAAACATAAAAAAACAAACCAAACAAAGCACACAAAGCAAACATAAAGCAAAGCACACCGATAACTATGGGTTGCCTCCCATAAAGCACTTGGTTTAACGTCTTCAGCCTGACATACCCAAAACACATTCTGAGTGACCCAACATCAGATTCTCATCAGATTTAAGTTGATCGACTGAAAAATAAGGTTTAAGTTTATGAACGTTAACTTTAAATATTTTTTCAGTCTTAGGATCTTGAATATCCACAGCTCCATAGGAATAAACTTTTATCACAATAAATGGAACCATCCACCTGGATTTAAGTTTTCCAGAAAACATTCTCAATTTAGCATTATATAGCAAAACTTTCTGTCCTGACACAAGATTTTTAGGAAGAATCTTCCGATCATGCCATAACTTCATCTTTTTCTTATAAATCTTAGCATTTTCATAAGATTCAATCCTTATCTCTTCAAGCTCATTTAATTGCAATAATCTCTTCTTAGCAGCATCTTTCAAATTATAATTGAACTCTTTAATAGCTCAATATGCTTTATGCTCAAGTTCAATAGGCAAATGATAGGCTTTTCCAAAAATTAGCCTATATGGGGACATCTCCACCTTCAAGAACTACTCAACTTTGAAAAGATATTATCTCATTTTGTTAGTATGAAGGGGAATCAATATATGAAGTCTGGGAAATATTTAAGGAACTCCTAAGAAAGTGTCTGCAGCATGCTCTGCCCAATTGGTTAATCATTCAAACATTTTATAATGGGTTAGTAGGATCTCTTAGGTCTTTAATTGATGCTGCCGCTGGTGGATCATTAATGTCAAAATAATTTGATGAAGCATATGCATTAATTGAAGAAATGACTACAAATGAATTTCAATGGCCCTCTACAAGGGAAAATCATAAATATGTAGCCAGTGTTCATGATGCTGATGTGATTGCAATTCTTGCATCTCAGGTTGCCACAATATCAAGGAAGTTGGATCAATTTGGAATGAATTAGCCTCAACTTTCTCCAGTAATGAGGAAAGTTTATTAGGGCGTATGATTGATTCCAACTTATCATATGATGCTTTAAATACCATAAACAACCCATATTCTAACTTTTACAACCCTAGTTAGGAGAACCATTCTAAATTTAACTGGAATCATACTACTAATGGTGGAAACCAAAGATGGGAAAATAATCATGCAAATACTAATGGAAGTTGGAATAATCAGGGGAATACAAACTATAGACTTTCAAATCCATCAGATTCTAACAATGATCAACAATTTGATGATAAGAAGATGTCTATAGACAAAGTGGTATTGCAAATGGGAAACCAGTTGCAAAGTCAAAATGCTGCAATTAGAAACATAGAGAATCAACTGGGACAGATTGTTAATTCACTTAGCAATAGACCCCAAGGAACACTTCCTAACAACATTGAGATCAACCCTAAAGAGAACACTAATGAACAAGTAGAAGCTGTCTAATTAAAAAGTGGAAGAGCGATAGAGGATGTGGTTAGAAAAGAGAAAGAAGTTGTGAGAGAAATAAAGGAAACTAAAAGATCTGAAGAACATGTTTCTAAGGATCTGAAAAAATTAATATCTCCAACTAAAATAAGTTTGGAAAGACCACCACCTCCATTTCCTCAAAGACTTAAACAACATGAGTTGGATAAACAATTTTCAAAGTTTATGAAAGTACTTAAGAAGCTAACGATAAATATTCCTTTCACTGAAGCTTTAGAACAGATGTCAAGTTATGCAAAGTTTATGAAGGAGATATTAAACAAGAAAAGGAAATTTGAGGATTACGAGACAGTTGCACTAAGTGAGGAGTACAGCGCTTTACTTCAGAAAAATTTTCCTCAGAAACTTAAAGATCATTGTAGCTTTACATTTCCTTGTGTAATTGGAAAAAGATTATGTGGAAAAGCTTTATGTGATTTAGGAGTGAGCATTAATGTGATGCCTCTATCTATATTTAGAAGGTTAAGTTTAGTCGATATTTCTCCCACTACTGTAACCCTTCTCTTAGCTGATCGTTGACACGCCTAAAATATATATGTTTTTTGTTATATGATTTTACTCATTTTTTTTATGATATTACACTTTAAAGGAATGTATTTTATATATTTTTTGGTTTTAGGTACAAGAAATGGTGATTGGAGCAAAAAGAAGCAAAAATGATGCAATTTAAAGCAAAAAACGAACAAGAAATGCAATTCTGCCCAGACACCTTTCGATAAGTCTTTCGATGCTTAATATCTTTTACACTTCTTGTATATTTTTTAATACGATTACACTTTAAATAAATGTTGTTTTTATGTTTATTTTGTAGGGCTATCTGTTAGGAACGCAACGCAACTGAAATGGAGCGAAACAGAGCTAAAACGGAGCCAAACGGAGCAAAATGGTGGAGCTGCACAGAGCCTGCCCGCCGACAGCGCCCTCGAGCTCGCCGACTGTGGGATTTTCCCGAGAAGCCCGAAAAATGACTAAAAAGCTCGCCGACAGAGACCTCGAACCTGCCGATAGCGCCCGGGAGGGTTCTAGACCGACTTTTGGCGAGGGCCGAAATTGGACGTATTTGGACGCTTTTTTAAGGGGTGCTTAAGGGAACTCTTAGAAATTTGTCCACACCCTTTAAATTAGTGAATTTAGGAGAAAAAAAAGAGAGAAAAAAAAAGAAAAAGAAGGATAAAATAAGAGGAAAGTAGAGAAAAAAAAGATGAATGTTTAGGATTCTTAGATTAGGAGTAGAAATGTAGATTTCTACCCTTTTGGAGAGATTGGAGAGGAGATTTTGAGAGAATTTGTAAGGGATTGAACTAGCATTGCATGGATCGCCGGGAGACTTTATGAGAGAGATCTTCATCTTTCTTTCAAGGGGAAAAAACTAAGTATTATTCTTCATTATCTTATAATTTTGTAAACAATTACCTAGTGGATTTGCTTTGGTTAAATGAAGTTTTTGTTGTGTTTTCTTCATGCTTTGTGACGTATCTCTCTTACTATTTCTTCTTCTTTGGAAATAGTGGCATGAGAAGATTATGTCATTATTTTCATTTTACTTTTCTTTTGTAATGAGTATAATTCATGCTTCAGATTTTGTGATGCATGTTAGAAGTGATTTAATTATAAATGTGATGATTTTTACTTGCACTTCATTTACATTACAAAATGAGCCCATTATAGTGTTAAAATTCGTTGTAATTGTGTTAAGTCCCGAAATGGCATATGTAATTCTCAAAAAAGTGGAACCACATTCAAATTCCATGGATGGTGAAGTTCATAGGGATTGAGTGCAAATAAATAGGAAAATATAATTATCGGGTGTAGAATTGGAGATTTTAGAGTGACAGGCTAAAATCCTCAATTCGGTCCTATCGTTTGGGTGCTGAAGTGTAGATGTTAGCCCTTAGGTGAGGGGAATGTGGGAGCTCCGAAGTGAGAGCCGGTATCCTCCCAGCCTAGCCGCAAATTCAGTAACCAAGCATAGGATTAGTCAATGTTATTTATGACATGGACCAAAGGGTAAAGAATAGGATTGCTCCTATTTGGCACATACAATATTTAATGCATCTCATTCCTATCCATTATTCATTTCATTACATAAGAATAGTAGTTTTTAGAATCTCAAAATTCTCCAAACCAATTCCTTTAAAAAAGGGTTATTTTTAGAATTATTATTTGCAATTAATTGTAGTTACTATCTTTACATTTAACACTTGCATTTAGGAGTAGTTGCTAGATAAAACATAATTTTAATCGACATTCCAAACTAAAGACTATTAGTAGTAGACTAGAATTTGACTAAAGACCTCTTACTTCACTTCCTCGTGGGATCGATACTGGGATTTTTAAAGAAAACTCTATATTACTTGAAGCGATACGTATACTTGCGTAGTACCCCTAGTGTGTAAAATATTTTCCAATTGTTAAATCATTTAAGATTTTGGACGCTAGCCGCTATTTATAAATCGAGTCAAGTTTCTGACCATCTTTTGGAAGTTAATTTACTGTGTAATTGCGGGTTGGGTCAATCGTTCTATCATTTATCCAAAGGCAGTTATAGAAGACGTGCTTGTTAAAGTGGATAAACACATCTTTCCTTTGGACTTTATTGTATTAGATATGGAGGAAGATAAAAAAATTCCAATTATTTTAGGGAGACCTTTCCTTGTTACTGGACAAGCTATGATAGATGTGCAAAAAGGAGAGTTGGCTATGAATATTAATGACCATGATATCACTTTTGATGTATTAAAAACTGAAATATCCAGCTGAGTGAAAAGATGATGATTGTTTTTGGAAGATAAAATTGATTATCTATGTAAAAACATTTTCCAAGAAAGTTTTAAGAGTAAGTTAACATATGAGATTGAAATCGACTTTCATAATGATTCAAAAATGTTATTTAAAGAAGACTATATGTATGTTCAAGAGAGGTGTGAAATGATAGATGCTACTAAAAATAGTAAACTTTTAATTCCATCTGTTGAAAAATCTCATGAACTTAAGATGGATGTACCCCAAACAATTTTAAAGCCTATCTATTTAGAGAATTCATCTACACAACCACTCTTTATATCTTTAGATTCGACTCAATCACAAGAAAAACATGAATTGAATGATGAACATGATAAAATTATTTAACTAAGACTTGGAAGAGAATTTGAGGATATATTTCAAAAGAACTTTGAGTTGAGAAAAGAGGATAAGGATATTGGAATACCATTGAAAGAAATTCCTAAGGAATTAGAAAAAACCTATTTCCACAACTAAGATAGATCCTCCATCATTTAATAATTATAAAGGAGAAGAATAAGAAGATAACTTGAAACAGAAGAGTGACATAGAAGAATTTGATCCTGAATCTAAATTATCTAGAGAGGATTCGATCCAAAATTTGGGAGATCTTGAATTATCTTATAGAGATCCATTTCTTATAAATTTCAAGGATGATATTAATATGCAAATTCAGAAAATCAATAGAAGAATATTGAATCTAGAAAGAAATATGAGGAACAGTGATATAAATCTATCTGAAAAGGAAGAGGTAAACGAAAATTTACAATTTAAGGATTTTGTAGGAATTCCTGGATCTGAAAAGGATTGGGTGATTGATCGAGGATTACTTAATGGGAATTTTAATCCAGGAGGAATCATTTGCCGAGCCCGCGACGTTAAAACCAAGCGCTTTATGGGAGGCAACCCATAGTTATCGGTGTGCTTTGATTTAGTGTGCTTGAGAGTCATGATTGTTAGTGTTGTATTGTGTTTGCTTTAGTTTGGATTGATTAGCTTTATTAATGATCGATGAATGTATGGATTGTTACTAGATTGAGTTGATCTTTATGTGTCATTATTGATTGATAAGTTTGATTGTTGATTGGTAGATATTTGGATTGTTAGTAGTTTGATTTGATTTTTGTGTGTCAGGAGGGAGGTGATTCCTTAACTTCTTATTAAGGTTAGACTTTATGTTCTTTTGTAGTAGTTGGATTGATGAGTCCACTATGACTCAGGTCTTACCCGGACTTGAGTTTTACAGGAGTATCATGAATTTGAACAATGTTAGATCCATCTTAATTTTGTTACTTCCTTTCTCTAACTTTGTTTTCATTTGGTAGGAGTCGCGAACCTATTTGATGAATAACATTAGGATGATCTTACACTACAATATGTAACTGTTAAAGGTGCTTAATTAAAGGGATTAGATGATACCTGAGATTGGTGTCCGGAAACCACTTTATTAGGGATAATCTTATCTTTGGGATTATAATCTATAAAATCATTTTAAAATGTACCTAATTTACTAGTGTAGTGATTCTGTTAGAAATTGAAGGTAAGGTAGTGGGATTGGATAAGTTAAAGGATGAATTGACTTCATTTATCTTATATGTGTTTATGTTTGTGTTACAATATTATATAAGACTTGAAGAACATTTTTATATTCCCTTGCTGATACCTGCTATGCTAGTTAAAATTTTATTTAGTGAATTTCATTCTGGCATGATTAGTTTAGATTTACTTCTTGTTATATATTGTTATGTCTTAATGAATACTTGTAAATGGTTTTGATAGACATGTGTGGTAGAGAGAATTTCTAAATTGTTTTTCTTCCTTCTTATATTTTTTGTACTGAATGCTATATATGTTAAAAATTAAGTTTGGGGGTAGGAAGAAAAATAAAATTTTAATGTGAAAATACTTCCTTTTTGTGTAATTTTATTACAAGTAGATTTACTTTCACCTACAGTCGTTCTATCATGATTATGCATGTATATGAATTTGATAGGATGTTGTAGTAGTAAGTAGATTCAACCTTTACTTTTTCTTCCTGCAACATTTTATGGAATTAATTGTAAAATATTTTAAAATTTAAGTTTGGGCGGAAGAAAGATATTAACTCTTATTTGTTCACAATTATTATATGTTAAAAAATTATTAGCATAACTTCTGGCAATTGAACTTCTCTTGAGATAACTAAAACGTTTTATCTCAGTTGAATATTATGGAAGGATTGGATGATAAAGGTTAATTATATAAGGGTAAGATATTTGGTATGAAAGAATTTGATTATAGTTAACTATTTAAAGTAAATATAACTGTATTTTTGAAATGTTAAGAGACTTAAAGTATTGTGTGTTAAAAATAGATTGTGACTTTATGATGAATAATAAAGCTCGTACCTAATTATAAAGTAAGAATGTATTTCAAGTTTGAATTTTAGAAAGAGGAGAGTGAAGTTCAAAATCATTACAGACTATCCAGATATAGTAATCCTCATTAAAAAAAAGAGAAAAGAAAAGAAAAGAAAAGAAAAGAAAGATCGAAAAAAAATCCAAAAAAAAAGAGAAAAAAGAAAAAGAAAAATAAAGAAAAATACTTATGAGGAGAACCTTGAGGAGATGCCTAATTAAAAATTGGCTTCACTTGAGTCACCCTAAAGGGAGAACTTGATTTCATTTATGAATTTATATTTAAAGTATTGGCCTACATTCTGATGAAGTTTACATAAACTCCTTTTTCACATAATCTTTCAAAGCACTCTTAATGTGACAAATTATGGTTTATCTTGAAATAAATAGAAGACTAGAAACCTTAAACTTGATTGTTGAATTTCCTTATACCTGTAGTGTTAACCTGAGTAACTGAATTTCTTTCTAAAAATCTAACCAATATATTCTTTTGAATGAAAAATTTTAGTGACTTGCAGGTGAAAAGTACTTTGCCCTGATTTATATTTTTATGTAGTAAAATTGTTACTTGAGGACAAGTAACAGTCAAGTTTGGGGGATTTTGATGCACCAAAAATATATACGCTTTTTGCTATATAATTTTACTCATTTTTGGTGCTATTACACTTTAAAAGGAAGTTATTTTGTATATTTTTTTGGTTTCAGGTACAAGAAGTGACTTTTGGAGAAAAAGAAATAAAAACGGTGAAATTTGGAGCAAAAACGAGCAAGAAAGCAAATTTTTGCTTGACACCTTTCGATAAGTCTTTCTATGTTTAATCTCTTTTACACTTCTTGTATATTTTTTAATGAGATTAAACTTTAAAGAAATGTTGTTTTTATGTTTATTTTGTAGGGCTATCTGTTAGGAATGCAACGCAACTGAAATGGGGCGAATCAGAGCTCAAATGGAGCCAAACAGAGCAAAATGGTGGAGCTGGGCAGGATGGGTTCCAGGGGCGCCCAAACTGGCGTCGGTGGCGCCAGAAGCCCGAGAGCACGGAAAATAGGGTGCCGGCAGTGCTCTATTCAGCGTCGGCGGCCCCCTAGATGGCCTGGATGCGATCTTAGGAGGTTTTTGGCCAAATACATCGAATCTGGATGCTTTTTGGAGGGTTTCTTCATGCACCTCTTGAGAAATTCGTCCCTACTCTATTTTAAACCAAATTTGAAGCCAAAAATGAAGGGAGATGTTAGAGAAAACTTAGAGAATGCTTAAAGATCTTAGAATAAGATTAGAAATGTAGATTTCTACCTTTTTGGAGAGATTGGTGAGGGGATTTTGAGAGAATCTGTAAGGGAATGTTCTAGCATTACATGGATCCGCGGGAGACTTTGTGAGAGAGATTTTCATCTTTCTTTCAAGGGAAAAAACTAAGTATTGTGTTCTTCATTATCTTATGATTTTGTAAACACTTATTTTGTGGATTTGCTTTGAAATGAAGTTTTCCATTGTATTTTCTTTGTGGTTTGCGATGTCTTTCTCTTACTCTTTCATCTTATTTAGAAATAGTGGCATAAGAAGATTATGACATTATTTTTATTTTACTTTTCTTTTGTAATGAGTAGAATTCTTGTGTAAGATGTTGAGATACATGCTAAAAGAAGTTTTATATATAAATGTGATGGTTTTTACTTGCACTTCATTTACATTACAATTAAGGCATGTTGTAATGTTAAAATTTGTTGTGAAAACATACGATACGAGAGGGTTATGCTTTCTACAACTAAGTATGAACCACATTCAAATTCCATGGACGGTGAAGTTCATGGGTATTGAATGCAAATAAATAGGGAAATATAATTATTGGATGTAGAAATGAAGATTTTAGAGTGACAGACTAAAATCCCCAATTCGGTCTTATTATTTGAGTACTGAAGCGGAGATGTTAGCCCTCAGGTGAGGGGAAAGTGAGAGCTCCGAAGTGAGAGCCGGTATCCTCCCAGCCTACCCACGGATTCAGTAAACAAACATAGGATTAATCAATGTTCGTTATGCCTAGACCAAAGGGTAAAGAATAGGATTGCTCCTATTTGGCACATACATATTTAATGCATCTCATTCCTACACATTATCCATTTCATCACTTAAGAATAGTAGTTTTTATTATCTCAAAATTCTCCAAACCAATTCATCCAAAAAGGGTTATATTTAGAATTATTATTTGCATTTAGTTATAGTTACTATGTTTACATTTAATATTTGCATTTAGGAGTAGTTATTATTCTTACATATAACCATCTACCATTAGGAGTATTTGTTAGAAAAACCACTTACATCGACCTTCCAATCTAAAGTCTGATAATTGTATACTAGAATTTGACTAAGAACCTCTTATCTCGCTTCCCTGTGGGATCGATAAATGGGACTCCATTAGAGCCCTGTATTACTTGATACGATACGTATACTTGCGTTTGAAATTATGACTTTACAAAATCATTATAAATATATAAATCCTAGATCATAAATTCTTACATATAAAAAAGTCGCATCAGTTATTAACCCACTCGAGGTCTGAGTCCCTCAACATTGTGTAAACTAACTAACACATTTGTGTGTCGAAGATTTGGAGAAGGCAGACAGCTAACTTGAAGGAAGTAATTTGGTCAATTGTATCACTCCCACCCTTATATGATTCTAACGAAGGAAGTTTGAACTTATTTTGTGGCTCAACATTAGAGATATGTATAAAGAATTTATTCTCCTACTAGGAGTGAACTTCAATACACTCGAACCATTTTATGATCAAAGACACTTTAGTTGCATTTAGAGTCCTCAACCCTTTCTGCCCCAACCCCCTGAGCTGCTTGATGGCCTTGAGGTTCATATACTTTCTCTCTGTACTTGGTGATCTTACTCTCTTCCCTGAAGTAATGTGCGGGTCTATTCTACTATCTGACCAACCATTTGCTCTCGAAGATCTTGGATTCGTTATTCACAAATTTCCTTGTGCACTCCATGTTTGTGATGTCTCCTATATGAGTTCCTTCCTTATGGTGTGCTCCTCTTCTTGCTGATGGAAAAATCCACGCTCACCAATCCTTTTAGGATGTTGAATTTAGATATTTCTTGTGAATCACACACAAGGCATGGAGTGTAGGATGAACGAGAGAAGTAGGGAGAGAAAGAGAGAGAGAGAGAGAGAGAGAGAGAGAGAGAGAGAGAGAGAGAGAAATCAAACAATAATATAAGAGTTTTGATAAAGTAAATCAATATTTTTTAATTATAGACATGGCCACAATCATTTTTAGGGTATCTTGTGTAGAATTACATATTTGTCCCTAATTTGATATTGACGATATCAGGTATTAAGACACCTTTATATATTTGTAACCGACACCAATACCTTTGCATATTCATAATCGAGCATAGCACTATTTTGTATTCATAACAACCTGAGGAGGGGCATCTGATGACTTTGTAACATTATCGCTTGGTCGGATATAAGCTTTTGTTCGACCGACAAATGTTTAGCATATCGAAAGGTTGTCAGTCGGCCCTCTCAAGAGAGAATTATAATAAGAGGCCCTCATATCGTTAGGATAAATTAGGCCATTGGGCAGAGGCTGTACCATAGTAATATGACACGTAGCTCTCCTTGGACAAGGAGCCCAGTTAGAGAGTCAGAGAGGCATTCCGTCAGGGGGAGGGGGGTGGGATTTTATGTAAAGTTCTGGAATCAGGTAAGGAATTAATTTTATAACAACATCACCATAGATTGGGGTTTTATCTCTTCACTCGAGTGTGTTTTTTGTTCGGTAGGCTCAGATTTTGGATTAAAGGAAATGACGTTTGATATTTTCATTCTTTGACTTCTGATAGACCGTCCTTTGGATTTTCTCAAGATCCGTGCGAACACATTCTTGATGTATAATAGTCCATATTCTTTCTAGTAAATTGATAAATATCAATTAAATAGTACCATTAGATGCCTCCAATTATCATCAAAGATAACTTGTTTACAAGATTGAATTCTCATAAATCAATTTATAACCAAGATATCCTTAACTACAAAAATAATTCCTTACAAAAACAGAAAAATATAAGAATTAAATCTAACAAACTTCAAAATCATGCTTTCTATAAAAACAAAAAATCATAACACCATAAGGTTTCACAATTTTGTGAAGTAGGTGCAGAATTATGCAAAATAATTTTTCATTTTTTGCAGTTCTCACATTTGACAGAAACATATAAAGTAACCATTAATATTTATAGTTCCTATATTTTGATGGTATCAAAATCAACACAAAAGCATTATTTAGTATGACTTTAATACCGAATAAGAGACATTCTTATTTATTTTAAATGAGTGTCTCAAATACATAATTGATAGAATATCAAAAATGTGGAAATTAAATGTAAAAAGCAAAAATTTGGTAATTAATTTGATCTTCTTTATTGTTGATTTAGAGTGCTTTTAAATCTTTTTCTTGCTCCACAGTTGGGGTTCTATTTTCTTAAGAGAGACATAAAAGACCTAAAAATTTAATTTGTTTATTTTATGTTATCACGTAACTTCTGACATTACGCAGTTACCAGTGCAGTTTCTTAAATTAAAAAAATTTTCAAATCATTTATTGAGTGAAATAAGTTTGATAATTTTTCAGGTATTTACATGTATAACATTTAATTCTTTTGTATTTACATATCGAACATTTATGCCTCATTTTATATTTATACTACTCAAATTTTTTATGTCGCGTCAAAAATATTATTATTTTAATTTTTAAAAAATAAAATTTATATTTTCATGTATAAGTAAAATTGGATAAATATAAAAATTGAAGTTTTGGGGTTAGATTAGTAAATACGTAAGAATTAAGAGGTATACCTTTTCATAATAATAATAAATAACACCAATATAGTTTCTTTAATTTAAAGCAAATTTACTTTTACCACCCTCTAATCCATCTTTATTATCATAATTTCTTTAGCATAAAAATAAAAAAATGAGGCTTAAAATTTTCCCCCCTATTTATACATATTTGTTATCACACACACAGTTATATATATATAGTTGTGTGTGTGTATATCGTTGAATCCCGATCTATCCGTGAATCACACCTCAAGGGCTAGAGCATAAGAAAAAAAAAAAAGAAAGACACAGCGAGAGAAGTACATAGTAATGAACATAGAACTTCTTACCTATTTCATAAAATGCTTATTTATTTATAGAGGAGGAGATTCAATATGTGAATTTACAAGTTTGTCACTATGTTAATGAGACTGTTATAGGATATTTAGATATTTTATGTGTAGGGGTCTACGACTGACTACCTTCTAGGCTGATTGGCTGAGCTCAATGGGCCTCGGTTCGGCAAGGCTTATTTGGTCAGCTAGTTGTCGATTAGCCTTCAATTGACTTTAGGTCAATAGAACTGGCTCGATTGGTTAGACTTTACTGATCGACTGATCTAGTTTGAGTGTCGACTTTTGATCTATGGTGAGGAGCTCCTGTTAGCTAGGTGATGCTAGTTTATCAGACAGAGAGTGAATCATTGTAACCCAATACGTAGCTCACTTACATGGAGAGTCAGAAGGATGAATTGAACTTCTTGTAACATGATTAAACTTGATCCCTCATAAGGAATCTCTGGTGTGTCCATGAAATGATTGATGGTACAGAGGAGGTAAGTCTTTCCTCCGGTCTGTTCTGCTAAATATTTGATTGTCGGCTTCGATAAGATTCCTTATGTTGGTTTTTTCATGCCTATCTGTCTTTGTCTTGGTCTGATGGGCGTGTGCTCAGACCATTTAGACTCTTATTAGTCTTATTGGTTTCGGCTCGCATGACTATATCCTTTTGCCTTTGGCTCAGGCTGCTACTTCCTATTATTTAAGTGAATATTCTTGTCTCTTGCTGGTCGGCTCTTCTTAGTTGTACTTTCTATCTGCTCTATTTTTAAAAATTCTTACTTTCAAAAATAATTAGATCTCCTCGGGATTCTTTGTGCTCGTTCCCAATATAAATGTGTAAGCATATATATCACTAGATATAATAATTATTACATTATATTTATTAATAAATAAGTATTATATTTAATATTAAATAACTCAAAATTTATATACCATTATTTTTCTCTTCCAGATTCTAGCCGCAGAATCTTCCAAATTCAAAATTTGACCAATTTCACTACGACTTATCTTTAGGAAGTGTGCCCTCGGGCAAAAGAAAAACTGGTTTTATATTTATACCTCAACTCATTCTCTCTCTCTCTCTCTCTCTCTCTCTCTCTCTCTCTCTCTCTCTACCTCAGCTCATTCTCTCTCTCTCTCTCTCTCTCTCTGTAAAATATACTCTCATATTTACACAGTCCAATTTTTAAAATCGGCTGAAAATGGAACTATTATAATCTCTTAAAGAGAACAATTCACATTTTCATTCATATATATTTCATATAATAAATTAATATATATATATATATATATATATATATATATATATATAATATATATGAGAATTTAGATATGCCAAAATGTAAATACTTGAGAATTGTGTGCTAAGTATATAAATTTCCCAAAAAAAGAGGGAATAATAAAAGGTAAGGAAAATTAATTTATATTTCGCACACCCAATTTTTTATTTTTATATTCATAATATTTAAATCTTGAGATATTTACATAGATACCATCGAATTCTTATGCATTTATATATCTAATATTTAATTTTTTTTAAATATTTTTACATAACAAATCTTTTAAATCATACAAAAAATATCATCATTTTAATTTTTGAAAAATAAAATACATAGATTTATATATAGATAAACTGGTATGTAATTAAAATTTGATGTTTAGATTTTTAATATGTAAATACATCAGAATGGAGCGGTATATATGTAAATCATTCATATAAAAATATTAAAATTTGAATAGTGGATGTAGAAATGCATATGAATTGTATGGCAGGTATGCAAATCTTCCTATCATAAATTATACGACCCTTGTCTCCTCCCGACTCCCGACAATAGCAGGAAACAGCTAGTCAAATGCAATAGCAGGAAGTAGCTAGTGCTTAAAAGCTCGCTCTTTTCTCACTTCCCATTCTTGTTTTCTTCCCGCAACGAGAAACAAAAAAGATGAAAGGCTACTCCAAGATCCGCCATGGCTCCTTAGATCTAACAGCCGAACCAAACCCTTCCTTCTTCCCAATCATATCAGTCCCACAAAACTCCGACCTTTTCTTCTCCAAATCCGAGAATTCGAGCCGCCATGCCACAGATAACCTTCGCAGAAGTCGCTCCTCTGTTTCTCAGAGATTTAGCCATGAAGATCAGAGTCATGTCTTTGGTCTTCAGGCTGCGGTCAGAAGGGCTTGCTCCATGAGAGGAACCTCCGCAATCGACAGCGGTTATTGGAGGATTCATGACGGCGGCGATGGTTTTTTGGCGGAGGAGGGAGAGGAAGGGGAGAAGCAGAGGGTGGGGAGGAAGAAGGGTTGGAGAAGGAAAGGAGGTTTTATTGGGCTATGTAAGAAATTTGTGGGGTTCTGATGAGCTGATTGCATGAATCTATGTGTTTTTAAGTCTTATTGGTTTTAAATGGTTTTCAGATCTTGTTCTGAGTTATGGATCTAAACTCTGTAAAAATTCATCTTTGTTTCCTTATGTGGAAAGTTGTTTTGAAGAGTTTGTGCGCTATTGTGAGCTCGTGTTAATAAAGCTTTGCTTCTGTTTTGGTTATTGCCTTTGCTTTTACAGTAAGAATACTTTATACTTTTGGCTTAAAAAGGAGTTTATGGAGCTTTACTTTTGTTTTTTCTTTTTTTTTTTGTTTGTTTTTGTGAGATGAAAATAAAAAGGAGTGGACGTTATTGGATCCATTGTTGTCGGTAGGAAGATATTGAGAGAAATATGTGCTTGAGGATGAGATAGAAAATGGTTAGTTTTGATAAGTAACGGTGTAGTTGGGTTATTTTTGATGAAAAGGAGCTAAATAATCTGGGAGAAGGAAAGGCATGTTTTTAAGAAAATTTTAGAGTGACCCAGTGAGTGAGAAGATTGAGGATGAGGCATAAGATGGTTTGGTCCATGAGTAAGTTGCATGATGTAATTATATATATATATATTTTTAAAAGGGGTATTTACATACATTCCACACAATTCTTATGTATTTACACATCTAACACCTAAATTTTTGGTTTTATATTTATATGGTCCAAAATATTCACATGACATTAAAAAGGTTGTGTGTCTGTTGAGTTATTTACATAAATACATACGAATTGACCGGTATGTATGTAAATTTTCCTTTTTAAAATTGAAATTGACAAGAGCATGAATATCCTTGATGAATTTTTTTATTACAAGTTTATTGTTGATTATTAAGTACCGACTCCATGAATTCATTGGATGAGTTCATGATGTGTTTGAGGTAGAGTTTCTTTTCTTTATTATTGACATTGTGATTTTTTATCTTTGAAGAGTCCATTTTTTTGGGGGCTGAGTTTTAACTTATTAGCGATTTTAACCAATGACTTATAGTGCTATTATTTTAAAAGCTGAACCTTAAAGAGAAAAAAAAATGTTCTAATTACATATCACACAATTGTTAATTTACATATCAAACACAAACTTTGATGTTTTTCCTCTTTATCATTTATATAAACATGAAAATGAGGATTGTTGATGAGATATAAATGATATGAGTGTTACAATTGTAAATATTAAAATTTCGATGTTATACATGTAAATAAATTAATATTATGGTTATATATATAAATGCGCCTAAACAAAAATATTTGCTCCGTACGCCAAAACTTTTAAATAGTTTTGGATTGAGGGTGGATAGCCTTAACGAGTTATTTTGTCAAGAATTCGTAGTTGATAGTTTCCTACTATTGCAAATAATAGAATTCCTTGGGATGAATCTGCTGCTTCAATTCATTTGATGAAGTTATAAGTTTCTGGGCTTTGTCGAGGTAGAGTTAATAATAATTTTTTATTGAGGTAGAGTTAATAATAATTTTTTATTGACTTTGGTCATAATTTATCATTGATGACTCCATCTTTTTTGGTGGCTTAGTTTTAAATTGTTGGCGATCGTAATCAACGACTTATAAAGCTATTATTTTCAAAGTTGAGTCTTGAAAAAAAAAAGTGAAATGACATAGATGTCATAATTTATTTATATTTATGTTGAATTATGATTTGTTTTTGAATCACACCCAATATCTTGTTCATAAAATAATCTCCCTATTTATCACTGATATGACACATCATAATATTTTTGCCTCTATTTTAAAGAGGATCATACTAAGGTATTTCTAGTATTTTTTTCATATGTTAGCATATTGTCAGGCTACTTTCTATCTTGGTCGGCCATCCTTAGTAAGTTTTAGGTCAACAGAACCAGCTCGGTCGGCTGAGTTCAGCTCGGCCAGCTTAGTTCAGTTGATATGGATCGATCAGTTGATATGGCCTTGCTCATGATTATTTACTCCTAATGAGAGTCTCTGACTTTCTATGTGATGGTTGAAGATGTTTGGGAAATTGATTGTTGCTTGGATCGATTTTTTAATAGTAGTTGGCTCGGATGCCTCGTTTTCCTCACTTTGGTTTGCTTGGCTAGATCTTATATCTTTCAGTCATCTTTGTTCTTTCTCGCGGATCGCTCGATCTTTGGCTTGCTTGTCTATGGCTCAGATAGCCTCACTCAGTTAGATAAGTGAGACTCAGCGGGTTGCTCTTTTCTTCTGGAATATTAGATCTCCTAGGATCAGCGCTAGCACATTCTTTTTGTGCATATTTTTTTCTCTATTTCACTTACTTTTTGAAAATTATGCTGCAATAAGAATAAGAAAATTAATGCTAGAAAATAAATTGCATTTATCATTAAGCAACAGTTCCATAATTGAACTCCCTCGATTTTCGTACTTTTGACTTTTATAGGGCATTACAGGGCTCTTCCCATTCCTTATTTGCTCTATGAAGCCTCTAGTTTGAGTTGGTTGGCTCCTGAGTGTTGTGATGGAGAACATGTCAAATCCATCGGGTGATATCCTCGACAAATATCAACTTCGTGTTGCCATTGTGAAGCAGAAGGAACGTTACAGCTTGAATGGTGAAAGGAAGAAGAAAGTCGTCGTTAAGAAGAGAAATGTGATTGTGCTAGATGATCAGGTGAGGTCACCTAATTCATTCTCCGACACTAAGCAGAGAAACCTTCAGCTGATCGACCCAACCATCAATGCAATAGCCCAACCTTCTATTGTGGCATAAGACTCACTCATAGAATGGACTGCTCAAAAAGCTATTGGTGCTCTGCCATCGCATGATTAGGGTGTTATGTTGATTAGAACAACAGAGTTGAATAAACTCTTTGGTATGAGGATCATAGGTCTTACTTTTTGGATTTCAATTTTTTATGAATTCCCTTTTAGTTACATTATCTTTTGGTGTCGATCACTCGATTTTGAGAGGTACAGATAAGGACTCAACCCAAGATGGTAACGATGATAATCTGATTAAGGTGTCAATGGTATCACATTAGTTGTCAAATGAGCGCGATTGAATCTTTAACAAGGAATGCAGGATTGATTGCCCAGAAGATCCTCTTCAGGCCTGTCGGGAAGCAACTAATGGTCTTCAGACGTCTCCTGAATTTTTGGCACATTGTCTAGCCAATATTAAGAACTTCTTTGCTTGTTTACTAGGACCCAACAAGGCATTGAGAAGCGAGAGTTGTTGGCTTGTGTGAAGAAGATGGAGAAGATGAAGGAGGTGGCGGCCACCCTTCACCGGGAATTGTTAGTCGTTTATGATAGATTTGTGTAATCCCGAGCTCGGTTGAGTCCGGCTATCTAAATCAATTTAGGTCGGACAATATTTTATATAATAGGTTCCTTCAAATGAAGCATGTCTCTGTCTGAAGCGGTGACCGATACCAGTATAAAATTTTTCATTTCGGGCTATTTTTTTAGTGATATTTTTTAATTAGTCATGTCTTTTTTCGAATAAAATTTTTTAGCTATCTTATTTTTTCTATTAATGTGATCCTTTTGTGAGTGCATTTTTAAAATTACTGTAGAATTTTATTATCACTCATGTGTCACAGTTCAGCTTCTTTTGTTTCCTTATATAAAAGGTGTAGGGTCAATGATGTTACACTTCAC